>CM060941.1:595493872-597993872 GCA_030765085.1 Allium cepa | reverse complement strand
ACATATGATCCTATAACTTGAATTTTTATTTAAGAAATTTAATGGATGATTCATGTCTAAAGAAATCGAAGGTAATATATAGAAAATGTAAATTTAAGGTCATATAAATAATATTGAATTTATTAAGTGAATATTTCAAAACTAAATAATAGAGAAGTCAAGTTGGGAGATAAATGCAAGTTTAGTCTTTGAAATGTTGAATATTTAAAGCTCCGAAATATATTAACTTCGAATTATATTGAAATTTAAATGGTTTATTTTGTGGTTCAAATCCGTATTTAAAATAGATAAAATTTGAATTAGTTTAGTCGAAACTAAATTGAATGGAAATTGATAAATTTTTGATTTAATTAAATTTGAACGGGAAGGTCGAGTTGTTTTTTGAAGCGATTTGTGAAGTTTGAGGAAATAAAAATACTTTACTTCATAAATTATTGGATATATATACTAATTTGGAAAATAGAGATATTTGAAATGAAAATGGTATTTTAGTTTTGAAATATAAATAAAATTGAAATGACCACGTTGTTATAGTGTATATTTCTACCCTGTAGATAGTTCCTTGGATCCTTAGAGGATGGTTATCCCAAAAATCCTCTAAGTTAATTGTATTTCAGTTGATATTTCACTTGAGTTGGATTTATAGATATAAGAATGTTAATCCTGACTCGAGCGTTTTGTGTTTTTCTTCACGCTCAGGTTAGACTGAGTGACAAAGCATTAGAGACTCACCTTTGGAGTTTGGAGCTTCGTTGGAGGTCCAACTATCGATTCAGCTTTCAGCTTTTCCAGTTGATTATTTCAAAGGAGTCATTGGTTCGTACTAAAAACCTCACCGTATTTGAGATATCGGGATGTACTTTATCGCTAACTCTGATGTTTATATAGTAGCTTCATGAACTACTATTCATTTATTCCGCTGCACATTATTGTACTACTTTGTATATGTGATTCTATGATGGATTTATTTACTGTATATGTTTAAATTTTGCCAAATTTAAATTAACAATTCGGTATTTTTAATTATTCAAGTCGGACATGTATGGTTTTATTGTCAATTTGAGTGGTCCAAAATAGCGGACCGTTACAATTTTTATTAAAACCTATTTGTAAAGACAATACACTATTGATATTATTTGTAGAAATGAAAAATTATTAAGTTAAAATAATTATAAAAGAAATCATTTCTTTGTTAATGAATTACCTATTTTATTAAGCTATATTTTAAAAAGAAACAAAACAAATCTTTTTGTCAATTCATCTTAAATTTAAAAATCAGGCCAAAATTATTTTAAACATTTAAACATCTGTCTTATCAATTTAAAAATCATATATTTATTTATCAAATAGTTTTGAAAAACTTAATATTAAATTAAATCAGAAATTCAAATTTATTAATGTATATATGTTAGAATTTTAAATCATGATTCATTTATTAAATGTAAACCAAGATTATTTATTTAATAACTTTGAAAAGCTTATATATTAAACAAAAACTAATTTTCCAAATTACAAAAAATATTAGAATTAGAAAATATGCTTTACTTATTAAAATTAAAACAATGCTAATTTATTTACAATATAAACTATATATTTATATTATAAATAGTAACCAATTTATTATTTTTAAAAGATAAAATAACCAATTAAATATTTATTGAAGAAGATTTTTAAATCAATTTGAATTATTATTAACAAAATTATCAATATCAATTTAATTTTAATACAGATTATTAAATTGTTATTGTCAAAAATTCCGGGATGTTACAGCACCTATTTGAACTATACTCGAAAAATAGTCGGTGTTAGACTTAACAACATAAAACCCCTCCCCCCGTGCGGTGTGTGATCTAGTGCAATCATTCAAATATAAATGCTGAAAAATTATAGGTCACATAGTTGATGGTAAAAAGTTGAAATTTGAAACTGTCACTCTCGAAGACTGTCATCGCTGACCGTCTCCAAAAGTCAACCTGGCAATGTTTTCAATTTTGGACATGGACATTGACATTGTATGTCAAAAGAATTCATTTGTTTTTATCGACTTCAGTTCAGGCTTGTGAATAATAGGAACTAGGAAGTTATCAGTTCAGGTCAGTTCGATATGCCAGTTTGATTAGGTCCATGTCTTTGCTTTGTCTTATGTTCACGCAAAGTTAAAATGTTGTTCGGCATCAGTGTTGACCGGTTAAACTATTGTTCGGCCTATATAATGTACGGTCAAGTCATTGCTCAGCCTAGGTATCATTCGGTCAAAGTATCATCCATCCTAAGCTCTGCTAGGCCGATATAACGTTCGACATCCTATTAAATTGCACAACCTTCCTATCCTTCCATCCCACCGCTCGGCATACGGTGAATCATGCCGAACCAAAGTAACGTCGAGCCCCAACGCTCGGCACTCCTCCTTAACAACGGCTTCATTTCTCTTTTCTTCCTCCATATATACCGAACAACCAAACCGTTCGGCGAGTCATGCCGAACTATACCGTTCGGCATTATAGCCAATTCCTACTCCTCTTCTATTTTTTTCCTTCAAACTCGTTCGGAACAAGAGAACCATGTCGAACCACAATAAATCTCCCAACAACTCCCT
The DNA here is from genome assembly GCA_030765085.1 of Allium cepa. Lineage (NCBI taxonomy): Eukaryota > Viridiplantae > Streptophyta > Magnoliopsida > Asparagales > Amaryllidaceae > Allium > Allium cepa. Next base: position 597,991,276 of record CM060941.1, on the reverse strand, counting down.
CCTGTGCTCATCTGTGGCCACCTCTCCTTTCCTCCACATCGTTTAGCTCTAAAAAATATCCTAATCGAAGCTTGATTCTTTCATCCACGCAACCCCTATCGGCTGCGGTTCTAATTTATGAACTCAAGCCTCTTGTTGAAACTTTTTAGTCAAGGAAGGGATTTAGATAGAGGAGTCAATACCTAGTTAGTAGATCAAGATTTGGGAAGGATTGTTAAGTCTTTAGAATCTGCTAATAGGCGTGGTTCGCGAGTATAAAATAGCAGAGGTGGAAGTGAAAAAGAGAAGAAGAAGGAGAATGCCAGGTTTTATAGAGAAGAAGGGAAGTCGAAGAGACTATGACCGGTAGAACCGGTCAACGCGATTGTTATCCCAACTTTTGGCAAAGCTGAGATACCCAAAAATCAGCTGAAAATCAATGATTACTATTCTTGAATATCAACTATGCATTGCAGGTTGACCATGGATATCGATGAATTTTTTCCGAGTCCGGATCGGGCTGCAATTTACAGGCATGACAAGAAAGATCATAAAAGTCGGCATCTCAAGTTTCAAGTCAATCTGAGTTCGTATGCTCAAGTTATGATGGATTCAATTTGAGAAAGATAGCCCTTGTTCGGTTCGAATCCATAGGATACCCCATAGTTCGAATCGATGGCCAAAAATCATGTTCGCATCCATCGGCCTCGACTCCATCTACTTCGAATCCATCAAGCTTGGAAGTCCTTCGTACCCATCCCAATAACCTTCCTTCGAATCCATCAGGTGGCCAAGCTTCGTATCCATCCCAATTACCTTCCTTCGAACCCATCAGGGCAAAGTACCTCAAGGCCGTGAAGCAACTATACTTCAAATCCATGCAGTTGATTTACTTCGAATCCATCCTGTAACCTCACTTCGACTCCATCCCATGACTTGCTTCGAAACCATTCGGTTGGGAAGCCTTCGTATCGATCAACTATGGTATACCCCGATCGATACGAAGGAACATCCATTCAATCGATTCGAAGTAACATATCTTCGAGTCCACTACCTCGAATCCACTAAGTCAAGGCAGCTAAAACAATGGATTCGACCCAGTAAACTCGGAGAAAAAGATGGGTTGACCCTGGAAATGCGCAACACGTCATCACTTGGGCACGTGATGCCATCGATTCGACCCAATCGATTCGAAGAGAATCGATTCAGACCACACAGCCAACCGAAGCATATCAACTCATATCGATCATATCTCTCAAACCATTGATCCAAATGCAACGAAATTTTTACTGGAGCTTACTTACACGTTGAAGAATGTCCACACCCAATTTCACCTCGATTGGATGATTTCTTGGTCGATTCGAACCTTAGTTCGAATCGATCCCAAAGTGGGCCCGGATTTCTAGAATCCGGGCGTGTGGGCACCCTCACGTGCCAGAAGCGGTCTACCGTATTTTTAGGAGAAATATCAGCCTCCTACACCTATAAATAGAGCCCTAGATCATTCAGGAAAGGGGATCGAAATTCGGAAGCATCGAGACTCTACCGGATTCAATTTTATACCTTATGATCGCTGTTTCATTCAAGTTTCAGAGCTATAATCCATTGTAACTTGCTGTAACCAACTATAATCATCAAGAGAGCATCAATAAAAAGAAAAACCTTTTAAGTGGACGTAGGCCGGAGATAGCCGAACCACTATAAATCGTGTGTTCTTGTTCATTATTTCTGAATTGCTACTTGCTGCTTGCTTAAATCTGTGATTTGTGTTTGAATATTGTTGATTTATATTCATACACTGGTGCTTTCACAACACTTGGGATTTTGACCAATTTTGGCACAAACGCTTTGGTGCTTTCACTGAGAAGACCAGCACCCGCTACATCGGATTGAAGTTCAGATTTGAAAGTTTAAAGGATTCAGATTGATTCAACAATGACTCGACAAAACAGTAGAAGGCAGAGGGCTGAACGAAGCCAACAAGGAGGAAGCCAGGAGGCATCCTCTAGAGCAGGAGAAGGACAAGCTTCCGTCTACATCACTAGAGATGAGATGGAGGCTATGGCTAATTCAATACGCGAAAGCATGATGAAGACTCAACAGGAGATGCTACAAAATTTCCTCGAACAAATGAGGGTGGAAAATGTGAAAAACCTTGGACCAACTACCACAACTGCAAGTGCGGGACAAGGAATTAGGATTACAGAAGCTAATGAAGGTCAGGTTCAAGACCAGAATGCAGTAGCTGAAGGTAATCAACAAGGACTTGGGGGCAGACCCTCAGGGTCCGATACCGGAAGACCAATAGACGGAGCTCAACAAGCTGGAGCCAATACTTATGCTAACGAGCCACCCGAAGAGTATGTACCAGAATTCCCTTCAAGGCTCGGGGGGCAGGATAGAAACTTGACAAGGGGTCAACCCCTGGATGGAGACGAGAGAATGATTGGTCTAATGCGACGAATCATGAGAGGAGGATTGTCTAGTGGAGGACTGGAAGAAGTCAGTCGGAGTCCGTTCACTGCGAACATCTGAAACGCAAGGAACCCTCCAAAATTCAAACTACCAACGCTAGATCCTTATGACGGGAGGTCAGACCCGACCATGCACATAACCAGATATATTAGGCACATGGAAGAACTGGGGGCATCCGAGGAAGTGATGGCACGATGCTTCCCTCTATACTTGTCAGATTTGGCTGCGCTTTGGTTCAGGCAACTAGAGACTGGATCAATCGGAACATGGAGCGAGCTTGTAGATTGCTTCATGAGATAGTTTAGGGTCCATGTGACGCGACCCAAGAGTGTGATGACTTTAGCCTCGATAAAGCAAAGGACCGGAGAGTCTATAAAAGATTTTCTACTAATATTCAATGCAACGGTAACTTCTGTAGATCGTCCAGATCCCTCAATGATTTTGATGGCGGCGGTGGCAGGAGTTGGGGAAGGCACCAAATTCAAAGATTCTCTGACTAAAGATCCACCGCAAGATCTCGGGGAGTTCTATCATAAAGATGAAAGGTTCATCCGATTAGAAGAATCACGAGCCGAGGGGAAGGAAACAAACGCCACGCAAGGCGAAGGAACCTCCAGAGAACAGTCTGGAGTAGACAGAGGAAAGAGGAAACAGGATGACAGATATGATGGTCCTGATAAACGGAAGAAATTCCGAGAACCAAGATTCAGGCAATACACAGATCTGACTGCAGGCCTGGAACAAATTTACACTGAAACTCGGGTGTAACTCCCCTATCGAAAGCCACCCAGGAGGGATCCCACTGAGCGGGAGCGCAGAACTGGAAAATACTGCCTATTCCATGAGCTGGATGGGCACACTACGGAGGAATGCCTCCACCTAAAGGATGAGGTGGAGGAACATTCCAAGAGTGGTAGATTGCTACAATATGTTAGAGAACGGACAGCAGTGGTAAGGCCTGAACAACTACAGCCTCCACCTAGCAGGAACGATCCTGGATCGGGATCACGACTCGTCATCCACTGATTAAAGATGGCAAGGGCCAAATGCAGGATTTGGACTTTGGTCGAGTAATTTCATTTAGATTTGTTTTCAGAATAAACGGTTACTCTACTTACTCATGTACCAGAACCAGAGAGATCCCTAGGCATGCTCTGAGATGGAGATAAACCGATATGCCCAGAGAGACAATATTTAGCTTTTTCTTGATGTTTGAGATTGAACATCTAGGACTTGAATTTAAATAAATAAATTAGAATTTCTTAAAATGAACCTTTGACCGGAGAGTCAAAGGATGAATATTAAATACCAATATAAAAGTGATCGCTTTATGACCCTACCCAGAGAGGCGGGGTCCGGAGTGCAAGAAGTGAGTTGCTTCGCCAGAGAGCGACAGGATCGACTCACTTAACGTCGTTTCCCATTCACCAGAGAGTGATTGGATCGAGATTCGATAAGAGCCCGGAGAGGCTATGATCGGCCTACGATCTAGGCCATGACTCGCTTAATGTTCGGATACACTGAACCGAAGTGCAAGAAGTGAGCTGCTTCGTCGGAGAGCGACAGGATCGACTCACTTAAGCGCTGTTTCCCCTTGATCGGAGGGTGATAGGATGGGATCCAGCAAGAGCCCGGAAAGGCTATGATCGGTCTAGAACGACCAAGACATCGCTATACGTCCTAACCAGGACCGCAGTGCAAGGGATAGAGACAACGCCAGAGTGTAATAGGATCTTTCCATTCAATCGCTAAGTTAGGAATGGGCTTGGCAAGGGTCCGTAGTGACCATCGATAGTCCAGAGAGACTAAAGAATTTCGTTCTTAACTTCCACTGGAAGAGATTGATAACGGCTTGGCTTCGAACAGCCATGAACTTGATTGATAATACTGCAGTTACGAATGAAACGTGAATTTATTACATTCGATTTAAGACTGTTCAAACATACCTTTTACAAAAAGGCATGTTTTGGGGGGCAAAGTGTTATCCCAACTTTTGGCAAAGCTAAGATACCCAAAAATCAGCTGAAAATCAATGATTACTATTCTTGAATATCAACTATGCATTTCAGGTTGACCATGGATATCGATGAATTTTGTCTGAGTCCGGATCGGACCGCAATTGACAGGGCATGACAAGAAAGATCATAAAAGTCGGCATCTCAAGTTTCAAGTCAATCCGAGTTCGTATGCTCAAGTTATGATGGATTCAATTTGAGAAAGATAGCCCTTGTTCGCTTCGAATCCATAGGATACCCCATAGTTCGAATCGATGGCCAGAAATCATGTTCGCATCCATCGGCCTCGACTACATCTACTTCGAATCCATCAAGCTTGGAAGTCCTTCGTACCCATCCCAATAACCTTCCTTCGAATCCATCAGGTGGCCATGCTTCGTATACATCCCAATAACCTTCCTTCGAACCCATCAGGGCAAAGTACCTCAAGGCCATGAAGCAACTATACTTCGAATCCATGCAGTTGATTTACTTCGAATCCATCCTGTAACCTCACTTCGACTCCATCCCATGACTTGCTTCGAAACCATTCGGTTGGGAAGCCTTCGTATCGATCAACTATGGTATACCCTGATCGATACGAAGGAACATCCATTCAATCGACTCGAAGTAACATATCTTCGAGTCCACTACCTCGAATCCACTAAGTCAAGGCGGCTAAAACCATGGATTCGACCCAGTAAACTCGGAGAAAAAGATGGGTTGACCCTAGAAATGCACACCACGTCATCACTTGGGCACGTGATGCCATCGATTCGACCCAATCGATTCGAAGAGAATCGATTCGAAGCACACAGCCAACCAAAGCATATCAACTCATATCGATCATATCTCCCAAACTAATGATCCAAATGCAACGAAATTTTTACAGGAGCTTACTTACACGTTGAAGAATGTCCATACCGAATTTCACCTCGATTGGATGATTTCTTGGTCCATTCGAACCTTAGTTCGAATCGATCCCAAAGTGGGCCCGGATTTCCAGAATCCGGGCGTGTGGGCCCCCTCACGTACCAGAAGCGGTCTACCGTATTTTTAAGAGAAAATCAGCCTCCTACACCTATAAATAGAGCCCCAGATCATTCAGGAAAGGGGATCGGAATTCGAAAGCATCGAGACTCTACCGGATTCAATTTTATACCTTATCATCGCTGTTTCATTCAAGTTTCAGAGCTATAATCCATTGTAACTTGCTGTAACCAACTATAATCATCAAGAGAGAATCAATAAAAAGAAAAACCTTTGAAGTGGACGTAGGCCGGAGATAGCCGAACCACTATAAATCGTGTGTTCTTGTTCATTATTTCTGAATTGCTACTTGCTGCTTGCTTAAATCTGTGATTTGTGTTTGAATATTGTTGATTTATATTCATACACTGGTGCTTTCACAACACTTGGGGTTTGTGACCAATTTTGGCACAAACAGCGATATCGTTCGGCATCGGCTATCTTGGTTCGTTCGGCATCCTGGGTGCTCGTCTTCAGCTAGGTTGTTTGGCATTCGCATTACGTTCGGCACACACTGTAGGATCGATTTCACCCGATACCACTTGTAGGATCGATTTCACCCTAGAGGGGGGTGAATAGGGTGGTGGTATTAATTATAAAAATTAATTGCGGAAGCTTATAAAATGATTTCAACACAGAACATAGAATAATAGCAGCAAAGAAAAATAGCAGAATAATAAAATGCAGAAATAGAGCGACATAGAATTTACCCAGCTTCGGCAAAACCCTTCCTACGTGATGCCCCCAAGGTTTCTACTAGAAATTAGATAGTCAGACGCTTACACACGTAAACTCGCAACACCCGCTATCGCCTAAACCAAACTCTACGCTCAAAACCCTGCCACAACTCAGCCACTGAGTTACGAATTCTCAAACTACGCCACATAGTTTGTCCCCTAGTCACACGACTTGAAATTTAAACGGTTTAAAAAGAAATTACAAACTAAAAACAATTTAAAATAAAATAACCCTAATTAAACAATTAAAAGTCCTTATTAAAATAGCCGGCACCTTTTGTTTATTATTCGTCCCGTTCTCTTTATTTTGGTTAGGGGCGGCTTTGTTCTCTCGTTCGTTCCTCTTTGCGAAATTAGGGCTCGTGCAAATTGAAGGCGCCGCTTGAATTGCTCGATCGAATGATGATTGACGTGCTTCCTTTGTCGATCGATGCTCTCTTTTTTACCACACGGCTTCTCCAATGTGGATCGAGTTTGTCTGCGATTCCGGTATGTAATTTACTCCTTTTGCTTTGCTGTGTTTAGCTTGCTTGAACTCGATGGATATATGCCGACGATGATTGTTGCAATTTATAGGAGTCGAACTCCTAAATTTTCGTTCGTTTGATTTTTTCAATTTTATGCTTTCGGCCGTTCGATTTCACTTTGATGCTGATGATTTCTTTGACTAAATCAAATGCGTATAAATTCGTGTTACTTGGTTGAGACGGTTTTGAATTGATATCGTGGTCAACACGGTGTTGATTTCCTTTGACTTCGGCTGTGTTTTCATTTCGTGTTTGTTCTGGTTGACTTGTTCATTGACATGACTGTGGCGATTTCACTGTGACTTCGGTATGCTTCCACGACTTCCATACTTACATTGTTCATCTTGACTTGGCTTGACTTTGTTCACTGACTTGTACATGTTGTTGCTTGATTATGGTCTTTGACTTTGTTCATAATATTAAGTACGATCAGTTGTTCACGGCTTCAAATTGATTTTGTTATTATCAGATTTTGACACTTTGGCATTAACTTGTTTATGTGATTCCAAGACTTAATATCACTGGCTTTGATTCGATTTTATTTGTGTAGCATATTTTGATTTTGTTAACGATTCATCTGTGTTCATCCCTGACCTGTGCATGGCATGACTTTGTGGTCTGGTTTCACTTCACTACGCTATCTTCATTATTGTGGCTCTTTGGTCAGTGCATGTAGTCCATTATGTTTGATCTACAAGTTGTTTTGCATATGATACTCCAAATTGTCACTGTGCTTCTTTTGTTGGTTGCTGTTCTTTGAATGCATCTGTGCATGTCACTGGTATCATTGTAAATATTCACTTGGGTTATTTGAAGTTGTAGATTGCTGAGGTGTTTGTGTTGTTGAAGTTTGTATTTGATGTTTTCCCATGTACATGCTTCACTGCATCTGCATATTGATCACCATCTTTGTGTATTGCTGGTCTGATCATTCTTTGGTCTTGCTTGCTTCATGGCATTTGATCTTGCCTGGTTTTTCCTTTATTGGTTTGTGATGCACTTGTTTTGTACTTCACTATACTGCATATTGATCACCATCTTGCTTGCATGCTTGAAGTCGTAGCCTGTACAACTGCCCTGTGTTGAATCCAGCAAATAGCTCGGGTTTGACCATGTGCGCGTGTTGTGATTTTATATATATTGCATTTGAGTTGAACCCGGCTTTTCATTTGGGTTTGACCTGTGCTCACCTATCCCTGTAAATCAATCAAGTGTATATTTCGATGCGCACGGCCTTGTGGCATATACAGTGATACACTGTGTATGTCACAAGCTGTTCGTGTATGATGAATTCAAATTTAAATGATGACGAACAACCCAAATATCTGAGGCAAATATTATTTTCAAAAATTCACATTTTATTTTATATTGCAAAAATATTTCTTTTTCAAATTTACTGCGTTAATGAATATTTTTGCAGATTGCTCAGATGCTGGATTCTAACTGGAATGAAGTTGAAGATAAAATACGAATCGAGTGAATGAGTGATGTGTAGTGAGGTTAAATGTAAATATGAAATTGTAATGTATTTGTAATCAAAATTGTATATGTATAGTGAGAGCTTGAATTTGTACTATTCAAAATTGTAATAAATATTTGTTTGAATAAAATTTCTGTTTGAATTCAAATTCTGTGTTATTTAATTTTATTCAGCAAATATTTATTTAACCTATGAAAAATAAAATAATACATTAACAAATACATTTAAACGAATGTATATATGTTTATTATCATCAAACAAAAATCATATAAACGCATATTCAACAATCTCCCCCTTTTGATGATAACAAACATATATTTAAGATTTTGAATATGTTAAATGTATTTGATCATTCATATGCTCTAATTGCTCCCCCTATTTAAATGCTTCCTCTCTACACAAAGCCCCCCCTACAAATATGCATACAATTAAATAATATGCTAATGAGCCTAGATGCAAATGGAAAATATTTGACCTTTGCTTGATTTTATTTGACAAAATCTTAACTTTTCTCTCCCCCTTTTGTTATCAGCAAAAGAGTAATAGTGTTAGAGAAAATAGAGATAAAGTGATCGATATTAATTCAAAATTAAAAAACAATATAAATATTAAATTTCAATAAAAAATCAAACAAAAATCATAAATATTTTGTTAGGCGCATATTCCACTTTTAGAATGATGGAAATGATGACATCATATAAAACCATACAGTTTTGTCTATTTGTGGTATATTTATATTAGGAATTTGAATATCTACTAACCATGCATAACCGTTAGGGCTTTTAAATGAGATTATTAGTATTCCAATTTTATTTTAAAAAAAAATGAATTCAAGTATCTTCTAACCACGCATAACCGTGAGAACTTTTAAATGGGATTAGAATCAACTTGTTTATTTTAAAAATCAACTTTTGATATGCGTTCCATACATGCATAACCGTGAGGACTTTTAAATGAGCATGCAAGCACATAACAAATTCCAAGTAATTCGCCCATGCATAACCGTGAGGACTTTTAAATGAGAGTGAGTACTTTGGTATTTATTTATTTTTTTAAAAGAAATATAAAATGAAAAACGAACGATTCCTGTTTAAAGTACCACATATCGACAAACTATATAGAATTTTGATGAGTGATGGTCATTAGAAATATGATAGAGATAGAGATGGTCATGGAATTTTTACCAACAAAAAGTTTTATAACTCTTGTTTAAATTTCTAAAGAAATTTACTAATTATACCGTCTCGAGTCATAATATATGATAAATATCAACACTCGTCACTTTTTCAATCACTATTTATCTTTTTTGACAATTATTAGGGAGTCAGATTAGTCAAAATAGTCATTTAAAATCAAATTTAAAAATAATTATGAAATCAATTTTTCAAAATGACTAATCTGAAAATACGGTCAAAAATGATTTTCTCGAGGGGGTTATATGAGAAAAATTTCTACTATTTGAAAATGATTTGAAATGAAGTATATGCAGATATTTTCTTTGAAAAACGATGCAGTTACTAAATGTCTTAGCAATCACGTTCAATTAGTAATTTTTCTATCAACTAGATTGCCAGTGTAATCTGCATCTGAATTTCTTTTTCACCCAAAATGATCGTTAATTGAATTTGATCGACCAAACCATGAAGTGTGCACCAAAAATTTCAAACTCAATTTTAACAGCATTTAAATGACATTCTTTTGAAATTGAATTGAAGCCGTGTAAATAATCAAAAACCGTGAATATAGAGTTAGCCGTATTATAACCGAATGTATTATCATCCAACAAAACACTATTTTTAATCCAAACCGATATATATGAAGTAATTCAAAGAATTTAGAGAATTTTATAGTGTTTTGGCATAAGAATATGATTGGCCAACTATGTTGAATAAGTCAGAGTCAAAAATCATCATTATTTCAACATCACATTATTGGCTGATTTAATTCAGAATATGGTGCAGATTTTCACATTTAATATATCGTACAAATAAATACACCTTTTCCTGTTTTACCTTTATGATATTTTTTATTGTTGTTTGTTGTGATTCTGTCACCTTTGAACTAGGCTAAGGAACTTTGCTTTGTCGCCCGTTGTGTTTCTGAAACAGCCAAAAATCCAAAGAACACTGTTGTTGTTCCTTAGCCTGCCACCACACCTACACGGAAAAAGATTTATGTGACCTATTTGTTTTTATAGGTCCATGGTTGTTAGTGGCAGAAAATTTTGAAAAATAATTTTGTAAAGACCCAAAACTATTTATAATTGTTCCCTTCGGCACCCGAATTTGTTTAACTTTGAGAGTTTTTATATTTGTGCCTTTAGGAACCCAAATCGGTATAGTTTTCACATGTTTGGGTCTATACCAACAATTATTGTGATTGTGTCCATATTTTCTACAAATTGTGCACATAGAGTTGACCTGATTAATATTGATTTCAACAATTTTCGAACTACTATATCCAAGTCCTTGTCTAACCGTATTAACAGTTTGCTTTCCTAATAGCATATTCAACGATTTTTCACTTTTTGAAAATTTATCTAAAGTCGTTGACAGTTGTTGGACTTGTGTTTTGAGAGATTCATTTTCGTTTAACAATTGTGTGCACTTTTTAATAGAATTGTCTCTCCTAGTATTTTCACTCTCTTTTAAAATCAGAATTTCATTTTCAAGTGATTTTGTATTGATTTCTGATTTTTTAATTTCATCTTCGAATGTTGGACACTTATCACACTTAGGGATCCTTCTTTGATAATTTTCAACTAATCGGTCAAGTTGTTCATTTAATTCTATCAAGTGTCCTTTTGTGATTCAAGTTTGGCATATTTCTCCTTAAGTCGTTCAAAACAGCCATTCACTTCATGGAAATAAATAAGTAATTCAGAGTGAGTAAGTTTTGATACCTCGCTTGGCTCATCATCGTCGCTATCGGTTATATTTCCTTGAAGGCACATATCTGCTTTCTCACTCTCACTGCTAGTACTTTGATTATCTCCATCACTTGTATTCTACGTGGCTGTAAAATTTCTCCTTTTTGATTTCTTTTCAAAGTCGTGTCGGTTTTTAGGACAATTGTGCTTGATGTGTCCGGTTTGGTTGCACTTGTGACGGATGATCTTCTGTTCGTCTGAGTTATCTAGTGCTTTGGTTACTCTGCTTTTCGCTTTTTGAACTCGAGCTGAATTTTCATATTTGTAATTCCACCTTTTGAATTTCTTTATTAATAGCTCCAATTCTGTTGTTGCATCATCATCGTCATCGTCATCTCTTTCAGTTGTTCCTTTGAGAGCTATTGATTTCTTTCGAGTATCTCCTCCTTCACGCTCTTCCTTGAATTTCATTTCTAGCTCATAAGTGGTGAGATTTCCGATGAGTTCTTCGACTTTCATATGTTTCAAATCTTTTGATTCTTGAATGGCAGTCACTTTGGCTTCAAAACTTCGTGGAAGGACTCTGAGGATTTTTCGGACTATCTCCAACTCTGTGTACGATTTTTCAAGAGCTTTTGATTTGTATATGATATTAGAAAGTCGTCAATGTATCTCTTTGATATTTTCTTCCTTCGCCATTGTGAAGTTCTCGTATTCGCTGCTTAGCATGGCAAGGCGAGATTCTTTGACTTGAGATGTTCCTTCGTGAGTCACTTCTAGTGTGTGCCATATTTCCTGCGCAGTTAGACAATGTGAGACACGATTAAATTCATATTGATCCAATGAACAGATAATAGAATTCATAGCTTTAGCATTAGTATTTTGTAATTTATTTTCTTGTTCTGTCCATTGTTCCTTTGGTTTATCTATTTCCTGATTATCTATAGTTATAGTTGGTGCTCTATAACCTGTCTCAACAATATTCCAAGCGTCAATAGTTTTCAGAAAAATTTCCATCCTATTTTTCCATTAAGCATATTCACCATTGAACATTGGTGGTCTAACTATGGATTGATCCTCAGCAAAAGCAGTATTAAAAGTAAAACAAAAATTGGTTTTTGTAAAATCAAATTTTTAACAAAAATGGTTTTTGTTCCTAGCTCTGATACCACTTGTAGGATCGATTTCACCCGATACCACTTGTAGGATCGATTTCACCCTAGAGGGGGGTGAATAGGGTGATGTTATTAATTACAAAACTTAATTGCGGAAGCTTATAAAATGATTTCAACACAGAATACAGAATAATAGCAGCACGGAAAAATAGCAGAATAACAAAATGCAGAAATAGAACAACACAGAATTTACCCAGCTTCGGCAAAACCCTGCCTACGTGTTGCCCCCAGGGTTTCTACTAGAAATTTGATAGTCAGACGCTTACACACGTAAACTCGCGACTCCCGTTATCGACTAAACCTAACTCTACGCTCAAAACTCTGCCATAACTCAGCCACTGAGTAGCGAATTCTCAAACTACGCCACGTAGTTTGTCCCCTAGTCACACAACTAGAAATTTAAACGGTTTAAAAAGAAATTACAAATTAAAAACAATTTAAAATAAAATAATCCTAATTAAACAATTAAAAGTCCTTATTAAAATAGCCGGCCCCTTTTGTTTATTATTCGACCCGTTCTCTTTATTTTTGGTTAGTGGCGGCTTTGTTCTCTCGTTCGTTCCTCTTTGCGAAATTAGGGCTTGTGCAAATTGAAGGCACCGCATGAATTGCTCAATCGAATGATGATTGATGTGCTTCCTTTGTCGATCGATGCTCTCTTTTTTACCACACGGCTTCTCCAATTTGGATCGAGTTTGTCTGCGATTCCGGTATGTAATTTACTCCTTTTGCTTTCCTGTGTTTAGCTTGCTTGAACTCGATGGATATATGCCGATGATGATTGTTGCAATTTATAGGAGTCGAAATCCTAAATTTTCGTTTGTCTGATTTTTTCAATTTTATGCTTTCGGCCGTTCGATTTCACTTTGATGCTGATGATTTCTCTGACTAAATGAAATGCGTATAAATTCGTATTACATGGTTGACACGGTTTTGAATTGATATTGTGGTCATCACGGTGTTGATTTCCTTTGACTTCGTCCATGTTTTGAATTCGTGTTTGTTCTGGTTGACTTGTTCATTGACATGACTGTGGCGATTTCACTGTGACTTCGTTATGCTTCCACGACTTCCATACTTACATTGTTCATCTCGACTTGGCTTGACTTTGTTCACTGACCTGTACATGTTGTTGCTTGATTATGGTCTCTTACTTTGTTCATCATATTAAGTACGATCAGTTGTTCACGGCTTCAAATTGATTTTGTTATTATCAGATTTTGACACTTTGGCCTTAACTTGTTTATGTGATTCCAAGACTTAATATTACTGGCTTTGATTCGATTTGATTTATGTAGCATATTTTGATTTTGTTAACGATTCATCTGTGTTCATCCCTGACCTGTGCATGGCATGACTTTGTGGTCTGGTTTCACTTCACTACGCTATCTTCATTATTGTGGCTCTTTGGTCAGTGCATGTAGTCCATTATGTTTGATCTACAAGTTGTTTTGCATATGATACTCCAAATTGTCACTATGCTTCTTTTGTTGGTTGCTGTTCTTTGAATGCATCTGTGCATGTCACCGGTATCATTGTACATATTCACTTGGGTTATTTGAAGTTGTAGATTGCTGAGGTGTTTGTGTTGTTGCAGTTTGTATTTGTTGTTTTCCTATGTACATGCTTCACTGCATCTGCATATTGATCACCATCTTTGTGTACTGATGGTCTGATCATTCTTTGGTCTTGCTTGCTTGATGGCATTTGATCTTGCCTGGTTTTTCCTTTGTTGGTTTGTGATGCACTTGTTTTGTACTTCAATGTACTGCATATTGATCACCATCTTGCTTGCATGCTTGAAGTCGTAGCCTGTACAACTGCCCTGTGTTGAATCCATCAAATAGCTCGGGTTTGACCTTGTGCGCGTGTTGTGATTTTATTTATATTACATTTGAGTTGAACCCGGCTTTTCATTTGGGTTTGACCTGTGCTCACCTGTCCCTGTAAATCAATCAAGTGTATATTTCGATGTGTACGGCCTTGTGGCATATACAGTGATACACTGTGTATGTTACAAGCTGTTCGTGTATGATGAATTAAATTTAAATGATGATGAACAACCCAAATATCTGAGGAAAATATTATTTTCAAAAATTCACATTTTATTTTATATTGCAAAAATATTTCTTTTTCAATTTTACTGCATTAGTGTATATTTTTGCAGATTGCTCAGATGCTGGATTCTAACTGGAATGAAGTTGAAGATAAAATACGAATTGAGTGAATGAGTGATGTGTAGTGAGGTTAAATGTAAATATGAAATTGTAATGTATTTGTAATCAAAATTGTATTTGTATAGTGAGAGCTTGAATTTGTACTATACAAAATTGTAATAAATATTTGTTTGAATAAAATTTCTGTTTGAATTCAAATTCTGTGTTATTTAATTTTATTCAGCAAATATTTATTTAACCTATGAAAAATAAAATAGTACATTAACAAATACATTTAAACGAATGCATACATGTTTAATATCATCAAACAAAAATCATATAAGCGCATATTCAACACACACCACCTTACCTGGTGCTCGCAAGAAAACGCCTCCAAAGAAAGTAAACCACGGCTCGAAGCGGAGCATAGAGGACACGTAACTCAAAGCGCATCACGTTCGGTCACGCGATACACGTTGGGGGGCAAGTGTTTCCTGGAGATTCGACCAGGCAACTAAGTACTCGGCATTAGCACACTACTCGGCAATTTATGGATCGTTCGGCATTTACATACCGTTCGGCATCCTGAACGCTCGGCGCAAATGGTTCGAATAGCATTCGAGAATACTCGGCATTGGGAAGTGTTTGGCAGTCAGGGTCATTCGGCATTTGGGAGCGCTCGGCATCTAGAAACGTTCGGCATCAGAAGAACACTCGGCATAAAGGAACGCTCGGCATGAAAGAGCGCTCGGCATCGAGAAGCGTTCGGCATCGAGAAGCGTTCGGTATTGTATATCGTTCGGCATCTAAAGGACGTTCGGCATACAAGGAATGTTCGGCATCTATGAACGTTCGGCAGACCAAGGACGTTCGGCATACAAGGTACGTTCGGCATCCGCATACATTCGGCATTCCTGGACAGTTCGGTGCGGGAACATTGTTCGGCATAACTGCCTTGACTCAGAATTTCACCATTCGGCCTCTCTGGCTCGGCACGCAGAGCTTACTCCATTTGGGCCGAGGTATTCAGCTACCAGGCCCACCACGGAAGTCCAATCCACCTTCGTCTATAAATAGAGAGGCAGGGGCACAGTAAAAGGGATTGGTTTTTCGGAGAACACTGGGGAAACTCTACCTCATTCAACACTCACTCAAGGCTTAATCTTTTACTTTGCAATTGTATTCACGTAATTGGAAACGGATTGTATCTGTAATCAACTATCAAGGAAAGCAATAGAAATCAACTTCAAAGTGGACGTAGGCAATCGCGCCGAACCACTATAAATTTTGTGTTCTTGTTCTCTGCATTTAAATTTACATACTGTCTTTTGTTTTAATTTACTATCTTCATTAATCTCTCTACACAATCTTTCTTAAGGGTGTTAGTGGCCAATTTCGGTGCTAACAGATAGTCAGGTCTAGTAGATTATCTGAAGCTAGTTCAGTCCTTAGACGACTGATCTTGCTTGCTTATCTTGGTGCAACCTTGATGGTGGATCGAGCTAGGAGTTTTGGAGCTTTGTCTTTGGAGTTTTTGGATCAGAGTTGCAGTATTGGATTCTGTGAAGACTTATCTCATATTGTATCGTGTTCCGCTGTATTTTGTGTTTTATATTCTCTGATGTTGATGATTATCATTGTATCAAATTGATGTATTAGATATTGTATTCATGTTGTATCAGTGATATCATCTTTTATTTCCTCTGTGTTATTTATCATCTAATGTTGTTGCAAGCTCCAACGATACGAATTTGATGTTGTTTGTCGGACATCGAGTTCGGGTCATCACATTTAAATTCAAAATATTAATTTAGTCACCTTTAATCAAAATTAAGTTATCAAGTTACAAATTTCATATCTTTAAAATCTCAAAATTAATAAGTCCAAATCAATTCTTATTTAGATTCAATTCTTAACAATTTAAACTACGAATCAAATTTTTATTTATCCTTCCAACCTTAATTTATTAAAGTTATTACAAAATCTATTTTCAAAATATTAATATAAATTTAATTAAATACTTAAAACATATTATATATATATTATTAGTTAAATTAAATTCTTAACAAATTTTATTATATTGATTGTTATTAAATTAAAATTTATTATTATTAAATCTATTTTAAATTTTATTTTATATATTTAAAAATATTAAGTAAAAATTTATAATTTACATTTTTTAAACTATAATTGTAATTTTTAAAAATTTCCAAAACATATACTTTAAAATCAAAATTTATACATATATTAAAATTTAAAATAAAACCTTTATATTATATTTTAAATCAACTTTATTAAAGCCCATATATTTCTTTTCAAAAAATTTAAAATCATTTTTCAAAAATAGACCAACGGTGTACGTAAATAGTTTTCTACCCTATGGTCGAGTCATACGGATATTTATCATTTCAATCGCAATAATCTAATTTTTACGGGTATATATCATTTCAACCGTAATCCTAAAATTTCAAAATCAATGAAAATCGCTTGGATTTGTCATTTCAACCCATAGCGATCTTCCCTTAATCTATAGATCGTACGGATATGTATCATTTCAACACATAGGGAATTTCTAACTAACAGGAACTTACAGTGAGAATATACAATAGCATAAAATCACATATGTCAGTGACATGCATATATACTTCTAATTAACCATTTAAATAAAATATATATAATAGGTTATGGGGTTATATTTCAATTTATATAGGTAAACAATTGCGAATAATGGCATATCATATTCAACAACTAAATAACTAAAAATTCAAATTTAACAGTATATTTCAATCGTCATTTCATGCGAATTGAATCTACTAAATATAAGAATGTTAATCATGAGTGATTGCTCACCTTTCGAGGCTAGAGAAATAACAAGAACAAGATGCGATGAATCCAAGTACAAATTCCAAAGCATGGCACGACGATCAAGAATTCGACGAGCAAAGTTGATAGCTTGGGATCGATGAAAACAAATCAAAACCAGCTTGATATAAACAGAAACAAAATATATATTATATAATATATTTTTCCTAAAATCAATATTCAATTTAGAACACATATCAAAATAATATATATATATATATATATGTGTGTGTGTGTGTGTGTGTGTATTTGAATCATTATTTCTTAAAACACACACAAAAATCAGTATATATTATATTTCTTTCCAAAATTTTCAAATAAATATTTAAGCATATTATATATATAAGAGTTATTGCAAAAATCTATTTTGAAATAATGCTATAAATTGTAAATAAACATTTAAAACATATAATATATAATATAAACATTTAAAACACAAGACATATAATATATATAAAGTGGGCACGACAAGAGGGTGTGGGTTTGCGGCTGTGTTGCTTGGGTGATAGGCTGCTCAGGCGAGTGGAGGAGGCTGGGACCGGTCTGACATGGTAAGCATGGGCCAGGGACTGTCGACGACTATTAGGAAGTGAAGGAGGGTTTCCGAGTTGTCGAGCTATCAAGGTGTGGATGTGCGGGATATTGGAGAATGGCTATGTGGATAAGGCTGTATGGTGGGGTATAGTCAGAGCCATGTTGCGTAGAGCGGAACGGGAAGGTCAAGGCGGAGTAGAAGGCATGGCTGGAAGAGGTCAAATGGAAGGGAAAGGATCTGCGTGCTTGGTTTGCATGGCTAGGGGAGGGTTTTTTGGTGGACAGATCTGATTTTGTGAGGTGTTGGAATGTTTGAACTTGATAGATGGTGGCTAGGGATCAAATTGGAATGGGAAGGTGGAGGTTAGCATGATGGGGTAGAAGACATGTGGCTGCCAAATAAGGAGGTGCTTCGTCAGAGGGCTGTAGGCGGTTGTTGTTGAGGTCATTGGGTGCTGGGTGTAATTTGCTAACGTGGAGTTGCATGCTGTGGAGGAAGTGGGAGTGGCCAGAGAAGAAAAGGAAGGAGTAGTCACGATATATATATATATATATATATATATATATATATATATATATATATATATATATCACAGAGTTCGGAATAAAAGGAAGAAGGGAAAGAGAAGAAGAAAAAAACGAAACGAACCAGAATACAAATAGCAGATATAGATTGAAAAGGTTTATAACAAAAGGCATGCATTGAATTCTGAAATTATTTAATAGCTAATGGCTACTGGTTTCACCGGTGGGTAGATGAAAGGACAAATGAAAATCAAAAGGCTCAAAATACGGAAACGGTACAACAAATCATTTGGCCGAATTCGCCACTTACCGGACACCGAATTGCACAAATTAATATAATATAGAGATCAGCACGATGAGACGAACAGAATGATATGCAGATATTAGCGATATGATTATCCTATCAAAACTCAATTTTTCGTTGTCGAAAATGATGCTAAAACGCCGAAAATAAGATAAACGGAGCACTAGCAATCCAAATTTGGCAAAATGAAATACGACTTCTCACTCAGAAAATGATTTACATTTTTTATATAAAAATATGCAGGTTTCAGAAATATTTTATTTTCATCAAATTTTCACTGATTTTAAATTTTAAATTGAAAATTACATAACAGAACAAACTTATATATTTTCAATGAAAATCTGCCGCTCACTATGCAAAAATAGACACATACCAAATCTCAAATTTTCGTTGTTAAACTTTAATTGTTTATTTTCATGAAAAATTTAGTTAATTATGTCATAAAAATCATTAAAATTCTCGGGTCGTTACACTCTTCCCCACTCAAAACTTTTCATCCTAAAATAGGAAAGAGATAGGAGAGTAAAAGCAACAAAAAGGAAAGATAGATTCGAAATACTTAATACCAGATAAAAATTAATTTAAACCATATAAATTTCATTTTAGGACATTTTATTACTTACATTTATATTGTGTACTGTTTAATTACATGTCCTCATCAACCTTCAAACATTTTGAATATTTCAGGTAAGTTATATATGTTTTAAAAATGCAATTGAGTATTGTACAAATTAAATTTTATCCTAATTCAACCGTTCCAAGCTGTTTCAATTCCATTTCTCATCTTAGACACTCCAGTTATTCAAATAATTTGCTTCATTTCAAAAATTGAAAACCATCACTTAACATAGAACTTAATAATAAGATTTTTGGTTTCACTTCAAACCTTTTCAAATAAATATATACATATATATTTTATACATCAAATCATACTCCAGAAATTTCAAATCAAATCCATTTTCCAAAACAAAAGTGTAACAAAGCTACCAAGTGGTCTCTCCACTTCACGACTTGAAAATGCATGTCTATAATGCTACAGTCATCACCGAAATTGTTTTCCAGCGACAAAGAGGAGGGTACTAACTTACTTCTTTTAAAATTCTTTGAAATAATTTCTATTTGAAAATAATTTCAAATAATATATATTAATACTTTGAAAACCAAAGTTAGAAAAGCACCAGAAATTTAATTCTCAAATTTAAATTCATTACATTTGCAAATCAGATTTATAAACCATGTTTATAAATTTTTGTCTCCAAATAACATACAACAATAGTTACTGATTTAGAAATGTTGACAAGACAATAAATGATAATCTAGTATTATCATTTTTAGCTACCAATTCAGTTAACTATCTAAGTTCAGAAAATTATACTCATATATATATATAATCATACGTTAAATCTATTTCATTTACTAATTTGGAATATAATATTGTGTCAGTTGGCTCCATTCAAGTATTTTGGAATTCCTATTGATAGTGTTGGCCAGACAAATCGATCGAAACCCGAAATTCAAACTTAGCAACTCAAATAACACAATATAAAACATTTTTATATCAATTACAAATACGCTCCAGGATGATCCAGGAGTGGATTTTAGAAAAAGGATAGAGATTCAAATTTAGAGGAACCCAAATTGAAGAGAATTCTAATTAGGAAGATCGGCTCGAAAAGAAGATAAGATAATTAAATTACAAAAGAAGGAAGATTGATAGACTTGTATTAATCACGGTGACCTTAACCGGGTCAACCGAGACTAGAAAAGATGAGAATATCTTCAACGAAAATGAGGACAAACTTGTTGAGAACATCATGGCAAATGCAATTCATAAGATCGACGAAGAAGGCAGGAGCATTGGTTAATCGAAAGGGCACTACTAACTATTCATAGAACCATTCGTACGGGAGGAAGGACAACAGGTCAAGCTCAAGGAATAAGATCAATGTAGAATTCAATTTCCTGCTTAGGAGTGGGGAGTGACTTCACCAAAATCATCCGGAAAAAGTTGGACAACGGGGGTAGACTCAAAATCAATAAACTGAGAATCAAGCGAAAGATAAAACTGCTTGTACAATCCTAATGCGATTGACATTTAATCATAAGAGAATTACCCTTATCATCTACTAGAGAATGGTTCGGGCTTACAAGAAATAACAACATCAAAACTGAGGGCATAGAAATCTCCAGTGAATTGATGCTTGTTGTAAAGGAGTTTCACCCCTTTACAAATCATACTAATGTTAGTAGGACCGCTGATGGGATGAGTCATACGAATGGATGAAGTTGCCAATTGAGGTGGCAAGATGTGCTCGAATTTATTACAGATATCAACAGAAATTGAGCTATTGGATGCTCTAGTATCAAAAGGACACGAACAAGAAAAGACAAGAATGAATTTCAAAACTAAGGGAAATTTTCAAAATTCAGAAGAAATCCTAAACAAAGAGGATCCTAACTAACAATTTTAAGCTCGAGCGAATGATAATTCTATAATTAATTCCACTCATTCTAGGGTATTGCTACCCTATCTCTAGTGAGTTTTTACTCCATATGCTATTTTTTGCCTAAACTAGAGCTTTGATATCACTTGTAACGACCTGGCATTTCGAACCGTTAAAATCGGCAATCATCCACTCATGTCAGACTTGAATTGCTCAAAACAACGGATTGTTAATTTATATTTGGCGAAACTTAGCATATAAAGTAAATGAATCAATCACAGGATCGCAGACATATAGTAATATAACAATAAGCAACGAAGTAGATAAATAGTAGTTCATGAAGCTACTATATGAACATCAAACTCTAAAATAAAAACAAAAGAAATCTTAAATACAAAATGTCACTAATACAAAAGTAATTGATAAGTCTGAAAGTAAAACCGGAATAAACTGAAATAACTGAAAAGCTGAATAGATATGAGACGGATCTTTAAGCAAAGCTCCAAGATCCGAAGGTGAGTCTCAATGATTTGTGACACTCAGCCTGACCCGAGCATAAAACAAAACATAAACCACTTGAGTCAGGATTAACATTCTCATATCAGTAAATTCAACTCAAGTGAAATGTCAAGTGAAAAAAAATAACTTAAAAAGGATGTCGGGATTCTATCCTAGAAGGATTCGTTAAACTATCTACATACATAGTACAATACCCTACATAGATAATGTCTATATAAAGTAAACTATTAAAATAGCGTTAAGGCGTCTGTGCAGCTAAAGCGCTCAGCAGATTCAATGTGGCGAAGGTGCAAAAAGTCGTAGTGGGGATACAGCGAGGATGTAACGGGATATAGTGGATTACTCTAAAATAGCATATAAAACTCGTACTTAATGTTTTTACAAATATATAAATGGTAATTAAATGAAAAATTAACATTCAATTGAACTATAATTAATACATAAATTATTTTAAATAAAAACATCTGCGAATATATTTGTAAATAAACGTAAAACTATTGTACTTAACATAATTGAACTTAGTAGAATATTGAGTATTTTCGTTTCTGAAAATATATTAAACATTAAATTAAATAGATTAATTTCATAATTTTTATAATGTATAAATGTCATTTCTCAATTCATTTCTTTTAAAGAAGATATAGCGGAAATAGCGAAATATAGTGGGAATAACGGGATGCAGTGAGGCTTAATGCGGAAAGGCTATATTTGGGGCTAAATGGAAAAATCGTAGCGGTAGAAATCCGCTATGAGATATAGCAGGGTTATAACGGAGTAATAGCGGGGAATTAACTGCACGGTAAGGCAATACCCATACCCCATTTAACACATTTTACATAATGCCGTAGTATATACAGTATTGTAAACTCCACCGAATTGGTGGGCTATGAGGAAGCACTCCATAGGTATGACACAAACCAAACTCGTAGAAGGCACGATAAGGCATGTGACAAGGCACACGAGGCAATGCACAGGGTAGGATACTACCGTTTTGCAGATCTGGACTGGTGGAAAAACATAGCAGCTACTACCGCCCACCTCGAGACACACTTCCATAATCAAAGGTGCGCCCAATCAGATCACAAAGTAATAGAATGGTATCGAAGAAGTATGCTTGCTCGGAGATGCGACCTCGCCTGGCTTGGCATGGCTCCTATTTTAGTCACATCAAGCTGACTTGCGGGAGTCAGGGCTGCGTTCGTACCTCATATAAATGTCGCCAAACCATCCTACTTCGTTCTGGATTCTTCACCATGTTCACAGTTGTTTTTTCGGCATGGGTAGAGAGTATGAAAATATCTTATCCCAGTCTCCTTACTAACCAAACGCCTATTTTCACATTGTGGTCATTTTATTTCAAATAGTTCATACTTCATATCAAAATATCGTATTCATTCAAAATCGTATCACTTTCAAAATCATATCCACTTCCGAAATCATATCGCTTTCGAAATCATATTCACTTCCAAAACCATAACCATAATATAGTGTAAACCATCGTATCAAAATATTCATATTTAAATCCATTAAATCTAAATCGTAACGGTTCCAACCTAAACAGCTTAAATATGTAAAATAGTTTATATATATTGCAATAGTTATAAATTAAAATAGTTTATGTAGATAAAAAATAGGTTAAAGATTAAAATAGTTTATATATTAAAAATAATTTATATATTAAAATATTTATATCGAAAATAGTTTCAAGTTAGAATTGTTTCTTCTAATATCACAAATCAGTTCAAATCAACTTTAGTTCCAAATTCAATTTAAATCAATTTCAGTTCAACAATTTCAATTAAAAAGGATGAAAGTTTAATTCAAATTCTCATTAAAACCATTTTTTATTTATATTGATTTCAAATCCAGTTTTGAAATACAAATTTAAACCACTTCCAATTCAATAGGTTTCAAAGTTTAAATATTTAAACTATTTACAATAATTCAATTTGATAATTTCCATTTATATTTCAAAATTCAACTTTAATTTTATTTGAAATTTGAAAATATTCACTTAAATCATTTCCAATGACGTTTAAATACAATCTTAAATTACAGATTTAAATAAAATCAATAATTAAATATCTAACTTCAATTACATTTAATTCTAAAGCATCCACCTAATAACTTTTATAAACATTTAAATAAAATCTCAAATTACACAATTAAATCAAAACTAAATATTCGGTTTCAGTTTATTTAAATTCGAAAATATTCATTTAGTCACCTTTAATCAAAATCAAGTTATAAATTTTATATCTTTAAAATCTCAAAATTAATAAGTCAAAACCAATTCTTATTTAAATTCAATTCTTACCAATTAAATTGCGAATCAAATTTTTATTTATCCTTCTAACCTTAGTTTATTAAAGTTATTACAAAATATATTTTCAAAGCATTAATATAAATTTAAATAAATATTTAAAATATATTATATATATATTATTAGTTAAATTAAACTCTCAATAAATTTTATTATATTAAGTATTATTAAATTAAATCTTATTATTACTAAATCTATTTTAAATCTTATTTTATATATTTAAAAATAATAAAATTATAAGTAAAAATTTATAATTTATATTTTTAAAACTTTAACTTATAATCTTTAAAAATTTCCAAAACATGTAATTTAAAATCTAAATTTATACACATATTAAAATTTAAAATAAAACCTTTATATTATATTTTAAAAATTAACATTATTAAAACCTATATATTTCCATTCAAAACATTCGAAATTATTTTTCAAAAATTGATCAACGATGTCCGTATATAATTTTCTATCCTATGGTCAAGTGATACGAATATTTATCATTTCAATCCGCAATAATTCAATTTTTACGAGTATATATCATTTCAACCTGCAATCCAAAATTTTCAAAATCAATGAAAATCACTTGGGTTTATCATTTCAACCCGTAACAATCTTCACTGAATCTATAAGATCATTAGGGTATGTATCATTTCAATCCATAAGGAATTTCTAACTAACAGAAACTAGCAGTGAGAATATACAATAGCATAAAATCACATATATCACTGACATACATATATACTATAGGATCGATTTCACCCTTGAGGGGGTGAATAGGGTGATACTATTAATTATAAAAATTTAATGCAGAAATATATAAAATAATTGCAACACTGATAATAGCAGAATAATAGCAGCATAGATAATAGTAGAATATTAAAAGCAGAAATAGAACAACACAGATTTACCCAGCTTCGGCAAAACCATGCCTACGTGCTGCCCCCAAGCTTCCTACTAGATATTAAGTAGTCAGACACTTACACACATAAACTCATGATAGTCGCTATCTGCTAACCTTACTCAACGCTCAAAACCCTTCCACAACTCAGCCACTGAGTTGCGAATTCTCGAACTACACCATCGCAGTTCGCCCCTAGTCACACGACTATAATGTTACAAAAGTATGAAAATAAATTACAAATAAAAAATTTAAAAACTCAAAAACCTGATTTAAAAAGTAAAGCCCAACAACTATTTATTAAAACCGGTCCAAAATAAAAATAAAAAGAATCCCCATTTTCTTTTCTATTATCGGTCGTATCCTTGCTTTGTGAAAAATGGCTGCTTCCTTTTTCTTTGCTCGAGAACACCGTTCCTCTTTAAAATTTAGGTTTTTTGGAAATTTGAGCATGCCGATTCAATTGATTGATTGAATGATGAACTATCTACGGTTTGCTTTGTGAATGAATTTGTCACTTTGATTCGCAAACGGCTGCTTCAAAGAGTCGAGTTCGAATTGAATTGGTATGTGATTTTGTTTTTTTCTTTCGTTGATATGTTTGAACTAGATTGCCTTTGAATGCCGATGGTGTTAATGGTTTAAATAGGATTTGAAATCGCATAATCTCGTTCGTATATATTTTACTCGATTTTGTCACGTTGTTTATACTTGTCCATTCGACTTTCCTTAAGTGCTCGTGATTAATCTTGACTAGTTCAATTCGTACATTTTCTGCTTTCTTGGTCACCACGGCTTCAAGAATTTGGATTTGGTTCCGTCCTTTTTTCTATGACTTCGGCTTCTTAATTTTTGAGATCGTTAACTTGGTTAATTCGTCTTTATCATATTATATACTGTGAGATAAAAAATGACTTCAGCATTTAAGTTTGATGCTATTTAAAACACCTCTATCTTTGTTTGAAACTGCTACTTAAACCTACCTTGGTTTTCTGACTTTCTTATTGCATTACTCCATGTATGTGTGTGTGTGTATTGTGACTCATGCTGCATTGACTCATTTACTTGAATATGTACATTTGAATTGGGCTTTGGTTAAGGATAGTTCAGGTTGAATTTGTTGCTTCATTAATTCACTGTATTGAGGCACTTGGTACAATTAGGTCAGCATTTTGATCCATTGATGATGATGATGTCAGGTTACATTATCCGTGGTTTATATGTGGTCAGTGTTGGTGGTTGTTTTGCATTGAGTTTTAGCCTTGCTTGCATACTGAACCGCTTCCATTTGAAGTTTGGTTGCATTGTTATTGTTGTCTTGTTTCAGTTTGATATACTAGCTCTCGTATTTGTTTTAACTTGAATGTGTGTCATTATATATGTACATACATACATATGTATGTGTTGTTGATCTACCGATGCCTTTTATTGTGATTTACTTGAGTCTGATCTTCGAGTTTGATTGAGTTGTTGCTTTGCACTGCACTTGTATCATCACTGGTGCCATTGGTATTTTAGTCTGATGCCCTATGTAGTTTGCTTGAAGTTTTAGCCTTGCCTCCATTTAACCTAGTGACGTTGTACATGTTTTGTTCAATTTGGTAGCTGCGGTTTGGTTGATTGCACTGTCCACTTTGTTGCACTACATATTCCAGCGTGCCTCTTGTCTCTATTTAATACTATGTTACTCTGTGACTGCATCTGATGTATTGATAGTTGTTTATGCTATAGCTGGACTTGGTCCACTTGTTGTCGGGTTTGGTTCCACATTTATACAGTGTTGCTCCTAACTACATTTTATTGTTGTACACTTTCTTGAGTCTAAGTACAGTTGTACATTGAGTTGGTCTGTGCAGTCAAGTAGTTTTCATTTTATTGATTTGGTTGATAAAACTTGGATTCCTTTTGAAGTTTGGTTCATGATGTCTTCATGTATACTCGAGTCTGGTTGGACTGTCTAGCCTCTATTTTCTTGTATCTTATGCATTTGTGTCTTGCCTTTGTGCCATGTCACTAGCCTGAACTGTTGAACTGTTTGGTGAACCACTTCGAACAAATTGAAGTTTAATCTAAACTTGTCTTGAGTTTGAATGGTTGAGTATTTTTCAAGTGTACACATTCAATTTTTTGTCGAGGCTTGTTCCAGTCATTAAAACTTGACCGTTCTATTATTGTTTTTGTATTGCACATGAGTTGAACCTCGCTTTGGCTCAGGTTTGACCTTGTGCACATATCGTGACTTTATTTGTATTGCACTTTGAGTTAAACCTAGCTTTGGTTTGGTTTTAAACTTATGCTCACCAGTCCTGCAGTTTTATCAAGTGTATATCGGTGTACACAGCATTATGGCATGTATAGTGATGCACTATGCATGTCACAGTTTGCTCGTGAATGATGAATTCAAAATGAATATGATGACGAACAACCCAAATATATAAGGAAAATAATATTTTCAAAAACACATTTTATTTTACACTGCAAAAATATTTTCTTTTCAATTTTACTGCGTCAGTGTGTATTTTGCAGATAACTCGGATGTTGGATACAAATTAGAATACAGTTGAAGATCAAATACGAGCGAATGAGTATTATGTAGTGAGGTGCAAATGCATGTATAGTGAAAAATATGATGTAGTTGAAATTGCAATGTAGTTGAAATTGTAATGTAGTTGAAAAATGTGTATATATAGTGAGAGCTCAAATTTGTACTATTCAAAATTGTAATAAAATATTTGTTTGAATCAAATATCTGTTTGAATTTTAATTTTTATGTTATTTATTTTATTCAGCAAATATTTAAATGAATATATACATGTTTATTATCATTAAACAAAAATCATATACTAGCATATTCAACAATCTCCCCCTTTTGATGATAACAAACATATATTTAAGATTTTGAATTTATTAAATGTATTTGATCATTCAATTTTCTCCTTTTATTTGAATGCTCCGTCAACAAAGATCCCCCTTCATATATGCATGAAAACAAATAAAAATATGCAAATGAACCAAGATGCAATAGAAAATACAAAATAAAATATTTGACATTTATTTGCCAAAATCTTAACTTCTCTCTCCCCCTTTTGTTATCAACAAAAGAGTAATAGCATAAAAAAAATAAAGATAAAGTGATAGACATTAATACAATATTAATACCCAATCAAGTATAAATATTAAATTTCAATAAAAAATCAAACAAAAATCGTAAATACTCTGTTAGGTGCATATTCCACTTTAGAATGATAGGGATGATATCGGCATATAAAACCATATGGTTATATCTATTTGTGGTATATTTATATCAGAAATTTGAATATCTACTAACCATGCATAACCTTTAGGACTTTTAAATGAGATTAGTAATATTCCTAATATTTTATAAAAAAATGAATTTCAAGCATCTTCTAACTACGCGTAACCGTGAGGACTTTCAAATGGGATTCGAATCAACTTTTCTATTTAATAATCAATTTTGATATATGTTCGATACATGCATAATCATGAGACTTTTAAATGGGTATGAAAGCACTTAATCAAAAATTCCAAGTAATTAACCCATGCATAACCATGAGGACTCTTTAATGAGAGTGAATACTTTGGATGTTTTTTTGGCTAAAAATATAATAAAATGAAAAAAGAATGATTTCCCATTTAAAATACCACATATTGACATACTACATTGGATTTTGATGAGTGATAGTCGTTAGAAATATGATAGCAATAGGGATGGCCATAGAATTTTTACCCATCAAAAGTTATTATAAATCTTGTTTAAAGTTTTTAAAGAAAATTACTAGATATACCATCTCAAGTTATAATATATGATTAATATCAACATTCATCGCTTTTTTAGTCACTATTTATCTTTCGATAATCAATAGGGAGTCAGATAAGTAAATGTAGTCATTTAAGATCAAATCCAAAAATAATTATAAAATCAAATTTTCTAAAATGACTATTCTAAAACAAGGTCAACAAAAAATATTTTCTAGAAGGGATTTTATAAACGAAAAAATGTCTACTAATTGAAAATCAGTTGGAATGAAAAATATGTAGATATTTTCTTTGAAAATGTGATGCAGCTAATGAATGTCTCTACATAAAACACGTTCTACTAGTAATTTTTCTATCAACTAGATTACCAGTGTAATCTGCATCCGAATTTTCCTTTGACTCAAGATTATGATTAGTTGGATGTTATATACCAGATCGTGAAGCGTGCAAAACAATACCTTAAAATCAATTTTAACAGCTTTTAAATGAAATTATTTTGAATTTGAACTGAAACCGTGCAAATAAGCAACCAATGAACAAAGTATCAGATACACAATAAACAAGTATATCCACATGTATCATGAGTAATCATTAAACAATAAACCACTATCATTAGTCCAAACAAATCTATATGAAGTAGTTCAAAGAATCTAGAGGTACTTATAGTGTTCTCAGCATAAAAAAAATAATTGGCAAATAATTTTTGCATAAATCAAAATCATAATCAACATTCATTATCACATAACTGGCTGATTATTGTGCAGATTGACACATTAAATAAATCGTTCAAGATAAACATACCATTACTTATTTTACCTTTACGATAATTTTTCGTTGTTGCACATTGTGAATCTACCACCTTTATACTAGGCCAAGGAACTTAAAAATCAATTTTCTTTTTTATATATAAGAGGAGAGAAGCACTGCTCGATTTCAGTGGCTAGAGTGTTCGGGGAGAAGGTTGTAAGGCAGGAGGATGGCATTACTAGCTACTCAAAGGTTGTGGAATTGAGGTAGGGAGGCTCGGAAGCTATGTGTTTGGTGATGGTTGCGAGTGGCCAGGCATGGCCGAGTGAGCGGATGATGGACTGTGAGGGGAGCTGCATGAAGGGAGATGCTACAGTTTCAGGCCAATAGAAAGGTGGCTGATGAAGAGGAAGTTCAGGTGAGTGTTCGAGTTTCGGACGGCGAGGCGCGTTGTGAGAGCTGGGGTCTGTACAGATCGTGGAGGACTGGAGGGGTGTTTAGGTCAGTGCCTGCATGCTTGGGGTCTGGTGTTAGAGGCAAGGAACGGTGGCAAGGCTGTGGTCTCGGAGAAAGCTCTGGCTGCTGGTCGAAAGGTTGCTGGGGCGAGGCAAGTTCGAGTGGGGTAGGCGATGTGGGGATTGGGTGTTGTCCACGCGGCGGAGAGTGGGAAAGGAGGCCAAAGAGTGGAACAAGGCGAAAGGCAGATAGGATGATGGGCGGATCTATGGAAGAGCATGGCAGGTTACATCAAATATAAGAGCAACTTTTATATATAATATTTTTTATTAAGAAGAGAAGGCGGCTGAAGCAAGGGAGGAAACGGTTGAGGCCAAAATTAAAGTTTTGTGGAGGGAGATTACTTACGTGGCTGAACTGGACGTGGATCGGTGGAAGATAGCATGGTGTGGCGAGGTTGAAGGGGATATGGAGACGAGTAGTGATTCTCTCAAGCAAAATGAAAATATAGAACTTGTTATAAAATAAAGAGAATGGAGGCCATTAGAGAGAGAGAACAATTTTATTGAATTGAGATAGATCTTACAATACAATCAAGCTCCATATTTATAGACTCCTTATGCAGTGCAGATTACAATAATGCCCTTTCTTATTTAGCATATTCATCCCTATTATCAATGTATATTACAACACTCCTCCTTGAATATGCGTATGTAAAAATGATAAGAGTAATTGCCTCATTAAAAACCTTGTTATGAAAAACCCAGTGGGAAAAAATCATAAACAAGGAAAAGAGTACAACATGATTTCATCTTTAAGTAACATATATTTTATGATGTTACTATGAGGGTTGATACTTCTGGATCAAGATAATGCCTCATTAAAATCTTACTAATAAAAACTCAGTGGGAAAAAATATTAGTGAAGGAAAAAAGAGTACATTATAGCGTATTTCATACACTCCCCTGAATTATAACGCATTATTCAATTAGTTTGTTGATGCAGCTGACACATACCAATTTTGTACACCATCTTCTGAAATGTTGATTTTGAAAGCGCCTTTGTGAATAAGTTCGCCGGATTTTCTTGGGATCGGATTTGTTTCACTTCTATCTTATTATCCTTTTATAGCTCATGTGTGAAGAAAAAATTAGGAGAAATGTGTTTCGTCCTATCACCCTTAATGTAACCCGCTTGAATTTGAGCTACACAAGCTGCATTGTCTTCATAAATAATGGTTGACCCTTCTGTTACTGATGGAAGTTGGCAGCTTTTTCGAATATGCTCAATTAGTGATCTCAGCAAAATACATTCTTTACTTGCTTCATGTAGTGCTAGAATTTCAGAGTGATTGGATGATGTTGCTACTAATGTTTGTTTTGTAGATCGCCATGAAATTGCTGCATTGCTATTATTAAACACACATCCAGTTTGTGATCTTGCTATATGTGGGTCAAAAAGATAACCTGCATCAGCATAGCCAACTAGATTTGGATTATTGCCCGAGTTAGAGTAAAACAAACCCAAATTTGTTGTTCCACGAAGATATCTCATGATATGTTTTATACCATTCCAGTGTCTTTTTGTTGGTTCTGAACTGTACCTTGCTAGAAGATTTACTGAAAATGCAATATCTGGTCTTGTGCATTGGGCCAAATATAATAATGCAACAATGGCACTAAGATATGGCACTTCCGAGCCAAGCACATTCTCATCTTCTTCTTTTGGGCGGTAAGGGTCCTTTTTAATATCTAAAGATCTAACAACCATCGGCGTACTAAGTGGATACGCTTTATCCATTTGAAAACTCTTTAGAATTTTCTCAATGTAGTTTGATTGATGGATTAATATGCCATTAGTACTATGCTCAATCTGTAGACCGAGACAGTGCTTAGATTTGCGAAGATCTTTTATATCAAATTTCTTCTTTAAATAATTTATTTTTTTATCAATCTCTTCTGGAGTCCCAATCAAATTTATGTCATCAACATAAACTGCTAAGATAGCAAAACCCTTTACCGATTTCTTTATAAAGACACATGGACAAATGAGATTGTTTTCGTATCCTTCTTTTATCAAATATTTACTAAAACGGTTATACCACATCCTTCAAGATTGTTTCAAGCCATATAGCGATCGTCTTAGTTTTAATGAGTACATGGACTTTGATTTTGCTTCAGGAAATTTATATCCATCTGGGATTTTCATGTAAATATTGGTATCTAATTCATCGTAAAGATAAGCTGTCACAACATCCGTTAATCTTATATCGAGTTTTTCAGAAACTACAAGACCTATCAAATGTCGAAATGTTATGACATCCATAACAGGGGAGTAAGTTTCCTTAAAGTCAAAACCTGGTCTATGCAGGAAACCTTGTGCGACAAATCGTGCCTTATACCTCACGACTTCATTTTTATCATTTCGTTTTCTAACGGATACCCATTTATAACCTACTGGTTTAACATTTTCTGGTGTTTTCTCTATTGGTCCAAATACACCATGTTTTTGAAGTGAATCTAATTCCACTTGGATAGCATCTTTCCATTTTGGCCAATCGTGTCTTTTCCAACATTCATTTATGCTATTTGGTTCATTATCGTCATTCTCATTATTCTCATTATGATCACGACTTTCAATTATTTCTGTAGCTACTGCGAATGAGAATACATCATTAATTATTATTTTACTTCGATCCCATATTTCTCCATAGTTCGTAAAAAATATTGAGATCTCATTATTATTAGGTACCATTTTATCGTTGGAATCTTCTTTTACCTCTTTTGGGATAATATTTCCTTCCATACTTCTAGGAGAATTGGGACTTTCATTTGAGTGATCCTTTTGATCATTTATAACCTCTTCAGGAGGTTCCTTAATTGATGATTTTTCATTAGACTTTCTTTTTCTAGGCGCCGGGTCTTTTGAACCAATTGGCCTTCCAAGTTTTTGTCTTGCTTTAGATTCATTTGCTGCTATATTTACTTTTGATCCTTCAGGGACATCAATTTTTGCTGGTGCATTTGCTGCTGGAATGTGAGATTTAGTTATTTTTGCAGTGTCACTAAATGCATCTGGCAGTTGATTTGCAATATTTTCAATATGCAAAATTCTTTGCACCTCATATTGGCATTGTTTGGTACGTGGATCCAAATAAGACATAGATGGATTATTCCATAATATTTCACGCTGTTCTACTGGAACGGTCTTTCCTCCCCCTAACGGCGGGAAGATTGTCTCATCAAACTTACAGTCTGAAAATCTTGCAGTGAAGACATCACCTGTAAGGGGTTCAAGGTAACGAATTATCAATAGAGAATCAAATCTCACATAAATTCCGAACTGTCATTGAGGACCCATTTTAGTACGAAGTGGGGGATTAATAGGTATATCCACAGCACAACCAAATTTTCGTAAATGTGAAATATTTAGTTGAGATCTAGTTAAGAGCTGTGATGGTGAAAGCTGATGATAAGCTGTTGGTCTAATTTTAACCAATTTCGATGCATGCAAAATTGCATGCCTCCATGCTAAAACGGGTAGTTTTGATTGCATAAGCAATGGTCTTACAATAAGTTGCAAGCGCTTAATTAATGATTCTGCTAGACAATTTTGAGTATGAACATGATCCACTGGATGTTCAATTTCAATTCCCAATGATAGACAATAGTCATCAAATACTTGAGAAGTAAATTCTCATATAAAACCTGTTTTATATGATGTTCTCTCTAGAGAGAACATCGTATAAAACCTGTTTTATATGATATTATCTCCAGCATTATCTAGTCGAATTGATTTAATTTGATGATCAGGGAAGTGTGCTCTCAATTTTATTATTTGAGCAAGTAGCTTGGAGAATGCCAAATTTCTTATAGAAAGTAAACAGACATGTGACCAACGAGTTGATGCATCAATCAATACCATAAAATATTTGAATGGTCCACATTCAGGGTGGATTGGGCGACATATATCACCTTGAATTCTATATAGAAATGTTGGAGATTCAGATGTGATTTTACTATATGAAGGTCGAATGATTAATTTTCCTTGTGCACATGGGGCACATAAGTAATCACTTGGTAAATTCAATTGGTTTGATAAATCATGTCCATTTGAGTTTTTGGCAATTTTACGCATCATAGTTGATCCAGGATGACCCAAGCGATCATGCCAAAGAATCAATGTCTATGTATTTGTGAGCTTCTGACTCATGTTTATAGAATTAGATTCAACTATGCCAATTTTTGTAAAATATAAACCAGTTGAAATTGTACCAAATCTTTCTTGGATAAGCTTCTGGCTTTCAATTCTAGAAATAACACAAAGATATTCTTTGTTGTTTCATTTATAGTTTTAATATGGTATCCATTCATTCTTATATCTTTGAAACTCAGCAAATTTCATTTAGAGATGCTTGAGTATAATGCATTCTGAATAAAGATATGTGTACCATTTGGTAATATTATATGGGCTCTTCCGGACCCCTCAATTATATTGTCAGATCCAGCTATAGTGGAGACTTTAGCTGAGAAATTTTCAGATAGTTCAGAGAAAAACTTCTGGTTTTTCAAAATTGTATGAGTAGTTTCACTATCTAGTAAGCATGTATCATCACCCAAATGGCGTTCCATACCTTAAGAATTAAAGGCAATAATTAGTCAATCATTAAAAATTTGTATGCATAAAGTTGATCATTGCACTTAGATTTCCATCATTAATTAAATTTCCATTGTCATCTTCGAAGAAATCATCTAACTCCAGGTTAGTGTTTTCAGGTAACTTTTTGGCATTATTTGCCTTAACATTCTTCGAGCGATGATATTCTTCAGCTGTTTTCTTTGATGATCTACATGTACGTGACCAGTGACTAGATCGTCCACATCTATAACAAACTTCCTCATAGTGCCTTCTATTTTCTGAAGTTGAATCATTGTTTTTTACAGGCTCAATTTTCTTTTGTTGCTTTTTAAAGTTGGTGGTTTTGTTACATTTAAAACCACCATAACCTCCTCTGCTAGAGTTATATCCACGTCCACGACCATGTCCTCTACCTCGACCTCGACCCTTACCTCTTCCAAAGTGGGAAAAATTAGCATTAACTTCAGGTAATGCAGTCAAACCAGTTGGTCTTGAGGAGTGATTTTTTATAAGCAATTCATTATTTTGTTAAGCAATTAGTAAGCGTTCTATGAGTTCAGACTATTTTGTAAAATGACGCTCTCGATATTGCTGCTGCAGGAGTATATTCGAGGCATGAAATGTTGAGAAAGTCTTTTCAAGCATTTGTGCGTCATCCACCTTTTCTCCACATAATTTCAGTTTAGAAGTGATTCTAAACATTGCAAAATTATATTCTCTTACGGACTTAAAGTCCTGAAACCTCAGGTTCAACCACTCTTGCCGAGTGTTTGGAAGTATGACCGTCTTCTGGTGGTCATAACGCTCCATCAGGGAGTTCCATAAGTGGAGAGGGTCTTTTTCATTCAAATATTCTGTTTTTAGATCGTCATGGATATGGCGTCTTAAAAATAATAGAGCCTTTGCATTGTCCTGCGGGACATAGTATTGCCATTTTTAATAGCATTTTCTAAGCATTGAGATTGCAAATGAATCTCAGCATCTAGTATCCATGATAAGTAGTTGTCTCCAGATATATCCAAAGCTTTAAATTCATGCTTGGCGATGTTTTCCATTTTGTAAACTGTTCATAAAATAAATTGCATAAGGTGAAAATATTCGCCACAACAGCATTCACTATTTGTTTGTTTCCAGCTAAAAAGTAAAAAATAAAAATAAAAAAACAGAAAGTCTTCATTCATGGTATCAAACAACTATACCCCAAAAAAATGTATCAACAAAACCAAACATTTGGATTTTGCAACTTTCATGTATTTATTATATAAGAAAGGAAAGTTAGCTTTTGCGTATATTCCATTGCAAACTTTTGAATTTTATTTGGCAACAGATCCGCAAAGAAAAAAAGAAATATTGAATTTAGAAGCCAAAGAATTAAAATAAGAGTGATACAAGAAAAGACATGAAAAATATAGAAACGAACCCCAAACTAGACAGCTTTATCAAAAAAAACATGATATTGACAATTACCTTTTTGTAGAGAGGAAAAGTAACGAGTTTATAAAGAAATGCAAGAACAATTTCTTTACCTGCTTGCTATTTTAAAGGAAATAAGAAACAGAATGTATGTAGATATATTATAAAAGAGTCGTTTGCTCCAATATAGAATAGGATTTTGAATATGAATAGCCTTAGAATTGGAATGGTCAAAAGTGGAACAGTCAGAATAATTAATATATAATTACTTGTTGAGAAGTTGGAAAGTTTGAAGGTGAACAGGTTGAGAATAATAATTGATTCGCATTCCTATGCAGAATATTGAGAATGCAGTATATATAAAGTTCATGCTGATAACGTGTTATAAAATAAAGAGAATGGAGACCATTAGAGAGAGAGAACAATTTTATTGAATTGAGATAGATCTTGTAATACAATCAAGCTCCATATCTATAGACACCTTACGCAGTGCAGGTTACAATAATGCCCTTTCTTATTTAGCATATTCATCCCTATTATTAATGTATATTACAACACAACTTAAATTTTCGTTTTCTTTTTCGAAGAAGGACAGAACGAATTAGAGAAAATGGGAAGAGAACTGAATGAACCATAGCAATATAATTAACAGATAGGAATAACAAAAGTCACAACTTAATTTCTGGAAATAACAAAGGTTAGTGGCTATTAATTTTCAACCAGCGGGGAAATAAAAGGACACAGGGAAACCCAAAAGGTTAAAAGTGGGTACCAATACGACTAATCATTTCGTAGTTTTCGCCATGTACCGGACGCCAAAATACAGAAATGAATGTACTACAGAGATCAGCATGATGAGACGAACAAGATGGTACATAGATATGAGTTATACGACCCTCCTATCAAAACTCAATATTCGCTGCCAAAATTGTTGCTAAAACGCCGAAAATAAAGTAAACGGGGCTAGAGCAGTCCAAATTTGATGAAAAAAAATATGAAATCTTACTCCGATAATGTTTTACATTTTTATTTTATAAAAATATTCAGATTTTGAAAGTATTTAATTTCCATCAAATATTCAACTAATTTAATTTAAAAATTAAAATTTTCACAACCAAACAAACTTATATATTTTCCAAATGAAAATCTACCACTTGCTATGCTTCAATAGTCGCATACCAAATATCATATTTTCATTACAAAAGTTTTATTATATATTTTCATGAAAAATTTAGTTGATTACATTATTTAAATCGTAAAATTTCTAGGTTGTTACAAGAGATCGCCTCCTAACCATTAGTGGATGGATTTCCTTAACGTTTGTCCTAGGAGAATGAAACGAGATTTATACACTTAGTACATCATCATCTAAGATGACTGGGCCATATAACTCATGTGTTTTTCCTAAATATTTCCAAACTTACATTTTGGGTTAGTTGTTTCCTGTCCACACACACACATCCAAATTAGAGATTTATTCCATAGGGAAAACCAACATTGTTAATCATATAAGCAATTACTGGCCTCTTTTAAATAAATATTTTCATTAACTAAAAATCACTTTGTCGATATTTGTGCCAGAGTATTTTTATATTTTCAATAGTTAGAAAATATCCATATACCTATCTCAATGGTATAAGTATATTCACAAAACAGAGAAAGCTTTCCTTTTTACACACCTCTATGAAAATTTGTAAATTCCTTTATAAATTTCTGAAACTCGTTTATAACTTCATTCATAAATCTCTGAAATCATTTAAACTCCCTTTTTAACATTTCTAAAATCATTTATAAACCCTTTATAGATTCATAAGACAATTTATAAAGCACCCATTATAAATCTATAAACCCATTTCAAAAGTTCTTCATAAATATCTAAAACCGTTTGTAAAACTCTTTTTACCCTTTAACTAATCTTCTTTTAAGTTTTCCAAACCGTGTTATAAGATTCCTTTTATAAAATTCACATCTATTTATAGAACCATATTAATAAATCTCAAAAACATTTATAAATAAATTCTAATCACTTACTTTAAAACACTATTATATATAATAAACAATATAATAAATAGTAATTAACTTCAAACATTTTAAAAATAATAATTAATAATCTCCAAACATTCTTAATAAAACAAAAATAATTTATCTGCAACATTATTATAAATAATAATAGTAATTAATTTCCAAGATTTTTTTGATAAATAATTATAATTAAATTCAAACCACATTACTACTTTAAATAATTAACCTTTCAAAATATTAAAATATTGATAAAAAATTTAAAATAAAATTAATATAAATAAACAACTTTTAAAACATAAATATACTTCCTTGACAAAATCCATACTTAAATTTCAACATAATCATTTCCATATTTCTAAAAATATATTTATAAATCTCTTTCTATTTTATAAAACTTTCATTTTTTAAAATACCTTTATTTATGAATTCCATTTATAACTCTATTCCTTTCTATTTATAAATGTCGTTTAACATCTCCAAATCAATCCTCATTTTCAACTTCTAAAATAGAATCGACTATTTTTCTAAGACAACATTCCACATATTATCATAAATCCACAATTGTGATTTATTTTCCAATCTACTGAATGATAATGGTTTCCTTTCATTTCTGAACACCATTTCTAAATCTACCATTCCATTAATAAAATATGATTTTACAAATCTTCAATTTATTTATAAATTTCTACATTTATATACTATCACATTTATAAATTCCCATATTTATACATTATTCTCAGTATATGTGTGTATATATATACATATACGTCACTTTATATCAACGGTTGATAAATATTTAAACCAATTTATTTCTATCTTCATTTTAAACCATATTCTTTTTTTTATCGAAGACGGACTTATTAAAATTTTAAAAATATTTATTCATAGTTCAAAAATCTTTATTTTAAATATTTTAAAAACCATTAATTTGTAATCTCTAAAAGTCATACTTTTTATTTACTTTAATTAAATTTCTTCTTTCAATAATTCAAGGAAAATTATTAAAACATATATAATTTTTCGAAATCACTTTGAAATCCCTTTTTAAGTCAAATCATTAGTTTATAATATTTTACAATACCAAAAATAAGGCTTAATGCTACTAAAGCACTAATAAGAAAAATCATATCCATGTCATCAAATATTGCATCCAACGTATCATATATTAAATTATATGAAAAATAAAATCAATAGTGTGAGGATTCCTGTTGGATCCCTCCAACCTTTTCCCCTGCATCACATTTAGTGTAAAATCAAATAATATAAATAAATCACTTCAAGGTGGGATCATGTACAAAGGGTCATTCGCTCATACACGGGAATGTAATAGGGTCTCATCCACTCTAGGGGTGGGAATATGTCCAAACCAACAATATAAAATAGTAAATCATCCAAACAGTCAATAACAGTCAACAATAAATTATCCACACATCCAATAAATAATTTTTATTGACTATTTAATGTTCTGGTTAACCAAAAAAGTGATTTTAACTCACTGTAATTCTAGTTGTTGCCGAGGCATTCAGGTTGTGCCTGAATTTGAACGACATTCGAATTCAGCGTTCAAATTCCATAACCTTTGATCATTGCCAAACCAATTCCAATTTGTAGTTTACGTCGACATGATCCTAAGCGGTTGACAATGTTCAATTCTGACCTAATATGAGCAAGTTATAACTAGTATAAGATTTACAATTTGATTAATATAATTTTTTATTAACTAGTTACATATTAAATCTTAATTACCCTTATTAACACATTAAGCAGCCCCTAATCCTTCTTTCATTCATGGTTCCAGGTCGACATTGCCACGCTTCGCCACCACTGTGGTCCCCCATCCATCACTGCACCTTCACCGAGGTCCCCACGACTACCGCAAATACTCCAGCACCCACAACATCACCAGTCGACGATTCTAACTTCCCACTGAACCCCTAAAGCAGTTTCGTTCTCTTCAAACTCTGGCCATTCACGATGACCATCCGGCACCACATTACCACCTGAGCAGCACCAAACTTCGCCGAACCCAATAGTGCCCGTTGCCTTCCCTTTAGATAATTGGAGTTCGCTGCCGAGATCTAAGATCCCAAATTACGTTCGTCGACGATCTGCCACCACCTCGTCGCACCAAATCCAATCTCTACCACTGAACAAGTTCACTTCATCATCCTTTGCCTATCTCCAATTGATGACTTTTCCTAAATGCGATCGTAGTGGTGCGAATCGATGGTGATGGTTGGATTTGGTGGGTTGTGTTCGGACTGATTATTTTGCAGCAAAATGAAAAGAAGGGAAAGGGTATAAAGGAGGGCAATCATGGTTCAAATAGTAGAGGTATAACCAGGTATGAAGTTGAGTATGGTGGGAATAGTTGTGGCATGGGCTGTGAAGTGTTGTGTTATATAGTATTTATTTCAAAAATATCTAGTTACGCACCTAAAAATCTCGTACTCTAATCAAGGCAAGCCGCTTGGCTTTCTATAAGAATTATCCATATTCCAAACTCAAAGAAACTAGTCTTCAGACCTAATTCGATCATATGTAGATGATAGCTTTTTCAAACCAATTTATTATATAAATTTTTAAAATTAATTTCTAGCATTTCGATCCCGCACACAAAATGATACATCCAATCGTCATGAAATTCGACAACATATAATAACACATTATTACCAATCCAATGGCACTGGTTTCGTCAAAATCTAAGGCAGTGCCCTGGAAGACTATTTTCACACGTTACTTTAAAATGAATTATTTTACAAACCAAATTAATAGCTTTTAAATCTAAATTAAAAGTTTATTATTACCATTCTTAATCAACGGAATTTAAATAAGCTTTGAAACCATTTTTTTAATCCGAATTAAATCCAAGATTCAATTATTTAAACAATTTCAAGCATTAAATTCACCATTCCCGTATTCAATTAAATAGCTATATTTGAAATTTAAGCTATTTGTCTTATAAAATTAACTTTTCAATATTTAAAATCAATTAAATATTCCAAATTCAATTGATTGAAATTCTAGGTCGTTACATTCTTGCCCCGTAAATGAATTTCGTCCTCGAAATTAGCAAGGTAAGAAAAATGCCCTTAACCTGTTAACTTTTCAAAACCAATCTGTTAAAAATTTTATCAGATTTTTCTAAGTCCTTAATATCATTCACAGTTACTAACTAATTCCATTCTAAGTTATAACATAAACATTAATTTTTAGTTATCAAAATTTTTCCAAAATTCTCAAAAATTTCTAACGCCTTAAACTTACGGATAATTTCTCCAGCATCTCCTTTACGCGACTTGATCGCAAAAATTTAATATATATATATATATATATATATGATATATATATATATATATAATCACAAATACACATCTCATCTTCGAGGATGAGGCATCCCGTAAGGAAAAATATAAAAATACGATATGTAATACAAGACGTGTACCTTTTATTAATATCAGCAAGCATATACAACCCATAAAATGCGAAAGCAAGCTCCAAACACGAAGCATACGCCATCCGCACCTATTAATCGCTCAATAACCAGTAAGAACATGTATCTAGAGAGTAATATCGATATATAGCATATACTAATTTAATATCTATATGCAAAAGAAGGAAACGTAATAAGAGAAACCATCCAATAATTAATATCTAGCCAATTTATTTATCATCATGTCAATTTGCATTTTCAAATGTCAACATTATATTTATAGATTTTCATTTCTTATTAACTTTTAATTGATTTCTTTTCAATTTATTTACATTTAATTAATAAACATTGAATTTATTCCTACTCAATTGATTTACATTCAATTTTGAACATTCACTTTAAATTTAATTTATGTTTAACAACATTTCATTGCATACAAAATTCATTTATGGACCATTTCATAAAAAAATTACATTTTAACTTCTCCTAAGTGAAATTTTATTTCATCATCACTTAGCATGGTTCTTAAATACTAATATTACTTATGAACCATCCTATACCATAATTACTTAGGTTTATTACAAACATTTCATACTACAAAACTTATGTTTATTATTACTTCACAGCTTAGGCTTGTATTCAATTTTTTAACAAACAACATTCCAAACCATATTCAATTTCATTATTCATCTCATTAATTCATTAAAAATCAAATTCAATTTCATTTAACTCATTTCATTAATTCTCTTCCTTCAACTTTACTTGAGTCAAATTTCTTTTCTAAATTCATTTTATTTAACCTAAGTTAAATTTCATTTCATAGTTCAATTTCAAACTTTCTTCTCTTATCTATACCATTTTCAAATTATACGTTCAAAAACTTATTTTCATGTATTTATCAAATCATACTTTGGATTTTAAAATCG
Source organism: Allium cepa (assembly GCA_030765085.1). Classification (NCBI taxonomy): domain Eukaryota; kingdom Viridiplantae; phylum Streptophyta; class Magnoliopsida; order Asparagales; family Amaryllidaceae; genus Allium; species Allium cepa. Next base: position 597,949,040 of record CM060941.1, on the reverse strand, counting down.
AAACTTATTTTACCAAGCATAACTTCAGTGGTGGCAATCCATCACTTAGAATCTCAAAAATAAACGCCGATGATGTTGTATCATCATCAGAATTATTTTCCAATAATCAAAGTGAGTTCAGTGCTTTTTTTCTCTTTTAAATCCATTTTAAAATATTACTAACCAATACATTTTCAAAATAATACTATTATTATTTCAAAACCTTTGAAAACAATTTCCAAAACCAACAGAATCTAAATTCTCAAATTTCTTGTTTTAAATCCCTTTTTATTTACAAATCATATTTATAAATATACTCATACAATTTCATTTCCTTTCCATTTATAAATCACATTTATGAATGATATTTGTACAATCTCACTTCTTATGTAATATCATTTCACAAATGTTTATTATTATAATTATAATTAATATTCTATAATTTATATTTATATATTCACTTCCCTATATGACTCATTTTACAAATGTTTGTCTATGTTTAGATTATAATAATAACAACTTTTGTTAGACAACAAACAAAAAATGATAATAATTAAATATTATCATTCACTAACATCCAAACAAACTATAGATAACTATAATAATTTTCGAAAAATTACCCTTTTATATATAAAATATAATTTAGGTAAAATTATTCATTTATCAATTCTCAAACAAGACCGTGTCGGTTTACCTTGTTTAAACCCCTATCGATATCGTGGCATCTAACATACCAAGCAGAATTCATAAGCCACTCAGCAGATAAATTAACACAATATAAAATGCTTTCTATAATCACTAACAAATACACACTCGTATTTATAATACACTCAAACTCATAATAAGGCATTCCATTACCTTATCTATTAATAAATTGCCCCACAAAAGCCAAGGTTCTTACTAACCAGCTATAATGACCCACAAATAGGCATAATTCAAGCTAACAGTATGCCATACATGTCCAACCCAAAAACAACACAGAATATCACCATCGTAGTGGAGCAATATATATAATATAATATCAACGATCTTTACAAAAAGAAACTGTTATATAGATACATCCATCCATCAGAGTACAACAACAAATCGCAATCATCAGCTTGGACAATTAGAACAACCCTTCCTCACAAATGCTAATGACTTCAACAATAAAGCAGCGAAAAATAAGCATATATGTGAATACGACTTAAAGACCTCCAACTCATCTCCTGAGCTCTAATGCATCCAAAGCAATCTATAAATATGCTCGGTCTAACCTGAGCATTATAATAAAATAACATCCGAGTCTGTCTGGTAAACCAGTGTGAGAAAACACACCCAACTGGATTTTAAAGTTGTAGAAAACCTTCGAAAATTAAAAGTATCACATAAGACCATGTCACACACAAACATGGACGGGTTTTTTTCCTTACGATAACTAAACCACTTCATACGAAGTTCTCTGATATTAAATAGTGTCTAAGATACAAATAATTATTAATCATAGACAAAATTGTTACATTAATTAAATTCCGGCATAATGGGTATACAACTAAAACTGCAAAGGCTCGTATTGGAGAGTGGATTCCATACAATGACTAGGCTACTGGGGTACCTTCCGTTATAGTGCATCTCTAGATAAAATAACTAAGGTTGAACCTACTGAACCATGCCAATACATGATCGACCTACCATTTACTGGATAGCATCGAATATGATCACCCCTCTTAATAATGGGCCCTGAAGCATACAAATGAGAGACAATATCGACTCTAGATAAGAATGATCATACCCTACAGGAGCGACCCACTTAGCCATGTTGCATCTCCCTTATCTTATTCATTCCCCATTAATGAGGCTTGAGGCTACATTATACCTTTTGTGTAGCATTTCCCACTTGGAATTCTAACACCGTCCTCCACGCAACAATGCAATATTATAATTCATCTATACAAGTTCACTCTAGGACCGATTGAAACGCTTGAGAGCTCTGTCTTCAATTCCATTATCTTCAAGATGCCTTCACTTTGAAGCTCTTGAGCTGATCAAAGTGGTTTATCGGATAACATATCCAGTCTCGATCCCTTTGAGAAAACTTCCGCTAGTTTTGGTTAACTCAACTCCGGATCTTTAGGAAATGAGCAGTCAATGATAAGAGCGGAGATCACCTCCTAACCGTTAATGGATGGATTTCCTTACCGTTTGCTCTAGGAGAACAAAATAATATTTATATGCACAGTCCAACATCATCAGAGATGACTTGGCCATATAACTCACATTTCCTCCTAGATATTTCCATAGTTATGTTTTGGGGCCAAATTTGATAGAACAAACGCACATTCAAATTAGAGATTTATTCCATAGAGAAAACCAACATTGGTTAAGCATATAAGCACCCACTAGCCTCTTTTGATAAATCTTTTCACTGACTAGAAATCACTTTATAGATATTTGTACCAAAATACTTTTACAAAGATTCATTCACGACCCTTATATTCTCAATACATGGAAAATATCCATATACTTATTTCAATGGTATATTCACAAAACAGAGAAAGCATTCCTTTTTACACACCTCTAGGACAATTTATAAATTTCTAAAACCCATTTATAACTCCATTCATAAATCTTTGAAATCATTTATAAATTTCCTTTTTAGCATTTCTAAAATCATTTATAGACCCTTTATAAATCCGTAAGACCATTTATAAAGCTTCTTTTATAAATCTATAAACACATTTCAAAAATTCTTTTATAAATACCTAAGACCATTTATAAAACTACTTTTACCCTTTAACTAATCTTCTTTTAAGTTTTCCAAAACGTGTTATAAGATTTCTCTTACAAAACCCACATATGTTTATAGAACCATATCTATAAATATCAAAAACATTTATAAATAAATTCTAACACTTACTTTAAACATTATTATATAATAAACAGTATAAATAAATAGTATTTCACATAAAAATATCTTAAAAGTAATAATTAATCTTCTCAAACATTCTTAATAAAACAAAAATAATATATATTCAACATTACTATAAATAGAAATAATAATTAACGATGTCCAAATTGTCACCAAACCAATTCAAGCTGTGTCTGTATTTGAACAATGTTCAAATTCAGCGTTAAAATTCCATAAGCTCCAATCATCACCAAACCAATTCCATTACGTAGTTTACGTCAATACAATCTTAAAGCGACTGACTGCGTTCAATTCCGACATAATATAAACAAGTTATCACTAATATAAGATTTATAATTTGATTGATATAATTTTTTTAAGTAATTACATATTAAATCCTAATTACCCTTATTAACAAATTAATCAGCCTCTAATCCTTTTTTCTATCATGATTCTAGGTCGGCATCACCGTGCTTTCCTACCGCCGTAGTCCCCCACCCATCATTGCACCTTCGTCGATGGTCCCCACGACTGCGACGAACCTTCTAGCACGCACAACATCATCAATCGACGATCCTAACTTCCCACTGAATCCCCCAAAGCAGTTTCGATCTTTTCCAAATTATAGCTACCCACGAAGACCACCCACCATTGCCTCACCACATGAGCAGCCCCAGACTCCACTAAACCTAACAGTGCCCATCGCCTTCCCCTTAGATGACCAGAGTTCGCTGCCGAGCTCCAAGATCCCAAATTATGTTCATTGACGATGTGCCACCACCTTATCGCACCAAATCCAATCTCCACCATTGAACAATTTCACTTAATCTTCCTCTACCCATCTATAGTTGATGACTTTGTCTAAATGTGATTGTAGTGGTTTGAATCGAAGATGATCGTATGATTTGGTGCGTTGTGTTCAAATTGATTTTTTGCAGCAAAACGAAAAGAAGAGAATGGGTCGTGTATTTATAAATGAGGGTAAGGATTGTTCGAATACTAGAGGTATGGCCTGGGTATGAAATTGAGTATGATGGGAATAATTGTGGTATAGGGTGTGAAATGATGTGTTATATAGTATTTGATTCAAAAATATATAGCCACGCGCCTCAAAATTTCAAACTCCAATCAAGCATGCCACCTGGTGTTCTATATGTAATACCCCTATTCTGAACTCAATAGAACTAGTCTGGAGACCTAATTGGATCATATACAGAAGATAGCTTTTTCAAACCCAATTATTATATAAATTTTTGAAATTAATTTCAACACATTCGATCTTGCATGCTAAAATGATACATCCAATTGTTATGAAATTCGACCGCAAAAAACAATACACTATTATAGATTCAATAGCACTGATTTCGTTGAAATCTAAGATAGTGTCCCGGTAGGCTATTTTCACACGTTAATTTAAAACCATTTATTTAAAAAATCAAATTAATCACTTTTAAATCTAAATTAAATGTTTGTTATTACCATTCTTAATTAACGGAATTTAAGTAAGCTTTGAAATCATTTTTTATCCAAAACAATTCCAAATATTAAATTCACAATTCTCATATTCAATTAAATCGTTATATTTGAAATTTAAGCGATATGCCTTATAAAATTAACTTTTCGGTATTTAAAATCAACTAAATATTCCAAATTTGAATTTACTTAAATTTTAGATCGTTACAAAAACAATGATTATGGATAATATATATAATCATATATGTTTATGGCAATCAAGTTAATATGTCATCCATTTTCCGAACGAAAATTCAGCCAAACAATCAATCAAACAATTTAACTGAAATCCAAGCAATCAATAATAGTTTGCAGCATCATAGATATTATATAGTAAAATTAAATGTAAGTTAAACTCACATTGATTTCAGTTTTCATCGAAGCGTTCCGGTTTGGACTAAACCTGAATGAGCGTTCGATTTAAGCCCAAAATTCTACTAGCTCCAAATTCAACCAAGCCAACTCCATTGTGTAGAAGATGATGATACGATTACATGGTAACTTGTCACGTTCAAATCCAATCTTCTATGAAAATGTTGTGGATTAATGAACGTTCAATAATTTAATTTGTTAACTAATTAAATAATTAAATTAATCACATCACTTAACTTAAACCACCTAACTAATACTTCTCCTCCTTGTTTTGAAAATCACGCTCAACCTAATGCTTACCACCATGAAAGCCACCTTCCTTCACGAATTACTCCACCTTAGGTCAACAAAGTTTAACTCTGTTTACTCCGACAAACTCCACGACTGACGAGCTTCGCGATCATCCCTATAAAGATGACTTCGCACCTCGTCTCAAATTTCGACATGCTCCTTCTTGTTCTCATTCGTACATGGATACAACCTGCAAGCGGCGATGGAACACCTTCGTTAGATCACCATCGATACTTTAAGTCACTGCAAGTTCATCTCAACCCACCATTCGCACCAACGTCACCTAAATCACCTAAAATTATGAGCCCTAGCTTCGCTGCCCAAACTTCAAGCTCCCCAAATTAGTGATGCACAATACAAAATGGGTATGTGATCGAAGCCCTTGCTTGTAACAAACGGGGATTTTCGACCTTCGAAAATCAACATTAATACATCCACTGTATTACATGCCGAGCAATCGAGTGCTAGAAAAACTTGATAGTTCGGGGGAAAGGAAAAGTAGAGTAGAAGAAGAAATAGAAAAATAATAACATAGGTTCCCAAAATCGCAGCGAAACAATATATAATAGATAATAACATGTCTTTATACAAAAAGAACTATAATTGTTATTCATACATAACATCATCAAAGTACAACAACTAACAAATGAATACTGGACAGTTATAATAAATTGTCCTCGCACAGTGGAAATATAAACCAAGTATGGAGATATGTCTCTGTCATCGAGCTCATCTCCTGAGCTCCATAGTATCCTAACCTGAATCTGTAATACTCGGTCTGACCCGAGCATTATAATAAAATAACAACTAGGTCAGTCTGGAAAACCCGCCTGTGAAAAAACATTCAATTAGAGCTTATTAGAGTTATCAAAATCCTTTGAAAAAAAGGTATCTCGTAAGGCCATGCCACACATAAACATGACGTGTTTTTCCCTTAAGATAACCGAAACATGTTATATCAAAATCATCTGATATTATTATAGTGTCTAGAGAAAATAAATAGAAAATAGCTGAAATGCTTGCATCTCACTTTTCATTATAGTTAGGCACAATCAAAACCATACGGCACTTATTGGGTTCCATCTATCATTATACACTTCTAGAAAAATGTGAGGACCTCACCGGGATCCCCTACAACACAAGACCGGCTGTATCCCTAACCGAGATAAAACCAAATATGTTACCACCATGGGTGTTCCCACCCTTATCGAGAGATCTTTTTCCATGCATCATTGTATCCATAATTAATAATATACCCGAGGGTATCTAGAGAGGTGATAACATACCCTAATTGGGTATGACCCATTTAGTCGTGCTGCATATCCCCTGATTTTTAGTCATTTCTGTTGATGAGGCTTGAGGCTATGATTACATTTTAAGAACAATTTCACTAAGAATGCTCATCGACCTCCAATGACGATGTTATGATAGCATTTGTTCATACAAGTTGTCCTGGGATGAAACAAACCGAATCACCATCTTTACGATATCCATTCGTAACGTTTAAATCGGATCGAAGTGGTTTTTCGGATAATTAAATAAGATCCTGGTTTCTTCGAAACGATCAGTGAAATTGGCTAAATAATTGATAGTTGGTTATTTAGCTATCAATATGACATCCATAAGAAGTCACAAGGCACATATTATAATTTTTCCAAAAATTATTACCAAAATATCTTTAAAAGATATATATTCAAATCCCTTCCAAGTTTCAATATTTGAGTCCACTCAAATATTTATATCCATATCAGGATATTACAAACCATCTCTTATTTCAAAATTTAGAAAATATTTAAATTTAAGTCAACTCAAATATTTATATCCATATCAGGATATTTCAAACCATCTCTTATTTCAACATTTAGAAAATATTTAAAAAAATATACTTTTCTAAACCCCTTGCTTCCCAACACTTAGGAAAGTTCCATTTATTTCTCTTTTCTCAAAACTCTTCATAATTTATATTGTAAATTCCTTAACTTAATTATAACGATTTCTACAAGTTTCCGGGTTCCTTAATTAAATCTCTTTATTCAAAAGTATATACTTATCTCACCGTAATAATATATTCACAAACCATTTCCTTCAAAAATATTTGAAAAACATTTTAAAATAAATATGGAAAGTACCACGAGGTATCAACCATGGATTTACAGCTCAATGATTACGTCTCTATCCTAGAGAAATCGAAACTTAATTGTAAGCAATCTCTGCCCCCGATTTCGCCATGAAAGTATACCATTACTTTACAAAAACTTATTTAATAATTAAATATATTTTTAAACAATTTAATAATTACATAACTTTGAAACAATAATTAATTCTGATTTATTTATAAAATTCTAATCGATTTACAAGACTTGTTTATAAAACTTATAATTCATTTCGACAACTTGAAAAATATTTAAATAACTAACTTTCTGAAATATTTTTAAACACTTTAAATTACCTAATTTAATAATTAAAAATCCACTTTTTAAAACAAACTCAATTTCTTGATAAAAGTATACTTTTCAATTTCAATATAACCAATCTAATATTTATAGATCTCTCTCCATTTATCACCAATCGACTTATGTCCCTGATTTCACAAATCCCTTTTCACATTTCCATAAGCAAAATCTGTCATTTCTTTTTAAACCGATTTACCCATCTCATCATAAATTCTTACCGTAAGTTTATATCTTCAACTTATCGAATGATAATCATTTCACTTTTATTTATAAACATTGTTTATAAGTCCCATAGTCTCATTTCCAGTTTACACCGGTTTCACATCACTTAAATTCCATTTATAAATCAATTTCTTAAATTGAATTCCATTTTTATAAATTAACTTCTTAAATAACCCGATCTATATTCCAAAACCAATCAAATCTCGATTCTACTTCTATTTCGTAATTTAGAAATCTTATTTAAGATCCAATATAGCCAATTGTATATTTACTTCCAAATTTCCTTCTATTTTCCCAATCTATTAAAAATCTCGATTTTTAAAACATTTTATATTTATATAAGCATCACTTAAATATTATTATCTAAAATCCTTTATATACATTATTCCAAAATCTCCATTAAAAATATAACGGAATAGTCAAGTACAAAGTCAAACCATTTATTTTATCCAAACCAATTTTCTTCTAACTAATCCAAACTCTATATAAATATTTTACTTTCAAAATCCCTTTTTAGTTTTTTTTCAAATTCATTATATATATTTATGGTATTATAAAATACCAAAATCTAGGCTAGTATTACCATAGCATCAGTTACACTCAAATCACGCTATAATCTATCACAGATTATTCTAACAAATAATATATCACTATATATGAAATTAAATTCAATATTTTTGAGGAATCCGGTTAGATTCCACCAACCTGTTTCCTCGCATCCACAAATGTTAGATAACATAAAAATACCAATCCTGCTTCGAGGCAGGATATTGCGGTAATATAGGGTCATCCGCTATTATGCGGGCTGCATAGGGTCCTATCCGCTCCAATAGGCGGGAATAATCAACCCAACTACTAATATATACTACTATATATATTACAACATCCAACTGATAATAATAATTATTAAATCATCCAATCAACCAATAATTTAAATTTTTGTAATTACACGAAATTTTCGACCTCGAAAATTCGACACTAATACGTTCACGGTAGAGGTGCCGAGCAATCGAACGCTGGAAACTTCTGATTGTTAGAGAAAAGAAAAAGAAAGTAGAAGAAGAACAGAAACCAACAACATCTCACATTCGCAACGGATTAAACATAATATTAAATAATAGCATTTATACAAAGAATAACTGTATCTATTAATTTACATGTTATACATCAGAGTTACACCTATACACAAACAATTTGGACAGTTATAATAATCTATCCCAGACTACAATCAAATCAAACTCAAGTACACAGCGGTAAACTCCATACGTTCCTGCCATCCAGCTTGCCTCTTGGGCTCCAGAACGTCCTAACCTAAAATCTATATTACTCGATCTGACCCAAGCATTACATCAAAGTATCACCCGGGTCAGGCTGGAAACCAACGTAAGTAAACCCATATAATTTGAAATGCCAAGTTATAAAACTTATTTGAAACCAGGGTAACTCATACCCTTCTACGAGTTCTTAACTTATTCAGGTCAATTACTTATTTCACAAAACAATATCTAAGTATCGTTACTTAGTTTAAGTGGCCATGTTACTTAATTTATTCCATTCCAGCCTACTTAGTTTTAAAATCAAATCTATAAAGAATTATTGTAAATTACTAATTGAAGTGGTTTCGGGTATTGGCTGATACCCGACCCTGGTCTCTTCGAAATCCAAACGCCGTCTTAAAGGCCAAGTTGTTTTATAGTTAAACAATTCAATTCAGAACATTATTCACATAACATCTACATCACAGATAAATATCACATATTTATCACAGATCAATTCAAGGCATTGCATATCACAGAACATCACAATTCGTATACCAAAGATATTCAGACAAATAAAGGTATTCAGTTCAAATTTATCATCTATATGCAAGATTTAATAGTCAAACAATTCTTAATCTATTTAATTTAATCACCTAATATAAATTAAATTAATTACCTTTAATCCTGCTTAATTTTAACTAATATAAACGATTCCTTTAATTAATTACATTGATTAATTAACCTTAATTAATCATCCCTTAATTATCCACCTTAATTCAAGTATCCTTAATTAATTAACTTTAATAACTTCCCTTAATTGATTAATCTTAAATTATTAATCAATTAATTAATAAATAAATCTTTAATTACTCGAACTTAATTTATTAAAGATAAGCCATTTATGTTAATTACTTCCTTAATTATTATTAGAATTTAATAAACCTTTGGAATTAATTATCATTAACTTGTAAATTAACAAAAGTGCTTAAGTTTAATTAATGATAAAACACATCATCTTCTTAATTACCCTTTAATTACATTATTAATTAAGTTTTATATTAACCTAAGAATTAACTTAATTAATTAAAGATTAAATAAATTACAAAACTTTAAATTAACCAAACATTTAAATGACCAAAAATTATTTAGAAGAAATAGTTAAAAATTGTAAACTTGATTTTTGTTAAATTTTAAAAACTTGTTAATATTCTAACATTAACCCGAGACAATCCAAGGCTTACTTGAACTAAAACCCGAGCCAACCCTATTCTTCCCCGAGTTAAACCCGATCCATCCTCCCTCATGAAAACTCGAGACCGACTCGAAGTAAAACATCAACGTACCCGAAGCTCAAACAACACAACCACAACCACGATACACCAAATACATGTGCATATGCACAGATCATCGACAACGTTAAAACCACCAAAGCCACCACCGGCAAGTCGTCGCTGACCTTCCCCTTCGATTCCGACCACCAGATCGAAGAATCGAACATGAAATCGAATTCGAGCTCAACTAACCTAACCTGGAACGAAACAGGCTGCCAAGAAAACGCCTCGACTCGCCGATTCCGTCCATCGGAGCTCTCGCCACCTTGTCCAAAGACTTACCGATGACCTACGCTCTGTTTCCCCCACAACCGATCATCTCTAATGCCCTGACAACGACGCAACAAGCGAAGATTAACTATGACCCAAAGCCTGACCTAAAACCCTACATAGTCGCTACGCCACCGCCACGGTGATTGTAAAATCCAGCGATTAATTTTGCTATGACCCCCGACCTCCCATCTTGCTTCAGCAATGTCCGCGACTATCCCAAACTTCGCTGGTCATCAGAAATCGACCAAAACTCAATCCACGTTCAACTCGCAATTTCTCCCTAATTACTCATATAAAAATCTTGATTTCATTTTTAAAAATCATGGTTTTCAATTGCAAATCAGCTTATATTCATGAAACATTTAATTATTGAAATTGAAATTTTTGATATAATTAAGTTTTTCCAGTAATTTACCTTCCAGTGGAAAACTACCTATAAATCTTACTTGAAACTATTTTTAAATCAAAAATATTGTTATTTCTAACATATATTGTTTATACATCATAACTTATAACAGATTAAGGAAGAGAAATTAGTTTTTGAATATTTTTAAGGCCTGTAGAACTAAAAACAAAGCCAATATATTTGTTCATAGACCTGCACACAATATCAATATACATATATACATGCATTCATCTTCAAACAATCATGCAAGCAATTTCACTTCATAATTTGAAGATGCATCAGATCATCAAATAAATTTAAGCTTTTGAAAATTTATTCACTCACCTATTTATGAAGAAACATAAAAGCCTGGATTTGAATTTAATCTGGACTTGATTTATGAACTGGAACTAGAAGCTTTTGATCTTGTAAACTACTACATGGATTTGAAGACTGAGACTTGACAAAACTGAATGGAACTTGCTTGCTTTTGATTTTGAACCTAAACTTGAATCTACTGCGTTAGGTCTTGAGCTTATTATTGGTTTTTTATTTCATCAGTTTTCATTTTGATTTAAGCTTCAGGTTGGAGAAGTTGTGTGATTTAGTTTGTATAAAATTTTCTTTTATTTCTGGATTGAGTTTTTAGTTGCTAGGTTTAAGTTTTGAATCAACTAAGACAATGAGAAGAGGAGAAGTATGGATATATATATATATATAGACTTGTTCTCATTTTTACTTTAAAAAATAAAATAAAATAAAATAAGGAAACTAAAAAAAATGGACACTTGTATTTTCATGTCACAAATAGGCTACACTTGTTTAATTTCTCATTATATCATTTACACTTGTTAAATACATGTGTTATTAATGTTACACATGTATTATTAAATTTATTTAATATGTTTTAGAAAAAATTTCTATTATATTTTCAATTAATTCATTTTCTATTTATTTAAACTATATTTATAGCATGTATAAATTTAAAAGAAAGTTTTTTAAACTTCTCATTAAATCTTTTTCAACTAAAACTATTATATCTAATATTAATAAATATTTATCTATAGAGTTTTTGAAAAGATAAATTTTGCCAATTTAAATAATTATATCCGAAGATTATCAAATTAATATTTATCCAGATATATAATTATATTATCAGAATTATTTATTCAACTTATAAATCAGTGTATTTAATAAATTAAATCCTGTTAATTATCAAATAACAGATGTCCAAAAATCCGGTTATCACATTTCTCCACCCTTTGAATCTTTTCGTCCCCGAAAAGGTACGAAACCAGAATTTTAATTATATTGCTAATTATCAGTTAAATTATCCTTTAAGCATTTTGAACTCTCAATTCCCCTTATTTAATTTTATTTAAAACACCTTTAAAATCTACATAATATTACCAAAATAGCTTTATAAAAATACTTTTTATAACTCGATTTCTCAAAAAGTCGACCCTCATTCTCACAGAAATTCGGTCATACGTTGATTGGGCGTAAGATTGAAAATTTATAAGTACTTGGTAAACCCGTTTCAACGCCCAGTGAAAATATTTGAAAAACATTTCAAAAACTTTTTGAAAATATAGAAAACATTTTTGAAAATGTAGAAATTATTTTTGGTGAGAATGCTCTGGAAATCATCACCCCCTCCATGGTCGTAGTTTACCCGATGGTTACGTTGCCAACCTGGCAAAATCGATAGATAATTGTAGGCACTCCGCGACTCTCGATTACGCCATGGAACCTGCCACAGATCGTAGCTACACCAGGATTACGTCGCCATCACGGAAAAACTCCAACTGTAGGCATTATCGCCCTCGAATTACGCTGCCAAATGAAACTTCACCACTCCTACATAGATCGCAGACTACATCAGTCGAGTCCCAATGTAGCTTGTAGGCTCTCACTGCCTCACGACTTTCGCTATGTCTTCATAGATCGCAGTCTACCGATGTTATGTTGCCATCACGGAAAAATCAAATGTTGATAGTTGGCTCTCAAGGCCACACGACTTCCGCTATGGTCCGTAGTAAATCGCAGTGACATCGAGTTACACTGTCATCACAACATAATCCAAATGTTTCTGTAGGCATCAGCGCTCTCAACTTTCGCTACCCACACATAATCCTCAGGAACTTCAGTTTGTCCGAACTTCCTCTCAGGATCCAATTTAGAGCCTCCCCCTTAGGGCTCAAGGCAGAACAACCCCGTTGATCTCCTATGAAGTTCATTTCATGGGAGCGCCTTTTTTCCCAAAGCCAATCTCAAAAATATTTTATACTATACACATATAGTATCTTCAAATCATACCCTTTATGATTCACATAAAAATCTCCTTCACACAAAATCGATATCTCAAATCGATAGTTCCAAACTTAGCTTTTCAAATTTCCAAAATTGATTCTTCCAAAAATCAAAAGCCTTTCCGAAATCCATAGGTTCCAAAACCTTTTTCCCAAAATCATTCTCATAAAATCATTTATATATATATATATATATATAAAAATCTTGAAAAATCTTGGATCACTTCATACTTATAGAAATTCCTTTTTTATACTTCAAATATTCTTAAAAATCTTTTTTTCTCGCTATAGATTCAACAAAGAGGAGTTTATCATATGAAACAAATATACATAATTTTGGCTATGCCAAATTAAATGTTCAAGTTTGATTTCCTTTAAAAAGTTATTTACCATATCACTTACTTTTCATAAAGTGAATTTCAAAAGATATCCAACTTCCACTTTTATTCATCATATATTTTTCAAAATATACTTTCCCATTTCAAAAATCATTTTTACCTTTCAAAATTCCCAATATCAATTTCATTTAACACGTACGATGTATATATACCATCTGTATGCAATATCAAAGCTGGTCACACACTCAATCACACAATTCCACTTCCGAACTAGTATCGTCCATCCGACTTCCTAGTGCAGACTCAAATCTGGTTTCTTGATCAAAAACCATCATTCTTCTTGCATAGCCCTAACTATGATGGAGAATTTCCAGAATCAATCAAAAATCCATATCAAGGGTTCTCCATCGAAAATCGAGTGAAAATCCCTACTCTGATCGATATATTATCTTGAAATTTTGTGCTCGAATCTGGATCAAATCATTCTGCAAATATAGTAATATACATACATCCTATGTATTTATCTTCGTTGATTATTAGCTAAATCAATATTCTTTCTATTCACCTTCATTTTAATTCTATTCACTTATTCATACTCGCCTCATTTTCTATTTTGGTGATCACTTCAATTCTAAACAGTTTGCACTCTGACCGTCTTGTATTTAGAAAATATCTTGAAAAGTTTAAAACAGATAAGTAGTCGTAAAATAGTCATTAGTTGTAAATAGATGTGAAATAGTTAAGTAGTTATAACATAGTGGTAAAATAGTTAGATAATTTCAAAATAGTTGTAAAATAGCAATTAGTTTCAAAATAATTGAAACATAAATATAAGATAGTTTGGGTTTTAAAAGGAAAGGTTATATAGTAAATAGCTAAGAAAATAGATTTAAAACAGTTATATTAAAACAATTCTACTTGAAAATAGTTTCAAAGTCAAACTGGTTCCATTTCCAATCTCCACTTTTACTCAATTTCTCATCCCATTAAGTTGATTCTAGTCCAATTCAATTTGAATTAATTTCAACTCCTTTCCAAAATTCAAATCAATTTCCAGTTTAATTTAAACTTGTTCAACTTCAAGCGTACTTTCAAATTACTCAACTCAAATTCAATTTAAACTAATTTCAATTCCAATCTCAACTTCAAACCATCTTGAATTATACAATTTTGAGTTAAATTTTCAAATATTGATTTAATTCCTTAAATCAAATTAATCTTTTCTTTTAATTTAACAACCTAAGTCTTTAAACAATTTAATCTTTGAAATCCAATTTATTACCCAATTTTAACTTCAAACTTTGAAACCAATTCTTAGACAATTTCAGTTTACAAGTTCCGTTTTAACTTTTAAATCTTAAGTTCAAGGTGATTCCATTTTCTTAATTTCAAATTTTATTTTTAAAATTAAAATCATTTAAATAATTTCAATTAAAGTTTTATTTTTATTTAATTTCAGTAATGGATATATATTATCTCAATCTACTTTTTAATTCAATTAAAATAATCCAATTCTCAGTTCCATAAATTATTAATAACAACAGGACGATATCAGGTTAAGTTAAGGTAAATAAACATCCAAATTATCTAAACATCCATTAATAGCATCCATTACCCATTTCCTAATCTCAAACTTGTTTTGAGATCATACATATCTCCCATTTCAAATCAACTGAATTAAATCTCCATTTCATCTCGAAATTTCCTATTCAGGTTGTTTGTTCTAAACTTATTTAACTTCCCCTAAGTTAAATTCAATTTTTTTAGTCCAGTCAACCTTATTCAATTTGAATTCTCCATTTTAAACTTCTTATCAATATCTTTTCCCATTTTAAATCTTTAAACCTTTAATCTTTGAAACCAATTATTTTTAATCCATCAATTATCTTTTCGATTTACTTCTTAATTACAACATTAAATTTATTTAAAATAAACAAAAGATTTTATTTAAAATAAAGAAGTAAAACACTTGAACTTAATTGATTTAAAAATATTTATTTTTAAAGCTATTTAACCAAAACTAGTATAAACTATTTATTATTAATTAAGAAAATCTTTAAAACTTGATTTAAATTAAAATTTGAAAACCATGTTTAAATTTTAAAAGAAATCAAAACTGTTTACAAAACAACCCGAGCCAAATTATGATTTTTCGAGCAAAACCCTGGGCAACTTGCTCTCCATTTCCTCCGGGTCCAACCTGATCGATCTCGAGCTTGTCCTTGAGGCAACAACCCTTCCCTCCAAAACTACAACAAAACCATATATTCAATGATATTGGCGCACGTGCACAGTCAATCCACCAACCTCTGACCATCGCCGTAGACTTCGAAAAGTCATCGACATCACCGTCGAAAAATCCTAACACCCAGTTCAACGATTCAAGCCTGAAATCGAAAATCAACCTATCGATCGCCTGGAACTCAACAACCCAATCGACTAAAATCCCCTCGACCCATCGCCACCGACCACCGACAACTTCTCCATCTTGACCCAAGCTGTCTCGACGATCCACCAAGCTTTTCCCCCCGGTGCGAATGATTTCGATCCATTATCGTTGACCAAATCGTCACGTCTTCCACGATGAACAAAGCTATATTCAAAACCCTAATTTGTTGCCGCATAATTACTCTGATGATCGAGAAATACTACGATCCTTTTTCCCAGCCTCGTCAACCTCTCCATTACCTCCAGACAAAACTCTGACCACCCCGAGACCTCCAGCTATCAGAATTCGCCAAAAACCCATTTTTTGGTCATCATCGAATTGCTCATTCGATTCCAATTTAAAAGTTATGATTCTACTTTTAAAATTCATGATTTTCTTAGATGATTTAGATTACATAGGTAAATCAAAGAACCATGATGTTCAAATTTAACCTATACCAGAGTTTCCACTGCATTTCTTTATTTTTCTTCAAATAATCAAAATTAATTTTACTTGGGACATTTTTATAAATGAGATCTTGCTGATTTGAACATATTTTGTTTAAGCATCCAAACCTAAAAAGGATTATAGGATGAGATCTTAAATTTTATACAGGTTTGAAGCCTGTATCTATGAACAGAGACATATATATATATATATATATATATATATATATATATATATATATATATAAACAGATAAGCATAGATTTTTCACATTTATACACATCAATCATATTTATCCATCCATGCAAACATACATTCCTACCAGATTCTCATCAGATTTAACTTTTAAAGGGTGAAGTTAACTCACATGTCAGTGAAGAATAGAGAAGAAGCCTGGAATCTGATTTAATTTTAAATCTTGCATATTCTACTTGCTGTTTGAATTTGAATTTGTTGAATAGCATTTGAATCTACTTGATCTTGAGATCGATCTGATACTTTGATTATGTTGATTTAGCCTCATGTTGAAGATTGTTTCTGGTTCAATTGCTTTGATTTGAGATCTTGTTTTCAATGTTGAATCTGGTTTGATTAATTGTCTCAGGTTGATGAAACTAGAACGTTTGAAGTTATTTGATCTTCTGGTTGAACTTGATGTTTACATGCTTCAGATTTGAGCCTGAACTTATTTCGACTTTAGTTTAATTCCCAGGTTTTTTTTGAAAGTCTGTTTACTGTTTCAGGTTTCGAATTTTTGTAGAGGATTTGTTTTCTATGTTTGATTGTTTTCCTTTTTGTTTTAGTTTAGAAAATAGAGAGGATGAAAAGTGAAGAGTTTAGAAACTTTGAACTAAAATGCCACTTGTTCATCTAAGCTTACAAATGTAATTGCATGAGTTTATAAATTAACAATTGTCACAACATGTATTTTTATGTCCAAATCCTCATTTTAAACTAATTTTTATAAATTTTGTTTTAAACCTTTACTTTAATTTAATTTATATTTTAAATGCCTACTTTATTCAAATTTATAAATCATGTTTTTATGTTTTCTTATTTATGTTTTTATATATTTACAAACTATAATTTTAAAAGAAAATGTTCTAATCTTTATAACCAATACTATTTTAAACTTAATTTATTATACTTTTAAATGTATATATATACATACAAATTACATTTAGTCATGTATAAATTTAAAATTAAAGTTAATTTATTATACTTAAATTTATATAAATAATACCAGTATTGAAAATATTCAAATTTAACTTTAAGAAAATTAATATATTAAGTTCAAAATATAACTTCCAAATAATAATATTATAATTAGAAAACAAATTTTATTAATTTTAAACATAGTATTTTCAAATCCAATTTATTTTAAAATATCTACAATTAAATTCCCAAATTAATTTCAATTTATTTTCTAAATATTTATTTTAGAGTTTCAAATTCAAAATCAATCTATATACATATAAATAAACAGGCATCTATCTTATTTAAATTGGAAAATACTAAATTAATTCACAATTTAATTTCAAAAATTAAATTAATTACCAATTTAAATTTGATTTAAAAACGGGGATGTTACACAATGGAACAAGTTTCGAGCACCAGTTCGGTCTTATATGAAAGATAGCCTTTTAAATCAACTATTTAAATTAAATTCAATCAAATTATTCTAGGCGTTTCTAGATCGTATGAAGTAACGGTGAATCCAAACGCTATGAAATTTGAAATCCAATAATAACACACTATTACATATCCGATGGAAATGGCTTCTTTGAATTTCGAGATTTGCCTCGGATCGCTATTTTAAATAGTCGATTAAATTGACGATTTCCTAATTTTACGAAATCACTTGAAATTCTCAGTTTTAAAATCTTACTAACTATATTATAATTCCAAATCCAATATTTATGACCACTTAAATATTCCAAACTAATCATCAAAAAATCTAGATCGTTACATTCCTCCCCTCTTAAAAGAATTTCGTCCCCGAAATTGCTAAGGCAGGAAATGCTCCAAACCCATTAACTTAACAAATCCACTTAGTTAAAACTCGATATTTCACCTTTTTAATCTTTTTTAGTTCCAACCAAAACAATTAGTTCTCAATTCTAATTCCAAAACCCTTTATTCCAATTACAATTCGAAATCAAATTGTCGTTAATAAAAATTTTCCCAAAAATTTTCATAACTCCTCTAACACCCTAAATTTTCAAAAAAATTTGGCAGAGTCTCCCTTGTATGAAGAACCTTTTGCAGTATGAAAAGAGAGATAAAAACATGTACACGACCCACACGGTCAGAAAACACAAAATATATCAACATTTATATATTTTGCGATATTTAATCCAAAAACGTAACTTAATTTAGCATTTTTAAGCGAGCGGCTTATGTTATATACAGTTCGCATGACCAAAATCAAGCAAAATAGCTCCATATACATGTACTTACTCAGTTTAAACACGTAAGTACCAAAAACATGAAATTTAATAACATTTTATTCATTTAAATGGTTAAAACATATAAGCTTCATAACCCAATCATGGTAAACATGTATTATAAGCAATTATAAGGTTTCAATACTAATTTAATTACTTTCAATCAATCTATATACCATTCATCCAATTTGAAGGATTTACAATTTAATTTTATTCCATTCAGTTCTTATTTATACCAAACAAATTCATATCCATTCCAAATTGATTTCAAATCAATTTATTCGCTTTTCAATTATTCGTAGAATTTTATTTACTTCCATTTACGTCAAACAACAATTTTTCTATGCAAATTGGGCATTATTCATTCAATAAAATAATCGTTTCAGTTTATAACCATTTTAAATTGATTCCAAATCAATTTATATTTAATTCTCTTCCATTTCAAATTAATTCTCAATCAGTTCATTTACATTCCATTCATATCCACGTTCATTATATTCAAATCCATTTTATTAAACTCGGAATCATTCCATGCTAATTTATTTATAAAGCATTTCATAAACTTATTTAAACCGAGCTTTTATTCAAATATTTACTTAAGTTAATCCGTTTAGTTTAAATTATTTCAACTATATAACTTAAGTTTATTTTTAATTCAACCAAATTCCATTTTAATTTTATATTGATTCTTGTTCAATCAAATTCCATTCCATTTACTAATTAATTTAGTTAGTTCATTCACCTAAATCCACTTAAAACTTAACTTCAAGCTCGAATTCATTTTAAATAATATCCAAAGCCATGTTCAATTTATTTACACTTAAATTGAATTTATGTATAACTCAAGTCATTGCTACTTTAATCCAATTCCATTTTATTCATCCACATTTCCAATTATACTTAATTCGCTTGCTGTAAAGACCCGTAAATCCGTACTCCTTGAATAGACACTAATCTCCTTTGTTTAATTCAAGATGAACGAAAATACGAACCCTTAGGGGTTTTAAGAAAAAGAAAAGAAGAAAAAAAAAGAAGAAGAAAAAGAGAATAGAGAACATAGAAAAGAACAGAAAAACAACAGAACAATAACAGAATCTCACAATTCGCAGCGGAACAACATATAATAATAAATGAATAATCTTTAAACAAAGAACTATATCAGTTATTACATTTTATACTTTACATCATATCATCATCAGAGTGTACAACAACAAACAATGCAGCGGAAAAAGAAATACTATATAAACTAGTAATACGCCATGCCATCCAGCTTGCCTCCAGCAACTCCAGAATATCCAGAATATCTTGATAAACCTAACTCTTAACTGCCCGTGTGGAAATTGGTGGGCACCCAGAGTTTAGGAAGGAAAACAATAAACTCCAAGTCAGTCATGTGACTGGTGTGAGAACTCAAAACAGTTTATTTATCTTTAAAATCAAAATAGAGGAATATTTTTAAATTCAATTCGCAATGCTTTTAAAAATGAGACTACCATAAGGCCTCCTGCACACACACACAATGCAAACGCAGAATCGGAGGAGATTTCTCCTTATGATAGTCAAAGATGCTTGATACGCATTTAAAATAACATTTGATATTATTACTAGTGCATAGTGTAGGAAAAATTTATTTCGAAAGTAGAATATAAATCTTAGCCAACGTACGACCATTATCGTATGCCTACTATAGCTACCATCCAAACAGTGGTGACCACCATAAGTGAATGGCAGGTTCTACAACTAATACCGTACAAGTTTCGTATTGGGAATTGGATTTCCAACAAATGGTCAGGCCAAGGAACTTCCCATTGCCACATGAGAATGCCTCTGGAAAGACATCCCCGAGAACCAAACCGGAACTCTGCCAACACAAGGCCGGGTTACCCCTAACTGGGTAACTACTGACACGAGCACGCCATTCCCCGATCGTAAACGACCTTTCTCACGGGATCCCGAAAACCAACAACCACAAAGTAATAAATTCGTAGTAACCACATAGGTTAAATATCTGGGCTCCATACCATGATACCACCTCTATCCAGAAGGAAATGTACATACCCTAAAGGGTGCTACCCCTCATAACCTTGCCGCATCTTTCCTGTTTTGACCATTTCCGGGGGGTGAGGCTCGACGAAGTCACGTCCACAAAAACATACTTTATACAAAAGCCATGCTTTGGGTCAACAAATGATCAACGCAATGATCACCAAGATAGACGATCAAATAAATGATCCTATCACAAATAATCAACACAATGATCATTTCAGCAACACTCAGCATGTCACATTACCAAATTGGGAATATATCGCTGATAACTTCAACTATATAACCTCTGAGCTCGTACGTCTCAGAGAAGGGTGTTAAGCTAAAAGAATAAATTCTTCGCCACCAACAGAAATATATTTGAAAGAAATCGGCTTTATATCTCAACTTGTAATGTCAGACATACAATCCATACAAGTCTGTTCCGGGCTCGAACAAAACCGAAGGTACTTACAAAGAAGTCCTTGCAATCCGGATATTCACAATCCTGATCGGATTCACCATCACATATGGAGAACTCTATACCGGAGCAACTCGGTGCAGAGTAAATCGACAGGTCATCCTATCGCTCTCGCAAATACCGGGTCTTCAACACCGATCTTCAATGCAATTCACAACGACGTATCACATATTCGGAATGGGTTATACGACCCCATGGTCCTTTCCCGGTTAACCCGAATAGTGAGCGCTTATTCAAAAATAAGTGTAGCATTCACATTCAAACAAATCACATCAATTACCCATTCAAAGGGAAATATTGATAGTCGGTTATTGAACTATCACTGGATATGCACACATCACCAGATTCCAAATAATTTTCCAAATTATTTATTTTCCAAAATATCTTCACTAGATATATTATTTCAACACTTCAAAAATAAATCAATATTTATTTTTAAACAAGTTTCCCCTTTCATTTATAAATTCCTTAGTGAATTTATAATCCAAAATATCTATGAATATTCGATTTCGATCATTCATTTCAATTTATCTTCAAAAAGATAAATTCTTAAGATATTCACTTTATATCGGAAAACATTTCCATATTTACTTATTTATAAGTAATTCACAAATTTTATTTATTTTCAACACTTAGAAAATATTCAATATACTTCAATCGAAATTAAGTATATATTTCATTCTTTAAGGAAATCATTCTCTTAAACATATTTATTTGGGCCAAAACGAATGTTGCGTAAAACATCGTTACAACAACCCAAAATCACTAGTATAGGGATTCGAAATTAAAATAGATATATAAATCCCAATACTATACAAAACATTTCCTTTCGGAAATCATTTACTATAACAACAGTGTTATAGTCCATCATCTCCTTCTATTTCTCGAAAACGTCTATTTCAACAATGAATGTTGAAATCTATGGTTTCGAATCTCAACATATTTAAAACATCGTTAGATCGTTTTAATTCTATTTAAAACATCACATCTAAACATTTTCTTTAACATATTATTCACTATTCAAAAACGTGAATATACTACGTTAACAATTTTCATCCTTTCTATTCAATTTATTTTTAAAGGATTATTCACTATTCAAAAATGTGAATATAACTCCATTAAATAAGTTATGACAATTAACTTATCAAAATAAGTCGTTTTGCAAATTTATAAAACAATGTTTATAAATTCCATTTATTAACCTATTCAGTTTCATATCTCAATGATATACTAAAAGTTCATATTATAAGTCAAATGCTTATAAAACGATTATTTTACAAAATCGTTCCTTAGAATTTCATAATTATAAATCTTATAACTTATAAGATTCAATTATTTACCCAAGTCTATTCTTTTAATAACTTTACAAATTTTATAAACTTACTGTTTATAAAATTCCATTTATAACTTCACCGTTTATAGTTCTATAAATTTCATTCAGTTATGAAATTCATTTTCACTTCATTCAAACACTTATAAAAACTCGTTTTATAATGTCCATATTTCGATGTATAAATATCCATTTATAAATCTCTTAATATAAATCAATTTATATTATTCTTTAAAACGTCTTTAATCTTCTTTATAATTTCACCATTTTGATTTATAAAATAATCAAATTTTATAAATCCTATATTTAAACGTTTAATAATATATTCAAAAATCCAATTTAAACTATTTTATAAAATCATTAATCCATATTTCTCAAAAATCAACTTTAACCGTATTTCTCAAAAATTATAATTTTTATAACATTAAAAATTATAACGTTCATTTATTTATAATGGATCAATTCCAAAAATAAAGTATACTTTCAAAAATCACTTTAAAAATCATTTTAAAATCCCAAAATCTGGGTCCAATGATGCTACACACCAAATAGTCAATCACGACAACAACGATATCATATATCGTATATGATAATCCATCAAATATCAATATATCTGAAATCAAATAAAAACTGTTGAGGAATCCAGTTGGATCCCTCCAACCTGTTTTCCTGCATCCACAAACATTAGCACAATACCAATTTCGCTCCAGTACGAAATTATCGCGGTATATGTTCTTATTAAATATTATCCGCTTAATAACGGCGCAATAGGGTCTCATCCGCTAAAAAATGCGGGGAATCAACAACTGCAATATATACATATGCCAATATATATATATTGATATTATATATAATACCAATTTCACTGTTTATGAAATATTCGCGGTATATGTTTTTATAAATAACATCCGCTTACTAACGGCGTATAATGTCTATTTTAACAATCAATAGATATCAATCATCATTCAAACATGCATTCAAATATTTTAAATCTAACTATTTAAAATAAAATCGAAACTGATTCGATTGAGTGAGAAGTTCTCACCTTGATTTTAAATATTTCGAATAAAATTAAATGGACGTTTAATTTTACACGAAATTTTCACTAACTCCAAACGACTCTAAACAAACTCCATCGCGTAGTGCTCGTCCATACGATTCCAACGCGACTGGTTTCGCGCGTTTTCGACCTCGTATGAAAAAGTTATGTATTTTACAAGTTTATACACGATTTATATAACATTTTATAACATAAATTTAAAATTTATAACCTAACTCAACTACAGCCGTGAGATTCAAATCCAACGCCTCACGTTCATCTCCCCCAACCTCTCGTTCATCACGCACAACCCCTGAAGCAAGCCGAACCCATACACTTATACTAGGGTTTAATTTTTCAACATCAATACTCGATGAAAATCGATCAAACCACTTGCAATAGGAAGCTCTTGACCCCCTCTACCTTCGCCTACCACCATAGCCAACTCGGCCCTCATCTGCGCCTGGAATTGCGTGCGCAGCCGGCTCTCTTCCACCACGATTTGCCGCCAATCCGTGAAGTCTTTTCAGATCATGACCGTTGATATTGTAGATCTTGATGTGCTCTACATCTTTCTAGTTGAAAGATTCTTGTAAATGTTGATGGATGAAGAGAAAAGAGGAGAAGAAGTTGGGAACACTTCAGCCGTTCATGGGTTAGGGCCGGCTAGGGTTTGAGTTTTAGGTTTTTTTTTTTTTATTAATGAAGGGTAGGGTGCTCCTTTTATAGAAAATCAAGCGTAAACACTGTTCATTCCGGAAATTCCGAACTCCGATTTACGCGCCGAAACTAACGTTCCTAGGGTTTATCCCGCGTTCCGGACACAATGGAACAGGTTTCGGAAGCTAATTCGAAAGTATGTGCGAGTTAGGGCTATAAACGCTCAATTTGAATTAAACCGATTTAAGCGATTTTCTAGGCGTTTTAATTCGTACCGGACAAACGGTAAATCCAATTGACTTGAAATTTAAAACCTTACAATAATATCACATTACGGATCCGATGAAACTTGTTTCGTCGAAATCCGAGACTTTTTGAAAAATGGCTATTTTGACTCGCCAAATTTAAATTAAAAATAAATCGATGCGTTTCGAGCTGCCACGATCAAACGATAGCTTCGATTGACACGAAATTTGAAATCCGGCAATAACTAACTATTACGGATCCAATGGAACTGGTTTCGTTCAATTCTGAGACTGTTCAAAAATTGACTATTTTCACTAGTCGATTTAATTATTAAAATATTCAATTTTCACAAATTAACTTTTAATTCGATTTTAAAAGTTCTAAAATATCGTTCTAACTCCAATATGATAAAATAAAATTTTACAAATCATTTTCAATCATATTTAACCCAATTTTCAATTATTTCCATAATTTAACATATTAAATTATCGATTTAATTATTCAATTAAATCCAAAAATTCAAATAAAAATTTATTTGACTTATAAATTCACTCATTAATATTTAAAATAAATTAAATATTTAAAGTTTAATTTCTAAAAATTCTGGGTCGTTACAATCTTCCCCACATAAAAGAATTTCGTCCTCGAAATTAACAAGTAAGAAAAGTTATAGAATCTATTAATTTTCCCAAAATTCATAGTTAAACTTCTTACAATAACTTTACTAAGTTTTCAAATCATACTTAGTTATCTTTTCAAAAACAATTACTATTGTTTAACTTTCAATTCTAAATAAAAGTTAAAGTTTTCAAAATTTTCCAATTTTCTCAAATTTTTTCTAACGCCTTAAATTTCCGGAAAAATTCGCCATAGTCTCTTTTGCGCGGCTCGATCCGGAAAAAAAATGACAGTATATATATCACAAATATACATCTCATCAAGTAATGAGGCATCCCGAAGGGAAAAATTGTAAAAGTACGGTATGTAATCCGAGATATGTACCTTATATTTTATTAGAGAGCATATACGACTAATATAGCGCAAAAGCGAGCTCCAAATGCGAAGCAAACGCGATCCGCACCTACTAATTACTCAACAAACAACATGAGAATCATGCATATAGACAATAGTATCAATATACAGCATATAGTAACATAAAAACTATATATGTCAACATAGCAAATGAAACAAAACAACAAATGCAAACATCAACCAACTATCATCCATAACCAAATCAATATTCATTTATATTCTCATTAATATTCAATGAATTGGGTTTTCAATTTAATCATATTTGATTCATTAATAGTTGATGTTTTTATTAACATTTATTCTCAATTAGTTTATATTCACTAATTCATATTCAAGTTGGTTCACTTCCAAATTAAATTCAATTTTATTTAAGATTCACTTAACTTCCAATTGAATTTCAATTACTTTAGCTTCCAATTTCATTAATACTTAATGAATTATATACAATCATCTAACAATCATATTCAATATCAACCAATGTTTATTAATTGCAACCAAATTCCTTTGCTTATATTCATTCAATTTGATTTAACACCATCACTTTCAATTGGTTTAATTAAATTGATTTTCATTCAATCTATTCATTCAATTCAATTCAATTCAATTCTAAAGTAAATTTCCATTTAATCTTTAAATTCATTTTTATTTATAACTCATATTCATAAATATATTCATTAGTTTCACTTCTTACATATATAAGTTTATTCACAATTGTAAATCACTTTAATTATAATTTAGTTCTTATAATTCTTTTGCTTATACAATTATTCCTTTATTTAGATTATTCAAACAACTAAATAATCAACTTATATACTTTAATAATTCTGAAAAATTATTTCTTTATATACAAAATATACTCAAGGTAAAATTATTTCATTTACCCAATTTAAAAATCAATACTGTGCCGAATTGTTCTATTCAAGTGTTTAGAAACCCCTTCGATTCAGTTTCGAAGCTGCGCCGACGAAGGTTCATATACCACTCAACAAACCAATCATCACAATATAAAACAATTTTATATTCACTAACAAATACGCTCTCATAGCTATTATTACACTCAAACTCATTCTAGAGTACTACTGACTCTATCTCTAATGAATTATACCCAACAGAACTATGGTTGTCGCTTAACCATAAGCTCTGATACCAACTGTAAAGACCCGTAAATCCGTACTCCTTGAATAGACACTAATCTCCTTTGTTTAATTCAAGATGAACGAAAATACGAACCCTTAAGGGTTTTAAGAAAAAGAAAAGAAGAAAAAAAAGAAAGAAGAAGAAAAAGAGAATAGAGAACATAGAAAAGAACAGAAAAACAACAGAACAATAACAGAATCTCACAATTCGCAGCGGAACAACATATAATAATAAATGAATAATCTTTAAACAAAGAACTATATCAGTTATTACATTTTATACTTTACATCATATCATCATCAGAGTGTACAACAACAAATAATGTAGCGGAAAAAGAAATACTATATAAACTAGTAATACGCCATGCCATCCAGCTTGCCTCCAGCAACTCCAGAATATCCAGAATATCTTGATAAACCTAACTCTTAACTGCCCGTGTGGAAATTGGTGGGCACCCAGAGTTTAGGAAGGAAAACAATAAACTCCAAGTCAGTCATGTGACTGGTGTGAGAACTCAAAACAGTTTATTTATCTTTAAAATCAAAATAGAGGAATATTTTTAAATTCAATTCGCAATGCTTTTAAAAATGAGACTACCATAAGGCCTCCCGCACACACACACAATGCAAACGCAGAATCGGAGGAGATTTCTCCTTATGATAGTCAAAGATGCTTGATACGCATTTAAAATAACATTTGATATTATTACTAGTGCATAGTGTAGGAAAAATTTATTTCGAAAGTAGAATATAAATCTTAGCCAACATACGACCATTATCGTATGCCTACTATAGCTACCATCCAAACAGTGGTGACCACCATAAGTGAATGGCAGGTTCTACAACTAATACCGTACAAGTTTCGTATTGGGAATTGGATTTCCAACAAATGGTCAGGCCAAGGAACTTCCCATTGCCACATGAGAATGCCTCTGGAAAGACATCCCCGAGAACCAAACCGGAACTCTGCCAACACAAGGCCGGGTTACCCCTAACTGGGTAACTACTGACACGAGCACGCCATTCCCCGATCGTAAACGACCTTTCTCACGGGATCCCGAAAACCAACAACCACAAAGTAATAAATTCGTAGTAACCACATAGGTTAAATATCTGGGCTCCATACCATGATACCACCTCTATCCAGAAGGAAATGTACATACCCTAAAGGGTGCTACCCCTCATAACCTTGCCGCATCTTTCCTGTTTTGACCATTTCCGGGGTGTGAGGCTCGATGAAGTCACGTCCACAAAACATACTTTATACAAAAGCCATGCTTTGGGTCAACAAATGATCAACGCAATGATCACCAAGATAGACGATTAAATAAATGATCCTATCACAAATAATCAACACAATGATCATTTCAGCAACACTCAGCATGTCACATTACCAAATTGGGAATATATCGCTGATAACTTCAATTATATAACCTCTGAGCTCGTACGTCTCAGAGAAGGGTGTTAAGCTAAAAGAATAAATTCTTCACCACCAACAGAAATATATTTGAAAGAAATCGGCTTTATATCTCAACTTGTAATGTCAGACATACAATCCATACAAGTCTGTTCCGGGCTCGAACAAAACCGAAGGTACTTACAAAGAAGTCCTTGCAATCCGGATATTCACAATCCTGATCGGATTCACCATCACATATGGAGAACTCTATACCGGAGCAACTCGGTGCAGAGTAAATCGACAGGTCATCCTATCGCTCTCGCAAATACCGGGTCTTCAACACCGATCTTCAATGCAATTCACAACGACGTATCACATATTCGGAATGGGTTATACGACCCCATGGTCTCGGTTAACCCGAATAGTGAGCGCTTATTCAAAAATAAGTGTAGCATTCACATTCAAACAAATCACATCAATTACCCATTCAAAGGGAAATATTGATAGTCGGTTATTGAACTATCACTGGATATGCACACATCACCAGATTCCAAATAATTTTCCAAATTATTTATTTTCCAAAATATCTTCACTAGATATATTATTTCAACACTTCAAAAATAAATCAATATTTATTTTTAAACAAGTTTCCCCTTTCATTTATAAATTCCTTAGTGAATTTATAATCCAAAATATCTATGAATATTCGATTTCGATCATTCATTTCAATTTATCTTCAAAAAGATAAATTCTTAAGATATTCACTTTATATCGGAAAACATTTCCATATTTACTTATTTATAAGTAATTCACAAATTTTATTTATTTTCAACACTTAGAAAATATTCAATATACTTCAATCGAAATTAAGTATATATTTCATTCTTTAAGGAAATCATTCTCTTAAACATATTTATTTGGGCCAAAACGAATGTTGCGTAAAACATCGTTACAACAACCCAAAATCACTAGTATAGGGATTCGAAATTAAAATAGATATATAAATCCCAATACTATATAAAACATTTCCTTTCGAAAATCATTTACTATAACAACAGTGTCATAGTCCATCATCTCCTTCTATTTCTCGAAAACGTCTATTTCAACAATGAATGTTGAAATCTATGGTTTCGAATCTCAACATATTTAAAACATCGTTAGATCGTTTTAATTCTATTCAAAACATCACATCTAAACATTTTCTTTAACATATTATTCACTATTCAAAAACGTGAATATACTACGTTAACAATTTTCATCCTTTCTATTCAATTTATTTTTAAAGGATTATTCACTATTCAAAAATGTGAATATAACT
Source organism: Allium cepa (assembly GCA_030765085.1). Classification (NCBI taxonomy): domain Eukaryota; kingdom Viridiplantae; phylum Streptophyta; class Magnoliopsida; order Asparagales; family Amaryllidaceae; genus Allium; species Allium cepa. The sequence continues at coordinate 597,919,442 of CM060941.1, read as the reverse complement.
CCATTAAATAAGTTATGACAATTAACTTATCAAAATAAGTCATTTTGCAAATTTATAAAACAATGTTTATAAATTCCATTTATTAACCTATTCAATTTCATATCTCAATGATATACTAAAAGTTCATATTATAAGTCAAATGCTTATAAAACGATTATTTTACAAAATCGTTCCTTAGAATTTCATAATTATAAATCTTATAACTTATAAGATTCAATTATTTACCCAAGTCTATTCTTTTAATAACTTTACGAATTTTATAAACTTACTGTTTATAAAATTCCATTTATAACTTCACCGTTTATAATTCTATAAATTTCATTCAGTTATGAAATTCATTTTCACTTCATTCAAACACTTATAAAAACTCGTTTTATAATGTCCATATTTCGATGTATAAATATCCATTTATAAATCTCTTAATATAAATCAATTTATATTATTCTTTAAAATGTCTTTAATCTTCTTTATAATTTCACCATTTTGATTTATAAAATAATCAAATTTTATAAATCCTATATTTAAACTTTTAATAATATATTCAAAAATCCAATTTAAACTATTTTATAAAATCATTAATCCATATTTCTCAAAAATCAACTTTAACCGTATTTCTCAAAAATTATAATTTTTATAACATTAAAAATTATAACGTTCATTTATTTATAATGGATCAATTCCAAAAATAAAGTATACTTTCAAAAATCACTTTAAAAATCATTTTAAAATCCCAAAATCTGGGTCCAATGATGCTACACACCAATAGTCAATCACGACAACAACGATATCATATATCGTATATGATAATCCATCAAATATCAAAATATCTGAAATCAAATAAAAACTCTTGATGAATCCTGTTGGATCCCTCCAACCTGTTTTCCTGCATCCACAAACATTAGCACAATACCAATTTCGCTCCAGTACGAAATTATCGCGGTATATGTTCTTATTAAATATTATCCGCTTAATAACGGCGCAATAGGGTCTCATCCGCTAAAAAATGCGGGGAATCAACAACTGCAATATATACATATGCCAATATATATATATTGATATTATATATAATACCAATTTCACTGTTTATGAAATATTCGCGGTATATGTTTTTATAAATAACATCCGCTTACTAACGGCGTATAATGTCTATTTTAACAATCAATAGATATCAATCATCATTCAAACATGCATTCAAATATTTTAAATCTAACTATTTAAAATAAAATCGAAACTGATTCGATTGAGTGAGAAGTTCTCACCTTGATTTTAAATATTTCGAATAAAATTAAACGGACGTTTAATTTTACACGAAATTTTCACTAACTCCAAACGACTCTAAACAAACTCCATCGCGTAGTGCTCGTCCATACGATTCCAACGCGACTGGTTTCGCGCGTTTTCGACCTCGTATGAAAAAGTTATGTATTTTACAAGTTTATACACGATTTATATAACATTTTATAACATAAATTTAAAATTTATAACCTAACTCAACTACAGCCGTGATCAACTACAGCCGTGAGATTCAAATCCAACGCCTCACGTTCATCTCCCCCAACCTCTCGTTCATCATGCACAACCCCTGAAGCAAGCCGAACCCATACACTTATACTAGGGTTTAATTTTTCAACATCAATACTCGATGAAAATCGATCAAACCACTTGCAATAGGAAGCTCTTGACCCCCTCTGCCTTCGCCCACCACCATAGCCAACTCGGCCCTCATCTGCGCCTAGAATTGCGTGCGCAACCGGCTCTCTTCCACCATGATTTGCCGCCAATCCGTGAAGTCTTTTCAGATCATGACCGTTGATATTGTAGATCTTGATGTGCTCTACATCTTTCTAGTTGAAAGATTCTTGTAAATGTTGATGGATGAAGAGAAAAGAGGAGAAGAAGTTGGGAACACTTCAGCCGTTCATGGGTTAGGGCCGGCTAGGGTTTGAGTTTTAGGTTTTTTTTTTTTTTTTATTAATGAAGGGTAGGGTGCTCCTTTTATAGAAAATCAAGCGTAAACACTATTCATTCCGGAAATTCCGAACTCCGATTTACGCGCCGAAACTACGTTTCTAGGGTTTATCCCGCGTTCCGGACACAATGGAACAGGTTTCGGAAGCTAATTCGAAAGTATGTGCGAGTTAGGGCTATAAACGCTCAATTTGAATTAAACCGATTTAAGCGATTTTCTAGGCGTTTTAATTCGTACCGGACAAATGGTAAATCCAATTGACTTGAAATTTGAAACCTTACAATAATATCACATTACGGATCCGATGAAACTGGTTTCGTCGAAATCCGAGACTTTTTGAAAAATGGCTATTTTGACTCGCCAAATTTAAATTAAAAATAAATCGATGCGTTTCGAGCTGCCACGATCAAACGATAGCTCCGATTGACACGAAATTTGAAATCCGACAATAACTAACTATTACGGATCCAATGGAACTGGTTTCGTTCAATTCTGAGACTGTTCAAAAATTGACTATTTTCACTAGTCGATTTAATTATTAAAATATTCAATTTTCACAAATTAACTTTTAATTCGATTTTAAAAGTTCTAAAATATCGTTCTAACTCCCATATGATAAAATAAAATTTTACAAATCATTGTCAATCATATTTAACCCAATTTTCAATTATTTCCATAATTTAACATATTAAATTATCGATTTAATTATTCAATTAAATCCAAAAATTCAAATAAAAATTTATTTGACTTATAAATTCACTCATTAATATTTAAAATAAATTAAATATTTAAATTTTAATTTCTAAAAATTCTGGGTCGTTACACTTGCATTTAGTCGAATTTCATTTATAACTCAAGTCCCACATTAAATTTCAATTTTCACCTGCAATTCAATTTACTTAACGAAGTTAAGTTCCATTCCCATGTCCAATTCACTAATTAATTCATGGTTCACTCCCAATTTTAATTCAATATTCGATTTTTATCCCATAAATCACTTCTCTAAAGTTACTTGAGTTCAAATTTATTTTATAATTCAAGTTTGGATTTTTATTTCGTTACCAAAATATAAAACTATTTTTATTTTTGGTGTCAGAACCCATTTTTCCATATCGATTTAAACCGACCTTGAACCACTCTTGTCAGTTAAATCGTACGGAAAGACAGATAATGAATGAAAGAAAGAAGATAGAAATAGAAAGAAGATAGAAGAAAAGAGAACAAATCAGTATCTCACAGCGGAACGAATAATTTATAATATGAACAATCTTTACATGAAACCAAATCAGTTACCTTTATATATATATACAAGTTTTACATCGGAATTACAACCATACAACTCAGACAGTTATATCAATTTCTGTCCTTACAATCATAATCACACGACCAAAGGATTACATATAGACAATTACGAGAATAAGCCTCTTGATCCAGCTCTTCCTTCTGAAGCTTCTCCTCTTTCAGTTAAACCTGGAAATATGCTCGGTCTGACCCGAGCATATAGGAAAACACCAAAGCCCGGGTCAGTCTGGTATACCAGCATGAGAAAACACAATCATCTGGATTATAAAATTTTGAAAATTCCTTTTTGAAAACAAAAGCATCTCGTAAGACCATGCCACAAAAAAACATGTCGGGTTTTTACCTTACGATAGCTAAAACATTTTTATGAAATCCTCTGATATTATAATAGGGTCTATATACAAATACTTAATAAAATAGCTGAAATTGTTACATTATTAAATTCCAGCTACTAGCCACAAAGTGGGTAATACAAACAAAACTCGTACAAGGCACGTAGGAAGAATGGATTTCCAACTAATGACTAGGCACTGGGGTACCACCTGTCACAGTACGCGGCCTAGATCACAGTACCGAGGAGTACGTCCGCTCCCCTACAACACAAGACCGGAACCATCCCTTACTGGACAGTTCCAAATAAGATCACCTCACTGTTGGGATCAGCAACCGCATCACTAAGCCGAAATAAAAAGGGACATCTAGCCAGGGATGCCCTTACTCTCAAGTGGGGGCTACCCACGAAGCCTTGCTGCATAACCCCTGATTTTCAGTCATTCCCGGTTGATGAGGCTCGAGGCTAAGCGTTAACTTTTTAGAACATATCCCTTAGAATGCTCATCGTCCACCTGACGATGTTCTGAAAGCATTCGTCCATACAAGTCCATTCCGGGTTCGAACGGAACCGAAGGCACTATTCCTACTACATCCAATTTGGAATCACCCTCAGGATTAGTAGCGAGTAGCCCTTGCACTTTACTGCTCCATCTTCGACTCCAAACTCTTGTCTTCATTCCGAAACGTATTGTTGGATCGAACTGGTTTTCGGATTTCAAATCCGATCCCGGTCTCTTCGAAACAATGTTCGCTATTTCCCGGAAAACTCAACCCCGGTTCTTTAGGAAATACTCCGACGAAATACAAGATCGGAGTTCACCTCCTAACCGTTACTATGCAGGTCTCCTTATAATTCGTACTAGAAAAAAAACGAGTTTATACATACTGTATAGCACCTTGATCGGTAACCGTACCATATAATTCTCGAGTCTCCTCTAGATATTTCCAAAGTCAGGTTTTGTGCAATTTTGATAGTCGGTTATTTAACTATCAAAGCAATCAATCAATACACAAAGTTCTTTCCCATTTCAACCATTAAACCTTGTCCATCTTTTAAAAAAAATCTAAGTAAATTATCATTTATTTAAGAAAACTTATTTCATTTGAAATATATATAACTATATTTCTTCCAAATCATACTTATACATTTAATATTATTATTTCAAGTTAAATAGATAAAATATCCTTTATAATGATTATTATAGTTATGTAAACTACATTTATTAAAGGGAATTTTTGATTTAAAGAAAATAAACTTAAATATTAATAAAAATTGTTCTTTAAAAGTATCTTAAAAAATGATTTAATACTTGAAACAATTTGAAATTTATAACTTAAAAGAGATTTCAAAGGAAGAAATAAATAACTACTTAAAAATTCCAAATATTGATACATCTTAAAAACATTTGTAAAAATAATATTATTATATTACTTTATTTTAAAACAAAACTAATTTCATAAGTAAATTCAAATCAAACATGGCTTATCAGTCCAAACGGTACTTATCAATTCACAGTTCATAATTCACAATCGTAGATATTCAAATCAATCCATTTCGATAGATCGATTCACAATATATTCTAAATATAATTAACAGGCACATAACAGATATATGTAATAACAACAGATTAGAGATTATCATTACCAGAATAATCATTCAACACAATCCAGTCAATGGCTTACACCCTACACAACAATTATATCAAATATACAGCGGAATGGTGTCAGTTCCCGCTGTCCCAAGGTCATTTCGATTTAAACAATTTAAATAAATGAAACTAATCAACTTGGAATAATTCCAACGGTTTGACCATAAGATTATTAAATGGCATTCATTCCCGATTGACAAACTAGATCCTATCTAAACAAGTCTATACAATCTTACATATCAACTTTACAATGGATCATATGATGACATAACATTCGTCGATACAAACCATTTATTTCATAACATTTTATTTATGAACTAATTAAATTAAAATAAAATAAAATATAACTTAAGAACCTGAATTCTCTTCAAATTATAAGTAATTATTTCCCTTTATTATTTCAATTATATTCATTTTTAAATTAATCATCCTAGATTAATTATTTTCTAATTACATTCAGTACTTACTTTTAATTAATTATACAAATTAATTACTTTAACCATTCAGTAATTAACCTTCAATTGTTTAATTAATTACGTAATTCCTTAATTAATTATAATTAATTATTTGACTACTTATTAAATTAGTTATAATTAATTATTTCTTCACTAATCAACTCTCAATTCCACCATTAGTTAATATAAATTAAAATGTCTTTAAGCACTTGATTAATTCAAAACTCAATTATAATGATTTTCTAAAATCATTTTTACTTTACTTAAATTTTATTCAAATAACTTGAGTAAAAGAATTTAATGATTTAAATTAAATCAAATACTAATATCAATCTTACTTAATAACTATAATTAAGCATTAATATAAACAATTCTTTTATTTTTTAAACCCTAGTTTTTATTAAATTTTAAACAATATTAAGATTAAGGAATGTTGTTCAAAGATTCACATATCAATAAAATTGTTAAATGCGAAAACATTATAAGTTGAAACCTTTTTTAAAATACCAGTTAATTTTTTTTTTAAAATAAAAATAAACTTTATTTACACAAAACGTTCTTAATCACTAGCCCAAAAGCACGCAGGCTCGATCAATACAAGCACCAGTCCATAAAGTCGAAGCCGAAAACCAAAAAAACACAAACAAACCAAACTGAATTTCTGGGCCGAAGCCCATTCCAAAATCGACAATTCCGCACCATAAATTAATCACGGCAAATTTGGGCCAAAGCCCAAACAAATATCCAACTGCGCGCACCCTTCCCAATCTCTTCTTCTCAAACTTCCCTTTCTCCAGAAATTCGGACCCAACAATCACCTTCAGGAACAATTCAATCGAACCAAAAACCAACACCCGAAGCACCAACCGTCGATCCATGTCGACCATGCCGAAACGATCATCACACACACCTCGATACAAAAACATCCCACTCATCACACAAAATCAACAGGAAGGCGCGTGCACTGATATACGCGCACGTGCACGGCCGTAGCTCGGCCAACCCTACGTCGCGATATCCTAAAACAATCCCACAACAACTCTCGAGTGCAACTAGCTAAACGACGAAGCAATCACCATTGTCGAAATCAAATTCGTGCTTCAGGCCGAAAATTCTAGACTGCAAGACCCACGCAACCCCACAAATTCCTCAATTGCTTCGAAAATCATCCACAATGACTAATATCAATCACCACAATCGAAGCAGCGACCTATGAGCCAATTTGCAGAACTTTCGGTCGCTCCCTTACTCCTCAAACCCACAGCATTGTTCACAGTACTTCGACCATCACTTAAACCCTAAAATCCCTATGCGCACAAAATCAAAAACGAAATTGCGAATTCCGCCACGGTCATCGCCTTACCCACGTCTTCCAGCACCTACATGTCCAAGCCACACCACCCCTCGACGAAGAGTTCGTCGGAAAATAATTTTTGAACCGAAACAGTTCAACTTCACATATCTCACAATTTAAGTGATTAAAAATCACGATTCAAGCACCAAAAATCCTGTTTTTATCAGGAATCTAACATGCATGGTTGAAACTTCGATTTAAACATTTTGAATTTTCGTAAAAAATTGATTTTTACAGTAAAATTCAACGTATATGAACTATACAGCATAAAAATTTAAATAATCAATTTTAACTTAAGATATTCTAGTAAATAAACATACTTGCAGTTCACAATATCTTCCAATTCAAGCTAGATCAACTGATTGAAATTGTAGAAGTAAAGTTAAACATAATTTTTACTGAACAGAGCATGCATGCAATTTCTAAGTTGAAGTTTATAGTTTTCTCACCTTAAACATCTAATTCTAGCTCCCCTTAAACTTGGAATTTGAATTTTTAAAAGCTTGAAATCCTTGACTTGCTTCCAGGAAAATGGGTTCTTCAAGAGCTTGCAACAAGATCTTCTTTTAAAAGCCCCTTCCAGATTTTGATCACAGAGTAAATTTTAACTTGCATAATTTTTCCCAAGTGCTGCCATTTCCTTTATTTACGTTTTGATATTTTTCTTTAAAAATGAACTGTTTTGTATTCAAAAGCTACTGATTATATATTTAAAGTTGTAATTTCTCAATATGAATGTTGAACAAAAATAGCCCTTTAAAGGCTGAAATATTATTTTGATTTTATCTTTTTAAAACAAAGAAAATATTTGAAAGGAAACATTCATGATTATGTTGGATTCCATTTTCTTAAATGCCAAGTGTAAATGTGATTGTCACTTTTAAATTTTAAATAAATAAAAACTTAATTAAATATGACTTAAAGCATGTATTCCTATTTATTTTAAAATAAAGATGAGGCATAATTCAACTAAAATAACCCCTCTTTTTGATTTATATTTTTAATAAGTAATTTGTTACTTTAAACCAAATGAAATAAAATAACAATTTTATTTTAATATAATTTATATCAAATGAAATTTTGATAAAAATAAAAATCTATAACATAGATTAAATCTTAAAATAAATCAAGTCACTCCCCCTTTTATAATATAAAAATGTATAACTTAAAACAACTAAGTTTCATCAATATTTATGTATGAATAGTTTCTCTTATTTATTTATGTGATTTTTATACATATTAATCTATAACATTTCTCTCAAACAACAATTATAAATTTTCTTTCTAATTTATCATTCTATATATGAAAATAATGGATTCACAATAAATTTAAATTCTTTTTATATTTCAGCTTTAGAATAAATATATATTTATCCTTGAAACAATAATGTGACTCCCCAACTCTATACCCACGCTAGCCAAGAACACTCCGGAGTAGTGCTGTCAACTAGCACGGAGAATAAGGCTGTTGAGGAGCGACCATCCATGTAATTGCTTATCACACGGTGGCTATAAATAATCTTCGGAAACAAACATAGAAATAATCATATCACAAATCAGTCACAGATATCCATATCACAAAGGCGGAAGAAGATATGAATATATAACTAACACATGAAAGTGTACATCAGAGTAGTGGTCAGTAAGATCCACGATAATATAAAAGAATAGCAACACGTGCTATACAAAAGAATACAACTATGAGTCTATCTCTCAAGTGTATACAACAAAAACTGCTAATCTAAACAGTTAGCCAAAAGTCAGAGTGATGAATCCCTGGGAAGAAGTCAAGCAGAAGCACCTGTAACATCTCGGTCTGACCCGAGTATTATTTAAGAAAATAATAAACGGGTCAGTCTAGCTATAAATATCAGATGACATGATATAACATAAAAGATATGGCATAAACATAAACATCCATAATGACATACCACTATAAGTATGTAAATAATGATCAACAGAAGATCAATCAATAAGAGATAATCAATATCACAAGAATCTTCTCAAAGATTCGGAAAGGGCATCATACCCCAAACTTGTACTCATAACAAGTCAATGACATAAATTCTAGAAATCAATGCAAGAAGTCCAGAAATCATAGAAAAGAGAAAGAGGCCTATCACATGACGGTCCGAAGACCAAGGGGAGCTACCCCACATGTGTGAATGGAATCACACAGATTAAGGTCCAGACTAACCAAAAAGCAAAAAGGTATGTGTGAGTGGAATCACACAAGTGGTGTCTAGTCTAACCTCGCAACAAGAGACATCGCACAGTTGCTAGTCTAAATCATCAGAATGATCGTCATGATCAACGAGAAGTGTCAATTACAATAAGCTAGTAAATATAGAAGTTTAGCTTCATGTCCCATAACCACTTGCTTAACTTAAATATTTACGAACAAACTGTAAATCTTCACTAATAAAATTGTCACAAGAGGTTCGATCGAACAAGTCCAAGAATTAACCGACGAAGTGAACGCAAGCGTTTCATACCACTTGTTTTACTAAGTCGTTTAATTAGATTTCTCATCCGAGTGAGGTAAAGGTTTGTATATACTAATAGATTGGAAAACGGTTTAAGAAAAGAGCTTTGTTATTAAAAATAGAGTTGAAATTGTTTGTTAAAAGAGTTTTGATATTTACTACTAGTATTGAAACCTTTATATTATAAAGTGACAAAACACAGAAGCAATTGTAGAAACAATCAGTCACAAAAATCGCTTACGGAGATGTGAATAAAATCCAAGGAAATCAGCTCAATGTTTTTCAGATAAGATCCCCTACGGAGGGGGGGTCCAGGGGGGGTGGCAACCCCCCAAGGTGGGGGTGCGGGGGCAACGCCACCGCTTATGGGGTTCGACCTAGTGGTCCAAAACGGTACGACTTAGTGAAGACAAAATGAGGTCTAACGACCTAAGAGGGATAGGGTCGAGCGACCTAATGGTTGCGACCTAGGGGTCTAAGGGGCACGACCTAGTGGTCCAGCGACCTAAAGGGTAAAGGTCATGCGACCTAAAATGGGTTCGCGACCTAACACTCAAACGACCTAAAGAAATTAAGGAGCCGAGCGACCTATAAGAAGCAGCGACCTAAGTAGAAACGAGGCCCAACGACCTAGGGGTTAGGTCATGCGAGTTAAGAAGGTCAGCGACCTAACAAAGACACGCGACCTAATAAAGAAACGCGACCTAAAGGCACGCGACCTAGCGACTTAAGAGGCGAGCGACCTAAGTGTTACGACCTAAGGGTCGAACGACCTAGCGTGGAAGCGGCCTAAAAGCCAAACGACCTAACGACCTAGCGACCTAAAGCCATACGACCTAGCGACCTAAAGCCATACGACCTAGCGACCTAAGGTCCATACGACCTACGACCTAAGGTCCATACGACCTAACTCCGAAAACGTTAGAAATGGCCAGGACGACCTACGACCTAAGGTCCATACGACCTACGACCTAAGGCTCAACGACCTAATTCCGAGGCTAACGACCTAACGCTGCAGGGGGAATTTAAGGCCAGAAACGACCTACGACCTAAGGGTTAGGTCGCGAGCGACCTAACTCCGAACACACGAAAATGGCCAGAACGACCTAAGTGCAGAAAATTCACCAAAACGCTAAAAATTGAAGTTTTTCGCCAATCCAATCCAAACCAAATGCAAATGTGCATGCAAAAGTGATAGGGAATCATTCCCAACAGTCCAATATAGTTATAGACTAGAGTTGTGAGATAAAAATCTCACCTTTGCACCAAATATCAATGAAAATGAAGTTTTAAGCAAGCAAGAATCAATCCTTCTTCTATCTAAGCACAAGAAGCTTGAATCCAATGTCTTCTTCTTGAATTTGGAGTAGAAAGATGGATTGCAATTGAATTTGAGTTTTGGAATTTTAATTTCCCATTCCCTCCACCTTAATGCCAAAGCTTGATTAGTTAGGAAATTTATGAAGAGTGAGGAGAAGAGGGTTGGAACTTGGGCTTAATAGGCTAAACTAACCCAAAGTCCAAAGCGGGAAAAGTTAGTGAAATTTCACTAACTCCAAACCTATCGATATTTATACTTAAAAAAGTTGTAAACGACATTTCGAACTCAATGGAAGTGGTCTCGAGTCCTAATTTGACTGTTTGCAAAAAGTAGCTTTTCGGACCAAAATCTGATTAACGATTTAATATTTAAATAAAATATTTAAATACAAACTCGATAAATATGCGGTTTGTTACAGACTCCCCTCCTTAAAGAAATTGCGTCCTCGCAATATATATAAGATGGAAATAAAAAGCAACAACCATAAAAGCATATTAACACAAGAGGAATTTTGAAATAAGAAGTTCACCTCAAGGAGCAGGAGTAAGCAAGTCCGGATGTGTACGCTCGATGAATTCTCTGGATTCCCAAGAACAATCCTTAGGATTTGAGGACCATTGAAGCTTCACAAGCGGAACATCTTTATTTCGAAGTCGTTTAACCTCAGAAGCTATAATTCGAATAGGATGCTGCTCATAAGTTAAATTCGGCGAAACTTCAATTTCTTCCACAACAGCAGGCTCAAGAATAGAATCGGAATCCCGAAGGCATTTCCGTAATTGAGAAACGTGAAATACATCATGCATAGCAGAAAACTGAGCCGGCAATGCAAGGCGATAAGCCATGGAACCAATACGTTCAGTGATAGGAAATGGCCCAATATATCGAGGCGCTAACTTCCCCGATCGACTGAAACGTACAACACCCTTCATAGGTGAAACACGAATAAAAACAGGATCCCCAACAGAAAATTCTAATTTCTTTCTTCGATTATCGGCATAGGATTTTTGTCTACTCTGGGCTTCTTTCATCCTATGTCGAATAAGTTCAATCTTTTCCGTGGAATCACGAATAAAGTCTGGACCTAAAACCAGCTTCTCACCGGCCTCAAGCCAACAAGAAGGAGATCGGCATGGCCTTCCGTAGAGTGCCTCGAAAGGTGCCATACCAATACTAGATTGGAAGCTATTATTATAGGAAAATTCAACAAGTGAAATATGATCTTCCCAACTTCCACCAAAATCAAGCACACAAGCACGAAGAAGATCTTCAAGAGTTTGATTCACACGCTCGGTTTGTCCATCGGACTGGGGGTGATAAGCGGTGCTAAAATTAAGCTTTGTTCCTAAAGCTTTTTGAAGACTCTTCCAAAATCCACTAGTAAACAATGGGTCACGATCGCTAACAATAGAAGTAGGAACTCCATGCAATTTTACAATTTCCTTGACAAATAGTTTGGCCAAAAGAGGAACGGTTCGGTTAGACCGAACCGGAATAAAATGGGCGAATTTCGTAAGTCTATCAACAATCACCCATAAGCTATCATGACCCGAACGAGGACGGGGAAGGCCATCTATAAAGTCCATGGAAATTTGATCCCACTTCCAAATTGGAATTTCTAAAGGTTGCAATAACCCACCAGGCCTTTGATGTTCGGCCTTGACAAGTTGGCAAGTCATGCAACACTTAACAAAGTTAGCAATATCAGATTTCATTCCCTTCCAATAATAAAGTCGCTTCATATCAGCGTACATTTTACTACTACCGGGATGAATGGTGAATTTAGAACGATGGGAATCTTCTAAAATATCTTTACGAAGATCTCCAATATTTGGTACGATAAGTCTACCAAATTTTCGAATGCCGCCACGAGAATCAATATCAACATCTTTCAAACCTTCAATATCAATTTTATCCTTAACATTTTTGCCAAGAAGAGCCAATTCAGAATCTAGCCCTTGAGCTTCAAGAATGCGGTCTAAAAGAGAAGGATGAGCCTCAAGGCTACATAAAACAAGCGATGAGCATAAATCGGATACGCGCTCTCGAATCTCACAAGTGGATAAGATCTCGAGATCGTTCCATTCGGATATCATCATAGAAACAACTGCTTGTTGCTTACGGCTAAGAGCATCGGCGACACGATTACCCTTACCGGGGGTATAAAGAATATCAAGATCATAAGGTGCAAGGAACTCGAGCCAACGCTGTTGACGTAAATTAAGTTCTTTTTGAGAAAATAAATATTTCAAAGACTTATGATCCGTGTAAAGAATAAATTTCTCTCCCAATAGATAATGACGCCACATTCGAAGGGCGAAAACAATAGCCGCGAGCTCTAGATCATGTGTGGCATGTCTAGTCTCGGCCGGCTTCAATTGCCTAGAAGCATAAGCAACAACACGTTCTTTTTGCATAAGAAAGGCACCCAAACCAACGTGACTAGCATCGGTATAAACAACAAAATCTTGATTCCCCTCGGGAATAACAAGAATAGGAGCATCGGAAAGGAGTTCTTCCAATTTCTGGAAAGAGGCTTCACATTTTTCCGACCAAATGTATTTAACTCCCTTCTTAGTCAAGCCAGTAAGAGGCACGACAATCTTAGAAAAGTCTTTAATAAAACGACGGTAATAGCCCGCCAATCCGAGAAAACTACGAATCTCTGTCACACTCTCCGGTCTCTTCCAATCTTGAATCGCTTCAATCTTTGAAGGATCCACGGATATCCCGGATTCGGAAATAATATGACCGAGAAACTTCACACGAGATTGCCAAAAGTGGCATTTAGAAAATTTCGCCTTTAATTGATTACTCCTAAGTGTTTCCAATACAATCCGAAGATGTTTCTCATGTTCCTCCTCGGTTTTTGAATACACAAGAATATCATCAATGAATATGAGAACAAACCGATCGAGGAAATCTTTGAAAACTCGATTCATGAGGTCAACGAAATAAGATGGAGCATTCGTTAACCCAAATGGCATAACAAGCCATTCATAAGATCCATATCGAGTACGGAATGATGTCAAAGGAATGCTATCCTCAGCGATACGAAGCTGATGGAAACCGGTAGCCAAGTCCAATTGTGAAAAGACCTTAGCACCACTAAGCTGATCGAATAGATCATCAATCCGAGGTAAAGGATATTTATTTTTAATAGTAAGATCGTTAAGCTTGCGATAATCAACGCAGAGCCTCAGAGTACCATCGGATTTCTTTACGAAAATAGCCGAAGCTCCCCAAGGCGAGGAACTACAGCGAATAAATTGCCTCGTCTCCAACTCAGATAATTGTTTACGCATCTCCTCATTTTCCTTATTGGACATGCGATAAGGAGGACGAGTAATAGGTTGAGCTCCAGAAACAAGATTAATTCTGAACTCAATTGCTCGTTTAGGTGGTAAACCTAAAACGGGCTCGAATATGTCGGAAAATTCACGAACAACATGAATACGAGAAATAATATCATCTTCATCATCATCATCGTTATCACGAGGATTTAAAGAATATAAAGATGCCACCAAACAGGATTCTGAATCTTTAAGATTAAAAGAAATCTGATTAACAGATAGTGGATGTCGGAGATGAATAGTCCGCTCAGGACATAGGATATGGGCTTGATAACGGTTAAGCCAATCCATTCCCAAAATTATTCCAAAGCCTAAGTAACGCATGACATGCAAATCGGCTAGGAAAGAAAAATCGCAAAAAATAATCTCCACATCTTTACAAAGCAAACTAAGAGTTGCGGATCCACCAACAGGATTCGCAATTTTTAAAGAAGTCGTCAATGCAGTAACACTTAAGGAAAAAGTGTCTACCAGTTCCTTTGATATAAAAGAATGGGATGCACCCGTATCAAAGAGAACTCTAATAGGTTGATCATGAAATAAAATAATACCATCAAGAATGGAATGAGAAATACCTTGGCCACGAGATGTGTTGCCAGGGGCTTGAGCCACATTCAACTTTCCTTCCTTCTTGCCTTTACGCTTGAGGCATTGATGTATGTAATGATCCGGGCTCTTACAATAGCGACAAGATTTAGGCTTAGAGCACTTATTCGCATAATGATCCCCAGACCCACAGTTGAAGCAACTCGCACCACTAGGAGAAGGAGACTTTGCCGCAGGGGTTGCCTGCTTACCCTTTTTGTTGGGATAAGGACCCTTGAATTTGTTTGGCCTCTTCTTGTTGTTGAAGTTTGGTTTAACGCCTTCCACTTCAACATCACTCTCTCTATCAGCCTCTTCAAGACGAAGAGCGATATCGACGAGTTGATCAAATGCGACTTCTAGTTTCAGGAGCAGTGGCTTCTTAATATTCTTATTTAAGCCATAAACGAACCTCTGGTTATTCTTCAATGGGGTGTTGATGTATTCAACCCCATATTTGGAAAGCGACTCGAAGGCTGCGACGTAATCAGTCACAGAGGATTGACCTTGAACAAGGTCTATAAAACGTCGAGCTAAGGTTACTTTCCCAGCTTCTGGTACAAACTTTAACTCGAAGCGTCCCTGAAATTGCTTCCAGGTGAGATCCGCTTCATTAATTTCTGAAATAAGGAGTTCGTACCAGTCCAATGCTCTCTCCTGGAGCATGCTGGAAGCCACCTGAAGGCGGTGGAGATCGATAAGGTTCATGCGAGAAAAGATTCGATCGCATGATTTTAACCAAGCCTGGACCTCGATGATATTTTTCGAACATTTGAAGGGCTTCCCACCCAAGTTGGTGTAATCGCTGCACAAGCGTGCAAATCCCGACTTTGGGTGAGTAGGTTCCGGGTTAGCTCCAGCTGCTTGAGCATTAGTTACTAAATCAAGAAGCTGTTGAGCAGTCATAAAAACTCCATCCGGAGGAGCAGCACCAGATGATCCAGTTCTGGGACGGCCTGGTCTAGACATTCTCTTCCTTAAAGAAAGAAAGAAGAGAAGGAAGAAGGTTATTTACCAATGAACATCAAGCAATCTTGATAGATAAAACAAGAAATCATAAAGGAAATAGGATGAATCGGTACGAAGACTCGAATTAATCCTATGGTATGACTCCTAAGATAGACCTAGGACGATGATCCTTCTTAAGTTATTCTACATTGTTCCGAAGTTTGGCTTTGATACCAAGCTGTGACGCCCCACCTCTATACCCACGCTAGCCAAGAACACTCCGGAGTAGTGCTGTCAACTAGTACGGAGAATAAGGCTGTTGAGAAGCGACCATCCATGTAATTGCTTATCACACGGTGGCTATAAATAATCTTCGAAAACAAACATAGAAATAATCATATCACAAATCAGTCACAGATATCCATATCACAAAGGCGGAAGAAGATATGAATATATAACTAACACATGAAAGTGTACATCAGAGTAGTGGTCAGTAAGATCCACGATAATACAAAAGAATAGCAACACGTGCTATACAAAAGAATACAACTATGAGTCTATCTCTCAAGTGTATACAACAAAAACTGCTAATCTAAACAATTAGCCAAAAGTCAGAGTGATGAATCCCTGGTAAGAAGTCAAGCAGAAGCACCTGTAACATCTCGGTCTGACCCGAGTATTATTTAAGAAAATAATAAACGGGTCAGTCTAGCTATAAATATCAGATGACATGATATAACATAAAAGATATGGCATAAACATAAACATCCATAATGACATACCACTATAAGTATGTAAATAATGATCAACAGAAGATCAATCAATAAGAGATAATCAATATCACAAGAATCTTCTCAAAGATTCGGAAAGGGCATCATACCCCAAACTTGTACTCATAACAAGTCAATGACATAAATTCTAGAAATCAATGCAAGAAGTCCAGAAATCATAGAAAAGAGAAAGAGGCCTATCACATGACGGTCCGAAGACCAAGGGGAGCTACCCCACATGTGTGAATGGAATCACACAGATTAAGGTCCAGACTAACCAAAAAGCAAAAAGGTATGTGTGAGTGGAATCACACAAGTGGTGTCTAGTCTAACCTCGCAACAAGAGACATCGCACAGTTGCTAGTCTAAATCATCAGAATGATCGTCATGATCAACGAGAAGTGTCAATTACACTAAGCTAGTAAATATAGAAGTTTAGCTCCATGTCCCATAACCACTTGCTTAACTTAAATATTTACGAACAAACTGTAAATCTTCACTAATAAAATTGTCACAAGAGGTTCAATCGAACAAGTCCAAGAATTAACCGACGAAGTGAACGCAAGCGTTTCATATCACTTGTTTTACTAAGTCGTTTAATTAGATATCTCATCCGAGTGAGGTAAAGGTTTGTATATACTAATAGATTGGAAAACGGTTTAAGAAAAGAGCTTTGTTATTAAAAATAGAGTTGAAATTGTTTGTTAAAAGAGTTTTGATATTTACTACTAGTATTGAAACCTTTATACTATAAAGTGACAAAACACAGAAGCAATTGTAGAAACAATCAGTCACAAAAATCGCTTACGGAGATGTGAATAAAATCCAAGGAAATCAGCTCAATGTTATTCAGATAAGATCCCCTACGGAGGGGGGGTCCAGGGGGGGTGGCAACCCCCCAAGGTGGGGGTGCGGGGGCAACGCCACCGCTTACGGGGTTCGACCTAGTGGTCCAAAACGGTACGACTTACTGAAGACAAAACGAGGTCTAACGACCTAAGAGGGATAGGGTCGAGCGACCTAATGGTTGCGATCTAGGGGTCTAAGGGGCACGACCTAGTGGTCCAGCGACCTAAAGGGTAAAGGTCATGCGACCTAAAATGGGTTCGCGACCTAACACTCAAACGACCTAAAGAAATTAAGGAGCCAGGCGACCTATAAGAAGCAGCGACCTAAGTAGAAACGAGACCCAACGACCTAGGGGTTAGGTCATGCGAGTTAAGAAGGTCAGCGACCTAACAAAGACACGCGACCTAATAAAGAAACGCGACCTAAATGCACGCGACCTAGCGACTTAAGAGGTGAGCGACCTAAGTGTCACGACCTAAGGGTCGAACGACCTAGCGTGGAAGCGGCCTAAAAGCCAAACGACCTAACGACCTAAGGTCATGCGACCTAAAGCCATACGACCTAACGACCTAAGGTCATACGACCTAGCGAACTAAAGCCATACGACCTAACGACCTAAGGTCATACGACCTAGCGACCTAAAGCCATACGACCTAGCGACCTAAGGTCCATACGACCTACGACCTAAGGTCCATACGACCTAACTCCGAAGACGTTAGAAATGGCCAGGACGACCTACGACCAAAGGTCCATACGACCTACGACCTAAGGCTCAACGACCTAATTCCGAGGCTAATGACCTAACGCTGCAGGGGGAATTTAAGGCCAGAAACGACCTACGACCTAAGGTCCATACGACCTACGACCTAAGGCTCAACGACCTAATTCCGAGGCTAATGACCTAATGCTACAGGGGGAATTTAAGGCCAGAAACGACCTACGACCTAAGGGTTAGGTTGCGAGTGACCTAACTCCGAACACACGAAAATGGCCAGAACGACCTAAGTGCAGAAAATTCACCAAAACGCTAAAAATTGGAGTTTTTCGCCAATCCAATCCAAACCAAATGCAAATGTGCATGCAAAAGTGATAGGGAATCATTCCCAACTGTCCAATATAGTTATAGACTAGATTTGTGAGATAAAAATCTCACCTTTGCACCAAATATCAATGAAAATGAAGTTTTAAGCAAGCAAGAATCAATCCTTCTTCTATCTAAGCACAAGAAGCTTGAATCCAATGTCTTCTTCTTGAATTTGGAGTAGAAAGATGGATTGCAATTGAATTTGAGTTTTGGAATTTTAATTTCCCATTCCCTCCACCATTAATGCCAAAGCTTGATTAGTTAGGAAATTTATGAAGAGTGAGGAGAAGAGGGTTGGAACTTGGGCTTAATAGGCTAAACTAACCCAAAGTCCAAAGCGGGAAAAGTTAGTGAAATTTCACTAACTCCAAACCTATCGATGTTTATACTTAAAAAAGTTGTAAACGACATTTCGAACTCAATGGAAGTGGTCTCGAGTCCTAATTTGACCGTTTGCAAAAAGTAGCTTTTCGGACCAAAATCCGATTAACGAGTTAATATTTAAATAAAATATTTAAATACAAACTCGATAAATATGCGGGTTGTTACAAATAACATACATTAAATCTAAACAACATATACAAATTTTACTTTGAAACAAAATATATATATATATACATATATATATATATATTTAAGAATTTTATTTAAATCAACTCCATAATTTAATGTAGTTTTGAAAACCCATGTTATATTGTTTTTAGAAAAATAAATTTTATATAATGATAAATCATTGATTAATACAAATATTGTATATTAAAATACAATATCATTGAATATTATAAATAATACTCACAACTCGGAATGTCCAAAATCCTGGGCCGTTACATACCTTCCCCCTTAAAAAGAATTTCGTCCTCGAAATTCCACAGTTATGCTAGTAAAAGTTCTTCACTCACAATAAACAGATAAATAACAACCCAAACTAAAGTGGTAAACATAAAGATTCACATAGTATACCAAAATATACATTATATTAAGCACTATTCAAAACATTCCTACAAATGTTACCTTCACCATCCATATAAATACACACATATGTACAACCTTACCAAACACTTAATCATCCATGGAGTCCAAAGGTCAGAACACAAACAAAAACTATAAACACTAAAGGAGAAAACAATCTAACTCCTACTACGGACTCTCTCCATCGGAGTTCTCCCTCTCAGGTCCCGATAATTCTCTAACCTCTCTACCATCATCAGGATCCTGAACCACTTTCGGATTAGGTCCACCAGCAATTGGTCCCTGAGCAGCTTCAACTATATTCCAAAGGAAGGCATCATCGACTTCAGAATCGGAATCTTCTTCTACCTTGAATTCCTCCTCATCATTGAATTCCTCCTCTTCTTCGACCTCAAATTCTTCTTCGTCGTCGAAGTCTTCCTCTGGTTCTTCCTGATAAGGCTGAGGTTGAGGCTGCGGTTGAGGCTGAGGCTGGGGCTACGGCTGAGGCTGGGGCTGCGGCTGAGGCTGCTCAGCCAGCTCTCCAGATGCCTCTGGCTCTTCCTCATATAAAGATGGCTCATTAAGTGCTGCCCTAATCCTTCTTACCTCATCCAAATTACCCTCTCTTCTGGCTCGGGCCAAAGCTCCCCCACGATGGACAAAATGGGTTCTCTATAATTAAAACCAAGTCTAGAAATGAGACCCTAAGGTTTAGAACTCTATAAGTTAAGAAGTTCATCAAAGTTTTATACTCCCAATTTACTTTATCACTTTGAAGTCTCATTATCCAAGATTTTATAAATCTATCCTTTCAAAATAATCCAAGTACATATATTTTTGAAAAGTAAATTTTAGGTTGAAAAATATTCACACACCCATAATTGTTAATCACTTTTGATTAACATCATTCAGTAATTAACTATCTTTAATTACTTCACCAAAATAAATTAATCACTCATTATTAGTTATCTCAAATTAATCCTTTGATTAATTTACATAGTAATTATACTCAAATTACTTTCATCAACAAATTACTTCAATTAATTACATATTGTAATTAACCATTAGTTATTTCTCTAAGTAATTTCTCTTCATTAAATTACATTAAATAATTATCATCAAATGATTATTCTAAGTTAATTAAAATGAATTAATTAACTTAATCAAATCAAATTAAGCTCAATTAATTACAATAAGTAATTAATTCCTTAATTATTTCCATAAGTAATATACTTATCAATTTATACAAATGATTATCTTTAAATTAATTAATCTAATTGATAATTAAAATTAATCATATTATTCAATCATCACATAATCCCTAGTCAATGACCTTCACAATAACTATTAACAATTCTTTTTAATTGTAATTTTATCTCTAATCACTGAATTACTATGTGTTAATTGTAACCCAATTAATATTTAATTACTTGGTTAATTAATTTTATCTTTAAAGAGTGGAAAATTTCCCAAAATTTACTAGTTCAAAACCTTTGAAATATCAATTTAAAAGTTTTCCAAATTTCTCTTGTAAATAAAACTTATTAAGCATATATTTTCCACAGATTCAAATTATAAAGGGTTCTATTTTAAGGATATACTCTAGTAAAAAGAACAATCCAATGCATATATTTAAGGTTGTTAGCTAAGACCACACAGAAACCAGATGATAAATTATTATCATCACAACCTACTCAAATTAAATTCCATATATATATTTAAAAATAATCATAACCTTTATATGGAAAATATATTCGGGTAAAATTATTTCATCTACTCCTTTTAAAAACAATATTGTGTCCATTGGCCTGGTTCAAGTGTTTAGAGATTCCTATCAATAACGTTAGCTACTCGCATTGACCAGAATCTGTATGCCACTTAAACGATCAATCAACACAATATAAAACCATTTTATACAAATTAACAAATACGCACTCTCGTATATATATACATATATACACTCAGACTCAACAGGTTGCTATAGACTCTATTCCTAATAAGCAACCTACTCAAACCTAGGTATTCAATCAACCTAATGCTATGATACCACAATGTCGGAACCCATTTTTCCATACCAATTTAAACCGACCTCGAACCATTCTTGTCAGTTAAATCGTATGGAAAGACGGATAATGAAAGAAAGAAAGAAGATAGAAATAGAAAGAGGATAGAAGAAAAGAGAACAAATCAGAATATCACAGCGGAACGAATAATTTATAATATGAACAATCTTTACATGAAACCAAATCAGTTACCTTTATATATATATATATATACACAAATTTTACATCAGAATTACAACCATACAACTCGGACAGTTATATCAATTTTTGTCCTTACAATCATAATCACACGACCAAAGGATTACATATAGACAATTACGAGAATACGTCTCCCAATCCAGCACTTCCTTCTGAAGCTTCTCCTCTTCTAGTTAAACCTGGAAATATGCTCGGTCCGACCCGAGCATATAGGAAAACACCAAAGCCCGGGTCAGTCTGTTATACCAGCGTGAGAAAACACAATCATCTTGATTATAAAATTTTGAAAATTCCTTTTTGAAAACAAAAGCATCTCGTAAGACCACGCCACAGATAAACATGTCGGGTTTTTACCTTACGATAGCTAAAATATTTTTATGAAATCCTCTGATATTATAATAGGGTCCATATACAAATAGTTAATAAAATAGCCGAAATTGTTACATTATTAAATTCCAGCTACTAGCCACAAAGTGGGTAATACAAACAAAACTCGTACAAGGCACGTAGGAAGAATGGATTTCCAACTAATGACTATGCACTGGGGTACCACCTGTCACAGTACGTGGCCTAGATCACAGTACCAAGGAGTACGCCCGCTCCCTTGCAACACAAGACTAGAACCATCCCTTACTGGACAGTTCCAAATAAGATCACCCCACGGTTGGGATCAGCAACTGCATCACTAAGCCGAAATAAAAAGGGACATCTAGACAGGGATGACCTTACTCTCAAGTGGGGGCAACCCATGAAGCCTTGCTGCATAACCCCTGATTTTCAATCATTCCCAGTTGATGAGGCTCGAGGCTAAGCGTTACCTTTTTAGAACATATCCTTTAGAACGCTCATCGTCCACCTGACTATGTTTTGAAAGCATCCGTCCATACAAGTCCATTCTGTGTTCGAACGGAACCGAAGGCACTATTCCTACTACATCCATTTTGGAATCACCCTCAGGATTAGTAGCGAGTAGCCCTTGCACTTTACTACTCCATCTTCGACTCCAAACTCTTATCTTCATTCCGAAACGTATTGTTGGATCGAAGTGGTTTTCGGATTTCAAATCCGATCCCGGTCTCTTCGAAACAACGTTCGCTATTTCCCGGTAAACTCAACCCCAGTTCTTTAGGAAATACTCCGACGAAATACAAGATCGGAGTTCACCTCCTAACCATTACTATACGGGTCTTCTTATAATTCGTACTAGAAAACAAACGAGTTTATACATATAGTATAGCACCTCTGTAACGCCCCACCCCGAGACCCACGTTAGTAAAGGGAATTAACGAGTAATTCTGTCTACTAACGCAGAGAATAAGGCTGAATAGGAGCGACCAACATAGTATACAATAGCTATGAACTAAACATGTCAAGTATGTGTCAAATTTTTTTTTCATAACCTCATGTGTGGTTGACACGTCTAGTGCATAACTATTGCACACTACGGTGCCTATATAGCATTTCAGAAACAATGTAATATAATGTGCGGAATAATCAAAGTCACAGAAAAGCAAACCCAGATCAGTTATATACATACATAACCGTCACCATACATATCCATATAATACATCATACAAGAGTAACTACTAGGTAGCTAAGTGTCAAAATATACATCCTAAAAATATACAAATGATCATAAAGGAGTAGTCCCAAAAGACGAAGACTAGCTAGCCAAAATATACATATATGCGTCCCACAAAAAGTATCAAGCTGAACTGGAGGCAAAAGAAATCCAAGCTAACCTGCAACTCGGTCTGACCCGAGTGAATAAAACACACGGGTCAGGCAACTAAACTCATCAGTAGATAACGAACTCTAGGATAATAAGTAAAGGGAAGCATTCATTCTGTTGTACCCAACAGAATAAATGAAAGGTTCAATGATAATCAAGGGAGGTGTCAAGCTAATATTCTAATGTCATGCGTAAGGGGAAATGTGATTAAGTTAAGTAAATTATTAATAACATCCATGAAATCATAAAATCTCATAAATCTCCAACAAGTCATGAAACGATATAAATAATCATGGACCACAAAATAATATCGCCTTATTCATATATAAGGCTATAGAAATCATCAAATTCCGATAAATCATAAAGCATCAAAAGATAATTTTGCACGTGCTTTTGAATCTCCACTAGTACTATACTTTGGTACCAACAATCGTGATGATCGGGATCATGTCATCTAGATAAATCTTGACAATCTTGACGACTACGTAGCCTATAATTTAATCAATCCCAATCGGTGACGTCAAAGACCCAAGTAATAGTAAATTCATGATTTGGGGCATAATTTCAAATCTTGATTCCCCAATAAACTCGTGGTCTCATAGTACTAGTCCAATCTTGAATGTGTATCAACATCGAGACTAGGAACCCATAAGGGTATAACCCACGTCCCATACCATGAGTTATCACCTAATGGTTTACTAATCACTTGTTGGTTCCACATTAGGAAAAATCATAAATCAATACAATCACAATGCCTCATTTCATCGGCGAATGTAAATAATCAAGTCGTAGCAATTCCGCTACGATAAACCAAAAATAAATTCAAACTTGTCTCATTTCATCGACAAGTGAAAACCTCATCAAAATTATAAAATCATAATCAACCATAATTGGTTTTGCCTCATTTCATCGGCGGGAGCACTACAATCTTGATAGTCCATAATTAATATACTCCAATCGGGAGTTCTCGGACTACTTCCACATATTAGCTAATCTTGTTAATACGGGACAAATGCTCTAAATAAATCTCAAGGTACCACATAGTGGTTAACAATCTTGGAGGATCTCAAAAGATTCCTCGAATTCATTTTGATCGTACAAGTTTGTATTTAAACGATAAAGCAATTACGCATGAGTCCCATACCTCGCGGTTTTTACTAAATCGTTTAATATACTTTCTCATACGTCCGAACATTCACGAAAAATGATTAAAATAACTAAAATTATACATAAAAGATTTTAGAAAAGAAAACGGGATTAAAATATATAAAATATAGGTTAAATATAAAATAATTGTAGTATAATACTTTTAAAATGTTTAAAATGAAATGTTTAACATCATATTAATGAGATACAAATTGCATACACATGTTCATAGATGCAAACCACTTTTAATAGTTTAAAATCAACACTAGTCCATGCAACCAAAGCACAGGACAGCGAGAAACATTTGCAATTTTAGCATAGCAAACGTCAAAATCACAGAAAACACAACAAATGAAAGTTGTATCCACTGAAACAAGCTTTCCAAAACATCCAAAATTATCAAATTCCGATTAAAAACAAAAAAGTTATGGAAGATTTCATTTCTGCATCAACAACAGAGCAGGTTTGATTTTTGCTCTCGGGTTAGCAGTAGAAAGGTTCAATTTTGACACAGATAACCTCAAAATTGCAGAAAGCTCAACAAACAAAAGTTGTCGCCACTGAAACAAGCTTTCCAAAACATCCAAAATTATCAAATTCCGATTAAAAACGAAAAAGTTATGGAAGATTTCATTTCTGCATCAACAACAGAGCAGGTTTGATTTTTGCTCTCGGGTTAGCAGTAGAAAGGTTCAATTTTGACACAGATAACCTCAAAATTGCAGAAAGATCAACAAACAAAAGTTGTAGCCAATGAAATAGGCTTTCCGAAACATCAAAAATTATCCGATTCCGATTTGAAACACAAAAGTTATGCCAAAATTACTATTCAGCGAAATATATTTTCTGTGCAAAACCCTCTCGGGTTTGCAACTTTCACAGCAAATACAGAGGTCCAAACAAACTCAAAAATGGATGAAATTTGACATGAACAAACTAGATCAAGTGCAGTACAATCTGAAAAAAGAATGGCATCAATCCGACAACGGATGAGCCAGATATGATCAAAAGAACAATGGACAGTTTCAGCAAAATATAGCTTTTCAAATCAAAGTTTTTATGTCTAAAACATCAAACTAAGCATCAAAATGTTTTCAAGCATCGCAATTCCTTTTGCTTATAGTTGCTGTAAGTGTTTTACTTACCTTTACAGTGAAGGAGGAGATTGATTGGGGCTTCAAGATGGAGTATTTCAGCTGGTAGTGGCCTCTAAACTACCTGTAGGAGCTGGAAAAAAACATGCAGAATGGAATAAAACAAGTTACAGCAAATTCACACCTAAATCAAACTTTTGATGAAATTTATTGAGTATTGGATTTGATTACCTTTTTCTATTCTTATTTTGGTGAATTAGCTTCTTGAATTAGCAGCAAATTGAATAAAGATTGATTTTAATTGAAGGAGGCCACTGATTTTTTTTTTTCCTCTTGTTTTCAATGTACTGTAACTTTCTGTTTTGAGAAAGAAAGAGATGAAGAGTACGTACAACTCTTTCTCTCCAACCAGAAGTCTCTAGATTAGGTAAATGGATCTCATTTCTTACCCAAAAAGCCCAATAGAAAATACTTAGTGAAAAATGCAAGGCTACGTATACATTTTATCTTATTTTAACACCATATACATACAATACTACATTTTTAATGCCAAATAAAATACATACATCAATTTATTTTGGAATAAAATAGTTATTCCAATAAAATAAAACTTATTTTAACAATAAAAAGATAATTTTTACAATACAACCCCATTTTAACAAAATTTTACAATTTACACAAATTTTAGGGTAAAAACACCATTTTTAACATAACAAACTAAATGAAAATTTCTTCTTCTTTTTTTTTTTTTTTTTTACAAATAAATTTGCAATAAACAATTACAACACTTTTTAGTCATCAACTCTTATTTTTAAACCATATTTCATCTTTTATTTCAATAAAATACTTAATTTCTCCCCTTTTTAAATTCGATAAAAGCTTTAATACAAGCAATAACTTACAACATTATTGCATAACTCAAATAAAAATCAACATTTGTTCATTTTCTTTTCAAACTTAACAAAATAAAGCTTTAAAACTTTATTTTCATCTATAAATACTTATTCCAACCATTAAATGTTGAAATAAATACTCAATTGATTTATCAACTTAAAGTTAACAAAAACCCAACGTTTATTCTTAAGTCACATTGTTTATTTGAAATAAAAAAAAATCAAATTTATTTTTTTCCATTTTATTTTCAATATTAAATCATAACTAACGTTATAATTTAATATCATTGGTAATCACCAATACCAGGGTTGTTACAAACTTCCCCCCTTATAAAAATTGCGTCCTCGCAATTTCTAGAGGAAATCTGTATTGAACACAATTCATTTCATCAAACAAAAGAAACTTGATAACTTGAAGTGGAAAATTCTTACCTTTGGAGTGGGAAGATAAGAAATCAGGATACGATCGCTCAATAAATTCTCTGGTTTCCCAAGTGCAGTCATTGGGATTATCGGACCATTGAATCTTCACGAGCGGAACACTCTTGTTTCGAAGACGTCTAGTCTCTGAAGCAAGAAATCTCACAGGATGCTGCACATAAGATAGATCTGGAGAAACCTCCAACTTTTCTAAAGCACGAGAATTAAGCACAGAATCTGGATCTCGTAGACACTTCCTCAACTGAGAGACGTGAAATACGTCGTGAACTCCAGAAAACTGATCGGGAAGTGCTACACGATAAGCAACAGGACCGATACGCTCAATAATCGGAAATGGTCCTATAAAGCGAGGAGCCAATTTCCCCGTAGAGCTAAAGCGCATCACTCCCTTTATCGGAGAAACATGGATAAAGACATGATCACCAATAGTGAACTCAAGAGGCCTCCTACGGTTGTCCGCGTAGGATTTCTGACGGCTCTGAGCCTCTTTCATTCTCTGTCTAATAAGGAAAATCTTCTCCGAGGAATCACGAATCGAATCCGGTCCAAGAATAAACTTCTCGCCAGATTCAAGCCAACAAGATGGAGAACGGCACGGTCTGCCATAAAGAGCCTCAAACGGCGCCATGCCAATACTAGATTGAAAGCTGTTATTATAAGAGAATTCTACCAATGGAATGTGGTCCTCCCATGAACCACCAAAATCAAGAATACAAGCTCGAAGGAGATCCTCAAGAATACGATTCACCCTCTCCGTCTGACCGTCAGACTGAGGATGATAAGCAGTCGAAAGATTAAGTTTTGTACCCAAAGCTTGCTGAAAACTCGTCCAGAAATGACTAGTGAATAATGGATCTCGGTCACAAACAATCGAAGAAGGAATACCATGTAACCGTACAATTTCCTTTATGTAAAGCTTTGCCAAGAGAGGGGCATTCCTATTAGATTTAATAGGAATAAAATGAGCAGACTTCGTAAGACGATCAACAACGACCCAGATACTAGAATGACCCGACCTCGAACGAGGTAGGCCATCGACAAAATCCATCGAAACTTGGTCCCACTTCCACAGTGGAACTTCAAGAGGCTGAAGAAGACCAGATGGCCGCTGATGCTCGGCCTTAACAAGCTGACAGGTTGGGCACTTGCTCACATAACTCGCAACATCACGCTTCATGCCCTCCCAATAGTAAAGACGACGCATATCCGAATACATCTTACTACTACCCGGATGAATGGTATACTTAGAGCGATGACAATCATCAAGTATGTCACGCCTAAGTGCTGAATCAGAAGGCACAACAATACGGTTCCTCAACCGAAGGCAACTGTAAGAATCAATCGAATAATCCCGCAATTCCTCATCACGGGACTCAGATGAGAAAGACCGAATGAGACGCATACAACTATCATCACGCCTCTGAGCCTCTGAAATACAATCTAAAAGAGATGGACGAGCGTCCAGACTAAACAATAAAGCAGGAGAATCAGACGATGGAGCTCGATCACGAATATCACAAGAAGATAGGGTCAATAGAACATCCCATTCAGCTAACATCATAGAAACCACAACCGAATGCTTGCGACTAAGCGCATCTGCAACTCGATTACCCTTACCAGGGGTATACTCAATATCAAAATCATATGAGGCGAGAAACTCTAACCATCGCTGTTGCCTCATATTCAAATCCTTCTGTGAAAAGAGATACTTAAGAGATTTGTGATCGGTGTAAAGGACAAAGTGCTCTCCCAAAAGATAATGACGCCAAATCTTCAAAGCGAAGACAATGGCAGCAAGCTCAAGGTCGTGGGTAGCATACCGAACCTCGTTCGGACGTAACTGTCTCGAAGCATAAGCAACCACCCGATCTTTCTGCATCAGAACTGCGCCAAGGCCACTAAGGCAGGCATCGGTATAAACGATAAGATCTTGGTTCCCATGAGGAACCACAAGAACAGGAGCATTAGTGAGAAGCTCTTTCAATCGTTGAAAAGAAGCCTCACACTTATCGGACCAAATAAATCGAACTCCTTTTCTCGTAAGGCTAGTCAATGGAAGCACAATACGGGAAAAGTCTTTGATAAAGCGGCGGTAATAACCTGCTAAACCCAGAAAAGAACGAATCTCGTGAACATTCTCAGGCCTTTTCCAATTCTGAATAGCCTCTATCTTAGAGGGATCAACTGATATACCCTCCGAAGATACAACATGACCTAAGAACTTCACTTGCTTCTCCCAAAAGTGACATTTAGAAAGTTTTGCTTTGAGTTGATGTTGTCGAAGAGTACTCAAAACAATTCTAAGATGTCGAGCATGGTCCGCTTCGGATTTTGAATATACAAGAATATCATCAATGAAAACAAGCACGAACTTATCGAGATATTCACGGAATACTCGATTCATAAGATCGACAAAGTAGGCAGGTGCGTTCGTCAATCCGAACGGCATGACGAGCCACTCATAAGAACCATAGCGAGTGCGGAATGCGGTGAGAGGAACACTATCTTCCGCGACTCGGAGCTGATGAAAACCAGTGGCAAGGTCTAATTGTGAAAAGACCTTAGCACCACTTAATTGATCGAACATGTCATCAATTCGAGGCAAGGGATAA
The DNA here is from genome assembly GCA_030765085.1 of Allium cepa. Lineage (NCBI taxonomy): Eukaryota > Viridiplantae > Streptophyta > Magnoliopsida > Asparagales > Amaryllidaceae > Allium > Allium cepa. The sequence goes on along the minus strand of CM060941.1, from coordinate 597,889,854 downwards.
CGATTCTTGATGGTTAATTCGTTAAGCTTGCGATAGTCAACGCAAAGCCTAAGAGTCCCATCGGACTTCCTCACGAATACAACTGCAGCACCCCACGGTGAAGAACTAGAACGAATGAAATGCTTAGCTTCAAGCTCAAGGAGTTGCTTTTTGAGTTCCTCATTTTCCCGTGCAGACATCCTTGTAGGAGGACGACTAACAGGCTGAGCACCTGGAATAAGATCAATACGAAACTCGATAGATCGCTTAGGAGGCAAACCAGAAGTAGGCTCAAATAAATCAGCAAAGTCGCAAACAACTGGAATAAGAGATATATCGCCATCAATGTCATGAGAACCGAGAGCAAATAAGGAAGCCACAGAGTCACAATCAGAATCACGAAGCGAGAGAGATAGCTGATCGGGACAATCAGGATGTCGAAGATAAAGAACTCGCTCCATGCAAAGAATCCTGGCATCGTATCGAACTAGCCAGTCCATACCGAGAATCATATCGAAACCAAGGAAAGGAATCACGTGCAGATTCGCATGGAAGGAATAACCACATATCAAAATCTCAACATCATCACAATATAAGCTAAAAGTAGCGGATCCTCCAATAGGATTAGCAATCCGCAATGAAGTAAGCAAGCAAGACACATCCAACTGTAAAGCATCAACGAGTTCCTTCGATACGAATGAGTGGGACGCACCCGTATCGAAGAGCACTCTAATATAATGATCATGAAATAAAATAGAACCTTCCAAAATAGACGAGGATGTACCTTTAGGCTGAGAAGAACCACCAGAAGCAGATGCAACATTAAGCTGACCCTGACGAGGTCCTTTCCCCTTCTTGGGGCAAGAAGCAACTAAATGTCCCTCTTTCTTGCAATAGAGGCACCTTTTGGGTTTGGGACAGTCTCTGACATGATGATCAGGGGAGCCACAATTGAAACAAGCAAATGGTTTAGCTGAAAGAGCTGGCTGAGACTGAGAAGAGGAACCACTAAACTTCTTCTTCTTCTTAGAAGGAAAAGACTTAGGCTTGCCAAAGAACTTCTTCTTGTTCGGGTTGGCCCGAACACTAGTATCATCATCACTATCTTTTTCCTTCTCGACCACTTCAAGACGAAGGGCCGTATCAACAAGCTTCTCGAAAGAAAGCTCAAGACGAAGCATAAGGGCCTTCTTCAAATACTTCTTGAGCCCGGAAACGAACATAAGATTCTTCTTGTAAGGAGTGGAAATGTGCTCAAGACCATACTTTGAAAGACTTTCGAAAGAGGCAACATACTCGGAAACAGATAGCTTTCCTTGCTTAAGCTCAAGGAAACGTCGAGCTAGAGTAGCTCTCTCAGAATCAGGGATAAACTTGAGCTCGAACCGCTCACGGAATTGATCCCACTCAAGTGAGGACTCATCAACCTCAGAAATCAGAAGATCATACCAATGAAGGGCTCGTTCTTGTAACATACTAGATGCTACAAGAACCCGATGGCGGCTAGAAATCTCCATACGGGTAAAGATACGCTCACAAGAACTGATCCAAGCCTCGACCTCAATAACAGACTCGGTGCCTTTGAAGGGCTTGCCACCGAGATGAGTAAAGTCACTGCACAAACGTGCGAAGGCAGACTTCTGCGGAGCAGAATAAGAACCAGAAGTGGGAGGCTGAATGCTTCGCACAAGCTCTAGAATCTGGTCGGTAGACATGTATACGCCTTCAGGACGGGAACCACTGGACGGTCCCGCCGCTGAAGAACGTCCTCTACCACGTCCAGACATAGCTGAAAGAAAAGATAAGGTTGGATTATTCACAGGGTAAATATATATATTCATAAGAAATTCGAATGCGAAAATTAAGGAATACTACGGAATAAAATATACATTCCTAGACGTATTCCTTTCTATTTACCCCAAAGGAATCGAAAAGGGACACACTTGAATCATGGGTAAAGACAAAGATAAGTAAAGGTGAAACGGGTTGTGATTTATGGGATGACACATGTAGATGTATAATACTAAATGTATGGTATCTCGTGTGCTGTTCTGTGTATATTACATTATTTTCTGAAATAATGCTCTGATACCAAGCTGTAACGCCCCACCCCGAGACCCACGTTAGTAAAGGGAATTAACGAGTAATTCTATCTACTAACGCAGAGAATAAGGCTGAATAGGAGCGACCAACATAGTATACAATAGCTATGAACTAAACATGTCAAGTATGTGTCAAATTTTTTTTTCATAACCTCATGTGTGGTTGACACGTCTAGTGCATAACTATTGCACACTACGGTGGCTATATAGCATTTCAGAAACAATGTAATATAATGTGCGGAATAATCAAAGTCACAGAAAAGCAAACCCAGATCAGTTATATACATACATAACCGTCACCATACATATCCATATAATACATCATACAAGAGTAACTACTAGGTAGCTAAGTGTCAAAATATACATCCCAAAAATATACAAATGATCATAAAGGAGTAGTCCCAAAAGACGAAGACTAGCTAGCCAAAATATACATATATGCGTCCCACAAAAAGTATCAAGCTGAACTGGAGGCAAAAGAAATCCAAGCTAACCTGCAACTCGGTCTGACCCGAGTGAATAAAACACACGGGTCAGGCAACTAAACTCAACAGTAGATAACGAACTCTAGGATAATAAGTAAAGGGAAGCATTCATTCTGTTGTACCCAACAGAATAAATGAAAGGTTCAATGATAATCAAGGGAGGTGTCAAGCTAATATTCTAATGTCATGCGTAAGGGGAAATGTGATTAAGTTAAGTAAATTATTAATAACATCCATGAAATCATAAAATCTCATAAATCTCCAACAAGTCATGAAACGATATAAATAATCATGGACCACAAAATAATATCGCCTTATTCATATATAAGGCTATAGAAATCATCAAATTCCGATAAATCATAAAGCATCAAAAGATAATTTTGCACGTGCTTTTGAATCTCCACTAGTACTATACTTTGGTACCAACAATCGTGATGATCGGGATCATGTCATCTAGATAAATCTTGACAATCTTGACGACTACGTAGCCTATAATTTAATCAATCCCAATCGGTGACGTCAAAGACCCAAGTAATAGTAAATTCATGATTTGGGGCATAATTTCAAATCTTGATTCCCCAATAAACTCGTGGTCTCATAGTACTAGTCCAATCTTGAATGTGTATCAACATCGAGACTAGGAACCCATAAGGGTATAACCCACGTCCCATACCATGAGTTATCACCTAATGGTTTACTAATCACTTGTTGGTTCCACATTAGGAAAAATCATAAATCAATACAATCACAATGCCTCATTTCATCGGCGAATGTAAATAATCAAGTCGTAGCAATTCCGCTACGATAAACCAAAAATAAATTCAAACTTGTCTCATTTCATCGACAAGTGAAAACCTCATCAAAATTATAAAATCATAATCAACCATAATTGGTTTTGCCTCATTTCATCGGCGGGAGCACTACAATCTTGATAGTCCATAATTAATATACTCCAATCGGGAGTTCTCGGACTACTTCCACATATTAGCTAATCTTGTTAATACGGGACAAATGCTCTAAATAAATCTCAAGGTACCACATAGTGGTTAACAATCTTGGAGGATCTCAAAAGATTCCTCGAATTCATTTCGATCGTACAAGTTTGTATTTAAACGATAAAGCAATTACGCACGAGTCCCATACCTCGCGGTTTTTACTAAATCATTTAATATACTTTCTCATACGTCCGAACATTCACGAAAAATGATTAAAATAACTAAAATTATACATAAAAGATTTTAGAAAAGAAAACGGGATTAAAATATATAAAATATAGGTTAAATATAAAATAATTGTAGTATAATACTTTTAAAATGTTTGAAATGAAATGTTTAACATCATATTAATGAGATACAAATTGCATACACATGTTCATAGATGCAAACCACTTTTAATAGTTTAAAATCAACACTAGTCCATGCAACCAAAGCATAGGACAGCGAGAAACATTTGCAATTTTAGCATAGCAAACGTCAAAATCACAGAAAACACAACAAATGAAAGTTGTATCCACTGAAACAAGCTTTCCAAAACATCCAAAATTATCAAATTCCGATTAAAAACGAAAAAGTTATGGAAGATTTCATTTCTGCATCAACAACAGAGCAGGTTTGATTTTTGCTCTCGGGTTAGCAGTAGAAAGGTTCAATTTTGACACAGATAACCTCAAAATTGCAGAAAGCTCAACAAACAAAAGTTGTAGCCACTGAAACAAGCTTTCCAAAACATCCAAAATTATCAAATTCCGATTAAAAACGAAAAAGTTATGGAAGATTTCATTTCTGCATCAACAACAGAGCAGGTTTGATTTTTGCTCTCGGGTTAGCAGTAGAAAGGTTCAGTTTTGACACAGATAACCTCAAAATTGCAGAAAGCTCAACAAACAAAAGTTGTAGCCAATGAAATAGGCTTTCCGAAACATCAAAAATTATCCGATTCCGATTTGAAACACAAAAGTTATGCCAAAATTACTATTCAGCGAAATATATTTTCTGTGCAAAGCCCTCTCGGGTTTGCAACTTTCACAGCAAATACAGAGGTCCAAACAAACTCAAAAATGGATGAAATTTGACATGAACAAACTAGATCAAGTGCAGTACAATCTGAAAAAAGAATGGCATCAATCCGACACCGGATGAGCCAGATATGATCAAAAGAACAATGGACAGTTTCAGCAAAATATAGCTTTTCAAATCAAAGTTTTTATGTCTAAAACATCAAACTAAGCATCAAAATGTTTTCAAGCATCGCAATTCCTTTTGCTTATAGTTGCTGTAAGTGTTTTACTTACCTTTACAGCGAAGGAGGAGATTGATTGGGGCTTCAAGATGGAGTATTTCAGCTGGTAGTGGCCTCTAAACTACCTGTAGGAGCTGGAAAAAAACATGCAGAATGGAATAAAACAAGTTACAGCAAATTCACACCTAAATCAAACTTTTGATGAAATTTATTGAGTATTGGATTTGATTACCTTTTTCTATTCTTATTTTGGTGAATTAGCTTCTTGAATTAGCAGCAAATTGAATAAAGATTGATTTTAATTGAAGGAGGCCATTGATTTTTTTTTTCCTCTTGTTTTCAATGTACTGTAACTTTCTGTTTTGAGAAAGAAAGAGATGAAGAGTACGTACAACTCTTTCTCTCCAACCAGAAGTCTCTAGATTAGGTAAATGGATCTCATTTCTTACCCAAAAAGCCCAATAGAAAATACTTAGTGAAAAATGCAAGGCTATGTATACATTTTATCTTATTTTAACACCATATACATACAATACTACATTTTTAATGCCAAATAAAATACATACATCAATTTATTTTGGAATAAAATAGTTATTCCAATAAAATAAAACTTATTTTAACAATAAAAAGATAATTTTTACAATACAACCCCATTTTAACAAAATTTTACAATTTACACAAATTTTAGGGTAAAAACACCATTTTTAACATAACAAACTAAATGAAAATTTCTTCTTCTTTTTTTTTTTTTTTTTTTTACAAATAAATTTGCAATAAACAATTACAACACTTTTTAGTCATCAACTCTTATTTTTAAACCATATTTCATCTTTTATTTCAATAAAATACTTAATTTCTCCCCTTTTTAAATTCGATAAAAGCTTTAATACAAGCAATAACTTACAACATTATTGCATAACTCAAATAAAAATCAACATTTGTTCATTTTCTTTTCAAACTTAACAAAATAAAGCTTTAAAACTTTATTTTCATCTATAAATACTTATTCCAACCATTAAATGTTGAAATAAATACTCAATTGATTTATTAACTTAAAGTTAACAAAAACCCAACGTTTATTCTTAAGTCACATTGTTTATTTGAAATAAAAAAAAAATCAAATTTATTTTTTTCCATTTTATTTTCAATATTAAATCATAACTAACGTTATAATTTAATATCATTGGTAATCACCAATACCAGGGTTGTTACAACCTCGATCGGTAACCGTACCATATAATTCTCGAGTCTCCTCTAGATATTTCCAAAGTCAGGTTTTGTCCAATTTTGATAGTCGATTATTTAACTATCAAAGCAATCAATCAATACACAAAGTTCTTTCCCATTTCAACCGTTAAACCTTGTCCAACTTTTAAAAAAAATCTAAGTAAATTATCATTTATTTAAGAAAACTTATTTCATTTTATATATATATAACTATATTTCTTCCAAATCATACTTATACATTTAATATTATTATTTCAAGTTAAATAGATAAAATATCCTTTATAAAGATTATTATAGTTATGTAAACTACATTTATTAAAGGGAATTTTTGATTTAAAGAAATAATCTTAAATATTAATAAAAATTGTTCTTTAAAAGTATCTTAAAAATGAGTTAATACTTGAAACAATTTGAAATTTATAACTTAAAAGAGATTTCAAAGGAAGAAATAAATAACTACATAAAAATTCCAAATATTGATAAATCTTAAAAACATTTCTAAAAATAATTTTATTATATTACTTTATTTTAAAACAAAACTAATTTCATAAGTAAATTCAAATCAAACATGGCTTATCAGTCCAAACGGTACTTATCAATTCACAGTTCATAATTCACAATCTCAGATATTCAAATCAATCCATTTCGATAGATCAATTCACAATATATTCTAAATATAATTAACAGGCACATAACAGATATATGTAATAACAACAGATTAGAGATTATCATTACCAGAATAATCATTCAACATAATCCAGTCAATGGCATATACCCTACACAACAATTATATCAATTATACAGCGGAATGGTGTCAGTTCCCGCTGTCCCAAGGTCATTTCGATTTAAACAATCTAAATAAATGCAACTAATCAACTTGGAATCATTCCAACGGTTTGGCCATAAGATTATTTAATGGCATTCATTCCCGATTGACAAACTATATCCTATCTAAACAAGTCTATACAATCTCACATATCAACTTTACAATGGATCATATGACGACATAACATTCGTCGATACAAACCATTTATTTCATAACATTTTATTTATGAAATAATTAAATTAAAATAAAATAAAATATAACTTAAGAACTTGAATTCTCTTCAAATTATAAGTAACTATTTCCCTTTATTATCAATTATATTCATTTTTAAATTAATCATCCTAGATTAATTATTTTCTAATTACATTCAGTATTTACTTTTAATTAATTATACAAATTAATTACTTTAACCATTTAGTAATTAACCCTCAATTGTTTAATTAATTACTTAATTCCTTAATTAATTATAATTAATTATTTGATTACTTATTAATTTAGTTATAATTAATTATTTCTTTACTAATCAACTCTCAATTCCACCATTAATTAATATAAGTTAAAATGTCTTTAAGCACTTGATTAATTCAAAACTCAATTATAATGATTTTCTAAAATCATTTTTACTTTACTTAAATTTTATTCAAATAACTTGAGTAAAAGAATTTAATGATTTAAATTAAATCAAATACTAATATCAATCTTACATAATAACTATAATTAAGCATTAATATAAACAATTCGTTTATTTTTAAAACCCTAGTTTTTAATTAAATTTTAAATAATATTAAGATTAAGGAATGTTGTTCAAAGATTCACATATCAATAAAATTGTTAAATGCGAAAACAATATAAGTTGAAACCTTTTTCAAAATACCAGTTAAATTTCTTTTTTAAAATAAAAATAAACTTTATTTACACAAAACGTTCTTAATCACTAGCCCAAAAGCACCCAGGCTCGATCAATACAAGCACCAGCCCATAAAGTCACAGTCGAAAACCCCAAAAACACAAACAAACCAAACTGAATTTCAGTTGGGCCGAAGCCCATTCCAAAATCAACAATTCCGCACCATAAATTAATCACGGCAAATTTGGACCGAAGCCTAAACAAATATCCAACTACGCGCACCCTTCCCAATCTCTTCTTCTCAAACTTCCCTTTCTCAGAATTTCGGACCCAACAATCACCTTTAGGAACAATTCAATCGAACCAAAAACCAACACCTGAAGCACCAACCTTCGATCCATCTCGACCATGCCGAAACGATCATCACACACACCCCGATACGACAACATCCCATGCATCACACAAAATCAACAAGAAGGCGCGTGCACTGATATATGTGCACGTGCACGGCCGTAGCCTCGGCCAACCCTACGTCGCGATACCCCAAAACAATCCCACAACAACTCTCGAGTGCAACTAGCTAAACGTCGAAGCAATCACCATTGTCGAACTCAAATTCGTGCTTCAGGCCGAAAATTCCAGGCCGCAAGACCCACGCAACCCCACAAATTCCTCAATTTCTTCGAAAATCATCCATAATGACTAACATCAATCACCACTATCGAATACTGACACGTGCAGCGACCTATGAGCCAATTTGCAGAACTTTCGGTCGCCCGCTTACTCCTCAAACCCACTGCGTTGTTCACAGTACTTCGACCATCACTTAAACCTAAAATCCATATGCGCACAAAATCAAAAACGAAATTGCGAATTCCGCCACGGTCATCGCCTTACCCACGTCTTCCAGCACATGCCTATTCAAGCCACACACCCCTCGACGAAGAGTTCGCCGGAAAATAATTTTTGAACTGAAACAGTTCAACTTCACATATCTCACAATTTAAGTGATTAAAAATCACGATTCAAGGACCAAAAATCCTATTTTTATCAGCGAATCTAACATGCATGGTTGAAACTTCGATTTAAACATTTTGAATTTTCGTAAAAATTTGATTTTTACAGTAAAATTAAACGCGTATGAACTATACAGCATAAAAATTTAAATAATCAATTTTAACTTAAGATATTCTAGTAAATAAACATACTTGCAGTTCACAATATCTTCCAATCAAGCTAGATCAACTAATTGAAATTTTAGAAGTAAAGTTAAACATAATTTTTACTGAACAGAGCATGCATGCAATTTCTAAGTTGAAGTTTACAGTTTTCTCACCTTAAACATCTGATTCTAGCTCCCCTTAAACTTGGAATTTGAATTTTTAAAAGCTTGAAATTCTTGACTTGCTTCCAGGAAAATGGGTTATTCAAGAGCTTGCAACAAGATCTTCTTTTAAAAGACCTTTCTAGATTTTGATTACAGAGTAAATTTTAACTTGCAGAATTTTTCCCAGGTGCTGCCATTTCCTTTATTTATGTTTTGATATTTTTCTTTAAAAACGAACTGTGTTGTTTTCAAAAGCTACTGATTATATATTTATAGTTGTAATTTCTCAATATGAATGTTGAACAAAAATAGCCCTTTAAAGGCTGAAATATTATTTTAATTTTATTTTTTTAAAACAAAGAAAATATTTGAAAGGAAACATTCATGATTATGTTGGATTCCATTTTCTTAAATGCCAAGTGTAAATGTGATTGTCACTTTTAAATTTTAAACAAATAAAAACTTAATTAAATATGACTTAAAGCATGTATTCCTATTTATTTTAAAATAAAGATGAGGCATAATTCAACTAAAATAACCCCTCTTTTTTATTTATATTTTTAATAAGTAATTTGTTACTTTAAACCAAATGAAATAAAATAACAATTTTATTTTCATATAATTTATATCAAATGAAATTTTGATAAAAATAAAAATCTATACCATAGATTAAATCTTAAAATAAATCAAGTCACTCCCCATTTGATAATATAAAAATGTATAACTTCAAACAACTAAGTTTCATCAATATTTGTGTATAAATAGTTTCTCTTATTTATTTATGTGATTTTTATACATATTAATCTATAACATTTCTCTCAAACAACAATTATAAACTTTCTTTCTAATTTATCATTCTATATATGAAAATAATGGATTCACAATAAATTTAAATTCTTTTTATATTTCAGCTTTAGAATAAATATATATTTATCCTTGAAACAATAACATACATTAAATCTAAACAACATATACATATTTTACTTTGAAACAATATATATATATATATATATTTAATAAGTTTATTTAAATCAACTCCATAATTTAATGTAGTTTTGAAAACCCATGTTATATTGTTTTTAGAAAAATAAATTTTATATAATGATAAATCATTGATTAATACAAATATTGTATATTAAAATACGATATCATTGAATATTATAAATAATATTCACAACTCGGGATGTCCATTATCCCGGGTCGTTACATTTGGTTTTCTATTCCGCCTTTCAATTTACAAGTTACACACTTATTTCTCACATTTCCATCAATTTTATACTCGAGCATATTCACACTTTATTATTGACTTAAGATTATAAAACACTTGATAGCTTAAATACATATTTGTTCCATTAACTCCAATTTTTACAAGCTATTCAAACTTATTTATTCACAATTCCAGAATTTTCTTTTCCACTTAATTTTTATTCCATTCACTAACCTGATACTCATAATTATATAACTACTTTACAATTCAAACTCTATATCCAATTCCATTAAATATCATTTTAATTCAATCCAATTTTATTTTCAATTCAAATCCAACTCAATTTTATTTAACTTAGCTTAAGTTAAATTTCAATTCGTTCAATTCAATTTAACTTACTTATGTTAAAATTCAATTCCAATTCCAATTCAATTTTATTTAACTTACCTTAAGTTAAAGTTTTATTCATTTTAACTCATTCAAGTTAAAATTTATTTCCAAAAATCAAATTCCATACTTTTCTTTCCTATTTAAATCATTCTCAATTTATAAGTTCATAACTTATTTCCTAATGTTTTCCCAACATTTATACTAAAATTACAGAATTCAAACACCCAGTTTTATTTCAAATCATTTGAAATCAAATATATGGCTCTTTCTTGGTTCTAACAAACCATTCTTTAGAATTTTCGAAACCAACTTGGTTTTATCGAACATAAATCTCCTTTCCAAAGCAATACTTGTTTTTCAAACAAATTCCTCATATCAAATTCTACCGAGCAATCCATCACTTAAAAACTCGAAAATGAACACCAATGATGCCGTGATCATCATCAGATTATTTTCCAATGACTGAAGTGAAATTAGTGCTTTATCACCTCAAAAATCAATTTATAAACATTTTATCTTCAAACATCTCAAATTTAACTCCATTATTCTTTCAACCACATTGGAAAACATTTTTAAAACTTCCAGGATTTCAAAATTTCCAAATAATTAGTTCAAACCCATTTAAAACATTTCTCAAAGCTTCCAAGATTATAAATTTCCAAATATTGAATCCATTTTTATTTATAATTCATTTGTATATTCATACTTATACAATTTTCATTTGGTTATATATAACCATTTTCAATTTTTATAATCTTATTTCGATTATAATAATATCATCCAAACACACCAATGTGCTATAATAATTCTGAAAATTGTTCCTTTCATATCAAAATATAATTTGGGTAAAGTTATTTCATTTACCCGCTTTCAAACCATACCGTGTCAGTTTACTGTGTTTATGTGCTTAGAAACTCCTATCGATTTTAATGGCATCCCACTACTCGACCAGAATTTATATGCTACTCAACAAATAAATCAATACAATATAAAACAATTTATATTCACTAACAAATATATGCTCATATCTATTAATACACTCAAACTCATTCTAGGGTATTACTGACCCTATCTCCAATGTATAATCCCCACCAAAGCCAAGTCTCTCGATTAACCTTCAGCTCTAATACCACATGTAACAAACAGGGATTTTCGACCTTCGAAAATTGACACTAATACATCCACTGTATTACATGCCGAGCAATCGAGTACCGGAAAAACTCGATAGTTAGGAGAAAAGAAAAGAAGAGGGAAAAGAAGAAACAGAAAAATAATAACATAGAATCTCACAATCGCAACGGAACAATATATAATAGATAATAACATGCCTTTATACAAAAAGAACTATAACTGTTATTCATACATAACATCATCAGAGTACAACAATTAACAAATGAATACTAGACAGTTAGAATAACTTGTCCTCACACAGCGGATATATAAACCAAGTACCGAGATACAACTCTATCACCCAGCTCATCTCCTGAGCTCGATAACATCCTAACCTGAATCAGAAATACTCGGTCTGACCCGAGCATTATAATAAAATAACACCCGAGTCAGTCTGAAAAACCAGCGTGAGAAAACACACTCAATTTGAACTTATTAGAGTTATCGAAATCCTTTGAAAAACAAAGGTATCTCGTAAGACCACGCCACACATAAGCAGGACGCGTTTCTCCCTTATGATAACCAAAATATTTTATATTGAAATCATCTGATATTATTATAGTGTCTATAGAATATAAATAGAAAATAGCTGAAATGCTTGCATCTCACATTTTAGTGTAGTTGGGCACAATCAAAACCGTATGGTGATTATTGGAGAACGAATTCCATACAATGACTAGGCACTGGGATACCACCTATCACGGTACAATTCTAGAAAAAAGTATCAAGGACCACGTCGGGATCCCCTACAACACAAGACCGGTCCTATCCCTAATCCTGATAGAATCGAATATGTTACCACCCCGGGTGTTCCCACCCTTATCGAGCGATCTTTTTCCATGCACCGCCGTATCTATAATTAATACTATATCCGAGGGTATCTAGAAAGGTGATAATATACACTAATTGAGTATGAACCATTTAGCCTTTCTACATATCCCCTAATTTTCAATCATTCCGGTTTATGTGGCTTGAGGCTACGATTACCTTTCAAGAACAATTTAACTTAGAATGCTCATCGTCCTCCAGTGACGATGTTCTAATAGCACTCGTCCATGCAAGTTGTCCAGGGTCTGGACAAACCGAATCACTGTCTTTGTCATATTTATGATATCCATTCATAATGCTCAAATCGGATTGAAGTAGTTTTCGGATAATTAAATCTGATCCTGGTCTCTTCGAAACGATCAACGAAATTGACCAAATACTTGATAGTCGGTTATTTAACTATCAATATGACATCCATAAGCAATCGCTAGGTCCATATTATTTTTTTCCAAAATTTATACCCAAAATATCTTTATAAGATATATATTCAAATCACTTCCAAGTTTTAATATTTGAGACAACTCAAATATTTATATCCATATCAGGATATTTCAAACCACCTCTTATTTCAACACTTACAAAATATTTAAAAAATAATTTTTCTAAACCTCTTACTTCCCAACACATAGGAAAGTTCCATTTATTTCTCTTTTCTCAAAACCCTTCACAATTTATATTGTAAATTCCTTAACTCGACTATAACGAATTATATAAGTTCTGAGGTTCCTTAGTTAAATCTCTTTATTCAAAAGTATATACTTATCTCACCAAAATAAGTATATTCACAAACCATTTCCTTCAATAATATTTGAAAAACCTTTTAAATAAATATGGAAAGCACCACGTAGTATCAACCATGGATTCACAGCTCAATGATTATGTCTCAGTCCCCGAGAAATCCAAACATAAATATAAGCAATATCTGCCTTCGATTTTGCCATGAATGTATACCATTACTTTTCGAAAATTTATTTAATAATTAAATATATTTTAAACAATTTAAACAATTACATAATTTTGAAAAAATAATTAATTCTAATTTATTTATAAAATTCTAATCGATTTACAAGACTGGTTTATAAAACTTATAATTCTTTTTGACAATTTAAAAATATTCAAATGACTAACTTTCTGAAATATTTTTAAACACTTTAAATTACCTAGTTTATGATTAAAAATCCTCTTTTTAAAACAAACTCAACTTTTCGATAAAAGTACATTTTTCAATTCCAGTATAACCAATCTAATATTTATAAATCTCTCTCTATTTATCACCAATCGACTTACGTCCCCAATTTCTTAAATCCCTTTTTCACATTTCCAAAAGTAAAATATATCATTTCTTTTTAAACCTATTTACCCATATCGTTATAAATTCTTACCATGAATTTATATCTTCAACTTATCGAATGATAATCATTTCACTTTTATTTATAAACATTATATATAAATCCCATAGTCACATTTCCTGTTTATAACGGCTTCACATCATTTAAATTCCATTTATAAATCAATTTCTTAAATTGAATTCCATTTATAAATTAAGTTCTTAAATAACCCAAACTATATTTCAAAACCAATCAAATCTCGATTCTACTTCTATTTCGTAATATAGAAATTAAGATCCAATACAGTCAGTTTTATACTTACTTCCAAATTCCTATCTATTTTCCCAATCTATTAAAAATCTCAATTTTTAAACTCTTTTATATTTAAACAAGCGTCACTTAAATATTATTATTTATAATCCTTTATATACATTATTCCAAAATCTCCATTAAAATATCACAGAATAATCAAGTACAAAGTCAAACCATTTATTTTATCCAAATCAATTTTCTTCTAACTAATCCAAACTCTATATAAATATTTCACTTTCAAAATCCCTTTTTAATATATTTTCAAATTCAATACATATATTTATGGTATTTTAAAATGCTAAATCTAAGCCAGTATTACCATAGCATGAACTACATTCAAATCACATTATAATCTATCACAGATTATTCAAACAAATCATATATCACTACATATGAAATTAAATTCAACATTTTGAGGAATCCAGTTGGATTCCTCTAACCTATTTCCCTACATCCATAGATGTAAGATAACATAAAAATACCAATCCCGCTTCGAGGTGGAATATCACGATAATATAGGGTCATTCACTATTATGCGGGACGCTTAGGGTATCATCTGCTCCAGCGGGCGGGAATAATCAGTCTAACTACTAATATACTACTATATATATTATAACATCCAACTGATAGTATAATTATCAAATCATCCAATTAACCAATAATTTAATTTTTTAACATTTAAAATTAAACTAGCAATCCAAAAATCAGTGAGATTTACTCACCTTGACTTTTATTTGCAAACCATTCCAATCTCGACTTTTTTTCACGATTTTTAGACCTCGTATAAACGAATTACGAATTTTATAAGATTTAATTAATCAAACAACTGATTACTGATAAATTATTTAACCAACTAATTAAAAGAATTATTAACTACCTCCTATCTGATACACGCAGGCGAAGAATATGTCGTGTAACCCATCCCCATACTCATCGATTTCAACAATGAACTACGCTGAGCTTCATCCATTGATGGCCTCGACCTCCCTACCACTGTAACAACCTGTAAATTTCGATAAATAAATTGGTTAATTTAATAAGATTTTGTAATTTAATATTGAAGAGAATAAAAATTTGTGAAATTGTTAGTGGAAATGATGACTAGAATGAATTGCAACAATACTAATGTAAGTTAACTATTAATAATTCATATGAAATCCCAATTAATTGAAATGATGTAAAGGTTACAACTTGGTTATAAATTGAATGTAAGTAAATAAATGTAAGTGTGTATAAACTTTTGAACAAGTACATAATTAGTGGTAATATAACAAAATTTGTGTCATAGAGGTAAGTTGTAACATTTGTTTACGATAATAAACTTAAAGGTTTTATAAATGTGATTTAAGGTAAATGGTGACAAACATTATTATAAGTTACACATTATTTAATATATTAAAAATTAATTGGGAATCAATCAATCAATTCACTTAATTATTGTGGTTATTGTAGATTAGATTTATAAGTGAAATATAAGAAAAACAAACGTAAGTATTGAATTAATTAATGAAATAATACGGTGTTAATAGTAAGTAATAAACTTGTAAATGTAAGTAAAAGTAAATAGGTGACAACTAATATATGTTGTTTATTTATTTAGTGTGTTAAATAAGATTGGTAATCATATTGCAATTAAAGGTAATAATGTTAATGCAAGTGGATAAATAACTAATTTAGTGCAATTCCAATTAATTGAAACCAATTGCAATAAATGAAATCAAATATTACGTTAGTGTGAATTCAGGTAATATTTGGTAATAATGTATTGTTAATGGTTTATGAATGAAGTAATAATTAAAATAATACGTAATAAACTATAATTTGATAAAATCAATGTTAGATAAGTAATTATAATATTTGTTGGTTGATAATAATGTATGGATGTGATTGTTGATGTTGATTGAATGAAATTGGCAATTGTTAATGTGATTTCAATCAATTGTAATGGTAAAGCAAATTAGGAATGTAATTATAGAGCTTAAATTGGAAATAATTGTAAAGTTTAATAAGCAATAAAACAAATGACCATATGAATGTAAATTCCAATTGATTGGATTAATAAATGTAAATATATATATATATATATATATATATATATATATATATATCTGTGTGTGTGTGTGTGTTTCTTTACTAAATAAAAAAAAATCAAATGTTTATTTATTTGAAATGTGGGTAGCTGAAGAAAAAATTATTATAGAAATAAGAATTAATAACTTTTGGTTTGTATATAATAATTCCGTAAATACGTTAAATTACTATAAAAAGGAATTGAATTGTCTCATTTATTTTTACCTTAGAAATCAATGACAATTAATGTGATTGTAATCTTTTAATTAAAAAGTAGGAAGACGTTACTTGTAAACATATATTGAAATAAATTTATATTAGGTGATTTATTTCCAATTAAATCAGTTCACGTATCAAAATTTAATGCTAGTTTATTGCATATATGTTTATACCTAAATTTAAACTTATGTTTTAGATCCAATTAGATCATAAAAAAGAAAGGATTATTTAGGTTTGAAATCTCATACTTTATTAAATTAAATGTTAATAGGAGATGATAAAAGGGGTAAAATAGATTTACACTTTACTATTTCCTTTTCAATTAGATTTTAATTGCAACATAACTTAACTTTCCATCTTCACTTTTCTAATTTACTCTTACATTCATGCCTCCTTATGTGGATTATTTTCATACCTTTTATTTATGAATGTAAACTATAAGTGGCGATAAAGCTGTACCTGTATATATATATATATATATATATATATATATATATATATATATTATACACCTGTTTATATTAACTTTCTTATGCTATCATATTTTTGAATGTATGTTAATGCATTCCTAGTAAAACATTCAATCGAAATGTTAACATATTTGTTTAATTCCCAATCTAGTCACAAAGATGGGGAAATGAAAAGTTCTTAATGCTGTATATTCTTTTAATTTATGACACAAATTTGTGTAGAGAATTTTTTTCCTTTATTGTGTGTTAATTAAATCTTTAAAGGATGTTAATATTGGTATGCTTAGGGTTAACAAAATTAATTAAGTGAGCGATTGTTTTGAAATTTGAATTCTAAAAGTTTGTTTAGAGTATAGAGTCATTCCATTCATTCCCTTTCTAATTAATATTTACATCATTTTAATACCTGCTACTTTTAAAAAGGCTGTTCATATTTACTATATTTCAATACGAAGTTTGTTCATATTTACTTTATATTTTTTCATTCATTTCCAACTTCATTTTCTGAAACGTCATTTCATTTAATTCTAATTAATAACCGGCCTCTCTTTTCAAATTTCTTTGGCCCATAACCTAACTCTAACCTTATAAATAAGATATGACGCAAATGAAACCCCAGCCTCCATTCTAATCTTCTTCTTTTCTTTCCTTTTCTTTTTTTCTCTTTCTTCAAATCTCCTTATTATCTCTCATTTTAATTTTTCCTTCCTCTTCAAATATTCTTCTTCTTCAAATTTTCTTTTGTTTCAAACTTTCTTCTTTCTTTTCAAATCTAGATTTTCTCTTCCATTTTCAGTTCTTATCTTAATCCTTTTTTTTCAATTCTTTTTTTCAAATCTTCTTTTTTTCAATCCTTTTAAAAATACATACATACATACATACATATATATATATATATATATATATTAATATAATAAGGAGGAAAATTAAAGTAAATCAAAATAAAAGAATTTTTTTGGAACAAAGCTAGTAATCAAGAACGAGACTAAGGAAACATAGAGCGGAAATATTAATTAGAAGTCCATTATTATCAGATTCGTACAAAGGTACGTGTTTTAACCCACTCACAATTTCTGAAATTTTTTATGTTTGTTAAATTGGTTTATGATGTGATTAGAAATTTATTTATGATTGTTTGGCATGTTTTTAATCATCATCTCGGTTAAATTGAATTTATTGAATTAAATTGTTATTAAATTTATTATTGCATATAAACTGCCAGTTAAATTGTTATTTAATTTATTATTGTATATAAACTGTTAGTGAATACAAGTCATTTATTATCTGTTCTATATTGTTATTATTGTTTGACTTGGATGATGATTGTGATGAATGGTTGATGATTGATATTGGGTGAATGGATGTTATATTTCATATTGTTATTAACTGCAAGTTGTTATGCATTTTTATTTCATTCGGGATTGCGGTTTGAAATGATATATAACCGTATTTTTATATTTTAAAGTACGGATTGAAATGATATATTTCCATATCACTTGACCATAGGGTAGAAAATTTATATAGACGTCGTGGTCTATATATAAAAATAATTTGAAATGATTTCTATGGTTTTGTAAAGAAATATATGGTTTTATGAGATATTGATTTGAATATTTTATAAATGTTATTTTATATATAGTTAAATTCTTGGTTTTAAGCTATGTATAAAATTGGTTTAAAGTATAAAATAAGAATAATACTAATAAAGTTGATATTATTAAGATATCATGTGGTTAAGTATTTATTTAAATTATATTTCTGGAGTTTATAATGACTTAAATGAGAATAAGGTGTGAAGATAAATATGAAATTGATCTATATTTATTTAAATTATATTTTTGGAGTTTATAATGACTTAAACTATAAGTGGCGATAAAAATGTACACACACACACACACACACACACACATATATATATATATATATGTATATGTATATTATACACCTGTTTATATTACGTTGCTTATGCTATCATATTTTTGAATGTATGTTAATGCTTTCCTAGTAAAACATTCAATCGAAATGTTAACATATTGGTTTAATTCCCAATCTAGTCACAAAGAGGGAGAAATGAAAAGTTCTTAATGCTGTATATTCTTTTAATTTATGACACAAATTTGTGTAGAGAATTTATTTTCCTTTATTGTGTGTTAATTAAATCTTTAAAGGATGTTAATTTTGGTATGTTTAGGGTTAACAAAATTAATTAAGTAAACGATTGTTTTGAAATTTGAATTCTAAAAGTTTGTTTACAGAATAGAGTTGGTCCACTCATTCCCTTTCTAATTAATAATTACATCTTTTTAATACCTACTACTTTTAAAAAGGTTGTTTATATTTACTATGTTTCAATACCAAGTTTGTTCGTATTTACTTTATTTTTTTCATTCATTTCCAACTTCATTTTCTGATACGTCATTTCATTTATTTCTAATTAATAGCGGCCTCTCTTTTCAAATCTTTTTGGCTCAAAACCTAACTCTAACCTTATAAATAAGATATGACGCAAATGAAACCCCAGCCTCCATTCTAATCTTCTTCTTTTCTTTCTTTTTCTTTTTTTCACTTTCTTCAAATCTCCTTATTATCTCTCATTTTAATTTTTCCTTCCTCTTCAAATATTCTCCTTCTTCAAATTTCCTTGTATTTCAAACTTTCTTCATTCTTTTCAAATCTTGATCTTCTCTTCCATTTTTAGTTCTTATTTAAATCCTTTTCTTTTTCAATTCTTTTTTTCAAATCTTCTTTTTTTCAATCCTTTTAGAAATACATACATACATATATATGTTAATATAATAAGGAGGAAAATTAAAGTAAATCAAAATAAAAGATTTTTTTTGGAACAAAGCTAGTAATCAAGAAGGAGACTAAGGAAACATAGAGCCAAGCTATTAATTAGAAGTCTATTATTTTCATATTCGTATAAAGGTGAGTGTTGTAACCCACTAACAACTTCTGAAATTTTTTATGTTTGTTAAATTGATTTATGGCGTAATTAGAAATTTATTTCTGGCTGTTTGGCATGTTTTTAATCATCATCTCGGTTAAATTGAATTTATTGAATTAAATTGTTATTAAATTTATTATTGCATATAAACTGCCTAAATTGTTATTTAATTTATTATTGTATATAAACTGCCAGTGAATACCTTTCATTTATTATCCGTTCTATATTGATGTTATTGTTTGAATTGGATGATGATTGTGATGAATAGTTGATGATTGATATTGGGTGAATGGATGTTGTATTTCATATTGTTATTAACTGCAAGTTGTTATGCATTTTTATTTCATTCGGGATTGCGGTTTGAAATGATATATAACCGTATGTTTTTTTATTTTAAACAACGGATTGAAATGATAAATATCTGTATCACTTGACCATAGAGTAGAAAATTTTATACAGACACCATGGTCTATATATAAAAATAATTTAAAATGATTTCTATGGTTTTGTAAAGAAATATATGGTTTTATGAGATATTGATTTGGATATTATATAAACGTTATTTTATATATAGTTAAATTCTTGGTTTTAAGCTATGTATAAAATTGGTTTAAAGTATAAAATAAGAATAATAATAAAGTTGATTTTATTAAGATATAATATGGTTAAGTATATATTTAAATTATATTTCTGGAGTTTATAATGACTTAAATGAGAATAAGGTGTGAAGATAAATATGAAATTGATTTGAAATTTAATAAAATTGATATTTTAAAGGTATGATGAATCAAACAAATATTTCAAGTATAAATAAATTGAATAAAATATTTGGTTATTTGAAATCTGAGTTTTATTTAAATGAAAATGGAATTAATATGCAAGTATTTCAAAACTAAAAATAGAACATTGAATCATTGAATCGTAATTACCAACCTTAGTTTTGAAATTGTTTAATACTCAAAGTTTGAAATATATTGAAATTGAAATAGTTTATTGAAACTGAAAGTGGGTTGAAAGTTATGAATCGAGATTTAATTTAAGGTGAATAAAAGTGCGAAGTCGTGGAAATTATTTTACTTTGTAAAGTAATTTTAAAATTCAAACTATTTTATTTTATATATACTGTTTGAATGTCCAAACTATTTTAGTTTTGGAAGTTATGGTTTAGAAACTATGAAATTCAAAGTATTATGTTTTGAAAGGTTATATTTCAAATGTTTGGTTTCGAAGTGTATAAAGTTGAAGGTGCTACGATTTTGGAAAAAGGATATATTTGAAATAAAAATGATATTATACTGATTTGGGATTTCTTCAAAATGATATCATAATGATTTAGTTTATGAAATGGAATGGATAACGTATTTATATGGTTTCGAAATGGATATTATATTCTGGTTTTAAAGTATAAACTGTTTTGAGAAGACCGCGGTGTTATAATAACGTTTGGTTGTTGATGAGACCGGGATCGGAAGTTATCATACTCTCTCCAACTTCGGAAACCACTTTAACAACCGTGTATGCGACGGAGATTCAAGAATGATGTAGGATGGTGGCAGTGTTTCCTTTGAGGTAAATATGTGGATCCGACTCCCGTGAGTTGGCATAAGATGGCTAAAACAGGAGCGATCGACGGACTAAGAAGGTAGCACCTTTTATCGAAATTGAGGGAAAAGTCTAAGCAGACTAGACTAAATGAATTGGAATTGAAATTGAAGATTGGAATCAATTTAAATTGTGTTAAGTAAGTTGAAATTGTAGAATTTGTTTACGAAAACTAAAAAAATATATTTGTTTGAGATTTGAAATTAAATATGGAAATGAAGTGATTAATTAAAATTAGTAAGTCGAATGATTTGAAATTGAATTAGAGTAGAAACAAATTAGTAGATGGAACTAATTACAATAACCAGGAAAGTAAATATGGATTAAGATGTGGTTAATAGAATTCAATATTTAAAATGAAAGAGAAATTGAATTCAAATGGATTTGAAAATGAAAATTTGAATAAAATTATATATAAACCAAAGTGGTGAAGTGAAAATAGTTATAAGAAGTATATAAAACATTTATATTGTTCTTAAGAAGGAATTCTTAAGTAAATTTAGATTTGAGAGAGATACTAAGTAAGTATTTGAATGGAGTAAATAAAAGTGTGTAAAATGAAAATTTTGGATAAGTGATTAGAAATGAGTGTGAATAAGAAGAGAATTGATATAGCTAATAATCAATTGGAAATAAATATGTAGGATGTACGCGTATTATTTAATTCGCATAGCGATTTGATCCAAATTCGAGCATAGAATTTTGAGATAGCTATACCGATCCGAGTTGGGATTTTTCATTCGATTTTCCACGGCAAACTCTGGATATGGATTTTTGATTGATTCTAGAAATTCTCTATTATAGTATATGGCTATGCAAGGAGAATGACAGTTTCTGATCAAGAAACCAGACTTGAGTCCACACTAGGGAGTCGGGTGGACGATACTAGTTCGGAAGTGAAATTGTGTGATCGAGTGAGCGATTAAATTTGGTATTGCGTACAGAATATGTACGGACATCGTACGGGCTTGAGTTAATGAATATTGAAATTTTAAAAAGAAATGAGTAAAATAAATTTGACTGCACTAGTAAACACTATTGGTAGATAAGTACAGCTATCTAAAGCCAAAAGATAAATGGATGCTTTTGATTCCTGAAGATAAATTTGAATTGGCCAACATAGAGTTATGTGTTTAAATTTCTGTATGAAATTTGATGATTTTCTTATCTAGTCACTTGGGTTTTGTTTTTTCTGAAATTTAGGGGCTCGTAGAGGCATTTTGTAGTTGTACCGATCTAGCCGTGCAAAGGAGACATTGGCGAAATTTTTCGAAAATTTAGGGAGTTAGAAAATTTTCAGAAATTTTGATAATTTAAAATCTGGTTTTAAATTTAAGTTTGAAATGATTGAGTAAGTAATGCTGTTTGGAAACTATGAAAGAGTTTGGGAAGTTAGTAAGAATGATAATGGGTCTTTTATAAAAAGATTATCTGGGAAGTTGTTAAAAACTATTTGGATTGGGGAAATAGTTAACGGGTATTGGACCATTCTTCTTAACTAGTCATTTCGGGGACGAAATTCTTTTAAGAGGTGAGGAATGCAATGACCTGGAAATTTTAGATATTTGAAATTGGAATATTTAATTAATTTTAAATATTTAAAAATTAATGTTTAACTTGAATTTCAAATATCGCTATTTATTGGATAATTTAAATATTGAATTTAATAATGAGACATTTGGAAAAAATTTGAATCTGGATGTTCCAGGCTTGTTAAAAATATTTTAAAGGATTACAAAATTCATACTGATAATACTGAAGGTAATAGAACTTTTAAAATTGAATTTGAAAGTGATTTGTTCAGTTTTGAATTTATATCGTTTAAATCGATATTTAAAAATAACCTTCCGAGGCATAGTCTTCGAATTTGATGAAACCAGTTCCATTAGATCCGTAATAGTGTATTATTATCGGATTTCAATTTTTGTAGCATTTCTAGTTGTCGTGTGATCATACGATAGATAAACCGCTGAAATCTATATCGAAATTTCAATAAAATAACTGGGTCTAAAAAGCTATATTCTCCACATGATCGAGTTAGAACTCGAAACATTTTCCATTGCGTTCGGAATAGGAGTTTAACATTATAAACGCCTGGCGGCACGCTTCGATAGGATGTATAAATTTTAAGCTTCGAATTGAAGACGAATTAAATTTGAATTTAAATTTAAATATAGATAATATTATTGCATTAAAATACTGTGGCAAGCAACATGTTTAGAAATTTAATGCACGTGTCCTTCTTGGATACACGCGTCTTCGTTTAAGAAAAATAAAAATAAAAATAAAAATAAAAGAGGAACGAGATTGAAATAACAGCTCATTTTCTTTTATCCTCCGTGCCAGTTCGAAGTTTAAAATCAAGCAATGGTCGCCTCCACTCTCTCTCTTTTTTAATTCAAATCAACCGAACTCTTTTCAAATCGAATCCCTTCTCCAAGTTTAAAAAAAATCGAACGGAACGAGAATGGCCGCAGATTCTTCAAAAAGGGGATCTCTCCTATTCGACTATGCTTATGGAATTCACCAGTTTCGTGGCTCGCGGCAACAGCATGAGAGGGGGAGGGGTCACGACGTTCGCGTGCGCGAGGAGCATGGACAGGAGTACGATGGCGGCGGCTTCGAAGTAGGGCAAGATTTTAGTCGCGATGCTAGGGGTTTGGGCTACAGGTAAGTCAAGCGAGTTCGTTTCTGGGTCTCCTGCATGGGGTCTCGAGCGTGAGAAGATGATGACTCGGGGGAGGAAGGTCGGTCGAGGTTGCGACTCTGCCTGTGTATCGGAGGTATAATAATTTCATCTTTAATTCAATTTAATAAATGTATATATATACAGAAAATTTTAAGAAAAATATATTAAGGTATAATATAATTTTGTTTTAATATTTATACATATATATACATATACATATGCATATATATATATATATATCAGCATACATATTTGAAACAAAACAGTAAATAGATGTAGATAAGGGTTTGAAAAGAAAAGGAAAGGAATTTTAAATGTTGAAAGAATTTATATATTTAGACTTTTATGAGATCTATATAAGTATATACGAAGTTTAAAAAGATGGAAATATATATATATATATACACACACATATTTTAAATCTACTAGTTTATTTTAAAGTAATGTGTTATAGAGATTTATTTGTCAAATTAACTTATTTAATCCATTATAGTTACTAAAAGATTTTTAAAAGGAAAATAAATATACATATACATATTTTTAATTTACTAGTCATTTCAAACAATGGATTTAGTGATTAACTTATTTATTTGACTTATTTAATTTCTCATAGTTATTAAAAGATTTTTAAAAAGGAAAACTATTAGTTAAAACAAATTGTTAGTTAATTAGATGGTAATTAATGACCCGATTGTTTAAAATGTTAATAAACCTTATGCTGTTTATATAAGATCAAAAACCGAGAAATCAAGGTGAGATGGATATGGGTTGCAAACAAAGTCAAAGGTGAGTTAATCTTACTCATTTGGATTACCCTTTTAAATTTAAACAGTTAAATTTAAATTATTGGTTGTTGCTTGAATTGATAATTTATTATCAGTTTGGATGTGATATGTTATATATAGTTTGTGGTATATATATATATATATATATATATATATATAGGAGCGATTGATTTCCCGCATTATATACCGGATTAGACCCTATGCACCCCGCATAATAGCAGATGACCCTATATACCGCGATATCCCTCCTTGAAGTGCGATTGGTATTTTAAATTATTGTGCTAACATCTGTGGATGCAGGGAAACAGGTTGGAGGGATCCAACTGGATTCCTCAAAACATTGAATTTATTTTATATTCAGTGGTGTGATTTATGTGATAATCTATGATGATAATATTGATTATATTGGTAATTGAAATTATTGAACGCTATGGTTTGGCTGAATATATTTGGATATTTTGATGATATGGAAAATATAAAAGATTTGATTTTGAAAAGAGATACAAGAGAGAAATATTAAGTAAATTAATTTTAGATAAATTAAAGAATGAATTCGGAAAAAATAAAGGTTTGATTTTAAATTCTATTAAATAAATGATGGGTATGGAAAAGAGCAATGTAGAGATTTTAAATAAATGAAATTAAAGGAGTTTTGGAGCCTTAAGTGATTTTGCTCAAGAATTAAAGGATTTTATTTTAAATTTTAAGATTTAAAATGATTGGGAAGAATTAAAAGGGAGAATTTTGAATAAAGAATGGAGTGGATATTTTCAGTTTAAAATAAGATTTTGAGTCATAAATAAAGAAGTGAGTTTGGAATTAATAGATTTTGAAATAAATTTGGATAAGTAAAGGAGTAATTTTTTTTAAATGGAATAAATTTTGGAAATCGATTTGGAAATTGATTTAATGTTTGAAACTATGTATTAAAAAGGAGAATAAGACTATGAAATTTATAAACTGGTTTTATAAAGTGAAATAATATATCAGTGGATAATTGGAAGTATAAATTCACGGTGGGAATTAATAAAGGAATGGTTATTTTTTTATAAATAAACAATGGTTTATTTTTAAAGGTGTGGAAAGGAAAGTGTATTTCCCTGGAAATCCAATTATACTTTAAAAGAAAGATTTCCAAGTACAAGTTAGAAGTTTTAAAATGGTTTTAAAAGAATGTTTTAGAACGAAATTATTATTTAATGGTTTTAAAATTTTTAAAAGTAAATATTTATTAAATTAATTATAATAGTAATTATTTTAAAGATTTAGCTAGTATTATGATTTAAAAGATAATTTAATATTTATACCTTATAAAGTAACTTTTAATTTTAGTTTTTGCATAAGTTCTACATGAGAAATTTTTATAAAATATCATAATTAGTATTTTAAATAAAGTGTTTTAGTATTTTTTATTTTAAGTGTTTTTAAGTATATATATTTGGATAAAGTGATTTAAATTATTTTAAAATCTAAAGCATTAAGACTTGGCAAATTTTCAGTGGAAATAAAATATTGGGTGAAAATTTATTCCGTGAAAGAAAGTGATTTGAAACTATTTTCAAAGGGTTGAAGTGTGGAAAAATATCCTATGAAGATATTTTGAAATAATAATTTTGGGAAATTATTAAGGCCTGATGGTTGTTTGTGGATGTTATTTGATAGTTAAATAACCGACTATCAATATTGGCCAACGCGTTGATCGTTTCAAAGAGACTGGGATCGGGATTAATTTCCTGAAAACCACTTCGATCTGTTTTGAACGTTTTCGTGAGGAAGACAAGAGCTTGGAGTCAAAGATGGAGCAGTGCAGTGCAAGGGCTAACCGCTACTAATCTTGAGGTTGATTCCAAAATGGAAGTAGTAGGAGTAGTGCCTTTAGTTTCGTTTGGACCTGGAACAGACTTGTATGGATGAATGCTTTCAGAACATCGTCAGAAGGATGATGAGCATTCTAAGTGAATGTGTGCTGAAAAGTTAACGCATAGCCTCGAGCCTCATACCGAGAATGGCTAAAACAGGGGAGGTGCATGCAAAACTAAGTGGCTAGCAACCAATTAGGGTAAGGTCATCCCTGTCTATATGTCCCTTTTTATTCGGTTGTGTGGATGGTTGCTGATCCCAACCGTGGGGTGATCTTATTCGGACTATCCAGTAAGGGGTAGCTCCGGTCTTGTGCTGCAAGGGATCATGGTGGATCCTTGGTACGGTGATCTAGACCACGTACTATGACGGGCGGTACCCCAGTAGCCCTACCATTGATGGAAATCCATTCTCCCTCCGTGACCTTTACGGTTTTGGTTGTAGAACCTAGTATTGCTGGAATTTAATAATGATAACAATTTCATCTATTTGAATAAGTATTTGTATATAGACACTACTATAATATCAGAGGATTTGACAAGAATTTGTTTTGGTTATCGTAAGATAATAACCCGACATGTTTATTTGTGGTATGGTCTTACGAGTTATCTTTGATTTCAAAGGATTTTGAAAACTTAATAATCCAATTGAGTGTGTTTACTCACTCTGGTTTTCCAGACTGACTCGGATGTTATTTCGCTCTAATGCTTGGGTCAGACCGAGTATTATAGATATAAGAAGGGATACTGTGGAGCTTAGGAGATGACCTGGATGGCGAGACATATCACACGTATTTGATGTATATTCCGCTGTGTATAATTAATTGCATAGTCAGTTTTGTGAGGACAGGTTATGATTACTGTCTACTTGTGTGCTATGAATTTTGTTGTACTATGATGATGTAATGTATATAACAAATATAGTTTTTTTGTTTAAAGGTTAGTCATTTATTTATCATGTATTGTTCCGCTGCAATTGTGAGATTCTAATGTTGTTTTCTATTTCTTCTTCTACCTCCTTCTTTAACCCTAATGGTTCGGTTTTTGGGCATTTGATTGCTCGGCATTTGATGCAGTTGACGTATTGATGTCGATTTTCGGGCGCCGAAAAATCGGGTCGTTACAGTTACATTTCCTAGACGAACTCATGTAATCAAGAATTGCAATTTTCCATAGAGTATTTAATTTGATTTTAATTTTTGAAGTTTTGATTTGCAAATGGAAGACTTTCTTTAGTTTTTAGGCATTTTTTTACAAGGAGGTAGGTATAGGTTTGACGACTGGGGTATGGTCCCAAATATGATAGCTAAGGGGAAGGTAGGGTGTCAATAGTGTAGAGAATGGATAAGAGTATGGGCATATATTATTTTATTCGATAATATCCGGCAATAATCACGCCCAAAAAAAATCTCGAACTCCTATCGAACCGTACCAACTGGCACTGTATACCAAATACCTCTATTATGAACATTACAGAACTATTTTCGATACCTTATTCAAATTATACGGAAGTTAGCTTTTTAAATCAAATTATATTTAATTTAGTTGCTTTGCATTTCGAGCTCGCACGATCTCAAGTACGTCTGATCATGACGAAACTTAACGACATACAACAATTTATTATTAATGATCTAATGACACTGGTTTCATCAAAATCCGAGATAGTACTCTGTAATACAATTTTCACAAATTTAAATATCATTTTATATTTTTGTTCTAATTGTCGATATTTATATGATCTATTTATTTTTATAAACAAATTTACAAATTGAATTCATTAATATTATTTATTAATTAAAAGGAGTTAAATAAAAAATTTAAATCTATTTAACTAATTTTTAATTCATCAATTCAAATATTTGAATCATCAACTATTTGAATTTAAGTCGTCAAATTCCAAATCCTATTATTTTAAATATTTAATATTAATTAAATATTCAAAATCAAATGGTCAAAATTCTGGGTTGTTACACTTAAACTCCCACTTGAAATGTGTTCATATTATATCCTCCTCACTCATTTTCGAAGTAACAATCTCCCATAAATTTGTGCTTCTCCCATCAAATTCCAAGAAGCCTGCCATTTCTCGTAATTCCACTCAAATCCAATAGATTAAAAATCTTCTTACATGTGCTTATCCATTCCCATGTTTTCATATATGGTTCAGTTCCAACATTGGGTTTCCCACATAAAATAGAGAAACCCCTACGTGATTTTGGAAAATCCAAAGTAGATTGTAGTCGGATAGGAACCATTCCTTTTGCAGTATGTGCAAGTACTACATGGCTATCATTAGTCTGGATTATCGCATACAGATACCGGTAGAACCAAATGGAAATGTTCGCTCCTAAAATATCTATAGTGTCAAATCTCATTCCATTTCTAATTCTGGTTTCATCCCAACTAATATTAGTCTTTGTTACAGTTTTAGTTTCCATTGATGTACCCATTCTAGTCATTTGTAAATCGAATTCATTAGCAACTCCCTACTAAATAAGTAAATTAACTAGAACAATAAATGATGCATACATATGTGCTTGATTTCTACACATGTATTTATAAAAATACAAATACGTGCTCATAATACATTCTAGTTCTTAAATTAGGGTAAGATTTTGCTCAAATACCAAATGTTGTAGCTCAACATTTTGACCCTCTAGTTAATGTCTGAATCGACATTCAAACCACGACTGAAAAAGTCAGATCATGGGGTTTAAATAAGATAAATAGAGTAATATTCTAGCTACATAATTCAAAACTCACAATAGAATGAAAAATATATACAACATCACATTTAAACTGAACTATATATCATGTATCCAAAGTCATATATCCATACAATATCAATCCAGCGGTCCATACACTATCACGCTTGATGTTAGATATCAACATAAACAAGAAATACAATGTACACATAAGTAGCATCTTCATTATCCGCACCATCAATGTCACTTACATTAGCAAGACTCCACACTCCATTAGCCTATCAACGATAGGTACAAAGAAGAATATGGAGAAGGGTTAGACATATATCCAAGTGAGTGAAACAAGTCTACGTCACATATACATATACTACAAAAATACTTATATAACATCGTTAATGTCTAATACATATTTAAACATACCTTAACTTGCACTGCTTGCATTTAAAGAGTAGACCAACAATATATAATTATATAGTTAATAGCTCGATTAAGGTCATGTTACATCCAACTATATGATGCATATAGTGACATGATATGCTGTTCCCTATGCTCGATACTCGTTCAACCCATGGCATAGTTATAGATAGGTCTACCGAAGGCCATATAAGCCTATGATATGACAATTCCATTCTCTCATAATCCATATACTAGATATGCGTGACTCATGATGCCACAGTAAGTCATAGGAGCAATTATCAATAAACTACTATACAATAGGATCATCAAACATTGATCATCATCATTATACATTCAATGCCATATAGCTTTTGTCTACGAAGTACATCAAGTCAATTATCACTAGTATAGATTGCTCAAACTTTGTCTCGAAGCGATTATAAAACAATATATAACATCTTTCCCTGGGTCCAAGTTCAACCTGGCTCAAGATTCATTAATCTACCGATCGTCAAGGGATAATTGATCGATTACAGTGTTTTTGCATAACACTATAATCGTTCTATGTTTATTTATCTAATCCAATTTTGATTTATTGCTTCGTATTTTTATTGTTGATTCATACTTACATTTTTCCAACCTATGAAATTAATCATCATTTTATAGTATTTACACATCAATTTTATATAGCTTATTGTATATGCCATTAATATAATTATATGGTTTATCCCTTTGTTTTACATTTGTTTAAATCTCCATTTCCTTAACCACTCTCTCAGTAACTCCAGGAATTTATGTAAGCATCATACTATATGAATTAGATCTCCATTTACTCATATTCATGTCTAATTCTTTACGTTTTAGTCGCCAAAATCAATCGAGTTGCATCACACTCCAAAAGTATTATCTTAATCATTAATTTATTAAATCATTAATCTTATATCATCAATTTACCTTTAATTATTTTAGATTTAGTCCCTAAATCAGACCAACAA
Source organism: Allium cepa (assembly GCA_030765085.1). Taxonomy (NCBI): domain Eukaryota; kingdom Viridiplantae; phylum Streptophyta; class Magnoliopsida; order Asparagales; family Amaryllidaceae; genus Allium; species Allium cepa. The sequence goes on along the minus strand of CM060941.1, from coordinate 597,858,851 downwards.
CTATGTTCTATAGCTATAGTTGTATTATAAATGAAGAGAAATAATCCACTCATTGAACAACGATCAAGACCATTGTTTTGATGATAATTCACTCAATTCCTACGCTGTCCAGAAATAGAAGAACATGAAATCCCCTTATTTTGATTCAAGGCTAGAATATACTTATATCCTTTGTTTTGCTCATCATTTCGATATAAATTCGTGTGAATCAATGTACAAATGAGGGAAATATGACAATTTGATGTGACTGTGGAAGGAGGGTTACGGGAAGAAAAACATAAAGAATGAAAAGTGAGAATACGTAAATTTGTTTCAAATTTTGTAGAGGGAATGTGGTTCCAAAATCAAAATCTGAATTATTGGGCTTTCCACCCATTTTAGCCTGCTAGAAGCCTGCTGCTAAAGACTTCTGTATCTTCTTCATTCGAACATTAATTTTGACATTTTTATAGTCAAAATCGATTAGAAAAATCTGATCTACGCAATGGCATAACTCCCTTATCTAATTATACCATTTGTACAAATACATTTTTTCCCATATTATTTAAAATTACTAAAATACGTCTAAAAATAATTATTATTATTTTGGGGTATTACATGGGTAATCCCTAGTAGTAATATGGGAGTAAAGAAAAGAATGCATTTTGTAGAGAAGACATTAAATGTGAGATGAAAATAAAGTGGGTATTTTGAAAATATAAAGAAACATTTTTTATGTTATAGAAAATTTATGGACATTTCTTAACTTTTAGTAGTTCTATCTAGTGTTTTAAAGACCCACCCAACCTTGGTTCAATCACAATTAATCTTCAAGCATGGAGCGCACGGCTCTAAAAATAAATAACCTTATGCATGCATGAACCCGAGGTCGAACCTCAAAACTCTGAAAAAACCTCTAGACCGACCTCTTTGAAACACATAGTTCTTCAAATTTGAGGAAAACTTATCACTTCACTTTTTTTATGTAATCAATTTAAAAAATAATTTCATATCCTTAGGCATTAAATTGTTAGATTATCTTTTCAATTTTGGATGGTAGAATACATTATTAGTATATTTTACGGATCATTATTGAGCCGGCCCTTTTAATCTTAAAAAAATAAGAAAATTTAAAATTTTGCACTAAAAATTGTTATAGAATTATTCCAATTAATATTTGTTATGAAATGTGAAAAATAACTATTTTAAAATTAATATTTTAATTATAATTGGTTAAATTTTAAAACTAATTGAAATAATTTTACATTTAAATCGAAAAATAAAAAATAATAATCAACATAGATCTCATGGTCTGACCAGTTGAACCGCTAGAATTTTTTATTTTGCACCAACACAGTTCGACTTACAGTTCGATCGAAACTAGGATTCTATCCTTATAGTAGTGTTCTGTTAACTTTTAAGTTTTACATTTAATAATTCCTCTTAATGAATTGCTTTTTGAAGACTCATAACTCCATTAGTAACATGTTTGGTGTTTAACATCACTGACATAATGTAACGACCAGTAATTTTTGGTCTTCAAATTTGAGTATTTAATTTATTTGAATATTCAGATTTGGATTATATATTATAAAATCTATGTTCCAAATTTAGACATGATTTTTAATGATGTGTTATGAATTTTATTTTATAGGAATTTTCCATAATTTTTAATTTGAAAAGATAATTAAATTTTCATTTGACGTATTTTATGTCAAACGTCGATATTTTTGAAATTTAACATAATAAGTTAAACTGTCAATTTTATTGTTTTTTGTGATCGCATCATATTGTTAAGTGCGACCGTATTTTTATTTCCATTATTTTCGGTACATATGCGAATGAAATACTATCGAGCATCATACTCCAAAAACTTTAATTTTTAAATATATAAAAAAAGACAAAATATCCCTACCATGCTTTGCTTGCATTAAATGTTTGTGATGGCTGTTGATAGCTTGCAGTAACGGTTTGTACCATTCTTTCCTTAGTAGGTAAGTAATTCTTGCCTAATATTTACATGCAGATACACAAGCACTAGGACGTTTATTTATTTTATCTCTTTTCTGCCAAATGAAAACGCAAGCCATAATTTTTCTTATTTCACATTCATACTTCTTGAAAACAAAGACACAGGGAGACGCATTCACCCAATTTCCATTATTCTCTTTCTTTCTTATTTCCCTTGAAAATGATGATGCACAGAACACTTATTTCACTATTCTTCTTAGCATGCAAAAATAACAGAGCATGCAAGTGTGTTGTGTGCATGAGAGGTTGGATGTTTCCTGGGCATGCATGAGGCAGTGAGCAATATGTGCCGAAGGGAGAGTATGTGCAGAAGGGGTGTAGGTGGTTCCATATGTACGTGTATATGCATGCATGTGTGGGAGGTAGTGATAGGTGAATGAATGGTGAATGTGTTTCATGTAGACATGTCTGGCTATGTGAGTTAGTGTGTTTGGAGAATAAAAGAGTGTGTATTGCAAGCATGAAATATGTATGAGGAGTGGAATTGCATGCATGAAATTATGTACAAGTTAGGAGGAAAAATAGTTGCAGGCGCATGTAGGAAATGGGAAGAGTGAATGGTTATAAGTAGCTTATGTGCATGAAAGTGTACGAAGTCCGTTTTCTTGGGTTGTGAAAGGTGGAGGAAGATATTATTAGAATGATAACTGAATTCTAATTCGCGGTTTAAAGAAGGAGCAAGGCCATTGAAGAAGTGTTAATGAGGAAGGAGGAAGCCCTAACCTTAGAAGCAGAAGCAAGCTTCGGGAAGAATTATCGTCACTATTTTTGTTCGGTGGAGCTGGAGCGATGTAGGGTAGTGTAGCGATCTTGACTCGACCTTTGAAAATCGGCACCGAATACGACACTCGTATTCAAATGCCGCAGATCCAAACGCCGAATCTGGTTCGCCGGAGCTTATAACACATTAAGTACAACACAGCGGAAGAAACAGAATAACATATATCAATATACAACATTTGATACAATATCTGATATAATATGATACAACAGATGATATAATGAATATACATCAGAGATATGATACAAGATAATAGCAGCGGAAAGAAAAGATAAAACAGTAGCGGAACAATAACTCTAATATGGTCTTCAAGAAAGAACTCCATCTACAAAACACCAATCTAGAAATAGCTTGAACTCCCAATAATGATGCACAAAGATAAGCAAGTCTCGTCCGCAAGCGATTGCCAAATCCTAGGCTGAAAGCTGTCGAATCTACACCTACTATTGATTATCTGAAAAACCCAACTCTAGACTGCCCGTGTGGGAAAATAGTGGGCACCCAGAGTGTAGGAAAGGAACAATAAACTCCAGGTCAGTCATGGGACTGGTATGAGAAAACAAAAACATTTGGTCTTTTAAAAACAAACAAAAGAATTTAAATTTGAAATCCGCAATGCTTTTTAGAAAATGAAACTACCATAAGGCCTCCCGCCACACACACAATGCAAACGCAGATTTGGAGGAGATTTCTCCTTATGATAGTCAAATATGCTTAATACGAGAAAATTTCTTTGATATTATTACAATAAGTGCAGAGTGTGGAAAACCATTTTCGAAGGTATAATATAAATCCTAGCCAGCATAGGCATTTCGTACTTATGCCTACTATAGCTACCATGTTCAATAGCAGGTTACCGCCACATCCCATGGCAGGTTATACAACTAAAACCGTACAGGGCGCGTATTGTTTTGATTGGATTTCCAACAAATGGTCAGGCTAAGGAACTTCCTACTGTCCATGGGATCGCCTCTGCCGGGACGTCCCAAGAACTTAACCGGATCTCTGCCAACGCAAGGCCGGGTTACCTCTGTAACTAGGTAACTACTACTCAAGCATGCCATCCCCTGGTCCTTGGGGACCTTTATCCGAGGCGCCTCAAAACCACAAAGCAATCACAAAGTAATAGATCTGCAGTATCCACATGAGTAAGCATCTGGGCTCCATACCATGATACCACCCTTTACCAGAAGGGAATGACACACCCTAAAGGGCGCGACCCTCATAACCTTGCCGCATCTTTCCTGTTTTGACCATTTCCGGGGTGTGAGGTCCTGATGCAGTCTCGTCCACAAAGCTACGCTTTATACAGAAGCCATGCTTTGATCACAAATGATCATCAACACACAGCAGCACTTAGTATGCCACACTACCAAATTGGGAATATATCACTGATAAATATCAATTACCTAACCTCTGAGCTCGTACGTCTCAGAGAAGGGTCTTAAGCTAAGAGAATAAATTCTCGCCACCAAGCAGAAATGTATTTGATATAGATCAGTTTAATATCTCAAAGTGTAATGTCGGACATACAACCATACAAGTCTGTTCCGGGTTCGAACAGAACCGAAGGCACTTCCGAAGAAGCCCTTGCAAATCCGGGTATCCACAATCCCGATCGGACTTCCCATCACTAAGAGAAAACTCTATACCGGAGCAACTCAGTGCAGAGTCAATCGATAGGTTATCCTATCGTTCTCGAAGACACCCGGTCTTCAACACCGGTCTTCAAACGCAATCCGTAACGTCGTATCGCTATTCCGAATGGGTTATATGACACAAAGGTCCTCTCCCGGCTAAACCGAATAGCGAGCGCAATATTTAAAAACATATGGATATGGGATTTCAGTTAAGTCACAACTTGAAAATCCAAAGTTTTTCTTTTAAATGGTTAAACAAATTACCATTTTAAATCTTTAAACAAAAAGATTCATTTCACAAAGTTCACCTAGTTTCACAAAGATCATCCATAAATTTCAAAACAATTTCCATTTCAATTGGATTTATTACTTGAATCTTGAAACTAAAGATTTAATTTATAGCTTTCAAAACACGTTTCCAAAGATTTATCTATAACTTGGGAAACTATTTCCACTTTAGACCTGAAATCCTTTTAACCCGAAATAGAAGTTTATTTCTTATGTGAAAGCTTTTTTTTTGAAAGCAAACAGTTTTTTTCGAAAAAATCCATTTATATCTATACAAGTTTTGGGTTAAATTTAAATTTCACAACATCACCTTCAAAATGGTTTAAAAACCCATATAAGCCCATTTATAGGTTGAATAACCTTTTTAAACCCTAGTTCCCAAATCATAGAATTCAATTTCTAATATTGAATTCAAATTTAAATCGAATTATTTAAATTTCAAAACTCAATCAAGTTATTTAAAATAACTTTTGTCTTTGAAATTCATTTTCAAAGTTCCAATTCTAATTCCAAAACTATTTTGGATTAAATCTTTAAAACAGTTTCAAAAATCTGTGACTTAACCCATTTCCACGTGCAATCCATATTTGTGTGTGTATAAGTGTGGTCTAGGGGTTCAACACAATAGTGCACAACATCAATCATCACAGATTCAATCATATCGATAAGCTGTATAACCTATAATGATTATCATTATTCACAGATTGATAGATAAAATAAATTTATCAATCACAAAGATTCATTAATATGATTCGATGTGGGTTTCAGATAACCAATTGGAATCCGACTCCCTGTCGCATCAAAATTTAAATGCCGTTGTACGGGCAGAAGGGGTTTCACAAACATATAGGAACAAATCATAAATCGTAATTCATCACAAAGCAATCACAGCATCACAACAAAAATGTCAATCCAGTACAGAGTGTTTGATGATGGTCAATCGTCGTTGATTCAAGTGATTGTGATTAAAGTGAATTAACCATATAATTGCCTTTATTAATCATTTTAAATTAATGTTTAATTCTACTTAATTATGAATTATTTTAATTGGCTTAATTAATTAATTATCCTTTAATTTATTCCTTTAATTTATTAATTCTTAATTGTTAATTAATTAAGTTTAATTATTTTTATAAATTTCCCATTCTTTAATTAATTAATCTTAGATTGTAAAATCATTGCAAGCCTTAAGGGTTAATTATCCTTTCATTTTTATAAATTAACATTTAAACATTTATTTTACTTTTATGAATTTTGTTAAGTCAAACTTTAAAACAACTTTTATAAAATGATAAATTTGAAATGCCATTTGTTTCATATGCTATTTACCATCATCATTAAATTATTCAGAAAATAAATTTACTTGAGTTTTTCAAACATTGGCAAAAAACTGGGTTACTGTTCTATTTCACTCACCCGAGACTTGCTCCGGGTTTACCCCGAGCCATCATCCCTTTGGCTTCAGGTTGAGGCCAATATTGACCCGAGCAAAAACATTTTCACAAAATTTGTTAAAGTTTTTAAGTTAACCGCCACCATGCTAAAACCCCTCGAGTCCTTCTTCGAGTTCCCATGCGATATCCCCGTGTTGTGCTTCGAGCAGCCTGCATCCCTTCCCAACCATTACAACTGATACTACAACCTCTCATGTGTATGTGCACTAGCACCGGTGGCGACTTCGATCACTGGCGAAACTTCCGGCACATCGACCATCACCCCTACAACCATCTCCAGTCGAAAAAATACCTTAACTTGCCTCGAATCAAAATCGAGCAACCCATACAAAAACTGGAACCCACTACATAGCTAAATCCATCGTGACCTCGCGACGCCGACCGCCTGGCCTCGCGCCACCGCGTCTACACCATCTTCGATCACCCACCAAACTATCCCAGAACCCCATCGAACTCGATGCACCCGAGAATCATCAGCGACCCATTCTTCAACCAAGACTAAAACTAGGTTTAGGAACCTAAACCTATTCACCATCGACGCCACGATGGTCAAACACCTCTCCGACCATTTTTCCCCGTCTTCTCGATCACCTACCCATCTCAAGACGAAACCCAGACGTCCCCGCTCACATAGGTCGAACGGAATTTCCAAAAAACAATTTTCCAATCATTTCCAAATTTCTAACTCAATATTGTACTAAAAATTCCAATTCTAGTTTTAAAAATCATGGTTTCCAAAATGGGATCGAATTATAATCCTAAATCAATAAATTTTGATACTGGAATTTTATCATATTCGAGCCTTTTTCCTGCAATTTCAAGTTTTCTTGAAAACTTTATTACGGTTAAATTTAAAATATTTTTTTTTTAGAGTTGAATCTTGTTAAACTAACATTATTTGTTTAGAAAATATTGGCTGAAATGATTTAGAGAAATGGGGAATGATTTTTGAAACAATTTCAATAGCCTGTGAGCCTGGGAGTTCATCCTTGATATGATTTTATCAATACCCAGCCTCTTCATTCATGATAAAAAAAAAGGTTCCAGAACTTAAAACAATTATACAAACACATTTTCAAACATGCAATACTAACTAAGCATGGTTGAAACACACCCAACAGATGGTAAACACTTCTCTTGAGTATCACCCTTCTTGATAATGGGGTGTATGATACTGTTTGGTAGTACCCAGTTCCTTAGCACCCTTTTGGAGTTACTCGGCTATATCTATATATTTGTATGATTTAAAATATAGAATTAATTTCAATAAGTTTTTGAATAAAAGCCGGTTATTTGGATCTTGAGTTTTTTTAGCGAGATGGATTCAAAATGGAATAGTGGAATCAGATAGGAGTATATACTTTTAGGCTGTAGTGGAGTATTATCTAAGTTGAAACCAAGAATTGTTTATGAAATTTTTTCATAAATGATTTAGTGGGAATAGAATTGGTATTATGGAGAACCAATTAAGTAAGTGCGTAGGTTGGACATAGATCATTTCTCTTTTCATAGAGTTTTGATCTAAGATTTGAGTATTTGACTTTGAGTTGTTTGCACCATTCCGAATAAGGATCTATTACTCAATTTTTGATGGCGAGCACTTGATGAGGATTTTCGATAAGGGACTAATGTTTTCTATCATAGTTACAACTATGTAAGAAGAATAGAGGTTCCTAATCAAGGTGCCTGATTAGAGTCCATACTAGGGAATCGGGCAAACGATACTAGTTCAGAAGTAAGGTTATGTATTCAAGATATGATCGAATCAAACTTAATATAAGAATGATCTATATACATCATATGGACGTATGTATAGTGTTAGGTGTTTTTCGGGATAGGTTGAGGTGTAATTTTTGGGGATGGAATTCTTTTAGAGGGGGTGAATGTAACGACCTGGGATTTCACTACTTTGATTTCTAAATATTTAATTAATTTTAAATATTCAATATATATATATATATATTATAATAAAAATAAAACTCTTTTAAATAATTAATAATGATAGTGAAATAGTTCTTAAAATGTGTTTACCAAAATATATAGTTCGATCAAAAATAGAAAATGTGACCGGAAACCATTTTTCGAATTTTCGACATTTCATCGTCTAAAAGTTGTTTGAAATGTGGTACACAGTTTTATATAAATATATATATACGCACATATAAATGATATAATATTTAAGTATTAAGGTTAATGAACTTAATTAAGTTAAGTTAAACATTGACGTGATGCGTAGGCAACAAATATAAAATATAAAATGTCACATCGGGAAAAATGTGATTAGACTTAATGGCAACTAAAGGACATTAGGCCATATTTTCATGTTTTTCATGATGATTTAGAAATTAAGAAAGGGGAGACAAGGAGACATGGCATAGTGAGTTGTCATAGGGAGGAGGAGGGCAAAGTACGAGGGGTAGTTTAGTAATTAAACATGTTAACATAATATATAAACTAATTTTCCTAATTTTTATTTCACTTTTTCATTCTCATTTTCATTTGCAAAACTTTCTTAAGCTTGTAAGCAAAACTTCCATGGCTTCTCTATTTTTTTTTAGGTTTTAACGTTTTTAAAAATTAAATTCTTACTTTAAAAACTTAGTTTTAAATCACTTATTTTATGCTCCACTTTCTCCATTTGTACCCCAAATTCACCCGACCGGAACGTCTTCTAAAATCCCCCAAATCAATATTTAACATTTTTCAAAACATGTAAAATTTCATTGGCTACAACTTTTATGTAGATCACTTTTTCAAATTTTGGGTCCAGTTATGTCAAAATTTCATTTATTTGCAAAGTGTTTTTTGACTCAGAATTCTAAGTCCGAAAATGGTCCTTATTTCGACCATATCTTCCTCGTAAATAAATTAAGTTTAATGCTTCTTTTTTCGATAGTAGAGGAAAGAATTTCCCAAAACATTCCATTTTACCACTTTTCCAAAATATGAGAATTACATGTTCAAAAATCTAGGGGAAGTTGACCTATTTTCGATTAGATTTTGTGATTTTCCAACCTTTTCGAATTCCAAAATGTTTCAAGTTTTCAAAAGATTTCCATGATTAAACTTTTTACATTTTGGGAAACTTTTTACCTTTGTATGTATTGACTAACTGGTAGTAAAATAAGTTGATTGTTTGGTTGTATTATTGTGTGGTTTGAATCTTTGTATGGGTTGTTAGTTGTGGTTTAGATTTTGACTTATGAATCGAAGGCTTAAGTGATGTGTTTGGTTATAAAGACGTGATATTTGTTTGTGCTATGATGGTGATATGTTTATGCATGGTTAGACATGTGTATGTGATGTATGCTAAAAACAAATTAACATTTGAACTTGTTAAGTGACATGAAGATTCCGTTCAAACTTGTTTTAGTCACCTTGTTTTAACAAAAAGTTTTATAATGTTTCTAACTTTACATCTGCTCCAAAAACTTTATGCTAAGTTATTTAAAGTAATTCAAAGTAAAGGTAAGAGTTTTAAAGGATATTTGAGATGTTAAACAAGTTTGAAAGTTATGGTATTCGGAGCGATAGTCGCTATGGATGCAGTTTGCTTAAAATTTCGATTTTTGCAAAGTTTGATTTTTATGCTTCGAATTGTTTTGTGAATATTTTATAAACTAAATAATAATTTTTTTAAATTTAATTATGGATTTAATAATTAATTTTTAACTAATTAGGTTTTAGTAATTAATAATTAATTAAGTGTTAACAAGGTTTATCAACTATAATTAAATAAAGAGCTTTAATTAAATAAAGAGTAGTTCTTAATTAATTATCCTTTAAAGTTAAGATTTTTTTTAAATTAATTATTAATTATTTAATTAATCATGAGTTAAATATATGATTTATTTTTAATTAATTACAAATTAAGTATAAGATTAATTAGTAATCATGTGTTTAATTATTTTTAAATTATAAATCATTTAAGGTTTAATTTATTATTTAATTTTTAATTAAATATTATTATTATTTTAATTAAAGTTAATTAATATTTAATTATTAATGAAGGTTTAAATTATTATTTAATAATTAATAAAGGATTAACTTGGGTTTAATCGATAGTTAATTATTGTTTAACTATTTAATTAAATTAAGTTAAGATTGGGATTGGGATTGCATAGTTAAATTAACTTGGGTTTAATCGATAGTTTAATTATTTTTTAACTATTTTTAATTATTGCATAGTAACTTAAAGTAGTACCATGGGATTGCTAAGCCTTTTTTCGAATTAACTTTAATTATTTAATCAATTTGGGTTTTAAAGGTTACAAATGATTTTCAAATTTTATTATTATTTTATAAAGTTAGTTCTAAATAATATCTTATTTTTTAAAAGGGGTTTATTACATAAAAGGTTTTACCTAAAGTGATAAAGGAATTACGAAGGAAGATTTTTAAATAGTTTTAAAAATAGGAAGAGATGTTATAAGTCAATTTAGATATTTTTGAAAGAAGTTTTAAATCTAGTTTGAAAACGTTTATGTGGTTTTAAATGTGAAAGGAACTTATAAAAAGAATTTTTATAAGGGATAGATAATTGTGTCTTATAAGAGGTGATGTTTTTGAAAAGGAATTGTTTGGCAATTTAATATGGAAGTTTGAGGAAAGGGAATTTCCAAAATGTTTTGGTAAATACTTATTTTAACGACCCAACTTTTTTGGCGGTTCAAATCGACAGCAAACTACACATTTCAACTTGAAGATTGAATGAGAAAAATAAGAGAAAAGAAGGAAAAAAAAACATCAAATCTCACAACAGATCGACAAAATATATTACTCAAATAAATAGTTCACGAAGCTATTTTACAAATACATTTGAATGCACTTTTCAATAAAATTAGAGTTATACATGCAGCATGTATAATATGATAATGCAGCAGAACAACATGATGCAATGGAACGATAATAATAATATAATACTAAACTACATCTTTTTACCCTCTAGAAATATGTGTAACGACCCGTAATTTTCGATAATTAAAAATAGTTAATTTAATAAGTTTTTGTGATTTAATTTTAGAAGAAATGAAAATTTGTGATTTAATAATATAATTGGAATGAAATGTAATAGTATTAATTTAAGGTAATTGATAATTTCTTTAAATATAATTCCAATTAATTGAAATGATTAAATAGTTTATAAATTGGTTGTAGATTGTAAATTATTTGAAATAATGAGTGTATTAATTGATAATTGTATTAAAAGGGTAATTGATAATTTAAATGGGGTAGTAATTATTGGAATATTGGAATAGTTTGACATTCATATGTAGATAAGAAACATAAAAATGCGATTAATTGTAGAAAAATTGACAATTGTTACCTGTTACCAATTTATTTAATCAATTATAATGAAATGAAATTAAATGCTGCGTAAAACGAGTTAAAACGATAACTGCAAATTATGAATGTAAAATAGGTTTAGAAATGTTGATTATATTCATAAGGTACTAATTTATTTACTAAAATGGAGTGAAACCAAGATAAATTAATTTATTGAGATTTAAACTATAATTAATGTGAAAATCAACAAAGATTCGTAAAAAATTTAAATGTTGCTACTAATATGGTATATGATGATAATTGGGGGATTTTAATGCAATACGATGTAAACCATTGTTAATTAGGTCCATAAAGTAATGATTGATTGAGTAAAAATATTGAAATCAAATTTAATGCAACGATCCGTAATTTTCGACAATTCCAAATTAGTCAATTTAATAAGATTGTGGTAATTTAATGTTGAAGGAAACAAAAATTTAGGATTTATTAATGAAATAATAACTAGTTTGAAACGTAACAATGTTAATTAAAGTTAACCATTAACATCGTAAATGAAACTCCAATCAATTGAGGTAATTTAAATGTTATGCTTGGCTAAAAATTGAACATGAGAAAATAAAATGTAAATATTGAATTAACCAATGAAATAATATATAGTTATTGGTTATTGAAAAAAATTAGTGTTGTGAAAGAAATTGAAACATTTGTTGGCAAGTAATAAAATGATAAATGTAATTAAAAGTTAATGGTAACAATTGTTATAAGTTACCTATTTATTTAGCTCATTAAATTTAATTTCAAATCAATTGCAATTAATTCACTTAAATTGTGCAGTTAATGTAGACAAATTTGATAATGGACGAATATTAATTCAATAAGATGTAACCAATGTAAATTCTATGTAATAATATGATGATCAACTGAATAAAAATAACTGAAAATCAAAATTTATCAATTTTGGAATTTAAATTATGATAAGTGGATTTATTGCAATTAAATGTAATTAAAGAGTGCGTTAATGTAAATGAAGATGAAATTGGAAATTATTAGTTTAATAAAATATAAACTAATGTAATTATATCCTCAGAATAATAATTGGGTTAATAACAAGATTGAAAGTCAAACAAATGGAATTATTGGAAATTAAATTTACAATTACTGAATTTATTGAAATTCAATAATTATAACTCTATAAATTGTGGAATATTCAACAATAAATTGGTATGGTAATTTGTTTTAAAGGGTTATAAATTCTAAGTAATCCAAAGTGATAGAAATTGTAATTATTAAAGTTGAATTGAAATTTGATGTAATAAATTTAATATTTATTTATTTAATTGACGTGAAATATAGCCATTTTGGCAACTGTCTCGGATTTCAACGAATCCAGTTTCATCGATCCGTAACAGTGAATCATTATAGGATTTCAAGTTTCGTAATGATCGGACTTGTCTTTTGATCGTACGGGCTCGAAACACCTAGAAATCAATTTAATTGAAATCAATTTGAAACAAGCTGATTTTAATATAACTTCTTCATACGATGGAATTAGGACTTGAAACCTATTCCAATGAGTTCAAAAGTATTGAAAACATCTATTTTGATATATAGAATTTCCCATTTTCGTTCCGAAGGCGAAACAGGCTTAGCGGGTCGTTCATCGTTCAACTTTTCAAACCAGTCTAATCCACTCTTTCTATTTTCAGCTCTACCTATAAATAGATTGTTATAAACCCTAGGTTATTCCTTATTTATGATTTCAGTACATATAACTCCGTTTGCTTCTTTCTTCCCGATGGCTGCAAACCCTAATTCCCAAATTTGCAAATCAAAATCAAAAATCAATTCCAAAATCAAACTCCTCCAAACTATATCAAATTATATATCAATTTGAAGTCTCGACGAGCGCAATTCGAATATGTTATTCATTTTTCTATCTGGGTCGCAGTGTGGCCGAAACTAAATGAACTGTTCTCAACCATTCATTGATCGTCGATCAACTTCGACTGATTGTCGAATCAATGATACAGTTGTGGACAGGTCCAAGGGGAGCTCATCCATGGAGTTTGTGTGGCGAGTCTACGACTAGATCGCCTCGATTAATTCGACCTAGGGTTTATTTTAGCGGCGGTTGCCATATTCTTCCCACGTTTGGGAGGTCGTGGGTCGATCGCGTTGGAGCCGCGGGTGACTGAGGGAGGGGGTCGGCTAAGCTAGCGGTGGTGAGCGGCGTTGTCTGATGGTCGGTCGTGGCTTCAGGCATGCGGTAGAGTGTCGCAAACGTGAAGCTTCTGGATGAACACGATGATGCGCATGAGAGGAAGATGCGTGGTGACGTGGCTTGGGTATTGCATTTACTGTCATTTTATTTTATTTATTTTCAATTTAAGACTCAATGTTCTAATCATCATAACTCCCACATACGAGGTCCAATTCACACATGGTTTCTCGCGTTAGGATCATATTGAAATTACGGATATTTTTTTGCTAGTTTAGGCGAATTCTAAGACTGTTAAAATTTGGGCCCTATTTAGATTTTAATTCGATTTAAGAACAAAGGTGAGTGTTTTGACCCACTCACACCTTCTAAAATTTCTTATGTTAGTTAAATTAAATTTATGATGTGATTGGGAATTAATTTTGGCTGTTTGGTAGATTTAAATTATTATTTCTGTTAATTTGAATTTGTTTTGAATTAAATTGTCATTTAATTTATTATTGAATTTAAATTGCCAGTTAATTACAAGTATATAATAATCTGTTATTTGTTGATATTATTGACTGAATTGAATGGTGATTTCGATGGATGCTTGATTGTTGATATTGGATGATTGGATGTCATGTTTGATTTATATATTTTATCACTCTATAACTTTCCTTAGATATTATCAGGAAAATCACTATGGGTTGAAATGATATATACCCGAACGATCTATAGATTAGGGAAAAATCATTATGGGTTGAAATGAAAGACTCGAGCGATTTTATGGATTTTTATAGATTCGAGATTGCGGTTTGAAATGATATATAACCGTAAAATTTAAATTGCGGATTGAAATGATAAATATCCATATCACTTGACCATCAGGTAGAAAATTATTTACGGACACCGGATTGGTTAAATTAAATGATTTTAAAATTCTTAATTTTTGAATTTAATAAAATGATATTTTTGAAATAAAATTTGATTTATATAAATTGAATTATTATTGAAAAATCAAGCTTTATGTTGAAATGTGAATTGGTTTAAAGGAATTGCATAAGAAATTAAATTGGAATTTTAAAGTCGAATTTGAGATATAAGTGAAATTTTTCAGAATTGGGTTATTTAGGTTGTTTGAATTATTACTGTAAAATGTATTGAAATCGGAATAATTTAAATTGATATTTCCAACATGGATTGAAATCGATATAGAATTTAATAGTTTATTTAAAATCTGAATTGAAAGATTTGCAATTGGATTTGTTGATTTGTATATTGAAATGGTTCAGATGTGTTAAAATGAAATAAATAGTTTAAATTGATATTAATTCCAAATTCATATTTTATTATAAACTGTCTGAAAATATATTGTTTTAAAATTTCTAAATTATTAATATTTCAAATTATTAAACTACTTTAACTTATATTAACTCAATTAAATCATTTAACCTATTTAAACCAATTAATCCATTTTAAAACTAATTAACCCATTTAACTTATTTCAAATCTAATTAATCTATTTTGAATCTAATTAATCTATTTTAATTATATTTAATCTATTTTAAATCCATTTAACTAACTTAAATCAAGAGAAATATTTTTAATCTGTATTAAACTATTTTAGAGTATTTTAACTATTTATAACTATTTATCAAATTCTCAGACTGAGTAAAGGGGAAGTGTTTATGTTCAAATTCACTTGTTTAAAAGCGAATACGGCAAAATGATGTTATATATTTAAGTTGGGACTTAAATCACGTAACTGATTGAAGATGGTGATTTTGAAATGAGGGTTTAATCTAATTTGGAAATATGATATTTGAAAGAATTATGATTTCGAGGACGATATGATTTGAAAGTGAATATGATGTGAAAGTGATTATGGTTTGAGAATATGATATTTTGATATCAATTGTAAATTGACTTTTTTAAATATAAAAGAACCATCCGGTGTGAAATAAGCCTTTGGTTGTTAAAGAGACTGGGATTAGATATTGTCATACCCTCTGTCAATACCGAAAACCACTTTAACAACTGTGCATGTGGTGGAGATTCCAAAAATGAAGTAGGATGGTTTGGTGAGCGATTCTATATGAGGTTACTACGTGACCCCGACTCCCATGAGTCAGCTTGATGCGGCTAAAATCAAGAGCCATGCTGGGCCAAGTGAGGTCATTCCTCATATCGGGCACACTTATTCGATACTATATTCTGACTTTGTGATTTGATTTGTTGGCCACACTTGATTTAGATCTAGGAGTGTGTTCCGAGGTAGATGGTATTAGCTATGCGTTACCACCAGTCCGAATACAAAAATGGTATATCTACCTCGACATTTTCTCGTGTGCCGTGGCGCATGCCCTATCGTGCTTTCTACGAGTTTGGTTTGTACCATGCCTATGGAGTGCCCTCTGGTAGCCCTCCAGTTTACGGAGGAATTAAGGTACTGTATAGACTATGGGAATATATAAAAATGTGTTAAGGGAGATATGGGTAACGCCTTAATGCTATTTTAATACTTTTACTTTATTGTAGACATATTATAATAGCGTATTGTACTACATAGTAGATAGTTTAACGGATCCTTAAGAGATGTGAATCCCGAACATCTTTTGGGTTACTGCACCCACGTTAGACACTGGATATGAGATGTCAAACTCTGTAAACATCTCTGACGTTGTCGCACTCATATTTACCGTTAATTTAACTTACATAAGATCTTTTAGTTCTAACTAGAGTGTTTTGTCTTTTAAATTCGCTCGAGTCAGCCTGAGCTTTTTAGTTTATCGAACACTGCTTTCTGGAAGATGAAGACGAAGATTTTGTACTATTATTATGTATTATATTTATTCCACTGCATCATATTGTTACGCTGCATTTATTTGTTATTTATTGTTGTTGTACGTAACTTTGATATGTATTATAAAAGAATAATCGGTGTTATTTGTAAACAGCTTCTTGAGCTGTTTATTTGATTATTCTATTTTATCATTCCGCTGTGAGATTCTGTATTTGTTTTCTCTTTCTCTGCTTTTCTTATATACCCTGTAACAATCTACCCTTTTGAATGGTTTGAGTCTGTCATGTATGGTTTATCATCGATTTAAACGGTCCAAAAAGGCAGGTCATTACAGTTGGCATAAGAGCTTTGGTTTAGCGATAACCTTAGGTTTGTGGGGTCCGATTCTTTAGAAATAGGATAGTAATACCCTAGAATGAGTCGTTGAGTGTCTATCTATGAGAGAGCGTATTTGTTAGTGTTATAAAAGGTTTTTATATTATGTTAATTTGTTTTGTTTTGTTTTGTATTTATAAATTTTGGTAGGTACATAGGACGCTATGGCATCGATAAGGATTTCTAAATATTTAATAGGGCAAACCGACATAGTATTGGTTTTGAAATACAGATAAATGAAATAATTTTACCTAGCATATATTTTGTATATAAAAGAATAATTTTATAAATAACATAGTTAGTTATAATATAGTTTCTTGTTAGGTAGTGAAATTTATAAATATTAGTTGAAAAAATAGATTGCAAATAAAATAAATATAAATTGGGAATTTTAGAACTTACAATCCGGAATTTGGAAATTCCTTTCGAAAGATTTTTGAATATAATATTTGTATTATTTGGAAGTATTTACCGATATAAATATTTCAACGTGATTTGGAAGGAAGTTTTAAAAAGAACTTTTAAAGGAAATAAGTTCTGTACTCCCTCTCAATCGCTGGAAAATAATTTCAGTGATGAGTGCACACATTATCAATGTTTATTTTCGAGTTTCAAAATGGTGAGACTACTCTAGTAGTTTTACTACACGTCTGTTTTGATGAATAAAATATTAATTTTGATTTCTAAATATGATTTGATTTATAAAGGATAAATATATATATTATTTTCTAAGTGACTAAAATGAACCCGGAGTATAGTTCTTAAATTTTCTAATAATTAGCAGTTTTCAATTATTGAAATGAATGAAACTCTTAATTATTTTAATAATTGGAAGTTTCTAGAGTGACAAAAAATATAAGTAGTCAGATGCTAAGTGATTAATGGTATATATGAGAAATTGGAAAATTGTAAACTTAAGAATAATGAAAAACTAGAAGATGAATTATTGAATGTTGAAAAAAAAATGAACAAGATGGACTTGTGTAACTTTCAATTGCATCCTTAAGACATATATATAACTTACCAAAATGTAAAAAAGTTGTAATGTTAATAAGAATATGTAATGGAACATTATACAAGTAAAACTTAAATAATGAAAATGTTCAATGTAATTGTGTTTTAAAGGGAGAATTAAGATGTATAAGCTTATTGCATACCTAAGTAAATAATTTGAATGTTGCTAATTAAAGCAATAAAAAGGTGAACATTGTAAGTAAATAATTATAAACTAAATTTAATGTTGAAGCCATTTATAATTAAAATGAGTATTACGTTAATTGAATGGTTATAACTTCAAAAGGTATTGAAATGATTTAGAAATGGATTTAATATTCAATAATACTATATATGGAAGAATGAGTGTAAAAAATAAATAATCCATTAATGGTGAATTAAATGGTAAAGAAACTTACATAATAATGAATAATCTAATAATTGAAATGGAAATAACTTATGTAAGCAATGAATGTAAAGTAATGAAAACAAAAATGGTATTGTATAAATGAATGGAAAATGAATTTTTGTAAGTGATAAATTTAAAGAATTTAAACAAGCATTGTATGAAAAAATGAAAATGAACAGTGAATAATGTGAAAAAGAAAGGGTAATAAGAATAAAACACTAATATTAATTGAAATTGTTATTTGTTTGACTTGTGGATTGGTTAGAAAATGATACTTCTATTGTGTAGGATGTATAAATGATCTATTGAGTTTTATCTAAGACTGTTGAGTGTACGGTACATTTAGTAGTTTATTTATCATTTTATATAGCTAAAGTTTCTAAACCCGAACAAACCATTTGTTTTGGCTACTGTGGATGGATGATTGATTTCTTGGTTGAAGTGATGTCTGTACTATTTGTTTGCAAATGATTATTGTTATGTTGTGATGTTTTGTTTGTTATTTATTGAAATAAATTAAATATTTTCTCTTTTACTTAATTACTAACCTCCTTGGATTATATAAGTGAAATACAGGTTATGGAAGCAATATCTATAGCTTTTGGTTTCATAAATTAAGCGTTGTTTACCTAACAAATAGGTACGTTTTCGGATTACGGTTTTCTAGCAATATTATATTATTTTCCCATGGATTGGGATATATTATTTTGAAAATATGATATATTGTATTATTGTTATTATTATTTCTCTCAGACCTCTCCGCACAAAGGAGACTCTACCGAAATTTTCTATGAATTTTAGACTTAGAAAAATTTTGTGAAATGTTTTCCAAACTTTTATTAACTTGAATATGAAAGATTTAATTATTTATAAATTAACATATTTATTTAAATTATTTATTTATGTAAATTAATTATTTATAAATTTGTTGGTTTGAATAAGATATATTGATTTATTTTTCCTTCTTTTCCCTTTTTGAGGACGAAAAGTTTTGAGTGAGAGAGTTTAACGACCAGTAATTTTCGATGATTAAAAATAGTTAATTTAATAAGGTTTTGTGATTTAATGTTGGAAGAAATAAAAATTTGTGATTTAATAATAAGTATATAATTGGAATGAAATGTGATGGTGTTAATTTAAGGTAATTGATAACTACTTTAAATGTAATTCTAATTAATTTAAATGATTAAAAAGTTTATAAATTGGTTGTAGATTGTAAATTAATTAAAATAATGAGTGTATTAATTGATAATTGGATTAAAAGAGTAATTGATAATTTAAATGTGGTAGTAATTAGAGGAATAGTAAGTAATAAATTGTAATTGAATAAAACTTTGTGTTGCGTAAATAACTATAACATTTATTTGTAGATAGCAAACATACAAATGTGATTGATTATAGAAAAATTGACAATTGTTACATGTTACCAATTTATTAAATCAATTATCATTAAATGAAATTAAATGCTGCATAAAATGAGTTAAGACGATAACTGCAAATTATGAATGTAATTGTAGGTATAGAAATGTTAATTATATTCATAAGTAATAATTGGTTTACTAAAAAGGAGTGAAACCAAGATAAGTTAATTTATTGGGATTTAAACTATAGTTAATGCGGAAATCGACAAACATTCAAAAAATTGAAATAATGCTACTAATATGGTAAATGATGATAATTGCGGAATATTAATGCAATATGATGTAAATCAATATAAACTAGGTCCGTAAAGTAATGATTGATTGAGTAAAGATATAGAAACCAAATTTAATCAATTTATTGGAATTGAAATATAATTAATTAAATCTAATTACAGTAGAAATTGAGCACTATAATTAGTGTAATATTTAACACTGGATTGATATGTAAATTTGTTTACATAATGTCTAGGTAATCAAGAATGATAAATTTTGTTAGTTATTAAAGGTGGAATTAAAAATTTATTTAATCAGTTTGATAATAATTTATTTAATTAACGTGAAAATAGCCATTTTGGCAACTGTCTCGGATTTTGAAGAAACCAGTTTCATTGGATCTATAACGGTGAATTACTATAAGGTTTCAAGTTTCATAGCGATCGGACTTGTCGTTTGATCGTAAGGGCTCGAAACGCGTAGAAATCAATTTAATTAAATTCAGTTGAAATCAATTTATAATAAGCTGATTTTAAGCTAACTTCTTCATATGATAGAATTAAGACTTGAAACCTGTTTCATTGAGTTTAAAAATATCAAAAACATCTATTTTGATATTTGGGATGAACCACTTTCGTTTTGGAAGCAAAACGGTCTTTCCGGGTCGTCATTGTCAATTCAAACCAATTCGGTATGTTATTCATTTTCTTATCGGGCTTTGTTAATATAAATAGTCTTGCTTTCGAAACCATAGCAGTCATTTTCTCATTCTTGTACGTACAACTCCATCTTCTTGTTACTCCTCAATTGGCAGAAACCTAAATTTCTAAATTCAATTTCATATCAAAATTAAATCGAAAAATTAAAACTCCTCAAACTATATCATATTTTATATCAGTTCGAAGCTCTCAACGAGCGTAATTCACTGGTGTGATTCTTTTTTCAATCGGATTCAATGTTTGTCCAAAAATCAAGTATTTGACCTCGGTCGTTCATTGGAGTTCGATGATCATCGACCGATCATCGAATCGATGTTGCCATCGCATGGAGAGGGACATGGGCAGTTCGTCGGTGCCGTTTGTTTGGCGTTTTGATGGTTAGATCGGAGGCAAAAATTCGCCAGGGATTTAATTTTTCATGGTGGTAGTTGTCATCATTGGGGCGTGGGCATTGATGTGGTGGTCGCGCGGGGGGTCGGAGTGATGGGGGAGGTCGGCGGTGAGGTCTGGCGGCCGTAGCGACATGCCTGAAGGCGTGCGGTAAGGGGTTAGGTGGCGGCCATGCATCTGAGCTTGTTCAAAATCGAGATAGGCTAGGGTTTCTTGGGTGATGACGTGGTAATCCCTGATTAGCTCTGTTTTTTAATTTACTTTAAATTGTATAATGTTCTAATTATCATATCTTTTGCATACGAACTAGGATTTGGGCGTGGTTTGTTTCGTTGGGATCATATCGAAATTTCGCACATTTTGACGCTTGTTTTGATGAATTATTACATTGTTCAATTTTGGGCTTTTATTTGGATTTTAAATCAATTTGAAATCAAAAGGTGAATGTTTTAACCCACTCAGAATTACTAAACTATCTTATGTTAGTTAAATTAAATTTATGATGTGATTAGAAATTAATTGATCGATGTTTGGTATATTTAAATTGTCATTCTAGTTAAATTTGACTTTTATTGCATTTAATCATCATTTAATTCAATATTGGACTTATTGTCAATTTAATACATGTTAATGATAATCAATTATCTATTGATGTTTATTGGTTGATTTGGATGATGATTGTGATGGATGTTTGATTATTGATATTGGATGACTGGACGTTATATTTTATTTTGTTATAACACTTTATGTTCCATATAGGTTGAAATGATACATACCCGAACGATCTATAGATTAGGAAAAAAATTATGGGTTGAAATGATAGACTCAAGCGATTTTATGGATTTTAATTAAATTCGGGATTGCGGGTTGAAATGATATATACCCTTAAATTTAAATATTTATGAATTGAAATGATAAATATCTATATTACTTGACCATATGGTAGAGAATTATATACGGACACCGGATTGGTTAAATTAAATGATTTTAAGTCTTTATCCTTGAACCCAGTTAAATGATGTTTGAAATAGAATTTGATTTATATAAATTGAATTGTTTTAAGTAATTATTTAAAGGGATTTACACTGAAATTCTAAGGTTGATTTTGAAGTATATAAGAAATAATCGAAATTGATTTATTGAAACATTGAAATTTTGTAGCTTTGAAATCTATTGAAATTGGAATAGCTAAAATTGATATTCCAAGACGAAAAATTTGGGTTTGATTGAAATTTGGACATGGTCCAGATTTGGGATTTGGGATTTAATAACATATTTTGAGTAAATATGATGATTTGAAATGAGTGTTTAGCCTATTTTTATAATAATGGTTTCAAAAGTGAATATGATTTCGAAAGGGATATGGTTTTGAGAATATGATATTTTGATATCAATTGTGAATTGACTTTGGAAATGTAAAAGAACTGCAACGACCCAGCATTTCTATCAATTAAAATTCGTATATTTAATTGATTTTAAATATTAATAAGTGAAATTAAACAGTCGAATAAATTTTATTTCGAATATTTGGATTTAATTGGATAATTAAATCGATATTATAATATTTGAAATTACAGAAATAATTGAAAATTGGGTTTAATATGATTCAAAATGATTTATAAAATTTTATTAAATCATATTGGAGTTATAATGATGTTATAGAACTTTTAAAATTGAATTAAAAGTTAATTTGTGAAAATTGAATATTTTAATATTTAATTGACGAGTTAAAATAGCCATTTTTCAAACAGTCTCGGATTTCGACGAAATCAGTTTCATCGGGTCCGTAATGTGATATTATTGTATGGTTTCAAATTTCTTGTCAATCGGACTTACGGTTTGTCCATGACAAGCCAAAACGCATAGAAATTAGTTTAAATCGATTTAATTTAAATTTGATCATTTATTGCCGTAACTCGCACATATGATCGAAATAGCCTCCGAAACATGTTCCATTGTGTTCGAAATGCGGGGTAAACCTTAGAAACGCCTGTCGGCACGTGTTGTTTGAAGATCGTTTGAAAAGTCGCTTTAAAATGAATTAAATAATAATATTATTGGGTTATGTGTATATATATGCATGCAAGGGGGTGAAACCCTAGCTATCTTCGTCAGGCCGCCACTTATTCATCAATGTCCGGAAAAAAATTGTCTTCTCCTCCTCTTTTCTTCAAATCCACCAATTATTAT
Source organism: Allium cepa (assembly GCA_030765085.1). NCBI lineage: Eukaryota > Viridiplantae > Streptophyta > Magnoliopsida > Asparagales > Amaryllidaceae > Allium > Allium cepa. Next base: position 597,835,679 of record CM060941.1, on the reverse strand, counting down.
CAAAAACCCTCAACTACAAAAGTGTAGATCGTCTCGAGATCTACATTCTCAACGGTCATGATGGGAAATAACGCGGTGGATCGACCAGAAAGTGCTCGAGTATGTTGCCCGTTTGTCATTGAAATAGGCGCTAAAGGGGAGGCCGAGCTTTATCGTTCTCTGGCCGTGAGTGGAGCATGGTGTGGGCTTCGATTTAGTGGTGGTTGATCGACTCAAAATGGGTGGAAGTGCGTGCGATAATCTAGGGTTTGAACGAGCAAATGGGTCTCGTACGCGACTCATTACCTGGAGAAGGAGGTGATGCGTGAAAAGGCTCAGATCTTGGGCATGAAATCTAACGGCCAGAATTAATTATAGGTTAAAATTTAAAAGAAAATGTAAATTGTTTTATATTATAAAATTGTACGATGTTTAAAATGCGATAACTCTTTCATACGAGGTCGAAAAATTACGAAACAAGTTGCGTTGGAATCGTATGGACGAGCACTATGCAATGGAGCTGGTTTGGAGTCGTTTGGAGCTAGTGAAAATTTCGGGTAAAATTAAACGCACGTTTAATTTTGTTCGAAATAAAACGCTACGAATGTTATCGAAAACTCAAGGTGAGAACTTCACACTCAACCGAATTGTTTCGATTTAAATTTTAAATAGTTAGATTTAAGATTGCTTGATTGTGTGATTAAATGGTAATTTATTATCTATTGTGTTAAATAGACCTTATGCGCCGTATATTAAGCGGATGTTATTTATTAAAAACATATACCGCGATAATTCCAACTTGTATGGAATTGGTATTATATATGTACTTGGAGTTGATTTTCCCGCATTATATAGCGGATGAGACCCTATTGCGCCGTATAATAGCGGATAATATTTTATAAATCCTATATACCTCGATATTTCATATTGACATGGAATTGGTATTGTGCTAACATCTGTGGATGTAGGGAAACAGGTTAGAGGGATCCAACTGGATTCCTCAACTGTATTGATTTATTTACAGATATTGTTATATATTCTGTTATCATATTGATATATGACGTTTGGATGCCGTGATTGATTTTTTTGGTGATGTTGCATCATTGGGCCTATTTTGAAGTTTAAAAATGTTAAAGTAACGATTTTGAATTTTAAAAGGGTTTTAAAGTGATTTTTTTGAAAATATACGTTTTATTAAATTTTGGAATTGATTTATTTTAAATAAATAAACGTTATAATTTTTAATGTTATAAAAAATATGATTTTTGTGAAATATAACTGAAATTTGATTTTTGAAATAAGTAGTTGATAAATTTATAAAATAGTTTAAATTGGGTTTTTGAATTATTATAAACGATTCATATAAAAGATTTATAAAATTGATATTTTATAAATTTAAAATATAGGGATTATAAAACGAGTTTTTATAAGTGTTAAAATGAAGTATAAATGGATTTCATAAGTGAATGAAAATTTAGATTTATAAATTATGAAGTTATAAAATGAATAGATTTTGTAAATAAAAGATTTATAAGTGATTAACTTATAAATAGGATTTTGGCAATTCAATCGAGATTTTTGAATAAGTATAAATGGTTTATAGATGAGATTTATAAAATATATATTTTATAAATCGAAATAATGGAATTATAAAAGGAGTTCTGTTAATGCTGAAAATGAGGTTATAAATGGAATTTCATAAGTAGTAAGATTTTTAAATTTTGTAAATTGAAGTCTTTATAAAATATAAATGGGAATTTATAAACATTGTTTTATAAATCTGAAACCGACTTATTTTGATAAGTCAATTATTTTAGATTTTGAAAGGAGATATATTCACGATTTTGGATGGTGGATAATCCTTTAAACAAAATGTGTAGAAAAATGTTGAATTTGGTTAACGAAAAATATTCACGATTTTGGGACAGTGAATAATATGTTAAAGTGTTTTGGGGAAGTGATATTTTAAATAGAATTAAAACGATTTAAAGATGTTTTAAAATGCATTAAGTATCGAATATATAGATTTCAACATTCATTGTTGAAATAGACGTTTTCAAGAAATAAGGAAAAGATGGACTATAACACTGTTGTTATAGTAAATGATTTCCGAAAGGAAAAGTGTGTATGGTATTGGGATTTATATATCTATCTAAATTTCGAATCCCTATACTAGTGATTTTGGGTCGTCGTAACGATGTTTTACGCAACATTCGTTTTGACTCAAATAAATGTGTTAAGAGAACGTTTTCTTTAAAGAATGAAATATATACTTAATTTCGATTTAAGTATATTGAATATTTTCCAAGTGTTGAAAATAAATGGATTTGTGAATTACTTATTATTAAATAAGTATGGAAATGTTTTCTAATATGAAGTGAATATTTTGAGATTTTATCTTTTTAAGATAAATTAAAAATGAATATTAGAAATCAATTTGGAAATCGTATATTCATAGATATTTTGGAATTGTAAATTCACTATGGAATTTATAAAAGAAAGGGAAATTTGTTTAAAAAAATAAACATTGATTTATTTTTGAAGTGTGGAAATAAATTTACGGTTTTCGAACGTAAATATAAAGTAAATCAGTAAGGATTTATTTAATTGGTTTAAATGAACCATTTTGAAATGAAAATAAATAAAGATTTGTGAATATATCCCGTGTAGGGAAACGATTTGAAATTTGTTTTCAAAAGTTGTAAAGGTGAAAAGTGATTTGAAATTTGTTTTCAGATGTTGAAGTGTGGAAAATATATATATCTTGTAAAGATATTTTTGGAAAATAAATAATTTGGAAAATTATTTGGAATATGGTGATGTTGAGCATACCTATTGATAGTTAAATAACCGACTATCAATATTTACCTTTAAATGGGTATTTGTTGTGATTTGCTTGAATTTGAATGCCACACATATTTTCAAAATAAGCGCTCACTATTCGGGTTAGCTGGGAAAGGACCTTTAGGTCATATAACCCATTTCGAATATGTGATATGTCGTTATAGATTGCATTTGAAGACTGGCGTTGAAGACCGGATATTTTTTAAAATGGAAGGATTACCGTCGAACGACTCTGCATCGGTTGATCTCCGATATAGAGGTTTTATCACCCTTAGTGACGGGAAGTCCGGACGTGATTAGTGAATATCCAGATTGCAGGGGCTTCTTTAGAAGTGCCTTCGGTTCTGTTCGAGCCCGGAACAGACTTGTATGGATTGTATGTCTGACATTATAAATTGAGATATAAAGCTGATTTCTTTCAAATTTATTTCTGTTGGTGGCGGGGAATTTATCCTCTTAGCTTAACACCCTTCTCTAAGACGCACGAGCTCAGAGGTTATGTAGTTGAAGGTTATTAGTGATATACTCCCAATTTGGTAGTGTGATATGCTAAGTGTTGTTGAGCATTTGTTGAATCAAAGCACAGCTTTTGTATAAAGCGTGGCTTTGTGGAAGAGACTTCTTCGGACCTCACACCCCGGAAATGTTCAAAACAAGAAGGATGCAGCAAGGTTATTAGGGGGTAGCGTCCCTTTAGTGTATGTCATTCCTTCTGGATAGAGGTGGTATCATGGTACGGAGCGCAGATACTTAACCTATGTTGTTGCTGCAAATTTATTACTTTGTGGTTGTTGGAATCGAGGATCCTCGGATATAGATCGGTTATGATCGGGGAATGACATATTCGTGTCAGTAGTTATCCAGTTTGAAGGGTAACCCGGTCTTGTGTTGGCAGAGATCCGGTTAGGTTCTCGGGTCGTCTTTCCAGAGGCGTACCCATGTGGCAATGGGAAGTTCCTTGGCCTGACCATTTGTTGGAAATCCAAAGAAATAATACGATCTTGTACGGTTTTAGTTGTAGAACCTATCATTCACTTATGGTGGTCACCACTGTTTGGATGGTAGCTATAGTAGGCATAAGTGCGAAATGCCTATGCTGGCTAAGATTTATATCTTTACTTTCGAAATGTTTTCCTACACTATGCACTAGTAATAATATCAAATGTTTTTTTTAATGCGTATCAAGCATCTTTGACTATCATAAGGAGAAATCTCCTTCGATTATGCGTTTGCATTGTGTGTGTGTGCGGGAGGCCTTATGGTAGTTTCATTTTCTAAAAAGCATTTCGAATCTATTTTAAAATATCCCTGTTGTTTGTTTTAAAGATAAATAACTGTTTAAAGTTCTCACACCAGTGCCATAACTGACCTGGAGTTTATTGTTTTCCTTCCTAAACTCTGGGTGCCCACCAATTTCCACACGGGCAGTCTAGAGTTAGGTTATCAGGATACTCTGGAATTCAAGAGTTGCTGGAGGCAAGCTGGATGGCATGGCGTATTCACTAGTATATAGTATTTCTTTTCTACTGTTTTTTGTTGTTTGTTGTTGTACACTCTGATGATGTAATGTAATGTAATATGATGTAATGTAATAACTGATATAGTTCTTTGTTTAAAGATTGTTCATTTATCTATTATATGTTGTTCCGTTGCGATTGTGAGATTCTGATATTGTTCTTTTGTTTCTTTCTGTTCTGTTCTACTTTTTTCTCTCTTCTTCTACCTTTCTCTTCTTCTTTAACCATAACGGTACGGTTTTTCGGCCTTCGATTGCTCGACAGTTGATACAGTGGACGTATTGATGTCGGTTTTCGAGCGTCGAAAAGTCGCACTCGTTACAAGAACCATCCAGTGTGAAATAAGCATTTGGTTGTTAAAGAAACCGGGATCGGTTATTGGCATACTCTCTACCAATACCGAGAACTACTTTAATAACTGTGTACGCGGTGGAGATTCCAAAAATGAAGTAGGATGGTTTGGTGTACGATTCTGTCTGAGTATCTATGTGACCCTGACTCCCGTGAGTTAGCTTAGGTGTGACTAAAACAGAGCCATGCCGGGCCAAGTGTGGTCGCACCTCCGATCAAACACGTTTCTTCGATACTATATTATGACTTTATGATGATTTGGTGGCCACCCCTTGATTTGATTATGGGGCATGTTCCGAGGTGGGAGGTAGTAGCTATTATGCGTTTCCACCAGTCCGGATCCACAATTAGCATATCTACCCTGGCATTGCCTCGAGTGTCGTGTTCAAATGCCTTATCGCGCCTTCTACGAGTTTTTTTTGTGTTGTACCTATGGAGTGCTCCCTGATAGCCTACCTGCGGGTGGAGTTTACATTATCTAGACTACGTCATTATATAAAATGTGTTAAGGGGGATATGGGTAACACCTTAAGCTATTTTAATACCTTACTTTACTGTAGAAACTATTATAATAGCGTATTATAATACATGGTGGATAAATTAACGGATCCTTAGGAGAATGGAATCCCGTACATCTCTTAAGTTAAAATCTCCAACGTCGTTACACTCATATTTATTTACCGTTGATTTAACTTACATAAGATTTTTTAGTTTTGACTCGAGTGATTTGTCTTTTCAATTCCTTCGGGTCAGCCTGAGCTTTTTAGTTTATCGAAGACTGCTTTCTAGAGGATGAAGATAAAGATTTTATACTATTATTATGTATTATATTTATTCCACTGCATCATGTTGTTCTGCTGTATTTATTTATTATTTATTCTTGTTGTGCATAGCTCTGATCTATATTATAAAAGTATAATCAATGTTATTTGTAAACAGCTTCATGAACTGTTATTTGATTATTATATTTTATCATTCCGCTGCGATATTTTGTATTTGTTTTCTTTCTTTCTCGTCTTTTTCTTATTTGCCCATAGCAATCTGCCCTTTTGAATGGTTTGAGCCTAACATGTGTGGCTTATCGTTGATTTAAACCGTCCAAAAAGGTAGGTCATTACATAATGTCTTCAACGCTGAAATGCTAAGTCTGACCCGAGCGTAATGAAAAGACAAAACACTTGAGTCATAACTAAAAGATCTTATGTAATTTAAATCAAAGTAAATAGATATGAGTGCAATGGCTTTAGAGATGTTTACGCGATTTTACATCTCCTATCCAGTGTATAATGTTCGTGCAATAACTTAAGAGATGTTTGAGAATCCATCTCCTAAGGATCCATTAAACTATTTATATGTAGTAATATATGCTACATATATAGTGTCTATCAGTAAAGTAAAACTATTAAAATAGTGTTAAGGCGTTACCCACATCCCTCTTAACACATTTTATAAATGTCGTAGTCTATACAGTATTGTAAACTCCACCAAACCGGTGGGCTATCGGGGAGAATACCATAGGTACGGCACAAAAAAAAATTGTAGTAGGCTCGATAAGGCATATGACATGGCACACGAGGTTATACCCACGGTCGGACTCTACCAGATTATGGAACCAGGCTAGTGGTAATGTGTAGCAGCTACTACCGCCCACCTCGAACAACACTCACATAATCAAATTAAAGGTGGCCACCAAATCAATCACAGAGTAACATATATGGTATCGACGAAGAGTGTTCGACAGGAGGAGAAACCTCACTTGGCCTAGTTATGGCTCCTATTTTAGTCATATCAAGCTGACCTGGGGGGGTCAGGCTGCATTCATACCTTATATAGAATCATTTGGCAAACCATCCTACTTCGTTCTGGATTCTCCACCACGTGCACAGTTGTTAAAGTGGTTCGCAATTGGAAGAAAGTATGACAATATACTACCCCAGTTTCTTTAACAACTAAACACTTACATTTTTCACACCGTGGTCAATTTTATAGTCATTTTTAATAATAAATCCAGAAAACAGTTTATTTCTTCATATCAAGGTATCCATGTACTAATTCAAAAAGTATAAATATATTCATAAATGCCGAGGAAGATTTCTTTCAATCAACTTTGGAAATAATTTTATAATCCCTTTTAAACTATTTATAAACTATTTATATGCTTTAAATGTAACATCCCACCTTTGTGTACATTTTAAATCGACGTTAAACCACACACGTCGGACTGAAACCATACAGAAGGGCGGATTGTTAGTGGGGTGAATAAGAAAAGGCAGAGGGAAAAAACAAAACAGAATCTTGCAGCGGGACGACAAAATATAATAATCAAATAACAGTTCATGAAGTTGTTTTACAAAACATTTGATTATACTTATACAACACATATCAGTGTTACACATACCCCAAAAAAAATGCAGCGGAACAGTATGAATGTAATGGAATAATATAATAAATAATAGTAATAAAATCTTCGTCTTCGTCCTCCAGAATAAGGTTTTCGAATCCTGAAATCTCAGGCTGACCTGAGCGAATTGAAAAGACAAAACACTCGAGTCAGAACTAAAAGATCTTATGTAAGTTAAATCAACTGTAAATAATATGAGTGGAATGGTGTCAGAGATGTTTATGGGATTTGACATCTCCTATCCAGTGTCAATGTGAGTGTAGTAACTTAAGAGATGTTCGGGATTCACATCTCCTAAAGATCCGTTAAACTATTTACTATGTAGTAATATTTTGCTATTATAATAATGTCTATAGTAAAATAAACTTACTTTTAAATAGCTTTAAGGGGTTACCCATATAGCCCTTACCACGTAATAGTCCCAGTAGTCCATTCAGTATCAGCGCATCTCCAGATCGGGAGGCTACCCTAAATACTCCACGGGCTACGGGAGAAAACCAAATTCGTACAAGACGCGCTAGGGTAGGTGACACGACATAACTAGACAATGCCAGGTAGATATACCAATTACGCTTCCGGACCGGTAGGCTACTACCACCCACCTCGATCCACACTCCCAAAATCAAAACGGCCCACATCAATCACAAAGTAATAGAACAGTGTCGAAGGAGTGTGTCGAATAAAAGGTGATACGTTCTTAGCCCGTCAATGGCTCCTGTTTTAGCCACCTTATGCCGACTCACGGGAGTCAGGTCCATGTATTTACCTCAAAGGAAACGCCACCACCATCCTACTTCATTCAAGAATCTCCACCACGTATACAGTTGTTAATGTGGTTTTTAGAGTTGGCAGAGAGTATGACAACTTCCGATCCCGATCTCTTCAACAACCAAACGTCATTATAACACCACGGTCATTTCAAAATAATTATACTTCAAAACCAGAATATAATATCCATTTCAAAACCATATAAATACGATATCATTTCCATTTCAAAAACCAAATCAATATGATATCATTTTTATAGAAACCCAAATCAATATTGCATCATTTTTATTTCAAATATATCCTTTTTCCAAAATCATAGCACTTTCGAAGTTATAACACTTCGAAATTAAAACACTTAAAGTATAGCACTTTGAAATCATAATACTATGAAACTCATAACTTTGAAACATAACTACACCACTTAAATGGCTTAAATATTAAATTTCTTTATATAATAAAATAGTTTCTTCAATTTCATAAATCAATTCCAAATACAGATTTGAACCCCCATATAAACCATTCCAATTTCCTTATATTTCAAAGCTTTAATTATTCCACCATTTCAAAACTAATTCTTTGATAACTCCATATATATCAAATTCAATTACTATTATTTAGATTTGAAATGTTTACTTAATAAATCCAACATCATTTAAGTAAAACTTTTAAACTTCAAATAACTGGATATTCTTCCAATTTATTTAACTTGATATATTTATTTAAATCAACTTGATATTCATTTAAATCACTCTAGACCAAAATCAAGTTATAAAAATAATACCCTTTAAAATCTCAATTTTATTTAAATTTCAAATCAAATTTATTCGAGTATAATTCTAATCTAATTCAAATCAAATTCATATTTGTCTTCCAACCATAATTTTATTTAAGTCATTATAAACTCTATATATAATATAATTTAAACAGATACTTAACCTTATTATATAAAACAATCAAACTTTATTATTTAACTTATTTTATATTTCAAACAAATTTACACATATCTAAAAATCAATAATAAAATAACATTTATATAACATCTAAAATCAATATTTATATAATCCATATATTTCTTTACAAAACCATAGAAATCGTTTTAAAATATTTTTATATATAGACCGCGGTGTCTGTATATAATTTTCTATCCTATGGTCAAGTGATACGGGTATTTATCATTTCAATCCGTAATTTAAAATATAAACACGGTTATATATCATTTCAAACCGCCATCCCGAATGAAATAAAAATCCATAACAACTTGCAGTTTATAACAATATAAAACAAAACATCCATCCATCCAATATCAATCATCAAACATTTACCATAATCATCATCCAATTCAATCAATAACATCTATATGGAATAGATATAAATAATAGGTATTTACTGGCAGTTTATATTTAAACAACATTTAACCAGCAGTTCATATGTAGTAATAAATTAAATAACAATTCAACTGAGATGATGATTAAAATATGCCAAACAGTCATAAATAAATTTCTAATCACATCATAAATCAATTTAACAAACATAATAAATTTTAGAAGTTGTGAGTGGGTTAAAACACTCACCTTTCGAATTTAAATTGAATTTAAATCCAATTTAACCTCAAAATTTGAAAAGTTTCAAAATCCATCCAAACTAGCGTCAAAATGTCCGGAATTTCAATACAATTCAAACGCAGGAAACCGCACTCAAAAAAGACCTCGTATGTAAAATTTATAATCGTTAGAACATTGGGATTGAAATTTAAATAAAATAAAATAAAAAATATAACCTCTTAGAAACGAAAACATCATCACTTCAGAGCAACCCTAGCTGTTCGAACCCGAAAATGCAACACCAGATCGTACGCGAGATCCACGAGGCCGCCTCGTTTCATCATACCATCACGCCGCAGTTGGGCCATCGAGCCGAGAGCCGTGAACGCGCAGTCATCCACACTTCGAGCTGCCTCCCGCTGTACCCATGTCTACGCCGCTCGACGCCATTGCAGTGCAACCACCACCAAAAAGGGGAAACCCTAGTTGAATTATTGCGGCTGATCTGGCCATTGAAACTTCATGCGACGTGCCTAAATGAACTCTACTCGGCCTCCTCTACCCAACGGTGCCGATGATTTGTCGATCCGTCAAAGTTCATCAACGATCAATGAACGGCCGTGAACAGTTGATCGATTTCCGGCTACACCGAAACCCTGATTGAAAAATGAATCATATATTTGACTTGCGCTCATCGAGAGCTTCAAATCCATATATATTTCGATATTATTTGTGGAGTTTGATTTTTTTATTTGAATTTTCGATTGGGAATTGGATTTGGAACTGAGAATTTGTCTGTCATTGAGAAAGAGGAGAAGCAACTGGAATTGTGCGTACAGAAAAATGAACATAAGAAATATGTTAGGGTTTATAACGAGGTGTGTGTGTATGTGTTTATATATATATATATATATATATATATATATATATATATATATATATATATATATATATATATATATATATATATATATATATATGCAAATCTAAAATTAGAATGGACCGGATTGATTTGGATCAAAAGTTGAACGATAAATGGCCCGAAAAGCCCGTTTTGACTCCGGAACGAAAATGATTCAACCCATATATCGAAATAGATGTTTTTGAGTATTTTAAAATCATTGGAACGGGTTTCATGTCCAAATTCTATCGCACGAAGAAGTTATGCTAAAATCAAGTTATTTCAAATTGATTTCAATTGATTTCAATTTTATTGATTTCTAGGCATTACGAGTCAGTACGATCAAACGACAAGTTCAATCGCTACGAAACTCGAAATCCTACAATAATTCTTTGTTACGGATCCGATGAAATTAGTTTCGTCGAAACCCGAGTCAGTGGCCAAAATAGCTATTTTCAGTTAATCAAATAAATTAATAATTAATTAATTAAATCAATTTTTTAAATTTCAATTCCAAAATAAACAAATCTTATCATTTTTTTATTTCTCAGACCTTCAGAATAATTTAGACAAGTTGAGATATCAAATTTAAGTTAATTAATTTACCCATTATCTTATTAAATTTCAATTTTAAATAATTTCACTAATTACCAATTGAAATTCCAATAAATCCATATACTTGATTTTAAGTCTGGTTATTCAATCCATTATCACCAAATAGATAAAATTAACATTGGTTCGTGGTTTATTAAATTAATATTCTCAAATTTCATCTCAATTCTTATTTACGTAATATTTAAATATTAAATTTCATTTAATTTCAATTAATCCAATTTATTAAATTTAAAATTACTAATCTTGATTCCCATTCTTACTTTATTATCAAACGACAATTATTATAATTACTTTCTAGCGTTGATCCTATCAAATTACAATTTAATACGTATTATTTTATCAATTAATATAACTTTGAATCTATTTCCTAATTTTCTAATTACAATCAATTAAAACCTTTCAATTGTCTCAATTAATTGGGATTGCACTAAATTTGTTATTTATCAACTTGCTTTAACCTTATTACCTTAATTTACGTTCAGTTACTATTAAGCAATATATTATTTCATTGGTTAATTCAATACTTACTTTTATATACTCATTTTCTATTTTATAACCAAGTGCAACAATTTACACTATTACATTATTGGGATTTCACTCCAATTGTCAAAATTTAATTTTAGTTGCCATTTCTAAATTTTATTTCTAACATTCGCTTCATTTTATATTATAAAGTTTTTATTTCATTCTAGATAATAACAAAATTTTATTAAATTAACCAATTTAATTATCGAAATTTACGGGTCGTTATACTCTCCCCCACTCAAAACTTTTCGTCCTCGAAAAGGAAAAAGAAGGGAAAAAGAAAGAGTTAAGTAGTCAATACATCTTATTCAAAATATTAATTCCATAAAAAAATAATTTCATAAAATTTAATAATTAAATAAAATATATCAATTTATAACCATTAAATCTTTTTATACTCAAATAAATAAAATTTGGAAAACATTTTCAAAAATTTTCTAAGCCCAAAATTTACGGAAAATTTCGGCAGAGTCTCCTTTGTACGGAGAGGCTAGGGAGCAAATATAATATCAAATATAACAATATATATCAAAATATCACAAATAATATATCACAACAATGGGAAAACAATATAATAGCTCTATAAAACCGAAATCCGAAAACGTACTTATTTGTCGGGCAATTAACGCTTAATTATGAAACCAAAAGCAGTAGCAATTGCTTCCATAACCTGTATTTCGATTATATAATACAAGGACGAAGTTAATAATTATATAAAATGAAATGTTTAAAGTTGTTTCAACCATAAACAAACAAATCAATATAAACAACAATCACTTGCAACATGGCATACAACCATCACATAAAATCAACACAAATCCATTATCTAATCAAATCAAACAAACAAATAGTTGTCCGAGTTCAAATACTTTAAATTGTACAGAATGAAAAATAAACTACTAAGTGCACCATTTACTCAACAGTCTTGGATGAAATTAAATAGATTATTCATACATCCAAATAAATTTTGAAGTATCCTTGCCTAAACAACCATAAACCAAACAAACAATAATTCCAAACAATAGATCAAGTTCATTTTTATTAATTTCATTTCACAACCTTTGTTGTTTGATTTCCCTTTTATTCATATAATGATTTATCTTTTTAATTTACATTTATTTCTTGCAAATTTTCGTATTTCCATTCATTCATTTAGTGTTCATTTCATTTATTTATAATACTTACATTTCTATCATTTAATTAGTAGCCTTTCATTTACACATTAAATTCTTATTTATTAAAGAATTTTATTGAATACTTTTATTACTTCAAGTTTTACTTGTAAAATATCCTTTACACTTTCTTATTAACATTTCAATCTTTTACATCTTTTGGTAAGTTACATATATGTTAAAGAATGCAAATTGAAAACTACACAAGTTTAACTTATTTTATTTAGAGGTTCCAATTATTAATTAGTTACATCTCATTTCACTACCATAATTGAAACTATTAATTAACAGAACTTAAGAATTAAATACCAGGTTTAATTTCAAATCATTTTAAAATAATAGATAAATGTTTATACTTACAACTTATATATCCAATTACATTTAAAACAATTAGAAACTTATCTTTTTTAGTAAAATAAATCTGTAGTAAAAATACTACATTGACCTTCCCACTTCGAAACTCGAAAATGAATGTCGATGATGCGTGCACTCATCACCGAAATTATTTTCCATTGATAGAGAGGGGATTACATAAGTTATTTCTTTCCATAATTTCTTTAAAGCAATTCTTTCAAATCATATTGAAATATTTATATCAAAAAATACTTCTAAATAATATTATTTTTATATCCCAAAATCATTTGAAAGAAATTTTCAAATACCCCAGAACTTGAGTTCTAAATTCCAATTTTCATTCATTTTTTCTTCTTTTTTATTTTTTATATCTCAGAATCTTATTTCCATGCAGTATTTATAAATTTCTCCACCTAACAACTAATATATTACAACCAACGACAACCTTTATAACATTTATTACTTTATATACAGAAAATATAATAGGCAAAATTATTGTAACGTCCCGCCTTTTCGCACACTTTAAACCGATACACGTGCCAATTCAAAGCATACGCAAGGACGGATTGTTATGGGGTAAATAAGAAAAACAGAGAAGAAATAAAACAAAATAGAATCTCACAGCGGAAGGATAAAATATAATAATCAATATACAGTTCATGATAACTGTTTACAAAATATTTATTTTACTTATACAATGAATATCAGAGTTACACATACCAATACAATCAATGCAGCGGAAATTTAGAGTGTGGTGCAATACTATAAATAATATAATACAGATTCTTCGTCTTCGTCCTCCAAAGCTAAAATCTTCGATCCTGAAACGCTCGGACTGACCCGAGCGAATTTGAAAAGACAAAAACACTCGAGTCAGACTAAAAGATCTTATGTGAGTTAAATTAACAGAAATAAATATGAGTACAGTAACTCAAGAGATGTTCGGGATTTACATCTCCTAAGGATCCGTTAAACTATTTACTATGTAGTATATTGCGCTATTATAATAGTGTCTATTTATAAAATAAACTTACTTTTTAATAGCGTTAAGGGGTTACCCATATAGCCCTTAACACAAATAATGCCAATAGTCTATACATTACCGTAATACCTCCTGATCGGGAAGCTACCAGAGGATACTCCATAGGTACGACACAAATAGAAACTCGTAGTAAAGGCTCGGTATGGTAGGTGACACGGCACAACTAGGCAATGCCAGGGTAGATATACCAATTGCTATCCAGGCTGGTGGAAACGTGTAGCCGCAGTTACCGCCCACCTCGGACTAACTCCCCAAAATCAAAATATAGAAGTGGCCACTGAATCAATCCAAAATCAAAGTATAATATCGAAGAGGAGGGTCCGATCAGAGGAATGACCTCATTGGCCTGAGAATCGCTCCTGTTTTAGCCACCTTATGCCAACTCACGGGAGTCGGGTCCACGTATTTACCTTACAGGAAACGTCACCACCACCTACTTCATTCTGGAATCTCCACCGCGTACACGGTTAGTCAAAGTGGTTTTCGGTATCGACAGAGAGTATGTCCATATCCGATCCCGGTCTCTTTGCCAACCCATCGTTATTATAACACCGCGGTCATTTAAAAATAGGTTATACTTTAAAAATTAGAATAAACATTCCATTTCATAACCATGAATATGATATCATTTCAAAACCCAAAACCATATTTTATCACTTATCCCAAATATAATTCTTTTCCAAAATCAAAATGCTTTAACTTCATAACGTCTGAAAATCAAATATTTTCAAAGCATGATATTTTGAAAATCATAATTTAAAACCATAACTTCTAAAACTTGAATGGTTTGGACATTCAACGGTATATGAATTAAATGGTTTAACTTAAATGTTACTTTGTAAAGAAAATAGTTCTCATGGCTTTACACATACATTTCTTTATTAAAGTCTAAACCAAAATTTATATTATCTCTCTCAAGTTCCAAAACCACTTCAATTTATTTATATATGCGTATATCCATTTTGAGTATCAATATTTCAAACTAAAGTTGGATTTTATTCTTTCAACAAATCAATTGTTCTATTAATTAGTCTTGAATATTCATATAAAATCCATAAATAATAAGACTTCAATTTCTAGTAATAAAATATATATATTTTTCCCAATTCAAATTATACTAGAATATTCATTTCAATTTATTTTGGGAAAAATCCAATTATAAATATCATATCTTAAAATTTCCAAACTTAACATTTAAACATATGATATAAATTATTAAACTCCATTTTCTTAATTTTCTTCCATTTTTAATAAAGATTTTTATACACCTTTTAATTTCAAAATTTTCAACTTCATATGTATATATATATGGAAGAAAAATATTTATACAATATAAAATTTAAGATTATTATAAACCGTATTCCATCCAAACCATAGAAATCACATTTAAATAGTTATATATATATATACCGCGGTGCCTGTATATAATTTTCTATCCTATGGTCAAGTGATACGGATATTTATCATTTCAATCCGCAATTTAAAAGATATAAAATTTTGCGGTTATATATCATTTCAAACCACAATCCCGAATGAAATGAAATATGCATGATAATTTGCAATTTAGTGATATACAATAAACATCCATTCATCAACATCATCCATCATCCAAATTGCAATCATCAATCAATATCAATCAATAACAATATTATTTTTGGTACTACATAACAGGTAATACTGGAAATTTTATTCAAATTAAATTTAACAGCTATTAATCTACAGTCTATATTCAGTAATAAATTATATAACTGTTAACTAGCAGTTCATATACAAACAAATAAATTTTAACTGTAAATTCATACGCAATAGATTAATTAAATTAACAGTTAAATTAATTAAATGCAATTCAACAGATATGAATAAAATAAACATGCCAAATACTCATAAATAAACTTCTATTCATTTCTAAAATTAATTTAAACAACATAAAAGCTTCTAGTAGTTGTGAGTGGGTTAAAACACTCACCTTTTGAATTTAAATCGAATTTAAATTCGATTTAAACCCAAAAATTCGCCCTTCTTGGAATTCGTCCAAACCAGCGTCATCAAATCCGAAATTAAATTACGATCCTAACAAAAGAAATTTCGTGTGAATCCGACTTCGTATGAGAAAGTTATGGCGAAAAATGATGATTGAATTCAAAATTGAAAATAAATAAAACGACACACATTCATCACTTACAAATATATGTGCCACGTCACTCCTTCTATTCCCAGAAACGCACGCGGCCCCCTTCCAGAAACCCTAATCGAAGATCTACGACGATCTAACCGTTGAATCGACACAAAAACCATATAGATGCGATCCCCGTCGTCCACTCTACAAAACCCAGAAAAGGTTTGACGATCCGACGAAGTTTGCGACGACGATGATGAATGGTCACGGACTGTTTGAATTAATTCTTGTCAAACGAATGTTCAAAACAGAAAACGAATTGCACCAGTAGATTACGTGCCTCGAGAACATTAACATATATTTTTGTGGAATTTTTCTGAAGTGTTTGCATTTTCACTGAAATTTGGATTGGGGTAGATCTAGGTTGCATTCATTTGAGGAGGAGAAGGAAATGAAGAAATGAACGTACAGCAAAAGGGAAAATAAAATGGGGCTGGGGTTTATAACAGGTTATATATAGACAAGGCTGAAAAATAATAGATGGATCGGATTGGATCTAAACATAAGTTTAAATTTAGGCATAAACATACATGAAATAAAGTAGCATTAAATTTTGAAACGTGAATTGATTTAATTGGAAATAAATTACCCAAATGTTCTTATTCCATCAAATTTTATTTACTGAAGGTTGCACTTAATCTACTTTATACATCTTGCCCCTTTTGTCTTTAAATCAATAAATCTTATATAGTATATAGATTTATCATAAATTTTATCTATTCTTCCTTTTTAGGAAATGTTCTATATATTAGATTTCATTTATATGCAATAAATCATACTATCGTAGTTATATCCAATTAAATAAATAAATGTTGATTCCTACTCTTTTTATCCAACAATTGTTTACGTTTTATTCCATAAATACTTCTACACACATCCTGGATTTTGTGTAAATGATTGTAACGTTAAATCTTGTCTACGTCCCATTTTATATTTAAGGTTTCTAAAACCGATTAATATTATTCCCTAGTCCAAACACCCTTTTGCCCAATTTATATTAACATATCCTTAAATTATTGCAATTGATTATCTAACATACAACTGAATCTATTTCTAAATTTTCATAATTCATTAACACCTTACAAAAGTTTACAAATACAGGGCTTGTATCGGATAAAACTTATTTTCATTGATGAATTCAATACTTGCCTTTATTTTATTTATTTCCAACTTAATATCCAATCGCAACAATTTCCACTATTACACTTATTAATTTCAATACATAATTCAATTTTAATAAATTCAACATTATAAGTTTGATTAAATTTATTAAATTCACTTTCTTTCTATTATTCAAGGTTATTGATGTCAATTTAATGAAACTAACATTGGCTCAATATCTATACATTAAAAATCTCAATTCTAAACTTAGATCTCAACTTATGAAATAGTTAAATAATAAATTCCATCTAAATCTACATCTTCCTACTATCTAAATATTTAGAAAAATTACTTACCACTTTTTATTGTAAATTTCTAAACTAGTAGATTTGTGTCATTTCTAGCCCTCTGGATATTTTATATTAACTAAAAGCAAATTTACATATAATTTCCATCGTCAATTATTTTAGTGAATAAATCTTCAAAGGTTACTGCAATTAATCCCCTAAATTGCAATAAATTCTAATAAATTTGACTCTATTTGATTACAACTCACAAATAAATCAATTATTCCCCAACTACAAAGTTACCGTTTCTTATATATATATCACTACAGTAATACTTCCAAATGTTCATCTTTTGTTTGCATAAATTACTGTATTCAATTGAATTGTAATATTGTTAACTTACACATAAATAAAACTTAACAACTAATAGAATAAATAACTTACAAAATTTGTTGTCATAAATATATTTTATAAGTCTACACTTAATTATTATCTTATAATACGTTTTTACGTTACTATAAAATTTATACACTCTTCCGTTACCATATTAATAATTACTAAAGTAACGTTCATTCTTAATAACAACGTTATACTATTCAACATATAAAAGGACTCCATTCCCTAAATACATTCATTTATATTTATTCCCTTAAAGTTCTCCTTTATTGACTAGACACATTAATTTAGATTCATTTACATCGAATGTCCTTCTTAGCTATATACTCAGTACATGTTAAATCTACATAATTTTTACCCTTTTATTCAAATTCACTTATACCATCAATAACAAAATGTTGCCATAAATTTAGATTCAATTATATACATTAGATAAATGGGTAAACTTTTGTAATTATCCCATATATGAAAATATTTTTATGCATACATTTCCACTTACTTACTATGCATTCATTTATTAAATTACTAATTGCCTAGTTAACTTATCCCCTATTTACTACCAAATTTCTCACTTGGTTATAGTTTATAAACATATATACATACCTAGGCAAATCAAGTTCTAGTCCTGTTGTTATTTATATTATATTGGGTATGCACAATTAAGAGGTTAATTAATTATTTCTACCAAATTATCTTCATACATTTAATTCCAAATCTTATAGGATTAAATTCTAATTACTTATCCATCAATTACATATTCAATGCAAACATGCATTTGAAACCCTTTTATTCTAAATAAATTTTATTAAGTGTTGACATCCACTAATAGAATTCACCTTTATTACAACCAAAGGTAACCTCTTCACTACTGATTTTATATTAATGAATCTCATTTTAGTTAATATTTTTATTAATATTTTCAATTCAACATTTATTGATTTCTTATAATTTACTTTTTTAACAAAAAGTGACAAATTACATTATCCCAATCTATTGTCATAAAATTTTATTGTTACACTAAATTACAACTACTATACCAAATTTCTACATTTATTCTCAATTAGATTAGAAATTATATTAATTCAATTCATTTAATATTATTAATTTAACGGGTCGTTACAATTATTTCATTCACCTATATTCAAAACAAATATTGTGTCGGTTTGTCCTTTTAAGTGTTTAGAAATCCCTATTGATGTCATAGTATCCTATGCACCAACCAGAATTTATAAATACAAAACGGAATAAATTAACACAATAATAAAATCCTTTTATAACACTAACAAACATGCTCTCTCATATAGATATATACACTCAGTGACTCATCACAGGGTATTACTACCCTATTGATAAAGAGTCAGACCACCGAAAGCAAAGGTTTATCGCAAAACCAAAGCTCTGATACCACGCTGTAACATCCCGCCTTTTTGTACGTTTTAAATCGATAATAAACCACACACGTCAGACTCAAACCAAATAGAAGGGCGAATTGTCGTTGGGGTGAATAAGAAAAAGCAGAGGAAAAAAATAAAATAGAATCTTGCAGTGGGATGACAAAATATAATAATCAAATAACAGTTCATGAAGCTGTTTTACAAAACATTTGATTATACTTATACAACACAGAAGAGAGTTACACATACCAGAGAAAAATAAATAATGTAGTGGAACAGTATGAATGCAGTGGAATAGTATAATAAATAATAGTAACTTCGTCTTCGCCCTCCAGAATAAAGTCTTCGAATCCTGAAATGCTCAGGCTGACCCAAGCGAATTGAAAAGGCAAAACACTCGAGTCAAAACTAAAAGATCTTATGTAAGTTAAATCAACGGTAAATAATATGAGTGCAACAGTGTCAGAGATGTTTTCGGGATTTGACATCTTCTATCCAGTGTCAACGTGAGTGTAGTAACTTAAGAGATGTTCGGGATTCACATCTCCTAAGGATCCATTAAACTATTTACTATGTAGTAATACTTCGTTATTATAATAATGTCTATAGTAAAACAAACTTACTTTTAAATAGCGTAAGGGGTTACCCATATAGCCCTTACCACGTAATTGTCCCAGTAGTCCATCCAGTATCAGCGCATCTCTAGATCGGGAGACTACCTTAAATACTCCGCGGGCTACGGGAGAAAACCGAACTCGTATAAGGCGCGCTAGGGTATGTGACACGGCACAACTAGGCAATGCCAAGGTAGATATTCCAATTAAACTTCGGACCGGTGATAACGCGTAGCAGCAACTACCGCCCCACCTCGAGCCACACCCCCATAATCAGAAGGGCCTAAATCAATCACAAAGTAATAGAATGATATCGAAGGAGTGTGTCCGATAAAAGGTGCTACCTTCTTCTACCGTCGATCACTCCTGTTTTAGCCACCTTATGCCAACTCACAGGAGTCGGGTACACGTATTTACCTCAAAGGAAACGCCGCAACAATCCTACCTCATTCTGGAATCTCCACCGCGTACACTGTTGTTAAAGTGGTTTTCAGAGTTGGCAGAGGATATGACAACTTCTGATCCTGGTCTCTTCAACAACAAAACGTTATTATAACACCACGGTCATTTCAAAATAATTATATTTCAAAACTAGAATATAATATCCATTTCAAAACCATATAAATACGATATCATTTCCATTTCAAAAACCAAGTCAATATGATATCATTTTTATTTCAAATATATCCTTTTTCCAAAATCATAGCACTTTCGAAGTTATAACAATTTGAAATCAAAACACTTAAAGTATAACACTTTCGAATCATAATACTATGAAACTCATAATTTTGAAACATAACTACACCACTTAAATGGCTTAAATATTAAATTACTTTATATGATAAATTAGCTTCTTCAATTTCATAAATCAATTCCAAATACAGATTTGAACCCCCATATAAACCATTCCAATTTCCTTATATTTCAAAGCTTTGATTATTCCACCATTTCAAAACTAATTCTTTGATAACTCCATATATATCAAATTCAATTACTATTATTAAGATTTGAAATGTTTACTTAATAAATCCAATATCATTTAAGTAAAACTTTTAAATTTCAAATAACTGGATATTCTTCCAATTTATTTAACTTGATATATTCATTTAAATCAACTTGATATTAATTTAAACCACTCTAAACCAAAATCAAGTTACAAAAATCATACCCTTTAAAATATCAATTTTATTTAAATTTCAAATCAAATTTATTCAAGTATAATTCTTAAATAATCTAATTCAAATCAATTTCATATTTATATTCCAACCTTAATTTTATTTAAGTCATTATAAACTCTATATACAATATAATTTAAACAAATACCTAACCCTATTATATAAAACAATCAGACTTTATTATTTAACTTATTTTATATTTCAAAACAAATTTATACATAGCTAAAAATAAATAATAAAATAACATTTATATAACATCTAAAATCAATATTTATATAACCCATATATTTCTTTACAAAACCATAGAGATCATTTTAAAATATTTTTACATATAGACCGTGGTGTATGTATATAATTTTCTATCCTATGGTCAAGTGATACGAATATTTATCATTTCAATCCATAATTTAAAATATAAATATGGTTATATATCATTTCAAACCGCAATCCCGAATGAAATAAAAATCCATAACAACTTGCAGTTTATAACAATATAAAATACAACATCCATTCATCCAATATCAATCATCAAACATTTACCACAATCATCATCCAATTCAATCAATAACATCCATATGGAACAGATAATAAATAATAGGTATTTACTGGCAGTTTATATTTAAATAACAATTTAACTGGCAGTTCATATGCAATAATAAATTAAATGACAATTCAACTGAGATGATGATTAAAATATGCCAAACAATCACAAGTAAATTTCTAATCGCACCATAAATCATTTAACAAACATAAGAAATTTTAGAAGTTGTGAGTGGGTTAAAACACTCACCTTTCGAATTTGAATTGAATTTAAATCCAATTTAAACCCAAAATTTTAACAGTCTCAGAATCCGCCGAACCAGCGTCAAAATGTCCGGAATTTCAATACGACCCAAAAGCAGGAAACCACACCCAAAACGGACCTTATATGTAAAATTTATAATCATTAGCACATTGGGATCGAAATTTAAATAAAATAAAATAAAAATATAACCTCTTAGAAATGAACACGCCATCACTTCATAGCAACCCATGCTGTTCGAAACCAAAAATGCAACACGACCTCGTATGCGAGATCCATTAGGCCGCCTCGTTTAATCACGTCGTCGCGCCGCAGTTGGGCCACCGTGTCGAGAGTCGTGAACGCGTCGTCATCCACCCTTCGAGCCGCCTCCAGCCGTACCCATGTCGACGCCGCTCGATGCCATAGCAGTGCAGCCACCGCCAAAAAGGGGAAACCCTAGTTGAATTATTGTAGCCGATCTGGCCTTTGAAACTTCATGCGATGCGCCTAGAGGAACTCTACTCGGCCTCCTCTACCCAACGGTACTGACGATTTGTCAATCCATCGAAGTTCATCAACGATCAATGAATGGCTGTGAACAGTTCATCGATTTTCGGCCACACTGAAACCTAGATTGAAAAATGAATCATATATTTGACTTGTGCTCATCGAGAGCTTCAAATCCATATATAATTCGATAGAGTTTGTGGAGTTTGATTTTTTGTTTTGAATTTGCGATTGGGAATTGGATTTGGAACTGAGAATTTGTCTGCCATTGAGAAAGAAGAGAAGCAACTGGAATTGTATGTATAGAAAAAAGAACTTAAGAAATAGGCTAGTGTTTATAACGAGGTGTGTATATATATGCAAAGCTGAAATTAGAATGGACCGGATTGATTTGGATCGAAAGTGGAATGATAAATGGCCCGAAAAGCCCGTTCTGACTCCGGAACGAAAATGATTCAACCCATATATCGAAATCGATGTTTTTGAGTATTTTAAAATCAATGGAACAAGTTTTAAGACCAAATTCCATCGTATGAAGAAGTTATGCTAAAATCAAGTTATTTCAAATTGATTTCAATTTTACTGATTTCTAGGCGTTTCGAGTCCGTACGATCAAAAAGACAAGTCTGGTCACTACGAAATTTGAAATCCTACTATAATTCTCTGTTAAGGATCCAGTGAAATTTGTTTTGTCGAAATCCGAGTCAGTGGAAAAATGGCTATTTTTCAGTTAGTTAAATAAATTAATAATTAATTAATTAAATCACTTTTTCAATTTCAATTCCAAAATTAACAAATCTTATCATTTTCGATTTCTTAAACCTTCACAATAATTTAGACAAGTTCAGATATCAAATTTAAGTTAATTAATTTACCCATTACCGTATTAAATTTCAATTTTAAATAATTTCACTAATTATCAATTGAAATTCCAATAAATCCATTTATTTGATTTTAAGTCTTGTTATTCAATCCATTATCACCAAATAGATAAAATTAACGTTGGTTCTTGGTTTATTACATTAATATTCTCAAATTTCATCTCAATTCTTATTTACGTAATATTTGAATATTAAATTTCATTTAAATCTAATTTATTAAATTTTAAATTAATAATCTCGATTCCTATTCTTACTTTGTTATCAAACAATAATAATTATAATTACTTTCTAGCATTGATCCTATCAAATTACAATTTAACACGTATTATTTTATCAATTAATACAACTTTGAATCTATTTTCCAATTTTCTAATTACAATCAATTAAAACCTTACAATTGTCTCAATTAATTAGGATTGCACTAAATTTGTTATTTATCAACTTGCTTTAGCCTTATTACCTTAATTTACGTTCAGTTACTATTAAGCAATATATTATTTCATTGGTTAATTCAACATTTACTTTTATTTGCTCATTTTCTATTTTCTAACCAAGTGCAACAATTTACACTATTACATTATTGGGATTTCACTCCAATTGTCAAAAATTAATTTTAATTACCATTGCTACATTTCATTTCTAGCACTCGCTTCATTTTATATTATAAAGTTTTTATCTCTTTCTAGATTTAATTACAAAATCTTACTAAATTAACCAATTTAATTATCAGAATTTACGGGTCGTTACATTAAAACTATTCATAAAGTTATTTATAAATTCCCAAAATAATTTAAAATTCTTCCCGTTATCATAAACTTTTACACAAATTCCTTTATACGCTTCCAAATCCCTTTTATACAAATTCTTTTATAAAACCCTTTTTATAATCCTTTAAACCTTTATAAAACCATTATAAAATTCATTATTAAATTCTTTTATAAACCATTATAAAATCTCTAACAAATTTATAAATTCATTTAAAAAGCCTTTACAAAATTTTAAAATCTTTGCAAAATTCTTTTATGTATTAGAGTTATTATAAAAATCTATATTTATTATCTCAAATCAAAATTTATTATATTAGATTAAATTTAAAATATATATTAAAACTATATTGAATATTTTATTTGAATTAAAATTTTAAACTATTTAAATGATATTTTTAAAGTAAATAAAATTATAAGCTAAAATCTTAAATTACATTTAAACCATATATTAATTTATAATTTTATTTATTAAAACATATAAAATAAATTATTTTCCAAATATAAATTTTAAATAAAATCATTAATAATTTTTTTAAACAAATTTATAAATCGAACATACTTTACTATTTAGAAAATAATTTAAAACCGACCAACGGTGTCCGCATATAGTTTTCTACCCTATGGTCAAGAGACAGAGTATGTATCATTTCGATCCCAAAATAGTTATATTTTCTAGGTATATATCATTTCAAGCCATATCCCGAATCAAAATTTCCAAATCAATAAAATCGCTCGGGTTTATCATTTCAACTTGCATCGATAAAACTTTAACGAACATATAATCATCTACTGCAAATTTAGCCCTTTTCTCTTCTTCTCGGTATAATTCTTCTACCTCATTTATGTTGTGTTCGTTCTAGCGTGAATAAGTTCTACCTTCTCGGTAGCATTCCTTACCAAAATGGAACCTAATATTAGTCTATTCCCTATGTCCAACCAATAAATAGGTGACTTATAGGGTCTACCATAAAGCGCCTCAAATGCGTTCATCCTGATACTCGACTGATTGCTATTATTGTATGACAACTCCACTACATACAAATCATCTTCCTATAATCTGCCAAAATATAAACATATGCACTCGGTAAATGTTTGAGCATATGGTTCATCTTTTTTGTTTGACCATCGGTCTACCCTAATCTATAATATCATTCGAGTATGTATCATTTCAACCCATAGTGATAATAATGATACAAACATCCAATCATTCAGAATGTCAACAAATAAATATCCATCACAATCAACATCCAAATCAACCAATAAATCACGACAAATAACTGGCTATCATTATCAAATATTTAACTAACAATGTAAATTCAATATTAATTTAAAGGCAATTTAATTCAATATAAATTTAAATTCAGTTAAAATGTCAAATTAACTACCAAACAACAACCAATAATATTCTTATCACATCTTAAATTTAATTTAACTAACATAAGATGGTTTAGTATTTATGAGTGGGCCAAATCACCCACCTTTGATTTTTCGTCCATTTAAAATCCAAATAAAGCCCAAATTTGAATAGTCCCAAAATGCAGCCAAACCTGTTCCATGTCGTCAAAAATTTCGATACGATCTCATTGGAAGAAATCGCACATCAGTTGGATCTCGTACGACAAAGTTATGATAGTTAGAAGGTTTGAAATTTAAATTAAATTTTAAAATAAATGAAGGGAAATTTAGAAAATATCCGTACCTCCCTCAATCTCGTAACCCTAGCGCATGCATATGCGACCAAACCCAATCACCTACCTAGAAACAGTTGCCACCTTATTGATTTCCCACCGTCGCTAATAAGTTGGCCTACGCCACGATCAAGCCATGCCACGAGCTTCTATGCCATAAGCCACCCCCTTGCTGACCACGCTGCCACATCCGGTGCTCCACATCACATCGCGGCCGCCACCACTTTACATGATAATTTTGGTGAATTTAGGCAATAAACAAACCGTGTTGATGCACTCTACTCGACGCCCTCTTCCGGCAACAACTTCCTGATCATAAAATAGATGAAGGTCCACCGTTGAATCGACAACCCTAGTTTCGACGATCAAGACTTCTTCAAAGATTTCTTGCCAAACCGGACCTCGTTTGCAAAAATGAATAGCAGATATACATTACACTCATCGAGAGCTTTCGAACGATATATTGTATGACATAGTTTGAGGAGTTTGGATTTTGAAGTTTGATTTGAAATTGAAATTAGGGTTTTGATTGGACTTAGGTTTTAGTGATTACAACCATTTGAGAAGGAAGAAGAAGTAGATGATTTGAATAGATACGTACGGAAATGGGAATAGACATCTAGGGCTTTAGGAAACAATTATTTATATGAATAGATGGATAAGAATGTGAATATGCATATCGAATTGGGTCGAAACATTAACAACGACCTGAAGTGCCCGTTCATTCCTAAAACTAAAGTAGGTCATCCCATACGTTTAAATATAGGTTTTCGATATTTTTAAAATCAATCGAATTTATTTCAAACCCTAATTCCACTGTATATAGAAATTAGCTTTTAAAATCAATTTATATTCATTTAAATTTCATTAATCGATTTCTACACGTTTCGAGCTCGCACGATCAAACGACAAGTACGATCGCTACAAAACTTGAAATTCTATAATAATTCATCATTACGGATCTGAAGAAACTAGTTTCATCGAAATCCGAGACAGTGGCCAAAATGGCTATTTTTCACGTTAATTAAATAAATTATTTAATATCAATTTAATCACTTTTAAATTAAAATTTAAAAGTTAAAAATTTTATCATTCTTGATTATACAGAAATTTATAATCTTTAAAAATACAAATTTCCATATTAAATCCACGATTTAAATATTGCATTAATTCCAGCGTTCAATTACAGCTATATCAAAATTTCAGTTAATTATCATTTAAATTCAATCAGATTCTTTTATTTCAATTCACATTCTTATTATTGGATCAACTATTACCTTATGGAATAATTAACACTTACATTTTATTAATTCATATTGTACAGTTATCATCTTAACTCATATTAATTATAATATTTCAATTTCATTAATTCCATTAATTAGTTATATAATTTCTTATTTACAATTATAACCAAATTAACTTTATAATTATTACAATTGACTGAAATTACATTAAAATAACTGTCAGTAACATTCAAAGAACGTTATTAAATTATATTCTAATTATTTTTCTCATTAATAAATCATAAATTTTTAATTTCTCATAATATTAAATTTCAAAATCTTATTGTGACGATCCAGATTTTTAACGTCTGTTAATTGGGTAATTAACTAATTTAAACCATTGGAATATTAATTTCGATTAGTCGAATAAATAAATTTCTAAGAGTTAAAAATATTCGTATCCGTAAATTGATTTGAAAACTATGGTAAATATTGAATTATAAAATCACTCGATATGATAAATCTTATAGAAATAAATAATATATAAACTCTCCCATTTAAATTAAGACAAAACATCCATATGATATACATATATATAAATATATACAAGTTTGTGTGGATTAGACACACACACACACATATATATATATAAGTATATAAGTATGTATGTATGTATACCCATAGAAAGAAAATATATAGGTAAATAGGAAATAATGCGAGATATATATAAAAAATATATAAAGACAAAATATGTATAGGTGTGTAGAAAGTGGGAAAATACATAAATGTTCATGAGCTATATGGATTTAATGGGTATGCAAATTCATATGAATAAAGTAAAATATATGGGAAGGCGTAAATGTAAATATGATAAAATAAATAAATACATACATATATATATATTCAAAAATTAAGAAGCATATAGTGGTTGGAAATATGAAAATGTATAATTGTATATATGATAACAAATACAAGTGCATTTACATTTGGTAAAGGCAAATTTACCTACATGTATACATATGAAGTGTGTGTGTGTATCAATTCATATAAAAATATTTGTAAACAAAAAAGGAGACAACATCAAATCCAAGCATACAAAACATAAAATCATTGTCAACACCAAAATCTAATCATAGCAAACATCAAAATTTTTGCACATGATATCGGATCAAAATATGAAAAGTAAGGAATCTCAGCCTGTACAGGTGCAAGCTTACATTGTACACCTTCTCTTCCTTATATACCACTATTTGTTACCTTCATGTAACACCCAAAAGAAATAAAGCAGAAAAGAAAATATAATAACAATAAAAATAGAAATATCGAGACAGTTCAAAGCCTAAAGCTAGAAAAAAAACAGAGTGTTCATCTTGGGTTTACAGGTGAGTAAAACCAGGGCCGGCCCTGGCACTGGGCTGCTTGGGCGACTGCCCAGGGCCCAATCCTAGATCAGGGCCCAATAAATAAAGAAGTTTGTATATATGAACTTAAAATAATAATAATAATGCATGTGCCGTAATAAAATGTATTCTCTGCTAATGTTGGTGGTTTGCAGTTTTAGCAGCTGGAGTTCAAGTCCTAGTTATTGTGCTTTGAAAACAAAAAAAATATTAATTTTAAAAAATATTCATTGTTTTTGCCCAGGGCCCCAATTTCTGTTGGACCGGGCCTGAGTAAAACACATACTGATTACCAAATGTACATCTATATAACTGAGGTTTTGGTTGAATCAGTCAATAATGTATGTATCTTTATGTATGTGAGTATATGTATGGATTCCACCTACAGAAAAAAATCATTGAGCTTCTTCTTCCAACCCTCTTTTCAGGATTTATATTTTACTTTTAAAAAGGTCAAACCTTTCACTTTTAAAAATAAATATCTTCATATCTAACTAGCCTTAAGTCATGATTCCAAAACTGAAGTTTTTGGTTATGAGTATAGAATAAATCAAAATTTGATTCATTAAATTTCATTAAGCGTAGACATGAGAAAACCCATTTTACAGTGAGTAGCTTAGGGTTGGTTAAATTTCGAAGGTCGTAACTAAAGCAATGAATAATATAGTTGTAATCATTGGGTAAAAAAATGATTTTTAAGAGGGTTTTGGGAATTTTTAGTGTTATGTGGAGGTGGTATTGTGAAGCTGATCGGGGATGGGGGTTTCTCAAATTTCGACGAGATGGTCAATTTTGGGCCTTGGTGTTCACAGTGGAGGAGGTAAAGGAGATGGCATACTCATGAAAAATAGTGCAACATTTTTTAAATGTCGATGGTAGCCGAACGAGACGAGACTAGGGTTTAAGCGGGAAACTGGGTGGCCTCGTTTTCAAGGCGAAGGGTGGTGTCACGGAGGTGATAGGCGACTGCGGTATGGGGAAGAAAGGAAGATAGGGCCATGGCGAGTCTACGGGTGGGTTTTGGGAACTCCGATTGCCGGAGATGGTTGGAAGAGGCGGAAAGAGGTGGACGAGTTCGTTTTCGGTTTGGGTTGGAGGGTGATGTTTTGATTTAGGGTTTGTCGTGGAAAGCTAGGTGGCCAGTGGGTTTCGAGGGTCGAAGTTGACGTGGGGAGTTGGCCAGAGGTGGACAGCGACGTTTTGTCGACATGTGCACATGCACGGCGTGTTTCCAGTGCAGGTCGAACAGGGTGCAGGGAAAAGAGGACTGCTAGATATAAATGAAAAGAAGAGGAGAGGGAGAAGAATTATGGGCTGGGTTTGGACCGTAAGTAGAGAAACGAAGAAAGAAAATAAGAAGTAATAGAAAAGAAAAGGTAAAAGCAAAAAGAATAAAAGGAAAAGAATAAAAGGGAAAGGGATATAGAAAAATGTAAATAAAAGAATAGGAAAAGAAAAGAAAAAGGATAAAAGAAAAGAAAGAAATAGAAAAAATTAAAAATTAAAAAAAGGAAATAAGTAGAGAAAATAAAAAGTAAAAGAAAGGGAAAAGAAAAATGAAAGGAAAAGAAAAGTGAAAAGAAAAGGGAAATTGTATATATTTATATGATAACTTATATCTTTCTTTCTTTAACTAAAGATCTATTTTCACTTTAAATCCGTAGTTGGAAGTCCAAAGATATTTTATAATGGTAATTTGGTACATTATTATTATTTGACTTAAACCTATGGGAAATTCATAATATTTATGATTTATTTTTAGTTAATAAATTGTTTAATTCGTAATTAATTTGATAAAAATATGAGTGGAATTAATTAAGAAAAGTTAATAAAATTCAAATGTGTGGTTGGTATGATAGTCGTTATCAATCGTTTAATTGGCGACAACCTATATCTTGCCTTAACCTTGTCGGAGGGTTAATTTAATTATTCTTGTCTGTGACATTAAGTGGTCAGACAAGTCTCCCCATATTTAAAAAGTGCCACCCCATGTAAAAAACTTACTTATTTTAAAGAATTTGCCCTTTTAAATTTATCACTTGGATTCAAAGAGAGTGGGATCGGATATCAGCGTTATTTGGATCCACTTCAATTTAGTTATCACTACCAATCTTTGCGGGTTTGATTATAGAGTCTAATAGGCTGGAATTGAATAAGTTAAGTAAATCCGACTATTTAAAATAAGTAACGGTATTTAGATATTATTTCAATATCAATGGATTTTGTAACAAGTGTTTGGTTATAACAAGATAAAAACTCATAGTGTTGAACGAGTTACCTTGGCTTTAAAGAAGCTTTATAACTTAAATATTTCAAATTGAGTTGGTTTTACTCACGCCGGTTTCCATCCTGACTCGGGTGTTACTTTATTGTAATATTCAGGTCAGACCGAGTATTATAGATTTTCAGGTTAGGACGCTTTGGAAGTCCGAAGACGAGCTGGATGGCTGGGACGTATTGATTATATTCTGCTGTGTATCATATACTATAGGCAATATTTAGGGACAAGTTATTATAACTGTCCATATTTGTTGTACTCTGATATCTTGTATGTGTATTGATAGTTGCACCTTTTTCTTGTATAAATGTTGTTATTTTGTATTATATTTTGTTCCGCTACGATTGTGAGATTCTATGCTGTCGTTTCTGTTTCTTATTCTACATCTTCTTTTTCTTGACCGCAACAGCCTGGTATTTCTGGCACTCGATTGCTCGACACTCGATTGCTCGGCACTCTATACAGTGAATGTATTATTGTCGATTTTCGGGGTCGAAAATCTTCGATCCATTACACTTATTTAATTTAATATCTTGATTATCAAAAAATATCGGTCGTTACACTCTCCCTTACTCAAAACATTCATCCTTGAATAGGAATAAGAAGGCATTAAGAGTTTTGATATATTCTAATTCAAAATAAACAATTTATAAACAATTAATTCACATAATTTAGTTTAATAAAAATTTGAAAATAACTCAACTTTTAAAAAAAAATTCCTAAGTCTTAAATTCATGAAAATTTTTGGCAGATTTTCCTTTGCATGGATAGGTCTGGAAAAATAATAACATCAATAATTTCAATATATATCACATTTTGGTAATAAAACACCCCATACCATAGGAAAAACAATAAATATTTTTCCAAAACCATAATCCGAAAACGTACCTATTTGTTGAGCAAGCAAACTTTATTTATTAAACCAAAAGCAGTAGCTATTTCTTCCGTAAACCTGTATTCCAATTATTTAATCCAAAATAGTGAGAATTATGTACAACAGAAATATTTGATTGTTTCAATTAGTAACAAAAACAAATCAACACAAAACATATGCAAAAAAACATTACAAACATTATATGCAATCAAAGTCTCATCATACATCCATAACCATCAAACTAATAATTTGTTCACTTTCAGAAACTTTTCATCGTACAAGGATGATAAATACACTACTAAGGTTTCCTATGCTTAATGGTCTTAGATAATTACTTAATAGATTATTCATACAGCCTTAAACAATTTGACGTATCCATTCCCAAACTTCCCATTAGTCAAACAATACTGAATTTAAATGTTATTTAAGTTTTTTTATATTGATTTCCTTTTTACTCTTTTATTTATTTTTATTTATTCATACAATGTCATTTTTCCATTAATTTACATTCATTTACTCACATATGTTATATCCATTTAATTATTTAGAACATCAATAGATCAATTCTTAAAATATTATATAAGTTTCTTTACAAATTTAATTCACAATTATTATTATTATTATTATTTTGGCAAGGCCAGCCGGTTTTATAGTGGACCGCCCACTTTATATTACGAATGTAATAAAAACTTTAGATACAGGAGTAAGGCAAAGACACCTTAACTGCTTTGAAAAGGAAAATAGAGCACTGGAGTGTGATAAACATGCCACAGCTACAACATAACGCCT
This sequence comes from Allium cepa, assembly GCA_030765085.1. Taxonomy (NCBI): domain Eukaryota; kingdom Viridiplantae; phylum Streptophyta; class Magnoliopsida; order Asparagales; family Amaryllidaceae; genus Allium; species Allium cepa. The sequence continues at coordinate 597,803,335 of CM060941.1, read as the reverse complement.
AGACTACTTCTCCTCCGCGGTTGGAGAAGTGCCAACATCCACAATCACATGGGAAGAAACTAAAGGGACATTCCCAAAAATACCAGCATAGGGGCAGAAAAGGACTGCAAGACATGCATCATAAACCACAGCATCAGATGAGTATATGAAGGAACGATGCCAAGTAGAATCAGCAAGCAAGTCGATATCCAAAGCCGCATACGGACCATCCACATCGAGAACTAAGGAGTCACCAGAAGGCTTGTAATAAAGGCATCTAAGGTCCAAATGATCATCCGAAACAAATTGGAAATAAGAGTCATCCAAGGGGTTCAATCGCATATCAGAAATGCGATCAACCCAACATCCCTCGGACTTGTCCCAAACAACTAGCAAACGAGGCAGAATCGGAATAGGAACCGCAGAAACATCAGAAAGAGCCACAGAAGATGAAGGGGAAGCACGCTGAGCATCAGAACAAGGAGGCGGTTCTGGGACATATAAAGGAGTAGAAGGGGGAGTAACCTGAGGAGAAACCATAGGAACCCATTTCCTGAGCGGAGGCCGAGGGATCTTAGGAGCCGCTGTAGAAACATCAGAATGCGAGCAGACGATTGCCTGGTGGCCAAAGGAGCGACATGAGGAACAAATGTCAAGAACCCAACCGTAGCGAACCTGGACTTCCACTACATGCCCAAAGCTAATTGAACGGGAATAGAGGAAGGGAGGGGCTTAGAAGGGGAAATCTCGATCAGAGCCTTAGCGAACATCAATTTATCGCGCGCAACCATATTATTGTCAAAACATTTCAATTTACCTACATTACAAGCTAGCCAATTCAAACCAAGTAAAGGTTGAAGAGCAGAGGGGATATGGGGAAAGTAGACCCAAACGGGGATAGAGAAGACTTGCTCACGAGCACTAGCAACAGTCGGAGACCAAGGAGTAATAATAAAAGGTTGCCTACCGAAAAAAAAAGGCTCAGCCTTAAGAACACGACAGCGATTGTGACGACCACCCATGACTCCCGCACGGAAACAAGGGAATGGTGCGCTGAAAGTGTGCCAGGCAGCCATGGACGATGGTCAGGGTAGAATAAACATCGCAGAATCTCTATCATAGAACTCACAGGGCATGGATCAAATACAATAGAGAAAAATATATATAGTGAAGCTCCAAAACAGAATATCATCATAGACATCATAGTGGTTTGATACAATCATCTGAAAGTTAGTACAATCATGCCTCACTACAAACACTCGGAGTAACAACAAAACAGCGGAAATATCCAGTACATAGAATATGAAAATAATATGTAAAAGCCTCCTACTCGTCTTCGCCATCTGCATCGTCAATCACTAAGGTCAGCACCTGCCACCTGTCACTTAGTCTGCCCATCCCAAAACATGGATGAACAGCCCAAGGTAATAAGAGGAGACATAAAACCTTGAGTCAGACAAAGTCCTAGTGAGCAGTAAATCAACAATCAAACATACCAAAGGAACATAAAGGATAAAAGGAATAGGAACCCAAATCATCCCACTCCACCTCTTTCTACAGTGATAGCCCCCAGACACACACTAATAAGAAGCAAGCATAGCAACAGGTAACTAAAGTAAAGCGATAATCACTCGAGTCAAGGTCGATGTTTTCCAAATACAAACCCCCAAGGCCTAAACCAAGATCAGATAAGCACCCAGAAAACACCGTTCTTGAGACCGAATGATGATATAACCAACATCCATGACTCTGGCTATCACTGTTATCATTGCCTTGATTTCATCGTTAGTTGAATGAATGGCACATTCTTTCATCCGTCAGTCAAGGGCTAATGGTAACCCCGGTTCTAAACATAACTCCGCACGTCATCGTGACCCGTGCCTAGGATATCAATGCTGCCCAGAGTACTAGCACGTCATCGTGACCCGTGCCTGGGATATCAATGCCGCCCAACGTACTCTTGCTTTGAGCATGCTAGAACCTTCAACAACGATGAAGTCTTAGCCTCCTAGTCATCCTCCTCGACGACTATTCCCATACTAGATCAAGCACCTCTCGAGCCATCCATTATCCATCAAAACTCGAACCATATCACCGAGTTAACATCATGCTTGGAATGATCCCGCCTGGACTGGACCAAGACTATCTCATATCGTACTTTGCTTCATCGCATCTTAGCAAAGTCCATATCATGCTTCGCCTCATCATATCACGGCAAAGTCCATCATCATCATACTTTGCTTCCTTGTATCATCGCAAAGTCCTCGAATCCATCCATATGAGCTTTCTCATCCGCTTCATATGCCACAAGCAGCTTTCACCATTCAAGAGCCTTTCCACTTAGCTTTTGAATCATCTTCGACCATCTTGTTCCAAATCAACTACTAGCTAACTTGAAACAATCAAATCAATCATACATTCAAACAATCAATCATTCAAACAAAATCTAATAAGCAATATTAACTATAATGGCAATTTCGTAAATAAATGAGTGAAAGTCTATCATACATGAATTATGGATTTCTAGCATAGATCTATCAAATATAAAACATGGGTTTTGTTCCTATATCTCGATAAATGAACTTGCATAGGTAAACATCTTCATAAACAATGGATCTACATGCAGACTTAAGAAAAATGCGAGAAATCACTATCTTTAACACATAAACGAACCACCACTCCAATATACTCCTTTGGATCCGTGTGAGAGATAACTACCACTCACCGAATCACCCAAACACTTCAAAAACTAATCACTTCAGATCTGGACAGCAAGGATTCAAGCTCGATTTGTTGAAATCTCGCTTGAAATGGTGAAATCTAGCTTCGTCGGAAGAAGATCTTCAACTTTGGCTCTTCGATCTTCGATCTTGATCTTCGATCTTGGATGGATGTTAGCACTTGATCAAAGCGGAGAAATGAAGTGAAGAAATGTTGTAGTTGAGCTCTAAAAATGGCAGCACTTCGTTGCTTCAAAATCCGGTGCCAAAAAGTGAGCCAAACTCCTCTATTTATAGGCTGATTTCACCCTTAGGTCGTCGCCCAGTTTTAGGTCGTTGCCGACCTAAAGATCCCCGACCTAACTTAGGTCGTTTACGACCTAAGTCTCAATAGTACATGCAACCTAAAACACAGCCGCCTTCCTTAACTCGAACCAACGACCTACGACTTATCCAAACACACAAGATCTCACGACCTAACTCCTATGCGACCTAACAAACAAGGCCGACTTAGCACACACATGCACTTACACGACCTACCTAGCTGCCGACTTAAAAGCTTACGACCTAACACATAAGCCTCTATACGACCTAACCTAGTCACGACCTATCGAGCAACACGAGTTACGACTCATCAGCTTACGACCTAACAATGCTATGACCTAAAACATGACGACTTAACTACCAGGCCATAACTCGTCTACGACCTAACTTCCTTAGGCCGTTCCAAAACTCCACCGACCTAACTATCATACGACCTAACCCCTTAGGTCATCAACCCTTAACTCGTCCCAAATCACTAAGTCGTCTAACCTTTAGGTCGTCTATTACTATAGGTCGTCTACGACTTAAGACTCTAGTAACTCCCTAACTCGTTAAATCTTAGGTCGTTACCTCTATAGGTCGCTCTATCACCCTAACTCGTATACGACCTATCACTTAACTTGTGCCAACTTCTATAACTCATAATACTACTAGGTCGCTCAGAAACCCATAACTCATAACCTCTATAACTCGGCAACTCTTATAGCTCGTTAACGACCTAACACACTAACTCGTTAACTCATCTTAACTGCTAGGTCGTAATCTCCTAAGTCATTTACGACTTAAAAACCCACTGACTCGTACACGACTCATCTCTTAACTCGTTAGTTCCTCTAACTCAACCTAACTTCCACACGGGTCAATTCCTTACGAGTTAAATTCATACGACTTAGGCTAAAGATGCCTTAAACAACACTAACGACCTAATAATTCTACGATCTATCGATACGTAAAAAAAATACGGGTCATTACATTCTCTCCCCCTTAGGAATTTCGCCCCCGAAATTCCAAACAAACAAGGGCAACCAAAACTATTCTGCATGCCTACCATCCATAGCAATCAACAAACCATGCATCCAATTACTAGCCTAGCATGCAGAATTCTAAAATTAGAATCAAGCTACAAATTCATGAGATGCCACGACACCTTAGGGCCATACCTCGAAGAGTTCAGGATGAGCTTCCTTCATCCTCTCTTCCTCCTCCCATGTACAGTCGTTAACATCGTCACTCCATTGTATCTTGAGCAACGTAATCGTCTTCCTCCTAAGCTGTTTCGTGTCGGTTTCTACAACACGAAGCGGCTTACGAGGTCTCGTAACAATTGGATCAACCTCCAAATCTTCACAGCTATCGGCAGAAACCACTGTATTCGAGTCGTGCACATACTTCCGCAAATATGATACATGAAAAACATTGTGCACACCCGACATCTTTTCCGGTAACTCCAATCTATAAGCGAGCTTCCCAATTCGCTCGATAATCGGGAATGGTCCAACAAATCTCGGAGTCAATTTTCCTTTCTTCCCGAATCGAATAACATTCTTCAGAGGAGAAATCTTCACAAAAACCATATCACCTACGTCGAATTCCAAATCTTTTCGACGCTTATCGGCATAACTCTTCTGACGGTCTTGGGCTGCCTTCATTCGTTGCCGAATGATCTCTATACAATCCGAAGTCTGACGAATCATCTCAGGCCCAAGTATCAGCTTTTCTCCAGTTTCCAACCAACATGTTGGAGAGTTACACGGTCTTCCATACAGTGCGTCATATGGTGCCATACCAATACTTGACTGGTAACTGTTATTATACGCAAATTCCACCAAATGAAGATGATCTTCCCATGATCCTCCGAAATCCAAAACACATGCCCTAAGAAGATCTTCCAAAACTCGGTTGACTCTCTCAGTCTGACCATCTGTTTGAGGATGATAAGCTATACTCAAACATAACTCGGTTCCCAAAACCTCCTGGAAGCTCTTCCAAAATCCACTAGTGAACAATGGGTCTCGATCACTCATTATACTCTTCGGAATACCATGGAATCGAACTATCCACTTAACATACAATTCAGCCAACTTCGATGCAGTCCTAGTTGATCGAACAGGAATAAATCTTGCACTCCTGGTCAAACGATCTACAATGACCCAAATCCCTTCATTTCCCGCTCTCGTTCTAGGTAAACCATCGATAAAATCCATCGATATCTGCTCCCACTTCCATGTAGGAACTTCTAATGGCTGAAGCAACCCACTGGGCTTCTTCTGCTCTGCTTTAACCATCTGGCAGTTCATGCACTTGGAAATAAAATTTCCAACATCCTTCTTCATACCTTCCCAGTAATAGGTTCTCTTCATATCCCGATACATCTTATTTCCACCTGGATGAATTGTCAACTTCGAGTGATGACTTTCCCTTAGAACTTCATCTCTCAATTCATCGATATCGGGAACAACCAGTCGTCCTTGCTTGCGAAGCCAACCCTCTTGATCGACCTCGAATCCTTTATCCTTCTCTGGTTCCAATCCAGATTCCAAATCACGGATAATCTTGACAAGCTTATCGTCTCGCTTTTGGCTCTCGCCAATCCTTTCCACAAGAGTAGGCCTTATCGATAAGTTTGCCAACATTTCAGGTTCCAATTCACATCTAGGCCTGAAATCAAATCCAGCCAAATACTCGAGACTCTTCCATTCCGAAAACATGACTCCCAATCCCGCGTGTCTTCGACTCAACGCATCAGCTACTGCGTTACATATTCCCGGAGTATAAGCTATACCAAAATCATATGATGCTAAAAACTCTAGCCATCGTTGCTGCCGAAGATTCAAATCCTTTTGGGAGAAAAGATACTTCAACGACTTGTGATCCGTAAACAACTCGAATCGAACCCCCAATAGATAATGTCTCCACATCTTCAGAGCAAACACAATTGCCGCTAACTCCAAATCATGAGTCGGGTAATTCCTTTCATGCGGCTTCAGTTGTCGACTCGCGTACGCAACAACTTTATCCTTCTGCATTAGCACTGCCCCAAGTCCAGTACCACATGCATCGGTGTAAACCACCATCTCATCATTCCCACTTGGAATAGTCAAAACAGGAGCACTCGTCAGTCGCTCTTTCAGGATTCCAAAGGCCTGCTCACACTTAGCATCCCAACTGAATACCTGATTCTTCTTCGTCAATCCTGTCAATGGTGTAGCTATCTTGGAAAAGTCTTTGATAAACCGTCGATAATATCCTGCTAGTCCAAGAAAACTTCTCACATCTGATGCATTCTTAGGTCTGACCCAATCCTGGATCGCTGCCACCTTAGCGGGATCAACCGCTATTCCATTTCCAGAAATAACATGGCCTAAGAATCTCACTTCACTCTTCCAGAAGTGACACTTCGAAAACATAGCCTTCAGCTGATGTTTCCGCAAGATTTCCAAAACAATACGAAAGTGCGTCTTGTGCTCTTCCTCAGTTCTGTAATAAATCAGAATATCATCCACGAACACAAGTACAAACTTGTTCAACTGATCTCTGAACACTCTATTCATAAGATCCACAAAATATGCTGGTGCGTTAGTCAATCCAAACGGCATTACCAGCCACTCATAAAACCCGGATGGTGTCCTAAAAGCAGTCTTCGGCACACTATCCTTCGCCACTCTCAACTGGTGAAATCCCGTTGCCAAATCCATCTGAGAAAACACCTTCGCCTCGTGGAGCTGATCAAACAAGTCATCTATTCTCGGCAATGGATACTTGTTCTTCTTAGTCACCTTATTCAGCTCACGATAATCAACACACAACCTCAACGATCCATCCGCTTTGGTTGCGAACACAACTGGTGCACCCCATTCGGACACACTACGCCGAATGAATTCTTTCCGCAAAAGGTCATCAACTTGCACCCTCAACTCTTGCTGTTCTCTAGGCGTCATTCGCCTAAGAGGCATCACAACGGGTCTGGCTCCCTCAACTAGATCGATACGAAACTCAATCTCCCTATGCGGCGGTAACCCTTTGACCTCGTCAAAGACATCCTCGAATCCATTCACGATTGGCACCGATGACAGTCCATCCCGTGGAACAACCAGCGAATACATGAAGCTCATGAAGACGCCTTCTTCATGCTTACATCGTATCACAACCTTTCGCCCCTCCACATTCTCGACTGTCACCTCCAATCTCTCACAATCAACCTTTGCCGCATACTTCCTAAGCCAGTCCATACCCAAAATAATTCCGAACCCCGCAAAGTTCAAAACAAAGCAATCACAAACAAAAGAGCAATCATGACTCGACACAACTAGACCACGGCATAGCATACACAAACAAGACGAACCCCCAACTGGATTAGTCACTACCAATGGTCTATCAACAATTTCCGGTTCCAAACCTAACCGGTCTACCAACTTATTACAAACAAAAGAATGAGACGCTCCAGTATCAAACAAAACTCTAACTGGAACACCACAAATGGAAAGAGTACCTTGAACCACCACACTCTTCCCCTTCTCTTCAGCAGTAGGAGCTTTCGAAGACGATGGAACAGCCCCCAAAGCATAAGCTTTCACAATCTGCTTTTCCCTCAACGGTTCCGGACAATTCTTCTTAATATGCCCCAGCTTGTCACAGTTGTGGCACTTCACCGATACCTTTGGATTCTTGCAATCCCTGGAGAAATGGCCTTTCTGTTGACAGTTGAAACAAGTCACTTCGCCTTTCGGCTTCTGCTGGCCATTCTTACCCTTCTGCTGTTGCTGCTTCCTCTTCTTATTTCCACCCTGCTGTGGTTTGAGCTCTTCCTTGGTCACAGCAACAACAGACCCTTCCTTAGGAAACAAACTCTCATGCCTGAGAGCTTTTTCCACAAGCTTCTCAAATGGATCGTCCAAGTGATCCACTAGCTGCCTCCCAAGATAAGCGTCCAAACCGGTCACAAACTTCTCATTCTTCTGATAGGGAGAATCAATATGCGATCGAGCATACTTGGACAAAGCCTCAAACTCAGAAACATACTCAAGAACCGACCTCCCGCCTTGCTTGAGCTGAACAAACTTCTTAAACAAAACAGACTTCTGAGCAGTAGAGATGAACTTAGCTTCAAACCTAGCTTGAAACTGCTCCCAAGAAATCTCTTCTTCTGGAGTATCAATGGTGATAGAGTTCCACCAATCAGAAGCTCTCCCTTGAAGCTGTCTTGATGCAAGCTTCCTTTTAGTTGTATCCTCAATTCCCAAGTCGCCAAAGATCCTTCTACAAGCATCTATCCATCTTTGGACTTCAATGGTAGATTCTGTCCCTAAGAAAACCTTCCCTCCAAGAGCAGTATAATCCTTACAAAGCTTAGCAAAATCCACCGGTCTTGGAGCTTGAACTTGAACTCCAACATCTACAGATGGCCCTGGAGTTGGTATCCTTCTCATGATAGAAGTCATCATGGCTTCAAACATAGCTCCATAATCAGCAACTCCTTCAGCGGCACGGCCATCCCTTGCAACTGGTCTCCCTCTTCGACTCATCCTTAGTATCTACAAAAAGGACTAATTAGAACACCTTGAGGAACAACTACATAAGGAGTTCAAATCCATCTATACTATTATATTATATATAGTAATCATCCATCAAAATACAATTACGTCTCTCTTACGTAGTTACGTCAGCGAGCATTGGCTAAAATCGATTAACCAAAGCTCTGATACCAAATGTGACGACCGCCCATGACTCCCGCACGGAAACAAGAGAATGGTGCGCTGAAAGTGTGCCAGGCAGCCATGGACGATGGTCAGGGTAGAATAAACATCGCAGAATCTCTATCATAGAACTCACAGCGCATGGATCAAATACAATAGAGAAAAATATATATAGTGAAGCTCCAAAACAGAATATCATCATAGACATCATAGTGGTTTGATACAATCATCTGAAAGTTAGTACAATCATGCCTCACTACAAACACTCGAAGTAACAACAAAACAGCGGAAATATCCAGTACATAGAATATGAAAATAATATGTAAAAGCCTCCTTCTCGTCTTCGCCATCTGCATCGTCAATCACTAAGGTCAGCACCTGCCACCTGTCACTTAGTCTGCCCATCCCAAAACATGGATGAACAGCCCAAGGTAATAAGAGGAGACATAAAACCTTGAGTCAGACAAAGTCCTAGTGAGCAGTAAATCAACAATCAAACATACCAAAGGAACATAAAGGATAAAAGGAATAGGAACCCAAATCATCCCACTCCACCTCTTTCTACAGTGATAGCCCCCAGACACACACTAATAAGAAGCAAGCATAGCAACAGGTAACTAAAGTAAAGCGATAATCACTCGAGTCAAGGTCGATGTTTTCCAAATACAAACCCCCAAGGCCTAAACCAAGATCAGATAAGCACCTAGAAAACACCGCTCTTGAGACCGAATGATGATATAACCAACATCCATGACTCTGGCTATCACTGTTATCATTGCCTTGATTTCATCGTTAGTTGAATGAACGGCACATTCTTTCATCCGTCAGTCAAGGGCTAATGGTAACCCCGGTTCTAGACATAACTCCGCACGTCATCGTGACCCGTGCCTAGGATATCAATGCTGCCCAGAGTACTAGCACGTCATCGTGACCCGTGCCTAGGATATCAATGCCGCCCAACGTACTCTTGCTTTGAGCATGCTAGAACCTTCAACAACGATGAAGTCTTAGCCTCCTAGTCATCCTCCTCGACGACTATTCCCATACTAGCTCAAGCACCTCTCGAGCCATCCATTATCCATCAAAACTCGAACCATATCACCGAGTTAACATCATTCTTGGAATGATCCCGCCTGGACTAGACCAAGACTATCTCATATCATACTTTGCTTCATCGCATCTTAGCAAAGTCCATATCACGCTTCGCCTCATCATATCACGGCAAAGTCCATCATCATCATACTTTGCTTCTCGTATCATCGCAAAGTCCTCGAATCCATCCATATGAGCTTCCTCATCCGCTTCATATGCCACAAGCAGCTTTCACCATTCAAGAGCCTTTCCACTTAGCTTTTGAATCATCTTCGACCATCTTGTTCCAAATCAACTACTAGCTAACTTGAAACAATCAAATCAATCATACATTCAAACAATCAATCATTCAAACAAGATCTAATAAGCAATATTAACTATAATGGCAATTTCGTAAATAAATGAGTGAAAGTCTATCATACATGAATTATGGATTTCTAGCATAGATCTATCAAATATAAAACATGGGTTTTGTTCCTATATCTCGATAAATGAACTTGCATAGGTAAACATCTTCATAAACAATGGATCTACATGCAGACTTAAGAGAAATGCGAGAAATCACTATCTTTAACACATAAACGAACCACCACTCCAATATACTCCTTTGGATCCGTGTGAGAGATAACTACCACTCAACGAATCACCCAAACACTTCAAAAACTAATCACTTCAGATCTGGACAGCAAGGATTCAAGCTCGATTTGTTGAAATCTCGCTTGAAATGGTGAAATCTAGCTTCGTCGGAAGAAGATCTTCAACTTTGGCTCTTCGATCTTCGATCTTGATCTTCGATCTTGGATGGATGTTAGCACTTGATCAAAGCGGAGAAATGAAGTAAAGAAATGTTGTAGTTGAGCTCTAAAAATGGCAGCACTTCGTTGCTTCAAAATCCGGTGCCAAAAAGTGAGCCAAACTCCTCTATTTATAGGCTGATTTCACCCTTAGGTCGTCGCCCAGTTTTAGGTCGTTGCCGACCTAAAGATCCCCGACCTAATTTAGGTCGTTTACGACCTAAGTCTCAATAGTACATGCAACCTAAAACACAGCCGCCTTCCTTAACTCGAACCAACGACCTACGACTTATCCAAACACACAAGATCTCACGACCTAACTCCTATGCGACCTAATAAACAAGGCCGACTTAGCACACACATGCACTTACACGACCTACCTAGCTGCCGACTTAAAAGCTTACGACCTAACACATAAGCCTCTATACGACCTAACCTAGTCACGACCTATCGAGCAACACGAGTTACGACTCATCAGCTTACGACCTAACAATGCTACGACCTAAAACATGACGACTTAACTACAGGCCATAACTCGTCGACAACCTAACTTCCTTAGGCCATTCCAAAACTCCACCGACCTAACTATCATACAACCTAACCCCTTAGGTCGTCAACCCTTAACTCGTCCCAAATCACTAAGTCGTCTAACCTTTTAGGTCGTCTATTACTATAGGTCGTCTACGACTTAAGACTTTAGTAACTCCCTAACTCGTTAACTCTTAGGTCGTTACCTCTATAGGTCGCTCTATCACCCTAACTCGTATACGACCTATCACTTAACTTGTGCCAACTTCTATAACTCATAATACTACTAGGTCGCTCAGAAACCCATAACTCGTAACCTCTATAACTCGGCAACTCTTATAACTCGTTAACGACCTAACACACTAACTCGTTAACTCATCTTAACTGCTAGGTCGTAATCTCCTAAGTCGTTTACGACTTAAAAACCCACTGACTCGTACACGACTCATCTCTTAACTCGTTAGTTCTTCTAACTCAACCTAACTTCCACACGGGTCAATTCCTTACGAGTTAAATTCATACCACTTAGGCTAAAGATGCCTTAAACAACACTAACGACCTAATAATTCTACGATCTATCGATACGTAAAAAAAATACGGGTCATTACAGCGATCGTCAGCGGAGGAGAATAAAAGGAAATACATGGAATCAACCAGCCTAACAAGAAGATCGCCACGAAGTCTCCAAATCCTACGACAAACCGAAGCCGCATCAAGCAGGCAATGAGATGGGTCCAGAAAGAATCCAACCAAGTAATCTGACCAATAGTCCAAACCAGCTTGCATAACAATGGGAGGAGGGATCATCACTCCACTTTCCTCAACAATTTCAAAATCAATCGGATTGTAATCACTCGCATTCTGGGGCAATGAAGTAAATAGCGAAGACCAAGATTTCGAACAGGACAGGGAGAGAGCAGTAGGAGGCTCTACGTCAATGGGTTTACCAGCAGCGGCAGCTTGGTTAGATTCAACAGAAAACTTATCAAAGAGAATGGGAGCACAGTTCTCAACGGCATTAAGTCGAACATAAGGAGTGCATCGAGCAAGACACGAACATTTTGAAGCAGCTGCATGCAATAATTGGCCAGACAATCCATACTCCACCCCATCAACACAAGAGTCATCAACCTCAGCCACACACGGCGGCAAACCATTAGTATCAGATAGACAAACATCACCTTAAATAGGGGATGATAACATAGTTCACGAGCATGAGCCTACAACAGCAACTACGGAAATGATATTCACTTTTACTGATAAAACTTGATTTCCATTTAATATCAACATTAATTAGTGAATAAATTCATTCACAATTATTATTTACTTATAAAACTTGATTTCCATCTAATATCAACATTCATTAGTGAATAAATTCATACTCAAGTTTCTTAACTTTTAAATTTACATTCATTCCATCATATATAGTATCATTAATTATTAAATATATTTATGAATCATTTCATCAATTTCATAAGTTTATAATCATTTACTTAAGTGATATTCACTTTTACTATTCAATTTTGATTATTAAGCATTTCAACCATTTGCTTATGTTTACATATTCCTTGTACATTTTAATTTTTCATTTATAAACATACGTTCATCTTGAAGCATTTTTGTTATTAAGCTTTTACTTCTATAATATTCTATTTCATATTCGTATTTAACATTTCAACTTTAAGTATTTCAGGTTAGTTTTATATGTCTTTAGAATGTAATTGAACGTTATACAAATTTATATTATTCATTTTAGTTAGCAAAAATATTCAATATTTTACATTTTCTTAATTTTCATTATCTTTTAATTTACAAGTTACAAATCTCCAATTTCTTATATTTTCATTAAACAATTACCTTTTAATTCAGATATCAATTTTGGAAGTTTCCATCATATCAAAATAGTCAAGATTCCATTCTATTACAATAACTCAAAATCATTGATTAACAGAAAACTTAAGAACTAAATACCGGATTTCTTTTTGAGAAAAATGTATGATCCTCAACAGGAGCAGAGAGCATACATGCACATATATATAACAACAATAGTATAGGAGCTGCCAACATGCCTGGCAGGTAGCAAAAGAACCCCCTATACAAAAGAAACTAAAAACCTTCCAAACACCAAAGAAACTAAAAACCAACCCTAAATAGACAACACCAACCAGATACCCAGGCCAAGAGTAACGCCATAAGAGTAGCAGCCAACTGAAAAAAACTTCCGTAACCGCAACCTCAACATCCAAGCTGAAATATCACAATATACGACATCTACACAAACCACAAATAAACTCAAAAACAAAACAAAAACACAGTAAATCCCAATAGACTGACAACCGTCAAACAATAGACTAAAAAGTTTTACGATTTAATCGTGGACTTCTCCTAATAATACGAGCGGAATAGCTCTTACCATTTCTTCTCCTTAATTTGGCTGCACGAATTAATTCTCTAGCAGGGCAGGAGAACGAGGAAATTTACCTTTAGCCACAAGATAACAATACATAACAAATCTGAATCCCCCAGTCCAATAATAGACAGCTTTGTCAGATTGCTGAAAATTGGAATTCTCCAAATCATCTCTCGCATTGCTAACAATAATATTAGTCTCCAAACCACTTGCATCATGGTCAACATTATAATTGCCCTCTGATCTGTCAATTTACTATTAAAAACATGCTTATTAAATTGATCAACAACATTATCCAAATGAAGATACTTCTCCAATGTGGATTCCAATCCACAGACACGAAAAACATTCTTAAAGTCCATAACATCAAATGCATTCTCAAATAGAGGCAACAACAAAATAGAAAGATCAAAAATAAAATTCCCCACAGCTTCAATAATCACGATGACATCCCTGTATTGGACAACATCTCTAATATTTGTATCAGAAGGATTAAAACCATCAAAAGTAAAAGCAAAAGCCTCACTTGATTAAGGACCTACCACCACATCATGCGAAATCTCATTCAACCTATTAACTCTTGAAATACAATGTGTACATTGTGACACAACTGAATGGTGAGCATATTTAGATATGTCTGCATCTATTGATCCAACATAGCAAACCAAGTTCAAATCTTCAAAGTCCCTGAATTGCTCATCACCAACATATGTATTAATAGTATCACTGTTCACATCAAGAATATCCGAAAAACCATGAACGACCCACGAAGACCTAGACTTAGAACTAACATCCTATAGCATCACTTCCTTTATTCACAGTAAAGGCATAATTAGTCAGACCAACATCATCAACAAAAGAGCCACCTTCTTCTTCAATACCCGCAAGGACAGTTGACTCCGAAGAACAAAAACCAACCACACAAGAACTATCGCAAAGAGAATCTTTTAAACAAAAACTATTGACCTTGTTTGCTTCTACAACACAATCCAATGATTATCTCTCTCCAACATCATCAAGATTATATTATTGAGAGTTAACAACTTCTTTCTTGGTCATATCATCAGAACATTTAGAGTGATCATCACCAGACACTTGAATGAAACTTACCGTTGAAACAATATCATAAGAATCACCATTATCCTCTGCGCAACCACTAACCTCTGTTACATCACAGTTTCCTTTATTTAAAGTAACCGAAGGAGAAGGGACTTCCTACTCAAAATTCTGAGTTTTCACTAACATTCCTTTAACAAAATCAGGCAATACATCTATATTATCCAAAATTTAAGTCTTTCACAGTGATTAGGTTCATGAACAAAAGCATCAGATACACTACCATTATCTAAAACATATGTAACTGCATCTATATCTATATCTTTTTTGACAAAATTCACAGGCAATGAAACATTGCTACCCAACACATCAGGATCCCAAAGAATTGGTTCGCTGCATTTAAGGATATCCTTATGAATTGAATCTAACATTACAGAGAAAATAGTAAAATCAAAATCACCAGAAACTCCCTTCAAATCATTGGAATTATAATTTTTATCCATCATTGTATCACCACCTTGAGATGAAGAAGTAAACTCACCAGAACAATTCACTGAATCTCCAAAATTCATATTGTAATGCTTACCAATGTTTACGTCATTGATAGCATTAAAATGGACTAGCAGATCTTCAAGAAACTCAATACCTTCTTTCTTATATGATCAGAGATGATCTATAAGAATTCTCTTAAGCTTGATAATCTTGAGGACAAATTGGAATCCATGATAATTGATGGACAGTTTTTAGTGGAGTTGAGATTCAATGAGCAATCAATCTTCTTGTAACCAAATCAACCACATCTAAAACACTTAATATAGGCGCAACAATCTCTAATCAAATGCATAGGATCCCCACACCGATATCAAAACCTATTTCCTTTTCTAAAAACAAATCCACTCTTCGATCTTAAATTCTTTGGATAAGCTTTTGAAGGAAAATAACAAGAATCCTTTATCCCATGAGAGAAAGGGTGACCATCAGAATTAAAAGAAAAGGGACCACGATTGGAAAAAGAATTAAAATTGGGCAAAAATGGCTCGAATGATTGAGAGAAAGAAGAGACCGACAGGGGAACAAGATACGGAGCAGACGCCATAAATTAACCTAATAAAGTGGAATCGACAATATTTTTTTCAACTAAATACCAGATTTCATTGCAAATCATCTTAAAATAATATATACTTATATCCTTTTTATAAAAAACATACTTGAAAATTAAAATTAAAATTTGTTTATCAAAAGAAATGTGCAGCAAGCTACTACAGTGACCTTTCCACTTTGAAACTCAAAAATAAAAGTCAGTGATGCTACGGTCATCACCGAAATTATTTTCCAGCGACAGAAGAGGGGAGTATAGAATTATTTCCTTTTAAAAATTATGTTAAAACATTTCTTTTAAATCACATCGAAAATATTTATATCCAAAAATACTTTAAAATAAAACTAATATTATATTCCAAAATCGTTGAAAACCAAATTTCAAAATTATGGAACTTAAGGTCTTAAATTTCCAATTTATATTCACTTTATTTGTAAATCCTATTTTGCAACCAATATTTATGAAATTTCACTTCCTAACGATCAAACATACATACAACTATATCCATTATAAAAATTATCCTTTTATATACAAAATATAATACTATGTAAAATTATTTCCTTTACCTATATATCAAAACAATATTGTGTCACAACCGCGATTTTCGACCTTCGAAAATCGACATTAGTACAACCACTGTATAAAATGTCGAGCAATCGAATGCCAAAAATACTAGATCGTTAGAGAAAAGAAGAAAGAGGTAGAAGAAAAGCAAACACCACAACACAGAATCTCACAATCGCAGTGGAACAAAGTATAATATATAATAACGGATTTTAAATATAAAAATTTACATTGTCTAATCCTTACATTCATCAGAGTACACAATCATTACATATTGTGCCGGGCTGCCTTATTAAGTGTTTAGAAATCCCTATCGATGCCATAGTGTCCTATGTATCGACCATAATTTATAAATACTAAACAGAACAAATTAACACAACATAAAAACATTTTCATAATACCAACAAATACGCTCTCTCATATATATACTCTGAAACAACTCATTCTAGGGTACTACTACCCTATCTCTTATGAGTCAAATTCCACAAAGCTAAGGTTCTTGCTAAACTAAAGCTCTGATACCAACTGTAATGACCGACCTTTTTGGACGGTTAAATCGAATATAAACCACACACGTCAACTCAAACCATTCAAAAGGGAGGATTGTTAATGGGGTAAATACGAAAAATAAGAGAAAAGAAGGAAAAACAAAACACAGAATCTTACAGTGGAATGACAAAATATAATACTCAAATAAACAGTTGATGAAGCTATTTTACAAATGCATTTGAATACACTTTACAATACAGTCAGATTTATACATACACCATGTATAATATGATAAGCGGAAGAACATGATACGGTGGTATAATAATAATAACACAATACTAAACTCCGTCTTCATCCTCCAGAAATAATTACTTCAATGCTGAAATGCTCAGGCTTACCCGAGCGTAATGAAAAGATAAAACACTCGAGTCAGAACTATAAGATCTTACGTAAGTTAAATCAACAGTAAATAAATATGAGTGTAATGGCTTAAGAGATGTTTATGAGATTTTATATCACATATCAAGTGTATAATGCGCGTGTAATAACTTAAGAGATGTTAGGGATTTCCATCCCCTAAGGATCCATTAAACTATTTAAATGTAGTAATATACGCTATGTATATAATGTCTATCATTAAAGTAAAGTATTAAAATAGCGTTAAGGCATTACCCATGTCCCCCTTAACACATTTTATAAATGTTGTAGTCTATAAAGTACTGTAAACTCCACCAAACCGGTGGGCTATCAGGGAGAATTCCGTAGGTACGACACAAAAAAATGTAATGGGCTCGATAAGGCATATGACAGGGCACATGAGGCTATACCCACAGTATGATTCTACCGGATTGTGGAACCAGGCTAGTGGTAACGCGTAGAAGCTACTACTGCCCACCTCGAACAACACTCCCATATCAAATTGAAGGTGACCACCAAATCAATCACAAAGTAATAGATATTGTATCGAAGAAGCATGTCCGATAGGAGGAGCAACCTCACTTGGCCTAGTTGTGGCTCCTAATTTTAGTCATATGAAGCTGACCGGGGGGTCAAGGCGGCGTTCATACTTCATGCAGAAGCGTTTGCCAAACCATCCTACTTCATTCTAAATTCTCCGCCACATGCACATTTGTTAAATTGGTTTCGGAATTTATGGAGAGTATGACAATATCCGAACCCAGTCTCTTTAATAACCAAACGCTTACGTTTTCACACCCTGGTCATTTTTATAAAAAAATTAATAATAAGTCCAGAAAACAGTTTATATCTTCATATCAAGATATCCATATATTTATTCCAAAAGTATAAATATATTCATAAATGCCGAGGAAGATTTCTTTCAATCAATTTCAAAAATAATTTACAAATCTCTTCTAAACCAATTATAAACTATTTATATGCTTTAATACCATTTATAAAGCTATTCATAAATTCCCAAAGTAATTTACAATTCTTCCCGTTATCATAAACTTTTACACAATTTCCTTTATATGCTTCCAAATCCTTTTTGTACAAGTTCTTTTATAAAATCCTTTTTAAAATCCTTTAAACCTTTATAAAACCATTATATAATTCTTTATAAAATCTTTTATAAAACTTTTTATAAACCATTATAAAATCTCTTTCGAACTTTTATAAATTTCTTTTAAAATCCTTTAAAAAATTTAAAATCTTTTACAAAAATCTTTTATTTATTAAAGTAATTATAAAAGTCTATATTTATTATCTTAAATCAAAACTATTTATTATATTAAATTTAGTTTTAAAATATATATTAAAACTATATTAAATATTTTATTTAAATTAAAATTTTAAACTATTTAAATAATATTTTAAAACTAAATAAAATTATAATTTAAAATCTTAAATTACATTTAAAACCATATATTAACTTATTATTTCAAGCTTTAAAACATAAAAAATAAACTATTTTCCAAATATAAATTTTAAATAAAATAATTAAATAAAATTTTTAAAAATAAAATTTATAAATCAAACATACTTTACTATTTAGAAAATAATTTAAAACCGACAACGGTGTCCGTATATAGTTTTATACCATATGGTCAAGTGATAGGGTATGTATCATTTCAACCCCTAAATAGTTAAATTTTCCAAGTACATATCATTTCAAATCATATTCCGAATCAAAATTTCCAAATCAATAAAATTCGCTCAGGTTTATCGTTTCAACCTATAATGACATTCCCTAATCTATAAGATCATTCGGGTATATAACATTTCAACCCATAGTGATAACAAGGATACAAATATCCAATCATCCGGAATGTCAACAAATAAACATCCATCACAATCAACATCCAAATCGACCAATAAATCACAACAAATAACTGGTTATCATTATCAGGTATTTAACTAACAATTTAAGTTCTATATTAATTTAAAGGCAATTTAATTCAATATAAATTCAAATTCAATTAAATTGTCAAATTAACTACCAAACAGCAACCAGTAATATTCTTATCACATCTTAAATTTAATTTAACTACCATAAGATGGTTAATATTTATGAATGGGTAAAATCACACACCTTCGATTTTTCGTCCATTTAAAATTCAAATGGAGCCCAAAATTTGAATAGTCTCAGAATATAGCCAAACCTATTCCATGTCGCTCGAATTTTTAATACTATCTAAGTGGAAGAAACCACACGTCAATTGAAGCTCGTATGACAAAGTTATGATAGTTAGAAGGTTTGAAATTTAAATTAAATTTGAAAATAAATGAAGGGAAATTTAGGAAATATCCAAATCTCCCTCAATTACATAACCATAGTGCGTACGTACGCGACTAAACCCAATCACGGACCCAAGAACAGCCACCGACCTATTAATTGCCACCACCGCTAATACGTTAGCCTACGCCACCATCGAGCCATGCCACGAGTTTCTACACCTTGAGCCGCCCCCTAAGACCACGCCGCCACCTCGGGTGCTCCACATCACGCCGCCTTCACCACTTTACATGCCAAATTTGGCAAATTTAGGCACCTATAGACCAAACGAACCGTGCCGATGCACTCTACTCGATGCCCTCTATCAGTAGCAACTTCCCGATCGTCACGGATGAAGATCCACCATTGAATTGACAACCCTACTTTCGACGGTCGAGGCTTCTTCATCGATTTCTGGCAAAACCGAACCTCGAATGCAAAAATGAATCGCAGATCTAGATTATTCTCATCGAGAGATTTCCAATGATATATTATATGACATAGTTTGAGGAGTTTGGATTTTGAAGTTTGATTTGAAATTGTAATTAGAGTTTTGATTGGAAATAGGTTTTAGAGATCACAGCCATTTGAGAAGAAAGAAGAAGAAGATTATTTGAACAGAAACGTACAGAAATGGGAATAACAGCTAGGATTTTAGAAAAGACTGTTTATATGGACAAATGGATAAGAATGTATAGACATATCGAATTGGGTCGAAACGATAATAACGACCAGAAAAGCCTGTTTCGTTCGCGAAATGAAAGTACGTCGTCCCATATATCAAAATATATGTTTTCGATATTTTTAAACTCAATGGAACTAGTTTTAAACCCTAAATCCATCATATATAGAAGTTAGCTTTAAAAATGAATATATGTTCTTTTACATAAAAAATTAAGTGCTAATCGATTAAAAGACTTTAGTCATATTTCTTTATTAAATCGTTCATTTAAAATAATTTCTAAAGTTTTAGCTAATAGATTAAGTTCTTAAATGAATTCATTAATCGACAGCTCTTAAAATGCTTTCATCATGGGTACAAATATTATAGATGGTATAGTGGTAGTTCAAGAATATATTAATTACTGTTGTAAAAATAAAATTACTTGTTCTCTTTTAAAATTGGATTTCGCTAAAACCTTTGATTCTATTGATTGGGTTTTTCTTAAAGAGGTTTTAATAGCTAGGGGTTTTGGTACTAGGTGGATTAGTTGGATTATGTTATTGTTATCTACGGGTAATTCTATTATTATGGTTACTGGAATTCTAGGTGATAAAATTCAATCTAGACATGGTTTCAAGCAAGGGGATCCTCTTTTTCCTTTATTATTTAATCTAGCCACTGATGTTTTTTCTAGAGTCATCAAATTAGCTACCAAAAATAGTTTATTAGGTTTTAATGGTAATGAGGTTACTAGCAATGCTTTGAGTATTTCAATTTGCAGATGATACCGTGAATTTTACATCTCATTTACCTAAACATGTTATTGCACTTAAATTTATTTTATACAGTTTTGAACTTCCTTTCAAGTTTATAGATAAATTTTGACAAAAGTGCAGTCTTAGTATTAAATGATATTGATAATACAAAAAATCTCATAGCACTTACTTTAAATTGTAATACAATGAAACCTTTTGAATATTTAGGTTTTTTAATTAGGCCGAAAAACCTTAAACATGATGATTGGAATATTATTATTGATAAAATTAATAATAGACTATATAATTGGAATAGAAAATTCTTATTGAGAGAATTACCCATTTACGAATGTCGTTTTATTGCTTTCCTAATTGGGTAATAGATAAAATTGTTAAACTGAGAAGAGATTTTTTATGGAGTGGTGACAATTCTAATAGTAGCATTGAATGCCTTGCAAACTGGAAAATGGTTTGTAAATCTAAAAATGAAGGTGGTTTAGGGATTATATATTTGCATAATTTAAATATTTCTCTTTTAGGAAAATGGTTTAGAAAATCTAGAGATTATAATGAAACTTCTTTATGGAAAGAATTAATTTCGAATCAATGGTATGGTGGTATTTTTAATTTGGCGCACTTGTGTTCTAGTAACCCTAATAATATATCTCATTTTTGGAAATCAGTTATGTTTAATTTTAATATTTATGATTTAAGAATTAACAATATTGTACATTCTGGTAATAATACTATGTTTGGCATGATTGTTGGCTATCAAATATTCCTCTTAAAGTAGAATTTGAAGAATTATTTGAAATATGTAATTTTAAATTTGTTCTAATTTTTGATATCTATAGACCAAAATCAAATTTTCCTTAGGAATTTCATTTTAATCATATATTAACAAGCAATTCTTTTGTTTAGTTTGCTATTTTGTATGCTAAATTAGAATATTATAATATTGATAATGAGAAAGATATCATAAATTGTTGTTGATATAGTGGTAAAAAATACACATTTAATTCTTTTTACAAATATATTAATTTTTCCGAAATTAAAATGAATATATTTAAGTACATTTGGAAAGTCAATGCTCTAGCTAAAGCCAAGATATATATGTGGTTAATTTTACATAATAAATTGAATACTATCGAACCGTTTGTTATACGTCTAGTATACCAAAATAGAGACTAATCAATAATAAACTTGTCTCACAATTTTACAACTCAGATTTCCACTACTTTGGAATCTGTATTAGTTATTTTAACAATAAGTAAGCAATAATAACTATAGTGCTACAACGCAGAAAGAAAATGACATATATACATATATATAACCAGTTAAAGAAGGAAATTACGTCTGAGGCTTGTCGTAATAATTTCCTTAAGACTTTATTTATAGTCTCCCAAAATATAATAGACGTGATTTGCTCGAGATTGTGATGTGCATGATCTTCTGTGTGATATGCAAAAGCGCACGGATTGTAGATATTAAGAAATGAAGAGGAAGAAGAGAAAATTCGGAATTAATTGAGTGAGGAGAGTGATCAGGTTTACTCCTTATTTATAGCTGAATTCCCAATAGCTACACCCGTTGAGAAAAGTAGCATCCCTTCATTTGCAACGCCAAAAAGCGTTATTGTTCGTAACGGTCGCGCCTCTTCGTTTTGCAATGGCCGAAAACTGTTGTTGTTCGCAATAGTCACGCCTCTTCATTTGCAACGTCCAGAAACTGTTGCTGTTCGCAACACTCGCGTCTCTTCGTTTACAACGGCCAGAAAATGTTGTTGTTCGCAACAGTCGCGCCTCTTCATTTGCAACGGCAAAAAACTGTTGCGGTTTGCAACAGTTGCGTCCAGTCCAATAGTCGCTTCTTCTTGAATTTAAACAGTAGAAAACCATTCACTTCTGTAAAGCAAAAATATAACACGGTCCACTCTTATTGGACCCGCACCCGACCCGGCCCGGTTCGATCGGTCGGACGGGCGGGCGGCGGCGGCGCACACATGTGTTAGTCCATGGCCATATAGGTCCCCCCCTCGCACAAAATTACCTGACCCTAATGGCTAAACTATGGATTGAGAGTATACTATATAAAGCAGAAAATGAACATATTTTTGGCGATGTGGGACATATCTCATTCACCATTTCATCTTGAACCATCAGCTGTTATTGTATAACTAGAAAATAAGCTTTATAAAACATTATTTCCCTTCACATCCAATCTCTTGGTTGTGTTCATTTTGGTCCTGAACAATTTTTGGTTCTGCGAGTGTTTTTAAAGAACAACAGCCTTTAATATTATCATAGAGCCAACCCAACTCACATTAACATAGGTGATCACAACCATTAAGAGTATCCTACGTATACCCCACTTGTTATATTCAAGATATGGTCACCATTAAAAAACATAGTTTTAACCTTTAAATACTTCTGTAGGCATGCATTTATATTATGCAACATAGGAATGGAGTTGGACTATGTCCAAGCAAATGAATTACGCCTTAAGTTACTCAGAACTAGTTTGCCTTCCGATCCTAGTCCATGGGATCTCCAGTCACTAGGATAGGTTTCCGTATAAGATAACTCTTAGTAGTTTAGCCTTTTAAACCCATTCCCCTTGATGCGCAGTCAATTTTCTCTCTTGATAAACCTTTAGTAAATGGATCTGCTAGGTTATCATTTGTTCTCACATAATTATGAAAATAGTTCCATTTGAGAGTAACTGCCTAAGTGTGTTATGGCGTCCACGAATGTGCCATGACTTTCCATTATACACAAAGTTGTGCGCTCTGCGTAGCGCAGCTTGGTTATCACAGTGTATGCAAATGGCTGGTACAGGTTTAGGCCAAAATGGAATATCTTCTAAAAAATGATGAAGCCATTTTGCTTCTTCGCCTGCTTTATCTAAAGCGATGAACTCTGATTCTATAGTGGATCGAGCTATGCATGTTTGTTTAGTAGATTTCCATGAGACTACTGCCCTTGCTAAGGTAAATACATAACCACTCGTTGATTTTGATTCCTCTGAATCAGCAATCTAGTTTTCATCACCATATCCTTTTAAGACGGCAAGATATTTTCCATAATGTAAGGAATAATTTGTGGTATTTTTTAAATATCCAAGCACTCTCATTAGTGCTTTCTAGTGTTACTTTTCTGGATTGCTTGTATACCTGCTCAGTCGACTTACTGCATAAGCTATATCTGGTCCTGTGCAATTTATGAGATACATAAGACATCATATTACACGAGAGTGTTTCATTTGCATTACACTCTCATTAGTGCTTTTGTGTAGTACTTCTGATGGATTAAAAGGTGTTCTTACTGCTTTGATTCCAAAATTTTGAAATTTTTCAATCACTTTGTCTATATAGTGTGACTGAGATAATTCAATTCCATTAGGTGTTCTTACTATTTTGATTCCCAAAATAACGTCTGCAACTCCTAAGTCTTTCATATTGAAATTGCTAATGAACATCTTCTTTATGGTCTCTATTACCGGAGTATTAGGACCAAATATTGACATATCATCTATATATGAACAAATCATCACAAATTTTTGTCCAATTTGTTTATAATAAACACACTTATTGCATTCATTTATACGAAAACCATTTCTCATCATGACACTATCAAATTTTGTGTGTCATTGTTTTGGAGCTTGTTTTAGTCCGTATATTGATTTTACTAATCTACAGACTTTGTTTTCATTTCCTTTGGAAACAAAACCTTCAGGTTGCTCCATGTAGATCTCCTCATCGAGATCTCCATTTAGGAATGCCGTCTTTACATCCATTTGATGTATTTCTAGATTATAGATCAATGAAATAGCTATTAGCATTCTTATAGAGGTTATTCATGTTACCGGTGAATACGTATCAAAGAAGTCCACTCCTTTTTGACGATATCCTTTGGCCACTAATCTGGCTTTATACTTGTCGATAGAGCCATCTGCTTTCATCTTCTTCTTGAAAATCTATTTACAGCCAATAGGTTTTATTCCAGGTGGAATATCAATAATTTCCCAAGTTTGATTACTTAGAATTGAATCATTTTCACTTTGGATTTCTTCCTTCCAACATGAAGATCTAGAAGATGACATTGCTTCCTTGTACGTTTGAGGTTCGTGTTCTAACACATATGTGAAAAAATCCGAACCAAATGTCTTGGATGTCATAGCCCTTACGCTTCTTCTTGGTTCAACTTCCTCAATCTCATGATGTGTAACATCCCATCTTTTTGTACATTTTAAATCGACGATAAATCACACACGTCAGACTCAAACCATACAAACGGGGGAATTGTTATTGGGGTGAATAAGAAAAAGGAAGAAAGAAGGAAAACAAAACAGAATCTTACAGCGGAATGACAAAATATAATAATCAAATAACAGTTCATGAAGCTGTTTATAAAACATTTGATTATACTCATACAATATAGAATCAGAGTTACACATACTAGAGAACAATAAATAACAATGCAGCAGAACAGTATGAATGTAGTGGAATAATATAATAAATAATAGTAATAATACGATCTTCGTTTTCATCCTACAGAAATAAGGTCTTTAAACCCTGAAATGCTCAGACTAACCCAAGTAAATTGAAAAGATAAAACACTCGAGTCAAAACTAAAGATCTTATATAAGTTAAATCAACGGTAAGTAATATGAGTGGAACGACGTCAGAGATCTTTACAGGGTTTGACATCTCCTATCCAGTGTCTAACGTAAACGCGGTATATTAAGAGATGTTTGGGATTTACATCTCCTAAGGATCCTTTAAACTATCTACTATGCAATAATATACAATATTATAATAATGTCTATTAGCAAAATAAACTTACTTTAAAATAGCATTAATGGGTTGCCCATATAGCCCTTATCACGTAATAGTCCCAGTAGTCCATCCAGTATCAGCGCATCTCTAGATCGGGAGACTACCCTAAATACTCCACGGACTATGGGAGAAATCCAAAATCGTACAAGACGCAATAGGATAGGTGACACGACACAACTTGGCAATGCCAGGGTAGATATACCAATTACTATCCGGACTGGTGGTGACGCATAGCGTGCAGCTGCCGCCCACCTCGAGCCACACCTCCAAAAAAAATCAAAGGGACCCAATCAATCACAAAGTAATAGAATGGTATCGAAAGAGTGTGTCCATAAGAGAAGCAACCTCACTGGACCGGAATCGCTCTTGTTTTAGCCACCTTATGCCAACTCTTGGGAGTCGGGTCCACATATATACCTCAAAGGAACGGCGCCACTATACTACTTCATTCTGAAATCTCCACCGCGTACACGGTTGTTAAAGTGGTTTTCGAAGTTGGTAGAGAGTATGACAACTTCCGATGTCGGTCTCTTTAACAACCAAATGTTATTACAACACCGCGGTCATTTCAAAATAGTATATACTTCAAAACCAAAATATCATTGCCATTTCAAAACCATATAAATACGATATCATTTCCATTTCAAAAACAAATAAGATATCATTTTTTTATTTAAAAACCAAATCAATATAATATCATTTTATTCCAAATATAATCTCTTCTAGAATCATAGTACTTTCAAAGTTATAACACTTTCAAAACCCAACACTTGAAAATATGACATTTTCAAAACATAATACTTTGAAATTCATAACTTCGAAACTATAATTTTCACCACTAAACTGTTTAGAGGTTCAAATAGTATAAATAATAAAATAATTTTAAATTTAACATTACTTTATAAATAAAATAATTTCCATAACTTCACAAATTGATTCAAATCACCTTGAACCCAAAAATCAATTTAAATCAAACCTCAATTCATAATTTTAACTCAATTCAGTTTTCAATAATCCATTTCAATTTATATCAATTCCAAATACAGATTTGATCCTCCAATAAACCATTTCACATTCCTTATATTTCATAACTTTAAATTTTCCATAATTTCCAAACTAAATTTTAATAATTCTATATATATAAAATTCAATTACTATTATTTGGATTTGAAAGTTACTTAATAAATCCAATATCATTTAAGTAAAACTTTTAAACTTCAAATAATTTAATATTCTTCCAATTTATTTAACTTGATATATTCATTTAAATCAACTTGATATATTCATTTAAATCCCTTTAAACCGAAATCTCAAATTTTGTTAAGTTTCAAATGAAATTGATTTGAGTATAATTCTTAAATAAATTAAATTTCAAATCAATTTCATATTTATCTTCCAACCTAAATTTTTATTTAAGTCATTATAAACTCTATATAAAATATAATTTAAATAAATACTTAACCATATTATTATTGATAAAATCAGACTTTATTATTAAACTTATTTTATAATTTAAAATAAATTTATACATAGCTTAAAATCAAGAATTTAACTATATATAAAATAACATTTATATAATATCCAAATCAATATTTTATAAAACCATATATTCCTTTCCAAAACCATAGAAATCCTTTCAAAATATTTATACATATAGACCATGGTGTTTGTATATAATTTTCTATCATATGGTCAAGTGATACAGATATTTATTATTTCAATCCACAATTTAATATTTTACGCTTATATATCAATTCAAACAGCAATCCCGAATGAAATAAAAATCCATAACAAACTTGCAGTTTACAACAATATAAAATACAACATCCATACATCCAATATCAATAATCAAACATTTATCACAATCATCATCCAATTCAATCAATAACATCAATATAGAACAGATAATAAACAACTGGTATTTACTGCAGTTTATATTCAATAATAAATTATATAACTATTTAATCTAAATAAATTCAAATTAACTGAGATGGTGATTCAAAATATGCCAAGCAGTCATAAATAAATTTATAATCACATCATAAATCAATTTAACAACCGTAAGCAATTTTAGAAGTTGTGAGTGGGTTAAAACACTCACATTTAGAATTTAAATCCAATTTAAACCCAAAATTCAAACAGAGTCAGAATTCGTCCAAATCCACATCAAAATATCCGGAATTCCGATACTATCCTAAGAGAGAAAACCACGCATGAATTGGACCTCATATGTGAAATTTATGCAAGTTAAAAGACTATACAATTAAATTAGAAAATAAAATAGAATAGGTTTAAATATTTACACGTCACCTTAATCATTTTCACTCAAAACCCTAGCAGACGAAGCGCGCGCGAAACAGAACCCATACGCGAGCCATCATCATGTTCATTGACACGTCGCTGCCACTCCACGTGCCAACACCCCAGACGAACACCACCACCAAACTGCCCTTGGCCTGCCGCACCTCTCCAACCCCATGACCTCGCCAGAAACGTGACCAGCCGCCGCCGTTACCAAACCCTAGATCGAATTTAGGCACCGATCCAACCGTCGAATCTCAGAACGAACACCACCAATGAACTTCGCTTGATGATCTCTACAAAACCCATAAGTCAATTCATCGATCAAACAAAGTTCATCGACGCACGATGAACGGCCATGAATATTTCATTGATTTCCGGCCATATCGAAAATCAAATTGAAAAACAAATCATATATTTGACTTGCGCTTGTCGAGAGCTTCAAATCCATATATAATTCGTTATAATTTGTGGAGTTTGAAATTTTGATTTGAATTTGATTTTGAAATTGCAGTTGGGAATTTAGGGTTTGTCTGTCATTGAGAAAGAGGAGCAATAGAAATTTCTGTACGTATAGAAATGAGAAATAGAAGGGCTGCTAGGGTTTATAACGAGGTATTTATAGACAAAGCTAAAAATAGAATAGATTGACAAGATTGATCGAACGGTAAACACCCGAAAAGCCCGTCTCGACTCCGGAACGAAAATGGGTCAACCCATATATCGAAATAGATGTTTTCAAATATTTTAAACTCAATGGAACATGTTTCAAGTCCAAATTCCATCTTATGA
Source organism: Allium cepa (assembly GCA_030765085.1). Lineage (NCBI taxonomy): Eukaryota > Viridiplantae > Streptophyta > Magnoliopsida > Asparagales > Amaryllidaceae > Allium > Allium cepa. The sequence continues at coordinate 597,774,504 of CM060941.1, read as the reverse complement.
AGAAATTATATTAAAATTTAGTTTATTTCAAATTGATTTCAATTAATTGATTTCTAGGCGCTTCGAGCCCGTACGATCAAACGACAAGTCCGATCACTATGAAACTTGAAATTCTACAATAATTCATTGTTACGAATTCGATGAAACTTGTTTCATCGAAATCTTAGTCAGTGGCCAAAATGGCTATTTTTCAGGTTAATTAATAATTAATTAATTAGTTAGTTAGTTAATTAAATCACTTTCCAATTTAAATTTTAATCATTTACAACTTCTATCATTTTTGATTTCTTAACCAATTACAATAACTCAAACAAACTTAGATATCAATTCAAAGTTAACTGATTTACCCACTACCATATTTAATTTCAATTTTAATAAACTCATTAATTATCAATTGAAATTCCAATAAATCCATTATTTGGTTTTTAATCCCGTTATACAATTAATTATTTTCAAATGGATGAAATTTACATTGGTTCATGATCCATTACATTAATATTCTCAAATTTCGTCCTAACCTCTATTAACGTAATAATTAAATATTAAATTTCATTTAATTGCAATTAACCCAATTATTATGTTTAAATTCCATAAATTTTGATTTCCATTCTTTTATTCAATCCATTGCCAGACTATGAATAAGATTAACACTATTTTCAAATATTAACTCAATTCACCTTAACGTAATATTAAATCATAATTATTTTATTTGATTTTCAATTTAAATTAACAAGCTAAATAAATAGGTAACATACAGTAATCGTTACCGTTAACCTTTAGTCACATTAATAAGCTTTTATTACTTACAAATCAATGTTACCATTTATTTTCATAATTATAATTTCATCCAATTCCCATTAATTATCTATTATTTCCTTGGTAAATCCAATATTTCATTTATTCACTTATGTTCAATTTATAGTCAAGTATAACATTTAAATTTATTTTCATCAATTTGCATTTCATTCAATTCATTAATTATTAACTTTAATTTGCATTGTTTACCTTGAATTCTCGTTATTATTTCATAAATATGATTCCCAATTTTATTTCTTCAGTATTTAATTACACAATCATATTAAATTAACAAATTCGATGGTCGAAAATTTCGGGTCATTACACTCTCCCCCACTCAAAACGTTTCGTCTCGAAAAGGAAAAAGAAGGGGACGGATGAAATTAAATAATCAATTTATCTTATTCAAAATATTAACTTTATAAACAAATAAATTTACAAAATTAACCAGTTTAAATAAAATATACCAATATATAACCATTAAATCTTTTTTATACCCAAATTAATAAAGTTTGGAAAACATTTTTCAAAATTTTTCTAAGTCCAAAATTTACGGAAATTTCGGCAGAGTCTCCTTTGTACAGAGAGGCTCGGGAGAAAATATAACAATATATATATCACAATATCTCAAAGTAATATATCTCAACAACGGGGAAAAAAATATAACAACGCTATAAAATAGTAATTTGAAAACGTGCCTATTTGTCGGGCAATTAACGCTTGTTTTATGAAACCGAAAACAGTAGCAATTGCTTCCATAACCTGTATTTCCCTTATATAATCCAAAAAGATTAACAATTATATAAAATGAAATATTTAAAGTTGTTTCATCTGCTAACAAATAAATCAATGTCAAACAACAATAATCACTTGCAACCACATCTTACAATCATCATATAAAATCAACACAAATCAATTATCCATTCATATCAAACAAAACAAATAGTTGTTCGGGTTTAAAACTTTAAATTGTACGGAATGAAAAATAAACCACTAAGTGCACCTCTTACTAAACAGTCTTAGATGAAACTAAATAGATTATTCATACATCCAAACAATTTTAAAGTATCCTTGCCCAAACAACCTTAAACCAAAAAACAACAATTTCAAACAATAAATCATGTTCATTCTTTTTTTTATTTCGTTTCTAAATGGTCATTTCTTTAGTTTACATCTATTTCTTGCAAAAATTCAATTTCCATTCATTCATTTATTACTTAATTTCATTCATTCATTTATTTATAGTATTCATGTGCAATTCAATTTCTTAGCATATCAATACATTAACTTAAGTCTATAATCATATATTACAGTATTCGTATTTTCTACTTATTTTATTTATAAATAGTTTCAACTGTTTACTTAAGTTTATTATCATTTACTTATAATACTTACATTTCTATTACATAAGTTTTACTTATAAATTTTCCGTTACATTTTCTTATTAGACCCTTCAACTTTTAAATCTTTTGGTAAGTTAAATATATGCTTTTTAAGAATGCAATTGAAATTTATACAAGTTTATCTCATTTCTTTTAAATTAATTTGATGTTCAAAAATCATATCTTTGGTTTTTTTATAGGTTACAAATTTCATTTTTCTTGAAATTTCTTTTAAAACCTAGCATCTAATCTCTTATTTTAATTACAGGTTCTAATTATTAATTAGTTACATTCGATTTTAATACAATAATTGAAACTATTAATTAACGGAAGCTTAAGAACTAAATATCAGAAAATTTCAAATCATTTTAAAAATAATAGATAAATGTATATACTTACAATTTATATATTCCATTTATATTTAAAACAACTTAAAATTTATATTTTTTTTATCAAAATAAATCTGCAGTAAAACTACTACAGTGGCCTTCCCACTTAGAAAACTCGAAAACGAATGTCGATGATACATGCACTGTAACAACCCGGTATTTTGCGTCAATTATAATCAACAATTTAAACGATTAATATTGACACAAACTTCTATTTGAAGTTTTTAAATTTTGAATTAAAATTGAAGTTTTTAAAATTTAAATTACAAATGGTTATAAAGTTTGAGGGGCTTTGATTTCTTTTTTTTAAATAGTGGTTCATTTATTTTGGCTTCGGTCCAAACTTTGGTTTTCAGTAGGTTGTTGATAAACGTTCGATCTCTGTAGTGTTTACTTGGTTTTCCATAGCGTACCTGTGAATTAAGAACAATGCTATCAGAAAGTGTGAATAATTATTATAACAATCAAATAACACTTACTATTAAACAAACAAGCTAAACCCTTAACTAAATTATTTATTAAATTATAAAACTTAATCAAATCGCAACTCATTTCTCAGCCCAGCCCACAATCCCCCTTTTTAATTCATTTATCTTATTCGTTCGTTTGCTAACCTAAAACCACCGAAACAAAAAATTATGGCGGCCTCTCTCTCACTCGTTTGTCCAAATTTAGGGCTTCGGTTGATAGCTTCGTTCGTCTTCGCTCGAATTCTGGCCGGCTTCCCCTAAATTCGTCGACAAGGTGAGTGCTATCCACTCACATCTGATTCAAATGCTACGTTGGTTAGTTCGATTTGTTTTGTTGATTGATGATTTCACCAGCCTTGTTAATTTCGTATAATCTGATACTTGATGTTCTTGGTTTTGATCGATTTCATAGCCACACGGCTTTACTCGATTTGATGAGGCATTCTTTGGTTTTTGATTACTCGGCTTTTGGTTTCTATATTTTAACTTGACAGTGTTTATGTGATGAATTTTTAAGACATATCTGCCTTTGTTCGAAACTACTGTGCCCTGTTTTAAACTTGCGCGATACTGTCTCACTGCTTGTTGGTGTTGCATTTGTGCTTGTTGACAGTGATAATCTTTTCGCCTTGTGAAGTTGGTCATTGACATTGAGTCTTCATTTGGACCTTTTCCTGAGTTTCACTGAGATTAGAGTGATTTCTTTTCACTCATGTCTCTAATACGAACCTGGTTTGATTTCTGACTTGTTCCCATTTTGTTAACTTGGACTTTGTTGTTGTGTATTTGGTCTTGCTGTGTCTTCATTTGTACATATATATGCATTCAGGTATGTATATATATGATTGTTGTTTCTTCTGGAATTTCATTGTGTATCCACACATCTCTGTAGCATTGTTCCTTGTCATCATGATGCATTGTATTTGATATTGAACTGCAGTAGTTTTCTTGATACTACACTTTTACATGAATCTGGTGCTTGAGTTTTCCTTTGATAAATTGGAATCTGTATTTGATTACTGGTTGTGGTTATACCACTTTCTGTGGTAAGTGTTCAAGCTTCATATTGGGGCTGCACTTGCTCTTGTACAGCTGCTGTGTTTTATCACTTCAGTTTTATACAATTGGATTTTTACCTGAGAAGGTTGCATTGTATAGTGAATTTGATGAACATGCTTTATACTTGTAGTCCTTTGGTCCAGGTTGCATTTAAGGTAGGCATTCACAGTTTTACTGCATCATATCTGGTCATTTGTATGACTCTTACCTGTGCATGTTGTTATGTTGAATCTCGATGAACTATTTAATTGCATCGGGTTCGGTCATGTTCATTGGGTTTCACCGTGATCTGGGTTGTAGTCTCACTGTCCATACTGTTATGTGGGGTTTACCTTGACTTCATGAAGAGGCTGCAGATGGACATGCCATGTTGTAGCTTGATCTTTGATTCATATATGCATACTGTATTGTTGTTTAAGTTTGAGGTCTGGATACACATGTGAACTTCATTTGTTCCTCTGGCCTTTGGTCATGAATATGATATTTATACTAACCAGTTTCACAGTGCATACCTGTTATATCTTTATTCATGTTTCCTGTAGTGAAATTGCATACTTCTAAACATGCTACTTGCTTCGATACAGTTGCATTCAGTTGCATTGGTGGTCTTTTTGTGTCTTAATGATGCATTCTGTCCATACGCAGTTCCATATTGCACCTCTGATTCATTTTGTCCATGTGCAGTTCGTTATGTACATTCGTTTGTGTACATATCGTATATTCACTTGGTTGGAGCTTTATACTGCTGTCATTTTCTTAGCGCATTAGTTTGCACTGTTAATTCTTGTGTATTGGTCTTTGAGCTTTGCCGAGTGTATTTCTTTAAACTATTGCATTAGGTTGAGTCATGACAGCAGTGACTTGACCTTTGCATTTTGATTTGTTTTCGAAGTCACTTGAGTTGAATCCGATATTTCGGATTTGACCTTGTGCCCGTTTGTGTACATCATCACTGTAGTGGCAAGGCAGTGCACGCAAGCGTGAACTGCAGCCACACGGTATGGTTTTGTGATATTCTATTTTGTTTTGATTTATTAATCTTTTGCGTACTTCATGTGCTGTAGTGGCGAGGCAGTACACGCGTGCGTGTACTGCAGCCCTACTCATCTTAATATTTTAATTGATATTTCAATGGTTCGAACTGTTCTGTTTATTTGACTTGACCTTTGCATTTTGATTTGTTTTCGAAGTCACTTGAGTTGAATCCGATATTTCGGATTTGACCTTGTGCCCGTTTGTGTACATCATCACTGTAGTTGCACGGCAGTGCACGCAAGCGTGAACTGCAGCCACACGGTATGGTTTTGTGATATTCTATTTTGTTTTGATTTATTAATCTTTTGCGTACTTCATGTGCTGTAGTGGCGAGGCAGTACACGCGTGCGTGTACTGCAGCCCTACTCATCTTAATATTTTAATTGATATTTCAATGGTTCGAACTGTTCTGTTTATTTGACTTGACCTTTGCATTCTGATTTGGTTTAGTTACTGTCGTCTATTCATTATTTGATTATTATTGCTTCTGTGCACTAATAACTGAGTTTGAATTAGACTGACCCGAGTATTATTTTCTTTTGAATTTAATACTCGGGTCAGACCGAGTATTTCAGGTTGTAGATATTCTGCTTTGGGTTGCTGCTAGAGCTATGAAGTTCTTTCATATCTTTTGGAGTAGTCGTCGTCATTTGTAGTAGTCTGAAAAATTGTATAGGAAGATATGTGTTCATGTATATTAAATACGTTAATGTACTTGTATATGTAACTTCCTTAGTCGACTGTGGTAGTTGTATCATATGTACCGTGTTATATGTATTATATCAAATGTATTGTAACTGAAATCAGTTATTGTATATATGAGACTTTCTATTTTATTTGTGTTCCGCATTATATTATCTGTGTAATATTTTATACTTACTGTTCTAAACTATTATGAACCATCGTAGTTCGTTTTATACTGGTATTGGGGTATGTCGATGGGAGAAAATAAAATCAGAGATGAAAAATTATGAATACTTATATATATATCACTCCTATCGAGATAACCAGTACTAGTGTAAGGCCTAACTATTGATGGCCGCTCCTCAACAGCCTTATTCTCCGGGCTAGTTGACAGCATTACACCGTAGTGTTCTTGGCTAGCGCGGGTATAGAGGTGGGGCGTCACATGCACTCATCACCGCAATTATTTTTCAACGACAGAGTGGGAAGTACATAACTTATTTCTTTCCAAAGTTTCTTTAAAACAATTCTTTCAAATTATATTGAAATTTTTATATCAGAAAATACTTATAAACAATATTATTATATTCCAAAATCCTTTGAAAGAAATTTTCTAAATCTCGAAACTTAAGTTCTAATATTTCCAATTTTCATTTATTTTATTTTCTTCAGATCTTGTTTCCAATCAATATTTATAATTTCACTACCTAACAATAATTACAACCAAATATAACCTTTATAAAATTTATTACTTTGTATACAGAAAATATAATAGGAAAAATTATTTCATTTATCTATATTTCAAAACAATATTGTGTCGGTCTATCCTATTAAGTGTTTAGAAATCCCTATTGATGTCATAGCGTCCTATGCACTAACCAGAATTTATAAATACAAAATGGAACAAATTAACACAATATTAAAACCTTTTTATAACACTAACAAATACACTCTCTCATATATATACGTTCAGTGACTCATCACAGGGTATTACTATCCTATTAATAAAGAGTCAGACCCCACAAAGCTACGGTTTTCGCTAAACCAAAGTTCTGATGCCACACTATAACATCTCGCCTTTTTGTACGTTTTTAATCAATGATAAACCACACATGTCAGACTCAAACCATACAAACGGGCAAATTGTTATTGGGGTGAATAAGAAAAAGGAAGAAAGAAATAAAAAAAACAGAATCTTGCAGCGGAATGACAAAATATAATAATCAAATAACAGTTCATGAGCTGTTTACAAAACATTTGATTATACTCATACAATATAGAATCAGAGTCACACATACCAGAGAACAATAAATAACAATGCAGCGGAACAGTATGAATGTAGTGGAATAATATAATAAATGATAGTAATAATACAATTTTCATCTTCGTCCTCCAGAAATAAGGTCTTCAAACCCAGAATCAGACCGACCTGAGAGAATTGAAAAGACAAAACACTCGAGTCAGAACTAAAAGATCTTATGTAAGTTAAATCAATGGTAAAAAAATATGAGTGGAACGGCGTCAGAGATGTTTACAGGGTTTGACATCTCCTATCCAGTGTCTAACGTGAGTGTAGTAACTTAAGAAATGTTCGGGATTTACATCTCCTAAGGATTCATTAAACTGTCTACTATGTAGTAATATACTCTATTATAGTAATGTCTATTAGTAAAATAAACTTATTTTAAAATAGCATTAAGGGGTTACCCATATAGCCCTTACCACGTAATAGTCCTAGTAGTCCAACCAATATCATCGCATCTCCAGATCGAGAGACTATCCTAAATACTCCACGGGCTACGGGAGAAATCCAAAATCGTACAAGGCGTGCTAGGGTTGGTGACATGGCACAACTAGGCAATGCCAGGGTAGATATACCAATTACTATTCGGACGGGTGGTGACGCATAGCGTGCAGCTACCGCCCACCTCGAGCCACACCCCCAAAAAAAATCAAAGGGCCTTAATCAATCACAAAGTAATAGAATGGTATTTAAGGAGTGCGTCTGATAAGAGGAGCTAACTCATTGGCCTGGAATCGCTCCTGTTCTAGCCACCTTATGCCAACTCACGGGAGTCGGTTCCACATATATACCTCATAGGAACACCGCCACCATCCTACTTTATTCTAGAATCTCCACCGCGTACATGGTTGTTAAAGTGGTTTTCGGAGTTGGTAGAGAGTATGACAACTTCCGATCCCAGTCTCCTTAACAACCAAACGTTATTATAACACCACGGTCATTTTTAAAATAGTAAATACTTCAAAACCAAAGTATCATCGCCATTTCAAAATGATATAAATACGATATCATTTCCATTTCAAAAACAAATAAGATATCGTTTTTTATTATTTAAAAACCAAACCAATATAATATCATTTTATTCCAAATATATTCTCTTCCAGAATTATAGCACTTTCAAAGTTATAACACTTTCAAACCCAACAGTTGAAAATATGACATTTTCAAAACATAATACTTTGAAATTCGTAGCTTCGAAACTATAATTTTCACCACTTAAACAGTTTAAAGGTTCAAATGGTATAAATAATAAAATAATTTTAAATTTAACATTACTTTATAATAAAATAATTTCCTCAACTGCACAAATTGATTCAAATCACCTTGAACCCAAAACTCAATTTAAATCAAATATCAATTCATAATTTCAACTCAATTTAGTTTTCAATAATCCATTTCAATTTATACCAATTCCAAATACAGATTTGATCCTCAAATAAACCATTTCAAATTCCTTATTTTTCACTGCTTTAAATATTCCATAATTTCCAAACTAAATTTTAATTATTCTATATATATCAAATTCAATTACTATTATTTGGATTTGAAATGTTACTTAATAAATCCAATATCATTTAAGTAAAACTTTTAAACTTCAAATAACTGAATATTCCTCCAATTTATTTAACTTGATATATTTATTTAAATCAACTTGATATATTCATTTAAATCCCTTTAAACCAAAATCTCAATATTATTAAGTTTCAAATCAAATTTATTTGAGTATAATTCTTAAATAAATTAAATTTCAAATCAATTTCATATTTATCTTCCAACCTAAATTTTTATTTAAGTCATTATAAACTCTATATAAAATATAATTTAAATAAATACTTAACCATATTATACTTTTATTAAAATCAAACTTTATTATTAACTTATTTTATAATTTAAAACAAATTTATACATAGCTTAAAATCAAGAATTTAACTATATATAAAATAACGTTTATATAATATCCAAATTAATATTTTATAAAACCATATATTCCTTTCCAAAACCATAGAAATCCTTTCAAAATATTTATATATATAGACCACGATATCTGTATATAATTTTCTATCCTATGGTCAAGTGATACGAATATTTGTCATTTTAAACTGCAATTTAATATTTTACGGTCATATATCATTTCAAACCGCAATCCTGAATGAAACAAAAATCTATGACAAACTTACAGTTTATAACAATATAAAATACAACATCCATACATCCAATACTAATAATCAAACATTTATCACAATCATCATCCAATTCAATTAATAACATCAATATAGAACAGATAATAAACAACAAGTATTTATTGGCAATTTATATTCAATAATAAATTAAATAACTATTTAATCCAAATAAATTCAAATTAACTGAGATGATGATTCAAAATATTCCAAGCAGTCATAAATAAATTTCTAATCACATCATAAATTAATTTAACAAAGGTAAGAAATTTTAGAAGTTGAGAGTTGGTTAAATGAAACGACCCGCAAATCCGTACTCCTTGTGTCAACACTATTCTATATAAATCAACTCAAGTTGTACAGAAATACGAACCATTTGGGTTAAAGAAGAAGAGGTAGGAGAAGAAAATAGAAAACAACAACAAAATCTAACCATCGCAGCGGAATAAAATATAATATATAATAAATGATCTTTACTAAAAAATCAATATCTCTGTTTATATATTACATCATCAGAATGCATCAATCACAGCTCAACATCAATATCATACAAATGGATACACAACAACTCAACACAGCGGAATATATATATATATATATATATATATATATATATATATATATATATATATATATATATATATATATATATAAACAAATACAGGAGTACGTATCGTCATCCTGGTCGTCTCCAGAGCTCCACGGCATCATATCCTGTATCCTATAATACTCGGTCTGACCCGAGCATTACAGTTAAATAATACCCGAGTCAGTCTGGAATACCAGCGTGAGAAAATCACACCCAATTGATTATTAATGTTTCAAAAATCCTTTGAAAACAAAAAGCATCTCGTAAGACCACGCTACAAATAAACATGTCGGGTTTTTACCTTATATAGCTAAAACAATTTTTATAGAAATCCTCTTATATTATAATAGGGTCTACTTATAAATACTTATAAAATAGCCGAAATTGTCACATTCATTAAATTCCAGCTATTAGCCACAGAATGGGTAATACAAACAAAACTCGTACAAGGCTCGTAGGGAGAATGGATTTCCAACTAATGACTAGGCACTGGGGTACCACCTGTCACAGTACGTGGCCTAGATCACAATACCGAGGAGTACGCCCGCTCCCCTGCAACACAAGACCGGGACTACTCCTTACTGGATAATCCAGAGTGAGGTCACCCCACGGTTGGGATCAGCAACCGCCCACTAAGCCGAAATAAAAGGGACATCTAGACAGGGATGACCTCACCCTGCTTGGGTGCTACCCACCTAGCCTTGCTGCATAACCCCTGATTTTCAGTCATTCCCATTTGATGAGGCATGAGGCTAAGCGTTACCTTTTTAGAACATATCCCTTAGAATGCCCATCATCCACCTAACGATGTTTACAAAAGCTTTCATCCATACAAGTCCGTCCCGGGTTCGAACGGAACCGAAGGCACTACTCTTACTACATCCATTTTGGAAATATCCTCAGGATTAGTAGCGACTAGCCCTTGCACTTCTCTGCTCCAACTTCGAATCCAAAATCGTTCTTCACGAAAATGTACAAACCGGATCGAAGTGGTTTTCGAGAAATAAATCTCGATCTCGGTCTTTTCGAAACGATCAACGCTTTTGTCCAATTTTGATAGTCGGTGATTTAACTATCAATTTATATTCACAAATAACCATCAACCAATAAATAATTTCCCAAATTATTTATTAATTTCAAAATATCTTTGCAAGATATATTTCCAATTTCAAACCCCTTTGAAAACAGTTTTCAAACTATCTTCCTTTCTCAGAATAAATTTCAAGTATTTTCTATTTCCACTGGAATCACCAAGCACAAGATTTTAGATTTCTAAAATAATTTTAAATCACTTTATTGTAAAATATGTTTAAAATTTAATTTAGAAAATTTTACTTTAGTACTTAATTTAAAATAATACTTTAGAAATAATTAAAATAAGTTTACTTTATAAATATAACTAGATTTTCTTCTTTAAACAAAATACCAATCATCCTTTAAATAATTATTTTGATAATAGATTAAACAAAACACTTACTTTGGAATTTAATTTAAAACATTTAAGTTAAGACTACTTCAATAATTGGCTAAAAATATATAACTATATGAATAGTTAAAAATAAGGTTACTTTATAAAATATAAACTAGGTTCTCACTCTTTAAAACAAAACACTAAGTTACCATTTTAAATAATTACTACGATAATAGATTTGAAAATATTTACTTTAGAATTTAAAAGATTAGAAATAATAAATTTTCTAAAACATGCTTTTTAAAACAATATTAAAGCTTTTACTTATATTTAAAAATTAACTTTGAACGTACTTGGCTATCCAGAGAAATATACTTCTCTTCACAATCTTCTTTAAATTTTCAATTTCAAACACTTGAATCAATTTCAAATTGATTTCCAAATTACTCCCTTTTACTTCAAAATCTATTAATTTCAGATTTTATTTCTTAATTATGATATAAAATATTTTTAACTGAGAATACCAATTTTTGATTTCTCAAATTACTTCTTAATCCTCTTAAATAAATTTAAACTTTGAATTTTAAAATAATTCTTTATTCCTTTAATTGATATAACTTAAGTTTACAATTCATTAATTTCGGTTTATTCAAAATTCCTTCCATACTCGAAGTTATTTATTATTATTTTCATATTACTTCTGTTCCTTTCTAATTCATTCTCAATTTATTCAAATTTCCTATAATTATCTCGCTTACAAGTTTACATCCTTTATTTTCTTCCCAACAATCCAATTTATATATATTTTTGGTAATTCATTATATCCAAATATATCCAATCAAACCATAACATTCAATATTCCAATATAGCTCATCATAGAATATCAATATTCACAGCAGAGAATATTAAATAATTGAAATAAATGTTGAGGGGTCTAGTTGGATCCCTCCAACCTGTTTTCCCTGCATCCACAGACATTAGCACAATATAAAATACCAATTCCAAAATATACCAAACTATAGCACATCAATAAATTCATCCATTAAACCAATTATTTAACTTTATCATTTAAATTTAAATTTAAATTCAACTGAGTGAGATTAACTCACCGTATTCCTTTTGCACCCCATTTCCAAACCAGCTTGTTTCCTTTCAGATTTTGATCTTGAATAACAATTTATATGATTTCATTAATATTCAAACTAATTGAACAATTTATTTTATTTACAGACGATTTAATTTTAAACTAAAAATTTCCCTAAAAATCTTTTTAGTTGCTAAAATAATTAAAATATGTTAGTTAAATGCGTCAATTACCATAATTCATTATTTTAAAATGAACTAGTAATATTTAAAAGATGGAGAAGTGTATATATTTTTCTCTCTTTATTTTGAAATTATCCCTATAAAAATAATCTATAATCTATATAGGTTAAAATCTGATTTTGTTATAACCTTCAACATTTAAAAATCCCTAAATTTTTTTCAAATCTTATATAAGCTTTTTCGCTTTACTGTATACCCATATATATCTATCTACATATATTATTATTAAATATTGAAATATGTAAACTATATATAAATATACTTTGCTGAAGTTCGTTCATTTTTCTTTTTTTTCAATCTGCCTAGATATATATATAATTAAAACTAACATAAGTTTTAAACTTATTGTTAACACTTTCCTACCTATATACATATATATGAATTTAAATAAAGTTAAATCGATTTTAGACCTTGTATGACATTATATAGTTAATTAACACTTGAATAAATCCAATAATTAACTAACATTTACTTATTTATTTTAACTTATAATTTAATCTAAAAATTTTAAACTAAAAATTTTCTTTGACAAATTATCTTTAGTAACCCAAAAATTAAATAGGGTAATTAAAATAGTTTAATCATCAAACCCACTTCTTTTAAAATAATTAGTAGGATAAAAATATTTACATATGTATATTTATTTATTTTATTTTCTTTGAAACCATTTTATGTTCTGCAAATATGTATTGAATTAAATTAAAGGTGGAATCGATACCTGATAGCCTCCCTCTTCGGCCCACCTTCCTCCTCGAGACCTAATACCCCGATGCTCGAGAACCAGTACTCGCTTCCTGCCTTCGTCAGAGCACCGCGCGACCGAAAACTCACTTGCGCAAGTCAACGATGAGCCCGATTAACTCACGTGGGTGCCGACCCAACCTCGACTCGTTCAGCAACTCCAATTCATCTCGTCACTGCTCGAAACTCATGACGCTTCGCCTAGCATCTCGTCGAATCCTCAACGCTATGTCGCGCCTCCAAGATTCGATCGAACGAATCTGCTTTCGCCCATCTCTAACGCTCTGTTCGATCCCTTTTTTTTCCACGCGCTGATCGATATGATTCTAGGAAAGGGAAGTAGGGTATTCGTCTTTCGTACGCCATTAATTTCAATTTGTTTTCAAAGGGTTCAACCCTATTTTATTTCCTTTAGGAATTTTGTTTGACCAGATAAAGAAAGAGGGTTATTTAAAATCTAAAGAGGCGTATAAAGGAAGATTTTTTTTTATTTTTTATATTAGATTCTCGATATAAATTCCAGTGCGTTTATATGTCGTACGCTCACACGATAACTCCAAACTCCACAAAAATTGAAATCCGATAATAATTCAATATTACGGACCCAATGGAACTGTTTTCGTCGAATTCCGAGACCGTGCCTCGAAAGGCTATTTTTTAAATTCAATTTAAACGATATAAATTTCAAAACTTAACAACCATTTTTAAATTTGATTCCATCACTTAAATTCTCTTCAGTATTATCAATATAAATTTTTCAAGCCTTCAAATTATTTTTAACAAGCTTAAAATTCCAGATTCAATAATTTACCCAACTTCACTTATTTAATTTAATAATTCAATTATCAAATAAATTGTGATATTCGTAATTCAAGTTAAAATTACTCTATTGAATATTTAAAATCAATTAAATATTCCGATTTTAAATGCTCGAAAATTCTGGGTCATCACATTTCTCCCCCCTTAAAGGAATTTCGTCCTAGAAATTTCTAATTAGGAAGAATGGTACAATACACGTTTACTTTTTCCAGAATCAAACAGTCCAACCTCTAACCAACTATCTTTTTATAAAAGACCCATTATCATTCTTATTAACTTCTCAACTCTCCTATAGTTTCAAACTATACTATTTGTTTAACCATTCAAGTTTCAATTTAAAACCAAATTTTGAATTATCATAATTTTCTCAAAAATTTTCTAACTTCCTAAATTCCCGAAAAATTTCGCCAGCGTCTCCTTTGCGCGGCTAGCTCGGTACAACTACAAAAGGCCTCTACAGGCTCCCAAATTCCAAAAGAAAACAAAAGGCCAAGTGACTCAATCCAAAAATCCAATCAAATTTCGCAAAAATTTATAAAGATACTTTTTTGTCGAGCAATTCAAATTTATCTTCTGAAATCAAAACCCATTTTTCTTTTCCTTCATAATACCTGCATATCCTACTAGCAGTAATATCCAATCACAGCATTCCAAAAACATTTTATCGACTTCTTTACAAAATGTCAATATTTATTCATTCCAATATTAACTTAGATTATATTGGTAGTATCAATTTTTTTCATTTAAGAATTCACCATTCCCTCTTAAGTTAGTATAAGCATGAAATATGTTCCTTATATTTATTTTCACCTTACCACTTTAGTTTATACCTGTTTCTATTCAAATTGATTCTCTCGTTTCCATATGAATTTTATTTATCTTCAACTCTAAATATTTAAATTTTTATTTTTCATGTATTACTAATTCATGTCATTATTTTAATTACTTTCATTTACTAATCTATTTCAGTTTCCAGTTTGAAATCGTTTTGCCGTTAACAAAAATTTTCCAAAAAATTTTCAAAAATTTCTAACTCCCAAAATTTTCGAAATTTTTTGACAGAGTCTCCTTTGTACGGAAGAGCTTTTGCAATTTGACAAAAGATATAAATATATATACATCGGCCCACCTGGTTGGAAAAACAAAAAACAGTTCATATTTCCTATTTTTATTGCGTAGACATACCTTATTTAGCATTTTTAAACAAACAGCTTATTTATTAAGCAATTAGCCTAACCAAATCCAGCCACACGGCTTTTAGGTACCTGTACTTACTCAATTTAAACATGTAAGTGCCACATATATAAAGTTTAACAATATTTCACTTATTTGCAATAGTTAAACACATGAATTCTAAAAGAAATTCACACCAAACATTTTTCTGTAAGCAACCTATACAATTTTCATACTAATTCCACTGTTTCAATCAATTTATAAATCATTTTCATTCAATTTTAATGGTTTTCAATCCATTCATATACAACTTCATCAACTTGAATAGTTTAAAACTCAATTGCTTACATTTAATTTATTGTTAAGCAAACCGAGCTCATATCTAATTCAATTATTCTCAAAATCAATTTATTTTACTCCTATCAATTCATAAAATTTTAATTACTTCTATTTACATCCAATGACAATTTATTCTATGCAATTTGACGAGATCTATGTGAATAAGTACTTATGTTTTATAATTAATTTAAATTGATTTCAACTCAATTTATACTTAATTCTATTCCATTTTTAAATTTATTCACAATCCATATATTTTCATTTTCATTGCATTTTAAATTCGAATCCATTCACTTGCATTTCATTTTACTAACCAAACTAGTTCATTCAAAACCATTAACAACTTAGGTTCATCTTCATTACCAATTAAATTTCCTTTTTATTTTAATTCATTCACAACCATTTATTTAGCTCCACACATTCCATTTCAATTTTATTCACAATCCATTCATTTACATTCCATTCCATATTTGTTTATTCCAAACTATTTTATTTAGCTCGAAAACAATCCAGGCTATTTCATTCAATAACTTTTTCTCGACTCATTTAAACCACACTTCATTTTGAGTTCGGCTTTTATTCAACACTTACTTAAGTCAATAACTTAAGTTCATTTCCATTTCTTTTTATAATAAGTTCTACTTCCATCTTTCATTTGATTCTCATTCATTCCATCAATTTATTTATTCAATATAATTAGTTTATCCACTCAATCCATTATGAATTTTCATTCCCTTAGATATTATTTAAAACTCACCTAATTCTATTTCGATTCAAGTTTATTCTCACTTGATTTAAATCCAACCCAATATTATTAAACTTAGTTTTAAGTTAACTTCAACTTATCTAAATTTTATACTTAAGCTCACTTTCATTTTACAAGTAAATTTTTCTCTACTATTCACTTAATTCTATCTCAATTAAATCTCATTTTAAATCTACAATTTCATTTGATTAGTTATGGTAAAATTTAAAATTCTCAGATTTGGCTCATTCAATTGATTAATGGCCATTTCCAATTTATTTTAATTTGTTAACACTTCAAGTCAAAATTTTAATTTTTAACTCAAGTTCTGAATCCACTATCCATTTTCGATTTACCACCTAATTTATTTACCATAATTCAATTACGTTTTCTTCACTATCGATCCAGGTCGAATTTGATTTATAACTTGATTTTTTAATTTCAAACTTCATTGTTAACTCACAATTCAGCTTTATTTAACTACAATAGGTTCCATTTACACATTTCATTAACTAATTTATTAACAAATTAGTTCTCCCCTATTTATAGTTCAATACTTTATTTTTAATTCCAAATATCACTGCATTTATTTTTCGTACGTTCAATTTATTTTATAATTCAAGTTTGGGTTTTCGTTTCGTTATCCAAAACACCAAACAATATTTACTTTGGATTTTGTATTCCACTTACAATTTTATAAGTCACAACTTATTATTCCACACATTCCCATTCATTATAGGCTTGAATATGTTCATCTTTTTATTTTTAACTCAAGCCTTATGCTTATTTATAACCCAAGCATATTTTATTCTATGGATTTTTAATTCTGATTCTTTTATAAGTTATTCTAATTTATTTATTTCAATCCAATCCTTATCCAATTTATTTTCCATTTGTTCAGGTAAGAATTTAGTTCCATCCAATATCACCCATAACTCAACTGAATTTTATTCCAATTTAATTCTATTTTAACTCAGATTTATTTAACTCAATTCAATTTCAACTTAATTTCAATACAACTGGATATTATTTTCAGCCTATCCAATTAATTTCAATCCAGTTCATAAATTTAAATTATTTTTTTCGTAAGTTTTATACCAAATTTTAAATTGATCTCCAACTCAATTTATTCTTAATTCATTTCTAATTTATCTTACATGGTATTTTATTTCATAGTGCATAGGTTCCATACGAACCCATTTTATTTAAGCTCAACAGCCTTTCATGCTTGTATATAATTAATTCAATCCATTTGAATTTTATTTCAACAAATTCCAAATTTACAAGTTATCAAACTTTTTATATTCCATAAACATTCTTAGTTAAAATTCCAAGGTTTAAACAATCTTTCAACACTTCAAAATTCCTTTTTAAATCACCTATGTCCAAAATTCCTTGCATTTTCCAAATCAACCAAATTTCTCCAACAAACTTTAATCCCAAACGTCATGGTAGCAATCCCTCTTTTGGAAACTGGAAAATGAACACCGATGATGTCGCGATCATCATCGGAATTATTTTCCAGCGACCGTAAAGAGTTCAATGCTTTTCTCTCTTTTAAAAACCCTTCAAGTATTTTTGAATTCCAAATTTCTCTAGATTTCACATCCGATTCAAAAATATTCCTCACATATATATTATTATTATTTTTCCAGTTTTAATTTAAATCAAATTTTAACTATAATTCATTTGTATAGTCTCCCATTTGATTATAATTCAATTCATATAATTCAATTCATAAATTACATTTATAATTCATATTTATAAATTTCATTTTATAATGAATTTATTTCCTAATACTTTGGTTATATTTTCAATTTCTAGTTAGATTTTTACACAACGATGATAATAATTTAATATTATCATTTCTAACATTCAAGCAACCATATATTAGCTAAAATAGTTTACAAAAACCTTCCTTTATATCAAAATATATTTTTGGGTAATTTTTTTTTATTCACCCACATTTAAAACAATACCTTGTCAATTGTTCTATTCAAGTGTTTAGAAACCCCTTCAATACAGTTGTCCAGACTGTGCCGACGAAGGTTCATATGCCACTCAATAAACCAATCAACACAATATTAAAACAATTTATATTCACTAACAAATACGCGCTCATATCTATTAATACGCTCAAATTAATTCTAGAGTTCTACGGACTCTATTTTAAATGAGTATGTGACGCCCCACCTCTATACCCACGCTAGCCAAGGACACTACAAGGTAATGCCGTCAACTAACACGGAGAATAAGGCTGGTTGGGAGCGACCATCTATAGCCTTGCTTTAACTATCCATTAAATACGTCGGCAAAAATCATACCAAATAGATCGACATATCCAATGAATACTTAAAACAAAACCATAGGTGGCTGGATCTATCAGAACAGAATATAATAACTCAAATGTAATATACATCACAGAACAGTAAATCATCATATACACATATATCGATACACAACAGAGTTTACAAAACAATACAAGTTAAGTGGTATAGCAGACCACAATATACAGACGAGTCAAGAGAATAAATATCAGAGTTACTACAAAATGGGACTACACAAAAAGCTATGACAAAAGGAAGCTAGCGGAGTAGTCCATGCAGAAGCAAAATAGGCTAAGTCCAAATGTACCTAACCTGAAACATCTCGGTCTGACCCGAGTATAAAATACACGGGTCAGTCTAGCTAAACAAATCAGTTAGATAAACTGAACAACAATAAACCTACAAGGTTACAAAGCATAATAGATATCTCTAAAGGAGATAACACAATCATCTAACAAAAGATAAATCATATAGAACAAGCCTCATATCATCGGCAACATATAGAAACAAAGGATAAGAATATCCCAAAGCAACCATAAGGCAATAACAAATACCAATAAGGTACACAAGTTCCGCAAGGTGAAAGCTACGCATCATGCGGCTCAAAAAGACCAACACCGAAGGGCGATACCTAGGGAATATACATATGAATGAAACATCAGAAAATTTTGCTCGAGCTCAGTACTATACAAAAAAGGATCCATGAGCCCGAAGACTCCAAACCCAATATCACCCATGCGGCTCATAACGACCAACATCGGAAGCGATACTAAAGGGCAACCCAATATCACCCATGCGGCTCATAACGACCAACATCGGAAGCGATACTATAGGCAACAAACCCGAAGGCACAAACCCGAAGGTACAAACCCGAAGGCAACATACCCGAAGGCAACAAACCGTAGTGGAGAAGGTCAGAGACCCAGTACTGGACACCCCTAACTAGCGGAATGTGTCATAACTCTCAAAAAGGAATCCGAAAAGTGGTAACGTGAGTCCCATAACCACTCGTTCGCACTAAACGGTTTACTATCCGTTAGTTAATTTCACAATCAAAGCAGTACAAGTTCACCTCATCTCATCGGTAAACCAGACACAAAGGTCAAAACAATCAATCGAATAGGTCGGGGATTAATCGGCAAGATAAACGCAGGGATTCATGGTCCGTGTTTTACCTAACCATTTAATCTTCCTTCCACTTCGCTCGAAGTGCGAAATTGTGTGCATTATAAATAGAATTTAAGAATTGGAGAAGGAAACTTTTAATACGATTTAGAGGGATTATTTATGAAAACCCGTGAATGAAGTCAAAATTAAGTTATCAAAGCCAAAGATGTAATGACAACCACTAAAAAGCATCTTGAATCGATAAAATTTGGAAAACAAATCAAAATATGCAAAAATAGGCAAAACAGCAAAATAGGAGCAGGTCGGTCGACCGGTTGCAGGGCTCGGTCGGCTGGCCAGATGCAGGAAATAAAAAAAACTCGACATGAGCAGGTCGGTCGACCGGCTACAGGGCTCGGTCGGCCGAACTGCGTAAATTTGCAGTTTTTGCCCTTTTTTCCAATGAAATGCAAGTTCTTCCAAAATGCGACCGTTCGAGCAATGGAGTTAAGGAGCCTTAGCCAATAGATACCCCAGCTCTATTAGCTCTTCGATTCGCTACCAAATACATGTTCCAATATCAAAGTTAGGATCTTTAAAGAATTGAACCCAAACACTAAAAATTTGGATATTCACCAATTCAATCCAAACCAAAAGCAAGAGCATATGAACAAGTGCTAGGAAATTCATACCCAACATCAAAGAAATCAAGAGAAGTAGATGTGAGTTCAAAACTCACCTTTAACCCAAAACAAAGAAGTAGAAGAAGAATCTCAATAACAAGGAGAAGACCAACTAAACTCTACTTCAACCCAACAAGCTTCAATCTAAGAATAAAACATATATTCCCCAATTTAGGTTTAGGAAATTTTCTGAAATTGAAGAGGAGAAGAGTTGGAGAAAATGAAGAAGAGCTTACCTATGGATTCTCTTTGATTTTGGAGCAAGAAATCAAGTTGGAAGTTGAAACTAGGGCTTGCAAATTTCTATTTCTCTTTCCCTTCCACCATTTTAGTTTTAGCTTGAGAAATGAAAATGAAAAGGAGAAGAATGAAGAGAAGGGGATGAGCTAGAGTATTAGTGTTAACGCTAAAATTTGAACGCTAACACCCCGGTGTATGAAGTGTAGTTGTGAAAGCACCACCCGATGATTCGGGAGCAGAGTATAAGCAGAAAATCACAGAAAAAGCAGTGAATAACAACGATTTTATAGTGATTCGGCTCAAGGCAAGCCTACGTCCACTTTAATTCTCTTTATTGCTAAACCGATTACAACTTTACAACAACCCGCAATTACAACAATGACGAGACAAACAACTAGAACTTTGGTAGAGAAGAATTCTTCGAATCCATGTAGATTGCGTTAGATTTTCCCTTGAAGTTAGTTGAAATGTCTTTCGAACTTAAAGTGTCGGGTGAGTTGAGAATTCAGCAGAGTATTGGCGCTTGAAATGATTGGCCAAAAAAAAGGTCCCCTGTATGTTGGAGCACATGCCATATTTATAGAGTTTCCTGGACTAAGCCGTGTGCGACTTATAGAACTTCACGGGTTATCATAACTCGGCTGCGACTTAAGGTAAGTCTTCACGAGGTAGAGGATCTCACGGGTTAGCTTGACTCGTTTGCAACTTAGGATAAGCATTCGCGAGTTAACGTGTTATAGGGACACGGGTTACGACTTAACAGGTCGTGAATGACTTAAAAACAGTAAGTCATTTGGTGATTGTTTCGGATTGATTTAAGCCGCTCGGACCTCTCATTAGTTAAGTCGTTCATTTCCTAACACGTGAGCCTGTTAACTCGCTAACCCACCCGCTTGCTTATTAACTCGCTAACTCGCTAACTCGTTAGCTTGCTTACTACCTCACTAACTCATTAACTCGCTAACTCGTTAGCTTGCTTACTGACTCACTAACTCGTTAACTCGCTAACTCGTTAGCTTGCTTACTAACTCACTAACTCGTTAGCTAGCTGGCTTACTAACTCGCTAAGTGCCTTAACCCGTTAAGTCGTTGATCCACCAAGTTGTTACAAACCCCGAGTCGTTGAGTCGCTCCATTCCTCTAAGTCGCCTCTAACCTTAACTCGCGAGCTAATTGAGTCGTAACCAGTTGAGTCGGTCCATTCCTCAAGTCGCGAGGTTTCTTGAGTCGTTAGGAACTTTAAGTTGATGAGTCGCTTGGTCTCTTGGCCCACTAAGTCGCATAACTCTTAAGTCGTGAATCACAATAGGGTTAACATTTGCCCCTCGAAGTACGCGCCTACGTCGTAGGTCGTGTGCTTCGACTCATCTTAACTCATGCTACCCTGAGTCGTTGAGTCGTTAGCGACTTATAAGAGGCTTGAGTCGTTCGTGTCGATTCGAGTCCCCCTGTTCGTGTATATAAGCTGGTGAGATGCCTTCTCCTTCCCTTTTACTCACATTCATATCTTAACTCACTTAGCAGATCCCCAAGCTCCCTGAAGAAGAATTCGAATCAATCAGCTCCGATCCACCAATCATTATCACAACGTAAGTGATTTCAATCATTATCGAATCACGATCTCGGTTGAATTGTAAATCTTCTAATTTCTGTTCCAACCTCGATTCCACTGAACCATGACCTCCGCGGCTTCTATTTACCTCGCCGCTTCCTTTCGCTGTGAATTATAGCTTTCAATTGTTGGTAGACACGTTACTACTGTGATTCGTGAGATCGTACTAGGCTTATGATAAATTAGTGGTGACTTGACTTCTAGATGATTCGGTGGCGTGCAGGAGTGATGAATTTCATGGAGAGGATGGTGAATTTCCTTATGCGGCTGTTAACGGGTTATTGGGTTATGGTTTGAGATAACGAAATGTTATGTGGAGGAGAAACTCGTGAGTGAGCAGATCTGAACGACTCAGGGACTTTGAACGACTTAGCAAATCTGAGCAGTTTTGGAGTCTTGAGCGACTTAGCATGTTATGCCGTGCTCAACTTAGGAGTTAGGATCTTTGAATAGTTTGGGTCCTTCCAACGACTTAGCAGCTTAGAACCTCCTAACGACTTATTGAGTTAAGTCGCGTTCGACTTAGGACTTGACCAGATTTTTCGCTGCTGCACGGCCCTGTTTCTTACATCCTAAAACTTAAACAATCTTGCTTTGCTTTGGTTTGAAGCATTGAACTTTGACCCCCTAACTCATAATGCGACTTTAGGACTTGCACTAGGCTTGGCAACTTCAAGATTTTGACGAAACTTGAACGAGTTTCCAAACTGAACAGCTTGAATTCGTTTTTAAATTGCACCAACTAACAACTTGCTAAACACAATTTCTGCAGAAAACAAAGGCGAATATACTACCATTGACTGCCTACATCAAATGACAGATTAGCCGATAAAGAATAATTATTTCAAATGAATTATGTGAATGGAGTGTTATTAATCATTCAAACTTTAAATGGCGTATTAGGGCAAAATTAAAACAATCAACTAAAGCTGATTGGTTTGCATCAATACTGCATTCAAACTTTGAAACAACAAGCTCTGAAATTTAATAATCGATAAGTATCGACTAATTTGATTTCAATTATCTTTACTTGTCATTCTTATCAATTTTGCACAACACTTCACACACACTTTTAGGAAACGTGCACTTTCATATTTGAACATCCAGTTGCTTATATAGAATGTCTTCTCAACAAGAAGAGTCGATGGGCCAGGCTGAAGATGTCTTCCCAATGGCTAACCCATTGGTTGACCCTCCGGAGAGAACTCCTACTACCCTGAATCAGCGGGTGTTCAACCAACTGCGCATCCAGTTTGGTATTGCTGAAGCTGACGCTTTACTCCCGGGACCAAATGACACTGCAGATAGGCCCCCTCTCGGCTTTATTGCTGTTAATCGCCAAATGTGCTTGAGTGGAGCCATTCCTCCTTTCAATGACTTCTTACGACAGCTTCTTCTTCGCTTAACTATCTCTCCATTTCAATTACACCCAAATGGTTATGCCATTTTAATAGGGCTATGTGCACTGTTCATGAGGACATTTAATCGCTTTCCCAGCTTTGAGGAGATTTTCTATTTATGCTCATTCATAAAATCTAAGGACCATCCCTCTATTACACTCGTGAGAAGCGTGAGAGGCCGTAAATTGATTATGAGTCTCTCTGAAAGTGCTCATGGGTTTCTGAATCAGTACTTCTTTGTTCGTTGCCCCCCTGGGTTTTATAGCATCTGGAGAGTTGGAAGTAAGTTTTGTTCTTTCCATTTGGGCTTTTCCGAAATTCCAGTTGTCGAGTGCTAACTTTTGCCCTTTACCTTTGCAGCATTTCCTCCTCTTTCAAGAGATTCAAGACATAAGGCGACTTTTGAAAGATTGAGTGCTGTGCCAGTGGAAGAGAGGAGCGCTAGGTTCTTACTGAGGGATGAGTATTTGCACCAACTCGGGCTTCTACACCCTTCTCGATCTATCCATCCTCGCGAAGTCCCTGATTCTCCGGATGAAGCATTAGATGCCCCAGCTCCCATTGAAGAGCCTGTGCGGAGTGAAACTGCTATCGAGGCTTCACTAGTGAAGTGTTCAACTTCGAAGGATGCTGCGGGGCTGTCTGACAAGTCTGTACTTTCCCCAGTCATTGAAGAAGGAGAGCTTCCGCATCGGGCAGAAAAGACCATCGAAGAAGGAGCTGATGGAAGTAGCCTTGCCGGGCGTGATGGTGAAGACATCTTTGGGAATTTAAGTGACATAAAAATCACCTCTCAAGAACTCTTTAAGGATGACTCTGCCACCGCTAAAATTATATCTTCGACGGCCGAAACGACCTTTGCTCTTAAGCAAACTCCTTTAGCACAAGAACTGCCATTAGTCACAAAGCCTGTCACTACCCCCCGACTGTCGAGCGGTTCGTCGTTCGGCGTGTATAGTTTGCACGTCACACACACCTTAGGATTTTTCAGCACTTCTATGCACTTATCTTCTTATACTTTAAAGATTTCTAAAGCTTATCTTTTTATTTCAGATTCTCCGATGGGACGCAGCGGATCCTATTACAAAGACTTTCAGCGCTATGGAGGGCGTGGCAACTATGATTATGGACGCTACCTTACTGATCCCAGAGAAACCGATGAGCAGAGAGCTGCTCGAAAAGCTAGAGAGAGGAGAGAATATGAAGAACGTCATGAGAGGATAGATGTGCGACATGAGTCTCCTTCAAGAGGCGATGACTCTCACAAACGTAAAACACATGATGGTCGGGGGAAGAGCCACATTGTTGAGGACCCGAGCAAGCGGGCCAAACCTAGTGAGAGGCACGAATCTGCAATATCTGAAAAGTTTGACACTCCCATCTCTATCGACATTCCTTCCAAATCCCCTGCTCTTGAAGGAAGCGCTATTCAAACACTTCTTAATAGGCCTTCATATCGTGTTGAAAGGGGCCCACCGACCCTACAGAGCCGATTCCCGAATTGGTGCTTGAAGGGGGTGCGCTTCGATCTTGATTTAGTCCCCATTGATAAAGAAGCCATGTACCAAAATCTTGATGCCGTCAGACTTGATATTAAAAGAATGTCTGGATGGCAAAAGCTTGTTGATGAACTCCAAAGGGTCAATCGGGCCAATATCGAGGCGATGCTAACTATGGAGAACGATAAGTCGGAATGGCAGAAGATTCTTGACCAGCACAACATCGAGATGAAAAACATAATCGAGTATAACGAGAAACTTGAAGCTGAAGTCAAGCAGCTTAAAGACGGTCTTACCACCTCTTCTAACACTTACACTCAAAGAGAAGAGGTGCTACAAAAACAAGTGCGGGATGCACATGCTGGCCAAAGAGATGCCGAAGCTAAAGTTGAGAGGCTAGAAGAGGTCGTAGAGAATTACCGCACTGTTGTCGCTCAGTTGCGGAGTAAAATGAGTGCCCAAGACATGGATATTGAAGCGTTAAAAGCTCAACTTGCTAAAACTGAAAAAAAAACGAGATGAGGCCATGGCTGGTAAAATCGCAGCTGAAGAATCTATTCAAGCCATGGAAGCCAACGTCAGTTCAACTCTATTCGACTTTTACTTGCACAGCGTCTTGGGGCACGGCAGTCTCTCTTTTCTCGGTCCTAAATACGAAATCACCTTGGATGAAGTGTGGGAAGCCGCTCTCGACATGTTCAGAGGCGACGGGTATACCGAGGAAGAGCTTGAGGCGCGCTATCTAGATGAGGAAACTCGTGCTGCTCTTGCGAAGGGAAAAGAGCAACTTGCCAGAGTGCGGACTGGGATGGCGGAAGAGGAACGTTATGGAAAAGAATTACCACCTACTACCTCTGTTCGTCCTTTAGTTTCTCCTGGGGTTGACATCACAGGTTCCAGTGCTCATTCCCCGCCTCCTACAAGAACCGGGGTAATTACCCCTACTGATGATGAGGCTTTGGAGGATATTGGAGCTCAAAATTATGAGATTGAACTAGCGAAGCAAATATCTTCAGGTAACTTTGACATTGGTCCGATTCAGGTGGATTGCCTGCTTGCTCCTCAAAAGTTTGATGAGCTTCTCGATTACTTCTTGAATCTTGACGAACCCATATCTCCCTTCTTTTCGGGAGATACTAATATTTTTAACTTCTCTTCTTCTGCAGTTGAAACACCAAGTGCTGTGCAAACTTCGCCTCCTGCAGCTATTATTCCTCCGTCTTCTCAAGTTACTCCCCTTCCTACTTCTCAGCCAGGATCACAGGAAGAAAAGATAGGAGCTCTTCAGGGTCTGGACAATCCTGCTACTTCTCAAAAAGGAGAAGAACTCGAGACAGGCGAAGTCTCTCCGGATCGAACTACTTCTGACGATACAAAACTGTCCGCATTCATTACTCCGGAAAGTGAGTCTTCAAAGAGGAGAGCGAAGCGCACATCTTCGAAGAAGAAGAGGAAGAGTATTTTGATCACAGAAACAGATTTGAAAGTTACTCCGGAAGCTCCTCTTTCCCCTTCTTCCCCAACTCTTTTAAGCCGGCACGAGAAGATACCAATTAAACCAGGCGAAGGCTCAAAAGGTGGTGGGAGAAAGAAGAAGTGATGAACCTTGCTTTTCCTTCCTTGTTTAGTTTTTGCCTTTTGCATGTATTGAAGCTTGTAATGACCGGATATTATGCGGGTACCGGCCCCCCGCTTTTCTTTTGTTGGAACCTGTACCTGTATATAGAATAGTGTTGAATAAAATGATTCTTTTTCTTTGTATAAATTTCTGTCTATATCTGAGAATGCATTTACTATTCATTTTTGTACAAGTTTCTTTGTACGATATTGCAGTGAGCTTGTGGTATAGCTTGTTCGAGCGCAATTTTACCGATGTAGTTACGCCATGCTGCCCCTATACCATAAGCCCATTGTAATATTTTATTTTATGTAGAACTTGTGCTTTTATTTTTTAGAGAATAATTATTCCACATTTGGAGGAATATGATTTCATTAAAAAATAGAGCACAAATAAGTTTCTACGCTTCAACTTTCGAAGATATCACTCTTTATTTTGTGCATATATACATTTTATTGAATGAAATCTTCTATGTGGTAAAGCGGGTATTTGTAAAGCACTTCAACTTCTTTTTGAGGAAGAGAATTTTCTAGAACAAGTAATTCACTCTTCCTTTGAAAGTTAAAGTGTGCTCTTAATGAGGATTTTTTTTTTTTACTTGCCACAGTAAAGGGCTTCTTGATTTTTGTTTCTTTGAAAAGTTGCACCTCTGAGGAAGACTTTTTCACGTTTCAACACTTGGAAGTTTTACTTCAATCTTGGTGAAACGTGTGCCTCCGAAGAGGTCTTTTCTGCTTGATTGTGCCTCCGGGAGGAGGTCTTTTCATTTCTGCCTCTGGGAAGAGGTCTTTCTGTTTTTGCCCCTTGGGAGAGGCTCTCTTTTTTCTTTTAGCATTTCATCTCCGGTGAAGTGAAACTCCGAAGAGCGGTTGTTACACTTCAACTCCTGGAGAAATGGGCCTCCGAAGAAGGCTTTTATTTTGTTTTACATTTCAACTCTGGTGAAGTGAAATTCCGAAGAGCGGTTGTAACACTTCAACTCCTGGTGAAATGGGCCTCCGAAGAGGGCTTTTATTTTGTTTTACATTTCAACTCTGGTGAAGTGAAATTCCGAAGAGCGGTTGTAACACTTCAACTCCTGGTGAAACGGGCCTCCGAAGAGGGCTTTTATTTTGTTTTACATTTCAACTCTAATGAAGTGAAATTCCGAAGAGCGGTTGTAACACTTCAACTCCTGGTGAAATGGGCCTCCGAAGATTGCCTGGAAGTTACTCTCTCATGGTTGGAGGGTCATGACTCCTCCAATCTTTTTTGGTTGAGTAGAGAACTTTCTTTTTTACGGCATATGCTTCGTTAGAGGTCTTTATCCTCCAAAGAGTTGTGCCTCCGAAGAGGACTTTAGTTGTTCCTTGTCCACTTGCTTATGCCTTTTCAGTGATCCTCTATTTTTTTTTTCAAGCTTGCACTCCCTTCTCTTACAAGTAGCTTGTTTAATCCAAAGAAGTGTACTTCATTGCTAAGCCAGTTCACGAGAACGGACATAAGCTTCTTAATTGGATGTTTGTTTGTTCAAACTTCTCAATTTATTAGCTAAAGCCCGTTTTTGGCGAAATCATTGACCGTTCAATCGAAGCACTTCTTATCTAGGATTTAAGCTCGGGAATTTTGTGACTTGGAATTTGTTTGCTGAATGATAACAAGAATCACTTGGTCTTGTAATGTGCAAGTTTTGTTTTCGTTGCCTGCAAAAATTTAAATCGATATTTCAGTAATACATTTAATGTACTTTTCATACCGAAAATAAAGCAAACATGTAATAATAATAAGGAACACAAGATTTATAGTGGTTCGGCCAAGAATTTGGGCCTACATCCACTTTATAGTCTTTCATTATTCACTTGCATCGGTTTTACAATCGCTTTCAATTACAGGAATCATACATTCATAATTCTTTTTACAATATTTCAACAAAGCTATCAAGTAAAGTATGGACGCAAGTGATTGCTGTTCCAAGCTCTTGAAATTTGATCTCCTTCGACAGTAGTGAGTTTGAATGTGCCGTCAAGAAGCTTCTGACCTATGACATATGGTCCTTCCCAATTTGGCCCAAACACACCTGTCGCTGTCATAATTCTCTTTAGGACTAGATCTCCAATTTCAAAGCTGCGTTGGCGAACTTTGGAATTGAAATGTCTGGCTATCCTTTGCTGATGAGATGCGATTCTGAGCTCAGCCTCTTCTCTTCTTTCATCAAGGAGATCTAGTGCCTCAAGCTGTAGTTTTTCATTCTCCGCTTGATTGAAATGGATTCTTCTATGTGAAGGGACCTCTGTTTCTACCGGAATCATTGCCTCTGATCCATATGCCAATGAAAACGGAGTATGCCCAGTCGCAGTTTTGTGGGTAGTTCTGTATGCCCATAGTGCTAGCGGTAGCTTATCGACCCAACCACCTTTTGCTTTTTCAAGTTGCTTCTTGATGGTTGACTTGATAATTTTATTTACTGCTTCCACCTGCCCGTTTGCCTGCGGATGAGCTACTACTGAGAAGCTTTTTCGGATTTTGAATCATTTGCAAAAATCTTGGAATCCTTCACTTTCGAACTGAGTACCATTATCTGTAATTATTTTTTGAGGCACACCATATCTGCAAATGATACTTTTAGTCACAAAACTTATCATCTTTTTTGAAGTGATAGTAGCCAGTGGTTCAGCTTCTGCCCACTTAGTAAAATAATCTACAGCAACAATGGCATATTTAATTCCAGATTTGGCAGTTGGTAACGGTCCTACAAGGTCTATCCCCCATATCGCAAACGGCCATGGACTGACCATCTATGTGAGTTCAGTGGAAGGAGCTCTAGGAATTTTGGCGAATCTTTGGCATCTGTCACATTTTCGGGAATAGTCTGCTGCATCTCGATTAATTTCTGGCCAAAAATATCCGTATCGGAGAATCTTTTTTGCTAAAGTTTGACCACCTAAATGATCACCACATTCTCCCCCATGCACCTCAGCTAGGATTGTTTTGGACTCTTTCCTGGATACACATCGAAGTAACGGCATTGAGAATCCCCGTCTGTATAACGGGCCATCCTGGACTATATAGCGAGAGGCTTTCCTCAGTAGCTTCTTTCGTTCTTTTGAATTTTCCGGTAAAGATCCATTGAGCAGATATTCTGTTATTGGAGTCATCCATGATTCTTGCTCTTGCGACACGCTCATGATCCAATCAATATCCATCTCATCAATGCTCGGAGTCGACATGACCTCCACTGGAGTTAACCCCAGAAATTGAGCTTCGCCTGTGCTAGAGTACTTTGCGAGAGAATCTGCTTTCATGTTTTCTTCTCGAGGAATATGACTTATCATGTAATGATCGAAATCACCAAGGAGTTTCCAAGACTTTGACAAGTAGGCGGGAAGATTTCCCCTTTTCGCTTGGAATTCCTTCTTGACTTGGCATACAATAAGTTGAGAATCACTGAAGATCTGTAATGCTCGGATGATTAGTTCTTTAGCAATCCTTAGGCCAGCGATAAGGGCTTCGTATTCTGCTTCATTGTTTGTTGAAGGAAATTCCAATCTTAGTGCATAGCATAATGATCGACCTTCAGGGGTCTCGAGTACAACTCCGGCTCCAGAACAGTAGTCGTTTCTCGCGCCATCGACATATAACTTCCATTGGATTGGGGAATCGTCGATCGTTTCCTCCTCACTGTTACCCTTATCTGTGAATTCTGCAATGAAATCCGCTAAAGCTTGTCCATTGATTTCTTTTCAGGGATGATAAGTGATGTCATATTGACTGAGTTCAATATTCCACTTTAGAAGACGGCCCGAAGTCTCAGGGCGAAACAGGACTTGCTTTAAAGGTTGATCAGTGAGGACTCTGATAGGATGAGCTTGGAAATATTGCCTCAACTTCCTAGATGCAATTAGTAGGCAATAGGCGAGTTTTTCCAACTTAGAGTAATTCATCTCTGCCCCAGTGAGTCTTTTGCTGATATAGTAAACTGGATGTTGAATCCTCTAGTCTTCTCGTATCAGCGCTGCACTTAAAGCATGAGATGATACTGCCAAGTATATAAGAAGATCCTCGCCATCGCCAGGCCTAGAAAGTATTGGAGGAGTTTCCATATGGCGAATCAATTCATCAAAGGCTTTTTGGCATTCGGGAGTCCAATCGAAGTTTTTCTTTCCTTTCTTTAGGGCGTCAAAGAATGGGATGCATTTATCTGTGGCTTTGGAAATGAACCGACTCAAGGCGGCGACTTTTCCATTGAGACTTTGCAATTCCTTATTTGTTCTAGGAGCTTTGACTTCCTTTAAGGCGGTAATTTGAGCTGGACTAGCCTCAATGCCCCTAGCGCTCACGATGAAACCTAAAAACTTGTCGGATTCCACTCCAAATGAACATTTTAAAGGATTGAGCTTCATTCCGTATTTTCGGAGGACTGCGAACATGTCTGCTAAGTGTTCTATGTGATCCACTGCTTTCTACTTTACTAACATGTCATCGACGTAGACTTCCATAGTCTTGCCCAATTGCGGTTTGAACATAGCATTAACAAGTCTTTGGTATGTTGCCCCTGCATTCTTCAGCCCGAAGGGCATAACTCTGTAGCAGTAAAGACCAACGTCGGTGATAAAGCTCGTGTCCTCCTGATCTGGCTCATGCATCATGATCTGGTTATATCCGGAGTAGGCATCCATAAAAGATAACAATTCGTGTCCCGCTGTTCCGTCTACTAGTTGATTGATCCTGGGTAATGGGAAGCAGTCTTTGGGGCAGGCCTTGTTTAGATCTGAAAAATCGATGAATACTCTCCATTTTCCGTTGGCTTTCTTAACCAGCACTGGATTTGAAACCCAATTCGGATAGGTAGATTCTTTGATAAAATTATTCTCCATGAGCCGATCAACTTCTTTTAACGCTGCCGACCTTTCTGGACCTTGAGTTCTCCTTTTCTGCTTCACAGGTGTAAATTTTGGATCAATATTTAGAGCGTGTACTGCAACTTCTGGGGATATTCCGCACATATCGGCATGAGTCCAAGCAAAAACATCCAAATTTGCCTTTTAAAAAAGATATTAGGATATTCTGAATTGACACATTAAGTTGTGAACCCACATTCAACACCTTGTTTGGGTCCTTTGGGTCAACAGGTACTGGTATTGTCGTTTCCACTGGTACCACTCTATTCTCCCCTGCACTGGCTTTCCTAGGATCCATCTCTTTCCGTGCTCCGCTGTGCTCGCCAGTGCAGGGTCCGCCCTGTAATTGCTACAAGGCTGGTTCTTTGATGCGGACTGGGGTTGCCGCATCCTTTCCCATCTCTCTTTTCCTTGTTTCTCGTAGCTCTGTCAGATAACACTCCCGCTCAGCATTTTGATCCCCTTTTATAACTCCAACCCCATTATCTGTGGGAAATTTAATGGTGAGGCACCATGGGGCCAGAACAGCTTTGAATGCTGCGAGAGTTGGACGGCCAAGGAAAGCATTATAAGCAGAAAATTCGTCGACAATCACAAAAGTTTGCTTGCGGACCATTTTTCTTTCTCCTTCTCCAAGTTCCACAAACAAATCAACGGTTCCTATTGGCTGTTTTGGCTCCCCAGTGAAGCCAGCGATTTTCTGCGATGATGCTTGCACATCAGCCATAGGGATCTTCATTTGGTCGAATGTTTTCTTGAAGAGGATATTGCAGGATGCGCCACAATCAATGAGAACTCTTCTGACAATAGCTGGCCCGATACCAGCCGAGATGACTAAGGGATCCAAGGTAGGGGCTTCAATACCTGCGGAATCCCTGGCTTCGAACACAATATCATCATTGAAAGTTTTTTGTTGCTTCAGGGGCATAGCACCTTCCAAAACAAATATGTCTTCCTCGGTCGGTATATACTTCAAAGCTCGGGTATACCTTTCCATCTCACCCCAGCTCCTGCCTGCTGGGTGAGGTCCTCCCGTAATGACATTGATGACAGGCCTTCCGGACTCATGCCCTGCAGTCTTCTCACTTGTCCTGGGTTGATGAGCAGGAGCTCATTGCCCCTGACTAGTCGAAGCGGGATTGTTGCTATTCTTTTCCACAAATTGCTGCAGCTTATTTTCCCTTATCAATTCTTCAATCAAAATTTTCAATTGGCGGCATTCATCGGTATCATGACCGGGTTGATTATGGAAGCGGCAAAACTTTCCGCTTTGTACAGCTTTTTTCCCGGTTCTCAGAACGGGAGGTTTAGGATAATCAACAGAATCTTTAGTTGCAAGGTAAATACGCTCCGGCGTATCTGATAAAGGGGTATATTCCGATGGCTTGAAGGAACGAGGCTTCTTCAGATTTTTCTATCTCTTCCCATCATTATTTTCCCTTTTCTGTCCTACAGATTCATTCTTGTGTGGAGCAACAACATTATCTTCATCTTTTTCCAATGCTGCCTTTACCGGTACAGGACGGCTTTCCAAACGTATGAACTCATCTACTTTCTTGTAGAATTTTTCAAGGGAATTTGGTTCCTTCATGTTAAGACATTTTCCAAATTCGCTCGACTTGTCGATGGCCCTCATCAAATAGGTCAAGATCATCCGTGGTTCTGCATTGTCTACCTCGGCCAACGCTATATTAAAGCGATTCAAGAAAGATCTGATAGTTTCACCTGGATTCTGCTCCAAACTTGACAACGACATAATATCTTTGGCTTTTGAAGCGTATAGTCTGAACTGCTCCTTGAATTTCCGGGTTAAGTCAGAAAACTGATCTATAGACCGGATTGGCAACTTGGTGAACCAAAGCAGAGCTACACCTTCCAGATATACAGGAAAATATCGGCACTTTATTTCATCTGAAGCTCTGGCACCTGTCATGTGCCAATCATACTTATACAAGAATTCGTTCGGATCACTTGTTCCTTTGTAAGCTGGGATAGTTGGAGGGACGAACTTCCTTGGGAACTCAGCCTTTAAGATTCTTTCGGTAAACGGGGTTTTACTTGGAGCGAAACCACATTCCTTCTCATCTTCATTCCTTTGCATGCTTTCCTTCATGATTTGTCGAACCATTTCAGAAAGATATCCCTCATCATTTCGAGCTTTAGATCCACCAACTTCAGGAAATGTCCGCTCAAAGGGGCTAGCAGCCCTCTCAGGAATGTTTCTTTCTTCATCCTCATGAATGTTGCCAGCAAAGTTCCTTTCATTACCCGTTGGTTGACGGTTTACCCCAAGTAAGTCATTCAACTTATTCAAAATTAGGGCATTTTGGGCGTTCTGAGCTTCCAATTGTGCACTTTGGGCATTTATCTGCTGGTTCAGCCCTAAGATTACAGCATCCAACTCCGCTTTTGTAACCCCA
Source organism: Allium cepa (assembly GCA_030765085.1). Classification (NCBI taxonomy): domain Eukaryota; kingdom Viridiplantae; phylum Streptophyta; class Magnoliopsida; order Asparagales; family Amaryllidaceae; genus Allium; species Allium cepa. Next base: position 597,740,284 of record CM060941.1, on the reverse strand, counting down.
ACAGGTGGAGTGGCTTGATTAGGTACTGGGGAAGCGAAGGTTCTCTCTTGAACATTTCCAGATCTAACAGATCTACTCTTTCTCCCCGGAGCCATGATTCCAGATAAACTTCTAGTCTTCAGAGAGGTTACTTCAACAAACTTTCGTGGAGCAATGATGACGGTTTGCCTGAGTTCAACTCTCAATGAAAGCACCAAAAATGTTAACGCTAAAATTTGAACGCTAACACCCCGGTGTATGAAGTGTAGTTCTGAAAGCACCACCTGATGATTCGGGAGCAGAGTATAAGCAGAAAATCACAGAAAAAGCAGTGAATAACAACGATTTTATAGTGGTTCGGCTCAAGGCAAGCCTACGTCCACTTTAATTCTCTTTATTGCTAAACCGATTACAACTTTACAACAATCCTCAATTACAATAATGACGAGACAAACAACTAGAACTTTGGTAGAGAAGAATTCTTCGAATCCATGTAGATTGCGTTCCATTCCTCTAAGTCGCCTCTAACCTTAACTCGCGAGCTAATTGAGTCGTAACCAGTTGAGTCGGTCCATTTCTCAAGTCGCGAGGTTTCTTGAGTCGTTAGGAACTTTAAGTTGATGAGTCGCTTGGTCTCTTGGCCCACTAAGTCGCATAACTCTTAAGTCGTGAATCACAACAGGGTTAACAATTAGTTAAGCTAGTGGGCAGAACCCAAACCCAAAACCCAATAGAAAAAGTAGCCAAAATTTCACAAACTCCAAACATATCAAAGATTATACTCAAAAAGATCGCAAACGCCATTTCGAAACCAATGGAGGTGGTTTCGAGATCCAATTCGACCGTTTGCAAAAAGTAGCTTTTCGGACCAAAATCCGACTAACGACGCTATACTTAAATAAAACATTTAAATATAAAATCGTTAAATATGCGGGTTGTTACAAAGTAGTTCCCATCAGAGCCAAGGTTATCACCAACCTAAGCTCTAATACCAAGTGAAACGACCCGCAAATCCGTACTCCTTGAGCCAACAGTATTCTACCTAAATCAACTCAAGTTGTACAGAAATACGAACCATTTGGGTTAAAGAAGAAGAGGTAGGATAAGAAAATAGAAAACAACAACAGAATCTAACCATCGCAGCGGAATAAAATATAATAGATAATAAATGATCTTTACTCAAAAATCAATATCTCTGTTTATATATTACATCATCGGAATACATCAATCACAGCTCAACATCAATATCATACAAATGGATACACAACAACTCAACACAACGGAATATATATAAAAACAAATACGGGAGTACGTATCGTCATCCTGCTCGTCTCCTGAGCTCCCCAACATCATATCCTGTATCCTATAATACTCGGTCTGACCCGAGCATTACAGTTAAATAATACCCGAGTCAGTCTGGAATACCAGCGTGAGAAAATCACATCCAATTGATTATTAACGTTTCAAAAATCCTTTGAAAACAAAAGGCATCTCGTAAGTCCACGCCACAAATAAACATATCGGATTTTTACCTTACGATAGCTAAAACAATTTTTATAGAAATCCATAATAGGGTCTATTTACAAGTACTTATAAAATAGCCGAAATTGTTACATTCATTAAATTCCAGCTACTAGCCACAGAGTGGGTAATACAAACAAAACTTGTACAAAGCTCGTAGGGAGAATGGATTTCCAACTAAGGACTAGGCACTGGGGTACCACCTGTCACAGTACATGTCCTAGATCACAGTACCGAGGAGTACGTCCGCTCCCCTGCAACACAAGACCGGGACTACCCCTTACTGGATAATCCCGAGTGAGATCACCCCACGGTTAGGATCAGCAATCACTCACTAAGCCGAAATAAAAGGGACATCTAGACAGGGATGACCTCACCCTACTTGGGTGCTACCCACCTAGCCTTGCTGCATAACCCCTGATTTTCAGTCATTCCCATTTGATGAGGCGTGAGGCTAAGCGTTACCTTTTTAGAACATATCCCTTAGAATGCCCATCATCCACCTTACGATGTTTACGAAAGCATTCATCCATACAAGTCCGTCCCGGGTTCGAACGGAACCGAAGGCACCACTCCTACTACATCCATTTTGGAAATATCCTCAGGATTAGTAGCGACTAGCCCTTGCACTTCACTACTCCAACTTCGAATCCAAAATAGTTCTTCACGAAAACGTACAAACCCGATCGAAGCGGTTTTCGAGAAATAAGTCTCGATCCCGATCTCTTCGAAACGATCAACGCATTTGTCCAATTTTGATAGTCGGTGATTTAACTATCAATTTATATTCACAAACAACCATCAACCAATAAATAATTTCCCAAATTATTTATTAATTTCAAAATATCTTTGCAAGATATATTTCCAATTTCAAACCCCTTTGAAAACAGTTTTCGAACTATCTTCCTTTCTCAGAATAAATTTCAAGTATTTTCTATTTCCACTGGAATCACCAAGCACAAGATTTTAGATTTTTAAAAAAATTTTAAATCACTTTATTGTAAAATATGTTTAACATTTAATTTAGAAAATTTTACTGTAGTAATTAATTTAAAATAATACTTTAGGAATAATTAAAGTAAGTTTACTTTATAAATATACTAGATTTTCTTCTTTATACAAAAAACCAAATCATCCTTTAAATAATTATTACGATAATAGATTAAACAAAACACTTACTTTGGAATTTACTTTAAAACATTTAAGTTAAGACTACTTCAATAATTGGCTAAAAATACATACTATATGAATAGTTAAAAATAAGGTTACATTATAAAATATAAACTAGGTTCTCACTCTTTGAAACAAAACACTAAGTTACCATTTTAAATAATTACTACGATAATAGATTTGAAAATATTTACTGTAGAATTTAAAAGATTAGAAATAATAAATTTTCTAAAACATGCTTTTTAAAACAACATTAAAGCATTTATTATATTTAAAAATTAACTTTGAACGTACTTGGCTATCCAGAGAAATATACTTCTCTTCACAATCTTCTTTAAATTTTCAATTTCAAACACTTGAATCAATTTCCAAATTGATTTCCAATTTACTCCCTTTTACTTCAAAATCTATTAATTTTAGATTTTATTTCTTAATTATGATATAAAATATTTTTAACTGAGAATACAAAATTTTGATTTCTCAAATTACTTCTTAATCCTTTTAAATAAATTTAAACTTTGAATTTTAAAATAATTCTTTATTCCTTTAATTGATATAACTTAAGTTTTCAATTCATTAATTTCGGTTTATTCAAAATTCCTTCCATACTCGAAGTTATTTATTATTATTTTCATATTACTTCTATTCCTTTCTAATTCATTCTTAATTTATTCAAATTTCCTATAATTATCTCGCTTACAAGTTTACTTCCTTTATTTTCTTCCCAACAATCCAATTTATATATATTTTTGGTAATTCATTATATCCAAATATATCCAATCAAACCATAACATTCAATATTCCAATATAACTCATCACAGAATATCAATATTCACAGAGAGAATATTAAATAATTTAAATAAATGTCGAGGGGTCCAGTTGGATCCCTCCAACCTGTTTTTCCTGCATCCACAGACATTAGCACAATATAAAATACCAATTCCAAAATATACCAAATTATAGCACATCAATCAATTCATCTATTAAACCAATTATTTAACTTTGATCATTTAAATTCAACTGAGTGAGATTAACTCACCTTATTCCGTTTGCACCCCATTTCCAAACCAGCTTGTTTCCTTTCAGATTTTGACCTTGAATAACAATTTATATGATTTCATTAATATTCGAACTAATTGAACAATTTATTTTATTTACAGATGATTTAATTTTAAACTAAAAATTTCCCTAAAAATCTTTTTAGTTGCTAAAATAATTAAAATATGTTAGTTAAACGCGTCAATCACCATAATTCATTATTTTAAAATGACCTAGTAATATTTAAAAGGTGGAGAAGTGTATATATTTTTTTCTCTTTATTTTGAAATTATACCTATAAAAATAATCTATAATCTATATAGGTTAAAATCTAATTTTTATATAACCTTCAACATCTAAAAATCCCTATTTTTTTTTCAAATCTTATATAAGCTTTTCTGCTTTACTGTATACCCATATATATATATATATCTATCTACATATATTATATTAAATATTGAAATATGTAAACTGTATATAAATATACTTTGCTGAAGTTCATTCATTTTTCTTTTTTTTCAATCTGTCTAGATATATATATATATATATATAATTAAAACTAACATAAGTTTTAAACCTACTGTTAACACTTTCCTGCCTATATACATATATATGAATTTAAATAAACTTAAATCGATTTTAGACCTTGTATGACATTATATAGTTAATTAACACTTGAATAAATCCAATAATTAACTAACATTTACTTATTTATTTTAACTTATAATTTAATCTAAAATTTTTAAACTAAAAATTTTCTTTGACAAATTATCTTTAGTAACCCAAAAATTAAATAGGGTAATTAAAATAGTTTAATCATCAAACCCACTTCTTTTAAAATAATTAGTAGGATAAAAATATTTACATATGTATATTTATTTATTTATTTTATTTTCTTTGAAACCATTCTATGTTCTGCAAATGTGTATTGAATTAAATTAAAGGTGGAATCGATACCTGACAGCCTCCCTCTACGGCCCACCTTCCTCCTCGAGACCCAATACCCCGATGCTCGAGAACCAGTACCCGCTTCCTGCCTTCATCAGAGCACCGCGCGACCGAAAACTCACTTGCACAAGTCAACGACGTGCTCGATTAACTCACGTGGGTATCGACCCTACCTCGACTCGTTCAGCAACCCCAATTCATCTCGTCACTGCTCGAAACTCATGACGCTTCGCCTAGCATCTCGTCGAATCCTCAACGCTATGTCGCGCCTCCAAGATTCGATCGAACGAATCTGCTTTCGCCCATCTTTAACGCTCTGTTCGATCCCTTTTTTTCCACACGCCGATCGATATGATTCTAGGAAAGGGAAGTAGGGTATTCGGCTTTCGTACGCCATTAATTTCGATTTTTTTTCAAAGGGTTCGGCCCAATTGTATTTCGTTTAGGAATTTTGTTTGACCAGATAAAGAAAGAGTGTTATTTAAAATATAAAGAGGCGTATAAAGGAAGATTTTTTTTATTTTTTTATATTAGATTCCCGATATAAATTCCAGTGCGTTTATATGTCGTATGCTCACACGACAACTCCAAATGCCACAAAAATTGAAATCCGATAATAATTCAATATTGCGGACCCAATGGAACTATTTTCGTCGAATTCTGAGACCGTGCCTCGGAAGGCTATTTTTTTAAATTCAATTTAAACGATATAAATTTCAAAACTTAACAACCATTTTTAAATTTGATTCCATCACTTCAATTCTCTTCAGTATTATCAATATAAAATTTTCAAGTCTTCAAATTATTTTTAACAAGCTTAAAATTCCAGATTCAAAAATTTACCCAACTTCACTTATTTAATTTAATAATTCAATTATCAAATAAATTGTGATATTTGTAATTCAAGTTAAAATTACTCTATTGAATATTTAAAATCAATTAAATATTCCAATTTTAAATGCTCGAAAATTCCAGGTCGTCACATTAAAACACTCACCTTTTGAATTTAAATTGAATTTAAATCCAATTTAAACCAAAAATTCAAATAGAGTCAGAATTCGTCCAAACTAGTGTGAAAATGTCTGGAATTCCAATACGATCCAAGCGGAGAAAACCATGCGTGAATTGGACCTCGTATGTGAAAGTTACGCAAGTTAAAAGATTATACAATTAAATTAGAAAATAAAATAGAATAGATTTAAAAATTTATACGTCACCTTAATCATCTTCACTTAGAACCCTAGCAGACGAAGTGCACACGAAGCAAAATCTATACGCGAGCCATCACCATGTTCATCGACGCGCCGCCGCCACTCCACGCACCAACACCCCAGACGTACACCACCACCAGACTGCCCTTGGCCTGCCGCACCTCGCCAACCTATGACCTCGCTAGAAAACGCGACCAGCCACCACCGCTACAAAACCCTAGATCTAATTTAGGCACCAATCCAACTGTCGAATCTCAGAACGAACACCACCTATGAACTTCACTTGACGATCTCTACAACACCCATAAGTCAATTCGTCGATCAGACAACGTTCATCGGCGCATGATGAACGGCCGCAAATATTTCATCGATTTTCGACCACATCGAAACTCAAATTGAAAAAGGAATCATATATCTGACTTGCGTTCGTCGAGAGCTTCAAATCCATATATAATTCGATATAGTTTGTGGAGTTTGAAATTTTGATTTGAATTTGATTTTGAAATTGCAATTGGGAATTTAAGGTTTGTCTGCCATTGAGAAAGAGGAGCAACAAAAATTTCTATACGTACAGAAATGAGAAATAGAAGGGCGGCTAGGGTTTATAATTAGGTATTTATAGACAAAGCTGACAATAGAATAGATGGACAAGTTTGATCGAATGATAAACGACCCGAAAAGCCCGTCTCGACTCCGGAACAAAAATGGGTCAACCCATTTATTGAAATAGATGTTTTCAAATATTTTAAACTCAATGGAATAGGTTTCAAGTCCAAATTCCATCGTATGAAGAAGTTATGTTAAATTCTGTTTATATCAAATTGATTTCAATTGATTTCAATTAAATGATTTCTGGGCGTTTCGAGCCTGTACGATTAAACGACAAGTCTGATCGCTACGAAACTCAAAATCCTACAATAATTCACTGTTACGAATCGGATGAAACTTATTTCGTCGAAATCTAAGTAAGTGGCCAAAATGGCTATTTTTCAGGTTAATTAAATAACTAATTAATTAAATCACTTTCCAATTTAAATTTTAATAATTTACAACTTCTATCATTTTTGATTTCTTAACCAATTACAATAATTCAGACATACTTAGATATCAATTAAAAGTTAATTGATTTACCCATTACCCTGTTTAATTTCAATTTTAATAAACTCATTAATTATTAATTAAAATTCCAAAAAATCCATTTATTTGATTTTTAATCCTGTTATCCAATCAATTATTTTCAAATGGATGAAATTTACATTGGTTCATGATCCATTACATTAATATTCTCAAATTTCGTCTTAACCTCTATTAATGTAATAATTAAATATTAAGTTTCATTTAATTGCAATTAATCCAATTATTAAGTTTAAATTCTCGTAAATCTTGATTTCCATTCTTTTATTCAACCCATTGTTAGACTATGAATAAAATTAACACTATTTCCAAATATTAAATCAATTCACCTTAACATAATATTAAATTATAATTATTGTAATTGATTTCCAATTTAAATTAACAAGCTAAATAAATAGGTAACATACAATAATCGTTACCGTTAACCTTTAGTCACATTAATAAGCTTTTATTACTTACAAATCAATGTTACCATTTATTTTCATAATACTAATTTCATCCAATTCCCATTAAATATCTATTATTTCCTTGGTAAATCCAATATTTCATTTATTCACTAATGTTCAATTTATAGTCAAGTATAACATTTAAATTTATTTTCATTAATTAGCATTTCATTTAATTCATTAATTATTAACTTTAATTAGCATTGTTTACCTTGCATTCTCATTATTATTTCATAAATATGATTCCCAATTTTAATTCTTTTAGTATTTAATTACACAATCATATTAAATTAACAAATTTAATGGTCGAAAATTTCGGGTCGTTACATGATGAGTTTCATCTTCATGTGAATTGCTTGATGTTTCTCTTGTCCTTTTAGGGATATTATTCCATTCATTCCTTTTGTGCGGAAACACATCTTCAAAGAGATTCCATAATTGTATTTACATGAATATCAGCTATATCAGACTTGAATACAGAAAATCTGTAGGCACTACTATTTTGGGTTGGCCCTAGATAGTAACAATCTACTGTTTTTGGTCCAAGTTTGACTCTCTTGGGAGGGGGAACTGGAACTTTTGCCAAGCACCCCCATACTTTGACGTATTTAAAGCTTTGTTTATGTCCTTTCCAAATCTCATATAGAATTGTTCATGTTTTATTGTGAGGGACTTTGTTTAATATGTGATTAGACATATTTAAGGCTTCCTACCGCATGTTCGTCGGTAGACCAGAGGTTAGAAGCATGGCATTAACTATGTCTTTTAACGTTCTGTTCTTCCTCTCAGCTACACCATTTAATTGTGGTGAATATGGAGCTGTTGTTCGATGATTTACACCATTTTCAGCATAGAACCGCTCAAATGGTGGTTCATATTCTCCACCTTGATCAGATCTCAATATGTTGATGTTTTTCATTAACTGATTTTCTACCTCAGCCTTATGCTTTATAAGTGATGTAATTTCTTTATCTTTACTACTCAAAAGATATACATAGCAATATCACGTATAATCGTTAATAAATGTGATAAAGTACTTTTTCCCACCTCTTGTAGGTAAAGATTTAAAATCACATAAATATGTAAGAACCAGACCTAGTGGTTAGGTGCTTCTATTAACATATTGAAATGGTTTTTTAACCATTTTTGCTTCTACACATGTCTCGCATTTGTAGTTTTTATCTACTTGGAATTTCGGAATTAATCCCAAGTTTGATAATGTTTTCATTTTTCGAAAATTTATGTGTCCCAATCTATCATGCCATAGTAAAATTTCGTGCTCAAGCAAGTAAGAAACTTCAATTTTATTAATAGCACAATCAGAGTACATAGTTTTATTGTCGATAACGGCTACATTCGCCCTAAATAGACCATCACATAAATATCCCTGTGACGACCCGGAATTTTTGAGTATTTGAAAATGGAATATTTAATTGATTTTAAATATTTAAAGGTAAATTTTTAACTTGAATTCAAATATCACTAATTATTGATAATTAAATTATTCAATTAAATAATTGGAAATTGAGCTAAATGTTGAATCTGAAGTTGTAGGCCTGTTAAAAGTAATTTAAAGGCTTGTAAAATTTATATTGATAACACTGAAGATAATAAAAGTTGTAAAATTGAAATTAACAGTGGTTTGTTCAGTTTTGAAATTTTATCGTTTAAATTGAATTTAAAAATAGCCTTCCGAGGCACAGTCTCGGAATTCAACGAAACCAGTTCCATTGGATCCGTAATATTGTATTATTATCGGATTTCAATTTTCGTAGAGTTTGGAGTTGCCATGTGAGCGTATGGTATGTAAACGCGCTGAAATCTATATTGAAAATTTAATATAATAACTGGTTTAAAACGCTATCTTCTCCATACGATCGAATTGGGGCTCGAAACCTTTTCTGTTGCATTCGAAATAGGGATATAACCCTAGGAACGTCTAGCGGCGTACCTCGGTTGGAGTTCGTGATTTTAGGCTACGTAAAGTGGAACGATTTAAATTTAAATTCAAATTCAAATTCTAATATAAAATATTCTTTCTTGTCAAACTTTTCTTCAGCCGAAATCCTTCCTGAGCAAGCCGACTTCCATTCCATCGTGTTCCCTCTTTTATAAACATCACGCAATCTTCCTTTCTCCTTCGTTCAGAAGCCATTCCGTAGGAATAATAAACAAAATATAAGGTATTAACGAACGAAACCTACCTCATCTCAGCATCATTCTTCAAATTGAAATCAAACGTCCCCCTTCTTCTTTGAACAGCCGAATCAATTAAAAAAGAAAAAAGAAAAAAAATGGCGGATGTTATGAATGAATCGAATTCGAATTCGATTTCGAGGCACTCGACTTCAGAAGGAATCAGGAGCGACTCGTATGGCCGCGACATTCGAGTTTAACCCAAAATCGAATTGAATGGTCAGCATCATTCTAATCGGAAGCAAAGAGAGAGGCGGCGCGGTCAACGAAGCATGCGAGCGAGGGGAGCAGTGATTATCACGATGGTGAGTTGGCTTGGTCGCTCAGTGCAACGCGAGGCGCGAGCACAGTAGGGTTCGGCGAAGCACGACCTTGGGCATGGTCGACGATAGCATCGAAGTCTAGAGTATGGTATAAACCCTCTTTTATTCTGTATATTTATGTGTAGTTATATAGATGTTAGAATTTCAATAACAGTAAAATGTATGACCAGTTTAAAATTATATATATATATATATATATATGGATATGAATAGAAAAATATATAAGTGTAAACCAAAAGTTTTATTTAACAGTAAGACATAATATGGAATTTTGTTTAGTGAAGCTTTAAGGAAAAGAACAAAATAAAATATATTATAGAGGTAGATGTGTTTAGTTGCTAAAAAAAATATTTTTATTAGAAGGAAAATTTGTTTAAAATCAAATTATTAGCTTAAAACCCAAATTCTTAGTTAATTAAATTAGTATATGGAAATTTAATTGTTTAATTGATTCGAATATTAATATAAAAAAATTGTTTAGTGAAGTAAATTGTTAGTGCGAAGTTAAAACATTGGTTGATTAAATTTATAAAAAGGGAAATTAATAGTTCAATTTATTTCAAGTATTAATAAACTATATAAATATTTATACAAGGTCTAAAATCATGGAGAATCAAGTCGGGTTGGAATGGATTGCACAAACAAAGCAACGGTGAGTTAATCTCACTCGGTTAATTTAAAATAAAATTTAAATGATTTAATTTAAATAATTGTTTGAATGGTTGAAATTGATTGATGTGCTATAGTATGGTATATTCTGGAATTGGCATATTATACTGTGCTAACATCTGTGGATGTAGGAAAAACAGGTTGGAGGGATCCAACTGGATCCCTCAACATTTATTGTTTAATATTCTCTGTTGTGAATACTTGATATTCTATGATGAATATATTGGAATATTGAATGTTATGATTTGATTGGATATATTTAGGTACAATGAATTACCGAAAATATATAAATTGGATTTTGGAAAGAAAATAAAGGAAGCAAAGTTGTAAACGAAATAATCCTAGAAAATTTAATAAATTAAAATGAATTGAAAAAGAAATGGAAGTATGTTAAATATTAATAAATAACTTCGAGTATGTAAAGAAAGGGGTTTGAATAAATAGTAATTAATGAATTGTAAAATTATGTGATATTAATTTAAAGGAATAAAGAATTATTTTAATACTTAAAGTTTTAAATTTATTTAAAGGAATAAGAAGTAAATTGAGAAATCTAAATTGGTATGTCAATTAAAAGTATTTCAAATCATAATTAAGAAATAAAATCTGAAATTAAAGGATTTTTGAATAAATAAAGTAAATTGGAAATCAATTTGGAAATTGATTTAAGTGTTTGAAATCGGATATTTGGAAGAACAAATTCAAGGTGGGAATTTATAAAAGGAATGAGAAAAATTGTTTAAAAATAAATAGTGATTTATTTTTAAAGGTTGTGAAGAGAAGTATATTTCTCTGGATAGCCAAGTACGTTTTCAAAGTAAGTTCTTAAAAATAAAACAAAGGTTTTAATGTTGTTTTACAAAGTATGTTCTTGGAAATTTATTATTTCTAAATGTTTAAATTCTAAAGTAAATATTTATTCAAATCTATTACCGTAGTAATAATTTATAAAGAGTGACTTAGTAATTCTGTTTTAAAGGTGAAAACCTAGTTTATATTTATAAAGTAACCTTATTTTCAAATATTCATATAGTATATAATTTTAATCAATTATTGAAGTTGTTTTAATTTAAATATTTTAAAGTAAATTCTGAAGTAAGTAATTTGTTAATCTATTATCGTAATAATTATTTAAAGAATGACTTGGAAATTTGTTTAAGGAGGAAATCTAATGTATAGTTATAAGGTAACCTTATTTTAGTTATTTCTAGAGTATTATTTTAAATCTAGTACTAAAGTAATTTTTCTATATTAAATGTTAAATACATTTTACCATAAAGTGTTTTTAAATTATTTTAAAAATCTAAAGTTTTGTGCTTGGTGATTCCAGTGGAAATAGAAATACTTGGAATTTATTCTGAGAAAGGCAGATAGTTTTGAAAACTGTTTCAAGGAGTTTGAAAAGTGAAAATATATCTTGTGAAGATATTTTTGAGATTGATAAATAATTTGGGAAATTATTTATTGTGGGATGGATGTTATGAACATTAATTGATAGTTAAATCACCGACTATCAATATTGAACAAATGCGTTGATCGTTTCGGAGAGACCGGGATCGAGATTTATTTCTCGAAAACCACTTTGATCTGGTTTGTACGTTTCGTGGAAACGAGTTTGGATTCGAAGATGGAGCAGTGAAGTGCAAGGGCTAATCGCTACTAATCCTGAGGATATTTCCAAAATGGATGTAGTAATAATATTGCCTTCGGTTCCGTTCGAACCCGGGACGGACTTGTATGGATGAATGCTTGCGAAACATCGTCAGGGGGACGATGGGCATTCTAAGGGATATGTTCTCAAAAGGTAACGCTTAGCCTCAAGCCTCATCAAATGGGAATGACTGAAAATCAGGGGTTATGCAGCAAGGCTAGGTGGGTAGCACCCAAGCAGGGTGAGGTCATTCCTGTCTAGATGTCCCTTTTTATTTCGGCTTAGTGGGCGGTTGCTGATCCCAACCGCGGGGTGATCTCACTCGGGATTATCCAGTAAGGGGTAGTCCCGGTCTTTTGTTGCAGGGGAGCGGGCGTACTCCTCGTTACGGTGATCTAGGCCCCGTACTGTGACAGGTGGTACCCCAGTGCCTAGTCATTAGTTGGAAATCCATTCTCCCTACGAGCCTTGTACGAGTTTTATTCGTATTACCCACTCTGTGGATAGTAGCTGGAATTTAATAACGTAACAATTTCGGATATTTTATAAGTATTTGTATATAGACCCTATTATAATATCAGAGTATTTCTATAAAAATGTTTTAGCTATCGTAAGGCAAAAACCCGACATGTTTATTTGTGGCGTGGTCTTACGAGATGCTTTTGTTTTCAAAGGATTTTTGAAACTTTAATAATCAATTGAGTGTGATTTTCTCACGCTGGTATTCTAGACTGAATCGGGTGTTATTGAACTGTAATGCTCGGGTCAGACCGAGTATTATAGGATACAGGAGATGCTGTGGAGCTCAGGAGACGAGCTGGATGACGATACGTACGCTCGTGCTTGCTTTTATATATATTCCGCTGTGTTGAGTTATTGTGTATCCATTTGTATGATATTGATGTTAAGCTGTGATTGATGTACTCTGATGATGTAACATATAAACGGAGATATTTGATTTTTGTGTAAAGATCATTTATTATCTATTATATTTTATTCCACTGCGATGGCTAGATTCTGATGTTGTTTTCTCTTCTCTTCTTCTTTAACCCATATGGTTCGTACTTCTGTGCAACTTGGGTTGATTGTTGTTGAATAGTGTTGACTCAAGGGGTACGGATTTTCGGACCGTTACACTTGGTATCAGAGCATAGGTTGGTGATAACCTTGGCTCTGGTGGGAATTACTCATTGAAATAGAGGCAGTAATACTCTATAATGAGTTTGAGCGTATTAATAGATATGAGCGCGTATTTGTTAGTGAGTATAAAATGATTTTATATTGTGTTGATTGGTTTATTGAGTAGTTTATGGGTTCTGGTCAATACGAGTATTAATGTTATTGATAGGGATCTCTAAACACTTGAATGGAACAATTCGACACAGTATTATTTTAAAGTAGGGTAAATGAAATAATTTTACCCAAATTATTTTTGTGTATAAATATATATATATATATATATATAATTTTTGTAAAGTAATATAGTACTTGGATGCTTGATTGTTAAGGAATGATAATTAAATTATTAACACAATTGTGTAGAAATTGAATAAGAAGTTGAAAACTTAAAACCAAAATTGAAGAATAAATTTATATAACAAAATGGAATTTGAAATATGGATTATAAATGAAAATTATAAATTGAAATAAACTTCATATATAAATGAGATTTGTAAATGTAAACTGTAAAGGCGATATAATTTTGAAATAGAATTTCAAGGAACCATTTGAAATTGAAATGAGTTAAAATTCCAGAGAATGTTTGAATATATATTTAAAGGAATTGCAATTTGGAATTTTTGGGAAACATTTAAATTCCTTCAAATTTGAAAACGGTTTTCAAAAGGGTTTGGAGGAATGATAGTATTATTTCGAAAATATTTTTGAGTTGAATTTGAAATATGGAGAGATTTGGAATTTAAAAATATTTGAAAATGTTGTTAGAGAGATAAAAGCACTAAACTCTTTCGGTCGTTGGAAAATAATTCCGATGATGATCGTGACATCATCGGTGTTCATTTTCGAGTTTCCAAGAGAGGAATTGCTACCTGAATATTTTAAATAGGAATTGTTTGCGAACTGGGTTTGGTTTTGAAAACCCAAAGGGATAATTGAATTTGCCAAAGGATTTTGGATGTAGTTGATTTTAAAAGTGATTTTCAGATTTTGGGAAAAACTGTTTAAAACTCTGGAATCTTATGTAAAATGTTTATGGAATAATAAAAAAAATTGGCAAAATAAGATGTATAATTCCGAGTCAAAAGTAAAACGTGAATGGGATTGGTTGTCCATTGATGAAAGTATGAAAATAAATAAGTTTGTGACTTATAAAATTTGGAAGTAAAATAAATAGGCCATGTAAAATTGTTTGTAATGATAATGAATATAATCCAAAATATAAAATATAAAATAGATTTAACTCAAGTAAAACGGTTAGAGTGATTTTTAAAAAAAAAATCAAATATTGGGTAAAATTTTAAATAGACTACTAGATTTATTAATGGAATATGGAAATGGAACTCAAATTAGTTAATAAAAATTTGAGTTGTGAATAAATGATAGAATTTGAAAGTGAAGCTTGAGTTATTAATAGGAATTCAACTTGAAATTGTGAGTGAATTGAATTTGAGTTGAAGTTGAATGGAATTGAATTAACATAAAAATGACTTATATTGCAAATAAAAATCTAAGAAGAGATAAATTGGAAATGGCCTCGTTATAAAATGAAAGGAATTCAGAAATAAATTATTGAATGTGAATTAGAATTCATATGGATTCAATGAAATATATTATTTTAATTTACACGAATGGAGCTGGCAATGAACTCAAATTAAACAAAATAGAGTTGAAATAGTGATAGTTTGAGTGGTAAATAAAATTCAAGTGAATAAAAATAAAATTGAAATGATTGCAAATGAATATAGAATGCAAAATAAACTGAACGGAATTAGTTAAAAATGAAATAGAATTAAGTATAGATTGAATTGGTATCAATTCAAATTAGTTATAAACTCGAATGAATATTCTTTTAAGTAAATATTTTTGAACTTGCACAAAAATAATAATTTTTGTTTGACGTAAACGAGATTATAAAAATTCTATGGCTTAACAGAAGCCAATAAGATTGGTTTTTGAATCAATTGAAATAAATATGGGCTTGTTTGGATGAAAAATAAATTGAATGTATGCAATGAAGTGTAAATGAATCCAGCTTGGATTATTGGTGAATTGAATATAATTGGAAGTATGAAATTCAAAATGGTTGACTAAATAAACTAATTTAAATTAGTTAGTAGATGAAATTGGTTGGTAATTGAAATCAAATTAAGGATTTAAATTGGAAAGTGTTTATAAAATATATATAACTTGAGTTTTAAAATTGAAATAACTTGGCGAAAAATAAAATAACTTAAGTAATATTTGGATAAAAGGCTTGAATTAAGTAAATTTGAGATATGGTGGTGTCGAGTTTTATGAAATGATTTGAAATAAAACTTGTTTGGTAAATGAAATTAGTAATTGAGTTAATTAACTTAAGTTATATTAATGAGAATTTAGCTTGAAAAAAAAATGGAAGTTAGATTGCTTTTGAAATCAATTCAATTTTAATGAGTTTGTGTGGATTTAAAATGAATTTAAGTTAAGTAAGAGAGTTGTGAAATCATTTAAATTGAACGGGATGGTTTGAATATTGTTTGGAAGCATTCAAATAAGTGTCGAAATATTTCATATGTGCTTATGGAAGTATATAATATGCACTGTTTATAGAATCCATGTTTTAGTTATTTATATATAAGTGGAATGCTATAAACTTTGTATATTTGACACTGACATGTTTAAATTGAGTAAGTACAGGTTTTTGGAAGCCGTTTGACTGGTTTTGACTGCGCTAATTGCTTAAATAAATAGCTGCTTCTTTAAAATGCTAAATAAGATACGCCTACGCAATACAAATAGGAAATATGAACTATTTTTCTATTTTCCGACCGTGTGGGTCGATGTATATATATTTATATCTCTTGTCAAATTGCAAAAGCTCCTCCGTGCAAAGGAGACTCTGCCAAAAAATTTCGAAAATTTTGGGAGTTGGAATTTTTTTTGAATCTCTTGGAATTTTCACTATCAACAAATGATTAAAATTTGTTAAGCAAATAGAATTATAACTAAATGTTGAAATTTAATTTAAATTGTATAAGTAAAGTAAGATGAACTGAAAAATTGTTCAAAGAAACTAAAAGAATAAAAAAGTTTGCGAATAAATTTTTATGTAAGATTTTAAATAAATTAGTAAGTAAACTAATAAAAGGTATTTAGATTTGGAATTTATTAGTAGATTGAAGCAAATTGAAACTTATATAGAATTGGAATTCAACTTGAATATAAACTTCAGTAGGGAAGTAAAAATTTAGGTAAGAAGTGTATAAAATAATTATATTAAACTTAAGAAATGAACGGTGAGATTCTTAAGTAAATTGGTATTGAAGAAAATTATTCCAAGTGAATAATTGAATGAAAATTTAACTGAAGTTGTGCCAAGGGAAAGTGAGAATAAGTGAATAACAATCAAAATAAATGTGAATAAAAAGGAAATTGATATAGTTGATAATCAATTGGGGAAAATACGTAGGATGTACGTATATTATTTTATTCGCATAGCTATTTGATCCAGATTCGGGCACAGAATTTCGAGATAGTTATATCAATCCGAGTTAGGATTTTCCACTCGATTTTCAACGGCGAACCTGGATAAGGAGTTCTGATTGATTCTGTAAATTCTCTATCATAGTTTACAGCTATGTAAGGAGAATGACGGTTTCTAATCAGGAAACCAGATCTGAGTCCGCATTAGGAAGTCGGGTGGATGATACTAGTTCGGAAGTGAAATTGTGTGACCGAGTAAGCGATCGGATTTGGTATTGCGTACGAATGATATAGGTACATCGTACGGGCTTAAATGGAATGAGTGTTGAAATTTTGGAAAGGAGTCAAACAAATGATTTTGAATGTTGTGATTGGATATTATTGCTAAACAGGATATGCAGGTTTGAAAAAGGGAAAGGAAAATTGGTTTTGATTTCAGATAATAAATTTGAATTGCTCGACAAAAAGGTATGTGTTCAAAATTCTATATGAAATTTGATTAGGTTTTTGGATCTATCCACTTGGCTTTTTGTTTTCTTTTTTGATTTGGGAGGCCGTAGAGCCATTTTGTAGTTGTACCGAGCTAGCCGCGCAAAGGAGACGCTGGCGAAATTTTTCGGGAATTTAGTGAGTTAGAAAATTTTGAGAAAATTCTAATAATTTTGAATTTGATTTAAAATTTAAATTTGAATGATTGAGCAAATAATATTGTTTAAACTATGGGAAAGTTGGGAAAGATTAATACGAATGGTAGTGGGTCTTTTATAAAAAGATAGTTGGTTAGATGTTGAACTGATTGGTTTTGGAAAAAAGTAAATGGGTATTGGATCATTCTTCCTAACTAGTAATTTCTGGGACGAAATTCTTTTAAGGGGGGAGGAATGTGACGACCTGGAATTTTTGAGTATTTGAAAACGGAATATTTTATTGATTTTAAATATTTAAAGGTAAATTTTTAACTTGGATTCAAATATCACTAATTATTGACAATTAAATTATTGAATTAAATAATTGGAAGTTGAGCTAAATGTTGAATCTGAAGTTTTTGGCCTGTTAAAAGTAATTTAAAGGCTTGTAAAATTTATATTGATAACACAGAAGATAATAAAAGTTTTAAAATTGAAATTAATAGTGGTTTGCTCAGTTTTGAAATTTTATCGTTTAAATTGAATTCAAAAATAGCCTTCAGAGGCACAGTCTTGGAATTCGACGAAACCAGTTCCATTGGATCCGTAATATTGGATTATTATCGGATTTCAGTTTTTGTAGAGTTTGGAGTTGCTATATGAGCGTATGGTATGTAAACGTGCTGAAATCTATATTGAAAATTTAATATAATAACTGGTTTAAAACGCTATCTTCTCCATACGATCGAAATGGGGCTCGAAACCTTTTCTGTTGCGTCCAGAATAGAGATGTAACCCTAGGAATGTCTAGCGGCACACCTCGGTTGGAGTTCGTGATTTTAGGCTACGTAAAGTGGAACGATTTAAATTTAAATTCTAATTCTAATATAAAATATTCTTTCTTGTCAAACTTTTCTTCAGCCGAAATCCTTCCTGAGCAAGCCGACTTCCATTCCATCGTGTTCCCTCTTTTATAAACATCACGCAATCTTCCTTTCTCCTTCGTTCAGAAGCCATTCCGTAGGAATAATAAACAAAATATTAGGTATTAACGAACGAAAACTACCTCATCTCAACTTCATTCTTCAAATTGAAATCAAACGTCCCCTTTCTTCTTTGAACAGCCGAATCAATTAAAAAAGAAAAAAGAAAAAAAATGGCGGATGTTATGAATGAATCGAATTCGAATTCGATTTCGAGGCACTCGACTTCAGAAGGAATCAGGCGCGACTCGTATGGCCGTGACATTCGAGTTTACCCCAAAATCGAATTGAATGGTCGGCCTCATTCTAATCGGAAGCAAAGAGAGAGGGGGCGCGGTCAACGAAGCACGCGAGCGAGGGGAGCAGTGATTATCGCGATGGTGAGTTGGCTTGGTCGCTCAGTGCAACGCGAGGCGCGAGCACAGTAGGGTTCGGCGAAGCGCGACCTTGGGCATGGTCGACGATGGCATCAAAGTCTAGAGTAAGGTATAAACCCTCTTTTATTCTGTATATTTATGTGTAGTTATATAGATGTTAGAATTCCAATAACAGTAAAATATATGATCAGTTTAAAATTTAATATATATATATATATATATGGATATGAATAGAAAAATATGTAAGTGTAAATCAAAAGTTTTATTTAACAGTAAGACATAATAAGAAATTATGTTTAGTGAAGCTTCAAGGAAAAGAACAAAATAAAATATATTATAGAGGTAGATATGTTTAGTTGCTAAAAAAAATATTTTTATTAAAAGGAAAATTTGTTTAAAATCAAATTATTAGCTTAAAACCCAAATTCTTAGTTAATTAAATTAGTAGATGGAAATTTAATTGTTTAATTGATTCGAATATTAATAAAAAAAATTGTTTAGTGAAGTAAATTATTAGTGCGAAGTTAAATCATTGGTTGATTAAATTTATAAAAAGGGAAATTAATAGTTTAATTAATTTCAAGTATTAATAAACTATATAAGTATTTATACAAGGTCTAAAATCGTGGAGAATCAAGTCGGGTTGGAATGAATTGCACAAACAAAGCAAAGGTGAGTTAATCTCAATCGGTTAATTTAAAATAAAATTTAAATGATTTAATTTAAATAATTGTTTGAATGGTTGAAATTGATTGATGTGCTATAGTATGGTATATTCTGGAATTGGCATATTATATTGTGCTAACATCTGTGGATGCAGGAAAAACAGGTTGGAGGGATCCAACTGAATCCCTCAACATTTATTATTTAATATTCTCTGTTGTGAATACTTGTTATTCTATGGTGAATATATTGGAATATTGAATGTTATGATTTGATTGGACATATTTAGGTACAATGAATTACCGAAAATATATAAATTGGATTTTGGAAAGAAAATAAAGGAAGTAAAGTTGTAAACGAAATAATCCTAGAAAGTTCAATAAATTAGAATGAATTGAAAAAGAAATGGAAGTATATTAAATATTAATAAATAACTTCGAGTATGTAAAGAAATGGGTTTGAGTAAACAGTAATTAATGAATTGTAAAATTATGTGATATTAATTTAAAGGTATAAAGAATTATTTTAAAACTTAAAGTTTTAAATTTATTTAAAGGAATAAGAAGTAAATTGAGAAATCTAAATTGGTATTTCAATTAAAAGTATTTTAAATCATAATTACGAAATAAAATCTGAAATTAAAGGATTTTTGAATAAATAAAGTAAATTGGAAATCAATTTGAAATTTGATTTAAGTGTTTGAAATCGGATATTTGGAACAACAAATTCAAGGTGGGAATTTCTTAAAGGAATGAGAAAAATTGTTTAAAAATAAATAGTGATTTATTTTTAAAGGTTGTGTAGAGAAGTATATTTCTCTGGATAGCCAAGTACGTTTTCAAAGTAAGTTTTTAAAAATAAAACAAAGGTTTTAATGTTGTTTTACAAAGTATGTTCTTGGAAATTTATTATTTCTAAATGTTTAAATTCTAAAGTAAATATTTATTCAAATCTATTACCGTAGTAATAATTTATAAAGAGTGACTTAGTAATTCTATTTTAAAGGTGAAAACCTAGTTTATATTTATAAAGTAACCTTATTTTCAAATATTCATATAGTATATATTTTTAATCAATTATTGAATTTGTTTTAATTTAAATATTTTAAAGTAAATTCTAAAGTAAGTAATTTGTTAATCTATTATCGTAATAATTATTTAAAGAATGACTTGGAAATTTGTTTAAGGAAGAAATCCAATGTATAGTTATAAGGTAACCTTATTTTAGTTATTTCTAGAGTATTATTTTAAATCAAGTACTAAAGTAATTTTTCTATATTAAATGTTAAATACATTTTACCATAAAATGTTTTTTAATTATTTAAAAATCTAAAGTTTTGTGCATGGTGATTCCAGTGGAAATAGAAATACTTGGAATTTATTCTGAGAAAGGAAGATAGTTTTGAAAACTGTTTCAAGGAGTTTGAAAAGTGAAAATATATCTTGTGAACATATTTTTGAGATTAATAAATAATTTGTGAAATTATTTATTGTGGGATGGATGTTGTGAACATTAATTGATAGTTAAATCACTGACTATCAATATTGGACAAATGCGTTGATCGTTTCGAAGAGACCGGGATCGAGATTTATTTCTCGAAAACCACTTCGATCCGGTTTGTACGTTTCGTGGAAACGAGTTTGGATTCAAAGATGGAGTAGTGAAGTGCAAGGGCTAATCGCTACTAATCCTGAGGATATTTCTAAAATGGATGTAGTAGGAATAGTGCCTTCGGTTCCGTTCGAACCCGGGACGGACTTGTATGGATGAATGCTTGCGAAACATCGTTAGGGGGACGATGGACATTCTAAGGGATATGTTCTAAAAAGGTAACGCTTAGCCTCAAGCCTGATCAAATGGGAATGACTGAAAATCAGGGGTTATGCAGTAAGGCTAGGTGGGTAGCACCCAAGTAGGGTGAGGTCATTCCTGTCTAGATGTCCCTTTTTATTTCGGCTTAGTGGGCGGTTGCTGATCCCAACCGCGGGGTGATCTCACTCAGGATTATCCAGTAAGGGGTAGTCCCGGTCTTGTGTTGCAGAGGAGCGGCGTACTCGTCGGTACGGTGATCTAGGCCCCGTACTATGACAGGTGGTACCCCAGTGCCTAGTCATTAGTTGGAAATCCATTCTCCCTACGAACCTTGTACGAGTTTTGTTTGTATTACCCACTCTGTGGCTAGTAGCTGGAATTTAATAATGTAACAATTTCGGCTATTTTATAAGTATTTGTATATAGACCCTATTATAATATCAGAGGATTTCTATAAAAATGTTTTAGCTATCGTAAGGTAAAAACCTGACATGTTTATTTGTGGCGTGGTCTTGCGAGATGTTTTTGTTTTCAAAGGATTTTTGAAACTTTAATAATCAATTGAGTGTGATTTTCTCACGCTGGTATTCCAGACTAACTCGGGTGTTATTTAACTGTAATGCTCGGGTCAGACCAAGTATTATAGGATACAGGAGATGCTGTGGAGCTCCGGAGACGAGCTAGATGACGATACGTACTCTCGTACTTGCTTTTATATATATTCCGCTGTGTTGAGTTGTTGTGTATCCATTTGTATGATATTGATGTTAAGCTGTGATTGATGTACTCTGATGATATAATATATAAACGGAGATATTTGATTTTTGTGTAAAGATCATTTATTATCTACTATATTTTATTCCGCTGCGATGGTTAGATTCTGATGTTGTTTTCTATTCTCTTCTTCTACCTCTTCTTCTTTTACGCATATGGTTCGTATTTCTGTGCAACTTGGGTTGATTGTTGTTGAATAGTGTTGACTCGAGGGGTACGGATTTGCGGGCCGTTACAATCCCCTTCCAATATAAATTCCAGCTTTGGACAGAACCATTTGTCCGACTCGAACACCATTTTGAATCCTTTCTTCGATAGTACTGCACCAAAGATGAGATTCTTGCGTATGTCTGGAACGTGGAGCACGTCATTCAACTTGATAGTTTTCCAGAAGTAAACTTGAGGATTACTGTGCCACTGCCATCGATCATGGATACTGCAGAATTACCCATGTGACGACCCGAAATTTTTGAATATTTGAAAATGGAATATTTAATTAATTTTAAATATTTGAAAGTTAATTTTTAACTTGAATTCAAATATTGTGATTATTTAGCAATTAAGTTATTGGATTTAATAAATTGAAATTGGGTATATTATTGAATCTTCAGTTTTAAGCCTGTTAAAAATAATTTGAAGGCTTGTAAAATTTATATTGATAATACTGAAAATAGTAAAAGTGTTAAAATTAAATTTAACAGTGATTTGTTAAGTTTTGAAATTTTATCGTTTAAATCGATATTTAAAAATAGACTTCCGAGGCACAGTCTCGGAATTCGACGAAACTAGTTCCATTGGATCCGTAATATTGTATTATTATCGGATTTCAATTTTCGTAAAGTTTGGAGTTGTTGTGTTAGCGTACGATATATAAACGTGCCAAAATTTATATCGAAAATTTAATATAATAACTAGATCCGAAAAGCTATCTTCTCCATACGATCGAATTAGGACTCGGAACCTTTGCCATTGCGTTCGGAGTAGGGGTACAACATTATGAACGCCTAGCAGCATGCCTCGTTAGGGGTTCGAGATTTTAAGCTGTGAATTCGTGACATTTTTAAAATTTAATAATATATTTTCTTTATTCCATTCACATCAGCTGTTTTATTTTCAAGTCAATTCTGCTTTTCTCCTCTAACACGCAACCCACCTTTCCTTTCTCCTTTCCCATCTCCCTCCATTGATTTAACATCAGCCGAAAGAAGGATTTGAGAAATAAATTAAAATAATAGGATTCGATACTACCCTTATAAATCTCAAGTACCCATTTATTTCCTTTTCGTGCAAACCAGAGTGAAGCCATCAATTAAATAATAGATGTGAACGAATAGATCCTAAATCAAAAACGAAATCAAATAAAAAAAATATATAAATGGCGACGCAGTAATCGAATCGAGTTCGAGCTTCGATTTTAAAGCAAGGTCGCGACTTTATTCGATAGGAGGAGGAGTTGCGTCGAGGTGGCACTGCTCTCGAGCAGTTGGGTGAGCATTGCATTTAGGGTTCGATGGCGACGAAGCTCGCACGCGCTGCGATGGTGGGAGGCTGCCGTGCACCTTGGCACTGCGCGAGGTAAGGAGGGGCGACCGCGAGGGATGAAGATCGTGGTGGCGACAGCGATAGGGAGAGGGAGGCTGCGCTTGGTTTTGGGATATGGCTTCTTTTTTTTCATTTATTTGAATTTGTATTTATAAAAAAGGGCTACTGTAATAATTCGTATGTGAACAGAAAAAGGAAAGTAGGGATTTTAAAATTAGGTTCATATTCATATATTAAAGAGAAAGAAATTTTTAACAGTAAAGAAATTATTACTTCTAATTATTTACAGAAAAGGAAAGTAAACATATGAATATGTGAGATTTTGAAAAATATAAGGGTTTATATAAAAAAATTGATTTTTAAAAAAACCTACATGGATTATTTCTTTATGCAGTTTGACAAACGGAAAAAAAATTACAATTTAGTATAATTAGCTTATGTACTTATTTTAGTGACTAGAAGATAATTTATTAAAAGGGATTAGTTTAAAATAAAATTATTATTTAAATTAAATAAATAAATGTTAATTAATTGTTTGGTTAATTCAAGTGCTAATAAATCATATAATGTTTATACAAGGTCCAAAATCGTGGAGAAATAGTCGAGATGGAAATGGATTGCAAAACAAAATCAATGGTGAGTTAATCTCACTCAACTGGGTTTCTATTTAAACTTAATTGGTTAAATTTAAATGATTTGTTGAATGGTTGAATTGAATTGATGTGCTATATTTGTAGCGACCCAACTTTGCACTCCCGGAAAAGTCGCATCACTAATTAAGAAAGAAAGGGATAGAAGAAGAAAAGAAAGAGAAGAAAAGAAAACAACACATCAGAATCTCACAGCGGAAACGATTTAAATATAATATAGAACGTATACATAGTATCATATACATCAGAGTTCACATCAAAACATCTCAAATTAGACAGTTATAACATTTCTGTCTAATATAATACAAGACAATCATCACAGAATAACACACAGCGGAAACTCTAACTATATATCTACACGCTGAAGCCTCCTGCTCCATAGCTCCTCCAGATTTCGTCAAGAGATAACCTGAATCACTTGACTACTGATATATAATATGAGTACCCAAGAGTTTGATAAAACAGAAAATAAACACTCGGGTCAGACAGGGATCTGGTGTGAGTAACCGGTTTAAGATTACTTAACTTTAGAAAATCCTTTGAAAAGACAAGGTATCACGTAAGACTTCCCACACATAAACGTGGAAAAGTTTTTACCTAACGCTAACCAAAACATTTGATAGGAAATCCAGTGATATTATAATAGTGTCTAGGGTTTTCAAATAAATATGAAATAGCCGAAATTGTTTCATTTATTAAATTCCAGCTACTAGCCACAAAAGTGGGTAATACAAACAAAACCGTAGGGTCTCGTAGGGAAAATGGGTTTCCATCAATGGCCGGGCTACTGGGGTACCGCCCGTCACAGTACGTGGCCTAGATCACCATACCGAGGAGCCACCCTAACTCCCCTGTAACACAAGGCCGGGACCATTCCTTACTGAACAGTCCCGAACAAGACCACCCCGCAGTTGGCTGCAGACCAACTGCCCACACAGCCGCAATATAAAGGGACTTCTAGACAGGGATGTATCTTTCTCTCCAGTGGGAGCGACCCACGAAGCCTTGCTGCACCTCCCCTGTTTTAGCCATTCCCGGTTGATGAGGCTTGAGGCTGCGATTACCTTTATAGGACCAATTATCTTAGAATGCTCATCGCCCGCCTGACGATGTGCTGAAAGCATTCAATCCATACAAGTTCGTTCCGGGTTCGAACGAAACCGAAGGCACTATCTCGTTGCACTCATTTTGGAATCACCCTCAGAGTCAACGACCATAGCCCTTGCACTCTGAATCACCATCTCGAATCTATAAGCACTATTCCGTCAAACTCATTACGGAATCACCCACAGAGTTATACTGACGTATAGCCCGTACACCTCGAGTCTTCACTTGCTCCACTTGGATTAACGACCTAATGTTTAATTGGAATCGATGTGGTTTTCGGATATCCAAATATGGAAACCCGGTCTCGGTCTCACCGAAACCAAACGCCATTTTAATGTCCAAGTTATACTTAAGGGATTTAAACAATAGATATTTAGAAATATCACTTAACATAAATGGGTGTATTCACAACACAGATAGATAAGCATCTATTATCACATGCAACTATACATATCACAAAGCAGCATATATATCTCATTCAGATGTAACATATATTCATCATCATCCATCAATCAATGTCATCCAATAACAACCAAATATCATTAACTCATTCAATGATATATATCATCCAATCAATTATCATTCATAAACAAGTTTGATTCAAACTTGATTAATTCAATTAATCCTTAAATTAAATTAATCCTTACTTAAACACTTGGATTATCTTCAACCCATTTTACTATTCATTAATTAATTACAAATTGATTAATTAACTAACATTACTTAATTATCCATTTCAATTAATCCTTCCTGATTAATTATCACTTAATTACTTTAAGTAATTCTTACTAATTACCATATTAATTAATCATCCTGATTAATTATTCCAAACTATACTAAGTAACTACCTCTTAATTACCTTTTTAAAATTAATCAATCCTTGATTAATTATTCTTTAGTTATTCTGATAATTATTCCTTAATTATCCTTCAATCATACCTGATTAATCACTTATAATTAATCACACTGATTAATTACTTTTAATTAAATACTTGATTAATTGCTTTTAATTAATCATATTTAATTAATTACTTTTAATTAATCACCTTTGATTAATTACTTTAATTACATTTAGTAATTAAAACTTAATTATAAACTAATTATTCCCAAATTATTAATTATCAATTAATCAATTATTTTCATTAAACAATGATTACTTCATTAATTAAATTTCTTTCTTAATTAATTACTTTAACTAGTAATTAATCACTTAATTAATTACTCTTAATCCCTTTTATTAATTAATCATTAATCAAATAATTTAAATCTTTAACCAATTATTAATTAAGTCTTTAATTAATAACTAAAGTGATTAACTCTTAATCACATTTACTTAATTATTTCTACTAAAGTAATTATCCTTATTTAATTACCTTAAATAATTAACCATTTAATTACTTAATTGCTTCCCAAGTAATTATTCTTAATTAACTTCAAAGTGATTATCTTTAAATTAATCACTAATTAATTACTTAATTAATTATTTAACTTAATCATTTAAAATTAATTAAATGATTCTTTAATTTACTATATTAAAAAGATTCATAAACAAGAAACCATTTCCTTAATTAACACATTTATTAACAAATAAACTCGATAATTAAAAATAATTTAATTATCTCAATTATCTTTACAAATGTATTTATCTTTAATTAAATCAAATTCAAAATCACTAAAGATAATCCTTATTTTTAATTGATCTCTAAATCTTAATTATTTAACTTAATTAAAATAAAATACTTTAGAAATCAATTTTAATTAAAACCATTGAAACATTCAAATTAAAATGTTTGAACTTTACAAAGTGATTCAATAAAATATAATACTCATTATTAAAATCCATTTAATTCATTTTTAAAACTTTATGTTTCCGAATATAAAATTTATTAAAACTTAACTTTAAAATCGAATTAGTTTATAAGAGAAAACTAGTTTTATTTTTGTTTAAACCTTAATCAACATTTTGAAAACCAAATTCCTGAATCAAAACTTCCTTAATAATGCAGTTAAACCATACAACTCGAACACAAAACAGCTAAATAAAAACCCGAGAACCCCTCTCCAAAAACTCGAGTCAACCCCGAGACTTTCCCGAGCTTTCCACCCTATTTCCTGCTTCGAGCCCAATCATCAAAACACGATGAAGGCTTCGAGTTCCCTCCCCTCCTTTTTCCATAACCCAAAATCAAATCACGTCAACGTGCACGCCCAACTCTGCCAACGACGAACCCTTCTCCGTTCATCACTACGTCGCACTAGACCTCGGAACCATACGCACAACCCAGAAAACAAGACTTCGATCAAAATCATAATTTCGTTATCTACCCCACTGCCTGAACCCAATGACTAACAGAAGTTGATCACCGCCGACGAACTATTAATCGAGACGCCTTGCCATCCTTACCCAATCTTCGCCACGACACCCCTAACCTTCGGCAACAAGCCGATCGCCTCCGGATACTTCACGTTGCCGCGAAATCCAACAGAGCTTATCAGCCGAAGACAGGTACTAAACCCTAATTGATCGAATTCCGATCACCACAACACATTAAAAATTACGATAGTAATTTTCCTATGATCAACGACACACCAACCACCATCAACCCAACCCACGACCTCTGATTCGCCGTAGTTCGCCATTAATTGGCCGAAATGCCTAAAACAAGAAACTCGAAAATTCTCCTTGAATTCAAATCTAAAAATCAAGATACAGATCTTAAAAATCAAGATTTGGCATTATGAATCCAATTATGAGATCAAAAACTAAAATTGTTTTAATAATTTTTAACCCAATTTATTCTTTTTACTGTAAATTTTAAAATTCAAGTTAATTACAAAGTTTAACAGCCTATAATTATTTTTAGATGAAAAATCAATTGGTTACAAACCAACTTTGTTTACAATTCATCAACTAACTCAAATTCAACATTTATATTTTTATTTTGCTATGAAATTTAACACTTATCATAATACACAGAACATACATTTATGTCTACAGACATCTCAAATATCATTCATCAACATGCATCAATTAGATTCAAGAATTCAGACATATTAACAAGATTTCATCTCAAGAACAAACAAAAATCCAGGTTTTAACTGTTTTTAAAATTTGTTTTACTCACCTGATTAACAAAGAACAGAGAGTAGATAAGAAAACTGTTTTCCAGGCTTCTTCCAAATTTCTTGCATGTTGACAACAGATCTTTTATTGTTGTATCTGAATTTGTCTATTGAAGTTTACATATGAATGTTGCTGATTACAGAATTATATGTTGATGTTTAATCTTTAGCTCTTCGAAGAATTTGAATTCCAGATCTCCTCCTTAGATTCAAATTTTCCAGATTTTCTACAGATCTCAATATTTACTTCTTTTTGAACTTTGTTTTGTATTTTTTTGTTTGAAAGAAGAAAGTGATTTCTTAGCTGAAAATTAAATCTTTTTCTTACTCATATTTTTATTTTTAGATTTTAAAATAAATGACACTTGTCTACTATGATGCATTAACTAACTTACACCTATGTATATTGAGTTACAAATGTCATAACATACATTAACAAGTGTTATTATTATTGTTTTATTAATGTTTTCTTTAAAATGTTATTTTATTTTTACTAATCTCTTTAAGCTATATATGTAAATATTTGTATAATGTTAGATAATTATAAAAATTAGAATGAAAAACTATTAAAACAAATGAACTTTTATTTAAATCTTAAATATCATTTCAAATTTCAAAACTAAATATATTCAAATTTGAAAACTCTTATTAAATTCAAATTAATAATTTCCCATTTAAAACATATATATACAAATATATATGCACATTTTAAATAGAAAAATTCTAACATTATATTTATTAATTTTCATATTAAATTTTAAAACAAACCTCAAATTACAATATATACATTTATATATATTATAATTTGAATATAAAGTTTTATTACATTAAAAACTTCTTATTTACCAAAATAAATATTTTCAAATCAAAATATTATTAGCTTCAAAAGAATTTAATCTTGCTTATTTATATTGTCAGAAAAATATTAATAGATATTACCAAATTGTTATTATAAACCTTTTAAAATAAATCTAACTTGTCAATTTATAATATAAAATGATCAAATCAATTTAATTATAATCAAAGATTATTAAATTGATATTGCTCAAAATTCCTGGTCGTTACATTCCTCCCCCCTTAAAAGAATTTCGTCCCCGAAATTTAAAAGCAAATATAATTTAATAACCCAGCTAAAGAATTTAATTTTTCCCAAACAGCAATCACACAATCAATCATAGCAACCAATTTAAACAATTTATCTATTCCAGAAAATTCTGAACAGATCTTCCTAATATTATCAAGAGTTTCTAGATACCTATACTGGAATACTTGCTCTACAGAATCTTAAGTAACTACACTATTAAAACCAAGAACTCCCTCATCGGATTCTACAAATCTGAAGAAGATATCAGACTAAACTTAAAACCAGCTCAACTACCAGATCCTTCTGAACTGCTGATTCTATCACTCAAAGAATCATACACATATTCCTCAGAGATATGTGAAATATAATGAATTCCAGCTATCCAAACTGGCAATTCAATTCCGTAGATCAAAATCTAATCTCTAGAGAACACATGAAAACTCCAAATACTTCCAGAGCAAACTCTCCAGTTTTACCCAGTCTTATATCTCCTTTGTTTGGATAAAACTAAAACAATATCCAAATTCTAATTGCACATTCCAAATCTCCTCAATTCTTAACTGCACAACTCTTCAGATGCTCTGAGTCACCCCCAAAATTCCTGATCAGCCTAACCCTTGCTGATTGTTTCAAGAAACAACAGGACCAACTCAACCCAAATCTCCAGATTCTACTCAACAAAGTGGCTCTCCCAAAAATAATTTGCTGAAATCCAAAAACACAACTCTATACCACAAGCAACTCTATACCACAAGCATCAATGGATTTCAAACCTACCTCTCATATATGAAATAGCCAAATAGTTGCACTTGACAACCTTGCCAACCAAATCCAGAAAATTCCTTCATACTTGAATTTCCTGTAGAAATTTCTTTACTGCAACTCCCGGTTGCTTCCATACTAGAATAACTGCCAACTCGCTTCCGCTGCACAACTCTGATCTAAGCAGATAAGTATGCTATACAAGCAAAATCTTTCTCCATACACAGTTCATCCGACTCATAAAAATCTTAGTGACCATTCCACTTGGTCAAAACATCTCAACAGAATCTCAACTAGAATGAGATGATCAATCCTTCTCCAAGGAATCTTGAGCTGCCTCACCAAATTCTTCTCGCTCTAAGAGTCATCTTCTGATTCCCATCAAAAACATCTGGAGAACCTCCGACTACATCCATAGCTTTCACCTCTACTCGAGATGCCTCAATTCCCAAGCTAAAGAATACTCAAAGATTTCCAAACTAATCGCAAGTCACTTTCGCGATCTCACTCAGTTCAGCTTCCAAAGAACTACCTTCCCAACTAGAACAGCTTTTCCTATTCAAGATCAATCTTTCCAGAATGGCTTATTTACCAGAAACTGATAGATCACTTCCAACAGATATCTCGCTCTGCTGAGCCTCCCAAAGAAAAGAATAAGCCTTCACCATCTTCCTGGTCTGCTGATAGTAGAATCCCAAGATTACTGAATCATCGAAGAAATAGATCCATGCTGCTACTTCCAAACTTCACCTCAATGATACAGCTAAACCAAAGATCTTCCTTAACCAAAAGCTCCTGAAACCTTAAACTATCACCCAAATCCTCTAAAAGATCATTGAGATGAGTAGACATCTCCTCAAAGAAACTCAGCTTCAAACCAAACATCAACCACTTATCTTCTCATAAGGAAAACAAATGAGACCATGTCTGAAATGAGGTAACTCATCAACCTTAGTCTCCTACTTCAATAAAGATAAGTCACCCTTACTTGAGATCCGGAGGATCTCTAAACATTCGAATCTCCACTGCAGTAGACATCAATGCTCTTCCAATACCATCTAAATCTGGCTCCAAAGAAACATCTTTAGAACCATTCATAGAAAATGCATCTCATCACACATCTATTCCTTCTTGAAGCTATCAAGATACCACCACTTGCTTCTCCTCCGTGGACAACTCAACTTTTAGAAATTCCTGTCCACCTGAGAGCAAATCAACCTCACGCTTCAAGAATATACTCTAATTCTTGAAAAAGACTTCCTCTGGACCTAAAGAAATCCTTTCACCAATCTACAAAACTTATTCGAGACGGTAATAGGTCTACAATCTCGATAAACACATCTTCAACCACAACATATAAACCTCTTCCAATAGTGGTAGTCGTGTTCCATACACTCCTACCTTATCTACCTTTATAACCTATGTTGGAAAATCCAAACATATAACCCAACAGATTAGGTAGATATATAAATATATATTTATATATAAAAATTACAAGTATGATCTCTTAAGATAGACATCACTCCAGAGCCTAGGTATTCACTCAACCTAATGCTCTGATACCAGCTGTAGCGACCCAACTTTCCACTCCCGGAAAAGTCGCATCACTAATTAAGAAAGAAAGGGATAGAAGAAGAAAAGAAAGAGAAGAAAAGAAAACAACACATCAGAATCTCATAGCGGAAACGATTTAAATATAATATAGAACGTATACATAGTATCATATACATCAGAGTTCACATCAAAACATCTCAAATTAGACAGTTATAACATTTCTGTCTAATATAATACAAGACAATCATCACAGAATAACACACAGCGGAAACTCTAACTATATATCTACACGCTGAAGCCTCCTGCTCCATAGCTCCTCCAGATTTCGTCAAGAGATAACTTGAATCACTTGACTACTCATATATAATATGAGTATCCAAGAGTTTGATAAAACAGAAAATAAACACTCGGGTCAGACAGGGGTCTGGTGTGAGTAAACGGTTTAAGATTACTTAACTTTAGAAAATCCTTTGAAAAGAAAAGGTATCATGTAAGACTTCCCACACATAAACATGGAAAAGTTTTTACCTTACGCTAACCAAAACATTTGATAGGAAATCCAGTGATATTATAATAGTGTCTAGGGTTTTCAAATAAATATGAAATAGCCGAAATTGTTACATTTATTAAATTCCAGCTACTAGCCACAAAAGTGGGTAATACAAACAAAACCGTAGGGTCTCATAGGGAAAATGGGTTTCCATCAATGGCAGGGCTACTGGGGTACCGCCGTCACAGTACGTGGCCTAGATCACCGTACCGAGGAGCCACCCTAACTTCCCTGCAACACAAGGCCGGGACCATTCCTTACTGAACAGTCCCGAACAAGACCACCCCGCAGTTGGCTGCAGACCAACTGCCCACACAGCCGTAATATAAAGGGACTTCTAGACAGGGATGTATCTTGCTCTCCAGTGGGAGCGACCCACGAAGCCTTGCTGCACCTCCCCTGTTTTAGCCATTCCCGGTTGATGTGGCTTGAGGCTGCGATTACCTTTATAGGACCAATTATCTTAGAATGCTCATCGCCCGCCTAACGATGTGCTGAAAGCATTCAATCCATACAAGTTCGTTCCGGGTTCGAACGAAACCGAAGGCACTATCTCGTTGCACTCATTTTGGAATCACCCTCAGAGTCAACGACCATAGCCCTTGCACTCTGAATCACCATCTCGAATCTATAAGCACTATTCCGTCAAACTCATTACGGAATCACCCACAGAGTTATACTGACGTATAGCCCTTACACCTCGAGTCTTCACTTGCTCCACTTGGATTAACGACCTAACGTTTAATTGGAATCGATGTGGTTTTCGGATATCCAAATATGGAAACCCGATCCCGGTCTCACCGAAACCAAACGCCATTTTAATGTCCAAGTTATACTTAAGGGATTTAAACAATAGATATTTAGAAATATCACTTAACATAAATGGGTGTATTCACAACACAGATAGATAAGCATCTATTATCACATGCAACTATACATATCACAAAGCAGCATATATATCTCATTCAGATATAGCATATATTCATCATCATCCATCAATCAGTGTCATCCAATAACAACCAAATATCTTTAACTCATTCAATGATATATATCATCCAATCAATTATCATTCATAAACAAGTTTGATTCAAACTTGATTAATTCAGTTAATCCTTAAATTAAATTAATCCTTACATAAACACTTGGATTATCTTCAATCCATTTTACTATTCATTAATTAATTACAAATTGATTAATTAACTAACGTTACTTAATTATCCATTTCAATTAATCCTTCCTGATTAATTATCACTTAATTACTTTAAGTAATTCTTACTTAATTACTATATTAATTAATCATCCTGATTAATTATTCCAAATTATACTAAGTAACTACCTCTTAATTACCTTTTTAAAATTAATCAATCCTTGATTAATTATTCTTTAATTATTCTGATAATTATTCCTTAATTATCCTTCAATCATACCTGATTAACCACTTATAATTAATCACACTGATTAATTACTTTTAATTAAATACTTGATTAATTGCTTTTAATTAATCATATTTAATTAATTACTTTTAATTAATCACCTTTGATTAATTACTTTAATTACATTTAGTAATTAAAACTTAATTATAAACTAATTATTCCCAAATTATTAATTAATTAATTAATCAATTATTTTCATTAAACAATGATTACTTCATTAATTAAATTTTTTTCTTAATTAATTACTTTAACTAGTAATTAATAACTTAATTAATTACTCTTAATCCCTTTTATTAATTAATCATTAATCAAATAATTTAAATCTTTAACCAATTATTAATTAAGTCTTTAATTAATAACTAAAGTGATTAACTCTTAATCACATTTACTTAATTATTTCTACTAAAGTAATTATCCTTATTTAATTACCTTAAATAATTAACTATTTAATTACTTAATTGCTTCCCAAGTAATTATTCTTAATTAACTTCAAAGTGATTATCTTTAAATTAATCACTAATTAATTACTTAATTAATTATTTAACTTAATCATTTAAAATTAATTAAATGATTCTTTAATTTACTATATTAAAAAGATTCATAAACAAGAAACCATTTCCTTAATTAACACATTTATTAACAAATAAACTCGATAATTAAAAATAATTTAATTATCTCAATTATCTTTACAAATGTATTTATCTTTAATTAAATCAAATTCAAAATCACTAAAGATAATCCTTATTTTTAATTGATCTCTAAATCTTAATTATTTAACTTAATTAAAATAAAATACTTTAGAAATCAATTTTAATTAAAACCATTGAAACATTCAAATTAAAATGTTTGAACTTTACAAAGTGATTCAATAAAATATAATACTCATTATTAAAATCCATTTAATTCATTTTAAAACTTTATGTTTCAGAATATAAAATTTATTAAAACTTAACTTTAAAATCGAATTAGTTTATAAGAGAAAACTAGTTTTATTTTTGTTTAAACTTTAATCAACATTTCGAAAACCAAATTCCTGAATCAAAACTTCCTTAATAATGTAGTTAAACCCATACAAGTCGAACACAAAACAGCTAAATAAAAACCCGAGAACCCCTCTCCAAAAACTCGCGTCAACCCCGAGACTTTCCCGAGCTTTCCACCCTATTTCCTGCTTCGAGCCCAATCATAAAAAACACGATGAAGGCTTCGAGTTCCCTCCCCTCCTTTTTACAGAACCCAAAATCAAATCACGTCAATGTGCACGTTAACGTGCACGCCCAACCCTACTAACGACGAACCCTTCTCCGTTCATCATTACGTCGCACTAGACCTCGGAACCCATACGCACAACCCAGAAAACAAGACTTCGATCAAAATCGAAATTTCGTTATCTACCCCACTGCCTGAACCCAATGACCAATAGAAGTTGATCACCGCCGACGAACTATTAATCGAGACGCCTTGCCATCCTTACCCAATCTTCACCACGACACCCCTAACCTTCGGCAACAACCCGATCGCCTCCGGATACTTCACGTTGCCGCGAAATCCAACAGAGCTTATCAGCTGAAGGCAGGTACTAAACCTTAATTGATCGAATTCCGATCACCACAACACATTAAAATTTACGATAGTAATTTTCCTATGATCAACGAAACACCAACCACCATCAACCCAACCCACGACCTCTGATTCGCCGTAGTTCGCCATTAATTGGCCGAAATGCCCCAAACAAGAAACTCGAAAATTCTCCTTGAATTCAAATCTAAAAATCAAGATACAGATCTTAAAAATCATGATTTGGCATTATGAATCCAATTATGAGATCAAAAACTAAAATTGTTTTCATAATTTTTAACCCAATTTATTCTTTTTACTGTAAATTTTAAAATTCAAGTTAATTACAAAGTTTAACAGACTATAATTATTTTTAGATGAAAAATCAATTGGTTACAAACCCACTTTGTTTACAATTCATCAACTAACTCGAATTCAACATTTATATTTTTATTTTGCTATGAAATTTAACACTTATCATAATACACAAAACATACATTTATGTCTACAGACATCTCAAATATCATTCATCAACATGCATCAATTAAATTCAAGAATTCAGACATATTAACAAGATTTCATCTCAAGAACAAACAAAAATCCAGGTTTTAACTGTTTTTAAAATTTGTTTTACTCACCTGATTAGCAAAGAACAGAGAGTAGATAAGAAAACTGTTTTCCAGGCTTCTTCCAAATTTCTTGCATGTTGAAAACAGATCTTTTATTGCTGTATCTGAATTTGTCTATTGAAGTTTACATATGAATGTTGCTGATTACAGAATTATATGTTGATGTTTAATCTCTAGCTCTTCGAAGAATTTGAATTCCAGATCTCCTCCTTAGATTCAAATTTTCCAGATTTTCTACAGATCTCAATATTTACTTCTTTTTGAACTTTGTTTTGTATTTTTTTTGTTTGAAAGAAGAAAGTGATTTCTTAGCTGAAAATTAAATCTTTTTCTTACTCATATTTTTATTTTTAGATTTTAAAATAAATGACACTTGTCTACTATGATGCATTAACTAACTTAGACCTATGTATATTGACTTACAAATGTCATAACATACATTAACAAGTATTATTATTATTGTTTTATTAATGTTTTCTTTAAAATGTTATTTTATTTTTAATAATCTCTTTAAGTTATATATATAAATATTTGTATAATGTTAGATAATTATAAAAATTAGAATGAAAAACTATTAAAACAAATGAACTTTTATTTAAATCTTAAATATCATTTCAAATTTCAAAACTAAATATATTCAAATTTGAAAACTCTTATTAAATTCAAATTAATAATTTTCCCATTTAAAACATATATATACAAATATATATGCACATTTTAAATAGAAAAATTCTAACATTATATTTATTAATTTTCATATTAAATTTTAAAACAAACCTCAAATTATAATATATACATTTATATATACTACAATTTGAATATAAAGTTTTATTACATTAAAAATTTCTTATTTACCAAAATAAATATTTTCAAATCAAAATATTATTAGCTTCAAAAGAATTTAATCTTGCTTATTTATATTGTCAGAAAAATATTAATAGATATTACCAAATTGTTATTATAAACCTTTTAAAATAAATCTAACTTGTCGATTTATAATATAAAATGATCAAATCAATTTAATTATAATGAAAGATTATTAAATTGATATTGCTCAAAATTCCGGGTCGTTACAATATTATATATAGCAGTATATAGTATATTTTGGGTGATTGATTTCCCACATTATATAGCGGATGAGACCCTATGCACCGCATAATAGCGGATGATATTATA
Source organism: Allium cepa (assembly GCA_030765085.1). Lineage (NCBI taxonomy): Eukaryota > Viridiplantae > Streptophyta > Magnoliopsida > Asparagales > Amaryllidaceae > Allium > Allium cepa. The sequence continues at coordinate 597,702,955 of CM060941.1, read as the reverse complement.
TAAATCCCATATTCCACGATATTCCACCTCGAAGTGTAATTGGTATTGTGCTAACACCTATGGATGTAGGGAAACAGGTTGGAGGGATCCAACTGGATTCCTCACAATATAAGAATTATTTTCGCAATTGATGATGCATTTTATTTATATACCATGAAAGTTAAATTTGGGAATTAAATTGTGCCGTGTTATGATTGGATAAGTATAATTTGGGATTCTAAAATATAAATAGAATAAATTGGTTGGTTTGATAGGTAATAACTTATTGTAATTAATAAAATATAATTACGTAGGGAAGTAATTAATAAATAATTACTGGATGTAATTAGTTGAATGATGATTTGTTAATACAAGTAAATTGGGTATAATAACTTTGTGTAATTGATCAACAGATTAATTAAGATAATAGATTAAGAAGTAATTAATTTAACATCAGTCGAAAGAAGGATTTGAGAAATAAATTAAAATAATAGGATTCGATACTACCCTTATAAATCTCGAGTACCCATTTATTTCCTTCTCGTGCAAACCAGAGTGAAGCCATCAATTAAGTAATAGATGCGAATGAAGAGATCCCAAATCAAAACCGAAATCAAATAAAAAAAATATAAATGGCGACGCAGTAACCGAATCGAGTTCGAGCTTCGATTTTGAAGCAAGGTTGCGACTTTATTCGATAGGAGGAGGAGTCGCGTCGAGGTGGCACTGCTCTTGGGCAGTTGGTTGAGCATCGCATTTACGGTTCGATGGAGACGAAGATCGTATTCGCGCGCGCTGCGATGGTGGGAGACTGCCATGCACCTTGGCACCTGCGCGAGGTAAAGAGTGGCAACCGCGAGGGATGAAGATCGTGGTGGCGACAGCAACAGCGAGGAGGGAGGCAGCGCTTTGTTTTGGGGTATGGCTTCTTCTTTTTTTCATTTATTTGTATTTGTATTTTAAAAAGAAAAGAGGGGCTACTGTAATAATTCATATGTGAACAGAAAAGGGAAAGTAGGGATTTTAAAATCAGGTTCATATTCATATATTAAAGTGGAAGAATTTTTTAACAATAAAGAAATTATTACTTCTAATTATTTACAGAAAAGGAAAGTAAACAATTGAATATGTAAGATTTTTAAAAATATAAGGGATTGTATAAAAAAATTGATTTTTAAAAAACCTACATGGGTTATTTCTTTATGCAGTTTGACAAATGGAAAATAATAATAATAATAAAATACAATTTAGTATAATTAACTTATGTAATTATTTTAGTGACTAGAAGATAATTTATTAAAAGGGATTAGTTTACAATAAAATTATTAGTTAAATTAAATAAATAAATAAATGTTAATTAATTGTTTGGTTAATTCTAGTGTTAATAAATCATATAATGTTTATACATGGTCCAAAATCGCGGAGAAATAGTCGAGATGGAAATGGATTGCAAAACAAAATCAAAGGTGAGTTAATCTCACTCAACTGGGTTTTTATTTAAATTTAATTGGTTAAATTTAAATGATTGGTTGAATGGTTGAATTGAATTGATGTGCTATATTATATATAGTAGTATATAGTATATATTGGGCGATTAATTTCCCGCATTATATAGCGGACGAGACCCTATGCGCCGCATAATAGCGGATGATATTATATAAATCACATATACCGCGATATTCCACCTCGAAGTGGAATTGGTATTGTGTTAACATCTATGGATGCAGGGAAACAGGTTGGAGGGATCCAACTGGATTTCTCACAATATAGGAATTATTTTCATAATTGATGATGCATTTTATTTATATACTGTGAAATATAAATTTAGGAATTAAATTGTGCTGTATTATGGTTGGATAAGTATAATTTGGGATTCTAAAATATAAATAGAATAAATTGGGTGGTTTGATAGGTAATTACTTAATGTAATTAATAAAATATAATTATGTAGGGAAATAATTAATAAATAATTACTGGATGTAATTAGTTGAATGATGATTTGTTAATAGAAGTAAATTGGGTATAATTACTTTGCGTAATTAATCAAGAGGTTAATTAAGAAAATAGATTAAGGAGTAATTAATTCATTTAATGAAGTAAATAAAAAGGTAGATAATTACAGGATGAGATAAATCAAGAGTGATTAATATTTGTGGTTTAATTAATGATTAATTATTTAATGTAATTAAATTAGATTAGGATAAATTGAAATGTAAATGGGAAATCATTAATTTATATAATCAATGACGTAATTAAAGATTGATTAATCAAGATTAATTAACCGATACTAAGTGATTTATGAGAAATTGATTAATATAAGTAATTAAGGATTAATGTAATTAATTGTAGTTAATTAATTGGTGAAGTAATTAAAGAATAATTATTGATTTTGGTTAAGAATAATTAATTTATGAAATTAATTAAAGATGATTACTTGAATTTAATTGAAGGATAATTAATCCTGGGTGATTGATTAAGATGGATAAATAAGGGATGATTAATTAATTGATTTGAAGTTAATTAATGTTAAATGAAGGAATCTAAGTGATTGAGGTTAGTAATTCAATTAGAATTGATTAAATAAATTTGGAAGTGATCAAATTTGCTTATGGATGATTGAATGGTATTGGATTCCTTGAATGAGACTTGAAGAGACCGGGGTCGGGTATTGGAAAATATCAGTAACCATTTCGAATTTTTATAGATTGATATGTGAAATCAGTAGGCTGGAATGAAATGGTTTAAGTGAATTGGACTATTTAATCTAAATTTTGGTACTTAGAGAAATTGATGTGTGAAATAAGTGATGTCTATAACAAATTGTGAATTTGTAGATTGATGTGAGTTACCTCGGGTTTTATATAAGTTGTATGCTTTGTACTCCTTGTTGGATGGGTTTACTCATGCAGGTTTCCAGCCTGACCCGGGTGTTACTTTGATATAATGCTTGGGTCAGACCGAGTATTACAGACTTTCGGGTAAGGACGTTATGGAGCTCAGGAGGCGAGCTGGATGGCAAGAACGTATGGAGTGTTTCCGCTGTATTATATTGTTATATATCTGAGACATGTTGATTTGTATATGTCCAGTGTTTAAGTATGTGTGTAACTCTGATGTATTAAAATGTAATCGACAGATATAGAATTCTTTTGTAAACTGTTATTATTTGATATTATATTTTGATCCACTGTGAATGTGAGAATTTGTGTTGTGTTTTCTGTTTCTTCTTCTTCTATCTCTTTCTTCTTTACCTAACTATCTGGAATTTTCGAGATCGAAAATTTCGGGTCTTTACAGTTGGTATCAGAGCTGAAAGGTTAAGCGAGAACCTTGGCTCTGGTGGGATTACTCATTAAGGATAGGGTCAATGGTACCCTAGAATGAGTTAAGTATGTATATATATACGAGCGCGTACTTGTTATTTTCTTATATAAAGATTTTAATTGATTTTATGTAAGTTTATATTTTAATATATAAAGCAATAATTTTTCTAATATTAAGTTAATTGGTTGTTAAATCATTGGAATTAAATAGAAACAATGAGAATTAAGTGATATAGAAATACAACCAAATTAAAATTTAATGAAGATAAGTTTGTAATGGATTTAGAATTAAATGGTTTAAAGAGAGAAGTTGATTTGCTTTAAAGGAACAAATCAACATTTTTTTTAAAAATTAACTCGAATTTATATAATTCGAGATGGTTTAAAATTGAGATTGAAATTGAGTTAGTTCAAAATTGAATTTGATTTGAATTAATTGGATTTGTGATTGAAGATATATAAGTTTAAAATTTTAAATGTAAAATTTAAATTGGATTGAATTGAAATGGTTTGAAATTGAAGTGGGTTCAATTGATATTAGACCAAATTGATTGGGATAATTTGGAATTGTAATTAAAGTTGAATAGGTTTAAAATCAAAAGGAATTTGATTTGAATTTGGAAAGAAATCAAGATTAATTCAACTTGAATTGGGGTTAAATCAATCTCAATGGAAATTGAAGTTATTTAAATTGGAATTGAGTCAATTTAAATGGAAGTGGAAATTTAAATTGAATTGATGGGGAAGCGAACAGTTTTGACTCTGGACTATTTTCAATACAAATTGTTTCAATATAAACTTTTTTTTTCAAGCTATTTAATAAATACAACCTTTCTTTTTGAAGCCAAATTATTTTATATTTGTTTTACAATTATTTTGAAACTATTTAACAATTTTACAACTGTTTTATAAACCAATTATTTTTTGTCAACTATTTTACAAATTAATTACTATTTTACAACTATTTTGCAATTATTTACAATTATTATAACTATTTAACTATTTTCCAACTATTTTACAATTACTTAACTATTTTATAGCTATGTTACAAACTAATAATTATTTTTCCAACTACTTATCTATTTTTAAAATTTTCAAGCTATTTTCTAAATATAATCTGGTCGGAGTTCATACTGTTATTGATTAAATACCCAACTAAGATGAGAATTGAAGTGAATAAAATCAAAATGAGGATGAATTGAAAGGAAATTGATTTGGATAATAATCAATGAAGTTAAGTACGTAGGATGTACGTATATTATTCTATTCGCATAGTGATTTGATCCAGATTCAAGCATAGAATTTCGAGATAGTTATATCATTCCGAGTTGGGATTTTTCACTCAATTTTCGACGGTGAACCTGGATATGGATTGTTGATTGGTTATGGATATTCTCTATTATAGTTATGCCTATGCAAGGAGACTGACGGTTTCTGATCAAGAAATCAGATCTGTGTCCGCACTAGGAAGTTGGGTGGACGATACTAGTTCGGAAATGTAATTGTGTCATCGAGTGAGCGATCAGATTAGTATAGCGTACGGATGATAGGTGTACATCGTACGGATTTGAATGAAATTGATATTGAAATTTGTGAATAAGAAATGTGAAATGATTTCTTTTGAAATGAAAGTATATTTTGTGAAACATACAATGGATAATAGTGAAAGTTGGATATTTTTATGATGATAAGTAAGATGGAAACAACTTTATAAAAAAAAGAGCAATCAAATTTGAATATTTGATTTTGAATAAAAAAAATTATATAAGATAAATCTTCCCTTGTTGAATCTATTGCCGGAAGAAAAGGATTTTGAAGGTGTTTGAAGTATAAAAGGAGTTTTATATAAGTTTGAAATGATCCAAAGTTTTTTAAAAAAAAATTATATATATAAAGGATCTTACAAGGATTTTGGAAAAAGGTTTTGGGAACCTTTGGATTTGGAAAGGCTTTTGATTTTTGGGTAAAATCAATATTGGAATTTGGAAAGCCTAGTTTGAGAATTATCGATTTGGGGATAAACGATTTTGAGAAAAGGAGATTTATATCAGATTCATACTAGGCGTAAGATTTGGAAGATACTATATGTGTATAGTATAAAGTGTTTTGACAATGGCACTAGGAAAAAAGGCGCTCCCTTGAAATGAACTTCTCAGGTGTTTGCGCCAAAAAAGGTCACAAACCACAAGTATCGTGAAAGCACCAAACAATGAATATAAATCAGCAATATTCAAGCACAAGTCTCAGATCTAAGCCAGCAACAAACAGCAAACCAGAAATAACAATCAGAAATGCAAGATTTATAGTGGCTCGGCTATCTCTGGCCTACGTCCACTTCAAAGTTTTATCTTTTATTGATGTTCTTTGTTGATTACAAATGATTGCAGCAGTTACAATGAAGAACTTCGACTATAACAGCAATGGTAAGATGTAGGATTGAATCTGGCAGAGTCTGGACATCGAATGGCCATAAGATCCTTTTGCTGTAGGCTTCAGGGGGCAATTTATAGGCGTAGGAGGCTGATATCGCGCTCAAACTTCGGGAGACTTCTTCTGACACGTGAGTGGGCCCACGCGACCGACCCCACCAAGTTTTGACTCGATCTGTGATAGATACGAAGCAATTTCGTGTCCATCAAAAAATGATCCAATCGAGCTGAAACTTGGCAGGATTGTTCTTTAGCCTGTACGCAAGCTTTTATGAAAATTTCGCTGCATTTGGATTTGCGGTTTAGGAGATATGATCGGTGCAAGATTGTGAGTTTCATGAACACTATCGCATTCGAATCCATGTTTCGTATCCATCTGTTTGACTCGATCAAGGCATGTGCGCGTGAGGTAACGTGGAAGGGGAGATCCATATTGTTCGCCATGTTGACCGAGGCTTTATCCCTTCTTACGCATCCAACGGTAACCTTCTATTCATACCCATTTGACCTAGCCCACGTTCGTCCTGATGAGATGTCTTCTGTATCGATCGATGCAATATGATCGATACAAAGTGACTCATTTTGAGGTGGATACGAACGAGGGCCACATGACTATGCATACGAATAGCATTCATCCCATGATCGTTTGCGGACGCAATCGATTCGAACAACCATGAACCGCTTGGATACGAAAGAGGGTTGTAGAGTGGATGGATACGAACCAAGCTTACCAGTGATCGATACGAGTGCATGGATTCGAAATATGTCGCCTGCGTCCAACCTGATCGACTCGAATGTCATCGATTCGAACAAACCACCGCACGCCTGCTTACCAACCTGGGTCAACTGCCATCGAGTCGAAATCCTTCTGGCCTTCCCATCTGATCGATACGAACGCCATCGAGTCGAACCAAAACTTGATTGATTCGAACTTCATTGAGTCGAACCACTGCCGATCGATACGAATCCAATCGATACGACATACCCTCTGTTGATCGATGCGAAATGCATCGATGCGAAATGCATCGATACGAACTAGTCCTTGCGCACCTTAATCCATCCATATCTCCAGCATACGAACTCCGATCGACCTAAAATTTGAAATGTAGCTTTCCTTAACCTTGATCATCATCTCCAATCGATTCCGTCCTGATCGAAGCTCGACCAAATTTTAACGACATCGATTGCAACCTTGTTTCCAATCGATCTCCAATCCTGATATCCATTCTTCCTTGCCAATTTGTTGATATTCCAGCTTTGACCAAAAGGTGGGATAACATTTGCCCCCCAAAACATGCCTTGTGATAATAAGGCATGTTTTGAATAGTTCCGAATTCGATATCCGAAGTCCTAATCCATCCTTATCCAATAGCCAATAACCGAATCCAGGACCTCTCCAGGTCGATATCCAAATCCATAACCTCTCCGGGCTCTTGCCAAGCGCAATCCACACCTGACGACCGTGGTCCAGTGTCCGTGGACGTTGAGCTAACCTCTCTGGGTTCTTGCCAAGCGCAATCCACACTTGACGACCGTGGTCCAGTGTCTCTGGACGTTGTACAATGCCATGGCTTAAGTCCTAAGCCGAATCCTGATCTCTTCGGACACTTATTGAGCATAGTCCATACTCAGCGACCTGAAAAAATAATCGATAATATGGGGCCTAAGTCCTAGGCCGAATCCTAGTCACTTCGGACCCTTGTTGAGCATAGTCCGTACTCAACGACCTGAATAAGCCAATTCGCCACATGCGGACAAAGAGACTTACCCCTTGCCAGATACAATCCGTACCTGACGACCATTTACCAAAAACCAGATAAAAATCTAATCAAAATCCAATCCAAAATCCAAATCAAATTAGAAAAACAGAAATCCAAACCCAAATCCAAAACAGAAAACAATCATCCAAAGGAAAATCCAAACCAGAAAGCAAACAAAACCAGGAGTTCAAACCAAACTCCAAACCAAACCAGAAAAGCGAGTGTCCAATCTGAAAACAAAAGACAGATTTCACAAACCATGGCATCGTGGTCTATCATCTTCAGAGCATGCCTAGGGGCTATCTCCGTCCCCATACATGCGTAAATGACTTTGCCGTTTGCTAGTAGCTTGTTACTTATTTCATATTATCCCGGTCAATTGATAACCAATCGACCATCATTCCTGGACGTCACACCATTGTTGCTCGAGGTAGGCGGTGGTTGCTCCTGCCCTACCATTGCATTTCGAGTTCCGACATATTGTCGCAACTGTCCATTCCTTACATGCTCCTCGACTATATCCTTCAAGTGCCTGCAGCTGTTTGTATCGTGCCCATCCAAATCATGGAAGAGGCAGTGCCTTCCTGATGCCCTCTCCCGTTCAGAAGGCACTCTCCTAGCTGGCCTTTGGTAGGGAAGGCAATTCCGGGTTTTCAGGTATATCCATTCCAGCATCTCGTTCAATCTTGTGTATGTGGAGAACTTTGGATCCTTCCATCACTTCCTAGCTTTTCCAAGATCATCGTCCAACTTCCTTTTTCCTTTATCTTTATCCGAACCTCTACTGGATGGTCCTCCACCCTTAGTCGGATTCACCTCCTTCAACTTTAAATCTGCACATGCATCCTCTTGTCGAAGGAATCTCTCAGCTTCGTGAAAGAATTCTTCGAGATCCAGTGGTGGGTCTCGTATTAAAGATACCTTGAAATCTGAATCCTCTCTGACTCCCGACACTACTGCCATTAAAACCATTGATGGATCCGGCCAATCCACCGAAGCAACCGCCGCATTGAATCAAGTTAGAAAAGCTCTAAGCGATTCATCCGTCCTTTGCTTTACCGACATTAGCGTCATCACGTTCTTAGGCCTCTTAATATGAACCCTAAATTGCCTCAGAAACCTATCCACCAACTCCGTCCATGTTCTTATAGACCCTTCTTCCAACTGCCTAAACCATATCGCGGCTATATCCGTTAAGTACAGAGGGAAACATCGGGCCATAACTTCCTTCGATACCCCCAGCACTTCCATGTGTCTAGTGTATCTCATCAGATGATCTGTCGGATCAGCCTTGCCATTGAATACTTCCACACTAGGTAGCTTGAAATCAAGCGGATTTCGAGCCATCCTGATTTTCCGTGTGAACGGACTCTTGTTCACCCCTTCCAAATCTCTATTAGTCATACCTCCATGCATAATTCTCCTGATAATCTCAGCTAATCCAGCATTATCCGTCAAAGGTTGCCCCCATTCCCCCGAGGGAATTCCGGTACATACTCCTCATGCGGCTCACTATCGTTAGCGCTAGCTCTAGCCTGTTGAGCTCCATCCAACGGCCTTCCAGTGTCAGATCCTGCGGGACTGCCCCCGAGCCTTTGTTGATTTCCATCTAGTCCTGTATTCTATCCTCCATTGGGTTTCGCGACCCTGACTCCTTGTCCTGCACTTGCAGCCTCTGTAGTTGGTCCAAGGTTCTGTGTTCCTGCAGCTCTCATTTATTCAAAGAAAGTCTGCATCATGTCCTGTTGACTTTTCAACAATCTCTCTTGCAATGAATTGGCCATAGCCTCCATTTCATCCCTGGTTATATAGATCGAAGCTTGTCCTTCCCCAGCTCCGGAGGATGCTTCTTGACTTCCTTCCGGTTGGCTTCTCTCAGCCCTTTGTCTTCTGCTTGTCTGTCAAGTCATTGTCTTTCAAATCTAAACTCTTCACTCTTTTCAAATCTAAACTTCAATCCGATGTAGCGGGTGTCAGTCCCTCTGAATGAAAGAACCAAAGTGTTTGCGCCAAAAATGGTCACAAACCCCATGTATCATGAAAGCACTAAACAATGAATATAAATCATCAATATTCAAGCACAAGTCTCAGATCTAAGCAAGCAACAAACAGCAATACAGAACTAACAATCAGAAACACAAGATTTATAGTGGTTCGGCTATCTCTGGCCTACGTCCACTTCAAAGTTTTATCTTTTATTGATGTTATTTGTTGATTACAAATGATTGCAGCAGTTACAATGAAGAGTTTCGACTATAACAGCAATGGTAAGATGTAGGATTGAATCCGGTAGAGTCTGGACGTCGAATGGCCATAAGATCCTTTTTTTGTAGGCTTCAGGGGGCAATTTATAGGCGTAGGAGGCTGATATCGTGCTCAAACTTTGGGAGACTTCTTCTGGCACGTGAGTGGGCCCACGCGACCGACCCCACCAAGTTTCGACTCGATCTGTGATCGATACGAAGCAATTTTGTATCCATCAAAAAATGATCCAATCGAGCTGAAACTTGGCAGGATTGTTCTTTAGCTTGTATGCAAGCTGCTGTGAAAATTTTGCTGCATTTGGATCTGCGGTTTAGGAGACATGATCGATGCAAGATTGTGAGTTTCGTGAACACTATCGCGTTCGAATCCATGTTTCGTATCCATTTGTTCGACTCGATCAGGGCACGTGCGCGTGAGGTGACGTGGAACGATAAACCAGGGGAGATCCATATTGTTCGCCGTGTTGACCAAGGCCTTAACCCTTCTTTCGCATCCAACGGTAACCTTCTATTCGTACCCATTTGACCTAGCCCACGTTCGCTTTGATGAGATGTCTTCCATATCAATCGATGCAATGCGATCGATACGAAGTGACTCGTTTTGTGGTGGATACGAACAAGGACCATATGCGCATGGATACGAATAGCATTCATCCCATGATCGTTTGCGGACGCAATCAATTCGAACAACCATGAACCACTGGGATACGAAAGAGGGTTGTAGAGTGGATGGATACGAACCAAGCTTACCAGTGATCGATATGAATGCATGGATCCGAAATATGCCGCCTGCCTCCAACCAGATCGACTCGAATGTCATCGATTCGAACAAACCACCGCACGCTTGCTTACCAACCTGGGTCTACTGCCATCGAGTCGAAGTCCTTCTAGCCTTCCCATCTGATCAATATGAATGCCATCGAGTCGAACCAAAACTTGATCGATTCGAACATCATCGAGTCGAACCACTGCCGATCGACACGAATCCAATCGATACGACACACCCTCTGCTGATCGATGCGAAATGCATCGATACGAACTAGTCCTTACGCACCTTAATCCATCCATATCTCGAGCATACGAACTCTGATCGACCTAAAATTTGAAATGTGGCTTTCCTTAACCTTGATCATCATCTCCAATCGATTCCATCCTGATTGGAGCTTGGCTAAATTTTAACGAAATCGATTGCAACCTTGTTTCCAATCGATCTCCAGTCCAGATATCCATTCTTCCTTGTCAATTTGTTGATATTCCAGCTTTGACCAAAAGATGGGATAATATTTGCCCCCCAAAACATGCCTTGTGATAATTGTTGAGTCATGATTTTTTATATAGAGTTTTGATTTCTGACAAAGGGATAAGCCGTGATCGACAAAAAGAAGTTATTCACACACAAAGAGCTCCATATGATTAGAGGTTGATTATTTGGTATGTTAGTAATGATTATTTATGTTAAAATCTATCCTCAAATAGAATATACCTTCAATCTTCGAATATATATATATATATATATATATATATATATATGAGTGCACATTAACTGTGCATTCTTGGCAAAACCGGTCGACTGGTCAAAACCAGGTGGTCGACCGTCTCTGCCCAGAATGCACAGATAACGTGCACAAGTGAACATAACGTATATATATTCAAATTCCTGTCTACTGGTCCTTTTTGACCTGTCGACCATTTTCAAACAGAAAGCAACCCTTCGTATAGACACTTCCTTTTCTTCAACGGTTGCTTCTCTTTCTCTTCACCAATGATCATGACCTTTGTTCATACCTTTTCACAAAAGGTTATAATTGTTTATTTCTTATATAAACATCATGAAATCATTATTCCAAAGATCTAATTTTCTATTCTTCTAATCTCTATTCTATTGATCACTATCTTGTACTCTCAAGCGTTCAAATTGCTCATATTCTATCATATATCGTTTTGAATCCAGAAATTTATTTAACATCCTTTTGATTCAATACGATATCCACTTCCAAATCTTCATATATACAAATAATCTATTTGAGGATAAGATTATAGGAAGACTGTACTACAAGTGACAAAGTAGTGCTAGCAAGAACACATACCGTCAACAAACAATTATATTCATCTTTGTTGAAGTCCTCGGTGTTGTAAGAGGCAAAGTGTTGAAGTCCTCAGTGTATTAGAGGTGTTAAATCCCGTTCGTCTGCTTGGGCATTGTAAACCTGTTCCTCCGGGTGAAGCGAGGTAGTTGGTAGTGAAAATCCAGATAGAAGTCTGGGACTGGACGTAGGACGGTGCTCCGAACCAGTATAAAAATCTCTGGTGTGATTTTTCTATTTTTATTTACTTTGCTACTATCATCTATTTCTGCATTTATATTATATTCATATTACACGATCCGTGTGTACTATATTAGCACGTGCACTTGCACATTGAATTTTCATTTGGTATCAGAGCACGGTCATCGTATAACCGTAACACAGTTATTTGATATATTCTTGTAATATGGCAAATAACGCAAGTACTAGCACTCAAAACACCACTTACACGGAAGGTCAATCGACACAAAGACCTCCATTTTTCAATGGTCTTAACTATAGTTATTGGGCAACACTTATGTCATTCTTTATGCAATCAAATAGTTATGATGCCTGGAATGCTACTAAAAAAGAAATAGTGAATCCAACAACTGATTATTCAGAATGGACTACGGCTGAGAAAACGGCAGCAGCCGTAAATGCAAGAGCAATAAATATGTTGTTTTGTGCATTAGACCAAAATGAATATAACCGTGTTAGTATTTGCACTACTGCATATCAAATTTGGCAAATGCTAAAAATCACTCATGAAGGTACTAACAAGGTTAAACAAGCCAAAATAGCCATGCTGAAAAGTCAATTTCAAAATGAAACCAAATGAGACAATCAATGATATGTATTCACGGTTTCAAACTATCCACCATGCACTTATTGGCTTAGGACAAAAGTATTCTGATTTTGATGTTGTTTCAACAGTCCTACATTCTCTGACTAGTGAATGGGAAGGAAAAGTATTAGCAATCGAAGAAGCTAATGACCTTTCTGTCATGAAGCCAAATGAATTGATAGGAAATCTAATGTCCTACGAAGCTAACATGCAGACTAGAAGGGAACAAAAAGAAGAAAAGAAAAATGTGGCATTCCATGCTGAAAAAGATGAAAATGAATCAGAGTCTGAAGATGAAGATCTGGCATTCATAGCAAAAGGTTTCAAAAAATTCCTAAAACAACAAAAAGCCAGTCGTTATAACAGAAAGAAATTTGGATCAAATAAACCAACATCATCCTCTATAGAATGCTTCAACTGTCACAAAAAGGGGCACATGCACAAGGATTGTCCGGAGAAAAAGAAGAAGTCAGAAAATGAAAAATTAAGATATAAGAAGGACAAATCAAAGAAACGAGCATTCTCGGTAACATGGGATGATACAGATTCATCAGAAAGTGAGAGTGATATGGAAGATGAACAAGCAAATGTCTGTTTCATGGCAACAGAAGATGAGGTACAAATTCCTGCATTTGATGAAGTACTTGATATTAATGCTGAATTGATAGTCAAATATAAAGACATGAAACGAAAGCTAAAAGAAGCCAAAGCAGAATTGAGTAGAGCAGAATTTGAACGAGATATGTTAAAAGACGAGAAGAAAATATTAGAAGAAGAACTTGAAAATTTTCAAGAATCATCATCTAATGTTGACTCTCAATTATTTCTTTTGAGTCAAGAAATTGAAACTCAAAAAGAGAAAAATGATGCTCTCACTACTAAAAATCATGAGCTTGAGGCAAAAGTCAAAATTCTGGACCTAGAAAAGGCTAGTTTACAAACTAAGTTAGATAACATTACTCAAAATGTTTCTAACTTTAACAGAGGTCGAGAAAATTTGACAAAATCATTGAAAATTCACAATCCGTTTCAAATAAACAAGGTTTGGGATATAAGAAAAAAGAAACCAAGAAACATCTTGGAAATAAAAGGAAGAAGAAAGTACAAAAAACTGAAGCTAAGAAAAATCTTAGTTTATTATATTCCAAATCAAAACCAGTTGTGAAATTTCAAAAGAAAAATATCAAGACTATCAAAATATGGGTTCCTAAAACAAATAACAATTTGATTAGGAACAAATATATTCAGAATTTCATGAATACTGTGCATCTTAATATTAATTATGAATATAAAGGGGATACCAGACCCGTATGGGTTTGGACTCCTAAGACCTAACTCTTAGGACCCCATAAAAAGTGGGTACCATGGACTTAATTTTATTTTTTGCAGGTCCCACTTAAGAAAAGAGGAATGTGGATATTGGATAGTGGTTGCTCGAAGCACATGACTGGAGACAAGAGCTTATTAACAAATATTACATACTCAGATGGTGGCTCCGTCACTTTTGGAGATAATTCAAAAGGCTATATCATCGGCAAAGGCGATGTGAGCAATTGTTGTACATCTAACTTACCTCTTATTACTAATGTCATACTAGTTAGAAATTTAAAAAACAATTTACTTAGTATTAGTCAGTTATGTGACAAGGGTTTTACAATTTCCTTTTCGAATAATAAGTGTAGTATTTTAGATAAAGACCATAATTTAGTTTTCGAAGGTTATAGAGACATAAATATATATATTCTGAATATGAATATTAATCATAATTCAGATATGTGTCTTGTGGCTAATGATAATGATCCATGGCTATGGCACAAACGCTTCTGTCATATAAACTTCAGAACTATTGACAAGCTAGCCAAAAACAATCTAGTTAGAGGACTACCCAAAATGAGTTTTAAGGTTAACAACATTTGTGATGCATGTCAACTAGGAAAATTGACCAAATCATCTTTTAAATCCAAGAAAGTCATATCAACATTACAACCACTTGAGTTACTACACATGGATTTATTTGGACCTACTAGGGTTCAGTCAATAAATCACAGTCGATATGTGCTTGTAATTGTTGATGATTTCTCTCGTTACACATGGACAATTTTCTTAAAAAATAAAAGTGACACTTTCGATCATTTCAAATCTTTCGTCAAAAGAATTCAAAAATCAAAAGGGATTAAAGTTAAAAATATAAGAAGTGATCATGGCGGAGAGTTTGAAAATAATGAATTTGAACATTTTTGTACAAAGAAAGGTACATATCATAATTTTTCGTTTCCCAGAACTCCACAACAGAATGGAGTTGTAGAACGGAAGAACCGAACTTTACAAGAATGTGCAAGAACATTATTGAATGGAACCACCTTACCAAAACATTTCTGGGCAGAAGCCGTCGCAACTGCCTGTTATGTTTTAAATCGTGTGTCCATAAGACCTCTTACCAAGAATACTCCTTATGAATTATTTAACAAAAGAAAGACTAAAATCTCATACTTTAAAGTCTTTGGTTCCAAGTGCTTTATTTTGAATACGAAAGACCAGCTTGACAAATTCGATCCAAAAGCCGATAAAGGAATATTTGTCGGTTATTCGGAATGAAGCAAGGCCTATCGTATATTTAATAAACGAACCAAAACTATTGAAGAATCACTTCATGTCTCTTTTGATGAATTCTATCAGCATCCTCAAACTATTTCAGATGATGACGAAACAATAGTCACTGACAATCCAATCATCACAAATGTTGATTCTGACTCGAAAATAATTATTGAGAATATTCCTCAAATATGTGAGTTACAATCACCACCAAGAATATTAAGAGACCATCCGGCCCAAAATATAATCGTGAAGTAACATCACATGTCAGAACAAGGAGTCAACTTAACCAAATGGGTCATGTTGCTTTTCTCTCAAATATCGAACCTAAGAATCCAAAAGAAGCTGCTACAGATGATTACTGGATCATTGCCATGCAAGAAGAACTAAATCAGTTCGAGCGCAATGGTGTTTGGGAACTTGTTCCAAGACCAACTGATCAGTCAGTTATTGGTACTAAATGAGTCTATAAAAATAAGGCCGACGAACATGGAAATATCACTAGAAATAAAGCAAGATTAGTAGCTCAAGGGTATAATCAGGAAGAAGGTATCGATTATGAAGAAACTTTTGCACCAGTTGCTCGACTAGAAGCTATTAGAATCCTATTATCTTTTGCTTGTCACCATAATTTCAAACTTTATCAGATGGATGTCAAAAGTGCATTTCTCAATGGTTTTATCAAAGAGAATGTATATGTCGAACAACCTCCTTTGTTCGTACATGAAAAATATCCTGACCATGTGTTCAAACTTAAGAAAGCTCTGTATGGTTTAAAACAAGCACCTCGTGCTTGGTATGAACGACTACGTAGCTATCTTATTAACTCAGGTTTTAAAATAGGCAAAGTCGATCAAACTTTGTTTATCAAACATTCTCAAAAGGATATTCTAGTTATCCAGATATATGTAGACGACATCATCTTTGGTACAACAAACGATAAACTCTGCAAGGAATTTGCAAGTATTATGACCAAAGAGTTCGAAATGTCTCATATGGGAGAACTGTCATATTTTCTTGGACTTCAAATCAAACAACTTCCGAATGGTATCTTTATTAATCAAGAAAAATAATGCGGAAATCTTATCAATCGCTTTGGGTTAAATAACACATCTGGTAAACCTACTCCTATGAGTACAACTACACATCTTGAAAAAGATGAAAAAGGTAAGAATGTTGACCAGAAACTTTATCGAAGCATGATTGGTTCTCTTCTTTATCTTACAGCAAGTCGTCCAGATATAATGATGAGTGTTTGTCTATGTGCACGCTTTCAAGCAGATCCAAAGGAATCACATCTACGAGCAGTGAAACGTATAATTCGTTATCTTAATAATACCAAAGATTTCGGTCTTTTTTATCCAAAAGAATGTCCATTTGAATTAGTATCATATAGTGATGCTGATTTTGGAGGCTCTCGAACGGATAGAAAGAGTACAAGTGGTACGTGCCACTTTATTGGAAAATCACTTGTCTCTTGGTTTAGTAAGAAACAAAATTGTGTTTCACTATCAACATGTGAAGCTGAATATATATCAGCGGCTCTCGCTTGTACTCAAGTTATATACATGCAACAAACACTTCAAGATTTTGATATTCATTTATCAAATTCTACTATATACTGTGATAACACAAGTGCTATAAATCTTTCTAAGAATCCAGTGAATCACTCCAGAACCAAACACATTGATATCCGTCATCATTTCCTTAGAGACAATATCGAAAAAGGAAATATATGTCTCGAATATATCCAAACTGATAGTCAACTAGCGGACATTTTCACTAAGCCTCTACTTAAGTCTAATTTCATTAAATTTCGTAGAGAACTTGGTTTAATTTCCAGAAAAGAACTTGATAAGTAAATCTTTAAATGTAATATTCTAAGTTCCTTTCGGATTATTTCTCCTATTACTATATTAGGAAATTGAATATGAGCCTCAAATTTTTTTTATGGCCAAATTTGCATGTCATTTTCCATCCACAAGCTTATATACAGGAATTGTTATATAAGCTTAACAAAAATATTGTTTTCATCACTTCTACTTGAGCCTAATAGTTTATAGTTCATTATGGCACATATTTGTGATGAGTGTGCTCAAAAGTCTCATATTTTGGTCACAAGTTCTGAGCCAGAAGAATATTACTCTCCTGAAACTCCAAAACACAAATCAAAGTGTCATCACCAATGCATTCATACTCCTGGCAATACGCCTACTTCAAAACGAGCAAAGAAGGTATTGTTTTGTTCACCCCGTACCATAGAGAAGATCAATGAGATTCATCATTATCAAAAACATCAAATCGATCTTCAAAGACAGCTGCATTATGAGCAACAACTGACTTCGGAACGTCTATCTCTTCTAGAAAGAATGGCTTTATTCTTTTGTGGTTCAAACAAACATGGCGTATACGAGCCAATGCCTCATGCACCTTCATCCTCTAGAAGCCCAAATTCATGGGATAAAAACTATGCTCAGAATGAAGGAGCGAAAGAAAAATGGTCACCATGGAAACCACGCATTAGCGATGTCAAAGAAGAGACTTCCGATCATAATTCCTCTACCTCTCATTAAAAATTTGTTTAATATCATGATTGTATTCTCGTATTCTTTTATAAATCGACACACACACACACACACACACATCATGTTCTTGAATAAATTCAATATTATGTGGACTGTTAACTTCATAAATTCGTGCAAGAAGGAAGGAAAACAACTCACAGGAAAACAAGTTGACCGGCCAAAATGAACCAGTCGACCATTTTAGTCTCTGCATGAAAACGGTCGACCGGTGAATAAGTGGTGGTCGACCGGTTTCATACTGTTATTTTTTTTAAGGGGGCACAATACGTTCCTTCCTTCCCCCATCACCTCATTTCTTCCTTTTCCAACAAAACTCTCATAACCCTAAAAATATATTCTTCCACCAATCTCACTAAAATGGCTCCTCCACAAAAGAAATTAAAACAAGCTTCTACCTTCGAAACACAACCAATTGATCTCTCTATCAGGAAGTGGCTTGTAGATCCAATAGCAGTCAAAAGGTGGAATGAGATGAAGGATTTTAAAATCCATCCGGGTTCTTTTATTAAATTTTCAGATTTCTCTAGTTATCGTATTCTTAGTTTAGCAAAGGAAGCCGAAATTGAAAATCTAATTGATTTTGAACAAAACAATGTTGAAATTAACCATGTAATGATCAAATTATTCTATGCTAACCTAAATTTAGAGAAAAACAAACCCGAGATTCCCAATTATTGTCTTTGGTCCGTTGTTTGTGGCAAAGAAGTATTCATCTCATGTGATAGGATGGCAACCGTTCTTGGTTCTTCATTTATTGGTGAAAAATTCTCAAGTAATTTTTGCAATGTTCATATCCGTAATCAAATTAGTCATCAATTTATTGAAGATGACAAGGATAGCACTAAGTCTATGGGTTTACTGCCATCTGCAAGAATTCTTCACTATACTCTTATGCACTCTCTTTTACCAAGAATAGGAAATTTTGATGCCGTCTATAAAGAAAATTTCAAGGCATTATACTCAATCTATGGGGAAATTCGCATAAATTGGATTGGTATGATCTTTGATGAGATTTTAAAAGTAAATGATTCCTCTAGACCACACTTGTTCTATAACGAGTATATTATGCGTCTCTTGCTTGATTGTGGCATTGAACCTCCCAAGTCTTCAATTTCCAAACCAAAAGTCATCAACAAAGCAACCATTACAAGAATGAAGCTTCCCGCTCCATACTTTAATATTATGCCTTTTGAACAATGGAGAGAACAAGGACATAAAGAAGCTTCATCTCGCCCATCTCGACCTAAACCTGAGGAAGTCAAACTTTTACAATCATCTTCCTCAACAAAAGAATCACTTGACACTATTGCTAGAAATCAATTCCTTCTTGAAGCACGACTTAAGCGCATGGATACAAAAATGGATAAACGCTTTAACAAACTTAAATCGTTCTTCGTTTCTATATGGGAAGCAATATCATGTGGTGCATCATCTTCATCAATGCAAGCTTCAGACCCTGGCAAACGCCCAGCTCCTCCTAATTTTGCTTGGACATCTTCAGAGGAGGGCACAAGCTCGGGAACTAGTCATGAACGTCGACACGGGAAATCTCAGCTTGTTGAAGAAGAAGAAGAAGAGGGTGAGACGGAGTCAAAATAAGTCCTTTTTAGTCTATCTCTTTTTATCTTTTATGCATACTTATGACTTTAGCTTTTGCTTTAAATACATTATCTGGCACTTGTACTAAATAGTGTCATGTTTTAATTCGTACTAGACTTATGTGTATTATAATTCTGTGTGAATGTTACTCTTGATCTATGATAGTAGTTTTATGTTGCTTATAATCTCTTTTACATCTTCTGTTTAACAACTCCTTTTTTTGATGACAAAGGGGGAGAAAATTGTGCTAACAGTATATATGCAGGACAAAATCTCAGGGAGATATCATATACAAGGGGAGATTCATAACTATGTTGTCATCAATCAAAAAGGGGGAGAAAAAATTGTGCTAACAGTATATATGCACGACAAAATCTCAGGGAGATATCATATACAGGGGGAGATTCATAACTATGTTGTCATCAATCAAAAAGGGGGAGAATGTTGAGTCAAGATTTTTTATGTAGAGTTTTGATTTCTGACAAAGGGATAAGCCGTGATCGACAAAAAGAAGTTATTCACACACAAAGAGCTCCATATGATTAGAGGTTGATTATTTGGTATGTTAGTAAGGATTATTTATGTTAAAATCTATCCTCAAATAGAATATACCTTCAATCTTCGAATATATATATATATATATATATATATATATATATATATATATAAGTGCATATTAACTGTGCACTCTGGGCAAAACCGGTCGACTGGTCAAAACCAGGTGGTCGACCGTTTCTACCCAGAATGCACAGATAACGTGCACAAGTGAACATAATGTATATATATTCAAATTCCTGTTTACTGGTCCTTTTTGACCTGTCGACCGTTTTCAAACAGAATGCAACCCTTCGTATAGACACTTCCTTTTCTTCAACGGTTCCTTCTCTTTCTCTTCACAATGATCATGACCTTTGTTCATACCTTTTCACAAAAGGTTACAACTGTTTATTTCTTATATAAACATCATGAAATCATTATTCCAAAGATCTAATTTTCTATTCTTCTAATCTCTATTCTATTGATCACTATCTTGTACTCTCAAGCGTTCAAATTGCTCATATTCTATCATATACTGTTTTGAATCCTGAAATTTATTTAACATCCTTTTGATTCAATACGATATCCACTTCCAAATCTTCATATATACAAATAATCTATTTGAGGATAAGATTATAGAAAGTCTGTACTACAAGTGACAAAATAGTGCTAGCAAGAAAACATACCGTCAATAAAAAATTATATTCATCTTTGTTGAAGTCCTCGGTGTTGTATGAGGCAAAGTGTTGAAGTCCTCAGTGTATTAGAGGCGTGAAATCCCGTACGTCTGCTCGGGTATTGTAAACCTGTTCCTCCGGGTGAAGCGAGGTAGTTGGTAGTGAAAACCCAGATAGAAGTTTGGGACTGGACGTAGGACGGTGCTCCGAACCAGTATAAAAATCTATGGTGTGATTTTTCTATTTTTATTTACTTTGCTACTATCATCTATTTCCGCATTTATATTATATTCCATATTACACGATCCGTGTGTACTATATTAGCACGTTCACATGCACACTGAATTTTCAATAATAAGGCGTGTTTTGAATAGTTCCGACTCCGATATCCGAAGTCCTAATCCATCCTTATCCAATAGCCAATAACCAAATCCAGGACCTCTCCAGGTCGATATCCAAAACCATAACCTCTCCGGGCACTTGCCAAGCGCAATCCACACCTGACGACCGTGGTCCAGTGTCCCTGGACGTTGAGCTAACCTCTCTGGGTTCTTGCCAAGCGCAATCCACACTTGACGACCGTGGTCCAATGTCTCTGGACGTTGTACAATGCCATGGCTTAAGTCCTAAGCCGAATCCTGATCTCTCCGGACACTTACTGAGCATAGTCCATACTCAACGACCTGAAATAATAATCGATAATATGGGGCCTAAGTCCTAGGCCGAATCCTGGTCACTCCGGACCCTTGTTGAGCATAGTCCATACTCAACGACCTGAATAAGCCAATTCACCACATGCAGACGAAGAGACTTACCCCTTGCCAGATACAATCCGTACCTGACGACCATTTACCGAAAACCAGATAAAAATTCCAATCAAAATCTAATCTGAAATCCAAATCAAATCAGAAAATCAGAAATCCAAACCAACATCCAAAACAGAAAACAATCATCCAAAGGAAAATCCAAACTAGAAAGCAAACAAAACCAGGAGTTCAAACCAAACTCCAAACCAAACCAGAAAAGCGAGTATCCAATCTGAAAACAAAAGGCAGATTCCACAAACCATGGCATCGTGGTTTATCATAGTTCAGAGCATTCCTAGGAGCTATCTTCGTCCCACACATGTGTAAATGACTTTGCTGTTTGCCAGTAGCTTGTTACTTATTTCATATTATCCCGGTCAATTGATAACCAATCGACCATCATTCCTAGGCCTCACACCATCGTTGCTCGAGGTAGGCGGTGGTTGCTCCAGCTCCACCATTGCATTTCGAGTTCCGACATATTGTCGCAACTGTCCATTCCTTACATGCTCCTCGACTATATCCTTCAAGTGCCTGTAGATGTTTTATCGTGCCCATCCAAATCATGAAAGAGGCAGTGCCTTCCTGATGCCCTCTCCCATTCAGAAGGCTCTCTCCTAGTTGGCCTTCGGTAGGGAAGGCGATTCTGGGTTTTTAGGTATATCCATTCCAGCGTCTCGTTCAATCCTGTGTATGTGGAGAACTTTGGATCCTTCCATCACTTCCTAGCTTTTCCAAGATCATCGTCCAACTTCCCTTTTCCTTTATCTTTATCCGAACCTCTACTGGATGGTCTTCCACCCTCAGTCGCATTCACCTCCTTCAACTTTAAATCTGCGCATGCACCCTCTTGTCGAAGAAATCTCTCAGCTTCATGAAAGAATTCGCCGTGATCTAGTGGTGGGTCTCGTATTAAAGATACCTTGAAATCTGAATCATCTCTGACTCCCGACACTGCTGCCATTAAAACCATTGATAGATCCGGCCGATCCACCGAAGCAACTACCGCATTGTGTCGAGTTAGAAAAGCTCTAAGCGATTCATCTGTCCTTTGCTTTACCGACATTAGCGTCATCACGTTCTTAGGCCTCTTAATATGAACCCGAAATTGCCTCAAAAACCTATCCACCAACTCCGTCCATGTTCTTATAGACCCTTCTTCCAACTGCCCAAACCACATCGCGACTATATCCGTTAAGTATAGAGGGAAACATCGAGCCATAACTTCCTCCGATGCCCTCAGCACTTCCATGTGTCTAGTTTATCTCATCAGATGATCTATCGGATCAACCTTGCCATTGTATACTTCCACACTAGGTAGCTTGAAATCAGGCGGATTTCGAGCCATCCTGATTTCCCGTGTGAACGGACTCTTGTTCACCCCTTCCAAATCTCTATTAGTCATACCTCCATGCATAGTTCTCCTGATAATCTCAGCTAATCCAGCATTATCCGTCAAAGGTTTCCCCGTATGCCCCCGAGAGAAATCTGGTACATACTCCTCATGCGGTTCACTATCATTAGCGCTAGCTCTAGCCTGTTGAGCTCCATCCAAGGGCCTTCCAGTGTCAGATCCTACGGGCCTGTCCCCGAGCCTTTGTTGATTGCCATAAAGTCCTGTATATTATCCTCCATTGGGTTCCGCAACCGTGACTCCTGGTCCTGCACTTGCAGCCGCTATTGTTGGTCCAAGGTTCTGTGTTCCTGCAGCTCTCATTTGTACAAAGAAAGTCTGCATCATGTCCTGTTGACTTTTCAACAATCACTCTTGCAATGAATTGGCCATAGCCTCCATTTCATCCCTGGTTATGTAGATCAAAGCTTGTCCATCCCCAGCTCCGGAGGATGCTTCTTGACTTCCTTCCGGTTAGCTTCTCTCATCCCTTTGTCTTCTGCTTGTCTGTCGAGTCATTGTCTTTCAAATCTAAACTCTTCACTCTTTTCAAATATGAACCTCAATTCGATGTAGCGGGTGTCAGTCTCTCTCAGTGAAAGCACCAAAGTTTTTGCGCCAAAAATGGTCACAAACCCCAAGTATCATGAAAGCACCAAACAATGAATATAAATCAGCAATATTCAAGCACAAGTCTCAGATCTAAGCAAGCAACAAACAGCAATCCAGAAATAACAATCAGAAACACAATATTTATGGTGGTTCGGCTATCTCCGGCCAACGTCCACTTCAAAGTTTTATCTTTTATTGATGTTCTTTGTTGATTACAAATGATTGCAGCAGTTACAATGAAGAATTTCGACTACAACAGCAATGGTAAGATGTAGGATTGAATCCGGTAGAGTTTGGACGTCGAATGGCTATAAGATCCTTTTTCTATAGGCTTCAGGGGGCTATTTATAGGCGCAGGAGGCTGATATCGCGCTCAAACTTTGAGAGACTTCTTCTGGCACGTGAGTGGGCCCACGCGACCGACCCCACCAAGTTTTGACTCGATCTGTGATCGATACGAAGCAATTTCGTATCCATCAAAAAATGATCCAATCGAGCTGAAAGTTGGCAGGATTGTTCTATACCTTGTACGGAAGCTGCTGTGAAAATTTCGCTGCATTTGGATCTACGGTTTAGGAGATATGATCGATGCAAGATTGTGAGTTTCATGAACACTGTCGCGTTCGAATCCTTGTTTCGTATCCATCTGTTCGACTCGATCAAGGCACGTGTGCGTGAGATGACCTGGAACGATAAACCAGGGGAGATCCATATTGTTCGTCGTGTTGACCGAGGCATTACCCCTTCTTTCGCATCCAAAGGTAACCTTCTATTCGTACCCATTTGACCTAGCCCACATTCACCTTGATGAGATGTCTTCCGTATCGATTGATGCAATACAATCGATACGAAGTGACCCGTTTTGAGGTGGATACGAACAAGGGCCATATGCGTATGGATACGAATAGCATTCATCCCATGAACGTTTGCGGATGCAATCGACTCGAAAAACCATGAACCGCTTGGGTACGAGTGAGGTTTGTAGAGTGGATGGATACGAACCAAGCTTACCAGTGATCGATACGAATGCATGGATTCGAAATATGCCGCCTGCCTCCAACCTGATCGACTCGAATGTCATCGATTCGAACAAACCACCCCACGCTTGCTTACCAACCTGGGTCTACTGCCATCGAGATGAAATCCTTCTGGCCTTCCCATCTGATCGATACGAATGCCATCAAGCCGAACCAAAACCTGATCGATTTGAACTTCATCGTGTCGAACCACTGCCGATCGATACGAATCCAATCGATACGACACACCCTCTCCTGATCGATGCGAAATGCATCGATACGAACCAGTCCTTGCGCACCTTAATCCATCCATATCTCGAGCATACGAACTCCGATCAACCTGAAATTTGAAATGTAGCTTTCCTTAACCTTGATCATCATCTCTAATCGATTCTGTCCTGATCGGAGCTCGGCCAAATTTTAACGACATCGATTGCAACCTTGTTTCCAATCAATCTCCAATCCTGATATCCATTCTTTCTTGCCAATTTGTTGATATTCCAGCTTTGACCAAAAGGTGGGATAACATTTTGGTCACGGCACTGGGGAAAAAGGCGCTCCCTTGAAATGAACTTCTCAAGAGTGCCATAGGGTGGTACTGCCTTGAACCCTAAGGGGGGGTTCTAAAGTTGATCCTGTGAGGAGTCCGAACAAAACTAGTTCCTGAGAATTATGAGTAGTGTGTAGCGAAAGTCAAGGGCGCTGATGCCAACCGAGGCATTTGGGTTATGCTGTGACGACAGTGTAACTCGATGTCACTACGATCTACTGCAGACCATAGCGAAAGTCGTGTGTGCCGCTGAGAGCCAACAGTCTACGTTTGATTTTATATCGGTGACCTATGGTAACATAGCGAAAGTCGTGTGTGCGGTTGAGAGTCAAAAGTCTGCGTTTGATTTTACATCGGTAGACTGCGATTTATGAGGGAGTGGAGAAGTTTCATTTTTGACAGCGAAAATCGAGGGCGCCGATGCCTACAGTTACATGGACTTTTGCAACGATGACAACGTAACCCTGGAATGTAACTGCGATCTGTTGTGGGTTCCATGGCGTAATCGAAGGGCGCGGAGTGCCTACAGTTACATGGACTTTTGCTGCAATGGCAATGAAACCCAGGATGTAACTGCGACCATGGATGGGGGTGATGATTTCCACAGCATCTCACCAAAGATATTTCCTCTATTTTCAAAAACTGTTTTCTATATTTTCAATAAAATTATTTTCCCAAGTATTTTCACTGGGTGTTGAAACGGGTTTACCAAGTACTTATAGATTTTCAGTCCTACGCTTGATCAACGTATGACAGAATTTCTGTGAGAACAAGGATGGACTGGTTGAGACATCAAGTTATAAGAAGTATTTTTATAAAAAGCTATTTTAATAGTATTATGTGAATTTAAAACTATTTCTAAAATTTTAAAATAAAAGTGTTGGAATTTTGGAAAATGAAAGAAAATCCAAACTGGAATTATAAAAAAATTTGAACTCAGGAAAAATTTAATGAAGTGATTTTTGTAATAAACTCAATTATAATAGAATTCGACTTAGATTGATAAAGAATTAAAATAAGTGGAGTTGTTGTAAAAATAAAATGGAATTGGATTATAATAGAAATGATTTGAGTTACAAATAAAATCCAATTTGAGTATAAATGAGTTAAGTATGTGCTTGGATATTATTTTGATAAATTAAGAAGGTGAATTAGAATAAAATGGATGTGAATGAATTAAATGGAAGGAATTAAATACAAATTGAGTCGAAATCAATTTAAATTGGTTATAAAATGTAACAGTCCCATTTTTCGACGCCCGAAAGTCGACATCAATACGTCCACTGTATCGAATGCCGAACAATCGAATGCCGAAAAACTGAACCATTAGGGTTTAAGAAAAAGAATATAGAAGAAGAAAAGATAACAACAACAGAATATCACATATCGCAGTGGAACAAATATAATAGATAAATAAATATCTTTAAACAGAATCACTATATCGGTTATTACATTACATCACATTACATTATCAGAGTGCACAACAACAAACAGCGGAAAGAAATATTACATATATAAGTGATACACCTCACCATCCAGCTCCAACTCCTGATTTCCACAGCAACTTCTTGACTTTGCTCCCGAGTAACTGATAACCTGACTCTAGGCTGCCCGTGTGGAAAATTGTGGGCACCCAGAGTTTAGAAAGGGAATAATAAACTCCAGGTCATTCGTGGGACTGCTGTGAGGTCTTAAAAACATTTGTTTTCATAAAGAAAATAAAAAGAAATTCGCTATGCTTTTTGGAAAATGAAACTACCATAAGGCCACCCGCCACACAGACAATGCAAACGCAGAATTGGAGGAGATTTCTCCTTATGATAGTCAAACATGCTTAATATGCAAAATCCTTTTCATATTATCATTAGTGCATAGTGTAGAAAACATTTCGAAAGTGTAATATTAATCTTAGCCAGCATAGGCATTTCGCACTTATGCCTTACTATAGCTACCATGTTCAATAGCAGTTTACCGCCACATTCCATGGCAGGTTATACAACTAAAACCATACAGGGCATGTATTGTTTCTTTGGATTTCCAACAAATGGTTAGGCTAAGGAACTTCCTACTGCCACATAGGTACGCCTCTGGAGGGACGTCCCGAGAACTTAACCAGCTCTCTGCCAACACAAGGCCGGGTTACCTCTGTAACTAGGTAACTACTACACGAGTATGCCATCCCCCGGTCCTTTGGGACCTTTATCCGAGGATCCTCTACACCAACAACCACAAAGAAAAGTATTTGCAGTAACCACAAAGGTTAAATATCGGGGCTCCATACCTGACACCACCCTTTTCTAGAAGGAAATGACATACCCTAAAGGGCGCAACCCTCATAACCTTGCCGCATCTTTCCTGTTTCGACCATTTCCGGGGAGTGAGGTCCGACGAGGTCTCGTCTACAAAGCTACACTTTTAACAAAGTCGTGCTTTGATAAACAAATGATCGGTAGCACTTCGTATGCCACATTATCAGTTTTGGGAATGTATCACTAGTAACCATTAACAACATAACCTCTGAGCTCGTACGTCTCAGAGAAGGGTGTTAAGCTAAGAGAATAAATTCTTCTCCACCAACAGAAATGTATTTGATAGAAACCAGCTTTACATCTCAAAGTGTAACCTCAGACACTCATCCATACAAGTCTGTTCTGGGATCGAAAGGAACCGAAGGCACTTCAAAGAAGCCCTCGCAAATCCGGATATTCAAAAATCACGCCCGGAATCCCCATCACAAAGGGTGATAAAATCTCTATACAGGAGCAACCCAATGCAGAGGCATTCGATAGGTAATCCTTTCGTTTTCGAGAATACCCAGTCTTCAACACCGTCTTCAAATACAATCCCATTTCGTCGTATCGTTATTCGGAATGGGCTTTATGACACAAGGTCCTCTCCTGGCTAACCCGAATAATGAGCGCTTATTTTTTTTAAAAATAAGTGTTACATTCAGATTTCAACAAATTACAACAATTTCCACTTTGATCTTTTAAATAAAAGATCCATCACAATCACAAAGGTTCGATGTGGTTTTCGGATATCCACTTGGAATCTGATCCCCGGTCGCATCGAAATTCAAATGCCATTAAAAGGCAAATATTGATAGTCGGTTATTTAACTATCAATCAACATTCACTGGATTCCAAATAAATTTTTCCCCAATTATTAATTTCAAAATTTCTTTGCAAGATGCAATTTTACACTTCAATTATTTGAAAACAAATTTCAAATTACTCTTCACCTTTCAATCCTTTGAAAACAAAGTTCAAATCATTTTTCACTCGCGAAATAAGATTCCCGGTATTATTTGTTTCCACTGAAGGTATGCCGAGTTAAAATACTTTAAAATAATTTAAATTACTTATCCAAACATATATACTTGGAAATATTTAAAATAAAACTATTTTAAAACACTTACTTAAATATTAGTTATGAAAATCTCGTATAAAAATTCAAGGCCAAACTAATTTTAGAATTAAATTAGTAGAAAGAATATAACTATTCAAATATCCAATCTCTAAAATAAATATCAGTTTTAAAACTTTAAATCATCACTTCTATAATGGTTTAAAACATATTTCACTTTAAAGATTTTCAAAATAACATAAGTAAATATATTTTTTCCAAAACATTCTTTCCCTTAAACCATCTTTACAACTTCAATCTATGTTTATAAACTATATTGAAAACATTCTCGGCTTTCAGGGAAAATACACATTCCATTCTAAAATGGTTCATTAAAATCAATTTACAGATCTTTCTGGATTTATTTTTAATTTATGTTCCAAATTCGTAAATTTCTTTTCAACTTTTAAGAATAAAACAATATTTATTTTTAAAACAAATTTCCCTTTTCTTTTATAAATTCCCATTATGAATTTAAACTTCTAAATATACATTGATATACGATTTCCAAATATTCATTTTTTGGCACCGAATTAAATCCTAAATTGATTTTAAAATTTATTTTCAAATCCCAAATCAATTTCCAAAATTGATTTCTAAATTTACTTCAACATTAAATTTATTATCTTTGGAAACAAATTCCTTCTTTTAAATCTATTCAATTTTTCTAAAATTAATTTAGTATAAATTTTCTACTAAATTTCAAAAATCAAATTTTATTTATTCTTGGTATCCTAGGATACCAAAAATATATTTGGCTAAATTATAGCCTTCAAAAGTTTTAATCATAAATAGTCACACACAGATTTTAAATGATCAACACACAACATACAAAACAAATTAAATATTTGAGGAATCCAGTTGGATCCCTCCACCCTGTATCCCTGCATCCACAGATGTTAGCACAACAATTAAATACCAATTTCACTTCGAGGTGGAATATCACGGTATATAGGATTTATAAAATATTATCCGCTATTATGCGGCGCAATAGGGTCTCATCCGCTATATAACGCGGGAAATCAACAATTCCAATAAATGCTATATACTACTATATATATAATATCATCCAGGGAATAATTACTATAAATCA
This sequence comes from Allium cepa, assembly GCA_030765085.1. Lineage (NCBI taxonomy): Eukaryota > Viridiplantae > Streptophyta > Magnoliopsida > Asparagales > Amaryllidaceae > Allium > Allium cepa. The sequence goes on along the minus strand of CM060941.1, from coordinate 597,673,425 downwards.
ATCATCCAAGTACACAGTCAATCAAATTTAAATCTAACTATTCAAAATTTAAATCAGAACAATATTGATTGAGTGAGAAGATCTCACCTTTTATTTGCAATCTATTCCAACTCATTTCCATTCCGGCTTGTTTCTCCATTTTAGACCTTGAATAAACATTTATATGATTTTATTAATATTCAAACTAATCGAATAATCGACTACCATTAGTATTTATTTTAAACTTGAATCTATTGTGTAATTAAAATTCCAAATTTCACTTCAATGTTAAAATCCTACTTAAATTATATATATTTTTATATAATATCATTATCTATTTACTGTAAACTTACATATAAAATTTTTTTCTCTGAATCTATATTATTCGATCGAATATAAATGCAAAAGAAAACGAATATCTCACACGGCCTCGACCATGGCCTGCATCACCGCCCTCGAGCTCACGAAACCCTAGTCGAGCCAGAACACCTGTCCAGTTTGCTTCGAAGCCACCATGACTACAAACCCACTCCTCGCGCATACCAGCGTCGCTCGAACGAGCCATCTCAATCTCGAACATATGCAGTGCCGCCGAATTTCGCGATCAATCCCAGATTCGCGACTTCACCAGAGAAGCCCTGACATTGCCAACCCTAGCCTGCACGCGCTCGCTTCAACCATCGCTGAACCCAAATCGAGAACGCGGACTCAAACGAATGTCACTGGCCATCGCTTCAATTTATTCCTAGGTCACCACAACCTCGCCTTCGAATCGCCTCAAATCGGTCTTGATTCAAGAATGAACGGCACGCTCGTTTTTCCCAAATCGAGCTTGCTAAAGAACAGCATGCCGCCCCTCCAACCGCGATCGCCATCCTACGTCGCCGCCGTTATTCGAAATTACTTTGATTTGGTTTTGAGAAAAAATGAATTTGTTTTCGATTTCGTCCATTCGAGATGCTCGGTCGTGATTTCGATTTTTAGCGAGGCTTCGACCATTTTGAAATTTGATTTAGAAACGAAGGGAAGAGAGATTTGTATTGGAGTGTCGGTCATTATTTTGTTTATTTCGTTTTATTTTTTTTCTTGAGGGACGAAATGATTTGGTCACCATTATCTCTTATACAAGATTTCGTTATGCGACTAGGTCTAGAAAAGGGGACAGGATCGCGTGTAGGAGAAGCTGAAAAGAAATAATACGGCTGTGATTTGATTTTCGATCGGATATATATTTAATTCGGTTAATTATTTTCTCAGCGTTTTTATCTCGTACGATCACACGATAGCTCTGGAAGCTACGAAATTTCAAATCCGATAATAATTCAATATTACGGATCCAATGGAACTGGTTTTGTCGAATTTCGAGACTGTGCATCGGAAGGTTATTTTTAAATATCGATTTAAACGATATAAATTCAAAACTGAACAAAACACTTCCAAATCCAATTCTGAAGCTTCTATTATCTTCAGTATTATCAATATAGATTTTTTAAGCCTTGAAAATATATTTAATCAGCTTAAAACTGAAAATTCAAATTTTTACCCATCATTAATAGATTAAATTCAAAAATTTAATTGCCAAATTGATATTTATATTCGAAATTCAAGTTAAACTAACTTCCAAATATTTACAATCAATTAAATATTTCATTTCAAATGTTAAAAATTTTCAGGTCGTCACATCCTTCCCCCCTTAAAAGAATTTCGTCCTGAAATTACAATTTAAGAAGAACGATTCTTAACCCATTTATTATTTTCCCAATCTAAATAGTTTTATCATCTTACCAAAACAAATCTTTTTATTTAAGACCCATCATTAATTCAACTAACTTTCCAACTTCAATTATAAGTTTCATACAACATTGTTTTCTTTAACAATTTAAATTTAAATTTAAATTCAAATTTTAAACTTTCAAAATTTTATCAAAATTTTCTAACTCCTTAAATTTTCGAAAAATTTCACCAGCATCTCCTTTGCGCGGCTAGCTCGGTACGACTACAAAATGGCACCACAGGTCCTCAGATTCCAAAAGAAAAGCCAAGTGGCTAGACAAGAAAATCACCAAATTCCATACTGAAATTTAAATACATACCTCTTTGTCGAGCGATTCAATGTTTCTCTTTGAAATCAAAATCCCAATTCCATTTCCTTTAATACACCTATATATTCTGCTAGCCATAATATCCAATTACAACATTCAAATTTATTTTGCACATTCCTTTACAAAATTTTCAATATATATTTCTTATACTTTTCTCTACTTTACTATTGATGTTATATATCCATTTTTATTCAATTTTATATTTTCAATTTCGTTTGAATTCAATTTACAATTTTAATTCTATTTGAATTCATTTTATCTTCTAAATTTCAAATTTTATCGATTACCTTTCATTCACAACTGCACTATTTTAAATTAGTTTCATTTACTAATTTACTTCAATTTCCAATTTGAAATTGTTTTATCGCTAACAAAAAAAATTCAAAATTTTCTAACTCCCAAAATTTTCAGAAAATTTTGGCAGAGTCTCCTTTGTACGGAGGAGCTTTTTCAATTTGACAAAAGATATAAATATATTTTCATCGACCCACCCGGTTGGAAAAAACAAAAACAGTTCATATTTCCTATTTTATTGCGTAGGCGTACCTTATTTAGAATTTTTAAGCAAGCGGCTTATTTAATTAGCATTTTACGCAATCAAATCCAGTTCAACAACTTCCCTGAACCTGTACTTACTCAACTAAAACATGTCAGTGTCATATATATGAAGTTTAATAACATTTCACTTATTTGCAATAGTTAAACACATGAATTCTAAAAGCAATGCACACTAAACACTTTCCGTAAGCAATTTATGTAGTTTTAATACTAATTCAACTGTTTTCAATTAATTCATATACCATTTTCATTCAATTTGAAGGGTTTACAACCCACTTGCTTACATTCAATTCATTTTTAATTTTAAACAAACCCATATTATTCCAATTGAATAAAAATTCAATTTTATTCACCTCTATTAATACATTTACTTTCGTTTACAATTATTGAATTTCGATTCATTTCAAATCATATTCAATTTCGTCATTCCTTTAAATTGTTTTATTTACTAATTTTATTTCAATATTTCACTTTGTTTAATACAAACCAAATTCAATTCCAATTCCAGTTCTATTTACTTACAAATTCGAAATGAATCTCAACATTTTAATTTCCCACTCATTTATTTGCAATCGCAAATTTATTTATTCATTCTCAGTTTATTTTCCACCTTAATAATTTTATTCCAATCCACTTTTTTTATCCAACTTATTTCTTATCCAACTTATTTTCGTTTCCACATTTACTTTTATCCAACTTTTCATTAAGTTGGATTTTTATTTTAACAACTTTAAACTTTACCAGTTATCAACTTAATGATATTCCATAAATATTTTATATAGTATTCCACAGTCTTTTCAACCTTTCAAAAAAATCATTTTTGAAAACAATTCAAATTATCCTTTGAATTTCAAAACCAAACCCAAATTTTCCAAACAACTTTAATTTAAAACAATTCGGTAGCAATTTCTCTTTTGGAAACTCGAAAATGAACATCAATAATGCTGCAGTCATCACCGAAGTTATTTTCCAGCGACCGTAAAGAGTTTAGAGCTTTTATCCCTTCAAAACATTTTTTCCAACACCTTGAAAACTATTTCCAATCCCAAAGGGAATTTAATTTTCAAACTTCCCGAATTTTAAATATTTTCAAGAACATTTCCAAATATTCTATGGAATTCTATTTCAAATTATAAATCACTTTTACATTTTATATTTACAAATCTCATTTGTATATGGAGTTTTTATTTCTTAGCTTTTGATTATAATTTAAATTTCTTATTCAATAATCAATGATAATAATTTAATATTATCACTTCCTAACAATCAAGCAACCATATATTATAATAATTCACAGAAAATTTATTTCTTTTATATACAAAAATAGTTTGGGTAAAATTATTTCATTTACCCTATTTTAAAAACGATATCGTGTCGAATTTGTTTTGTACAAGTGTTTAGAGATCCCTATCAATAACATTAACTACTCGTATTGACCAGAATCCATATACCACTCAATAAACCAATCAACACAATATAAAACAATTTTTATATTCACTAACAAATACGCGCTCATATCTATTATTACACTCACACTCATTCTAGAGTACTGCTGACTCTATCTTTAATGAGTAACACCCAACAGAGCCAAGGTTATCGCTTAACCAAATGCTCTGATACCACTATGTAACAGTCCAATTTTTTTGACGCCCGAAAATCAACATCAATACGTCCATTGTATCGAATGCCGAACAATCGAATGCCGAAAAACTAAACCATTAGGGTTTAAGAAAAAGAAGATAGAAGAAGAAAACAGAACAACAACAGAATCTCACATATCGCAGCGGAACAAATATAATAGATAAATAAATATCTTTAAACAGAATCACTATATCGGTTGTTGCATTACATCACATTACATTATCAGAGTGTACAACAACAAACAGCGGAAAGAAATATTATATATATAAGTGATACGCCTCGCCATCCAGCTCCAACTCCTGATTTCCACAGCAACTTCTAGACTTTGCTCCCGAGTAACTGATAACTTGACTCTAGGCTGCCTGTGTGGAAAATTGTGGGCATCCAGAGTTTAGAAAGGGAATAATAAACTCCAGATCAGTCGTGGGACTGGTGTGAGATCTTAAAAACATTTGTTTTCACAAAAAAATAAAAAAAAATTCGCTATGCTTTTTGGAAAATGAAACTACCATAAGGCCTCCCGCCACACACACAATGCAAATGCAGAATTGGAGGATATTTCTCGTTATGATAGTCAAACATGCTTAATGTGCAAAATCCTTTTCATATTATCATTAGTGCATAGTGCAGAAAACATTTCGAAAGTATAATATTAATCTTAGCTACCATAGGCATTTCGCACTTATGCCTACTATAGCTACCATGTTCAATAGCAGGTTACCGCCACATTCCATGGAAGGTTATACAACTAAAACCGTATAGGGCGCGTATTGTTTCTTTGAATTTCCAACAAATGGTCAGGCTAAGGAACTTCCTACTACTACATGGGTACGCCTCTGGAGGGACGTCCCAAGAACTTAACCAGCTCTCTGCCAATACAAGGTCGGGTTACCTCTGTAACTAGGTAACTACTACACGAGTATGCCATCCCCCGGTCCTTTGGGACCTTTATCCGAGGATCCTCTACACCAACAACCACAAAGAAAAGTATTAGCAGTAACCACAAAGGTTAAATATCAGGGCACCATACATGACACCACCCTTTTCCAGAAGGAAATGACATACCCTAAAGGGCGCGATCCTCATAACCTTGTCGCATCTTTCCTGTTTCGACCATTTCCGGGGAGTGAGGTCCGACAAGGTCTCGTCCATAAAGCTACACTTTTCAAAAAGTCATGCTTTGATCAATAAATGATCAGCAGCACTTCGTATGCCACATTACCAGTTTTGGGATTGTATCACTAGTAACCATCAACAAAATAACCTCTAAGCTCGTACGTCTCGGAGAAGGGTGTTAAGCTAAGAGAATAAATTCTCCTCCACCAACAGAAATGTATTTGATAGAAACCAGCTTTACATCTCAAAGTGTAACCTCAGACACTCATCCATACAAGTCTGTTCTGGGATCGAAAGGAACCGAAGGCACTTCAAAGAAGCCCTCGCAAATCCGGATATTCAAAAATCACGCCCGGAATCCCCATCACAAAGGGTGATAAAATCTCTATACAGGAGCAACCCAATGCAGAGGCATTCGACAGGTAATCCTTTCGTTTTCGAGAATACCCGGTCTTCAACACTGTCTTCAAATACAATCTCATTTCATCTTATCGTTATTCGAAATGGGTTTTATGACACAAGGTCCTCTCCCGGCTAATCCGAATAATGAGCGCTTAATTTTTTAAAAATAGGTGTTACATTCAGATTTCAACAAATTACAACAATTTCCACTTTGATCTTTTAAATAAAAGATCCATCACAATCACAAAGGTTCGATGTGGTTTTCAGATATTCACTTGGAATCTGACCCCCGGTCGCATCGAAATTCAAATGCCTTTAAAAGGCAAATATTGATAGTCGGTTATTTAACTATAAATCAACGTTCACAACAATCACTGGATTCCAAATAAATTTTTCCCCAATTATTATTTTCAAAATATCTTTGCAAGATACAATTTTACACTTCAATTATTTGAAAACAAATTTCAAACTACTCTTCACCTTTCAATCCTTTGAAAACAAATTTCAAATCATTTTTCACTCGTGGAATAAGATTCCCGATATTATTTGTTTCCACTAAAGGTCTGCCGAGTTAAAATACTTTAAAATAATTTAAATTACTTATGCAAACATATATACTTGGAAATATTTAAAATAAAACTATTTTAAAACACTTACTTAAATATTAGTTATGAAAATATTATATGAAAATCTCGTATAAAAATTCAAGGCCAAACTAATTTTAGAATTAAATTAGTAGATAGAATATAACTCTTTAACTATCCAATCTCTAAAATAAATATCAATTTTAAAACTTTAAATCATCACTTCTATAATGGTTTAAAACGTATTTCACTTTAAAGATTTTCAAAATACATAAGTAAATATATTTTTTCCAAAACATTCTTTCCCTTAAGCCATCTTTACAACTTCAATCTATATTTATAAACTATATTCAAAACATTCACGGCTTTCAGGGAAAATACACATTCCATTCTAAAATGGTTCATTAAAATCAATTTATAGATCTTTCTGGATTTATTTTTAATTTACGTTCCAAATCCGTAAATTCCTTTTCAATTTTTAATAATAAAACAATATTTATTTTTAAAACAAATTTCCCTTTTCTTTTATAAATTCCCATTATGAATTTAAACTTCTAAATATCCATTGATATACGATTTTCAAATCGATTTCCAAATATTCATTTTTCAACATCGAATTAAATCCTAAATTGATTTCCAAATTTATTTTCAAATCCCAAATCAATTTCCATAATTGATTTCTAAATTTACTTCAACATTAAATTTATTATCTTTGGAAACAAATTCCTTCTTTTAAATCTATTCAATTTTTCTAAAATTAATTTACTATAAATTTTCTACTAAATTTCAAAAATCAAATTTTATTTATTCCTTGTATCCTTCGATACCAAAAATATATTTGGCTAAATTATAGCCTTCAAAAGTTTCAATCATAAATAGTCACACACAGATTTTAAATGATCAACACACAACATACAGAACAAATTAAATATTTAAGGAATCCAGTTGGATCCCTCCAGCCTGTTTCCCTATATCCACAGATGTTAGCACAACAATTAAATACCAACTCCACTTCGAGGTGGAATATCGCGGTATATGGGATTTATAAAATATTATCCACTCTTATGCGGCGCAATAGGGTCTCATCCGCTATATAATGCGGGAAATCAACAATTCCAATATACACTATATACTACTATATATAATATCATCTAGGGAATAATTACCATAAATCAATCATCCAAGTACACAGTCAATCAAATTTAATCTAACTATTCAAAATTTAAATCAGAACAATATTGATTGAGTGAGAAGATCTCACCTTTATTTGCAATCCATTCCAACTCATTTCCATTCCAGCTTGTTTCTCCATTTTAGACCTTGAATAAACATTTATATGATTTTATTAATATTCAAACTAATCGAATAATCGACTACCATTAGTATTTATTTTAAACTTGAATATATTGTGTTAATAAAATTCCAAATTTCACTTCACTATTAAAATCCTACTTAAATTATATATATATTTTTATATAATATCATTATCTATTTAGTGTAAACTTACATATAAAAAAAATTCTTTGAATCTATATTATTCGATCGAATATAAACGCAAAAGAAAACGAATACCTCACGCAGCCACGACCACGGCTTGCATCACCACCCTCAAGCTCACGAAACCCTAGTCGAGCCTGAACACCTGTCCAGTTTGCTTCGAAGCCACCGTGACTACAAACCCACTCCTCGCTGCCACGAACTCCTAAATACTCGCGCATACCAGCGCCACTCGAACGAGCCATCTCAATCTCGAACATATGCAGTTCCACCGAAGATCGCGACCGATCCCAGATACGCGAATTCACCAGAGAAGAACTGACATTGCCAACCATAGCCTACACGTGCTCGCTACAATCATCGCTGAACCCAAATCGAGAACGCGGACTCAAACGAATGCCGCTGGACATCGCTTCAATTGATTCCAAGGTCGCCACAACCTCGCCTTCGAATCGCCTCAAATCGGTCTTGATTCAAGAATGAACGGCATGCTCATTTTTCCCAAATCGAGCTTACTCGAGAACAGCATGCCGCCCCTCCAACCGCGATCGCCATCCTACTGTGCCGCCGTTATTCGAACTTACTTTGATTTGGTTTTGAGAAAAATTGATTTTTTTTTTCGATTTCATTCATTTGAGATGCTCGGTCGTGATTTCGATTTTTAGCGAGGCTTCGGCCATTTTGAAATTTGATTTAGAACCGAAGGGAAGAGAGATTTGTATTGGAGTGTCGACCATTATTTTGTTTATTTTGTTTTATTTTTTTCTTGAGGGACGAAATGATTTCGTCGCCATTATCTCTTTTACAAGATTTCGTTCTGCGACTAGGTCTAGAAAAGGGGACATGATCGCATGTAGGAGAAGCTGAAAAGAAATAATACGGCTGTGATTTGATTTTCGATCAGATATATATTTAATTCGATTAATTATTTTCTCGGCGTTTTTATCTCGTACGATCATACGATAGCTCCGGAAGCTACGAAATTTGAAATCCGATAATAATTCAATATTACAGATCCAATGGAACTGGTTTCATCGAATTTCGAGATGTGCCTCGGAAGGTTATTTTTAAATATCGATTTAAACGATATATATTCAAAACTGAACAAAACACTTCCAATCCAATTCTGAAGCTTCTATTATCTTCAGTATTATCAATATAGATTTTCTAAGCCTTGAGAATATTTTTAATCGGCTTAAAACTGAAATTCAAATTTTTACCCATCATTAATAGACTAAATTCAAAAATTTAACTGCCAAATTCATATTTATATTCGAAATTCAAGTTAAACTAACTTCCAAATATTTACAATCAATTAAATATTTCATTTCCAATGTTAAAAATTTCCGAATCGTCACATAAAACTTAAGATATTATTTATTCACATAGATATCATCAAAATTGCATAGAATGAATTATTGTTTGACGTAAATGAAGGTAATTAAAATTCTATGAGTCGACAGAGATTAAATAAATTGGTTTTGAAATCAATTGAATTGAATATGAGCTTGTTTGGATTAAAAATAAATTGAATGTAAGAAAATTGAATTGTAAACCATTAAAATTGAATGAAATAGCATATGGATTGGTTGAAAGCAATTGAATTAGCTTTAAAATCATATAAATCGCTTATGGGAAGTGTTTGGTGCATGTTTCTTATGAAATGCATGTGTTTAGCTATTGAAAGTAAGTGAAATGTTAATAATTTCATATATTTAGCACTTACATATTTAAATTGAGTAAGTACAGGTACCTAAAGGCCGTTTGGCTGGATTTGGACGCGCTAATTCCTAAAATAATTAGCCGCTTGCTTAAAAATGCTATATAAAGGTACGCCTACGCAATAAAAATAGGAAATATGAACTGTTTTTGTTTTTCCGACCATGTGGGTTGATGTATATATATTTATTTCTCTTGTCAAATTGCAAAAGCTCCTCCGTACAAAGGAGACTATGTCAAAAAATTTCGATAATTTGGGGAGTTAGAAAATTTTTGAAATTTTTTTTGTTAGTGACAAAACGATTTCAAATTTGAAATTGAAACAAATTAGTGGATGAAACTAATTTAAAATAATGATATGAATCAGTTATAAATGGAAGATAAAATTCAATATTCAGAATTGAAGATAAATTGAATTCATATGGAAATGGGGAAAACTAATTTGAATAGAAGTAGATACGAAAGCTTCCGTAAGGAAATGTATAAAATGATTTTAAAAGCTATGATTGGATATTATTGCTAAGTAGGATATGCAGGTATTCTAAAGGGAAAGAAAAATTGGTTTTGATTTCAGGAGATAATTTGAATTTCCCGACTAAAAGGTATGTGTTTAAATTTCTGTATAAAATTTGATTGGATTTTTGATCTAGCCACTTGGCTTTTTGTTTTCTTTTGGAATTTGGGAGCCCGTAGAGGCATTTTGTTGTTGTACCGAGCTAGCCGCACAAAGGAGACGCTGGCAAAAATTTTTGAAAATTTAGGGAGTTAGAAAATTTTTGAGAAATTTTGAAAATTTAAAACTTGGTTTTGAATTATAATTTGAAAGGTTGAATAAGCAAAGTTGTTTGGAAACTATGGAAGGTTTTGGGAAGTTGGTTGAAGTAATAGTGGGTCTTTAATAAAAGATAGGTTATGGCAAGTTGATAAAACTGTTTGGTTTGGAAAAAAATAGTAATGAGTATTGGACCATCCTTTTTAACTAGTAATTTCGGGGACGAAATTCTTTTAAGGGGAGAGGAATGTAACGACCCAGAATTTTTGAATGTTTGAAAATGGAATATTTAATTGATTTTAAATATTTAAAAGTTAATTTTTAACTTGAATTCGAATATTGTTATTATTTAGCAATTAAGTTATTGGATTTAATAAACTGAAATTGGGTATATCATTGAATCTTCAGTATTAAGCCTGTTAAAAATAATTTGAAGGCTTGTAAAATTTATATTGATAATACTGAAGATAGTAAAAGTGTTAAAATTGAATTTAACAGTGATTTGTTAAGTTTTGAAATTTTATCGATTAAATCAATATTTAAAAATAGCCTTCCGAGGCACAGTCTTGGAATTCGACGAAACTAGCTCCATTAGATCCGATATTGTATTATTATCGGATTTCAATTTTCGTAATGTTTGAAGTTGTTGTGTGAGCATACGATATATAAACGCGCCGAAATTTATATGGAAAATTAAATATAATAACTAGATCCGAAAAGCTATCTTCACCCCACGATCGAATTAGGACTCGAAACATTTTCCATTGCTTTCGGAATAGGGGTATAACATTACGAACGCCTAGCAGCACGCCTCGTTAGGGGTTCGAGATTTTAAGCTGCGAATTAGTGACATTTTTAAAATTTAATAATATATTTTCTTTATTTCATTCACATCAGCTGTTTTTTTAAAATCAAATCTGTTTTCTCCTCTAACACGCAACCCACCTTTCCTTTCTCCTTTCCTATCTCCCTCCATCGATTTAACATCAGTCGAAAGAAGGATTTGAGAAATAAATTAAAATAATAGGATTCGATACTACCCTTATAAATCTCGAGTACCCATTTATTTCCTTCTCGTGCAAACCAGAGTGAAGCCATCAATTAAGTAATAGATGCGAATGAAGAGATCCCAAATCAAAACCGAAATCAAATAAAAAAAATATAAATGGCGACGCAGTAACCGAATCGAGTTCGAGCTTCGATTTTGAAGCAAGGTTGCGACTTTATTCGATAGGAGGAGGAGTCGCGTCGAGGTGGCACTGCTCTTGGGCAGTTGGTTGAGCATCGCATTTACGGTTCGATGGAGACGAAGATCGTATTCGCGCGCGCTGCGATGGTGGGAGACTTCCATGCACCTTGGCACCTGCGCGAGGTAAAGAGTGGCAACCGCGAGGGATGAAGATCGTGGTGGCGACAGCAACAGCGAGGAGGGAGGCAGCGCTTTGTTTTGGGGTATGGCTTCTTCTTTTTTTCATTTATTTGTATTTGTATTTTAAAAAGAAAAGAGGGGCTACTGTAATAATTCATATGTGAACAGAAAAGGGAAAGTAGGGATTTTAAAATCAGGTTCATATTCATATATTAAAGTGGAAGAATTTTTTAACAATAAAGAAATTATTACTTCTAATTATTTACAGAAAAGGAAAGTAAACAATTGAATATGTAAGATTTTTAAAAATATAAGGGATTGTATAAAAAAATTGATTTTTAAAAAACCTACATGGGTTATTTCTTTATGCAGTTTGACAAATGGAAAATAATAATAATAATAAAATACAATTTAGTATAATTAACTTATGTAATTATTTTAGTGACTAGAAGATAATTTATTAAAAGGGATTAGTTTACAATAAAATTATTAGTTAAATTAAATAAATAAATAAATGTTAATTAATTGTTTGGTTAATTCTAGTGTTAATAAATCATATAATGTTTATACATGGTCCAAAATCGCGGAGAAATAGTCGAGATGGAAATGGATTGCAAAACAAAATCAAAGGTGAGTTAATCTCACTCAACTGGGTTTTTATTTAAATTTAATTGGTTAAATTTAAATGATTGGTTGAATGGTTGAATTGAATTGATGTGCTATATTATATATAGTAGTATATAGTATATATTGGGCGATTAATTTCCTGCATTATATAGCGGACGAGACCCTATGCGCCGCATAATAGCGGATGATATTATATAAATCACATATACCGCGATATTCCACCTCGAAGTGGAATTGGTATTGTGTTAACATCTATGGATGCAGGGAAACAGGTTGGAGGGATCCAACTGGATTTCTCACAATATAGGAATTATTTTCATAATTGATGATGCATTTTATTTATATACTGTGAAATATAAATTTAGGAATTAAATTGTGCTGTATTATGGTTGGATAAGTATAATTTGGGATTCTAAAATATAAATAGAATAAATTGGGTAGTTTGATAGGTAATTACTTAATGTAATTAATAAAATATAATTATGTAGGGAAATAATTAATAAATAATTACTGGATGTAATTAGTTGAATGATGATTTGTTAATAGAAGTAAATTGGGTATAATTACTTTGCGTAATTAATCAAGAGGTTAATTAAGATAATAGATTAAGGAGTAATTAATTCATTTAATGAAGTAAATAAAAAGGTAGATAATTACAGGATGAGATAAATCAAGAGTGATTAATATTTGTGGTTTAATTAATGATTAATTATTTAATGTAATTAAATTAGATTAGGATAAATTGAAATGTAAATGGGAAATCATTAATTTATATAATCAATGACGTAATTAAAGATTGATTAATCAAGATTAATTAACCGATACTAAGTGATTTATGAGAAATTGATTAATATAAGTAATTAAGGATTAATGTAATTAATTGTAGTTAATTAATTTGTGAAGTAATTAAAGAATAATTATTGATTTTGGTTAAGAATAATTAATTTATGAAATTAATTAAAGGTAATTACTTGAATGTAATTGAAGGATAATTAATCTAGGGTGATTAATTAAGATGGATAAATAAGGGATGATTAATTAATTGATTTGAAATTAATTAATGTTAAATGATGGAATCTAAGTGATTGAGGTTAGTAATTCAATTAGAATTAATTAAATAAATTTGGAAGTGATCAAGTTTGCTTATGGATGATTGAATGATATTTGATGCCTTGAATGAGACTCGAAGAGACTGGGGTCGGGTAATGGAAAATATCCGAAACCACTTCGAATTTTATAGATTGATATGTGAAATCAATAGGCTGGAATGAATTTTTTTAAGTGAATTGGATTATTTAATCTAAATTTTCGTACTTAAAGAAATTGATGTGTGAAATAAGTGATTTCTATAACAAATTGTGAATTTGTAGATTGATACGAGTTACCCCAGGTTTTATATAAGTTGTTACTCCTTATTGGATGGGTTTACTTACGCTGGTTTCTGGCCTGACCCGGGTGTTACTTCGATGTAATGCTTGGGTCAGACCGAGTATTACAGATTTTCAAGTAGGAACATTTTGGAGCTCAGGAGGCGAGCTGGATGGCAAGAACGCATGGAATGTTTCCGCTGTATTATATTGTTGTATATCTAAGACATGTTGATTTGTATATGTCCAGTGTTTAAGTATGGGTGTAACTCTAATGTACTAAAATGTAATTGACAGATATAGTATTCTTTTGTAAACTGTTATTATTTGATATTATATTTTGATCCGCTGTGAATGTGAGAATTTATGTCGTGTTTTATGTTTCTTCTTCTTCTATCTCTTTCTTCTTTTCCTAACTATCTGGAATTTTCGAGATCGAAAATTTCAGGTCTTTACAACCCATATAGATTTTTTCTTTGTGATCGAATTTCTGGTATGTAGAAAACATGCATTTGTCATAGCAGACACGACGAGTAGCACCTGTGTCTTTCCAACATTGGTTAGGATTCTGAACCAAATTACATTCAGATACAACTGCCAAAAAGTTTGACTCGTCTACTTCCATGTTGTCGACTATATTTGTCTCTTTGTTGTGTTTCTTTTTGTGTCTGCAATCTCTAGCGGCATGTCCAACCTTTCCATAAACCCAACACTCGCCATTAAACTTTTTGGTTCATTTGTTGTCTTTTGGTTTGTTGTCTGGAGCTTTCCTTTTCTTTTGAAAATTCTTCTTTTTGTTTTTGGTATTTTACCCTTCGGCCACAAATGTCTCTTCGCTAGGTTTTGTAAATCCACGGTTATCTGCCTCAATTTTTAGTCGGACTGCGAGATCCTGTAAAGAGATTTCCTTCTTCTTATGCTTTATATAGTTGCGGTAATCTGTCCATGAAGACGGTAGTTTTCCCATGATGGTTTCAACCAAAAACGATTCTCCAACCTTATGACCTTCCGCTTCAAGTTCATGAATGATGATTTGCAGTTCATGCAGTTGAGAAGTCACCGGTTTGGAGTCAACCATCTTTTAGTCCATGAATTTGCCTACAATGAATTTATTATGACAGATATTCTGCGTCTTGTACTTCATGGCAAGTGCATTCCAAAGCGCTTTTGCTTGTCTTTAGAGGTTGATATACTTTGTATAGCACATTGTCGAGACAATTTAGAATATAGTTTTTGCATAGAAAATCGAAATGCTTCCGCATATCAACATCTGATTTCTTGCCTAGTGCAGGAATCGGTTCGTCCTCCTCGAGATACCGTTGCAGACCGAATGTGGTGAAATAAAATAGCATTTGATTTTGCCATGTTATGAAGTCATCACCAGCTTCTTTGAACGGATCAGGCCTGTTGTGAGCAGTAGCTTTTGTTGATAGTTCAACTGTTGTTATCTCTGTTTTAGCGAAAAGAGGAAAGTCTTAAAATGTTATACGTCTAATATACCAAAACAGAGACTAATCAATAATAAACTTGTCTCAGAAGTTTACAACTCAGATTTCCACTACTTTGAAATCTGTATTAGTTATTTTAACAATAAGTATGTTGTAATTAATTACAACAACAAACTAACAACTATAGCAATAATAACTACAGTGTTAAATCAAACGTTATACTATTTAATGAAATAGTACAACGCAGAAAGAAAATGATATATATATATATAAATCTAACCAGTTGAAGAAGGAAATTACGTCTGAGGCTTGTCGTAACAATTTCCTTAACACTTTATTCAAAGTCTCTCAAGATACAACAGACGTGATCTACTCAAGATTGTGATGTGTATGATCTTCCATTTGATATGAAAAAACGCATGGATTGTAGATATTAAGAAACGAAGAAGAAGAAGAGAAAATTCGGAATTAATTGAGTGAGGAAAGTGATTAGGTTTCCTCCTTATTTATAGCCAAATTCCCGATGGCTACACCCGTTGAGAAATGTAGCATCACTTCATTTGCAACGCCAAAAAGCGAAATTGTTCGCAACAGTCGCGCCTCTTCGTTTTGCAATAGCCGAAAACTGTTGTTGTTCGCAACAGTCGCGCCTCTTCGTTTGCAACGGCCAGAAACTGTTGTTGTTCACAACAGTCGCGTCTCTTCGTTTGCAACGACTAGAAACTATTGCGCGTCCAATCCAGTAGTCGCTTCTTTTTGAATTTAAACAGTAGAAAACCGTTCACTTCTATACAACAAAAATATAACACGGTCCGCTCTTATTGGACCCGACCCGGCGGCGCGCGCGTGTTGGTCCATGGCCATATAGATTCTCCTCCTCGTACAAAATTACCTAACCTTAAGGATCAATATAGGGATTGAGAGTATACTATATAAACCGAAAAATGAACATATTTTTGACGATGCGGAACATATTTCATTCACCATTTTTTGAGAATTCTAACACTGTTAAAAAGGAAAAATATTTTTAATGATAAAAAATGTTATTTTTATAATTATGAAAAGGAGAATATTTTGCATCTATATTTTAATTGTAATAGCACTAAATATATTTCTGCAAAAACTTTAAGTCTTTTCAATTTTAATATAAATTTTACTTATTTTACTTGTGAGTCATCCTGGAATAACATTAGATTTCTTTACATGGGTTCTAATAGATTCTTACTAGATGCTATTTTCACTATTGTTATACTATTTTCACTATTGTTTGTTGGTATATTTGGTTTGATGGAAATCAATGTATATTTAATAAATCTAATTTAAATTTAGATCATGTATCATATGCTATTTCCATATTTTGTTTAATTTGGATTTCTAATCCTAGTTATAAATTAAATAATAATATAAATTTTAAAAAATTTCTTAGAAAAACAAAATCTATATTAGATTCTTTCAGAAAATCTTTTTTTTTTTTCTAATTGTAACATCTATACAATTTTGCCTTTATTAGATCATTAATCTTGTATAATCTGTTATATTCCACTTACTTTTAGTGGTTTTGTTTATTTTATTCTCATATGCAAGTTTAATTTATCTTTTTAAATTTCTTTCTGTGCCAGTCTTTAGCTTATGATATATAAATATAGGTGTTATTATATGTAAAGTTTTGTTGGTTTTTAAACTTTTGTTAGTAATGTGTGGTAATTTTCTTTTTTTCTTGTATCAATATTTTTGTTGTTTGTAAAATACTAGATGAGGTTTTTGATTGTATTCGGTCTTGTAAATTTGAAACTTAGTATTTTTCCAGCTTTTATGAGGTTATTATTTTATCTAATCTTAATTTGTATATAGCGGTACTAGTTTCTTTTCTCCTAGAATTATATAGTTTTGGATCTCTTGCTTATTTTCTATTGATCTGTTGCTTGTTTTGGGACTTAACTATTTAGTTTATGGTTTGTTTGATTGTTGTGTTCAAGTATAACTTTAAATTCTAATTAATTTTCATAAATATATTAATAGTTTTCTACGACTATGTTTTATTTGTTTGTTTTGTATTCGCCGTCAATTTTTACTAGGTTGAAATCGCTAATTTGTTTTATTGTTCTCTATCATTAAGTGATAGTCTATTTATTGGTTCAAGTAGTCTTCAGGGTAATGTAAATTTCCTGGCTCATTATACAAATTAGAAAACAAAAAATGACATAAAATAGCTGGTAAGTACATCTGTCTTGTTCTATTTTCAGCTAGTTTATTTGTTTTAGCCTATTAATATATAGAATTAAAATAGCAGCTCTGTTTTGTCTTTCTATAATGAAATATAAGTCATATTTGCTTTATATTAACTATCTAGAAATAAAACTTTCATATTTGTTTTACGTTGCTGTTACTTTAAATTTTGCATTCTTACAGTTTATGTTGTGTACGTATGCAGTTTTGAGTACGTTTGTTCCTGTTATTTGTAATTCCTATGATGTACTTTTGATGGCCTGACTCTCGTGCTTGCTTAAAATGATGTTCAAGCATCAATTGTTATTAGCTTTCAAGTCTCGTGAGTTCTGTTGTTGTCATGGATATATATTGTAGTATATGCTATAATATTTTTTTATTTTTTTTGTTATATATTGCATTTTATATTTCAGTTGATACATGTTTTACTCGTGAAGTCTGGGTTGCGTTTATACCAATTGATACATGTTTTGAGTGTCTCTCAGTTGATGATGTTATTTATATCTGCTAGAAATCTGGGTTGCATTTCTGGGTTACAGGGTAAGTCTCTGTAATTTTGTGTTTCAAGTCATATTTGCTTTATACTTTTGATTGATACATGTCTTACGGTCTATGTTTATATTTGTATATCAAGTGGTCTGTTTATGTTATATTATTCTTGTTTCCTTTCTTTAGTTATATATAGAGTTTTTAAATGTTAAGTGATAGTTTTATACGTATGGATAGTAGTTCGATGTTTGTATTTTTTCTTTACTCTTGGGTGATAGTTTTCTGTTTATAGTACACTGTTGGTAGTTTACTGTTTGTAGTTTTAGTGTTTTAATGTTAGGTGACAGTGTTTAAAAGTTTTTATTCTTTCTTCCTTTTTAGTTGTTGGGCCGATCTACATTATAGTAATGTTATATAGGTTGGCTTTTTTTGGGTGGTGGCATCACATGTTCTGTAGTACTACACGTATATAAAAGTTTTAACAAATATATATTACATATAGAAATTAGCCACAAGGGCCTCTTTAGCAAGTGTAATTAGTTTTTAGGACACATAACTAAAATAATTACTTTTAAGGAAAAATGCAAAATAATTAGTTTCTAAGGCCTAATAACTTATGAAATTATATCCTTGAAAATAATTGGAATGTCGACTTTGTCCTTAAAAGTAATTATTCTGTTGACTTTGGTATTGAAACTAATTTCTGTGGATATGTGTCTTAGAAACTAATTGGACTGCAAAGTTTGTCCTTCTAGTGAAATGCCCCTTTATTTTATGTATATATGTATGTGTGTGTACACACACATATATATATAGTTGTAGTTGCTTTTCACATTCCTTATTTAGTTTTTTCTTAGCAGCTGCAGGTGTCGATATTAGACTAGCGAGTTTCTAAGGTCATTAAAGATTTGTTTTTTTGGTATTTTATTCACTATTTTGGACCTTAGTTGTACAGGTTATTGGGATTTTTCATTTTTTTCTATCTTTTTATCTTTTATTTTTTATTTGTATAGGGGTATTGCTATTTGCCAGACTTGTTGGCAGCACCTCAATAGTGTAGAATAAAATTATATGAGTGATCCCCTCCTTGTGAGGATCACTCATTTTTCTTTAAAAAAAAATTTCATTAATCGATTTCTACGCGTTTTGAGCTCGCACGATCAAACGATAAGTCTGATCGCTACGAAATTTGAAGTCCTATAATAATTCACCGTTACGGATCCGATGAAATTGGTTTCGTCGAAATCCGAAATAGTAGCCAAAATGGCTATTTTTCACGTTAATTAAAAAAATTATTTAAAATCAATTTAATCACTTTAAATTAAAATTTAAAAGTTAACAGTTTTCATCATTCTTAATTATACAGGAATTTATAATCTTTTAAAATACAAATTTCCATATTAAATCCAAGATTTAAATATTACATTAATTCCAGCGTTCAGTTACAACTGTAAAATTTCAGTTAATTATGATTTAAATTCAATCAGATTCTTTTATTTCGATTTACATTCTTATTATTGAATCAACTATTACCTTATGGATATAATTAACATTAGTTTACATTTTATTACATTCATATTCTACAGTTATCATCTTAACTCGTATTAATTATAATATTTCAATTGCATTAATTCCATTAATTACCAATCTAATTCCTTATTTACAATTATAACAAAATTAACTTTACAATTATTTCAATTGACTGAAATTACATTAAAACAATTGTCAACAACATTCAAACAACATTATTAAATTATATTCTAATTATTTCTATCATTAATAAATCGTAAAATTTTGATTTCTCACAATATTAAATTTCAAAATCTTATTTAATTTAATATTTTGATTATTAAAAAATGCACGTCGTTACACTTATATTGTTTTTTCAAGTATAAAGGAATGATAACAGTTTGGGGAAGTGTTTTGAAAGGTTTTTTTAATCAAGTTTATAAATGATTTTAGTAATTAAAGATTAAATAATAAAGGCTTAGAGGATCCCATATGGAATCGAATCAATGTTGAATGACTGTTACTTGATAGTTAAATAACCAACTATCAAATATGGACCAAAATGTAACTTTGGAAGTATCTAGGAGAAACATGAGAATTATATGGTACAGTTACCATCGAAAGTGCTATACTTTACGTATAAACTTGTTTCGTTCTTCTAGGATAAATAATAAGAAAATCCATCCATAAACGGTTAGGAGGTAAATGTCGCACTTATGTTATTTTTTGTTTATTTCTTAAAGAACCGGGGTTGAGTTTACCGAAAATATCAAAAGTTGTTTCGAAGAGATTGAGATCGGACATGTTATCTGAAAACCACTTCGATCCAACTCAAGCGTTTCGAACTAAAGGCGTCTTGAAGAATATGGAATCAAAGCAGAGCATTTTGAAAAATATGGAATCAAAAACAGAGCATTGTAGTGCAAGGGCTGCTTGCTACTAATCCTAAGGGTGATTCCAAAATGGATGTAGTAGAAGTAGTGTCTTCGGTTTGTCTTCATCCTGCACAACTTGTATGCATGAATGCTAGCATTGCATTGATGCTTGGGAGACAGTGTTAGAATTCCAAGTAGGATTGCTATTCAAAAGGTAAGCGTAGCCTCAAGCCTCACCAAGGGGGAATTACTAAAATCAGGGGAGATGTAGCAAGGCTAAGGGTGTGACATCACCTTACTAGATACATCTACATATTTATGAATTGGTTGTGCATGAGTTCTCAATAAAAAGGGTTGCAAAGCAACCGGGGTGATGACATATTCGTTACTTTCTAGTAAGGGTAGGGCGGTCTTGTTTTGGCAGGGGATGCTAGCGAGGTCCTCATTACATTTCCTAAACATGTATCGTGGTAGGTGGTACCCCGATGCCTTGTCATTATTGGAATCCATTCTCCAATATGCGTCGTACAGTTTTGATTGTGTGTAACAACCTGATATTTTCAGCCATTCGCATCCATACATGTCGGACTTGAATTGCTCAAAATACCGCATTGTAAATAAATTTGGAGCAAATGAAATACAATCATAGAATCACACACACAGAAATATCAGAATAACTCGTAGCGGAAATTAAAATACCATAATAGTTTCATGAAGCTACAATAACAAAATCTCAAACAAAATACATAATATCAGTTTTGAAAAACATATACAATAGAAATCTCAAATACATAGAAATTTATAAATACCAGAGCTGAAATAGAACAACTGAAACTGAAAGGAAATAGATAACTAGACAAGCAGAATCTCCAGTGATTTCTAGCTCAAGAAAAGAAATCCAAAGCTAAGCTGTAAATATTCAGGCCGACCCGAGCGTAAAGTAAAACACAAAACACTCGAGTCAGGACATACATACTTAAATAATGTAAACCAACTCAAGTGAACTGTAGTAGTAATGCACCATAACTTAAAAGATGCTTGGGATCACCCATCCTCTAAGGATCAGTTGAACCATGAATTAAATACATCCCATGGTTAAAATTCCAAAATGGTATTTTATACTTCTAAATCAAATATCATTTAAAATTCAATATCACTTCAAATTCATTTCGAAATATCAAAATATCATATCTTTTCAAAACCACATTCAAGTTTATGTAATTTAAATACCATTTCAAATCACATTTCAAAATGGTTTAGATTACAAATCAAAATATTCCATTTAAACCATTTAAATATTCAATTTAAACCAATTAAATATTCCAATTGAACCAATTGAATATTCCAATTAAACCAACTAAATGTTCCAATTAAACCAATTAAATATTCCATTTAAATCATTTAAATATTCCATTTAAATCATTTAAAAGTTAAGTTATTATATTTAATAATCAAATATAAGATTCTCAAAATTTTACCATTTTCAGAATTCATTCATTTACTTCAATTTATTAAAATAGTGAAATTTCAACTTTCGCAGCATTTAAAGAATGTTAGGTAAATTTACATTTGAAAACAATTCATTTTAACAAGGATAGCATTTACAAAAATGCTATAATATGTTTTAGTTTCAAATAAAAGCTTTAGTTCAAGTCTGCAACTATAGCACTTACAAAGTGCTATAATAGTCCTTAGTTCATTTTTGTCTTATAATTCATTTGTATCACTTACAGCACTGAGAAATGCTATAATATTCTTTACTTCAGAAATGCAGTTAATTAAATTCCAAACTTTCAATACACTTTTATAAACAAAATAAAAAAAACTTTAATTTTAAATTATTATAACTCATAAAATTTAATATTTTTCCACTTTAAAATAATCATTTAAATACTCTTAAATTTATGATTTCATAAAGTGAAATTTTCATACAAAATCAAATTTCTTTAATAATTCATTTATAAAATTAATGTACAATTTTATAACATCTTAGTTACTTTACATTTTACATTTAATTTACCATTTCATAAATTTTATTTAAACTCCATTTTATTTCCTTAACTTAACTTTTATTTTTAAAACCTATTTCACATTTTTCAAGTTAAGTTATATTTCAAATTTCAATTATAAACATTTATTTATTCAACTATTTCTGATTTATAGAAAATCATTACACTTTATAAAATCATTTTAAATTTAAATTAAAATAAAATTATTACATTTCTTACTTAATTTAAAATACATTTATAAACGAAATCATAAATTCCAAAATTAACTTATATTTCAAATACTACTTTACCATTTATTTATTTCACTTATTTAACTTATAGAAAATCACTAATATTTTGTAAAAATCATTTTTCAATTTAAATTTAAATCAAAATATCATAATATTAACATTTTTATAATATTTTAAAATTTTTAGAAAAATATATATTCACCATAGGTCTGTATATAATCTTCTAACCTAAGTCAAATGATACAGATAATATATCATTTCAATCCGTAATTTACAAAGAAAACCGGGTTCTATCATTTCAAACACACAATCCCAAGTAACATGAAATAAATAAAAATCGCTCAGGCCTATCATTTCAGCCCATAACGATTTTTCCCTAATCTAAAGTCTGTTCGGGTATGTATCATTTCAACCCATAGTGATTCTAATCTACAGGGAACTTGCAGTGTGATAAACTGATTAAATAAACAGAATACCATTATATAACAGTAACAGATGATAAGACAGGTGTATAAACAGGGTGATCGTCATATATAAATAATATCACAGGCAGTTATAACATAATAATATAATCTACAGATTCAAATGGTGTCAATTTACTAATTATATAAGTACAGAATGTTTGGTGAGAAATACTCACATCTACAAGCTGGAGATAACAGATTCAGACACACAACAAAAACCCGAAAAGCACGAAGGCACGATCACAGATTCAAGTGAGGGGAGAGATAAAGCTATTTTTCTTGTGCATATAAAACAGAACAATATATACAACATGAATTTCAACCCAAAAATATGATTTTAAACAACTAGAAATAATACACAACATCAAATCAAATGACTTGCATTTGCTTCCACCATCACTATGCTCGACCATAGGATGATAAAGCACGTCCATAGAGTGTATTTGGTCAAGTATGGGTCAAGTATGCTCGGCCTAACTAAGGTAATGAAGGTATGGAAGTTGTTATGTATGGAAATACAAGTCAAGGCAACCAAAAATGAATTTTTATGCAACATAAGTCTCGGCCATGGCTTTATATGGCACGGACAGACCTAGTGGACGCTAGAGCATGGTGTGGTAGTGACTTTGGGTCAAGTAGGAGCCGGAGAAGGTGGTGCAAAGGGCAGCCAAGGGGGTATGAGGTGGTGGAGTCATGTGGAGGTCGGCTTGGATGTTTAAGGTGATTTTTTGCTAATTTTTGTGGAGCTTCTCATCAAGGATGGCCACAACCATGTAGGTCAGAGGAGATGGAAGTGTTTTGCAACTAGAAAAAGTGGCGATGAAGGTGGTGGTGATGGTGGAGGCTAGAGGCCGAACATCCAAAGTGAAAGCCAGTGCAAGATGAATGCATAAAACAAGGAAAGAAAGAGTAAAAATATAAAAATCATTACCAAAGTTTTGCTTCAGAATGATGGCCGAAGTTTTTAGGGTTGAGAAAATATTTTTGTGCATGAGAATGAAGTGCAATGTGGCTGAAGGAATGAAGATAAGGTCAGCCAATAGTTAATGCAAATGTTGATTGGAATTGAAAAGGCAAAAGGAAGGTGGAAAGACAATGGCGAAAAGGCAAAAGGAAGGTGGAAAGACAATGGCAAGTGAAAGGTTAAAACTCTTCAACTTTCTTAATTTCTTTTAACATTTTTAAACAAATGAAAATTGAAAATAAATAAAATAAAAAAACAAAAAAATAATGTATGAATAAAAATAAATAAATAAATTTTAGATAAATATAAATAAATTAAGAAAATAGCTTAAAAATAGAAACTAGGGTATAAAAATTGTAAATAAATACAATAAGCTTTGGAAAATTATATCATCACTTTAAAAATGTTTTAAAATAATATTATATAACTTACATGCCATATAACACATATTTGAACATGATATGACAAATAAAATATTATTTATATAATTAAAATAGATAATTTTATTAAATAAATCAATTTACATACAATATTGAAAAAAAACATAACTTTTACAATATAAATTGGATTTCAACGAAAAGAAAAGCAGTATTCTTGAAATTTAATTTATTTTCATAATAAAAGATACAATTAAGGATTCAAATATTTGAATTTTAAATTTGAAAGTCAGTGTTTGACCAGATTGACAAAAATCCACATTTTCTGGAAATATTCTTTTCATTCAGGTTTGGAATTATAATTCACACAAAAATAAAAATTTATATTATAAATAATTTTTTATCCATTTTAATAAATATAATAAAGTTTTTAAATTAGGAGTTTTAATTTAAACAATTAAAATAAATAATTAAATTAAATCTCAGAATTCAGGGTTGTTACACTCTCTCCCACTCAAATCTTTTCGTCCCCGAAAAGAACGAACAAGGAAAATAAGGAAAAGCAAGATAGAAAAAGAAAATAATACCTGAAAACAAACAGTTTCGGATTCGAAGCACGAATGCTCTCCTCCGTTTCTCAGGTACAATCTCGATCATCAGTACTTCACGGTACTTTGATCAGACTAACAAATTTCTTCTTAGCTGCTTCGTACCTCTGTCGACAATACGAAGTGGCTTCCTCTTGACAGTCAGATTACACTCAATATCCAAACTATCAAGAGCAGAAGGCTGAACAAAAGAGATGTGTCAAGAAGATACCAGAGAAGATGTGAGACGTGGAATACATCATGCACTCCAGAAAGTTCCTCGGGCAAATCTAAACAATAAGCCGAAGAACCAACTCTTTCCATAATACAGAAGGGACCCTCAAAGAAGAAGATGGTTGGAGAATAGAAGTAGCCAGAAGGGAAAATAGGTTGAAAGACAAGGATGAATCATTATTTTAAAACCATATACATTTCAATTTAAAAATTTTATTTACAACATTTTAAACATTTTATAATATGATGAATAGCCATTTGATTCAACTCTGATAGTTCGGAGTAAACAATATTTAAAACATTTTTAAATTATTTAGGCAAGTAAAATAAATGATTAAAATATCCTTTATATAATACTTTATCAAAATACTTTTTTATAACTCGATGTCTTAACAAGTTTACTTTCGCTCCTACAAACCCTAGCCATGCGTTGATCAGGCGCAAAGCTAGAATTCTCCAGGTACTTAGTAGACTTGTTTCAACACCCAGTGAAAATATTGGAATACTTTTTAAAAATAGATATGGAAAGTACAATCCAAACAAATCAACCAAACCAAACATTTGTCCAACCATGGATCGCAGATACACAATGGTTACGCCTGGATCCCCCAGGAACCATCCGTACCTGCAAGCTATCTCAGCCTACGAATTACGCCACGATGACTAGTAGACCGCAGGTGCACAATGGTTGCGCCTGGATCCTCCAGAAACATCCGTACCCTTAAGCTATCTCAGCCAGTGGATTTCGCTACTAATACGACCTAAATAGATCGCATGATGCACAATGGTTACGCCTGGATTCCCCAGGAAACATCCGTACCCCTAGGCCATCTCAGCCAGGCGAATTACGCTATGAAGTCGCGATCATAAGACCATGGAGATTGCCATGGAATTCGATGGACACTTGAGTATCATATCCGAAAAACCCAAATCAGAGAGAATAATATCGATAGTATGAATCCACAGTATGGCCACAAAGCGGATATCAAGCAGAAGGTGCTTTCCATATCTTTACTTCGAAAATATGTATCATACAGTACCTTTTCAAATCACTTTCAAATATCATACTTATATAAAGTCCATTATATATAAGATTTAATTTTCAAATAAAACACTTTCCAAATCAATAGTATATCAAATCATACTTATATAGACTTTGATTATATAAGATTCCTCTTTCCCAAATTGAGTACCCTTTCAAATCAAAAAATTTCAAATCAACTTCATACTTATACAAATCAATTTTATATAAGTTCGGTAACTCCCAAATCAAAGTATTTAATTAAAAAGGTTCTCAATTTCAATTCCTCTCAATAACGTTTCAGTTTCAAAATCATATATGATTTCGCCAAATCATTTCTTTCAATTTATATATTCAGTTTCAAAGTTTCTCAAAATAAGAAATTTAGAAAATAATCCAATTTCCAAATCAAAAAAATTTATGTCAAACAAATTCATTTCCAAAACCATCACATAAATAATGGGTTTTACAATCCAATCTATTTTAAAAACCAAATATCTTTCTCAAAATCAATTATACCCAAAATGATTTCCCAGTTTAATCCCATTAAATTTAAACTATTTATTTCTATTCAAAAGATAAATTTGCCTTTTTTTCAAACTATTTAAAACTAAATTTTATTCAAAACATTCCAAAACTAAATTCCATATCAGTATAATTCAAAATAGTCTTATTCATTTACTTAACAAAATAGTTTCAACTCATTTACCTAATCAAATGATTTATATTTTTTCCAGGATTACTTAGCTTTGAAAATTAAACCTTGGTTTGGAAGTGCTCGAACTTTTTTAGAAAATAGTCGAAGAAACAAAATTTAAAATCCAAAAGTTGGAAATCACCAACAAATCGGTAAATCAATTTCAATAGATAAGGTCATACCAAAACAAATCTAAATCTCGAGGACTAAACACCGGCTACTTTAAATCATTTCAAACATATACATATACATATATCTTTTGAAAATCAAACCATACTTCAAAATCTAAAATCAAAATTGATTTCACAAAATCACTCGCATAGCAAAGCTATTAGAGTGGCCTCTCCCCGCTCAGAAACTTGAAAATCAATGTCAATGATGCATGCATTCATCACCAAACTTATTTTCCAGCGACAAAAGTGGGTTCTGGACTTTTATTTTCTTGCAGCTTCTTTGAAATCTCTTTAAAATCATTGGTATTCGTTCGAATGCATTTGAAACTTTCCTTATTCGGAAAATATCCTTTAAATCATATTATTATTATATATTTTTCAAAATCTTAAGACCGATTTCAAAACACCAAAGTTCGATTCCTCGAAATTCCAATTCAAAACTCTTTATTTATAAATCATTTTTATATAAGTCAAATTCTTATAAATTTCAAAATTTCAAATCTTTTCAAAGTTTCAAATTTCCATTTTCAAAAGATATAAAATCCTTATTGAAAACATTTCACTTTTATATAAAAAGGTGGTTATCCTTATAAAAATAATAATTTCGATGTATGCACAATTTCGAAATACAACCAAACACAAATTTCCAAAGAATGATTCAAGGTTAGATTTCAAACAAACAGAGATTCAAATTTAGAGGAACTCTCATCAAATAGAATCTTGATTCGAAGATAAGCTCGAACAAAGATGAGATAATTTAATTACCAAATAAGAGATGGATAAGCATATATAAATCACGGGCGACCTTAACTGGTCAAACGTGACTTCAGGAATATAACCAATGCGGAAATCTAAGGCAAATCGACATTCAATCGCTAGAGATAGAATCCGGGTAGAGCAGAAGATAGATAGCATCGTAAACCGAGGATATAGAAATCTCCGGTGAATCAATGCCAATTGTAAAGGAGTTTTACCCCTTTACAAATCATTGAAAGATTTGCGGAATCACCGATCTTTATAGAGGTCATTCAAAGTGGAGTAGTGGAATGCCCCAAAATCAAAAGGATAAAAATAGGGAAGACAAGACTGGATTTCAGAACCAGTGTAAGCGTTCCAAGGTTTAAGGAATCCTAATCGATAAGAATCCTAACCAAGAGATTTTTAACAAGGTTGATACCGGAGAGATGAAGTTTAGAAAATCTTGAAAAATAAGAAAAAATTTACACCAATATAATCTTTGAAAATCCTTTAAAACCATTTGGAAATCATTTTATACTTCGATACGTTCACTCACAAGAAAGGATTCTGAGATTGATTTCACTCATTCTAGGGTATTTCTACCCTATCTCTAATCAGTGTTTACTCCGCAGGCTATGGTTTGACTAAAAACCAAAGCTCTGATTCCAACTGTAACAACCCGATATTTTCAGCCATTCGCATCCGCACATGTCGGACTTGAATTGCTCAAAATACAGCATGTAAATAAATTTGTAGCAAATCAAATACAATCACAGAATCACAGACACAGAAATATCAGAATAACTCATAGCGGAAATTAAAATACCATAGTAGTTCATGAAGCTACCATAACAAAATCTCAAAAAAAATACATAATATCGGTTTGAAAAACATATATAATAGAAATCTCAAATACATAGAAATTTATAAATATCAGATCTAAAATAGAACAACTGAAACTGAAAGAAAATAGATAACTAGACAAGCAGAATCTTCAGCGATATCTAGCTCTAGAAAAGAAATCCAAAGCTAAGATGTAAATACTCAGGCTGACCCGAGCGTAAAGTAAAACATAAAACACTCGAGTCATGACATACATTCTTATATAATGTAAACCAACTCAGGTGAACTGTAGTAGTAATGCACCATAACTTAAAGGATGCTTGAGACCGCCTATCCTCTAAGGATCAGTTAAACCATAAATTAAATACATCCCATGGTTAAAATTCCAAAATGGTATTTTATACTTCTAAATCAAATATCATTTAAAAATTCAATATCACTTCAAATTCATTTCGAAATATCAAATATCATATCTTGTCAAAACCACATTCATTTTTATTTAATTTAAATACCATTTCAAATCACATTTTAAAATGGTTTATATTTCAAATCAAAATATTCCATTTGAACCATTTAAATATTCCATTTAAAGCAATTAAATATTCCAATTGAACCAATTAAATATTCCAATTAAACCAACTAAATGTTCCAATTAAACCATTTAAATATTCCATGTAAATCATTTAAATATTCCATTTAAATCATTTAAAAGTGAAGTTATTATACTTAATAATCAAATATACAATTCTCAAAATTTTACCATTTTCAAAATTCATTTATTTACTTCAATTTATTGAAACAGTGAAATTTCAACTTTCGCAGTATTTAGAAAATGCTATGGTAAATTTACATTTGAAAACAATTCATTTTAACAAGGATAGCATTTACAAAAATGCTGTAATAGGTTTTAGTTTCAAATAAAAGCTTTATTTCAAGTCTGCAACTACAACACTTACAAAGTGCTATAATAACCC
Source organism: Allium cepa (assembly GCA_030765085.1). Taxonomy (NCBI): domain Eukaryota; kingdom Viridiplantae; phylum Streptophyta; class Magnoliopsida; order Asparagales; family Amaryllidaceae; genus Allium; species Allium cepa. The sequence continues at coordinate 597,643,834 of CM060941.1, read as the reverse complement.
TTAGTTCATTTTTGCCTTATATTCATTTGTATCAATTACAGCACTGAGAAATGCTGTAATATCCTTTACTTCAGAAATGATAGCATTTCTGAAACGCTGTTAATTAAATACCAAACTTTCAATACACTTTCATAAACAAAATAAAAAAAATTTAATTTTCAATTATTATAACTTATAAATTTAATCTTTTTCCACTTTAAAACAATCATTTAAATACTCTTAAATTTATGATTTCATAAAGTGAAATTTTTATACAAAAATAATTTTTTTTAATAATTCATTTATAAAAGTTATTGAAATTTTTTATAACATCTCATTTACTTTACATTTTACATTTAATTTATCATTTCATAAATTTTATTTAAACTCCATTTTATTTCCTTAACTTAACTTTTATTTTTAAAACCCATTTCACATTTTCCAAGTTAAGTTATATTTCAAATTTCAATTATAAACATTTATTTATTCAACTATTTCTAATTTATAGAAAATCATTATATTTTATAAAATCATTTTAAATTAAAATTTAAATCAAATTATCATATTTTCTTACTTAATTTAAACATCATTTATAAACAAAATCATAAATTCCAAAATTAACTTATATTTCAAATCCTACTTTACCATTTATTTATTTCACTTATTCAACTTATAGAAAATCACTAATATTTTGTAAAAATCATTTTTAAATTTAAATTTAAATCAAAATACCATAATATTTACATTTATAATATTTTAAAAATTAAAAAAAAAAAATATATTAACCACGGGTCTGTATATAATTTTCTAACCTAAGTCAAATGATACGAATAATATATCATTTCAATCCGTAATTTACAAAGAAAACCGGGTTCTATCATTTCAAACACGCAATCCCAAGTAATATGAAATAAGTAAAAATCCCTCAGGCCTATCATTTCAGCCCGTAGTGATTTTTCCCTATTCTAAAGTCTGTTCGGGTATGTATCATTTCAACCCATATTGATTCTAATTTATAGGGAACTTGCAGTGTGATAAATAAAAAGAATAACATTATATAATATTAACAAATGATTTGAAAGGTGTATAAATAGGGTGATCATCATATATAAATAATATCAAAGGCAGTTATAACATAATAATATAATCTACAGATTCAAATGGTGTCTATTTACTGTTATATAAGTGCAGAATGTCTGGTGAGAAATACTCACCTCTACAAGCTGGAGAAAATAGATTCAAACACACAACAAACACCCGGAAAGCACGAAGGCATGATTAAAGATTCAAGTGAGGGGAGAGCCAATGCTATTTGTCTTGTGTATATAAAACAAAACAATATATGTCATGAATTTCAACCCAAAAATATGATTTTAAACAACTAGAAATAATAACAACATCAAATCAAATGACTTGCATTTGCTTCCACCATCACTATGCTCGGCCATAGAATGATAAAGCACGTCCATGGAGTGTATTTGGTCAAGTATGGGTCAAGTATGCTCGTCCTAACTAAGGTAATGAAGGTATGGAAGTTGTTATGTATGGAAATACAAGTCAAGGCAACCAAAAAATGAATTTCTATGCAACATAAGTCTCGGCCATGGCTTTATATGGCACGGACAGACCTGGTGGATGCTAGGGAATGGTGTGGTAGTGAATTTGGGTCAAGTAGGAGCGGGAGAAGGTGGTGCAAAGGGCGGCTAAGCGGGGTATAAGGTGGTGGAGTTATGTGGATGTCGGCTTGGATGTTTAAGGTGATGTTTTGCTAATTTTTATGGACCTTCTCATCAAGGATGGCCACTGCCATATAGGTCAGAGGAGATGGAAGTGTTTTGCTGCTGGAAAAAGTGGTGATGAAGGTGGTGGTGATGGTGGAGTCTAGAGGCCGAACATCCAAAGTGAAAGCAAGTGCAAGATGAATGCATAAAACAAGGAAAGAAAGAGTAAAAATATAAAAATCATGTAACGACCCGGGTTTTTGGACGGTTAAATTGAGCTATTTAAATGGGTTTAAATATTGATTTGAACTATAAATTGATTTGAATATGAAAAGTTTGGTTTTATTTAATGTAAAAGTGATTCAGAATTTAAATATAACAATTAACTGAATAAATTAAATAGTAATTGACAATTGGGTAAATTATTTAAAATTTGAAATTGTAAGTTTGATAAAAAATATTTTAACGGCTTATAAAAGTTATATTGATAATAATGGAAATAATAGATGAGTTAAAATTGAATTTAACTGTCGTTTGTTAAGTTTTAAATTTGCATAGTTAAATTGACAGTTAAAAATAACCTTTCGAGGCATAGTCTCGGAATTCAACGAAACCAGTTCCGTTGGATCCGTAATATTGAATTATTGCCGGATTTCAAATTTCGTAATTTTTGGAGTGACCGCGTGATTGTACGATAAGAATACGCGCTATAATTTATATTGAATTCGAGAAGATTTTAAAGTATAACGTTTAAAATAAAATACTTAGCGTAGCTTCCTCAACACACCATTTTTCGTCTTCCTGAATACGCCTCCCATCTTCTTTATTATCACGTTACTTCCTGTTTCACTCTTCGATGACAGAACTTAAAATTAACTTTAACAATGGCCGTTTACTTTCTCTTAATCGCGAACAAACCCTTCCTCCTTTATTCAAATTACCGAACCCTCTACCCTATTTTCTCAAAAGCTCAAAGCGGATTCACGGCCTATGTGTAAAAAAAAACCTAGCTTGAAATCAAAATCGAAGAGAGGAGGGAGGGGCGCTCGTGCCTGAGTCGCACGCGAGTCGTTCTAAGCAAGCGAGGGGGGGCGACAATGGGAAGGCAGCCGCAGTTGGTTCGCGACTTCGTAGAGTCGGCGGTTCAAGGCAGGTGGCGCGATGGTGTGCGCTCAATTTGGAGGAGCGCGGTGGTTTTGGGGGGAGAGGCAGAGGTCGCGGCATCGGATGGTGATGCTCGCTAGTGGCGGCGGCGGCGGCATTGAAGGCCAGCATGGTGATTGTGGGTTTTGGGTATGCCCTCTTTTTATTTTATTCGTTTTTATTTAAAAAAAATAGATACAAATTTGTTTTAAACATCTACAGTAAAACAAGTCTTATATATATACAGTGACTGAATATAGATATGATGATTCTCATATATTTATAGGAACAGAAAGATTGTGTTATATATATATATATATATATATATATATATATATATATATATTTGCAGAAAAAGAATATACGTACTCATTTTGATTTAAATGTACTTACATAAACAGTAAAACACATTTATAGATAGGGTTTTGGAAATTTTAAAATATTTAAGAATTTATATAAAATGAGATATTAAAACCTAAATTATTTTTATAAGTAATTGGGAAATAGAAAGTAAAATAAATATACATCTATATATTTTAAATATTACTAGTCTACTTAAAAATAATGGAGTAGGTGATTAATTTGTTAATTTAATTATTTAATGATTTTAGTTATTAAAAGGTTTATAAAGGGAAAATTAGTTTAAAATATAATTATTTGTTAAAATAAATCATTAGCTGAAATTAAATTATTAGAGTTAAAGAATAAATTTATTTAAACGATAAATAATTATTCGGTTGTTCAAATATTAATAAAATTCATCAAATTGTTATTCAAGGTCAAAAATCGAGAAACCAAGGCAATATTGGAATGGATTGCAACTTAAAAGCAAAGGTGAGATTTTCTCACTCATTTGGATGCCCTAAATAAAATTTAAATGTTAAATTTAAATTATTGGATGTGTTTTGTGATTGATAATAATTTATTCACTGGTTCATATCATAACCCATATACTGTATTATCCATTTGAAAGTGGAATTGATATTTTATTTTGTGCTAACATTTGTGGATGTAGGGAAACAGGTTGGAGGGAACCAACATGATTCCTCAAAGATATTTATTTATTATATATATTGTTGCCATATGACAGGATGAATGATATTGATATGGATTTGCATGCGAATTAAATTTATATGGGAATTGGAATTTACTAGAATTTTTAAATACTATACATAATTTGATTGAAGGAAGTTAAATGAAATTTTAAATTAAAAGAATATCTCTTTAGGAATTGAATTTACTTCTATTGAGACTAAAGTAAAATTAAAAGAATATTTATTACTTTAGTTAAACTTAAAATTAGTTAAAGTTGAGTTTGGAAAAAATTAAATTATGTACAAAGACTTGAAGAAAATATTGTAATCGAAGATTGGATTTGAAGTGAAGGGAAAATATATTAAGAAATAAAATAAGTGAACTATATTAAGAAATAAAATAAGGGAATTTTATTAAGAAATGAAATGGAATTTTATTAAGGAACAATATGGAATTGAATTGAAAAATAAAATTATAAAATAGGATTTTTGAATAAATTGTTTTCATAAATAAATGAAAAAGAAAACTCAGGGAGTTATAAATTTATAAACGGAGTTATAAATGGGAAAGGAAGATATCAGTGGATACGAAAAGGAATAAGTCATGAACTTATAATGAGTTATAAATTTGTTGAAACGGAAATAGTAAAATATTTCCGAAAGTAAGAAGTGTGAATTTGGACAAGAGACATTATGGATGAATATTGGGTTTTCTAAAATTCTAAACTTATTTTAAAAAAAAGAGTATTTTAAATTACTACACTATATAAATTTCTTGTAAATTATCACTTGAATTTTAAATGTTTCGAATTAGATATTTTCGAAGGATAAGCCAATATTTATAATAAACTTTGATTTTCTAAAACTAGTTTTTACAATTTATCATTAACTGGATATGAACTCTAATTTCTATATTAAATATTTCCTTTAAACCGTGAATTGTATAAAACTATACTTCTTATTTTATAAATCTAAATGTTTTTAAATGCTTTTAAAATCCAATTAATAATCCTCCTGTGATGATAAGTGAGTTATTAAATGAGATAAGATTTATGGGGAATCTTATTAAGCGAAGGAATTGAGTTTGAAAATTTATAAACAAAGTATAAATTGATTTTGAGAGGGTAATGAGATAATAAGAAATATTTTCAAGGGTTAAATCAGATTGAGTTAAGTGGTTTCATGGAAATAAAAAGGACTGTGAAAATAGATTCAAATGGGTTAAATGGGAATAATATCTGAATGATATTTGAGCTAAATGATTTGTGAAAAATGATTTGATGGTTGCTTGTGTATGATAAATTGATAGTTAAATAACCGACTATCAATATTGGACAATGCGCTGATCGTTTCGAAGAGTCCAGGATCAGATTTAATTATCCAAAAACCACTTCGATCCGGTTTGAACGATTTCGAATGAAGACCGTGAAGAGTTGAAGACGGTGATTCGGTTTCTCCAAACCCAGGGTAACTTGTATGGATTGGATGTTTTCAAAACATCGTCAGGTGGACGATGAGCATTCTAAGTGACGCGTTCTTAAAAGGTAACGCTAAACCTCAAGCCTCATCAACCGACAATGGCTAAAACAGGGGAGGTGCAGCAAGGTTAGGTCGGTCGTGCCCAAGCAGGACAAGATTTTCCCCTGTCTAGATATATTCGGCTTAGTGGGTGGTTGGTCGCGCCAACCACGGGGTTATCTTGTTCGGGACTGTTCAGTAAGGAATGGTTCCGGCCTTGTGTTGCAGGGGAGCGGGCGTACTCCTCGGTACTCTGGTCTAGGCCAGGTACTGTGACCGGCGGTACCCCAGTAGCCCAGCCGTTGATGGAAATCCATTCTCCCTACGAGCCTTGTACGAGTTTTGTTTGTATTACCCACTTTGTGGCTAGTAGCTGGAATTTAATCATGTAACATTCGTCTATTTTATAAGTATTTGTAAATAGACCCTATTATAATATCAGAGGATTTCTATAAAAATTGTTTTAGCTATCGTAAGGTAAAAACCCGACATGTTTATTTGTGGCGTGGTCTTACGAGATGCTTTGTTTTTCAAAGGATTTTTGAAAATATAATAATCCAATTGAGTGTGACTTTCTCACGCTAGGATTCCAGACTGACTCGAGTGTTGTTTTATATGATGCTCGGGTCAGACCGAGTTAAACAGGATTCAGGTTATATGCTGGAGCTCAGAAGACGAGCTGGTGACAGAGCGTATTTACGTATTTTGTCTATTATCTCCGCCGTGTATGGATATGTATGATAGATTGATGTACTCTGATGATGGTATGTATGTATATGTATACAGTACAGATTTCTTGTATTTAAAACTGTATTTTATATATTATATTTTATTCCGCTGCGATGTGAGATTCTGATGTTGTTTTTTTCTTCTTCTTCTACCTCTTTCTTCTTTTACCCGAAGACTCGTATTTTTGTGCCACTTTGGATTGAACTGTGGTGAATTTTGTTAGTTCAAAGGGGTACGGATTTGCGGGCCTTTACACTTGGTATCAGAGCTGAAAGATTAAGCAAGAACCTTGGCTCTGGTGGGAAATTACTCATTAGAAATAGAGTCAATGGTACTCTAGAATGAGTTTGAGCATATTTATAGATATGAGCACGTATTTGTTAGTGAATATAAAATGGTTTTATATTGCGTTGATTGATTTATTGAGTGGTATATGAACCTTCGTCGGCACAGCCTCGAAAACTGTATCGAAGGGGTTTCTAAACACTTAAATAAAGCAATTCTACACAATATTGATTTTCCAAAGGGGTGAATGAAATAGTTTCATCCAAAATATATTTTGATATAAAAGAAATATTTTCTGAAATTATTATAACATGGATGTTTGGATGACAATATTTTTACAAATGAGATGATTAAATTGAAAATAGTTATCTAATAAAGAAAACATTAAATGTTGAATTTTGGAATTAAAATTTAAAGCAGGAAGTTAAAGATGGAAATTTAACTTGGATTGAAATTTAAAACTTGAAATTTAATTAATGATTTGGAATTAGTAGATTCTAAATGAAGTTGCAATAAGAAATAAAACTTAAAGTGGATTGAAATTAATCTAAGTTATGAGATGGAAGTAAATTGAATTAAACTGAAATTAAAATTCAGTTGTATTTGAATTAAGTTGTAATTGGAATTAAAATTGGGACTAGGTGATGGAACCCGAGTAATAAATAGAAATTCCATTGAAATGGTAAGTAAAAATTTAATATGAATCTCAATTATTATGAATTGGATTAAAGTAAAGATAGTTTGAATTTTCAAATAAAATCCAAATCAAGTATGACTGGAATAAATTGGCCTTGGATATTATCTTAACAACTTTAGGATGGCTAGAGTATCAAATAAATTAGAAATGAATTTAAGTAAGAAGTTGCAATAATTAAATTAACTTAAGATGTAAAATTTATGGAAAGGTGATTTCGATGAAAATGGAAGTTCATTGAATAAAATAGATGGGTAAAGTACCTTAAACTTTGAGTGTGATTGGATAGTGAATAGAAAATTTAATTGGATTGAGAACTTTGATTGAACTGAAATTAACTTAAGCTAAGTTAATGTTTGAATTTGAATGAAGATGAATTAAATTGAGATGTAGATGGTATTGTAATAAAACTCTCACTTGGGTAAAATTCATAACAATGGAATGAGGTTGAATTCAATGTAAGCTAAGTGAAATTTGAATTTGAAGTAATAAGACTCCGATAGCTTATAAAAGAAGTGAGTGGCGTTGAAATAAAATATATACTTGGCTAAGTAAAAATGTATAAACCTGAATTAAAATAAAATGGGAATGTGGTTAACTGTAAATAAATGGAAGTGTGAAGATGAATAAGTAGTGGACTTATAAAATTATGATGGAATAAATAAGTCAAATAGAATTGTTTGAACCTGGAAAATGAACAGAAATCCAAATTTGAATTATAAAATAGAATTAAACCAAAGAAATTTAAATGAAGAGATTTTTGAAGCTAAAAATCAAGTTTTGAATTATAAATTGGGAGTAAACTAATTTAGGATAAATTAGTAACTTGAATATGTGGATAAACTTTGAATTGGTTTAATGAAAGTTGAATGGTAAATTAATAAAAGTGGTTAGTGGTTAAAGTAAATGGGAGGAAGAGACCTTGAATTTTAAATATAAAAATTCAACTTGGATTGGTCAGCAAATAAAATAAAATTGGATTAAGTATAAATGGTTAGAAGTGCAAACAAAATACAATTGTGCATAAATAAAGTGAAAATGGTCTTATAATAAGGTAAATAAGTTCGAGGATGAATCAAACATGGGAATTGAAATTTTTAAATGAAATAACTAATTGAGTTAAGAAGTAAATGAAAGAGATTTGATTTAAATAAAATCAAATTAAATTGGGAAAAGGATTTATGGGCAAATGAATAAACTTAAGTATGAAAATTAAATAATTTGAAGTAAATTAACTAAAGTCTAAAATTCAATAAAGAATGACTTATATAAATTTGGGACATGATTGATGAATTTTGAGCATTGAAGTTGTTGAGCTTAATAGAAAATGGTTTTGAATAAAATCAATGCAAAGATGTGGTTTATAAATAAATTAGAATGGAATGAAATTTCATATAACTTGAGTTGGAATCAGTTTTAAACAGATATAAAACTAAAGAAATTGTTTGTTGAATGAATATTGTTGAATTTGCATGAAATAATTGTTGTTGTCGTAAACATGATTAAATAAAATGCTATGGAATAATAGAAGTCAATAAACTTGATTTTTGAATAAAGTGCCATGAATACAAATAGTTCGGATTAAGAATGAATTGAATAAAAGAATGATGTGAAAATCATTCCGAATTGGATAGGATGTTATAAATTGAGTAGAAGCAATTGGATTTAAATTGGAACCTTATCAATTTTTTATAAAAAATGTTTGTATACATTGTTTATAAAATATGGTTTTGAATTGTTAAGAAGCAGAAATTGATTTTGAAATCAATTAAATTGGAAATGAGTTTGTTTGGGCATAATTATGGATTAGAGTTAAGTAAATGGTTGTACCCACTTAAAGTTTAATGCAAACGGTGTTTGTGTCAGTTATAAACAAATGGAACTAGTTTGGAAACTATATAAATTAGTTATGAAGTTATTTATTTTGCATTGCTTATGTTATTGATGTGTTGTGGTTGCTTAAATGAATGCAATGTTCTAAATTTTCATAAATATGTTGCTTATGTGTTTAAACTGAGTAAGTACAGGTACCAGAAGATTGTATAGCGGGATTTTGGGCACGCAAATGCTAAAATTAAATAAGCCACTTGCTTAAAATGTTAAATAAGGCACGCCTACGCAATACAAACTAGGAAATATGAACTGTTTTTGGTTTTTCCAACCGTGTGGGTCGATGTATATATATTTATATCTTTTGTCAAATTGCAAAGCTCCTCTGTACAAAGGGGACTCTGCCAAAAATTTTCAGAAATTTTGAAGTTAGAAAATTTTTGGAAATTTTTGAAATTTTTGTTAACGACAAATGTTTTCAAATTGGAAATTGAAATAAATTAGTGAATGAAACTAATTAGGAATAATGATATAAATAAAAAATAGAATTTAAATATTCAGGGTTATAGATAAATTGAATTCATATGAAAATGGAAGAATTAATTTGAATAATAATGGATATAAACTAAAGTGGTAAGACGAAAATAAATATAAGAAACACATAAGATGTTTATACTAACTTAAGTAAGGAAAATGCATTCTCAATTGGGAACTGATATTCAAATATAATCTAAAATAATATTTGAATGAATAGATATTGACATTTGTAATGATGTCGATAAAATGTTTTGAATATTGTGATTGGACATATTGCTGTGTAAGATATGCAGGTAATAGAAAGGTAAAGAACATTGATTCTGATTTCAGAAGATAAAATTTAAATGCTCGACAAAAAGGTATGTGTTTGAATTTCTATATGGATATTGATTGGGATTTTGATCGAGCCATTTGGCTTTTTGTTTTCTTTTGGGTTTTTGAGAGGCTGTAGAGCCATTTTGTAGTTGTACCGAGCTAGCCGCGCAAAGGAGACGCTGGCAAAAAATTTCGGAAATTTAGGGTGTTAGAAAAATTTTGAGAAAATTTTGATAATGCAAAATTTGAGTTTAAATTGAAAACTTGAATGGTCAAACAAATAGTATAGATTGAAACTAGGGACAAGTTTGGAAGTTAATAAGAAGGGTAATGCATCTTTTATCAAAAAGATAGTTAGTAGGATGTTGAATAGTTGGATTTGGAGTAATAGTATCGGGTATCGGACCATTCTTCCTAATTAGTAATTTCGGGGACGAAATTCTTTTAAGGGGGAGGAACGTAACGACCCGGGTTTTCGGATGGTTAAATTGAGTTATTTAAATGGGTTGAAATATTGATTTGAACTATAAATTGATTTGAATATGAAAAGTTTGGTTTTATTTAATGTAAAAGTGATTCAGAATTTAAATATAACAATTAATTGAATAAATTAAATAGTAATTGACAATTGGGTAAATTATTTAAAATTTGAAATTGTAAGTTTGTTAAAAAATATTTTAACGGCTTATAAAAGTTATATTGATAATACTGGAAATAATAGATGAGCTAAAATTGAATTTAACTGTCGTTTGTTAAGTTTTAAATTTGCATAGTTAAATTGACAGTTAAAAATAACCTTTCGAGGCACATTCTCGGAATTCAACGAAACCAGTTCCGTTGGATCCGTAATATTGAATTATTGCCGGATTTCAAATTTCGTAATTTTTGGAGTGACCGCGTGATTGTACGATAAGAATACGCGCTATAATTTATATTGAATTCGAGAAGATTTTAAAGTATAGCGTTTAAAATAAAATACTTAGCGTAGCTTCCCCAACACACCATTTTTCGTCTTCCTTAATATGCCTCCCATCTTCTTTATTATCACGTTGCTGCCTGTTTCACTCTTCGATGGCATAACTTAAAATTAACTTTAACAATGGCCGCTTACTTTCTCTTAATCGCGAACAAACTCTTCCTCCTTTATTCAAATTACCGAACCCTCTACCCTATTTTCTCAAAAGCTCAAAGACGATTCACGGCCTATGTGTAAAAAAAACCTAGCTTGAAATCAAAATCGAAGAGAGGAGGGAGGGGCGCTCGTGCCTGAGTTGCGCGCGAGTCGTTCTAAGCCAGCGAGGGGGGCGACAATGGGAAGGCAGCCGCAGTTGGTTCGCGACTTCGTAGAGTCGGCGGTTCAAGGTAGGTGGCGCGATGGTGTGCGTTCGATTTGAAGGAGCGCGTGGTTTTGGGGGCAGCAGCGGTGGTCGCGGCATCGGATGGTGATGCTCGCTAGTGGCGGCGGGCGACATTGAAGGCCAGCATGGTGATTGCGGGTTTTGGGTATGGCCTCTTTTTATTTTATTCGTTTTTAATTTACAAAAAAATTAGATACAAATTTGTTTTAAACATCTACAGTAAAACAAGTCTTATATATATACAGTGACTGAATATAGATATGATGATTCTCATATATTTATAGGAACAGAAAGATTGTTATATATATATATATATATATATATATATATATTTGCAGAAAAAGAATATACGTACTCATTTTGATTTAAATGTACTTACATAAACAGTAAAACACATTTATAGATAGGGTTTTAGAAATTTTAAAATATTTAAGAATTTATATAAAATGAGATATTAAAACCTAAATTATTTTTATAAGTAATTGGGAAATAGAAAGTAAAATAAATATACATCTATATATTTTAAATATTACTAGTCTACTTAAAAATAATGGAGTAGGTGATTAATTTGTTAATTTAATTATTTAATGATTTTAGTTACTAAAAGATTTATAAAGGGAAAAATTAGTTTAAAATATAATTATTTGTTAAAATAAATCATTAGTTGAAATTAAATTATTAGAGTTAAAGAATAAATTTATTTAAACGATAAATAATTATTCGGTTGTTCAATATTAATAAAATTCATCAAATTGTTATTCAAGGTCAAAAATTGAGAAACCAAGGCAATACTGGAATGGATTTAAAAGCAAAGGTGAGATTTTCTCACTCATTTGGATGCCCTAAATTAAATTTAAATGTTAAATTTAAATTATTGGATGTGTTTTGTGATTGATAATAATTTATTCACTGGTTCATATCATAACCCATATACTGTATTATCCATTTGAAAGTGGAATTGATATTTTATTATGTGCTAACATTTGTGGATGTAGGGAAACAGGTTGGAGGGAACCAACAGGATTCCTCAAAGATATTTATTATATATATTGTTGCCATATGACAGGATGAATGATATTGATATGGATTTGCATGCGAATTAAATTTATATGGGAATTGGAATTTACTAGAATTTTTAAATACTATAAATAATTTGATTGAAGGAAGTTAAATGAAATTTTAAATTAAAAGAATATCTCTTTAGGATTTGAATTTACTTCTATTGAGACTAAAGTAAAATTAAAAGAATATTTATTACTTTAGTTAAACTTAAAATTAGTTAAAGTTGAGTTTGGAAAAAATTAAATTATATACAAAGACTTGAAGAAAATATTGTAATCGAAGAATGGATTTGAAGTGAAGGAAAACTATATTAAGAAATAAAATAAGAGAACTATATTAAGAAATAAAATAAGGAAGTTTTATTAAGGAATGAAATGGAATTTTATTAAGGAACAATATGGAATTGAATTGAAAAATAAAATTATAAAATAAGATTTTTGAATAAATTGTTTTCATAAATAAATGAAGAAGAAAACTCAAGGAGTTATAAATTTATAAACGGAGTTATAAATGGGAAAGGAAGATACCAGTGGATATGAAAAGGAATAAGTTATGAACTTATAATGTGTTATAAATTTGTTGAAGCGGAAATAGTAAAATATTTCCGAAAGTAAGAAGTGTGAATTTGGACAAGAAGCATTATGGATGAATATTGGGTTTTCTAAAATTCTAAACTTATTTTAAAAAAAAGAGTATTTTAAATTACTACACTATATAAATTTCTTGTAAATTATCACTTGAATTTTAAATGTTTCGAATTAGATATTTTCGAAGGATAAGCCAATATTTATAATAAACTTTGATTTTCTAAAACCAGTTTTTACAATTTATCATTAACTGGATATGAACTCTAATTTCTATATTAAATATTTCCTTTAAACCGTGAATTGTATAAAACTATACTTCTTATTTTATAAATCTAAATGTTTTTAAATGCTTTTAAAATCCAATTAATAATCCTCCTGTGATGATAAGTGAGTTATTAAATGAGATAAGATTTATGGGGAATCTTATTAAGCGAAGGAATTGAGTTTGAAAATTTATAAACAAAGTATAAATTGATTTTGAGAAGGGAATGAGATAATAAGAAATATTTTCAAGGGTTAAATCAGATTGAGTTAAGTGGTTTCATGGAAATAAAAAGGACTGTGAAAATAGATTCAAATGGGTTAAATGGGAATAATATCTGAATGATATTTGAGCTAAATGATTTGTGAAAAATGATTTAATGGTTGCTTGTGTATGATAAATTGATAGTTAAATAACCGACTATCAATATTGGACAATGCGCTGATCGTTTCGAAGAGTACGGGATCGGATTTAATTATTCGAAAACCACTTCGATCCAGTTTGAACGATTTCGAATGAAGACCGTGAAGAGTTGAAGACGGTGATTCGGTTTGTCCAAACCCAGGGCAACTTGTATGGATTGGATGTTTTCAAAACATCGTAAGGTGGACGATGAGCATTCTAAGTGACGCGTTCTTGAAAGGTAACGCTTAACCTCAAGCCTCATCAACCGGGAATGGCTAAAACAGGGGAGGTGCAGCAAGGTTAGGTGGGTCATGCCTAAGCAAGAAAAGATTTTCCCCTGTCTAGACATATTCGGCTTAGTGGGTGGTTGGTCGCGCCAACCACGGGGTTATCTTGTTCGGGACTGTTCAGTAAGGAATGGTTCCGGCCTTATGTTGCAAGAGAGCGGGTGTACTCCTCGGTACTCTGATCTAGGCCAGGTACTGTGACGGGCGGTACCCTAGTAGCCCAACCATTGATAGAAATCCATTCTCCCTACGAGCCATGTACAATTTTTGTTTGTATTACCCACTCTTTGGCTAGTAGCTGGAATTTAATCATGTAACAATTTCGGCTATTTTATAAGTATTTGTAAATAGACCCTATTATAATATCAAAGGATTTCTATAAAAATTGTTTTAGCTATCGTAAGGTAAAAACCCGACATGTTTATTTGTGGCGTGGTCTTAAGATGCTTTGTTTTTCAAAGGATTTTTGAAAATATAATAATCCAATTGAGTGTTACTTTCTCACGCTGGTATTCCAGACTGACTCGGGTGTTGTTTTATATGATGCTCGGGTCAGACCGAGTTAAACATGATTCAGGTTATATGCTGGAGCTCAGAAGACGAGCTGGTGACAGAGCGTATTTACGTATTTTGTCTATTATCTCCGCTGTGTATGGATATGTATGATAGATTGATGTACTCTGATGATGGTATGTACGTATATGTATACAGTACAGATTTCTTGTATTTAAAACTGTATTCTATATATTATATTTTATTCCGCTGCGATGTGAGATTCTGATGTTGTTTTCTTTTCTTCTTCTTTTACTTCTTTCTTCTTTTACCCGAAGACTAGTATTTTTGTGCCACTTTGGATTGAACTGTGGTGAATTTTGTTAGTTCAAAGGGGTACGGATTTGCGGGCCTTTACAAATCATTACCAAAGTTTTGCTTCAGAATGAAGGCCAAAGTTTTTAGGGTTGAGAAAATATTTTTGTGCATGAGAATGAAGTGAAATGTGGCTGAAGGAATGAGGATAAGGTCAGCCAATAGTTAATGCAAATGTTGATTGGAATTGAAAAGGCAAAAGGAAGGTGCAAAGACAAAGGCAAGTGCAAGGTTAAAACTCTTCAAATTTCTTAATTTCTTTCAACATTTCTAAACAAATGAAAATTGAATATAAAGAAAATAAAAAAATTAATGTATGAATAAACATAAATAAATAAATTTTAGATAAGTATAAACAAATTTAGAAAATAGCTTAAAAATAGAAACTACATTATAAAAATTGTAAATAAATACAATAAGCTTTGGAAAATTATATCATCACTTTAAAAATGTTTTAAAATAAAATTATATACCTAACATGCCATATAACACATATTTGAACAAGATATGAAAAATAAAATATTATTTATATAAATTAAAATAGACAATTTTATTGAATAAATCAATTTACATACAATATTGAAAAAAACATAACTTTCACAATATAAATCGGATTTCAACGAAATGAAAAGCAATATTCATGAAATTTAATTTATTTTCATAATAAAAGATAAAATTAAAAATTCAAATATTTAAATTTTAAATTTGAAAGTCAATGTTTGACCAGATTTTTTGGAAATATTCTACTTATTCAGGTTTGGAATTATAATTCACACAAAAATAAAACTTTATATTTAAAATAACAATCTTTATCCATTTTAATAAATATAATAAAATTTTTAAATTAGGAGTTTCAATTTAAATAATTAAAATAAACAATTAAAATAAATCTCAAAATTCAGGGTTGTTACATTGTGCCCAACTATGTTGAAATGTGGGATACAAGCATTTCAGCTATTTTTATGTTTTACTTTGACCTCTAGAAATTATTATAATATCACTAGATTTTCTATAAAAATTATTTTGTTTTTCGTAAGGTAAAAACCCATCGGTATTTATGTGCGGCGTGGTCTTATGAGACACCTTTGATTTTAAAAGGGTTTTAAAACATAATAATTCAGTTGTTTGAGTTTACTCGCACCAGACCCATGTCTAAACCGGATTTTTATTTTCATTCCCTAAAACTCTTGGCTGCTCAAATTCTTATGGGCAGCCAAGTAGTTCAGGTTTTTCCCATGGATGCGTTTTGGTGGAACTTAGGGCAGTAGGCTTCATCGATAGCTACTTATTGTCTTGTTTATGTTGTATTATATGTATCTTGTATCAGTTAGGCAAGGACAGGCTGTTAAACTGTCCTAGGGTAGAATTTATATTTGTATGACTCTGATGTATCATTTTTGAAATGACTTTATAAAGTATTATGTTGATTAATATATGTTATTCCGTTGCGTTGTGCGATTCTGTGGTTGTTTAGTTTCTTCTATCTTCTATCTCTCTTCTTTCCTCCTAATGATCGGTCTTTCCGGTACTTGAATGCTCGATGCGGAATACAGTGGATGTATTAGTGTCGATTTTCGACAGTCGAAAATCATGTTCGTTACATATTATATGTATAATATATGTAGTACGATTTCAAAAAGGGTTTTGAAATAAAAATGGATATTTAGTTCTTAAGTTTCCCTAAAGGAAATTGATTTAAAATAAAAGGTGTTTTGATTAAAAAATGGATATGAAGTTTTTAATAAGCATTGTTTTATTGAAATCATAGCTTTGTTTAAAACATGTAAGTCATATAAACTATTTGATATTATTGGGATGACTAATAAACATCTTTAACTTAGCAATGTCTATGGAAAGTAGATTTAAGGATCGAGTTTGGATACGAGCATCCTACTTTTCTTTGTTACTTACCGTATCAGATAGTTGCAGAGGTTGATATACTTGACTCGTTTTTAAGACCTAGATTTCATTTGGGCCTTATTTTTAATTTTGAAAAATAAATTAAAATTGTCATTTTGATATACCTTAAGATATAGAAGAGTATTACATAAGTAAATAAGAGTGGAGTACGTTTATAATTTAATATTTTATAAAAATGTGTCTTTATGAAATGTTTTTAAGCTTAAGCAAAAATTTATGGAGTAATTCATAAATAATTTTAGTATTAAATGAAATACTAAAAATGAATGTGAAAGTGAATTAGGAAGACGTTGGTGTAGTTAAAAAAACCAATAAGATTATGCACGTAAGTAGCACGGAAACCATTTCATTTGCATGCTTCTTGATCTAAGATTCGTGTACATAGCTTCAGAATGATTCACACTAATCTAAAAAAGGATTTCTTTCTTAATTCTTGACAGCAAAAACTAGATTCGGATTCTTGATATGAATCTAAGGTTTCCTATCATAGTACATGGCTATATAAGGAGAGTGGAGATTTATAATCAAAGAACCTGATCGGAGTCTACATTAGGAAGGTCGAGTGAGCGATGCTAGTTTAGAAATCTATGTATTCGGGCAAGTTGTCAGGTCAAATATTGCGTATAGATGATCTATGTACATCATATAGGCTTAGGTTTATTTGTATGCTTTTTTTATGGCTTAGGAAAGTTTAAGAGTGACTTTCAATTTTTTTTCTAAGGTAGCTTAGGTAGCTTAGATAATCTTCTAAGCAATAACTTAAAGTTGATGAGTGTAATGGTATTCTTAGGAAATTATATATATGTGTGTGTGTGTGTGTGTGTGTGTGTGTATTTAGGTATGTATGTATGTATGTATATGTATATCCTTGGATGATTGAGAAAGTTATGAACCTAAGAAAAATTATAAATCTTGTTTGTTTTTCTCTTAGTATTTTAAATAATTTTAAGTGTTAGTTTATTCCTTAATGGAATTTGATTTGACTGATAGTGTGATTTTATATACTATGGTTTATAAAATATGAATTTATAAATAAAAGATTTTTAAGTTGTCGTTTATTAAGACTTAAATCTCGGTGCTTTTGAAAAGTGATTTCGAAAGAATTTGTAAAAGAAAAAATAATATTATTTTGAAAACTTTGGTAAAGTTTATTATTTCAGAATATTGGAAAGGAATTTTCGTGATGTGGTTTTTTAAATTTTTTGTTATGAATAAAGTTGGACGATTGAGGGGTTTTTCGATTTGGAGGACTCATCAGGTATGCTATGACTGCTTTTCTTGGGCCAAAAGATAATCCATTAAGGGTAGAACAAATGGAAAGATAAGAAGAAACTTCAAAATCATATAATCTCACCGCGAATCTGATTAACATATATTAGGTAATATAGAATATTAAATTATCATTTCCATAATAATAATACATCAGAGTCAATATATTACCACCTTCAACTTGATAGTTATAACTATTTGGCCATATAAATTATGGAGATCATACACAAACACAGTGAAATAAGATAATAACTAAGGTGAAGCCAACTACTCCAGCTCCTTCAAAATGCTTCCGTAAGAAACTTGGGTCACTTGGATACTCATACAAATTTTAATACCCAAGAATTTAAGGAAAAGAAAATAAAACTCTAGGTCAGACATGGGTCTGGTGTGAGTAAACTCAAACAGCTTAATTTTTACTTTTATAAAACACTTAGAAAATCCAAGGTATCTCGTAAGATCATGCGGTACATAAACATGGACGGGCTTTTACTTTACGATAAACAAAACACTCTATATAGAAATCAAGTGGAATTATGATAATGTCTAGGATTTTTAAAGAAAATAAAACATAGATGAAATGCTTGCATCTCACATTTCAACATATTTAATACAACTAAATCCGTACGATACTTATTGGAGAATATAATCCATACATGACCAGGTAAGGAACTACCTTCTGAAGGTGCACCTCTAGGTAAAAATACACCTGGGATCTGACAAGAACATCTTGTACCCTTGCTACATAGAACCGACCTACCACTTTACTAGTGCTACCGAATACAGCACCACCATGGTTGGGATCTTCAACCGTACCGGAGTATACAAAAATGGGTCAAATATCGATTCTAGATATGGTGATGACATACCCTAATGGGAGCGAACCACATAGTCCTGCTGCATACCCTGTTTTGGTCATTTTTGGTTAATGAGACCTGAGGCTACGTTTACCTTTTGTTATCCATAAAATATTCTCAAGAGTGAAAGTATGAAAAAAGGAAAAAGAGCATTGATGAGGATAAAAAACATTAGAAGTGGTCTCTAAAAATAGTAAATAAGAGCTTTCGAAGAGGTAGAAAGGTGCCTTTCGAAGGCGATGGCTTATAGGTTTACAGCTTTCAAAGTGGTCGAAAGGCACCTTTCGAAGGCAATGAATAGCGTACTTTCTGCATGTGCACCAAGCCATTCGAAACGATTGGTTACATCTTTATTTCCCTCCACCAGAAGAATGTTCAGCCAAATTAACCCTTTCGAAAGCATATATTAGCCTTTCGAATTGGTTAAAGCCATCATCACCCATGAAAGGAAAGACTATAGGAATTCTAAAAGTCTTCCCCAAACACAAGGAGATAGAGTTTTGCACCAGACATGTGACGACCCATAATTTTTGAGCAATTGAAATTGGAATATTTAATTGATTTTAAATATTTCAAAGTCAATTTTAACTCGAATTCAAATATCACCAATTATTTGATAGTTAAATTTTTAAATTAAATAAGTTGAAGTTGGGTAAAATGTTGAATCTAGAGTTTTAAAACCTGTTAAAAATAATTTGAAGGTTTGTAAAACCTATATTAATAACACTGGAAATAATAGAAGTTGTAAAATTGAAATTATCAGTGGTTTGTTCAGTTTGAAATTTTATATCGTTTAAATTGAATTTAAAAATAGCCTTCCGAGGCACAGTCTCGGAATTCGACGAAACCAGTCCCATGGGATCCGTAATATTGAATTATTATCGGATTTCAAATTTCGTATTGATCGGAGTTGTTGTGTGAGCGTACGATAAGTAAACGCGTTGAAAATTAAATAAAACTTTAGTTGATCAAATTAATATCATCGGTGCGTCCTTAAACACGCTTTCTTTTTATTTTATTTAATTCTCAGCCGAAATTCCTTCTCAATCAGCTGCCTTTCCTTCTTATCGTTGTCTCCTCTCGTACATAACAACAATGATCGTGTCTCTTTTCCCCCTTTTATATTTACAACCGAGCCTCCATGTTTTTGAAAAAAAAAATCTGTCCCCTTCTCTTCAAATAAAAATCAAGGTCAAGATAACATGGCTGCCCTCGTTTCCTAATATAATTCGAACAATCAATGGCGGTCGCCTTCTTTTTCAGTCGCGCGTCCTCCCTCTTCAGTTTTCTACAGCAAGAATCGATATTACCTCGATTCAAGGAGGTAAGAGGAGAGAATCGATTCGACCATCATCGCCTTGTCAAGCTCGAGAGTCGCAGAAGCTCAGTGGATTCACGATGGTAGCAGATTTTCGAGCGAGCCATGCCTGGAACAGCGAGCATGTTTGGACGCGATTCAATTGAATCGACATCGCGAGTTCGATGGGGCGTCGAGGGTTGTTCACAATCGTTTGAGGAAAGGGGAGCGCGACTGTGGGTAGTTATCGACATCAATGATGTCGTGTTCGTTGCCAAGTGAAGCTACGATCGAGTCGATTTCTGGTAATCTGTTGTTCTTGGATAATTTTTGCTTAGTTATGATACTTGTACTCTGTAGGATTAGATGTTTGAATCAATAAAATTAAAATAAAGGGTAAACATTTCACAGAAAAGAAATTCTGTTTTACAGATTTACATATATATATATATATATATATATATATATATATATATATATATATATGCATAAAAAAGAAGAAGAAGGGTTTACTATAAACAAAACTACTGTTTTGTTATTTACAAAGGAGAATAATAATATAACAATAGGTTTATAAAACAGTGATATAGATATACTGCTGTTGTGAAGGAAAAAATTATCCTCGATTTAGTGATCTATATTTGTAAATATATGTTTATACAGTGAAGTAAATTATTGCTGATATTTACTGAAACAGGAAAATAATTTTTATAAGGTTTAAACAAAAAGGGGTAAATAGAAATAAACCTGTATGTGCACATTTTAATTTACTAGCTGGTTTTAAAAATGTATTATAAGTAATTAACTTGTTAAATAAACAGATTAATTGATTGTAGTTACTACAAATAAATTTATTTAAGGAAATTTGTTAAAACGAGAACTTTAAAATAAAAATAAAATAAATCCACTAGTTAGTTAAATTAAACTAAACTGTAAATCAGAAATTAATTATTCGATTAATTTAAATATTAATAAATTATACAAATTGTTTATTTAAGGTCAAACACCTGGAAATCCAAGGCAATATGGAAGTGGATTACAAAACAAAGCAAAGGTGAGTTAATCTCACTCAGTGTAAATTTAAATTTAAATGATTAAATTTGAAATAATTGTTTGAATGGTTGAAATTGATTGATTGTTGTGCTATAGTATGATATATTCTGGAATTGGCATATTATGTGATGCTAACGTCTGTGGATGCAGGGAAAACAGGTTGGAGGGATCCAACTGGACCCCTCATATTTATTTAAATTATTTAATACCCTCTGTGGTGATTTATTTGATATCCTATGATGATCTTTATTGGTATATTGAATGCTATGGTTCGATTGGATATAATTAGGTATGATGAATTACTAAAAATATATAAATTGGATTTTTGTAAGATAATAAAAGAAGTGAAATTGTAAGTAAAATAATTATAGAAATTTGAATAAATTTTTAAACGAATTGGAAAGAAATAAAGTGACTTAAAGATTCTAGTAAATAAATCTTGAGTATAGAAAGGAAATTTGAATAAACAAAGAGCTAATGAATTTTAATCTTCAGTGATATTAATTAAAAGAATAAAACATTTATTTAAAATTTAAGATTTAAATTATTAATAGGAATAATGAAGAAGTTGGGAAAAACTGAAATCCGTATATTTCACTTAAAAAGGTTTAAAAACAAACGGGAAATAATAACATTAATAATAAGTCCATAATTAATGAATGTTAAAATGAATTAAGAAAGTATTATTTCAAATAAAGTAAATTGAAAATCAATTTGGGAAAATTGATTTAAGTGATTGAAGTTGGAATTTTCTCTGGATAGCCAAGTACATGTTTTAAAAAGTAAATTTTTAAATATAAATTAAAAGATTAAAAGTTGTTTTTAAAGAAAGCAAGTTTTGTAAAATTTATTATTTCTAATATTTAAAGTCTCAAGTAAGATTTTCTTTTAATCTATTTTAGTAATAATTATTAAGAAGTAACTTAGTATTTTGTTTTTTAAAGAAGAAATCTAGTTTTATATTTACTAAGTAACTTTATTTTCAAATATTCACATAGTATGTATTTTTGACAAATTATTGAAGTAGCTTTAATTTAAATGTTTTATAAGTATATATTTTAAAGTAAAGTGTTTTAAAATTATTTTAAAAATCTAGTTTTGTGCTTGGTAATATTCAGAGGAGATAGGAAATATTTGGGAAGTTTATTCTGAAAAGAAAGATGGTTTTGGAAACTGTTTTCAAAGGGTTGAAAATAGAAAATATATCTTCGGAAGATATTTTTGAGGTTAATAAATAATTTGGGAAATTATTTATTGTGTGATGGATGTTGTGAATATTAATTGATAGTTAAATAACCGACTATCAATATTGGCCAACTGCGTTGATCGTTTCGAAGAGACCGGGATCGAGATTTATTTCTCGAAAACCACTTCGATCCGGTTTGTACGTTTCATGCGAAAAACGTGTTCGGAGTCGAAGATGGAGCAGTGAAGTGCAAGGGTTAGTCGCTACTAATCCTGAGGATATTTCCAAAACGGATGTAGTAGGAGTAGTGCCTTCGGTTTCGTTCGAACCCGGGACAGACTTGTATGGACGAATGCTTGCGAAACATCGTCAGGTGGACGATGGGCATTCTAAGTGAAAACGTTCTAAAGGCAACGCTTAGCCTCAAGCCTCATCAACCGGGAATGACTGAAAATCAGGGGATATGCAGCAAGGTTAGGTGGGTCATACCCAAGCAGGACAAGATATTTCCCCTGTCTAGATGTCCCTTTTTATTCGGCTTAGTGGGTGGTTGGTCGCGCCAACCACGGGGTTTATCTTGTTCGGGACTGTTCAGTAAGGAATGGTTCCGGCCTTTTGTTGCAGGGGATGAAGGGAGTAATCCTCGGTACGGTGATCTAGGCCCCGTACTGTGACACGTGGTACCCCAGTGCCTAGTCATTAGTTGGAAATCCATTCTCCCTACGTGCCTTGTACGAGTTTTGTTTGTATTACCCACTCTGTGGCTAGTAGCTGGAATTTAATAGATGTAACAATTTCGGCTATTTTATAAGTATTTGTATATAGACCCTATTATAATATCAGAGGATTTCTATAAAAATTGTTTTAGCTATCGTAAGGTAAAAACCCGACATGTTTATTTGTGGCGTGATCTTACGAGATGCTTTTGTTTTCAAAGGATTTTTGAAACTTTAATAATCAATTGGGCGTTGTTTTCTCACGCTGGTAATCCAGACTGACTCGGGTGTTATTTAACTGTAATGCTCGGGTCAGACCGAGTATTATAGGATACAGGATGTGATGCTATGGAGATCAGGAGGCGAGCTGGATGACGATACGTACTCACGTACTTGT
The DNA here is from genome assembly GCA_030765085.1 of Allium cepa. Classification (NCBI taxonomy): domain Eukaryota; kingdom Viridiplantae; phylum Streptophyta; class Magnoliopsida; order Asparagales; family Amaryllidaceae; genus Allium; species Allium cepa. The sequence goes on along the minus strand of CM060941.1, from coordinate 597,620,526 downwards.
ATATATATATTATTCCGCTGTTGAGTTGTTGTGTATCCATTGTATGTTATTGATGTGAGCTGTGACTGATGTACTCTGATGATGTAATGTATGTAAACAGATACATTTGATTTTGAGTAAAGATTATTTACTATTTATTATATATTATTCCGCTGCGATGGTTAGATTCTGATGTTGATTTTGTTTTCTCTTCTTCTACCTCTTCTTCTTAAATCCAAATGGTTCGTATTTCTGTGCAACTTGAGTTGATTGTTGTAGAATAGTGTTAACTCAAGAGGTACGGATTTGCGGGCTGTTACAGTTGGTATCAGAGCTTAGGTTGGTGATAACCTTGGCTTTGGTGGGAATTACTCATTATAAATAGAGTCAATAGTACTCTAAAATGAGTTTGAGCGTATTAATAAATATGAGCGCGTATTTGTTAGTGGATACAAAAATGGTTTTATATTGTGTTGATTGATTTATTGAGTGGCATATGAACCTTCGTCGGCACAGTCTGGACAACTGTATCAAAGGGGTTTCTAAACACTTGAATAGAACAGTTCGATACAATATTGTTTTAAATAGGGTAAATGAAATAATTTTACCCAAAGTTATTTTTGTATAGAAAAGAAATGATTTTTCGTAATGGTTATAGTTATATATGAATGCTTGGTTGTTAGAAATGATAATGTTAAATTATTATAAATATGTAAAAGTGAATGAGAAATTGAAATAATAACTAAAGGTTAAGAAATCAGTAAGGAATAGATATCATAATTATAAACCAAGAAACAAATTCATAAACAAATGAAATTTGTAAATGTAACTTATGCATGTGAATTATAATATGATTAATAATAATAATTAAAATAAGATAGATTTCAAAGTAATGTTGAATATAGAGTTAAAGGATTGGGAATTTGAACTTTGGAAATTTAAATTCCCTTGAATTTGAGAAAGATTCTCAAAAGGGTTGGGAAAATAATATATATTTGAGGAATATCTTGAATTGGATTTAAAATCTGGTGTGACTTGAAATTAAGAATATTTGAAATGTTTTAAAGAGATAAAAGCATTGAACTCTTTACGGTCACTGGAAAATAATTCCGATGATGATCGCGACATCATCGGTGTTCATTTTCGAGTTTCCAAGAGAGAAATTGCTACCAAATTTTTTTAAATTGGAATTAGTTGCAAAGGATAAATTTGATTTTAGAAATGCAAGGGATTTTGGATATAAGTGATTTCAAAGGAAATTTGTTGGAAATAAAAACCAGGATTGGTTTGAAATTTTTGTGAAGTGTGATTTTGGGATGTTGGAGATTTCAAAATGATTTAGGACCAAAGTAGGTGTTTTTAAATTCCTGATGAGATAGCTGTAAGCTTATAAATTGTTAATTTATAAATTGAGATGACTTTTAAATCAGGAAGGAAATACAAGCTTTGAATGTCGGAAATTTAAATTTAAAAAGAAAAGTTGAAATGAAAATTACTTGGAGTTGGAAATAAAAATTTGATTGGATTGAAATTATTGAATAAGCTGAAATAATATCCAGTTGTATTCGAATTAAGTTGAAATTGAATTGAGTTAAATAAATCCGAGTTAAAGTAAAATTGAATTGGAATAAGAATTCAATTTAATTGATGAATTAAATTCTTACCTGGATAACTGGAAAATAAGTGGATAAGAAATTAATTGGTTAAGAGTTAGATTGAGTTAAATAAATCAGAATAGCATATAAAAGAATTAAAAATGCATGGAATAAAATAGGCTTGAGTTAAAAATAAAAGATGAATATATTCAAGCTTATGATGAAATCTAATTGTATAAAAACGATAAGTTGTGACTTATTAAATTGAAAATGGACGTAAGCTAAATGAATGAAGGAAAGTGAATTGAATTCAACTTAAGACCAAGTTTAATGATATTGGGTGGAATTTAAACCAAGTAAAAATAAATTTGGATCGGAATAAAATTTGGTGGGTTGTAAATAATATTTAAAGCAATAAAAATTCACAATGGATTGAGTGGATAAACTAATTATATTGAATAAATGAATGGATGTGATAAATAAGAACCAAATGGAGTATGGCTTAAATAAGTTGAGAAATGGTTATTGAATGATATGGCTTGGTTGTTTTGAGCTAAATAAAATAGTTGGAATAAACAAATATGGAATGACATGTAAATAAATGGATTGTAAATGGTTTGGATGAACTAGTTTGGTTAATAAAATGAAATGCAAGTGAATGTATTCAAATTTGATATGCAATGAAATGAGAATATATAGATTGAGAATAAATTTGAAAATGAAATAGAATTAAGTATAAATTGAGTTGGAGTCAATTTAAATTGGTTATAAACATAAATACTTATTTATTCACATAAATCTTGTCGAATTGCATAGAATAAATTGTTTTTGGATGTAAATGGAAGTAGTTAAAATTCTATGAATGAATGGAAGTAAAATAAATTGATTTTGAAAGCAATTGAATAAAATATGAGTTCAGTTTGCTTAAGAATAAATAAAATGTAAACGATTGAGTTTTAAACCATTCAAACTGATGAGACTGTATATGAATGGATTGAAAACCCTTTGAATTGAGTGAAAATGGTTTGTAAGTTAATTGAAACAGTTGAATTGGTATGAAAACTATATGAATTGCTTACGGAAAAATGTTTGGTGTGAATTTCTTTTAGAATTCATATGTTTTAACTATTGTAAATAAGTAAAATGTAGTTAAACTTCATTTATATCGTACTTACATGTTTAAATTGAGTAAGTACAGGTACCTAGAAGCCGTGTGGCTGGATTTGGTTGGGCTATTTGTTAAAAATAATAAGCTGCTTGCTTAAAATGCTAAATAAGGTACGCCTACGCAGTAAAAATAGGAAATATGAACTGTTTTTGGTTTTTCCGACCGTGTGGGTCGATGTATATATATTTATATCTTTTGTCAAATTGCAAAAGCTCCTCCGTACAGAGGAGACTTTGCCAAAAATTTTCAGAAATTTTGGGAGTTAGAAAATTTTAGAAAAACTTTGGATAATTGTGTTAACGACTAGCGAATTCAAATTAGAAACTAAACTGAATTAGTAAGTGAAACTAATTAAAATAATGACCTAACTTAGTTATAAATGAAAAACAAGATTTATATATTTAGAGTTAAAGATAAATTGGATTCATGTGGAAATGAAAGAATCGATTTGAATAGAAATAGATATAAACTAAAGTCGGAGTAAAATAAATATAAGAAACACATAAAATACTTATACTAACTTAAGTATGAAATGGTGCATTCTTAATTGGAAATGGAATATCACAAATACATTCTAAGTTAATGTTTGAATTAATAAATACTGACATTGGTAAGAAAGTTGATATAATGCTTTGGGAATATTGTGTTTGGATATTAGTACTAAACAGGATATGCAGGTATTATAAAAGGGAAAAGAAAATTGGTTTTTGATTTCAAGAAGATAAATTTGAAATGCTCGACAAAAAGGTATGTACTTAAATTTGGTATGAAATTTGATTGGGACTTGGATTTGGATTGAGCCACTCGGCTTTTTGTTTTCTTTTTGGATTTGGGAGGCCGTAGAGCCATTTTGTAGTTGTACCGAGCTAGCCGCGCAAAGGAGACGTTGGCAAAAAATTTCGGAAAATTAGAGAGTTAGAAAACTTTTGAGAAATTTTGATAATTCAAAACTGGTTTTAAGAATAAAACTTGGATAGTTGGGCAAATAGGAATGTTTACAAATTAGGAAAATGTTTGGAAAGTTAATAAGGGTAATGATGGGCTTTTGTAAAGGATAGTGGTTGGATGTCGAATTGTTTGGTTTTGAGGATAAGTAAACGAGTATCGGACCGTTCTTCCTAAATAGTAATTTCGAGGACGAAATTCTTTTAAGGGGGGAGGAATGTGACGACCCATAATTTTTGAGCAATTGAAATTGGAATATTTAATTGATTTTAAATATTTCAAAGTCAATTTTAACTCGAATTCAAATATCACCAATTATTTGATAGTTAAATTTTTAAATTAAATAAGTTGAAGTTGGGTAAAATGTTGAATCTAGAGTTTTAAAACCTGTTAAAAATAATTTGAAGGTTTGTAAAACCTATATTAATAACACTGGAAATAATAGAAGTTGTAAAATTGAAATTATCAGTGGTTTGTTCAGTTTGAAATTTTATATCGTTTAAATTGAATTTAAAAATAGCCTTTCGAGGCACAGTCTCGGAATTCGACGAAACCAGTTCCATGGGATCCGTAATATTGAATTATTATCGGATTTCAAATTTCATATTGATCGGAGTTGTTGTGTGAGTGTACGATAAGTAAACGCGTTGAAAATTAAATAAAACTTTAGTAGATCAAATTAATATCATCGGTGCGTTCTTAAACACGCTTTCTTTTTATTTTATTTTATTCTCAGCCGAAATTCCTTCTCAATCAGCTGCCTTTCCTTCTTATCGCTGTCTCCTCTCGTACATAACAACAATGATCGTGACTCTTTTCCCCCTTTTATATTTACAACCGAGCCTCCATGTTTTTGAAAAAAAAATCTGTCCCCTTCTCTTCAAATAAAAATCAAGGTCAAGATAACATGGATGCCCTCGTTTCCTAATATAATTCGAACAATCAATGGCGGTCGCCTTCTTTTTCAGTCGCGCGTCCTCCCACTTCAGTTTTCTGCAGCAAGAATCGATATTACCTCGATTTGAGGAGGTAAGAGGAGGGAATCGATTCGACCATCATCGCCTTGTCAAGCTCGAGAGTCGCGGAAGCTCAGTGGATTCACGATGGTAGCAGATTTTCGAGCGAGCCATGCCTAGAACAGCGAGCATGTTTGGACGCGATTCAATTGAATCGACATCGCGAGTTCGATGGGGGGTCGAGGGTTGTTCACAATCGTTTGAGGAAAGGGGAGCGCGACTGTGGGTAGTTATCGACATCAATGATGTCGTGTTCGTTGCCAAGTGAAGCTGCGATCGAGTCGATTTCTGGTAATCTATTGTTCTTGGATAATTTTTGCTTAGTTATGATACTTGTACTCTGTAGGATTAGATGTTTGAATCAATAAAATTAAAATAAAGGGTAAACATTTCATAGAAGAGAAATTCTATTTTACAGATTTACATACATACATACATATATATATATATATATATGCATAAAAAAAAGAAGAAGGGTTTACTATAAACAAAACTGCTGTTTTGTTATTTACAAAGGAGAATAATAATATAACAATAGGTTTATAAAACAGTGATATAGATATACTGCTGTTGTAAAGGAAAAAATTATCCTCGATTTAGAGATCTATATTTGTAAATATATGTTTATACAGTGAAGTAAATTATTGCTGATATTTACTGAAACTGGAAAATAATTTTTATAAGGTTTGAACAAAAAGGGGTAAATAGAAATAAACCTGTATGTGCACATTTTAATTTACTAGCTGGTTTTAAAAATGTATTATAAGTAATTAACTTGTTAAATAAACAGATTAATTGATTGTAGTTACCAAAAACAAATTTATTTAAGGAAATTTGTTAAAACGAGAACTTTAAAATAAAAATAAAATAAAACCACTAGTTAGTTAAATTAAACTAAACTGTAAATCAGAAATTAATTGTTCGATTAATTTAAATATTAATAAATTATATAAATTGTTTATTTAAGGTCAAACACCTGGAAATCTCAACCTCCTATCGAGGCGTGCCGCTAGGCATTTATGAGGCTTTACACGTATTCCGAACACAATGGAACATGTTTCGGAGGCTAGTTTGATCGTATGCGCGAGTTACAGAAATAAACGATCGATATTAAGTTAAATCGATTAAAATAATCTAAGTGTTTTGAGTTGCCAGGGTCAAACGACAACTCCGATTGCTTCGAAAATTGAAATCCAATAATAACTAACTATTATGGATTCAATGGAACTGGTTTCGTCGAATTCCGATACTGTGTCTTGGAAAGCTATTTTTAAATATCGATCTAAACGATATATTATTAAAATTGAACAAATCACCTTTAATTTAAATTTCAACCATTCTATAATCTCCAGTATCATCATTATAAATTTTATAAGCCTTCAAATTATTTAAATAGGCTTAGAAATTTATGATTCAACAATTTACCCAATTTCAATTATTGAATTCAATATTTAAACTATATAATTCAATGATTCAATTATCAAGTAAATATTAATATTTGGAATTCAAGTTTAAAATTAACTTCTGAATATTTAAAATCAATTAATTATTCCATTTTAAATTGTTAAAAAAAATCCAGGTCGTCACATTCCTCCCCCCTTAAAAGAATTTCGTCCCCGAAATTACTAGTTAGGATGAATGGTCCAATACCCGTTTACTTTTTCTCCAAAACCAACAGTTTTATCAACATCCTATCAACTGTCCTTTTATTAAAACCCATTATCACATCAACCAACTTCCCAAAACCTTCTATAGTTTCGAACAATACCATTTTGCTCAATCATCTAAATTTCAATTTAAAACCAAATTTGGAATTATCAAAATTTTCTCAAAAATTTTCTAACTCTCTAAATTCCCGAAATTTTTTTCCAGCGTCTCCTTTGCGCGGCTAGCTCGGTACAACTACAAAATGCCTCTACAGGCTCCCAAATTCAAAAGAAAACAAAAGCCAAGTGGCTACATCAAAAACCCAATCCAATTTTGTTACACCCCACCTCTATACCCACGCTAGCCAAGAACATTACGGTGAATGCTGTCAACTAGCATGGAGAATAAGGATGTTGAGGAGCGACCATCCGTGTAATTGCTTTGCGCGAGCATCGATATGTCAGATAGTATAACATGCATTTCTTTTTTCAAGAGGGAAATCTGACATACCGACACAAACTCAAAGCTACTACACAGTGGCTATAATATCTTCAGAAACAAATATAGAAATAAACATAACATAAATCAGTCACAGACAATTCATATCACAAAGGCGGAAATAGATATGAATATTACACTAGGAAGTGTACATCAGAGTAGTGGTCTAAAAAGATCCACAATATCGCAAAAGAATAGTTACACGAACTACACAAAAGAATAAGTATACATTATGGAGTCTATATCTCAAATGTATACAATAAAAACTACTAATCTAAGTAGTTAACCAAAAGTCAAGGAGGTAATCCCGGATGTAAAGTCAAGCAGAAGCACCTGTAACATCTCGGTCTGACCCGAGTATTATTTAATAAGAAAATAATAAACGGATCAGTCTAACTATAAATATCAGATGAAACGATATAGAGTAAGAGATATGACTAAACACATAATAATCACAATGCCAAGCTGTGATATATATAAGTAATTGAAAATCAACAAGAGATTAATCAATATCACAAAATCTACACAAGAATCAAAGAAATGTCATACTCCTTATTTCGTTCATCAAACCACAAATATTGACGATTATATCAATGTCAATCACAAAAGTCAATGACACACAAATTCACCAATGCACAAATATTGATAAAACTTATCAATGGAAATCACGAAAATTGGTGAAACACAAATTCTAGAAATCATCTCAAGAAATCCAGAAATCACAAAAGGGGGGGAAAGGCCTATCACAAACGGGAGCATAAAGCTCACCAACACGTGTATCACGAACGGAACGCTAATTCCATGGTTGCTAACCATCACAAATTGAGCCGAAGCTCCACAAACGGCCCGAAGACCATGGGTTGCTACCCCACCAATTTGAGTCGAAACTCCACAAAACGGGGTTTAGTCTCCCTCGCAAACAAAGAGACATCGCACATTGCTAGTCTAAATCACAAAGATGATCGTCATGATCAACGAGAACTGTCAATTACACTAAGCTAGTAAATATATGAGTTTAGCTTCATGTCCCATAACCACTTGCTTAACTTAAATATTTACGAACAAACTGTAGATCTCCACTATAAAATTGTCACAAGAGATTCAATCGAACAAGTCCAAGAATTAACCGACGAAGTAAACACAAGCGTTTCATACCACTCGTTTTACTAAGTCGTTTAATTAGATTTCTCACACGAGTGAGGTAAAGGTTTGTATATACTAATAGATTGAAAAACGGTTTAAGAAACGAGCTTTGTACGAAAATAGTGTTGAAATCATTTGAAGAAAGAGTTTTGATATTTACTACTAGTATAGAAACCTTTATATTTTTAAAGTGACAAATCACGAAGAAGATTGTAGGAACAATCAATCACTAAGATTCACATTCGAAAACGTGAATAAAATCCAAAGAAATCGATACCGAATCCATCGAAATGGATATTCCAAGAATTCCCGAAGAAAATAAGTCATCAAAGTCAATAACAAATGATAACAACAGATAGGGAAATAACACAAATCGATTAGAGTTGGAATTTCAGATAACTAGGCAAAATAGGCATAGTTGGCAAATAGCAGCAGGTCAGTCGACCGGACTCCCTGAGTCGGTTGACCGAACCAGGGGTTGGAAGTGCCCGGGCACCAGGTCGGTTGACCGGCCCAGGGGCTCGGTCGACCGAGGCCTGTAATCGGCACTTCCAAACAGAGGCAGGAAGTGCCTAAGTAGCAGGTCGGTCGACCGGCCCAGGGGCTCGGTCGGTCGAACCTGTTGCCAGCACTCCCCTGCCCTATTTCAAAAGAGGTGCAAACTCGATCAAATTGCATTCGCTCAAGCAACGGCGCTAAGGGTTTATGCCTCTCGACTACCCGGCCCTATAAGCTCTTCGATGCACAATCAAAAACACATTCAAACATCAAAGTTAGGATTTTTAAAGATTTGAACCCAAGACACTAAAAATTGGAATATTCACCAAATCAATCCAAACCAAAAGCAATAGCACACGAATAAGTATTAGGAATTCATACCTAACAATCGAAGATAAATATAAGCATAGATGTGAGATAAAAATCTCACCTTTGAACCCAAACGATTGAAGAAGAAGCTTGAAAGCAAAGGAGAATCAACCACTCTTCAAATTCAACTCAAGAAGCTTGATTCTAGGCTTTAAAAGAAGAACATTCCCAAAGTTAGGTTTAGGAATTTATGAAATTGATAAGAGAATGAGTTGGAGAAGAAGAAGAGAAGCTTACCAATGGGTTCTTCTATTAGTTTGGAGCTAGAGTTTGATTTGCAAAAGGAAACTAGGGTTTGGAGTTTTAATTTCCTCTTTCACTCTCCATTAATATAAAAGCTTGAGTATTAGGAAATGAGGAATGAGTAATGAAGAAGAGAAGGGGTTGGGACTGAATACATAGGTGGGGTTATTGGGCTTAGCCCAATCCAAAGCCTTAAGTAAAAAGTAGCAAAAATCAACTTACTCCAAACATATCGAAGCTTATACTCAAAAAGGTCACAAACGGTATTTTAAACTCAATGGGAGTGGTCCCAAGTCCTAATTCGACCGTATGCAAAAAGTAGCTTTTTGGACCAAATTCCGAGTATCGATAAAATATTCAAATAAAATATTTAAATATAAAATCGACAAATATGCGGGTTGTTACAGACTCCCCTCCTTAAAGAATTGCGTCCTCGCAATATTTAAGAAGAAGATATATATAGTAACAACCATAAAAGCATATTCAACACAAAAGAAGTTTGAAGTAAGAAGTTCACCTCAAAGAGCACGAGAAAGTAAGTCCGGACGTGTTCACTCGATGAACTCTTTAGATTCCCAAGAACAATCCTTAGGATTTGAAGACCATTGAACTTTCACAAGCGGAACATCTTTATTTCGAAGACGTCTGACCTCCGAAGCAATAATTCGAATAGGATGCTGCTCATAAGTTAAATTAGGCGAAACTTTAATTTCTTCCACAACACCAGGCTCAAGAATAGAATCGGAATCTCGAAGACACTTCCGAAGTTGAGAAACGTGAAACACGTCATGGATAGCAGAAAATTGAGCCGGTAATAGAAGGCGATAAGCCATGGAACCAATACGTTTAGCGATAGGAAATGGTCCAATGTATCGAGGCGCTAACTTTCCCGATCGACTGAAATGTACAACACCCTTCATAGGTGAAACACGAATGAACACAAGATCTCCCACAGAAAATTCTAACTTCCTTCTCCGGTTATCGGCATTGGATTTTTGTCTACTCTGAGCTTCTTTCATCCTATGACGAATAAGTTCAATTTTCTCTGTGGAATCACGAATAAAGTCTGGACCTAAAATCAGCTTCTCACCGACTTCAAGCCAATAAGAAGGAGATCGGCATGGCCTTCCATAGAGTGCCTCGAAAGGTGCCATACCAATACTAGATTGGAAGCTATTATTATAGGAAAATTCAACAAGTGAAATATGATCTTCCCAACTTCCACCAAAATCAAGAACACATGCACGAAGAAGATCTTCAAGAGTTTGATTCACACGCTCGGTTTGTCCATCGGACTGGGGATGATAAGCGGTGCTAAAATTAAGCTTCGTTCCTAAAGCTTTTCGAAGACTCTTCCAAAATCCACTAGTAAACAATGGATCACGATCACTAACAATAGAAGTAGGAACTCCATGCAATTTAACAATTTCTTCAATAAAAAGTTTGGCCAAAAGAGGTACGGTCCGATTGGACCGAATGGGAATAAAATGGGCGGATTTAGCAAGCCTATCAACTATAACCCATAAGCTATCATGACCCGAAACGAGAACGGGGAAGGCCGTCTATAAAATCCATGGAAATTTGATCCCACTTCCAAATTGGAATCTCTAAAGGTTGCAATAATCCACCGGGCCTTTGATGCTTGGCCTTATTGAGTTGGCAAGTCATGCAACTCTTAACGAAGTTAGCGATGTCAAGTTTCATTCCCTCCCAATAATAAAGTCACTTCATATCTGCGTACATTTTGCTACTACCGGGATGAATGGTAAATTTAGAACGATGTGAATCTTCTAAAATATCTTTACGAAGATCACTAATATTTGGCACGATAAGTCTACCAAATTTTCGAATGCCGCTACGAGAATCAATATCAAAGTCTTTCAAACTTACAATATCAATCCTATCCTTAAAATTTTGGCCAAGAAGAGCCAATTCGGGATCTAGCCCTTGAGCTTCAAGAATGCGGTCTAAAAGAGAAGGATGAGCCTCAAGGCTACATAAAATAAATGATGAGCATAAATCGGATACGCGGTCTCGAATCTCATAAGTGAATAAGATCTCGAGGTCGTTCCATTCGGATATCATCATAGAAACAACAGCTTGTTGTTTACGGCTAAGAGCATCGGCGACACGATTACCCTTACCGGGGGTAGAAAGAATATCAAGATCATAAGGTGCCAGGAACTCGAGTCGACATGAAGTTCCTTATGAGAAAATAAATATTCCAAAGATTTATGATCGAGGAGGAGAACAAATTTCTCCCCCAAAAATGATGATGCCAAATTCTAAAAACGAAAACAATAGGCGCGAGCACTAGATCATGAGTGGCATACCTAGTCTCAATCGGCTTTTAATGATTTACAAGCACAAGTGATAGCATGTTATCTTTTGCAAGAGAACGACATCCAAACCAATACGATTAGCATTGGTACAAAAGATAAAGTCTTGGTTCCCTTCGGGAATCACAAGAATAAGAGTATCGAAAAGAAAGAATTTCTTTTAAATAATCCCCTTTCCTGAAAAGTTAAAACTTTCAAAATTACATTTATCTTTACGTAATAATCTTTCTAGAAAAATTTACATTTTTACAAGTCAATTTATTGTGTCTGACTGTCTCATCAAAGCGTTTAGGAAATTCCTATCGATAACGTTGATCAAGCGCATCGACTAGAATTCTTAAAACACAAAATGGGCAATACAATCACAAAATCATCTATACTTATAAATAAATCTTATGAAAAAATTTGTAAAATTTTTAAATTTCTATTTTCATCCAAAACCAATAAATACAAGAATGGTCTCATAGAAATATTCATAGAATACTTGATTTATAAAATGGATGAAATAAGCTGGACAAACTGAATGACATAATAAGTCATTCTCAAGAATCATAACGAGTGCGGAATGCGGTAAGGGGAATGCTAACCTCCGCAAATCGTAACTAATGAAAACCGGTGGCTAGGTCGACCAGAAAAGACCTTAACACCACACAAGATGTGCTTAGGTGATGATCCTAAGAAAAACTCAAAATTACCGGAAAATTCTCAAACTACATGAATGAGAGAAACAACATTTTCCTCATCATGCGGGCTTAAAGAATAAAATGATGCCATCAAGTTGGAATCGAAATCACAAACGAGAAATAGAAATCTTCTTAGCAGATTAAGAATGTCCAAGATAAGTAGTCCACTAGGGACAAAGTATATGGCTTCATAATGATTAAGCCAATCCTTTCACACAAATCGATTCCGAAGCCTAAGTAAAAATATCGGCTCGGAAAGAAAAATCACATAAAATAATTTCGACATCAACAGAAAGTAAGTTGAGTGTTGCGGATCCATCATCCGGATTCACAATTCCCAAAGAAGACATCAAGCCCAAAATATTCAAAGAAAAAGAATTGACAAGTTCTTTTGATATAAAAATAATGAGATGAACCCATATCAAAAAAGAACTCAAATAGAAAGATCACGAAATAAAACAATAGCATCAAGGATTGAATGTATAATACCTTGACCAAGAGAAGTATCACAAGGGGCTTGCACGACTTTCAACTTTCCCTCCCTCATGCAAGGGAGTTTGGGACATGTAGATAAGTAATGTCCCGAGCCTTTGCAATAGCGGCAATAGAGGGGTTTCAGGCACTTAATTACATAGTGGTCCGTGGAACCATAATTATAGCATTGTTTACGACTTGGGGTAGGAGTCTTGGCTACCGAAGTTTCTTGTTCCACCCTCCTCTTGCTTTGAAGTATGGGGCATACAGAAATATGATGACCTGTATTTTTGCAATAGCGACAAAAGAGTGGCTCCGGACACTCCTTTGCATAGTGGTCCTTAGAATTACAATTGCAGCATCCTCCACGATTAGTGATTGGAGTCTTTGCTACAAAAGTAGTTTGCTTCACTCTCTTATTGGGATTAAGGCTCTTGAACTTAATATGCCTCTTCTTGGAAGTCCCAATATCACAAACACTTCCTTTACCAACCTCTCCATGAAGAAGAGTAACATCCACAAGCTGACTGAAAGAAACTTCAAGTTTCAATGGTAGAACCATTTCAGGGTTCTTACTCAAAGCATAGATAAACTCTTGATTCTTTACAAGATCCAAAAGTTGTTGGGCAGACATGAGTGCGCCATCCAGAGAAGGGCTACTGGATTGACCAGCGCTAGGACTGCTAGAACTAACCATTTCTCTTCCTTTAGAAAAAAAGAAGGAGAAAAGTTATTCTCAAAATAAATATCAAGCAATCTTGATAGATAAAACAAGGAATCATAAAAGAAAATAGGATAGGACGGTATGAAGACCCGAATAAAATCCTAAAGCACGACTCCTAAGAAAGACTTAGGACACGATCCTTGCTAGATTATTCTACATTGTTCCGAAGTTTGGCTCTGATACCAAGCTGTGATGCCCCACCTCTATACCCACGCTAGCCAAGAACATTACGGTGAATGCTGTCAACTAGCATGGAGAATAAGGATGTTGAGGAGCGACCATCCGTGTAATTGCTTTGCGCGAACATCGATATGTCAGATAGTATAACATGCATTTCTTTTTTCAAGAGGGAAATCTGACATACCGACACAAACTCAAAGCTACTACACAGTGGCTATAATATCTTCAGAAATAAATATAGAAATAAACATAACATAAATCAGTCACAGACAATTCATATCACAAAGGCGGAAATAGATATGAATATTACACTAGGAAGTGTACATCAGAGTAGTGGTCTAAAAAGATCCACAATATCGCAAAAGAATAGTTACACGAACTACACAAAAGAATAAGTATACATTATGGAGTCTATATCTCAAATGTATACAACAAAAACTACTAATCTAAGTAGTTAACCAAAAGTCAAGGAGGTAATCCCGGATGTAAAGTCAAGCAGAAGCACCTGTAACATCTCGGTCTGACCCGAGTATTATTTAATAAGAAAATAATAAACGGATCAGTCTAACTATAAATATCAGATGAAACGATATAGAGTAAGAGATATGACTAAACACATAATAATCACAATGCCAAGCTGTGATATATATATATATAAGTAATTGAAAATCAACAAGAGATTAATCAATATCACAAAATCTACACAAGAATCAAAGAAATGTCATACTCCTTATTTCGTTCATCAAACCACAAATATTGACGATTATATCAATGTCAATCACAAAAGTCAATGACACACAAATTCACCAATGCAAATATTGATAAAACTTATCAATGGAAATCACGAAAATTGGTGAAACACAAATTCTAGAAATCATCTCAAGAAATCCAGAAATCACAAAAAGGGGGGAAAGGCCTATCACAAATGGGAGCATAAAGCTCACCAACACGTGTATCACAAATGGAACGCTAATTCCGTGGTTGCTAACCATCACAAATTGAGCCGAAGCTCCACAAACGGCCCGAAGACCATGGGTTGCTACCCCACCAATTTGAGTCGAAACTCCACAAAACGGGGTTTAGTCTCCCTCGCAGACAAAGAGACGTCGCACATTGCTAGTCTAAATCACAAAGATGATCGTCATGATCAACGAGAAGTGTCAATTACACTAAGCTAGTAAATATATGAGTTTAGCTTCATGTCCCATAACCACTTGCTTAACTTAAATATTTACGAACAAACTGTAGATCTCCACTATAAAATTGTCACAAGAGATTCAATCGAACAAGTCCAAGAATTAACCAACGAAGTAAACACAAGCGTTTCATACCACTCGTTTTACTAAGTCGTTTAATTAGATTTCTCATACGAGTGAGGTAAAGGTTTGTATATACTAATAGATTGAAAAACGGTTTAAGAAACGAGCTTTGTACGAAAATAGTGTTGAAATCATTTGAAGAAAGAGTTTTGATATTTACTACCAGTATAGAAACCTTTATATTTTTAAAGTGACAAATCACGAAGAAGATTGTAGGAACAATCAATCACTAAGAATCACATTCGAACGTGAATAAAATCCAAAGAAATCGATACCGAATCCATCGAAATGGATATTCCAAGAATTCCCGAAGAAAATAAGTCATCAAAGTCAATAACAAATGATAACAACAGATAGGGAAATAACACAAATCGATTAGAGTTGGAATTTCAGACAACTAGGAAAAATAGGCATAGTTGGCAAATAGTAGCAGGTCGGTCGACCGGACTCCCTGAGTCGGTTGACCGAACCAGGGGTTGGAAGTGCCCGGGAACCAGGTCGGTCGACCGGCCCAGGGGCTCGGTCGGCCGAGGCCTGTAATCGGCACTTCCAAACAGAGGCAGGAAGTGCCTGGGTAGCAGGTCAGTCGACCGGCCCAGGGGCTCGGTCGGCCGAACCTGTTGCCAACACTCCCCTGCCCTATTTCAAAAGAGGTGCAAACTCGATCAAATTGCATTCGCTCGAGCAACGGCGCTAAGGGTTTATGCCTATCGACTACCCAGCCCTATAAGCTCTTCGATGCACAATCAAAAACACATTCAAACATCAAAGTTAGGATTTTTAAAGATTTGAACCCAAAACACTAAAAATTGGAATATTCACCAAATCAATCCAAACCAAAAGCAATAGCACACGAATAAGTATTAGGAATTCATACCTAACAATCGAAGATAAATATAAGCATAGATGTGAGGTAAAAATCTCACCTTTGAACCCAAACGATTGAAGAAGAAGCTTGAAAGCAAAGGAGAATCAACCACTCATCAAATTCAACTCAAGAAGCTTGATTCTAGGCTTTAAAAGAAGAACATTCCCAAAGTTAGGTTTAGGAATTTCTGAAATTGATAAGAGATTGAGTTGGAGAAGAAGAAGAGAAGCTTACCAATGGGTTCTTCTATTAGTTTGGAGCTAGAGTTTGATTTGCAAAAGGAAACTAGGGTTTGGAGTTTTAATTTCCTCTTCCACTCTCCCTTAATATAAAAGCTTGAGTATTAGGAAATGAGGAATGAGTAATGAAGAGGAGAAGGGGTTGGGACTGAATACATAGGTGGGGTTATTGGGCTTAGCCCAATCCAAAGCCCTAAGTAAAAAGTAGCATAAATCAACTTACTCCAAACATATCGAAGCTTATACTCAGAAAGGTCGCAAACGGTATTTTAAACTCAATGGGAGTGGTCCCGAGTCCTAATTCGACCGTATGCAAAAAGTGGCTTTTCGGACCAAATTCCGAGTATCGATAAAATATTCAAATAAAATATTTAAATATAAAATCGACAAATATGCGGGTTGTTACAAATTTCATACAGAAACTTAAATACATACCTTTTTGTCGGGTAATTCAAATTTATCTTTTGGAATCAAATCCAATTTTCCTTTCCCCCTTTATATACCTGCATATCTTACTTAGCAATAATATCCAATCGTAACCTGTAACAACCCTGGGTTTTACAACAATTAATTATCATTGTTTGATGATTAATATTGGTTGTTAATTGTTGTTGGAGTTTTTAAAATCAAGTTTAAATTCGTTTAAATATTGTTAAGAAAATGCGGGCTTTATTCTTGGCCCAAGTCTTTTTTTTTTTATTTTTATTTTTTTTACTTTTACTTGGCCTTATCAAAAATTAAAGACCGGGTCCTCATTTTTGTTTTGTGTTCATTGAAGAAACCCCAAACAAAATAAAAGAAACGAAAAAAAATGGCTGCCGTTCTTCTCGTTCGTTCCTCCTTTCAAATTAGGGCTATTCGATTTGAAGCTTCGCCGTTGTTGATCAATTGATAAAAATTCTCGTGTAGCTTGATGATGCTTCTGCACGCGGCTGCTTCGTTTAGCCAAGGTGAGTGATTTTCTTCACTCACATCTAATTTACTCTCGTTATTCGTGAATTTCGTTGTTTGCTTACTTGGCTACTGCTTCGAATTTTAATGATTTTGAACTTGCGATTTTGTGTTTTTCTCGGTTGAATTGATATTAGACTTCAGTCACTTGGATTTTGTGAAAATGCTAATTTCTTGATTTTCAAGACTCTGACTTTGTTTAATGTTAAATTCTTGGATGATGATGTTGTTTTCGTTTTGAGCTCAACTGTGGCCATTAACTGTTGAACTGTTATCGATTTTTGCCTCCTGTCTTGTACAATTGCTACTGCTGTATCACCATACATGTATATTCATGTATCTTTAGTTTGCCATTGTAACCGTGTCAAATTGCCTTCCCTGATTCACTAATGGGTGCTGCATTACTGTTTGAACATTCACTGAGTGGTTCATTGTTATAGCTCGACAGTTTTGGGATAATGTACATTGTCACTTGGCCATCTTATTGCCTTCCGGTACTGTAAGTTTCATGTAGTAATTGGGGTGTACGATACAGTGGGGCACTGATGGAAATTTATTGGTCATTCATCGTTGCACAGCCCGACCATGTTGGATTTCTGGTTAATCACGTTGTTGACTTTGTTTTGAAACATTTGTTAGTAGCTCCATGTTTTGGGTTAAAACTTTATTGACCTGATGCTGCACTGTTCACTGTATATAACGTTGCTATTTCATGTTGGCTTGAACACCTCATTGATCTACTTGCAGTGACACTGCCACTGTTTGATATAATTTGCATTTCCAGTTTCGTTTAGTTGAAACTGTTCCAATTCACTTGTGTTGAGTCCTAATAACCGTGACTTGACCTCTGTATTTGGTTAATGATTTTGGTCATGCTGTGTTGTTTGAAACTGAAATTGAAGATTCACTATCTGTTGTAGTCTGCACATTCACGTGCTTGCTGTCCCTCTTGTATTTAGTTGACCTATTGTTGTTAAGTAGTGCAGTGATATTCTTTTCATTCTGGTATGCCATCAGTTGCCACTGCCTGTTTCATTATCCATATAGTTTTTTCAAGGTTGCAGTCATGTGTACATTACCCTGATTCATCGATGTAGTTGTTGCCTGTTTCCTTTGTTGAGCTCGAATCTGATTCACCGTATTGATGCAGTAAGTTCATTTGCATTTGGTCACTTGTATTCATGTGTTTGCGTGCTGTGGTGCCATACTTTTGGTGCCCTCACCTACATTCTACTGCCTTCAAGTAATTTGTAACACTGCCTTCGTGCACTCGGTCATTCGAACCTTGGTGCTTTAGAGTTGTATTTCCATACCTTTGCTGTATCTGGGCTTGCATTTGTAGTATTCAGTGTGGTGTGGCGTTGAGCTTCACTGATGGTGTTCGCTGTAGTACACATGTACTCGCCTTTCCTGCCCACTGCTGACTCTTTGATCTGGATTCCTTTGTTAGTGCACTTGTATTTGGTACACCCGCACTTGTACACAGTGTTGATTGGATTTGGTTCTTTCATGTTGTAGTATACCTCACATGTTTACCTCTTTTATTGCCTATTCTTCGCGGCATGTAGTCCAGGTAGTCTGGTAGCACTGTGTTTATTTGTCTGCACTTGTCCAGTGCAGTTCCACTGTGACTTCACTTGATTTGAGTTGATGCCGTTTGACTTTGATGTATTGAGTTTTTTTTTTGTACATCATTACTGTAGTGGCAAGGCAGTGCACGCAAGCGTGAACTGCAGCCACACGGTATTGTTTTTATTGATATTCTAATTGCTTTTGATTTATGGATCTTTTGCGTATTTCCATATGCCGTAGTGGCGAGGCAGTACACGCGTGCGTGTACTGCAGCCCTACCAGTGTTGACCTTTTAATTGATGGTTCTATATTCTGAATTGTATTCTGATTTGGTTTAATTTGCTTATTGTTGTTTAACACTGTTACGTGTTATATCTCGTTATCCGATTTCTTTATTTAAGGATCGGATAGACGAGATTTATTGTGACCGTCATCTATTCATTATTTAATTATTATTGCTTCTGTGCACTAATAACTGAGTTTGAATTAGACTGACCCGCATATTATTTTCTTTTGAATGTAATACTCGGGTCAGACCGAGTATTTACAGGTTGTGGATATCTTACTTTGAGTTGCTGCTTGAGCTGTGAAGTCTCTTCATATCTTATGGAGTAGTCATCGTCATGTTTAGTAGTCAGTATATTTGTATAGGATGTTGTATATCCATGTATATTATTCACGATAATGTACTTGTATATGTAACTTCCAGAGTCGACAGTGTAGTTGTATCATATGTATTGTATCACGTGTATATCAACTGACATCAATTATATATATATATATATATGAGACTTTCTGTAATGCCTCGAAAATTTTCGACTTTCGAAAATTCAACATCGACACTCACTTTATCGACTGCCGAGAAATCGAAGGCCGAAAACCGGAATGTTATGGGTTTTTAAAAAAAAGAATTTAAGAAAAAGGAAGAAGAAAGAAGAGAGAAAATAGAGGGAAAAGATAGAGAAGAAAACAGAAAATAGGAAGAAGAGAATATAGAAAGGAGAACAGAAAATTTTAAAATAGAAGAAAAAGAGAATAGAAAGGAAATGGAACAGAAAACAACAGAACAACAACAGAATCTCACAATTCGCAGCGGAACAACATATAATAATACATGAATAATTTTTAAACAAGGAACTATATCAGTTATTACATTTTATACATTACATTTCATCATATCATCATCAGAGTGTACAACAACAACAACAACAAATAGTGCAGCGGAAAAAGAAATACTATATAAGTAATACGCCATGCCATCCATCTTGCCTCCAGCAACTCCAGAATATCCAGAATATCCTGATAAACCTTACTCTTGACTGCCCGTGTGAAAATTGGTGGGCACCCAGAGTTTAGGAAGGAAAACAATAAACTCCAAGTCAGTCATGTGACTGGTGTGAGAACTCAAAACAGTTTACTTAACTTTAAAAATCAAAATAGAGGAATATTTCTAAATTCAATTCGCAATGCTTTTAAAAATGAGACTACCATAAGACCTCCTGCCACACACACAATGCAAACACAGACTTGGAGAAGATTTCTCCTTATGATAGTCAAAGATGCTTGATACGCATTTAAAAGAACATTTTATATTATTACTAGTGCATAGTGTAGAGAAAAATTATTTCGGAAGTAGAATATAAATCTTAGCCAACATACGACCATTATCGTATGCCTACTATAGCTAACTATGTTCAATAACAGGTTACCGCCACATTCCATAGCAGGTTATACAACTAAAACCGTACAAGTTTCGTATTGTTTCTTTGGATTTCCAACGAATGATCAGGCCAAGGAACTTCCCATTGCCACATAAGAATGCCTCTGGATGGACATCCCCGAGAACCAAACCGGATCTCTACCAACACAAGGCCGGGTTACCCCTAACTGAGTAACAACTGACCGAATATGCCATCCCCCGGTCCTTTGGGACCTTTATCACCGAGCGCTCGTAATCAATTCACACAATCATAACAAAGTGTTTTCAACATGAGTAAGCATCTGGGCTCCATACCATGATACCACCCTTTTCCAGAAGGAAATGGACACATCCTAAAGGGTGCTACCCCTCATAACCTTGCTGCTTCTTTCCTGTTTTGACCATTCACGGGGTGTGAGGCTCGACGAATTCACGTCCACAAAAACATACTTTATACAAAAGCCATGCTTTGGGTCAACAAATGATCAACACAATGATCACAAGGATAGACGATCAAATAAACGATCCTATCACAAATAATCAACACAATGATCATTTCAGCATCACTCAGCATATCACATTACCAAACTGGGAATATATCGCTGATAACATTCAACTATATAACCTCTGAGCACGTACGTCTCAGAGAAGGGTGTTAAGCTAAAAGAATAAATTCTCCGCCACCAACAGAAATATATTTGAAAGAAATCGGCTTTATATCTCAACTTGTAATGTCAGACATACAATCCATACAAGTCTGTTCCGGGCTCGAACAAAACCGAAGGCACTTCTTACGAAGCCCTTGCAATACGGGTATTCACAATCCCGATCGAATTTCCCATCACTTAAGAGATCTCTATACCAGGAGCTACCCAGTGCAGAGACAATCGATAGGTCATCCTATCGCTTTCACAAATACTCGGTCTTCAACACCGATCTTCAAATGCAATTCATAACGACGTATCACATATTCGGAATGGGTTATACGACCCCATGGTCCTTTCCCGGTTAACCCGAATAGTGAGCGCTTATTCAAAAATAAGTGTGGCATTCAAATTCAAACAAATCACATCAAGTACCCATTCAAAGGGAAATATTGATAGTCGGCTATTGAACTATCAATAGATATGCACACATCACCAGATTCCAAATAATTTTCCAAATTATTTATTTTCCAAAATATCTTTACAAGATATATAATTTTCACACTTCAAAAATAAATCAATATTTATTTTTAAACAAATTCCACTTCCTTTATAAATTCCTTAGTGAATTTATAATCCAAAATATCTATGAATATTCGATTTCAATTATTCATTTCAATTTATCTTCAAAAAGATAAATTCTCTAAACGTTTCATTTCACATTGGAAAAACATTTCCATACTTATTTAATAAGTAATTCACAAATTTTATTTATTTTCAACACTTGGAAAATATCCAATATACTTAAATCGAAATTTAGTATATATTTCATTCTATTAAGGAAATCATTCTCTTCAACATATTTATTTGGGCCAAAACGAATGTTGCGTAAAACATCGTTACGACAACCCAAATTCACTAGTATAGGGATTCGAATTTAAAATAGATATATAAATCCCAATACTATTCAAAACATTTCCCTTCGGAAATTATTTACTATAACAATAGTGTTATAGTCCACCATTTCCTTCTATTTCTCGAAAACGTCTATTTCAACAATCAATGTTGAAATCTATGGTTTCGAATCTCAACACATTTTAAAACATCGTTAGATTGTTTTAATTCAGTTCAAAATATCACATTCTAAACAATCTCTTTAACATACTATTCACTATTCCAAAACGTGAATATACTATGTTAACTAATCTCATCAATTCTATTTTTTTTAAATTTAAAGGATTATTCACGATCTAAAACGTGAATATAACTCCATTTATAAGTTATAACAATTAACTTATCAAAATAAGTCATTTGCGAATTTATAAAACAACGTTTATAAATTCCATTTCTATTTATTTATAAAAACTTCCTTTTTATAAATTCTTTTATAAATCTATTCCAGTTTATAACTAAATTATAAACTAAACGTTCATATTATAAGTTAATTACTTATAAAACGATTATTTTACAAAATCGTTCTTTTAAAGACTTTCTAATTTATAAATCTTATAACTTATAAGATCCATTTATTTAACCAATCTATTCTTCAAATATTTTCACCAAATTTATAAATCTTACTATTTATAAATTTCTTTTATAACTTCACAGTTTATAATTCCATAAATTTCATCCTTATAACTTCACCATTTAAATTCTATAAATTTCATTCTTTAAGGAAATTCATTTTCACTTCATTCAAACACTTATAAAAACTCGTTTTATAATGTCTATATTTCAATTTATAAATATCCATTTATAAATCGCTTAATATAAATCAAATTATATTATTATTCTAAAACGTCTTTAATTTCCTTTATAATTTCATCATTCTCTTGATTTATAAAATAATCAAATTTTTATAAATCCTATTTTTAAACTTTTTATAATAAATTTAAAAATCCCAGTTTAAACTATTTTATAACATCATTAACCCGTATTTTCAAAAATCAATCTTTAACCGTATTTCTCAAAATCATAATTTTTATAACTTTAAAAATTATAACGTTTATTTATTTGAAATGGATCAATTCAAAAATTATTTTATAAAACGTATACTTTTCAAAAATCACTTTAAAATCATTTTAAAATTCCAAATTTGGTTCAATGATGCTACACACCAAATAGTCAATCACGACTACAACGATATCATATATCAATATGAAAATCCATCAAATATCAAAATATCTAAAATCAAATAAAAACTGTTGAGGAATCCAGTTGGATCCCTCCAACCTGTTTTCCTGCATCACAAACATTAGCACAATACCAATTTCGTTCCAGTACAAAATTTTCGTGGTATATGTTCTTATTAAATATTATCCGCTTAATAACGGCGTAATAGGGTCTCATCCGCTAAACAAATAAATGCGGGAAATCAATAACTCCAATATATACATATGCCAATATATATATTGCTATTATATATAATACCAATTTCACTGTTTATGAAATATTCGCGGTATATGTTTTTATTAAATAACATCCGCTTACTAACGGCGTATAATGTCTATTTTAACAATCAATAGATATTAATCATCATTCAAACATGCATTCAAATATTTTAAATCTAACTATTTAAAATAAAATCGAAACCTATTCGATTGAGTGAGAAGTTCTCACCTTGGTTTTAATTTCCGTTTCAGCTTTTATTTCGAATAAAATTAAACGGACGTTTAATTTTTACCCAAAATTCTCACTAACTCCAAACGACTCCAAACCAACTCCATCGCGTAGTGCTCGTCCATACGATTCCAACGCAACTAGTTTCGCGCGTTTTCGACCTCGTATGAAAAAGTTATTGATTTTATAAGTTACACGTATTTTATATAAACTGTTTACAACAATTAATTATAAATCTTTAAACCTAAGCCATTGGATCCTTCATCATGCAATCTAGCCCGTCCATCCCCCACTCCTCTCTTCTTCGTTTCCCTCCAGTACTCATGTTTAGCCGCCGAACCCATATGCCCAACTAGGGTTTAAATTTTCGACCTCCATCACTCGACGAAACTTTGATCAGGTAGTTCCATGTTGTAGCCTTCGAAGAGAGCTTCATTCGACCCCCCATGGTGGAGCTCGGCCCCCTATTCCCCCTCGAAAAACGTGCGCAGCCGGCCCCCTTCAAGCCCATTTTGTCGATGATCCGTGAAGCCGTTCGCGATCTTGACCGTTGAAGTCATAGATCTCGAGACGATCTACAACATTCATTTAGAGAGTTTCTTGAATTACTTGATGGATTTGAAGATTTGGAGGGAAGAAAACTGCAAATTCTCGGCCGTTGAAAATGGGGGTGGCGGCTGGTTAGGGTTAGGGTTAGAAATTTTTTTTTTTTTATTTATGAAGGGAAGGGTGGTCTATTTATAAAGAAAAATCGAACACTATTCATCCGGAAATTCCGAACTCCGATTTAGGCGCCGAAACTGACGTACCTAGGGTTTATCCCGCGTTCCGGACACAATGGAACAGGTTTCGGAAGCTAATTCGGAAGTATGTGTGAGTTATGGCTGTAAACGCTCAATTTGAATTAAACCGATTTAAGTCGATTTCTAGGCGTTTTAATTTGTACCGGACAAACGGTAAATCCAATTGACTTGAAATTTGAAACCTTACAATAATATCACATTACGGATCCGATGAAACTGGTTTCGTCGAAATCCGAGACTTTTTGAAAAATGGCTATTTTGACTCGTCAAATTTAAATTAAAAATAAATCGATGCGTTTCGAGATGCCACGATCAAACGATAGCTCCGATTGACACGAAAATTGAAATCCGGTAATAACTAACTATTACGGATCCAATGAAACTGGTTTCGTTCAATTCTGAGACTGTTCAAAAATTGGCTATTTTCACTAGTCGATTTAAATATTAAAATATTCAATTTTCACAAATTAACTTTTAATTCGATTTTAAAAGTTCTAAAATATCATTCTAACTTCCATATGATAAAATAAATTTTACAAATTATTTTCAATCATATTTAACTCAATTATCAATTATTTCCATAATTTAACGTATTAAATTATCGATTAAATTATCCAATTAAATCCAAAAATTCAAAATAAAATTTATTTGACTTATAAATTCACTTATAAATATTTAAAATTAATTAAATATTAAAATTTTAATTTCGAAAAATTCTGGGTCGTTACAATCTTCCCCACTTAAAAGAATTTCGTCCTCGAAATTAACTAGTAAGAAAAGTTACAGAATCTATTAATTTTCCAAAAATTCATAGTTAAATTTCTTACAAATCTTTACTAAGTTTTCAAATCATACTTAGTTATCTTTTCAAAAACAACTACTATTGTTTAACTTTCAATTCCAAATCAAAATAAAGTTTTCAAAACTTTTCTAAATTTCTCAAATTTTTTCTAACGCTTTAAATTTCCGGAAAAATTCGCCATAGTCTCCTTTGCGCGGCTCGATCCGAAAAAAAAATGACAGTATATATATCACAAATATACATCTCATTAAGTAATGAGGCATCCCGAAGGGAAAAAGGTGTAAAAGTACTGTATTTAATCCGAGATATGTACCTTATATTTTATTAGCAAGCATATACGGCTAATATAGCGCAAAAGCGAGCTCCAAATGCGAAGCAAATGCAATCCGCACCTACTAATCACTCAACAAACAACATGAGAATCATGCATATAGACAATAGTATCAATATACAACATATAGCAACATAATAACTATATATGTCAACATTTCAAATGAAACAAAAGCAACAAATGCAAACATCAACCAACTAGCATTCATAACCAACAAATGTTCATATTCTCATTCATATCCAATGAAATAGGTTTTCAATTTAATTCACATTTGATTCATTTACATTGGATTTTATCAACTTTCATTCATATTTCAATTAGTTAACATTTACTAATTTAAATCCAATTCACATTCAATTCTATTCAAATTTATTTACTTCTAATTTGAATTCAATTTCATAGCTTCCAATTTCATTAACACTTAATGAATTATATACAATCAATCTAATAATCATATATCAACCAATGTTTATTAATTGCAACCAAATTCCTTTGCTTATCAATTGGTTTAATTAACTTGATTAACATTCAATCTTTCAACTTCTAATAACATTAGATTTTAATGAGTTAACACTTATATTCATTATTCCATATCCAATTTAATTTACATTTAATTGATTAATCATTCAATCCATTAATTCAATTCAATTTCTAAAGTTGAATTCTATTACATAACTTAAGTTTATATTTATCACTTCACTTTTATTAATTTACTTTGATGCCAATATCAACTTCATTCAACATCACTTAAGTTATATTTCCATTTAACTTTAAATTCACTTTTATTTACAACTCATATTCATATAGTTTCACTTCTTATATATATAAGTTTATTTCACAATTGTAAATCACTTTAATTATAATTCAATTCTTATAATTCATTTACTTATACAATTATTCTTTTATTTAGATTATTCAAACATCTAAAAAATCAACTTATTTTCACTTTAATAATTCTGAAAAATTATTTCTTTTATATATAAAAATATACTCAAGGTAAAATTATTTCATTTACCCAATTTTTTTAAAACAATACTGTGTCGAATTGTTCTATTCAAGTGTTTAGAAACCCCTTCGGCATAGTCTTGCGGACCACGCTGACGAAAGTTCATATGCCACTCAATAAACCAATCATCACAATATAAAACAATTTTATATTCACTAACAAATACGCTCTCATAGCTATTATTACACTCAAATTCATTCTAGAGTACTACTGACTCTATCTCTAATGAGCAATACCCAACAGAACCATGGTTGTCGCTTAAGCATAAGCTCTGATACCAAATGTAACGTACGCAGATTTTCGTTGCCGAAAAAACCGAATAGTTATGGGTTTTTTAAAAAAAGAATTTAAGAAAAAGGAAGAAGAAAGAAGAGAGAAAATAGAGGGAAAAGATAGAGAAGAAAACAGAAAATAGGAAGAAGAGAATATAGAAAGGAGAACAGAAAATTTTAAAATAGAAGAAAAAGAGAATAGAAAGGAAATGGAACAGAAAACAACAGAACAACAACAGAATCTCACAATTCGCAGCGGAACAACATATAATAATACATGAATAATTTTTAAACAAGGAACTATATCAGTTATTACATTTTATACATTACATTTCATCATATCATCATCAGAGTGTACAACAACAACAACAACAAATAGTGCAGCGGAAAAAGAAATACTATATAAGTAATACGCCATGCCATCCATCTTGCCTCCAGCAACTCCAGAATATCCAGAATATCCTGATAAACCTTACTCTTGACTGCCCGTGTGAAAATTGGTGGGCACCCAGAGTTTAGGAAGGAAAACAATAAACTCCAAGTCAGTCATGTGACTGGTGTGAGAACTCAAAACAGTTTACTTAACTTTAAAAATCAAAATAGAGGAATATTTCTAAATTCAATTCGCAATGCTTTTAAAAATGAGACTACCATAAGACCTCCTGCCACACACACAATGCAAACGCAGACTTGGAGAAGATTTCTCCTTATGATAGTCAAAGATGCTTGATACGCATTTAAAAGAACATTTTATATTATTACTAGTGCATAGTGTAGAGAAAAATTATTTCGGAAGTAGAATATAAATCTTAGCCAACATACGACCATTATCGTATGCCTACTATAGCTAACTATGTTCAATAGCAGGTTACCGCCACATTCCACAGCAGGTTATACAACTAAAACCGTACAAGTTTCGTATTGTTTCTTTGGATTTCCAACGAATGATCAGGCCAAGGAACTTCCCATTGCCACATGAGAATACCTCTGGATGGACATCCCCGAGAACCAAACCGGATCTCTACCAACACAAGGCCGGGTTACCCCTAACTGAGTAACAACTGACCGAATATGCCATCCCCCGGTCCTTTGGGACCTTTATCACCGAGCGCTCGTAATCAATTCACACAATCATAACAAAGTGTTTTCAACATGAGTAAGCATCTGGGCTCCATACCATGATACCACCCTTTTCCAGAAGGAAATGGACACATCCTAAAGGGTGCTACCCCTCATAACCTTGCTGCTTCTTTCCTGTTTTGACCATTCACGGGGTGTGAGGCTCGACGAATTCACGTCCACAAAAACATACTTTATACAAAAGCCATGCTTTGGGTCAACAAATGATCAACACAATGATCACAAGGATAGACGATCAAATAAACGATCCTATCACAAATAATCAACACAATGATCATTTCAGCATCACTCAGCATATCACATTACCAAACTGGGAATATATCGCTGATAACATTCAACTATATAACCTCTGAGCACGTACGTCTCAGAGAAGGGTGTTAAGCTAAAAGAATAAATTCTCCGCCACCAACAGAAATATATTTGAAAGAAATCGGCTTTATATCTCAACTTGTAATGTCATACATACAATCCATACAAGTCTGTTCCGGGCTCGAACAAAACCGAAGGCACTTCTTACGAAGCCCTTGCAATACGGGTATTCACAATCCCGATCGAATTTCCCATCACTTAAGAGATCTCTATACCAGGAGCTACCCAGTGCAAAGACAATCGATAGGTCATCCTATCGCTTTCACAAATACTCGGTCTTCAACACCGATCTTCAAATGCAATTCATAACGACGTATCACATATTCGGAATGGGTTATACGACCCCATGGTCCTTTCCCGGTTAACCCGAATAGTGAGCGCTTATTCAAAAATAAGTGTGGCATTCAAATTCAAACAAATCACATCAAGTACCCATTCAAAGGGAAATATTGATAGTCGGCTATTGAACTATCAATAGATATGCACACATCACCAGATTCCAAATAATTTTCCAAATTATTTATTTTCCAAAATATCTTTACAAGATATATAATTTTCACACTTCAAAAATAAATCAATATTTATTTTTAAACAAATTCCACTTCCTTTATAAATTCCTTAGTGAATTTATAATCCAAAATATCTATGAATATTCGATTTCAATTATTCATTTCAATTTATCTTCAAAAAGATAAATTCTCTAAACGTTTCATTTCACATTGGAAAAACATTTCCATACTTATTTAATAAGTAATTCACAAATTTTATTTATTTTCAACACTTGGAAAATATCCAATATACTTAAATCGAAATTTAGTATATATTTCATTCTATTAAGGAAATCATTCTCTTCAACATATTTATTTGGGCCAAAACGAATGTTGTGTAAAACATCGTTACGACAACCCAAATTCACTAGTATAGGGATTCGAATTTAAAATAGATATATAAATCCCAATACTATTCAAAACATTTCCCTTCGGAAATTATTTACTATAACAATAGTGTTATAGTCCACCATTTCCTTCTATTTCTCGAAAACGTCTATTTCAACAATCAATGTTGAAATCTATGGTTTCGAATCTCAACACATTTTAAAACATCGTTAGATTGTTTTAATTCAGTTCAAAATATCACATTCTAAACAATCTTTTTAACATACTATTCACTATTCCAAAACGTGAATATACTATGTTAACTAATCTCATCAATTCTATTCTTTATAAATTTAAAGGATTATTCACGATCTAAAACGTGAATATAACTCCATTTATAAGTTATAACAATTAACTTATCAAAATAAGTCATTTGCGAATTTATAAAACAACGTTTATAAATTCCATTTCTATTTATTTATAAAAACTTCCTTTTTATAAATTCTTTTATAAATCTATTCCAGTTTATAACTAAATTATAAACTAAACGTTCATATTGTAAGTTAATTACTTATAAAACGATTATTTTACAAAATCGTTCTTTTAAAGACTTTCTAATTTATAAATCTTATAACTTATAAGATCCATTTATTTAACCAATCTATTCTTCAAATATTTTCACCAAATTTATAAATCTTACTATTTATAAATTTCTTTTATAACTTCACAGTTTATAATTCCATAAATTTCATCCTTATAACTTCACCATTTAAATTCTATAAATTTCATTCTTTAAGGAAATTCATTTTCACTTCATTCAAACACTTATAAAAACTCGTTTTATAATGTCTATATTTCAATATATAAATATCCATTTATAAATCGCTTAATATAAATCAAATTATATTATTATTCTAAAACGTCTTTAATTTCCTTTATAATTTCATCATTCTCTTGATTTATAAAATAATCAAATTTTTATAAATCCTATTTTTAAACTTTTTATAATAAATTTAAAAATCCCAGTTTAAACTATTTTATAACATCATTAACCCGTATTTTCAAAAATCAATCTTTAACCGTATTTCTCAAAATCATAATTTTTATAACTTTAAAAATTATAACGTTTATTTATTTGAAATGGATCAATTCAAAAATTATTTTATAAAACGTATACTTTTCAAAAATCACTTTAAAATCATTTTAAAATTCCAAATTTGGTTCAATGATGCTACACACCAAATAGTCAATCACGACTACAACGATATCATATATCAATATGAAAATCCATCAAATATCAAAATATCTGAAATCAAATAAAAACTGTTGAGGAATCCAGTTGGATCCCTCCAACCTGTTTTCCTGCATCACAAACATTAGCACAATACCAATTTCGTTCCAGTACGAAATTTTCGCGGTATATGTTCTTATTAAATATTATCCGCTTAATAACGGCGTAATAGGGTCTCATCCGCTAAACAAATAAATGCGGGAAATCAATAACTCCAATATATACATATGCCAATATATATATATATTGCTATTATATATAATACCAATTTCACTGTTTATGAAATATTCGCGGTATATGTTTTTATTAAATAACATCCGCTTACTAACGGCGTATAATGTCTATTTTAACAATCAATAGATATTAATCATCATTCAAACATGCATTCAAATATTTTAAATCTAACTATTTAAAATAAAATCGAAACCTATTCGATTGAGTGAGAAGTTCTCACCTTGGTTTTAATTTCCGTTTCAGCTTTTATTTCGAATAAAATTAAACGGACGTTTAATTTTTACCCAAAATTCTCACTAACTCCAAACGACTCCAAACCAACTCCATCACGTAGTGCTCGTCCATACGATTCCAACGCAACTGGTTTCGCGCGTTTTCGACCTCGTATGAAAAAGTTATTGATTTTATAAGTTACACGTATTTTATATAAACTGTTTACAACAATTAATTATAAATCTTTAAACCTAAGCCATTGGATCCTTCATCATGCAATCTAGCCCGTCCATCCCCCACCCCTCTCTTCTTCATTTCCCTCCAGTACTCATGTTTAGCCGCCGAACCCATATGCCCAACTAGGGTTTAAATTTTCGACCTCCATCACTCGACGAAACTTCGATCAGGTAGTTCCATGTTGTAGCCTTCGAAGAGAGCTTCATTCGACCCCCCATGGTGGAGCTCGGCCCCCTATTCCCGCTCGAAAAACGTGCGCAGCAGCCCCCTTCAAGCCCATTTTGTCGATGATCCGTGAAGCCGTTCGCGATCTTGACCGTTGAAGTCATAGATCTCGAAACGATCTACAACATTCATTTAGAGAGTTTCTTGAATTACTTGATGGATTTGAAGATTTGGAGGGAAGAAAAATGCAAATTCTCGGCCGTTGAAAATGGGGGTGGCGGCTGGTTAGGGTTAGGGTTAGAATTTTTTTTTTTATTTATTTATGAAGGGAAGGGTGGTCTATTTATAAAGAAAAATCGAACACTATTCATCCGGAAATTCCGAACTCCGATTTAGGCGCCGAAACTGACGTACCTAGGGTTTATCCCGTGTTCCGGACACAATGGAACAGGTTTCGGAAGCTAATTCGGAAGTATGTGTGAGTTATGGCTGTAAACGCTCAATTTGAATTAAACCGATTTAAGTCGATTTCTATGCGTTTTAATTTGTACCGGACAAACGGTAAATCCAATTGACTTGAAATTTGAAACCTTACAATAATATCACATTACGGATCCGATGAAACTGGTTTCGTCGAAATCCGAGACTTTTTGAAAAATGGCTATTTTGACTCGTCAAATTTAAATTAAAAATAAATCGATGCGTTTCGAGCTGCCACGATCAAACGATAGCTCCGATTGACACGAAAATTGAAATCCGGTAATAACTAACTATTACGGATCCAATGAAACTGGTTTCGTTCAATTCTGAGACTGTTCAAAAATTGGCCATTTTCACTAGTCGATTTAAATATTAAAATATTCAATTTTCACAAATTAACTTTTAATTCGATTTTAAAAGTTCTAAAATATCATTCTAACTTCCATATGATAAAATAAAATTTTACAAATTATTTTCAATCATATTTAACTCAATTATCAACTATTTCCATAATTTAACGTATTAAATTATCGATTAAATTATCCAATTAAATCCAAAAATTCAAAATAAAATTTATTTGACTTATAAATTCACTTATAAATATTTAAAATTAATTAAATATTAAAATTTTAATTTCTAAAAATTCTGGGTCGTTACACTTTCTGTTATATTTGTGTTCCGCATTTACTTTATCTGTGTTATTCTTATATATATTGTCCTAAACTATTATGAACCATCGTAGTTCGTTTTATACTAGAATTGGGTATGTCGATGGGAGTAAATAAATAGGAGATGAGAAATAAATATATATACCACTCCTATCGAGATAACCAATACTAGTGTAAGGCCTAACTACGGATGGCCGCTCCTATCCAGCCTTATTCTTCGTAATAACAGACAGTATTTCTTTTAATACTCTTTGTTATTGTGAGCATAGAGGTGGGGTGTTACAGTTGGTATCAGAGCTTGGGGTTTATGGACATAATATAAAACATAAC
This sequence comes from Allium cepa, assembly GCA_030765085.1. Taxonomy (NCBI): domain Eukaryota; kingdom Viridiplantae; phylum Streptophyta; class Magnoliopsida; order Asparagales; family Amaryllidaceae; genus Allium; species Allium cepa. The sequence continues at coordinate 597,587,898 of CM060941.1, read as the reverse complement.
TTAGATGGAACGTGTGTTACAACTATTAGTCGATGTTTTATTGTGCTTTGAGTTAAAACTAAAGTTTTAAAATTATGATGAAATTATTAAAATTTCCTTATTTAAAAATAAAAGTGAATTTGTGTTTTGATGATTGATTGAGTGTGTTCTGTTTATCAGAGTGCACAGCGGAAATAGTGAGTGTCTTCGCTGAGTACAACTGATAACTTTTTGATTTAAAAATCAAAATATGAAATTGAAACATATGCTGTTTGATGATTTTGCTGATTTTACACGTTCAAGGAAACGATGAAGAGAATCAAACGATTTAGTAAAACACGTGGTATGGGACATGTGCGTTTGCTATTTCGGTTAATTCCGGACTCGTTAATTGAATATATGAGATTTGATTATCGTTTTTGATAATCGAATATTTGTTGATTTGATTATCGTTTTTGATAATCGAATATTTGTTGATTTGATTATCATTTTTGATAATCGAATATTTGTTGATTTAATTATCGTTTTGATAATCGAATATTTGTTGATTTGATTATCGTTTTTGATAATCGAATAATTGTTGATTTGGGATTTGATTATCGTTTTTGATAATTGAATATTTGTTGATTTGATTATCTTTTTGATAATCGAATATTTGTTGATTTGATTATCGTTTTTGATAATCGAATATGTGTTGATTTGATTATCGTTTTTGATAATCGAATATTTGTTGATTTGATTATCGTTTTTGATAATCGAATATTTGTTGATTTGATTATCGTTTTTGATAATCGAATATTTGTTGATTTGATTATCGTTTTTGATAATCGAATATTTGTTGATTTGATTATCGTTTTTGATAATCGAATATTAGTTGATTTGATTATCGTTTTGATAATCGAATATTTGTTGATTTGATTATCGTTTTGATAATCGAATATTTGTTGATTTGATTATCGTTTTTGATAATCGAATATTTGTTGATTTGATTATCGTTTTTGATAATTGAATAATTGTTGATTTGGGATTTGATTATCGTTTTTGATAATCGAATATTTGTTGATTTGATTATCGTTTTTGATAATCGAATATTTGTTGATTTGATTATCGTTTTTGATAATCGAATAATTGTTGATTTGGGATTTGATTATCGTTTTTGATAATCGAATATTTGTTGATTTGATTATCGTTTTTGATAATCGAATAATTTGTTGATTTGAGATTTGATTATCGTTTTTGATAATCGAATATTTGAGATTTGATTATCGTTTTTGATAATCGAATATTTGTTGATTTGATTATCGTTTTTGATAATCGAATAATTGTTGATTTGGGATTTGATTATCGTTTTTGATAATTGAATATTTGTTGATTTGATTATCGTTTTTGATAATCGAATATTTGTTGATTTGATTATCGCTTGTGATAATTAGATATTTGATGTTATGAGTTCCGATTATCGCTTGTGATAATTAGATATTTGATGTTATGAGTTCTGATTATCGCTTGTGATAATTAGATATTTGATGTTATGAGTTCTGATTATCGCTTGTGATAATTAGATATTTGATGTTATGAGATTTGATTATCGTTTTTAATAATCGAATATTTGTTGATTTGATTATCGTTTATGATAATCGAATATTTGTTGATTTGATTATCGTTTTTGATAATCGAATATTTGTTGATTTGATTATCGTTTTTGATAATCGAATAATTGTTGATTTGATTATCGTTTTTGATAATCGAATAATTGTTGATTTGGGATTTGATTATCGTTTTTGATAATCGAATATTTGTTGATTTGATTATCGTTTTTGATAATCGAGTAATTGTTGATTTGGGATTTGATTATCGTTTTTGATAATCGAATATTTTTTGATTTGATTATCGTTTTTGATAACCGAATATTTGTTGATTTGATTATCGTTTTTGATAATCGAATATTTGTTGATTTGATTATCGTTTTGATAATCGAATATTTGTTGATTTGATTATCGTTTTGATAATCGAATATTTGTTGATTTGATTATCGCTTTTGATAATCGAATATTTGTTGATTTGATTATCGTTTTTGATAATCGAATAATTGTTGATTTGGGATTTGATTATCGTTTTTGATAATCGAATATTTGTTGATTTGATTATCGTTTTTGATAATCGAATATTTGTTGATTTGATTATCGTTTTTGATAATCGAATATTTGTTGATTTGATTATCGTTTTTGATAATCGAATAATTGTTGATTTGATTATCGTTTTTGATAATCGAATAATTGTTGATTTGGGATTTGATTATCGTTTTTGATAATCGAATATTTGTTGATTTGATTATCGTTTTTGATAATCGAATATTTGTTGATTTGATTATCGTTTTTGATAATCGAATATTTGTTGATTTGATTATCGTTTTTGATAATCGAATAATTGTTGATTTGGGATTTGGTTATCGTTTTTGATAATCGAATATTTGTTGATTTGATTATCGTTTTTGATAATCGAATAATTGTTGATTTGATTATCGTTTTTGATAATCGAATAATTGTTGATTTGGGATTTGATTATCGTTTTTGATAATCGAATATTTGTTGATTTGATTATCGTTTTGATAATCGAATATTTGTTGATTTGATTATCGTTTTTGATAATCGAATATTTGTTGATTTGATTATCGTTTTTGATAATCGAATAATTGTTGATTTGGCATTTGATTATCGTTTTTGATAATTGAATATTTGTTGATTTGATTATCGTTTTTGATAATTGAATATTTGTTGATTTGATTATCGTTTTTGATAATCGAATATTTGTTGATTTGATTATCGTTTTTGGTAATCGAATAATTGTTGATTTGATTATCGTTTTTGATAATCGAATAATTGTTGATTTGGGATTTTATTATCGTTTTTGATAATCGAATATTTGTCGTTTTTGATAATCGAATATTTGTTGATTTGATTATCGTTTTTGATAATTGAATATTTGTTGATTTGATTATCGTTTTTGATAATCGAATAATTGTTGATTTGGGATTTGATTATCGTTTTTGATAATCGAATATTTGTTGATTTGATTATCGTTTTTGATAATCGAATATTTCATGATTTGATTATCGTTTTTGATAATCGAATAATTGTTGATTTGATTATCGTTTTTGATAATCGAATAATTGTTGATTTGGGATTTGATTATCGTTTTGATAATCGAATATTTGTTGATTTGATTATCGTTTTGATAATCGAATATTTGTTGATTTGATTATCGTTTTTGATAATCGAATAATTGTTGATTTGGGATTTGATTATCGTTTTTGATAATCGAATATTTGTTGATTTGATTATCGTTTTTGATAATCGAATATTTGTTGATTTGAATTCTGATTATCTTTGTTGATAATTAGACCTTTGTTGTTTTCTGATTATCTATTTGGTAATTATATTTGGCTGAGAATTTGTGAATTTCTTTTATGAAATTAAAAGATTTCTTTGGTGTTTATATTCTCGACGTTTATTTTTCCAGCTTAACCAGTTTATGTTAGAAAATTAATTTTTACTAACGCCTTTAATTATTGAAATTGCGGGGACGCAATTTTTATAAGGAGGGGAGTTTGTAACAACCCTGGGTTTTACAACAATTAATTATCGTTGTTTGACGATTAATATTGGTTGTTAATTGTTGTTGGAGTTTTTAAAATCAAGTTTAAATTCATTTAAATATTGTTAAGAAAATGCGGGCTTTATTCTTGGCCCAAGTCTTTTTTTTTTTTTACTTCTACTTGGCCTTATCAAAAATTAAAGACCGGGTCCTCATTTTTGTTTCGTGTTCATTGGAGAAACCCCAAACAAAATAAAAGAAACGAAAAAAAATGGCTGCCGTTCTTCTCGTTCGTTCCTCCTTTCAAATTAGGGCTTTTCGATTTGAAGCTTCGCCGTTGTTATCAATTGATAAAAATTCTCGTGTAGCTTGATGATGCTTCTGCACGCGGCTGCTTCGTTTAGCCAAGGTGAGTGATTTTCTTCACTCACATCTAATTTACTCTCGTTATTCGTGAATTTCGTTGTTTGCTTACTTGGCTACTGCTTCGAATTTTAATGATTTTGAACTTGCGATTTTGTGTTTTTCTCGGTTGAATTGATATTAGACTTCAATCACTTGGAATTTGTGAAAATGCTAATTTCTTGATTTTCATGACTCTGACTTTGTTTAATGTTAAATTCTTGGACGATGATGTTGTTTTCGTTTTGAGCTCAACTGTGGCCATTAACTGTTGAACTGTTATCGATTTTTGCCTCCTGTCTTGTACAATTGCTACTGCTGTATCACCATACATGTATATTCATGTATCTTTAGTTTGCCCTTGTAACCGTCTCAAATTGCCTTCCCTGATTCACTAATGGGTGCTGCATTACTGTTTGAACATTCACTGAGTGGTTTATTGTTATAGCTCGACAGTTTTGGGACAATGTACATTGTCACTTGGCCATCTTATTGCCTTCCAGTACTGTAAGTTTCATGTAGTAATCGGGGTGTACGATACAGTGGGGCACTGATGGAAATTTATCGGTCATTCATTGTTGCACAGCCCGACCATGTTGGATTTCTGGGTAATCACGTTGTTGACTTTGTTTTGAAACATTTGTTAGTAGCTCCATGTTTTGAGTTAAAACTTTATTGACCTGATGCTGCACTGTTCACTGTATATAACGTTGCTATTTCATGTTGCCTTGAACACTTCATTGATCTACTTGCAGTGACACTACCACTGTTTGATATAATTTGCATTTCTAGTTTCGTTTAGTTGAAACTGTTCCAATTCACTTGTGTTGAGTCCTAATAACCGTGACTTGACCTCTGTATTTGGTTAATGATTTTGGTCATGCTGTGTTGTTTGAAACTGAAATTGAAGATTCACTATCTGTTGTAGTTTGCACATTCATGTGCTTGCTGTCCCTCTTGTATTTAGTTTACCTATTGTTGTTGAGTAGTGCAGTGATATTCTTTTCATTCTGGTATGCCATCAGTTTCCACTGCCTGTTTCATTATCCATATAGTTTTTTCAAGGTTGCAGTCATGTGTACATTACCCTGATTCATCGATGTAGTTGTTGCATGTTTCCTTTGTTGAGCTCGAATCTGATTCACCGTATTGATGCAGTAAGTTCATTTGCATTTGGCCACTTGTATTCATGTGTTTGCGTGCCGTGGTGCCATACTTTTGGTGCCCTCACCTACATTCTACTGCCTTCAAGTAATTTGTAACACTGCCTTCGTGCACTCGGTCATTCGAACCTTGGTGCTTTAGAGTTGTATTTCCATACCTTTGCTGTATCTGGGCTTGCATTTGTAGTATTCAGTGGGGTGTGGCGTTGAGCTTCACTGATGGTGTTCGCTGTAGTACACATGTACTCGCCTTTCCTGCCCACTGCTGACTCTGTGATCTGGATTCCTTTGTTAGTGCACTTGTATTTGGTACACCCGCACTTGTACACAGTGTTGATTGGATTTGGTTCTTTCATGTTGTAGTATACCTCACATGTTTACCTCTTTTATTGCCTATTCTTCGCGGCATGTAGTCCAGGTAGTCTGGTAGCACTGTGTTTATTTGTCTGCACTTGTCCAGTGCAGTTCCACTGTGACTTCACTTGATTTGAGTTGATGCCGTTTGAATTTGATGTATTGAGTTTTTTTTTTTTTTTGTACATCATTACTGTAGTGGCAAGGCAGTGCACGCAAACGTGAACTGCAGCCACACGGTATTGTTTTTATTGATATTCTAATTGCTTTTGATTTATGGATCTTTTGCGTATTTCCATATGCCGTAGTGGCGAGGCAGTACACGCGTGCGTGTACTGCAGCCCTACCAGTGTTGGCCTTTTAATTGATGATTCAATATTCTGAATTGTATTCTGATTTGGTTTAATTTGCTTATTCTTGTTTAACACTGTTACGTGTTATATCTCGTTATCCGATTTCTTTATTTAAGGATCGGATAGACGAGATTTATTGTGACCGTCATCTATTCATTATTTAATTATTATTGCTTCTGTGCACTAATAACTGAGTTTGAATTAGACTGACCCGCATATTATTTTCTTTTGAATGTAATACTCGGGTCAGACCGAGTATTTACAGGTTGTGGATATCTTACTTTGAGTTGCTGCTTGAGCTGTGAAGTCTCTTCATATCTTATGGAGTAGTCGTCGTCATGTTTAGTAGTCAGTATATTTGTATAGGCTGTTGTATATCCATGTATATTATTCACGATAATGTACTTGTATATGTAACTTCCAGAGTCGATAGTGTAGTTTTATCATATGTATTGTATCACGTGTATATCAACTGACATCAGTTATATATATATATGAGAATTTCTGTTATATTTGTGTTCCGCATTTACTTTATCTGTGTTATTCTTATATATATTGTCCTAAACTATTATGAACCATCGTAGTTCGTTTTATACTAGAATTGGGTATGTCGATGGGAGTAAATAAATAGGAGATGAGAAATAAATATATATACCACTCCTATCGAGATAACCAATACTAGTGTAAGGCCTAACTACGGATGGCCGCTCCTATCCAGCCTTATTCTTCGTAATAACAGACAGTATTTCTTTTAATACTCTTTGTTATTGTGAGCATAGAGGTGGGGTGTTACATAACCTCTTTAATCATTTTATACATTTTCCTACATAAGTTTCATACCCACTTTTATTTGAATTAGTTTTCCCCACTTTCATACGAATTCAATTTATTTTAAATTTTGCATATTGAATTTTATCTTTCACGTATAACTGATTCATATTAGTTTCATTTACTAATTTACTTAAATTTCCGATTTGAAATTGTTTTGTCGTTAACAAAAATTTTCCCAAAAATTTTCTAACTCCCAAAATTTACAAAATTTTTTGGCAGAGTCTCCTTTGTAGGAGGAGCTTTTGCAATTTGACAAGAGATATAAATATGTATACATCAACCCACACGGTCGGAAAAAGCAAAAACAGTTCATATTTCCTATTTTTATTGCGTAGGCGTACCTTATTTAGCATTTTAAGCAAGCGGCTTATTTATTTTAGCAAATAGCACAACCAAATCCAGCCAAACGGCTTCCCGGTACCTGTACTTACTCAATTTAAATATGTAAGTGCCATATAAATAAAATCTATTAGCATTTCACTTATATTCAATAGCTAAACACACGTATATCATAAGCAACAAGCACCAAATCGCTTTCCGTAAGCGATTTATATAACTTTAAAGCTAATTCAATTGCTTCCAACCAATTCATATGCCATTTCATTCAATTTTAATGGCTTGCAACTCAATTTCTTATATTCAATTGATTTTTAATCCAAACAAGCTCATATTCACTTCAAATGATTCATAATCAATTTTATTTAATCTCTATCAACTCATAGCATTTTAATTACTTTTATTTACGCCGATCGACAACTATTTTTATGCAATTTCGACGATATTCGTTTAATAGAGTATCTATTTCAATTCATAACTACTTTAAATTAATTTCAACTCATTAAGAATTTAATTCCATTTCATTTCTAGTTTATTAACCAACCATTTATTTAGCTCGACACATTCCATTCTTGTATACTTCTAACCATTCCCAACTTAATTCAATCCAAGCTTTTATTTAATGGGCTTTCACTCTTATTCGAAACCAAACTTCCATAAATTTTAAACTTAAGTGAATTTACTTTAGTTTATTCCAACATCAAACTTAAGTTTGCTTCTATTTGATTCTCATTTAAGCAACTTCCATTTAATTCAGTTAGCCCATCAATTTTAAATTTTAATTTTAAATTCACCTTCTCAATTTATCAAAATAATATTCAAGCACATACTTAACTCATTTATACTTCAAATTAATATGCCACCGAACTTAAGTTCGGTCTGATAATCCAATTCTAGTCACAACTTTGATTTAGTTTTTATTCAATCAGACTTCATCCATTTACTATTTAACTCAATCAACCTATTTAAAAATTTTAATTTACTTACTTAATTCGTTACCGAAATTATTTTATCCATATAAGGCCATTCTCAATTTACTTCTATTCACTTGGGTTTTGTTTGCAACTCAAACCATTTCTATTATAATCACTTCTCTTATATCCAATATATTTGTAAATTTCATTAAATATTATTCAAATCATACTTGAATTTTACTTGTAATTCAAACCATCACATTTTCAATCCGACTCTATTTTATTTCCATTTTATAGCATCTTCACTTATCCAATTCATTATCAAATCCAAGTTGAATTCTATTTAAAATTCTAATTCACTTTCAAACTCTATTATTAATTTACAATCCATTTGTTTAACCAAGTTAAATTTTCATTAACGTACTCTATCAAATAATTATTTAGTCAATTAGCTTATTTCCAATTTCTAAATCAATATTCGATTTTAATTACAAAAATCACTTCATAAAATTTTCCTGATTTCAATTTTATTTTATAATTCAGGTTGGAATTTCTTTTTAAATTTCCTAAAATTCCTACACTCTATTCTAAATTTTTAGAATGCCTTTAAATCCACATAATATGATTAAATAGCCCTTTATAAAAAAAAATATTTCTTATAACTCGATGTCTCAATCAGTCCATCCTTGTTCTCACAGAAATTCAGTCATACGTTGATCAGGCGTAGGACTGAAAATCTATAAGTATTTGGTAAACCCGTTTTCAACACCCAGTGAAAATAATTGGAAAATAATTTTATTGAAAATATAGAAAACAGTTTTTGAAAATAGAGGAAATATCTTTGGTGAGAATGCTCTGGAAATCATCACCCCCATCCATGGTCACAGTTACATCCAGGGTTATGTTGCCATCGCAGCAAAACTCCATGTAACTGCTGGCTCTCCGCGGCAACTCAATTACGCCATGGATCCCACACAACAGATCACAGTTATATTCCAGGGTTACGTTGCCGTCACAGCAAAAGTCCGTGTAACTGCAGGCTCTTAGCGGCCTTTGATTTTTGCTGTCGAAATAAAACTTCTCCACTCCTACATAGGTCGCAGTGTACCGATATAAAATCAAATGCAGACTGTTGGCTCTCAGCGGCACACACGAATTTCGCTATGTTATACCATAGGTCGCAGTTACATCCTGGGTTACATTGCCATCACAGCAAAAGTCCATGTAACTGTTGGCTCTCAGCGGCACACACGACTTCCGCTATGGTATACACTACTCATAATCCCCAGCAACTAGTTTTGTCCGGACTCCTCACAGGATCAACTTTAGAACCCCCCCCCCCCCCCCCCCCCCCCCCCGGGCTCAAGGCAGCACCACTCGGTGGCACTCCTAAGAAGTTCATTTCAAGAGAGCGCCTTTTTCCCCAAAGCCATCATCAAAACATTTTATACTATAAACATATAGTATCCTTCAAATCATACACCTAGTATGATATCATACAAAGCTCCTTTACACAAAATCGATTTATCCCAAAATCGATAATTCACAAATTTGGCTTTCCAAATTCAATATTGATTTTACCCAAAAATCAAAAGCCTTTCCAATCCAAAGGTTCCCAAAACCTTTTTTCCAAATTCCTCATAAGATCCTTTATATATATATATATTCAGATATATAAAATTTTAAAAAATTTGGATCTTTTCAAACTTGCATAAAACTCCTTTTATACTTCAAATACCGTCAAAAATCCTTTTCTTCCGGCAATAGATTTAACAAGGAAAGATTTATCTTATATAACAAAGATATATATAACTTTGTTTTTTTCAAAATCAAATATTCAATTTTGATTACCCTTTCCGATATCAATTTCATTCAAATCCGTACGATGTACACATAACATCCGTACGCTATACCAATCTGATCGCTCACTCGATCACACAATTTCACTTTCGAACTAGTATTGTCCACCCGACTTCCTAGTGCGGACACAGATCTGGTTTCTTGATTAGAAACCGTCATTCTCCTTACAGAGCCATAACTATGATAGAGAATATCCAGAACCAATCAACAATCCATATCCAGGTTCGCTGTCGAAAATCAAGTGAAAAATCCCAACTAGGATCGATAAACTATCTCGAAATTTTGTGCTCGAATCTGGATCAAATCACTATGCAAATAGAATAATATACGTACATCCTACGTAATTATCTTCATCGATTATTAGCCAAATCAATTTCCTTTCTATTCACAATTGCCTCTACTCCATTGAATTATCACTTCAATTCTTATCTCAGTTGGGTATTTAATCAATAACAGTTTGAACTCCGACCAGTTTATTTTTAGAAAAATCGCTTGAAAAATTTAAAAATAGATAAGTAGTTGAAAAATAATTATTAGTTTACAAAATAGCTATAAAATAGTTAACTAGTCGTAAAATAGTTGGAAAAATAGCTAAATAGTTTTAGAAATTTTAGATATTTGCAAAATAGTTATAAAATAGTATTAGTTTGTAACATAGTTGAAAAATAGTAATTAGTTTAGAAAACAGTTGAAAAATGGTTAAATTGCTCCAAAATAATTGTAAAACATGTATAAAATAATTTGGCTTTAAGAAAGAAAAGTTGTATATATTTAATAGCTTAGAAAATAAGTTTATATCAAAACAATTTATATTGAAATAGTCAAGAGTCAACTGTTCACTTTTCCAACAATTCAACTTAAATTTCCACTTCCATTTAATTGACCCAACTCTAACTTGAATAACTTCAATTTCTATTGAAATTTATTTAAACCCAATCCAAGTTGAATCAATCTTGATTCCCAATTTAAATCAAATTCCATTTGATTTTAATCCTATTCAACTTTAACTATAATTTCAAATTATTCAATTGAACCCATTTCAAATTCAAATCATTTCAATATAATCCAATTCAGTTTGTACTAATGGAATTTAAATTTCAACTTTAACCCATCACGAATTATATAAATTCGAGTTAAATCCTCAAAGGTTGGTTTAACTCTTTAAACCAAATTAACTTTTGTTTTAAAGTTTTTAATCTATTTAATTTTCTGAGTCCAATTCTCAAAATTCCATTTTAAATTATCTTTACTTATGTATTCCAAGGTTCAAATAAGAGTTCAATACGATTTTATTTTACAATTTTAGTTATTTATTACTCACTTTTATCTTCCAGTTTGGAGCCGGTTCTTAAACAAGTTTAATTTACAATTTAATTATTCAAATTTATTTTATTTATACAATACCATTCTCAATTTAAAGATTTTATTAACAATAGGATGATAACATCCAATTTATTTTAAAACATCCATCCATTTTCAATTTTTAAATCTCAAACCCGTTTTAAGATCACACAAATTCCCAATTCAAATCAACCGTTTAACTTTCCTAGTCAAATTCCAATTTCATCTTGAAATTTACGATTCTGGCTGCTCTTTCGACACTTATTTAACTTTCCCAAAGTTAAATTCCTATTTACTTAATCCAATCAACCTTACTCAAATTAAATTCCCGCTTCAAACTTCAAAATTATTTCCCTCCTATATGTTCAAAACTTATATCATTTTGGGTTTTTACATCACACTTCGGGGAAAAATCAAAACTCAACCTCTTAGGGTTTATTTCAAATTATCTTTGATATTATGTATATCCATACATATATACATATTTATTCCTTGGCCCTCCCAGCCATGTTTTAAAATTTTAAACCACCCTTGGTTTTAAATTCAAATCAAATTTCAAACAATGCATTGTTTGCAACAAGTCTCTTTTATTCAAATAATACATATTTATTATTTTTCATTACTTTGAAACAAAATTTCAAATTCTGGGACCAGATTTAGAATTTCATTCACAATCAAGTAAATTTTAATTGGTTGTATTTCTGTTTTTATTTAATTTAATTCCAATTCAAGATTTTAATTTGGTTGTATTATATTACTTCTAAATTTTAATTTCAATACTTAACAACCAATCACCTTAATATTTATTAGAAGGGAATATTGCTTTATATATCGAAATATACATTTTATATAGAATCATTTAAAATCTTTATATAAGAAAATAACAAGTACGCACTCATACATATACACTCAACTCATTCTAGAGTACTTTGGACTCTATTTAATGAGAAATCCCCAACAGAGCCAAGGTTCTCACCTAACCTCGCTCTAATACCAAAAGTAACGACCTGAAATTTTCTATCCCAAAAATTTCAGATAGTTATGAAAAAGTAGAAAGAGATAGAAGAAGAAGAACAGAAACACCAAACATCTCACATTCGCAGCAGATAAAATATAATAATAAATAATAACAGTGTACAAAAGAATACTATATATATCGATTACATTTAATATACATCAGAGTTTCACATATATACAGACACTGAAAATACACAAATACCATGCCTCAGGTACACAACAATATTATGCAGCGGAAATACTCTATACGCTCTTGCCATCCAGCTCGCCTCCTGAGCTCCAAAACGTACCTACGTGGAAATCTATAATACTTGGTCTGACCCGAGCATTACACTAAAGTAACACCCGGGTCAGGCTGGAAACCAGCGTGAGTAAACCCATCCAATATGGAATACATGCATACAACTTATATAAAACCCGGGGTAACTTATGTCAATTTAACCAATTCACGATTTGCTATAGACAACCCTTACCTCACATATAAATTTCTAAGTATCGAACTTAAATCATCCCATTCCTGCCTATAGGTTTCACAAATCAATTTACAAAAATTCGAAGTGGTTCCGGTTATTTCCTAATACCCGACCCAGTCTCTTTGAAACCCATGCTATCCTAACCCAAGCTATTCAAATGAAATACACAACATTTCATATCAGAGATATCAACTCATTCAAAGCATCCAATACCATCCACTCACCCATAAGCAAAGCTTAATCACATCCAAATCAATTCAAATGATTCTAACTGAATTTCAAACCTTAATTACTTAGATTTTTTTCATTAATTAATTCCAAATCAATTAATTAGTCAACCCATCATTATTCATCTTAATTAATCCCCTGGATAAAATATATTTTCAATTAAATTTATGTAATTATCTTTAGTTAATCTATCGATATTAATTGTTCTTAACCAAAAATGAATAAGAATCTTAATCACTTTAAAAATTAATCAATTATTTCATAAATTAATTATTTGTATTAATTACATTAATTCTTATTACTTACAGTAACTAAATTCTCATAAGTCATTATTTATTGAATTGATTTAATTAATCAATTTTTAATTACATCAATTGTTATATAAAGTAATAATTTTCAATCATATTTTAATTTGTTCTAATCCAAATCAATTACTTTAATTCAACCACAATATTAATTTTTTCTCGATAAATCTCAATCTGTAATTAACTAGCTTTTTATTTACTTCATTAAATAAATAAATTATTCCTCAATTAACTATTTAATTAATCTCTTGATAAATTTCACAAAGTAATTTTTTTATTTCATGACATAATTATACATCAACCATCAATTGATTGTTCTAAGTTAATTTAACTTAATCCTTAATTAATTCAAACCCTTAATTACTAAATTAATTAACACAATCATTAATTAATTGAATTAATCCATTATCCATTCAAATTATTCTGCCTATTTAATGAATTACCAATCATTATACCCTTATTAACTCGAGAATCAAACAAAACCAAAGTCACATATTATCAGCACACATTCAAACAACTCAATCAATCAACTAATTATTTAAATTTAACCATTTAAATTTAAATAATACCAGACGAGTGAGATTTACTCACCTTTGCTTCTAATTGCAATCCCCTTCAATCTTGACTTTGGTTTCATCAAAATTTTGACCTTCTAAAAACATTTACAGTTTATTATCATTTGAACTAATCAATTACCACTAAATAAATTAATTAACCAAAAATGAAATTTAAACTATTTCCCTGTTAATAAAAAAGTATTTTTAGCAACCATAAAAATTGAATCGGTTTATTAAACAGATCTGTCTCCATAAAACAATATCTTAAAGCTAAGGTAATAAGTGAAAATATGTATGTATATATGTATATATAAATAAATTATCTACAAACTTACTATTATATATATTATTCACTTATTTGTTTTTTTTGAAACTCTATGTACTGATGTATATAGGGACTCCATTTAATCAATTAAAGCAAAAAAAATAAGGTAATATACCTTGCTGCCGACGTCTCCACTATGACAACCAAAACCCTAATCGCACCTTAGCCCCAAACCCCAAACTTGATTTGCACGACTCCCCACCGTAGCTGCCTCCTCCCTCGAACACGCTTCCTCGGCTGCATTTGTTCGAGACGACATCAAGTCGCACCATCGCGACCCACGCGCCCTAGATCGCCGCCTCCACTTTACGCGCGCGCACGCGAACCCCATCACGTCTCCAATCTGAGCTACAAACGAACCTCCATGATGCGAAATTCCATAGGCTGCCGATCGAAAACCCTCTCCAGCATCATTCGCCCCCACTTGCGCATCACCGTATCGCGATTCAATCACGTCATTCCCCTTTTTTTTGGTATTAAAATTTTGGAATCCCTTCTTTCGAAACCCCCATTTCTTTTTGGATGAAGACGCGTGAGTTTAGGTTTCATCTGAAAGAAGGAGGCGAATCTCAATTTAAAAGGACGAAAGAAAGAGTCTTGTTTCAAAAGACAAAAGGGACATGATATGATATCTGCGCGTTCGAAAATATTAGCGTGCCAGGCATTGTTCGCTACTGGGAAGGCAGAAAGTTTTGATAAAGAAAGGAAGCAGGCCGATGGGAAAGAATTACGGCTGAGGGTGATTGATATATATATATATATATATATATATATATATATATATATATATAAAAATTATATTCAAAATTTAAACTTAAATTGTTTCGAAATCGAAGCTCAAAAACTCAATCTCCTATCGAGGCGTGCCGCTAGGCGTTTATAAGGCTTTACCCGTATTCCAAACACAATGCAACGTGTTTCGGAGGCTAGTTTGATCGTATGCGCGAGTTACGGAATTAAACGATCGATATTAAGTTAAATCGACTAAAATAATTCTAGGCGTTTTGAGTTGCCAGGGTCAAACGACAACTCCGATTGCTCCAAAAATTAAAATCCGATAATAACTAACTATTACGGATTCAATGGAACTGGTTTCGTCGAATTCTGATACTGTGCCTCAGAAAGCTATTTTTAAATATCGATCTAAACGATATATAATTAAAATTGAACAAATCACCTTTAATTTAAATTTCAACCATTCTATAATTTCCACTATCATCATTATAAATTTTATAAGCCTTCAAATTATTTAAACAGGCTTAGAAATTTATGATTCAACAATTTACCCAATTTTAATTATTGAATTCAATATTTAAACTATATAATTCAATGATTCAATTATCAAGTAAATATTAATATTTGGAATTTAAGTTTAAAATTAACTTTTGAATATTTAAAATCAATTAATAATTCCATTTTAAATTGTTAAAAAAAATCCGAGTCGTCATATTACCATTCGATTAAGTCGAAACTCCTAGCATACGTGTATCCATTGTGTTTTATCTCAAACAAGAGCTCACCCTTTCGACAAAGTCAAAACCCTTAATGTTCAACTATATTTTCTTAAACCACTAAGTCCTAACCTTAAGCCACCTTGACTACTTCGAAAGGTGGTTCCCAAGGAGTTCAAAACAAATTAAATGAGCTCGAAAGGCATTATAAAAAGAGTTAAACATTTCGACCACGTCGAAAGACATAAAGCAAGAAACTTGTCTACCACATCATCTTCGAAAGGAGGTTTCAAAGGAATCGCTATTTCTTAAAAATTCACTTTGAGGTGTTTGCATGCTTTCTTCTTAACATTTTTGGCACTAGATGGAGGGATCGAACATAGGTCCCCAATAACATTCATCATAGTTTAATTGCATAGAGTTCTTCATTCAAGAGGAGAAAATGGTAAGAGCAAGTAATAATAACGACCATCCAAATGAAGAAGCTATGTCACAATCACTTTGGAGGATAACATAGTTCCAAAATTTAACTTTGAGAATATGGAAATTGGGCGACCTCCAACCCTAATAAGATTGGAAAACAATAAGATTAAAGTCCAGAATCTACAACAACAAATGATAGCAATGCAAGAATTTCTTGAAGAGGCTCCATCTCAAGAGTCATTAAGGATTGTGGAAGAAGAAGATGAAGCGCAATCTTCAAATAAGGTAAAAGATGAAGGGTTAAACCGAGAAAGTCAAGCTCAAAGGTCCCTTGGGCAATCAAATAGCCCAAACCAGAGAAACAGTAAAAGTTGCCATAAAATCGAAGCCGACTAAGAAGACAACCAACACCAAATGATAATGGATAGGCTTAAGAAAAGAGGAATTCCTAATCTAGAGAAATATATTATCCTGCAAAAGACTCCATTTTCAGAAGAAATAATGGCAGTTAGTCTCCCTACTCACATCCGAATTCCCTCACTAAAGTATGATGGGACTACTGATCCAGATAATCACCTTGTAGCTTTTGAAAACTAGATGAACTCATATAATGCTCCTGGACCAATTCGCTGCAAACTTTTCTCGGTTACTTTTTAAGAAGCAGCTATCAATTGGTATAAGAATTACCATAAGGAAACCATCTATTCTTGGGAACGATTTTCTAATGAATTCACGACACAATTTTATATATTCAAAGATTCAAATATGGAATTTAGCTTGTTGGCTACTATCAAACAAAAATAAGGAGAACCTCTTGGCAAATACATGAATAGATATGGTATAGAAGCATTAAAGGCGGAGAGTACAACAAATAAAGAAAAGCTTATGGAAATTCAATCAGGATTGGTCGAACAAACCCCCTTGTGGAAAGCCCTTTATATTAATGTATGCCAAGATCTACAATACTTCTATTCCTAAGAAAAAAAAATTTATTTGTTTAGATTAAATGCATCATGCCATGAAGAAATATCAACAAAAACAGAAGGAAGAAATATTTGACTTCAACCATCCCACAAAAATTCTAGATGGAATGAAAAAAAGACAGTCAGACGGTGACATGTAAATACAGTCCAGTGGAATTAAACAAACCTCTTTCCTATATCATTGTCGTGACAAAAGATGATAAGAATTTCTCCATTTCTTATAAGATAAGAGCTCCGCAGAACCCAAAAAGGAAGGAATTACTGTGCTTATCATAAAGTGAATGGACATGAAACTGACAATTGCAGTGTATTGGAAAAATTAGTTCGAAACTTAATCAAGTCTATATTCTTAAAAGAATTTGCCAAATAGGATTAAAACTATTTCCACCTCGAAAGAAGCTACTCCATCATTTAAAGCCCTGATAGAGAATCACTTTTACGTCTTCATCTTCAGACTCTGATTAGGCTACGAAACCTTACAGCATTTGTCTATAATAAATTTCCTTTACTTATAACTTCTTTAATTTGAATTGTACTTTGAATTGGTCATATATTAATACAAAATTTGAGTGTCATTTCAGGTAAAAATAAAATCAATCCATGATAGTCAACAAGCTTTTGAGATACAACAAACTTTTAGCTAGTTAAGAAAGACTACTCAAATTCTATGACAAATTTTTAGCTAGTTAAGAAAGACTACTCAAATTCTATGAGCGAGACAACTTATCCCATCTCAAATTTTGAATCAATGTGGTGTAAAGAACTACTTCCATGAAACCCTGGATTGTAGTAAAGCTTCAAATATAGACTCAAGAAGGGTAAATATCTAAAACTCTCCCAAGAAAGTGGGTTCTCAGAGAAAAGAATGCTCTTATTCATGAAAGTCTATTAGTCCATATATCATGAATTTTCGGACTCATGAAAAGGACATCTTTTTCTTGAGCAAAACCTGAGGAAGCACAACCATATATACTATATACATTGATGTTATTTTTAATTAGTTATTTGAAAGAATTTTCCTAAACATGTTTTCAAGAAAGTTGATTTCAAAAAGTCAGAAAGGATTTTCTCATATTACCCTATAAATAAGGGGGATTAAGTATTTGTTTAGTTCAAAGATAAACTTGCACAAATCTTTAAAGCATTTTATTTAGCATTAGTAAATGCACATCAAGGACTTCTAACTAATTTCTACAAACCATTGGTAAGGAGAAACCTACTCATACTTTTTCCAGAGGAAGTTTAAAAAAATATCAAAAGTTCATCGACAAAAACTAAAATTAGAGAATCCTTTTCCTCACTAAAAGACTATTGGTTCATGAATCATGACCTTTCAGTTTCCTATTTGAGACCTGTGCTCTACTATAAGAGTGATTTAAAGACTCTTGCAAAAGGCAACGTTATGAAAGGATTCTTTAATGACCAAATTCTTTTTTAGAAAAATAATCCCTCAATATATTAGAAGGTTCATTTACAAGAATTGTTTGATATTCATAAGGATGATCATGGACATTTTAATTAGGCAAAAATGATTTTCACATATAATTTTAGCCTATGGCCAATCTGTAGCACCTTCTAAAATGAGGGGGTTCTGCATCCACAGTTTGAGCCTACGGCCAACCCGAAGCACCTCCTAAAAGGAAGGGGGTCCTATACCACCAAAAAGTCGACGGTTAATCTGTAGCACCTCCTAATTCGGAGGGACAAAAGCCTACAACCAATCCGTGGCACCTCCTAAGACGGAGGGACAAAAGCCTACAACAAACCATGGAACCTCCTAAGACAGAGGGATAAAAGCCTACGGGTAATCCATAACACCTTCTAAAAGGAAGGTCAAAACCTCTAACATCCAGTTCACCTCCTAGAGGAGGGTCAGATCAAACACCCACCAACAACCTTTTAGAAGAAGGTTAACCTAACATACACTAAATTCCTTAGAACCTAGGGAAGCCCAGAAGTGGCACCAAACAGATGAAGAAAGACAAAGATATCTACAACTTAAAACAAAAGTCAAAACTCACAGGAACAAAGGGTTAAAGAAAGAATTCAATCCATCATCTCAAAAAAAGATGAAACCCGAAAAAGGGTACTAACAAAGGCAAAAGGATAAATATGTCTAACACAATAACTAGAAATAGATAAGGAATCCAAAATTGTAACGGCCCATGATTTTGGATATTTGAAATTGGAATATTCAATTGATTTTAAATATTTTAAAAGTTAATTCTTAACTTGAATTTCAAATATCACTATTTATTGGGAAATTAAATTATTGGATTTAGCAATTGGAAATTGGATAAAATATTGAATCTTGGTTTTTAAGCTTGTTAAAAATAATTTAAAGGCTTCTAAAATTTGTATTAACAATACTGAAGATCATAGAACTTTTAAAATTTAATTTGAAGATGGTTTGTTTAGTTTTAAAAATATATCGTTTACTTGACATTTAAAAATAGCCTTCTGAGGCACAATCTCGGAATTCGACGAAAGCAGTTCCATTAAATCTGTGCTAGTGAATTATTTTTTGGATTTCAAATTTCGTAGCATTTGGATTTTTCGTATAGCCATACGGTATGTAAACGCGCTGAAATCTATATCGAAAATTCAATATAATAGCTAGGTCCAAAAAGCTATCTTCTCCATACGATCGAATTATGATTCGAAACCTTTTCCATTACGTTCAGAATAGGGGTATAACATTATAAACGTCTGACGTCACGCCTCGATAGGTGGTTAAAGTTTTGAGTTGCAGATTCGAGACGATTTGATATTAAAATATATATTTTGTATACTGGTCAACTTCAGCTGAAATAACTTCACATTAGAACTTTATCATTTCACATCACTGCTTTTCCCTCTTCATTTTAGAATACTGCAGCCTTCAGCTCCGCACGCTAACATCCCATCTTGTCTTCCGTAGTTTCTTTTTATAAACACACGCATACCCTTCTCCCTCTCTCAAAAAGAAATCAAACTCGCTTCAGTTCTTAAAAAAAAATTAAGAAGGCAGCGTAAAATTCCCTTTGTTAAGTCGAAGCTTTTCCTATCCAATTGCAGCTTTCCTTTTTAATGCTCGAAAGCAACCGTATACGTTTCAAAGTAATCAAGCCCATCGCGATTTCGCTTGCCACGTGCGTTGCCAGGCGCGACACCATGTGGGGTTCGTGGGAGGATGAGGTGAGACACGATGTATGAGTCATGTATGGGTTTAGTCATTGGAGCGAGGCAATTTTAGGCATGGCATCGGCTTTTGGGGGTTCACCGATTGAAGGCGCCTTCGCCGGTGGTGAGTTTAAGGGAAGCAGCTCTCGTCTAGGTGTTGTGGATTACGTCTGGCGAAGGGGGCGATGTCGTTCAATTTTGTAATCGCACTTCCCTCAATCTGGATATTTTAGACCAGAGGACTGCAACCCATGAAGCATATGTACAGGTGGTTTCTACAGTAAGGTAATTTCATTTTCAAATTAAAAACTTATGAATATGTATGTATGAACAGAGAAGAAATATAAATACAAATATACATATATTAGAGAAGAAAAGTTCTACAGTTACGAAAATTACTGTTTTGTTATGTACAGATTGGAAAATATATGTGAGATTTAAAACAAAAACATATATAAAGTTTAAAGTAGAAAACTTTCTATTAGTCAGAGAAGGTAAACTAGTTTTTAAAGCATTTTTAGGGTTTTCTTGTTTAAAACTGGGAATAGATATAAAAAAATTGGGCTTCAAATCTATATATATTATTTTTAAGTGTATATATATGTAGTCTTAAAAGAAAAAATGTATATACATATATACATTTTAAATTTACTAATTTATTTTAAAATGATATATTATGGTGATTAACTCGTTTAATAAACTTATTTAATTATTTTAGTTACTCAAAAATAATTTTTTATAGGGGAACTAGTTTAAAATTAATTATTAAGTTAAGTAAAGGATAATTGATTGTCCGATTAGTTAAAATGTTAATAAACCATGTAATGTTATACAAGGTTTGAACCGAGAAGAAAAGGAGCCAGTATTGGCATGGATTGCAAATCAAATCAAAGGTGAGTTAATCTCACTCAAATTGGATTTTTGGTGAATTTAAACCGTTAAATTTAAATTATTGGTTGATTGATTGAATTGATAATTTATTATCAGTCTGGATGTGATATATTATATATAGTATATATGTACACTGGAGTGATTGATATTCCCGCATTATATAGCGGATGAGACCCTATGCACCCTGCATAATAGCGGATGACCCTTTATACCGCGATATCCCCCCTTGAAGCAAGATTGGTATTTTAGTTGTTGATTAACATTTACAGATGCATGGAAATAGGTTGGAGGGATCCAACTGGATTCCTTAAAAATATTGAATTTATTTTTCATATTCAGTTATATGAAATGATCGATAATCTGTGATATATTATGTTGGAAAATTAATTTATTTATGTTAATATATTGCTGGATATATTATGGCGTTTTAAAAATGTGAATATTGAATTTTAAAAGGGAAATAAAAAAGGAAAATATAAAGTAGCCAATTTATAGTAAAGATGGATAAATAAAAAATAAAAATAAAAAAGAATTGGGAAAACGCAAATAGTTGTTTTTAAACCCTATTTAATAAATTTCGAAACATAAAAAAAGAATAGAGTCTTTGAATAAATGTGAATTAAAGGATTTAAAAAAAGTAAGGACTTATGCAATATTGATTTTAAGTATAAAGAAATTATTTTTAAATTTTGTGTTTTAAACGGGTTGGGAAAATTAAAGAGGAAGTTTGGATTAAAGTGTGAAATTGATTTTCAGATTTGAATAAGATTTTAAATCATAATAAAGAAGTAAAATTGGAATAAATGGATTATGGAATAAATTTGGGTAAATCAAAATAAATTTTAAAATGGAATTAATTTAGAAAATCAATTGGGAAATCGATTAAGTATTTCGAAAACTATATTTAAAGGAAAATGAGGGTATGTAAATTATAAACCGGGTTTATAAAGAGAAGTATTTATCAGTGGATAAATTTGAAAATATAAATTCACGGTGGTAATTTATTAGGAGATGATAATTTGTTTTAAAAATAAATAATGGTTTTATTTTTAAAAGCATGGAAAGAAAATTTATGGGATTGGGACGTAAATTAAACTAGAAATAAATCGAGAACATTTTATAAATTATTTGACGGGTTGCATTGGAATGGAAAGTGTATTTTCTTGAAAATCTAAGTGTATTTTCAAAAGAAGAGTTTTAAGTATAAAATTAAAAGTTAAAATGTTTTGAAAGAATGATCTTTGTGAAATTATTACTTAGATTTTTAAGGTTTTTTTTTAAAAGTAAATATTTATTTAGTTAACTTTAGTTGTTAATTATTAAATTAGTATTATGATTTGAAGGTAAATTATTTAATATTTATATTTGGCCAAATGACTATTATTTTAAAGGAAGTTTTGGCTAAAGGTTTACTTGAAGAATTTTTATAGAATTTCATAACTATTATTTTGAATAAAGTGTTTTTAATTAGTTTTATTCTAAATATTTTAAGTGTGTGTTTTTGGGTAAAGTGATTTAAATTATTAAAAATATAATTTTAACAAGGCTGTGTGCTTTTCGGTGGAAATAAAAATTTGGCTTGTGAATGTTATTTGATAGTTAAATAACCGACTACCAATATTGGCCAATGCGCTGATCATTTTGAAGAAACCAGGATCGGGTTTAATTATCCAAAAACCACTTCAATCAGGTTTGAACGTTTGCGAATAAAAACCGTGAAGACGTTGAAGATGGTGATTCGATTTGTCCAGACTAGGGCAACTTGTATGGACGAATGCTATTAGACCCATCAGGAGGACGGTGAGCGTTCTAAGTGAAATGTGTTCCAAAAAGGTAACGCATAGTCCCAAGCCTCATCAACCAGAATGCCTAAACTAGGTGTAACGGCCCATAAATTTCCGATAATAAAATTTGTTATTTCAACAAGATTTTGTAATTTAATTTGGAAAGAAATAAAAACTTTATAATTTAATATTGAAATGAACGCTAAAATGAAATATAGCAAGGGTAATTAAAATAAATTATTAACAATCTGAATAAGATTCTAATAAATGAAGCAGTGAAAGTGCTATATCTGGTTATAAATTTAAAATAAGAAAATAAAAGTAAGCATTGAATTAATTTAATGAAATAAAACACATTATTAACCATTACTGAATGTAAATTAAGGAAATATTTGGAAATGATGTTAATTCTGTTCATAAAATGATAATTGGTTGAATGAAAATAATGGATATCATGATTTATCAATTTATTAGGATTTGAACTATAATAATTGGATCAATTGTAATTAAATGAAACTAAAATATCTATATATTACGTTATTTGAAATTAAGATGGAATGTGAGAATATTAATGTAATAGTTTTGAATCCAACGTTAAATCGATCTATTTGACAATAATAAATGGAATAATTATTAATTTATTTAATTAAATGGAATTATTGGGAATTATACTTAAAATTTCTGAATATAATGAAACTGAAATTTAACGTTGAAATTGATGATTGAATCAACATTGAAGTGACATCTAAATTTGGTTAAATTAATGTAGATGATTAAGAAATTTAAAAATGATAAGATTTGTTAATTTTAGAGTTGAAATTGAAAACTTGATTTAATTAATCAATTATTAATTTATTTAATTAACTAGAAAATAGCCATTTTGGCCACAGACTCGGATTTCAACGAAACAAGTTTCGTCAGATCCATAACGGTGAATTATTAAAGGATTTCAAGTTTCGTAGCGATCGGACTTGTCTTTTGATCGTACGGGTTCGAAACGCCTAGAAATCAATGAAATTGGAATTAATTGAAATCAATTTAAAATAACTCGATTTTAGCATAACTTCTTCATACGATTGAATTTGGATTTGAAACCTATTCCATTGCGTTTAAAATATTTTAAAACATATATTTTAATATGGGTTGACCAAATTTCGTTCCGGAATCAGAACGGGCTTTTCGAGCCATTTTATCGTTCAACGTGTAACTCAATCTTATCCATCTATTCTATTTCAACTTTGCTTATATATACCTTGTTATAAAACCTAGCCTATTTCTATTCCTCTTTCCTATACATACAAAACTTCTGTTGCTCCTCTTTCTCAATGGCAGACAAAAACCAAAAATCCAATTGCAATTGCAGTTTCAATTAAAATTCAAAGCCAAAAATTAAATCTCTTCAAACTATATCGAATTATATAGGGATTTGAAGCTCTCGATAAGTGCAAGTCAAATATATAATTCGTTTTCTGATTTGACTCTCTATGTGGCCGGAACTGCGTAAAACATTTTTGGCTGTTCATCGCTTTTCGATGAACTACGCTAGATCGACCAATCAAAGTCACCGTGGCGAAGAGTGGGTGGTGCGCAGTGCATCATAGTGGTTTGTTCGTAGAATCGATGGTCTGATTTGATCATAAAAATTCGATAGGCTTTCAAACCCTAATGGAAGTGGTTGCAAAAAAGGGGAGAAATTGGGTGGCCGTGACCTCTGGTCGGCGCGAAGGGGGGCTCGGTTCGTCGAAGGGGTGGCTCAGGCCACGGCCGTCCTAGGCGCGACGTGCGGTGGCGTTTTGAGGTGGCGGCTACGAGAGAGGGTCGTTCGAATTTTTGGCTGGGTAGGGTTTCGCATGCTCGTTTGATGTGTGATGGAGGAAGACGCTGATGTGGCGAATATGGTAAGTTTATTTTATTCGGTTTTAATTTCATTTTGACTTCAACTCGTTCAAATCGACATAACTTTCACATATGAGGTCCAATTTATGCACGGTTTCTTGCGTTGGGATCGTAACAAATTTTCGGACATTTTGGAGTTAGTTAGGACGAATTCTGAGACTGTTCAAATTTTGGGTTTAATTTGGATTTAAATTCAATTTAAATTCAAAAGGTGAGTGTTTTAACCCACTAACAACTTCTAAAATTTCTTATGTGTGTTAAATTACTTTCTGATGTGATTAGAAATTTATTTATGGCTGTTTGGTATATTTTATCATCATTCCAGTTAAGTTAAATTTATCGGACTAAATTAATTTATTATTGCATATAAACTGCCAGTTAAATTTTTATTTAATTTATTATTGAATATAAACTGCCAGTAAATACCTATTATTTATTATCTGTTCTATATTGATGTTATATTTTGAATTGGATGATGATTGTGGTAAATGGTTGATGATTGATATCGGATGAATGTATATTGTATTTTATATTGTTATAAATTGCAAATTGTTATGCAATTTTATTTCATTCGGCATTGCGCTTTGAAATGATATATTACCGTATTTTATTTTAAATTACTGATTGAAATGATAAATATCTGTATCACTTGACCATTGGGTAGAAAATTATATACAGATACCATGGTCTATATCTAAAATATTTTGAAATTGATTTCTATGGTTTGGGAAAGAAAAATATGGTTTAATGAATATTATTTTGATATCATTTAAATATTATTTGCATATATAGTTAAATGCTTGAATTTAAGCTATGTATAAGTTTGTTAAATAAAAATCAAGTTTAATAATAATTTGATATTTTTCAAAATAAATGCGAGCAAGCATTTAAATTTTATTTGAATATAGAGTGTATAATGATTTAAATAAATTAAGGTTGGGTGATAAATTGGAGATTTATTTGAAATTAAATTTATTTAAGAACTAAACTCAAAAAGGTTAATGTGAAATTTATTAAGTCGAAAATTTTAAAAGGTATTATTATTATAACCTGATTTTGGTGTCAAGATGAATTAAACGAGTATTTCAAGTGTAAATGAATTGAAGGAAATATTTAGTTATTTGTAATTTGAGTTTAATTTAAATGACAAGGGATTTATTATGTAAATTATTTCAAACTAAATAATAGAAAATTTAATTGTTGAATCGAAATTATCAAATTTAGTTTTGAAGTTTTATAATATTTAAAGCCTTGAAATATATCGAAATTGAAATTTTTTATCGAAGTTGAAATGTTTCAAAGTTATGAATTTCAAAGTATTATGTTTTAAAAGTATTATAATTTCAAATGTTTGGTTTCGAAGTGCATAAATTTAAAAGTGCTATAATTTTGGAAAAGGGATATATTTGAAAAAAAGATATCATATTGATTTGGGTTTTGAAGTGGAAATTATATCGTATTTATATAGTTTTGAAATGGATATTATATTCTGGTTTTGAAGTATAATTATTTTGAAATGTTCACGGTGTTATAATAACATTTGCTTGTTAAAGAGACCCGAATTGGAAGTTGTCATAATCTCTGCCAACTCCGAAAAACACTTTAACAACCGTGTACGCGGTGGAGATTCCAGAATGAAGTAGGATGGTAGCTGCGTTCCTTTGAGGTATGAACATGGACCCGACTCCCGTGAGTTGGCATAAGGTGGCTAAAGCAGGAGCAATTGACGGGCTAATGAGGTCATTCCTCTGATCGGACACACTCCTTCGATATTATATTCTGACTTTGAGATTGATTCGGTAGCCACTTTTGATTCTTTTGATTTGGGGGTGTGGCTCGAGGTGGGCAGTAGTAGCTGCTAAGCATTACCACCGGCTCGAAAGTGTAATTGGTATATCTACCCTGGCATTGTCTAGTTATGCCGTGTCACCTACCCTAGCGCGCCTTGTACGAGTTTGGTTTTCTCCCGTAGCCCGTGAGTATTTAGGGTAGTCTCCCGATCTGGAGATGCGCTGATACTGGATGGACTATGTGACTATTACGTGTTAAGGGCAATATTTGCTCATATTTTAACGTTATTTATAAGTAAGTTTATTTTACTATAGACATTATTATAGTAGCGAAATATTACTCCATAGTAAACAGTTTAACGGATCCTTAGGAGATGTGAATCCCGAGTATCTTTTAAGTTACTGCACTCACGTTTGACACTGGATAAGAGATGTCAAATCCCGTAATCATCTCTGGCTCCTTTCCGCTCATATTTATTTTAGTTGATTTAACTTACATAAGATCTTTTATTTCTAACTCGAGTGTTTTGTCTTTTCAATTCGCTCGGGTCAGTCTGAGCATTCGGGATATAAAGACTTTATTTCTGGAGGACGAAGACGAAGATTTTATTACCATTATTTATTATATTATTCCACTACATTCATGCTGTTCCACTGCATTGTAATTATTATTCTTTGGTATGTGTAGCTCTGATTTTATAGTGTATTAGTATAATCAAATGTTTTGTAAACAGCTTCATGAAATGTTTATTTAATTATTATATTTTATCATTCTGCTGCAAGATTCTATTTTGTTTTTCTTTCTCTTCTTTTTCTTATTCACCCCAATAACAATTCGCCCTTTTGTATGGTTTAATTCTGACGTGTGCGGTTTATCGTCAATTTAAAACGTACAAAAGGCGGGATGTTACATTTGGTATCAGAGCTTTGGTTTAACGATAAATCTTAGCTTGGCGGGGTCTGACTCTTTATTTATATGGTAGTAATACCCTATGAAGATTCACTGAGAGTATATATGAGAGAGCGTATTTGTTATTGTTATAAAAGGTTTTGATATTGTGTTAATTTGTTCCATTTTGTATTTATAAATTCTGGTTGGTGCATGGGACGCTGTGACATTAATTGGGATTTCTAAACATTTAAAAGGACAGACCGACACAATATTTGTTTTGAATGTAGGTGAATGAAATAATTTTGCCTATTATATTCTATATATATACACACACACACACACACACACACACACACACCCACACTAAATTTTCATAAATAAGACATATATTGGGTTGTATTATAATGGTTGTTAGGTAGTGAAATTTGTAAATATTGATTGGAAACTAGAGTTGAAGAAAATAGAATAAAATGAAAATTGGAAATTTTAAAACTTAAGTTTAGGGGTATGAAAATTTCTTTCAAATGATTTTTGGAATATAATAATAATATTATTTAGAAGTATTTTCCGATATAAATAGTTCAATATAATTTGAAAGAATTGTTTTAAAGAAACTTTGGAAAGAAATAAGTTTTGTACTTCCCTCTCTGTCGCTGGAAAATAATTTCGGTGATGAGTGCACACATCATCGACATTCATTTCGAGTTTCGAAGTGGGAAGGCCACTGTAGTAGTTTTACTACAGAATTATTTTGATAAACAAATATAAATGTCAAATTGTTTTATATATTATTGGATATATAAATTTTAAGTGTATACATCTATTTATTATTTTAAAATGATTTGAAATTCAACCCGGTATTTAGTTCTTAAATTTCCGTTAATCAATAGTTTCAATTTTGTAGTGAGATGGAATGTAACTATTTAATAATTGGAACCTTTAATTAAAATAAGAGACTAAATGCTAGTTATAAATGAAATAACAAGAAAGGTGAAATTTGTAATCTATAAAAAGCAAGGGATATGATTATTGAACAAAAATAAAGAAAGAAAAAAGGAAATGAGAAAAACTTGTGTAACTTTCAATTACATCCTTAATATATGAATTTATATTAAAGTTCTAATGCTTATAAGAAATGTAATAGGATATAATTATGTGATGGTTGTTTGCTTGTTGCAAGTGATGGTTGTTTGCTTATTGCAATTGATGGTTGTTTGCTTGTTGCAAGTGATGGTTGTTATGTTGATTTGTTTGTTATTGTTTGAAACAATTTTAAATATTTCATTTTATATAATTATTAACTCTTTTGGATTCTATAAGTTAAATATAGGTTATGGAAGTAATTGCTACTGCTTTTGGTTTCATAAATAAGCGTTAATTGCCCAACAAATAGGTACGTTTTCGGATTACGGTTTATAGCGTTATTATATTGGTTTTCCCGTGTTGGGATATATATTATTTTGGAAAATATATGTTGTATATTGTTATATTTGATATTATATTTTCTCCCGAGCCTCTTCGTATAATGGAGACTCTGCCGAAATTTTCCGTAAATTTTGGACTTAGAAAATTTTGGAAATGTTTTCCAAACTTTATTTATTTGAGTATAAAAATATTTAATGGTTATAAATTGGTATATTTTATTCAAATTAATTAATTTTGAATATTTATTTGTTTATAAAATTAGTATTTTGAATAAGATGTATTGATTACTTAATTCCTTCTTTCCCCTCCTTTTTTCTTTTCGGGGACGAAAAGTTTTGAGTGAGGGAGAGTGTAACGACTCGTAAATTTCCAATAATAAAATTTGTTGTTTTAACAAGATTTTGTAATTTAATTTGGAAAGAAGTAAAAACTTTGCAATTTAATATTGAAATAAACGCTAAAATGAAATATAGCAAGGGTAATTAAATTAATTATTAACAATCTGAATAAGATTCTAATAAATGAAGCAGTGAAAGTGTTATACCTGGTTATAAATTGAAAATGAGAAAATAAAAGAAAGTATTGAATTAATTTAATGAAATAACACATTGTTAACAGTAAATGAATGTAAATTAAGGAAATATTTGGAAATGATGTTAATTCTGTTCATAATATGATAATTGGATGAATGAAAATAATAGATATCAAGATTTATCAATTTATTGGGATTTGAACCATAATAATTGGATTAGTTATAATTAAATGTAATTAAAATATCTAAATATTACGTTATTTGAAATTAAGATGGAATCTGAGAATATTAACGTAATAGTTTTGAATCCAATGTTAAATCCATCTATTTGACAATAATGGATGGAATAATTATTAATTTATTTAATTAAATGGAATTATTGGGAATTATACTTATAATTTCTGAATATAATGAAATTAAAATTTAATGTTGAAATTGATGATTGAATCAACATTAAAGTGACATCTAAATTTGGTTAAATTAGTGTAATGATTAAGAAATTTAAAAATGATGAGATTTGTTAATTATAGAGTTTAAACTGAAAACTTGATTTAATTAATCAATTATTAATTTATTTAATTAACTAGAAAATAGCCATTTTGGCCACTGACTCAGATTTTGACGAAACAAGTTTCTTCAGATCCGTAACAGTGAATTATTATAGGATTTCAAGTTTCGTAGCGATCGGGCTTGTCGTTTGATCGTACGGGCTCGAAACGCCTAGAAATCAATGAAATTGAAATTAATTGAAATCAATTTGAAATAACTTGATTTTAGCATAACTTCTTCATACGATGGAATTTGGATTTAAAACCTGTTCCATTGCATTTAAAATATTTTAAAACATCTATTTTGATATGGGTTGACCAAATTTCATTCCGGAGTCAGAACGGGCTTTTCGAGCCATTTTATCGTTCAACGTGTAAATCAATCGTGTCCATCTATTCTATTTCAACTTTGCCTATATATATCTTGTTATAAACCCTAGCCTACTTCTATTCCTCATTCCTATACGTACAAAACTTATTTTGCTCCTCTTTCTCAGTGGCAGAAAAAAACCAAAGATCCAATCGCAATTTCAATTAAATTTCAAAGCCAAAAATTAAATCTCTTCAAACTATATCGAATTATATATGGATTTGAAGCTCTTGATGAGCGTAAGTCAAATATATAATTCGTTTTCTGATCTGAGTCTCTTTGTCGCGGGAACTGCACGAAACATTTTCGACCGCTCATCGCTTTTCAATGAACTACGCCTGATCGACCAATCAAAGTCACCATTGCGAAGAGAGGGTGGAGCATAGTGCATCATAGTGGTTTGTTCGTAGAATCGATAGTCTGATTTTTCGTAAAAATTTGATAGGGTTTCAAACCCTAGTGGCGGCGACTGCAAAAAAATGGGAGAAATTGGGTGGCCGTGATCTTTGGTCGGCGCGAGGGGGCTCGGTTCGTCGAAGGGGTGGCTCAGGCCACGGCCGGCCAAGGCGCGACGTGCGTTAGCGTTTCCAGATGGCGGCTACGAGAGAGGGTCGTTCGAATTTTTGGCTGGGTAGGGTTTCGCATGCGTGTTTGTTGTGTGATGGAGGAAGACGCTGACGTGGCAAATAGGGTAAGTTTATTTTATTCGGTTTTAATTTAATTTTGACTTCAACTCGTTCTAATCGACATAACTTTCGCATACGAGGTCCAATTTACGCACGGTTTCTTACGTTGGGATCGTATCTAATTTCCGGACATTATGGCATAGTTTTGGATGAATTCTGAGACTATTCAAATTTTGGGTTTAATTTGGATTTAAATTCAATTTAAATTCAAAAGGTGAGAGTTTTAACCCACTCACAACTTCTACAATTTCTTATGTGTGTTAAATTACTTTCTGATGTGATTAGAAATTTATTTATGGCCCTTTGGTATATTTTATCATCATTCCAGTTAAGTTGAATTTATCAAATTAAATTAATTTATTATTGCATAAAAACTGCCAGTAAATACCTATTATTTATTATCTGTTTTATATTGATGTTATGTTTGAATTGGATGATGATTGTGATAAATGGTTGATGATTGATATTGGATGAATGGATGCTGTATTTTATATTGTTATAAACTGCAAGTTGTTTTGCCTTTTTTTTCCATTCGGGATTGCTGTTTGAAATGATATATAACCGTATTTTATTTTAAATTACGGATTGAAACGATAATTGTCCGTATCACTTGACCATTGGGTAGAAAATTATATACAGACACCGTGGTCTATATCTAAAATATTTTGAAATTGATTTCTATGGTTATGGAAAGAAAAATATGGTTTAATGAATATTGATTTTGATATTATTTAAATATTATTTTTATATATAGTTAAATGCTTGAATTTAAGTTATGTATAAGTTTGTTAAATAAAAATTAAGCTTAATAATAGAGTTTGATTTTTTTTAAATAAATGCAAGTAAGTATTTGAATTTTATTTAAATATAGATGGCATAATGATTTAAATAAATTAAGGTTGGGAGATTTATTTGAAATTAAATTTATTTAAGAATTAAACTAAAAAAGGTTAATGTAAAATTTATTAAGTCGAAAATTTTCAAAGGTATAATTATTATAACTTGATTTTAGGGTCCAGGTGAATTAAACGAGTATTTCAAGTATAAATGAATTGAAGGAAATATTTAGTTATTTGTAATTTGAGTTTTATTTAAATAATAAGGGATTTATTATGTAAATTATTTCAAACAAAATAATAGAAAATTTAATCGCTGAACCAAAATTTTCAAATTTAGTTTTAAATTTTGGAATGCTTAAAGCCTTGAAATATATCGAAATTGAAATGTTTTATCGAAGTTGAAATGTTCCAAAGTTGTGAATTTCAATGTGTTATGTTTTAAACGTGTTATAATTTCAAATGTTTGGTTTTGAAGTGTATAAATTTGAAAGTGCTATGATTTTGGAAAATGGATATATTTGAAATAAAAAAAATGATATCATATTGATTTGGGTTTTGAAGTGGAAATTACATCGTATTTATATAGTTTTGAAATGTATATTATATTCTGGTTTTGAAGTATAATTATTTTGAAATGACCGCGGTGTTATAATATTGTGTGGTTGTTAAAAAGACCGGGATCGGAAGTTGTCTTACTCTCTGCAAACTCTGAAAACTACTTTAACAACGGTGTACGCGGTGGAGATTCCAGAATGAAGTAGGATGTTGGTGACGTTCCTTTGAGGTATGAACATGGACCCAGCTCCCATGAGTTGGCATAAGGTGGCTAAAGCAGGAGCAATTGACGGGCGAATGAGGCCATTCCTCTGATCGGACACACTCCTTCGATATTATATTCTGACTTTGAGATTGATTCGGTGGCCACTTTTGATTCTTTTGATTTTGGGGTATGGCTCGAGGTGGGCGGTAGTAACTGCTACGCGTTACCACCGGCCTGAAAGTGTAATTGGTGTATCTACCCTGACATTGCCTAGTTGTTTCGTGTCACGTACCCTAGCGCGCCTTGTGCGAGTTTGGTTTTCTCCCGTAAGTTGTGGAGTATTTAGGGTTGTCTCCGGATCTGGAGATGCATTGATACTGGATGGACGACTGGGTCTATTACGTGTTAAGGGGAATATTGGGTCACTCCTTAAATCTATTTAAAAGTAAGTTTATTTTACTATAGACATTATTATAATAGCGAAATATTACTACATAGTAAATAGTTTAACGGATCCTTAGGGGATATGAATCCCAAGCATCCTTTAAGTTGTTGCACTCACGTTTGACACTGGATAGAAGATGTCAAATCCCGTAAACATCTCTGACACCGTTCCACTTATATTTATTTTAGTTGATTTAACTTACATAAGATCTTTTAGTTCTGACTCGAGTGTTTTGTCTTTTCAATTCGCTCGGATCAGTTTGAGCATTACAGGATATGAAGACTTTATTTCTGGAGGACGAAGACGAAGATTTTATTACTATTATTTATGATATTATTCCACTGCATTCATACTATTCCGCTGCATTGTAATTACTATTCTCTGGCATGTGTAACTCTTATTTTATAGTGTATTTGTACAATCAAATGTCTTGTAAACAGCTTCATGAACTATTTATTTAATTATTATATTTTATCGTTCCGCTGTAAGATTCTATGTTGTTTTTCTTTCTCTGCTTTTTCTTATTCATCCCAATAATAATTCGCCCTTTTGTATGGTTTAAGTCTGATGTGTGCGGTTTATCATCGATTTAAAACGTACAAAAAGGCGGGATGTGACACCAGGGGAGGTGTAGCAAGGCTAAGTGGGTAGCAACAAGTAGGGTAAGGTCATCCCTACCTAGAGTCCCTTTTGATCTCCGCTTAGTGGGCGGTTGCTGATCCCAACTGTGGGGTGATCTTATTCGGACTATCCAGTAAGGGGTAGCTCCGATCGTGTGTTGTAGGGGATCAGGAGTGGTCCTCGGTACGCTGATCTAGGCCAGGTACTGCGACGGGCGTTACCCTAGTAGCCCTGTCATTGTATGGAATCCAACCTCCAATAAGCGTCCGTACAGTTTTGATTGTCCCCAACTATGCTGGAATGTGAGGTGCAAGCATTTCGGCTATATTCTATTTTACTTTCAATAGACACTATTATAATGTCAAACGGATCTGATAAAAATGTTTTGGTTATCGTAAGGTAAAAACCCGACATTTTTATTTATGGCATGGTTTTACGAGATACCTTTGATTTCAAAGGATTATGAAAACTTTAATAATCCAATTGAGTGTGTTTTCTCACGCACGTTTTCCAGACTGATCGTGTGTTATTTTATTATAATGCTTGGGTCAGACCAAGTAATACAGATATAGGATAGGATGCTATGGAGTTTAGAAGATGAGCTGGATGTCGAGATGTATCACAAGTACTAGGTGTATTATTCTGCTGTTTATGGTATGTTGTATAGTCAGCTTTTGTGAGGACAAGTTATTATAACTATCCAGTTGTGTGCTATGGACTATGTTGTACTCTTATGATTGTAAGTACTATACATTTATGGATTCTATTGTATAAAAAATTCTGTTGTTATATATTATATGTTGTTTCGCAGCGATTGTGAGATTCTGATATTGTTTTCCTTTTCTTCTTCTACCTCTTTTTCTTTAACCCTAATGATTCGCATTTCCGTCCACTTTGAGTTCAACTGATGGAGAATATTGTCGACTCAAAGAGGTATGGATTTGTGGGCCATTACAAAAACCATAATCAGAAAGGACAAAATACGAGCCCACAAAGTTCAGTACATCCAATAACTGAAAGGTGACTCTCACATCAAAGAACTAAGAAACTTTTATCCTAAAGGAAACACGAGACAAGAAAATGGACAAAGAAATCTATACCAAGAGATGGAAAGCAGAGATCTATAAAAAAGCTAAAGGTATGGAATATATAACAAATTTTTACTACAAAGATATAAGTGACTTCATTTGAAGAATAGATTAAGTAAACCACTCCTAAATCCTTAGAAATAAGGTGACACTTTAGGATAGAAGAGTCTATAATATATATATACATACTAATGAGTTATTTAGACCATTGCACTGTTGAACGGCTAAGGAATAGTATGAAACTTGCACCACTAAATGACCAACTAGTCAAACAGAGCTTGCACCACTGAACGGCCAGTCAACTGAAAGGAACTACCTACTGAATGGTTGAACAACTGCAAAGCTAGATAACCAAACGGAACTGTCCACTGAACGATTGATTGGTCTTACGAAACTCCTACTCCGAATAGCTGACTGGTAATATGGAACTACTATTCCGAATGATTGCATGGCCTGGCGGAACTACTTGGCTTCAATATAATGATAATCTACTAACTTATACGCACTTTAAGAATTACACATCTATTGATAGGATACTTTCCTTTGAATGACGAGAATCCTCATCACTATTTAAGGCATAAGTTTTAAATAAATTTCTGGCATAGTATTTAAGGAATGACTTTAGAATTTGGGCCAGATAGACCTTGGAATCTTTTGGTTAAACCTACTAAGTTTACCATTATTAGATAGAATTTGGATTTTGTGTTTATATTAAATGAAATTTTAAGTAGTCCATTCGTCAATATCCTGACAAGATTTTGGTAGAATTCCTGATTTCATGAACTTTCAGCTTCCTTGTTGCTTTTCATAAAGATTTCATATTGGGTTTTGTGAATTCAAAATTTCCTCACTAACTTTCATGTTGGTTTGTGAATTTCATATTCATAGTTTCCTTATTGAATTTTTATATTGAAATTTCTAATTTCATGAATTCTAAATTTCCTTATTGAATTTTATGATGATTTGTGGATTTCGTATACTTTGTTTCACCTTTGAATTTTCGTAATGATTTCTTATTGGTCTCCTGCTTTTATTAATTCTTGATTTCCCGACTTCTTTATCAAATTTCCATGATGATCTATAGACTTTTTATTGAATTTCTGGTTTTATACTAGTATTATATAAAGTTTAAAGAAGTTAATTTTAAAGATGAAATCCTAGCAAGTTTTTGGATACATTCCTATATTTTTGGATTTTCGGTCTGTTTTCATAATGGTTTTTTAGTTTTATGAATTTTTTATTTCTTTGTTGAATTCTCATGATGAATAAAGGATTTCCCATCGAATTTTCATATTTATGAATTTTCTGGATGAATTTTGGAATTTTGAATTAAGGTTTATTTGAAAATTTAATGTTCTCACACCAATATTAGATAGGAATTCCAAAACAGAATTTCTTATCAAGCGGACTTTTATTCTTTTTTGTTAGAAGATTATGGAAAAAGAGAATAAGGGCCCTCTAATTTTCATATTATAAAACAACATTAATGCTTAATTATCTGCCAATTTATTATTGAATGAATGAAAGTCATTAGTATACAGTGCAAGGATTAAAATAAAATCGTAACAGGGAAGCAGGGTAAAACTGCCAAAAGTGAATTAATCCCCAATGGCTAAAGAAAACATAACCCAAGCACAGAGGATTTGGAGTATGCATGGCCTTTTGGGAAGGTTTATTTACTTAAATTAATTATGGCAGACCAGGTGGTATCGTTTCATATTTCTATCATTATTATTAAAAAGATTTGGTCATGTAATTATTTAAATGCTCCACCTAATCAAATTGTAAAGTTACTCATCAAGGTCTCATAACAAGTTTATGACCTAAATAGGAGTTATTGTCGATTTTGCAAGAAACAAAGAAAGAAATTCTTTGGAGTTTTTGCCCTAAAGAACAAAAGCTTCTTTCGTACTGGGGGGGCTAAATATTATCCATAAAATATTCTCAAGAGTGAAAGTATTAAAGAAGGAGCAAGAGCATTGATGAGGATCAGAAGACACTAGAAGTGGTCTTTGAAAACATTAAATAAGAGCTTTCAACGAGGTCGAAAGGTACCTTTCGAAGGCGATGGCTAACACGTTTACAGCTTCAAATTGGTCGAAAGGTACCTTTTGAAGGCAAAGAATAGCATACTTTCTACATGTGTGCCAAGCCATTCGAAACGATTGGTTTCATCTTTATTTACCTCCACCAGAAGAATGTTAAGACAAATTATCCATTTTGAAAGAATGTATTAGCTTTTCAAATTGGTTAAAGCCTTCATCAACTATGAAAGGAAAGACTATAGGATTTCCGCATATCTTCCCCAAATATAAGGAGATAGGGTTTCACACCAGATAGATAGAATGCTTTCTAATGGTGTCTCCTATATCTAATATCTCAATAGTATTTCAACTTATTCGAAGCCTACAAAGCACATGTTTCAATAGCGTCGAAGACCAGCACCCATGCTAACTTAAATAGCACATTAACAGCTAAGTGACGAGCATTCCTATACACCTTTCGATGAAGCCTAAAGTGATCAAGCAATACATCTTTCGATGGAGTCAAAAGTGATCAAGTAATATACCTTTCGATGAAGTCAAAAGAGATCTAGCAATGTACCTTTCAACAAAGTCAGAAGGAATCAAGCAAGATAGAGGGAAGCACAATCTTCAGCAAAAGGAGAAGGTTGGTCATATAATCCTTTTGATTAGGTCGAAAGCTATGATTCAATGGATGCATGCGAAAGTAGGAAAGCAACCTTTTGACCGTGTCGAAACACAAGGGCAGAAGGTGCCAGCTCGCACCTATAAATAAGACCATATAGGTCTAGTTTAGGGGAATGATTTCATTCACTTCTTACTTGTACTTTCTTAAGCTTGTAAACCCTAATTTCATTACTGGGGATTTGGTTAATTTGCACATCGTTAGTTCAATAAAAGAAAGATTATGATAACTTTGATTATGCCAATGTTTAGAGATTCTCATTGCATAAAGTTTTGATCATTTGATGTCAATCTATTTAAATGGTTACCTTTACATTAAGTCGATACCCCTAGCATATGTGTATTCATTGAGTTTTAGCTCAAAACCATAAGATAACAAGAGCTCACCCTTTCGATGAAGTCGAAACCCTTTCCGTTCAACTAGATTTCCTTAAAACGTTAAGTCCTAACCTTAAGCCACCTTTAATACCTCGAAAGACAATTTCGAAGGAGTTCCAAACCAATTAAATGAGCTTAAAAGGCATTATAAAAAGAGTTAAACATTCCGACCACGTCGAAAAGTCATAAAGGAAGAAATTTTTGTCTACCACATCATATTCGAAAGGAGGTTTCGAAGGAATCGCTATTGCTTCAACCTTTACTTGGGGTGTTGACAATTTTTCTTGTTAACACCTTTACTAGCGCACTGCCACTTAGAATACAACATCGCCTTCCATATATCGACACAATGTCAACATTCGTCCATACAAGTCATTTAGTAGATAAACGAACTGAATGCTTTATTACCACTACACCCATTTTGGAATCACCCTCAGGGTTAGCAGCAAATAGCCCTTGCATTTCATAGTCTTCAACTTGGACGTTGCCTTTACTATTTCCAGTTCGAACATTTACGTTAGTTTGAAGTGGTTTTCGAATAACAACTAATATCCGATCCCAGTCTCTTTAAGAAAACGTTCGATGCTTTTAAAGGGTCAAGTTGTTTATAGTGGACATTCAACTATCATAGTGTA
Organism: Allium cepa; assembly: GCA_030765085.1. Lineage (NCBI taxonomy): Eukaryota > Viridiplantae > Streptophyta > Magnoliopsida > Asparagales > Amaryllidaceae > Allium > Allium cepa. Next base: position 597,549,559 of record CM060941.1, on the reverse strand, counting down.
AAGATTTACTTATGAACGTACTTTCCATATCATGAGTCGCTTATTGAAATTAAACCTTGTTATATTCATCACGTTCTCGAAGTGCAGTATTTGTGATAAGTACAAGTCGACTTACTTTCAATAAAACATGTCAACATTTTATTACAACTACTTTAATTCATTTGGCTACTTAATAGTGCAAACAAGAGATCATTTGGCATTAAAAACAATTTACATAAACAAGAAAATCAGTTAAAATTAAATAACCGATAGAGTTTAAAAGGGAACTTTAAAATAAATAAACTTTAATTAAATCGTAAGTTTAATATTTGATTAAACTTTAACCAATCTTAATTAAATGAAAAATTATACTTCAAACCTTAATTATTTAAGAGTTTATTTATAATGAACTTAAATTACACTTTAGTTAAATAATGTTCATTTAAGAATTAAACCCAATTTAAGTGGATAATTAAACTTTAATTAAATAATAATTAATTAAATATCTAACTCTAACTAAATAATTAATTAAGTAATTAAACTTGATTAAATAATAATTAATTTCCTTTTATCTTAATTAATCATTATTTAAAACTTAATTAAAAATAATTAACTCGGTTAATAATTTTTAAACCATAATTATTTAATTAATTAATAATTACCCTAATAAATAAATTAAATAAATAAATCAAATAAATAAATAAATTATTAAATAATTAAAAATTAGACCTTTTGACTTAACTTAATTTATTTGAAATGAATTTTCAAAATAAATAATTCAAAAGAAAACACCTTAAAACTTGAAATCGTGAAATTTTTTAAACTGCATCCATAACGACTATCACTATAAACGCAGTTCATTAGAATTGATTTCTAGGTGAAAACACCTTAGCTACTACATGTTTGAAAACACAATTGCAAGAGTTTTGAAAACTTAAACAAAAGGTGAAAATTTGAAAAAACATTTCAAAATCTAAAGCTAGAAAAAGTGATTTTGTTTTTCATATCGATCTCAAGTCCTTGCAACATTTTCAAAGTGCTAACTTCACAACATTTACATCACATACACTTGGTTTTGTTTCGTAAACAATCTTGCGTTATATCATAACCAACTAATCACATATCCATATCCAAACATATTATTTAACAACTAAATCACAAATCGAAGCTCAACCGTTAACATATAGTCGTATACCATCAACAAAACAAGGTAATTCAACACGACAATAAATATATTTTTACAATATATAGTTCATCAAAATCAAGTATTTTTATTTTCCAAAAAAAAAAGTTTTACTCACTAAAACTTTTATTAAATTAAGATGAACTTTTACAAAAACTTGAAATACACTTTAGGAACTTGCAAAAATTGAAACTTTGGTTGCTCGAATACTTGAAATGGGCTCGGCCAAGTGAAATTTGGGCTCGGCCTAATTGGATCTTTGCTCGACCATGGGGTTGTAGGATGTTTGAATGCTTGTAGTTTGGGAGAGAAGTGTTGTAGAAAATTTAGAAGTGATCTTTATGAACTAAAAAAGGGGTTTTAACTAAAAGAAGTGATTTTTTTCTATTTTTAAAAATTATGAAGAGGACGCCATGGATATTTGCTTAAGCTTCTTAGGATTTGAAATAAAGAAAGAGGTTGTAAAATTGAGAATATGAAGGTTAAGGGGTTTATATAGGCTTAGGGAAATTATTTTAAAATGTGTAAGTGCTTAATATAAAATATATATGTACACATGCACCATTCCATTCCCCTCTTCATTTCCGTCCACTTCAAGTACCCCTCACCCTCTCCTTGCACTATTCATGTCATGCACTAAGTACTTATGTTGGAGAGCATTGTTATACATATATATATATATATATATATATATATACAGGAAAATAAGCACAAGGACAAACTTAGAAAAAACTTAGGTTGAAGGACAACAAGTTTGGTTTTTAGGCTGAAGAACAATGCTAGTTATAACTAGCATTATGTATAATGTAAAACTGTGTATAATGATAAATATATCTAGCATTATGTATAGTGTGAAAGTTGAATTTAATGCTAATTATAATTAGCATTTGTCTTTCAGCCTAAAAATGAAACTTGCTGTCCTTCAACCTAAATTTCTTTCAAAGTTTGTCATTTTCCCTAATTTCGTCACACACACACACACACACACACACACTTTTCTTTATAAATTATTTTCTTTTATCTTTAATATACATTTTAAAGAGAGGCATATATACAAACATATACACATGTACTCATCATGTATAAATAAATTATAGTGTGTACATATGTGTTTAAAATAGTGTTATGGCATTTTAATCAACTTTTAACCAATGAAAAATCGAAACGTCGAAAAGTAATTTTTGGTCACATTTTCTATTTCTCTTTAAACTATGTATATTGGTAAACAATTTTTGAATCATCATTAGTTAATATTTAAAATAGTTTTATTTGTTAATAAAAATCCATTTATAATTAATTAAAAATATAATTAAATATTATTTAAATAGCTATTGAATTCTGGATCGTTACAAGGTATATTTGTTTGCTCTAGTTACTGTTTGAAGATGAACTGGAATACCACTGGATGCTTCTTATTATTTTGATTTTAGAGTTTTACCGTGCTTCGGTAGGTGAAGCCCTCTCCTTGTCATGATTGATTTAGGGTTTGATATATTTTCCTTTGAAGGAATTTGAAATTATATTTTTGAATAGAAAGGAAAAAACCCGGGCATTTTGTTCTAAATTTATCTTTTAAAAAGGTTGCATGCATAGTATTTTATAACAGAATATTGTCTGTACTTTTGTTGCATATGCTCATTATATTTCTTTTGGTTGCATGTGGCGCTATTTCACCGCTAGAGTCGCTTGTAGATTTTTATCATGTCAGTTTTTTATATATGGAGTTGCATCATTATTATTAATTGCATCATATTGCCTTGTTGCATATGATTGTTATATTATTTACGTTACTTATGCTTATAATAGAAATATCTAGTGTATTCTCTTTTGTCAGCGTGATTCTCTTTTAGATTATGTAAGTACAAGATACGTATAAGAAAGCAAGAGATTACTATTTTATTACTTACGCACTTGCATTCTTATCGGGATAACAAGTTGCTTATCAAAAATTAAAAAAGAAAAAGAGTTATGTAGTAGATTTAGAGATTGGTAATTAATTGATGATTTTATGTCCCAGATACGGGAGGCCACTTTTGGGCTTTTATTTTCTTCGTTGATTTGAGCCAGTAGTGGCAAGCTGTAGTATTTTCGGATCTAATCGCGTAAAGAAGGTGCTATAGAAATTTTCTATAACATAAGGACCTTTAAAAGCTTAAGGGCGAGAGGACATTTCTTCCTTGGGAATTTCATGGACAAAATTCTTTTAAGAAGGGAGAACGTAGCATCTTGAAAAAATATAAATAATTTATATTCAAATATAGGGATTATTTAAATATTTGAATAGTGAATTAAATATTAATTAAATGGATTTAATAGCATTCTATACCTTATTGTAATTAATGGATAATAATGGTGAACTCGTTTTGTAAATTTATTTGCAATGATAAATAGTTCGAATAAACAATAAGAAAATAATTTTTTAATAAAACAAATTGATTTTTAATAATGTATTTTTAAATAAATTTATAGGGTTTTTTCATAATTTTTAATTGGAAAATATTTAAATTTTTGGTTGATTATTTTGCGGCGAACGTTGGTATTTTTGAAATTTCATAGAATTAGATAAACGTGTATTTTATTGTTGTTTTGTAGTTGTGTCGCACAGTCGTACGCGGTCGTATTTTTATTTATGTTGTTCGCGGTTCACAGCGAAGTGCTAAAAATTATACAATAAAATAACCCCCTACGTTTTCTTTTCTTTACCTTTTCATTTTTTCTCTATTGCTCTTCTTTTTTCTTCCTCTCCCTTATTTTCATTTACTGTAAAGAAAAAACAGCCTCCCTAAGGAAATATGAAAATCAAATGATTTATTCAACCAAAACTTATGAAATTAGACTTGTTGGCATCATATAAGCATGTACTTCAAATTTATATGTGTCATTTATTGTGCAACATGACTTGGGGTTACTCGACATTTAGAGGCCGATGATAGGTTAGGGTTCGACATTGATTTAAGGCATATTATGCGAAACGAAGAGGGGCATCTTTTGGCAAGAAGCACCTAAAAGCATCGACGGTTGGACGTCGATCTCCTATTACAAAATGCGACGTGCATTTTTCCTTTGTGCTTGCTAATAGTGGGATCCTTCTAGAGTCAATAGAGCTTTATATGGAGGTGTGATGCTTAGAGATGGGGAAGAGGAGTCCGTTGGAGTTGACGGCGCGTGATTTCGCAGAGAAACAAGCGAGAGAGAGGGAGAAGATGCATGACAAATTGGGTCTATCACTCATGCGTGTATAGGCATTTGATAATTTGTGGAAGATAAATTTGTATGGTAATTAAAAATAATTAATGTAAAAAGTGAATTTACTAATAATTTAAAATTTGAATTTTTATTCAATAACTATTGCATACGAGGTACGAGAGAGACACTGTCTTTTGCATTATGCTCGGAGGAGTGTTATCCACCCACTAGAATTGATTTCATCAAGTTTGGAGCAAGTCGAAATTTAGGCATCATTCGTTTTTAGATCAAATCGAAATGCGAAAGAATTAACCGTAATTTTGGTGAGTTGACATACCTCTAAATAAACTATATGATATCTGTGTTGTTATAAATTATTATTGGATACTTGAATGATAGTTTACATATCATTGTTTGTTTGTTTGTTTAGATTTGATTCTCACTTGGAAACAGATGTCATAATTATCCATTATTTTGGAGGGAAAAAAGCAAGAGGAAGTGTTTACGTAGAGAATAGGCTGCTACAGAACACTTCGAATTACACATACCTATGTGTGATTTGTGTGAGACTTTTGTATGGAGACAGTAAGGGGTTTATCACTAATATTGATTTAATTATTTTCTTATGTTGCTTATAATGATGTTTGGTTGAAATATTTGCGACATATTGTTTGATCTGTGTAATTGTCTTTATACTAATTATCTTTGCACCATCATTTATGAAATATCACCTCCTTAAAACTTTGTGAGTGTTTAACTTGTTCTTGTATTTTTACAAAATAAATGTTTGGTCATGTTTTTTCACTTTAAAATTTGTTTAAACTATATTTTCAAGTATTTTTGTGAATTTTGAAATAAAGGATAAGTGTTGTTTTAAATTTATAAAAATATTAAATTTGATTTATTATCTTTTAGGATAATTAATGTTGTTTTAAATTTATAAAGTGATTATAAATTTGATTTATTATCTTTCGGGATAATTAATGTTTTTTTAAATTTATAAAAAGATTTTTAACTTTATTAATTACCTTTTAGGGTAATTAATATCGTTTTAAATTTGTAAAAAGATTATAAATTTGTTTTATATCTTTCATGATAATTAATGTTGTTTTAATTTATAAAAAAATATAAATTTGATAAATTATCTTTTGAGATAATTAATGTTGTTTTAAATTTATAAAATGATTATAAATTTAATTTATTATCTTTCAGAATAATTAATATTTTTTTTGAAACTATAAAAAGATTGTAAATTTGATTTACTATCTTTTGGGATAACTACTGTTGTTTTAAGTTAATAAAAAGATTATAAAATTGAATTACCTTTCGGAATAATAATGCTTTTTAAATACAAGAAAAGATTATAAATTTGATTAAATATCTTTTAGGATAATTAATGTTGTTTTAAATTTATAAAAATATTATAAATTTGATTTATCTTCTTTCGGAATAAATAATGTTGTATTAAATTTATAAAATGATTATAATTGATTTATCTTTTGAGCTAAGAAATGTTATTTTAATTTATAAATGATAATTTATAAATAAGGAAATCTTTAAAAAGGAATGTTTAAAATTAAAGCTAAGTGAAAAATTGTTTGGATTTATAATGAATGATATTTTAATGATATTCGTTTTTGACCCTTCTTTCTAATGCACTTAGAAATATAATTAGCTCATTGAAAAGTATATTTTAAGGAGTGTTGTTAAAGTGTTTTCAACTATTTATGATGTGATAATCAAGCACAGGTGTGGGTCAAATGTTTTCAAAAGTTATTTATTTGTTGAAAATATTTAGTCTTACATTTAGCACTGAGTAAGGAACTCTTGCTATTCTTAAAGTTAAGAATGCTGTCGAGTAAAGATAGGAAGAAATACTGCCCTAACTTGTCTGACTTTATTGTTTCCCCAAGATAGTGCTAGTTTGAGATCGATGAGTTGTGATAAGTGTAAAAGATTTAATTTTCATATACGATCCTTTTGTCATTCCCAATGATTGATTTATTGACTATCGATTCTACTATCTTCTTTGAGTTTCATCAACCTAAGATGATTTTTTGCTTATTTGTATGTTGATATCATTTGCCGGAAATGACTAAAACCAAGGGCGAGTGGACATCAAACTATGTGGGGTTGCACCAACTAGGGTATCTTCACATCAACTCTAGATTAGATTCGGATATATGCATGCAGAGATGCGAAATACTTGGATTCTCGATAAGGTTGGTGGGTTCCGTCTTGCACATTTCTTAGAGAATCACAGAGAAAATGACCCTTTTAGGTATATTTTCGGTAAAGGGGCACACCCTCCTAGTCATTATTGAAATTTTTTCTTTTCCTTGTTTAAATTAAATCTTTGAATTGGTTTCTTAATTGCATTGAGAAGTGCTTGAAGCACTTCTCGATGTTTAATCATTTGTGTCCAATCTTTCAGTTTGGATTTTAATATTGTTTATGCCTATTCTCTCACGTATGGGTTTTGTTCTAATTCATTTCCATTCTTTCATGTGTGAAAGTTGTTCTTGTGAGGTAAAAACCGTTCCGTGTTTATTGGCATGGTCTCACAGAATTATTATATGTTCATCAAACTTCTTCAGTTTTCCCACGTGGATTTTCCAAACTGGTCCAGATGTTATTTTATTACAATGCTCAGGCCAGACAGAGTTTTTCTATGTTGTCATTGGTGGCACATGGACCGCATTGAGTAGAGCTGGATGTTTACCTACCATGGTATTTTTTTCCACTGTATTATTATGTATAACCATAAGACATTGTAAGGTCGGGAAGTTATAACTGTCCTGTATGATGACGTATTTTTAACTCTGATATACCTTGTATCTTAGAGTGACAGCTTTTGTTATCTTTGTTAAATTATATGTCATCGTTACGCTGTGAGAATCTATTTTTTTTCCTTGTTCCTTTTCTTTTTCTCTACCTTAAAAATCCGCCTTTTTGATACTTGGATGCTTGACATTCTAATACCATAGATGTATTAGATGCCGACTTTGGAGGGTCGAAAAGGCGGGTCATTATGGAGTTGGCGGGTTATATAAGTCGAAAGACTACACATAATAATTATACGTAAGGGATCTTTTGTGAATCATACCAAAAAGAAGTTTGAGTTGGATGATTAATTTATGTAATGAACATAAATATTGTGAACTAACACCAAATCTGTTTTTATATAAGGTAATTTATAAAATATTTATAAATGCTCATTCCGTTGCATTGAGAAACAACTGTTATTTCAAGAAATACCAATTTCCTAACAAATAAACTTCTTTGAGATATTATTGGTAGTAAAATGGATATGGGTACGATCCAAGGTTAAAATTGATTGTAAGGGATGAAAAGAAATTAACCAAACCTAAATGAACTCAATATACTAGAATATCTAATAAGTATTCTTGATGTCAAAGAGAAACTATGAGTTTCTTATTAATGTCAAGAGTAAATACTCCTTAATTTTTTAATTAAACCATTAATATTATTGACTCTATGATATGGAATGATGCACAAATCTGAAACATATTCCATGTACATTAGTAAAAAATAATTTTGATAATTATACCATAAGATATGTGGTCCATTGGTTACAAATTTGTCTTTAAGAGAAAGACAAATGCAATTGGAATATGATGAATTACAATGATAAGAATAACATCACGAATTTCAACTATTGAAATTAACGTAATGGATCCATCATTCTACATGCTCAAGTTGATTTGGACTTACTCACAAAATTATGGCCTAGTATGACTTTGGATTTTAGCATATATGTACCGAAATAGAAAATTCTAAATAAAGATTTAGACTAGATTGTTGGCACTTAACAACCAAAGTGTCCCGAAGTCAACGGGTGCGATGTTTAGTTTGTGGGTTTTGGATACGGTCCTAGATCTAATATGAAAGTATCATCAAAACTAAACAAATATTTTGATAAAAAAATCGAATAGCTTGATTTCAGTCCAAATGCAGAGGAAACATGTGTCCGTAAAAAAGAAAGTTGAAGGTACATTGATATATCTAAATATAAGAAAACAATACGTTGTTGATTGTTATCAATGTACTTGCAATAAGAATTAGCTCATAGTGGTTTTAATACTCGATGTTGGACTTGAAAATGATGTTTTTATAGTAAGTATAAAGGACATTAGGAATGTTCCAAACAATATGTAGAAATATCATATTAAAAATGTTAAATGAGAAACATGTAAGCTGGATTCCTTATGCTTTTGCAATAGAAATAATCATACATGTTTAGTTGTCTACAATATCGTGATTTGTTTATGTATTTGATACATGAAGCAAATATCAAATCCAAATTAAGGTTACTAAATGGTAGTTTGGAGTGTTCTCATGTATTCACAAAGTATAGAAAAGTTATTTACAGAAACAACGAACTCCTTATGAAGGAGTATTCAGACTCGGACTTCATATATGATATTAAGTATGGTAAATCATTGTAAAATTCATATTCAAAGCTTGATTAAGAAATTTTATGTTTGAAATGTTTCTATGATGACACGCCTCTTTTGACCCTTAAAGGTCGACACTAATACATCCACGGACTTCACGTGCTGAACATTTGAGTGCTAGAAAGGCAAACTACTAGGGTGAAAGAAAAGAAAAAACAAAATGGAATTTCACATCATGATGAGTAATATACAATATCTGAATGATTTTACAAAGAAAACTTTAATATTCATACAATAAATCAGAGTAACTAACATTTCATCAGCCTAGACAGTTATAACAGTCTGTCCCTAAAATGCCGATAAATAAAAACAAGTAATACAGTGGAAAAATAAAAGTATGAAAATACATCTTGGAGGTCTCCAAAATCGTCTCTAAAAGCTCTAAACATCCATCGCTAAATCTGGAAAAGTACTCGGGTCTGACCCGAGTATTATAAGAAAATAACAGCCAAATTAGTGCGGTAAACCAACATGAGAAACTCAAATCATATGTGTTGTTATATTTATAAAACCCTTTCAAAAGTAAAGGTATGTCGCAAGACTACACGACACATAAATACGGATGGCTAGATCCTCATTTCAAATAGAAAGTCTAGTGATATTATAATAGTACTTATGGTTTAAAATAAATATATAAAATAGTGGAAATGCTTACATCTCATGCTCCAGCTTATTTGGTATATAACTAAGTCCATAAGGCACGTATTAGAAATTGGATTTCATATACCGACAAGGCTAATGGGATACCGCCGGTCATAGTACACCTCGAGAAAAATGTATCGAGGGCCTTACATGGACCCTTTACCTATACAAAACTAGCCTACCCCTTTTTGAACAGTACCAAATATGTCATCACCCTGGTTGCAGCTATTAACCTTACCGAAACCCAAGCTTACATAAAACAAAAAATATCGATCAAGATCGGGTTATGACCGTATCCAAATGGTAGCGAACCACATAGCCCTGTAGCATCTTCCATGTTTTTTCCATTACCGGTTGTGAGGCTTAGGCTACGTTTTACCTTTTTAGCAAATCTCACTTTAAATGCTAACACTGCCCTTCGAGCAACAATGCAATGCTAGCATTCATCCATATAAGCTATTCAGGATATGAACAAAACAAAGGCACTACTTCTACTACATCCTTTTTGAAATCACCATCAAGATTAGTAACAAGTAGCCCTTGCACTTCAAATGACTCTGTCTTTGATTTCCATCATCTTAAGGATGTCTTCAATTTGGATGCCTATGCCGGTTCGAAGTGGTCTTCGGATATCATTAGTCTCTCTGAACCAACAATCTACAATCAAAATTGGTCAAGATTTGATATTTGGTTATTTAACTATCATATAAACATACAAACCAAGCAGCGATTTAACTTCGCATGAAAACCCCACATGATTAGCACATAAGCAACCACCAAGCCTCCTTAATTATCCTTTCATTAATTAAACTACTTTCTTTTTGGTGTAATTTAGTGGATCATATGGAAATTAGACCAAACATACTGATCACCACTTTTCGATTCAAATAGCACCATTCATCGATTAACAATGAAATCGAACAATTTAGAAAACTATCGTTGCTTAGAAATACATTCTTAATTCTTAAGATAAAGACGAGTTTCCATACCTTAGAATTTGGTGTTTAAGTATGGAAAGAATATTTTTCATACAACTTAAGTAAAAAAACCAGTTATGAAAATCAAACTTGAATACATGAATAATACTTCGTATACTCAACATCAATCTTCAATTTCAAACTTAAACTATCATTTGGTGAACAATCAAGTCCATCAAGTTGGGGTAGTTGTAAAGGCCCGTAAATCCGTACCCTTTTAGTCGGCCATATTTCACATTAGTTCAACTCGAATATAATGGGAATACGAATCTTTACGGGTAATGAAGAAAAAGGTAGGAGAAATAAAATTGAAACAATAACAGAAAAATCTCATAATCGCAGCTGAACAAAATATAATATATAATAATAGATTTTTATGCAACGGAAACTGTATTATTTAATATACATACAATCATCAGAGTACAACAAATTCAATACATCAAAATGGGCAGTTATAATAACTTGTCCTCACAAAACAAAAATATAACCAAGTACGGAGATACGTCTCTGTCATCCAGCTTGTCTCCTAAGCTCAATAACATTATAATGTGAATCTGTAATACTCGATCTGAACCAAGCATTATAAAAAAAAATACCCGAGTCAGTTTGGAAAACCAACATGAGAAAACACACTCAATTTGAATTATTAAATTTTATCAAAATCCTTTGAAAATAAAGGTATCTCATAAGACCACGTCACAAATAAACACGATGGGTTTTTACCTTACAATAACCAAAACATTTTTATCAAAATCTTCTGGTATGATAATAAAATCTAAACAAAGTAAATAGAAAATAGCTGAAATGCTTGCATCTCACAGTCCAGCCTAGTTGGTCACAATCAAAACCGTACGACGCTTATTGGAGAATGGATTACATAAAATGACTGGGCCACTGGGGTACCGCCCATTACAGTACACCTCTAGAAAATCTACCGAGAACCTCGTTGGGATCCCTTACTACACAAGACCAGCCCATTCCTAACCTGGATAGGCCGAATATTTTACCACCCTGGGTGTTCCCACCTTAAATAAAATCGAGCGCTCCCTTTTTCATACACAACCATATCCATCATGTATATATTTCCGAGGATATCCAGAAAAGTGATAGCATACCCTAATTGGGTGCGACCCACTTAGCCTTGCTGCATCTCCCTTTTTTATCATTCCCGGTCGAGGAGGCTTGAGGCTAACGATTACCTTTCAAGAACAATTCCACTTAGAATGCCCATCGTCCTCCAATGACGATGTTCCGATAGAATTCGTCCATATAAGTTATCCTGGGTCTGGACAAACCAAATCACCATCTTCCCATCTTCACTGTACTTATTTGTAACGTTCAAACCAGATCGAAGTGATTTTCGAATATTTAAATCTAATCTAGGTCTCTTCAAAACAATTAACGAAGTTGGCCAATATTAATAGTCGATTATTTAACTATCAATAAAACATCCATAAACAGTCACTGGGCCTCATTATAAACTTTACCAAAATATTTATTTTCAAAAATATTGTTATAATATATATATTCAAAACACTTCCAGCATTTCAATATTTGAAACCATTTCAAATAATTATATATCCAATGGAATGTTTCAACCATTCAAATATTTAGAATATTTTTTCCAAATCCATTTTATGCTCAATGCTTAGGAAGTATTCCATCTATTTCCTATTTCCTATTTTCTCAAAATCATTTACAATTTTATTTGTAAATTCCTTGTCAAGTTTTTAACGAATTTTATAAATTCCGAAATTCTTTAATTAATTCCCTTTTCTATTTTCCAAAGTCAAATATACTTTCTTATAATTTCAAATTCCCTTTCTACTTCTTTATGAATTTTATTTCATTTTTCGAAATTCACTTTTATTTAACTACTTTGGAAATTTCTTAATTTTTTCTCAATTCCATTTTAAGAATTCCCTTATAATTCCATCTACTAAATAACCTTTCTCCAACTCTTGAGAAGATCTATAAATAAGTTTAAACCATTACAAATACATGTGTGTGTGTGTGTGTGTGTGTGTGTGTGTGTGAATAAATATAAGTTCTTAAAAGAATAATAATAATTTACTTTTATGATATGTTCAAGTAATTATCCAAAATATTGAGACATTTTTTATAACATCACTTTCCAAAGCAGGTTTAAAATTTTAGGAATTATTAAAATAAATATTAAGCATTTGAAAAATTCACTTCTGAAGTATTTCAATACTAACTAACTTTAAATTACATAGTTTAATAAATAAAATTTTCCCTTTTAAAATATAACTTAACTTATTAAAAATAATATATTTTTAAATCTCAATAACCAAATTTTAATTTATAGATTCTCCTAAACTAATAACACATTGATTTCATTCTGATTCCTTCACCATTTTCACTTATAAAATAGAATTCGCTATTTTTCCTCGACCTTATTCCCATATCTAATATAAATTCACCCTATGAGTTTTATATTCTCAAATAATCTTCTGATATCGATTTTCCTTATTTATAACATCGTTTATAAATTTATAACTTCCTTGAGCTTTATTTTTAATAAACTATTCTCACTTATAAAATTCCATTTGTACAAATTCAATTTCCTATAAATTCTATTCATTCATGCCAATCTATTTCTTTTTTATATATAACGATTTCAACTTCTTTCCATATTTCCTAGAAATATCATTTTAAAATTTATCTTTTAAAAATCCTTAATATAATTTATTTTAAAATCTTTATTTAAATATTTTACGAAGAGTTAAATACACATCGGAATTAATTTATTGTTTTTTACCCAAATCAATTTCTTAAAGATAATTCAAATTTCGATATAAATATTTTTACATTCAAAATTCCTTTTTAGTTCTTTCAAATTTATAAATAGTACTTATGGTATTCAAAATACCAAAATTCAGGCCAGTGAAATTATAACATCCAATAATTAGCATCACAACAATAATCTATAAAAGATTATTCTAACACATCATATATTATTATATATGAAAAACAATCAATATAAATTTAAGGAATCCAGTTGGATCCCTCCAACCTTTTTCTCTGCATCCACAGATGTTAGACAAAAAAAAATACCAATCCCACTTCGAGGAGGATATCGCGGTATATAGGGTCATCTGCTATTATACGGGGTGCATAAGGTCTCATCGATTAAAGTGTGTGGGAATATCACTCCAATTTTTATTATATATACTACTATTTGTATATAAAATATATCATCCAATAGATAATAATTATTAAATCAACCAGGCATCCAATAATTTTTAACATTTAAAAAAAAAAAATTGACAATCCAAATGAGTGAGAATTTTCTCTCCTTAATATTTATATATTTAATTTTGATCTGTTCTAATTTTTGATTAATAGGTGCCTCTAAATCTCCAATTAATCCCAGCAAATAATTCACGATTTTTGTACCTCGTATAAATTTAAAATTTGCATTCATGAGATTTCAAGATAAATTAAATAATTAATTTTCTTAATTTAATTGCAAATTCAAAACTTAATTATCGAAACCGAACACCCCAGACCAAGAGAGCAGCTCGACCCGACAACCCAAATCTGCCAACGAAATCCCCATCGTCTGCGACCTGAACAAACCAGAAATAATGAACCCAACCCCTTGTCTGCCGCAAATGGCATTCATCATCCCCTTGAAACCACGACTTCACCCAGCTATAGACGAATGCGACTCTCTCCATCAATGTATAGCCGAAACCATCCTTAAATCACGACCTTCTTCTTTATACGTGACCTACTCCATCGCGCAACTCCGCTACGAAAACTCGCCCACACAAACGTGCCCTCGTCCCATTCTGTCGCCCCTCCAATTGCATGCTCGATTGACGCGCTTCTCCCTTCTATTGCCGCACACGAGTACGTCTCTACCGCCACGTGCCATCGCGATTCCATCGCTTCCATCGCATCGCATGCTCTTGATGTCGAGGCGATTTATTTATTTATTTTTAAATCAAGCAGACTCGATCTTTCTTTTTTTAAATTTTTCGGCATTAGGTTTTTAATATGAAGATTGGAGAGGAAAAGAAGATGCAATATAAATTGGGGAAGTGGCTACTTGAGTACGAGTGGCAATTATAATATTACTTAATTACAAAATATCTTCGTTTAGCAACTTCAAATTCCGATCTCCTATCGAGGCATGCTGCTAGGCGTTTAAAATCTTATGCCTTATTCCGAACATGATGGAACAAGTTTCGAGTCCTAGCTCAATCGTACGGAGAAGATAGTGTTTTGGACCCAATTATTATATTAAATTTCGATATCAATTTCAGCGCGTTTTCATCCCGAACAATCAAATGGTAACTCCAAACACTACGAAATTTGAAATCCGACAATAGTACATTATTACGGATCGAATGGAACTTGTTTCGTTGAATTATGAGATTATGCCCTAGATCGCTACTTTAACTCGTCGATTAAATCAACGATTTCCAAAATTTATGAAATTGCTCAAAATTTCAGTTTTAAAATCTTAATAACCAATTTCAAATTCAAATAGAATTTATTCCTACAATTGAAATCTTTTCATGTGACGACCCAGAATTTTTGACTTTTGAAATTAAAATATTTGATTGAATTTAAATATTTGGAAGTTGGTTTAACTTGAATTTCAAATATGAGAATGAAATTAGCAATTAAAATTATTGAATTTAATTATTAAATGTTGGGTAAAATATTGAATCTTGATTTTTAAGCTGATTAAAAATAGCCTTTCGAGGTACAGTCTCGGAATTCCATGAAACTAGTTCCATTGGATCTATAATAATGTGTTATTATCGAATTTCAATTTTCATAGTATTTTTGTTTTCGCGTGACCACGGGATTATAAACGCGCTGAAATTTATATCAAAATTTAATTTGATAACTGGGTCAAAAAGCTATCTTCTCCATACGATCGAATTTGGACTCGAAACCTTTTCCATTGCATTCGAAATAGGGGTATAACCTTATGAACGTCTAGCGGCACGCCTCGATAGGAGATCGAGATTGTGAGTTGCGATAATCGAGATGATTTAAATTTAAATTTGAAATCTAAAAGTAAATAATAACTGTTGCATTGCAAGCCCTCATTCTGCTCATCAACACGTAAAGAAAATTTTGACCATGTGTTTCTTTATTTTTGATAAATTTCACACGTATTCATCTACATTCTCAAAAATACAATTATACCTCAACTCGTATAAAATTAATTTGCAAAAAAGAAATCATTTTCGTTCAAAAATCAAAAGGGTAATGGCCGAGCAACAACATAATCGTATTCCCTTCTTCTCCTTATTTCATTCAAAACCAGGAAATTATAAAACCAAGCCGCTCTTTTTCTTCCTCTTCTCTTGTTAATAATTTTTTTTCAAAAGAAAAGGCCGCGAGCTTATCCTCCCACAAATTGAAATAGTCGAAATCTATTTCGTATAGAAATCGTGAGTGGATAGAGCTGGGCGTAGGCAGGCTCGAGCTACGATTCCTCGTGAGTGCAATGAAAGGATGGTGGCGACGTGGTCAGCGAAGCGATTTGGACTTCGCGACTGGCTTTAGCATGGCGCTCGTCATGGGTAGAGCTCGAGATCGTTAAGCAATCCAAGGAAGGGATCGCGAGTGGATTGCAATCAATCAAGGCACGATATCGAGGGGCACGGAAATCGAAGGAAGGCTTGAGTCTCTAGCAGCTAGGGCTTTGGGTTCCTGGTGGCTATGGCGAACAGGGTGGACTCATACTCGAACATGAGATTTAGACAGTGAGGTGATTGCGGTTCTGTGTTTTAATTTTATTGTTAAGTGAAAATTTTAATTTACCTTATTGATTAGGTTATCAGAAAATCTACAGTAAAGTATAAATCAATTTTTAGTTTAAATGTTGCATGTGTATATATATGCAGAAAAAAATGTAATAGGGAGTTTATATAAATTATATTTTTAAAATCTATATGGATTATTTTTCACACGCACACACACACACACATATATGTAATTCTAAAGAATAAATATGCATGTATATATTTTTGATTTATTCAGTTATATTAAAATATTTTATTAGGGTGATAAATTTTTTAATTAATTTACCTAAATTATTTTAGTTACTAAGAAAAAAAAATTAAAAGGAAATTAGTATAGAATTTAATTCTTTGATTAAAATTGAATCATTAGTTAAATCACTAGTTTAAAATTAAATTATTAGTTGAATTAAAATTATAATCTGGTAATTAAATTGTTCGATTATTTCAAATATCAATAAAATCGTATAAATGTTTATACAAGGTCAAAATCTTAAAGGAAGCAAGCCGGATTGGATTGGATTGCAAAACAAAGGAAAAGGTGTGATCTTCTCGCTCAATTGAAAATTTAGAATTTCAATTATTGATTGATTATCTGATTGTGATAGTATATATAGTAGTGTCTGTGTATATATATATATATATATATATATATATATATATATATATATATATTGGAGTGATTGATTCCTACACTATAGAGCAAATGAGACCCTATGCGCTGCATAATAGCGGATGATATGATATAATCCCATATACCGCGATATTTCACCTCGAAGTGGAATTGGTATTTAATTTTTGTGCTAACATCTATGGATGCAGGGAAACAGGTTGGAGGGATCCAACTGGATTCCTCAAATTGTTGATTTTATTTTATATATTGTGATGTGATAATCTGTGAATGATTATATTACTGATTGAAATTTATTGAAAGCTATGGTTTAGCCGAATATATTTTTGGTACCGTAGGATACCAGAAATATAAAATTTGGATTTTTGGAAATTAAAGCAGAAAAATTTAAGCAAATTAATTTTAGTTAATTAGGTAAATTTAAAAGAAGGAATTTAAAAGGATAAAGATTGATTTTTGTAATCCTATTGAATTAGTTCCAAAATATGGGGAAAAGATTTTAATAAATGGATTTTGAGTAATATTGTTCAAAAGTTAAAGAATTTATTTAAAATTCGGATTTTAAATAGTTTAGGAGGAATTTATTTTAAAAAAGGTAATAAATTTGGAAGTCAATTTGGAATTTGATTTGGTGTTTGAAAATAAATTTGGAAATCAATTTAGAATTTAATTTGGTGTTTGAAAATAAGTTTGGAAATCAATTTCGAATTTGATTTAGTGTTTGAAAGTGAATATTTGGAAATTGATTTGAAAATCATATATCAGTGAATATTTGGAAATTTAAATTCACTATGGGAATTGATAAAGGAAAGTGAACTTTGTTTTAAAAATAAATATTGATTTATTTTTAAAAGTGTGGAAAGAAATTTATGGATTTGGAATGTAAATTTAAAATAAATCAAGAAGGATTTATTAATTGATTTAAACGAACCATTTTAGAATAGAAAGTGTATTTTCCCTAGAAAGCCGAGTATGTTTTCAAAGTAGCTTTCAAATTAAATTAAAAATTCTAAAGATAG
This sequence comes from Allium cepa, assembly GCA_030765085.1. Lineage (NCBI taxonomy): Eukaryota > Viridiplantae > Streptophyta > Magnoliopsida > Asparagales > Amaryllidaceae > Allium > Allium cepa. Next base: position 597,531,672 of record CM060941.1, on the reverse strand, counting down.
TTTTAAAAAGAATGTTTTTAGATAAATTGTTTTCGTAATTTGTTTTTAAATCTTTAAAGCAAATATTTATTAAGTTAAATATAGAAGTGATTATTTTAACGGTTTAATTGATATTTTATTTAGAAAATGGTTATTTAAATAGTTGTACACTATCTAATAATTTTATTTTTAAAATTATTTCGGGCTTAAGTTTTATATGAGATAAGGGTATAAAATTTCATAACTAATATTTTAAAATAAAGTGTTTCAGAATAGTTTTTATTTTAAATGTTTCCAAGTAAATTTTTGGATGAGTGATTTAAATTACCTTAAAGCATTCGGACTCGGAAAATTTTCAGTGGAAAGAAATAAATAGTTGGAAATTTATTCCACGTGAGGAAAGTGATTTGAAATTTGTTTACAAAGGGTTGAAGTGTGAAAATATATCTTGCGAAGATATTTTGAAAATAAATAATTAGAGGAAAATTATTTAAAATCTGGTGATTGTTATGAATGTTGATTGATCGTTAAATAATCGACTACCAACGTTGGCCTTTAAACAGCATTTGAATTTCGATGCGACCGGGGTCGGATCCCAAATGATTATCCGAAAACCACATTGAATCTTAGTGATGGATCTTTTGTTTAAAAAGATCAAAGTGAAATTGTTTTAATTTACTCTAAATCTGAATGTAACACTTATTTTTAAACAAGCGCTCATTATTCGGATTAGCCGGGAGAGGACCTTGTGTCATAAAACCCATTTTGAATGATGATACAACGAAATAGGATTGCATTTGAAGATGGTGTTGAAGATCGGGTATTTTCGAAAATGAAAGGATTACCTGTCGAATGTCTCTACACTGAGTTGCTACAGTGTAGAGATTTAATTACCATTTGTGATGGGGAGTCTAGACGTGATTAGTGAATATCCGCATTCGCAATGGCTTCTTTAAAGTGCCTTCGATTCCATTCGAAGCCGGAACATACTTGTATAGATGTGTGTCTGACGTTATACTTTGAGATATAAAGCTAGTTTCTATCAAATACATTTCTGTTGGTGGTGGAGAATTTATTCTCTTAGCTTAACACCCTTCTCTGAGACGTACGAGCTCAAAGGTTATGTAGTTGATTGTTACTAGTAATATATTCCCAAACTAGTAATGTGGCATGCTAAGTGTTGCTGATCATTTGTTGATTGAAGCATAACTTTTGCGAAAAGCGTAGCTTTGTAGATGAGACTTTGTCGGACCTCACGCCTCGGAAATGGTCGAAACAGGAAGAATGTAGCAAGGTTATGGGGGTCGCGCCCCTCAGGGTATGTACATCTCCTTCTGGATAAAAAGTGTCTGGTATGGAGTCCAGATATTTAACTTGTGTTGATTTAAAAGTGGTTTTCTGGTATGGAGCCCAGATTATTTACTTAGTGGTTGTTGGTTGAGGGGCGCCTCAGATAAAGGCCAGTCTACGCTGGGGGGTGGTATACTCGTGACAGTTAGTTACTTAATTACAGAGGTAACCTGGCCTTGGGTAGGTAGAGATCTGGTTAGGCTCTCGGGGCATCCCTCCAGAGGCGTACCCATTTGGTGAGGAAGTTCCTTAGTCTGACCATTTGTTGGAAATCCAATCATTCAATACGCGCCTTTTACGGTTTTATTATAGAACCTACGTTCTAATAAGGTAGCTATAGTAGGCATACTATAATGGTACATATGCTGTCTAAGCTTAATATTATACTTTCGAAATGTTTTCCACACTATGCACCAATGCTAGTATCAAAAAGATTTTGCATATCAAACACGTTTGACTATCACAAGGAGAAATCACCTCCAATTGTGCGCTTGCATTGTGTGTGTGCAGGGAGGCCTTATGATAGTTTCATTTTCCAAAAGCATAGCGGATTTCTTTTTATTTCCTTTTGTGCAAATAACTGTTTTAAGATCTCACACCAGTCCCATGATTGACTTGGAGTTTATTGTTCTCTTTCTAAACTCTAGGTGCCCATAATTTTCCACAGGGGCAGCTTAGAGTCAGGTTATCAGTGTTTTGGAGCGAAGTCAAAAAATATGATGTGGAGATCTGGAGACAAGCTGGATGGCGAGACATATCACTTAAACTATGTATTATCAACTACCTATGGGTTGGTGCAAGTCAATTTTCCATATGGGCAAGTTATAATGACTGCTAGTGTTGTATTGTGTTGTATATGACTCTAATGATATATGTATAAACTGATATAGTTCCTTGTTTTAAAGATTATTCATTTATCTATCATATATTGTTCCATTGCAAATGTGAGATTCTGTTATTGTTTCTGTTTCTTCTATCTCCTTCTTCTTTAACCCTAACGGTTTAGTTTTTGGGCTTTCGATTGTTCGGCGTTTGATACAGTGGACGTATTGATGTCGACTTTTGGCCGTCGAAAAATCGGGTCTTTACATTTCGATTCATAAACAACCCCAATTTCCAATTACTTAACGATTTTCAATTATAATTTCAACAGTTAAAATTATTTAGTAAATCGCTATTTTTGGAATTTAAATTCATTCTAAAATTTTCAACCAACATTTTCATATTTAAAAATAAAATTATATACCAAATGCATATTTACAACCACTTAAATATTCAAAATCAATCGATGAAAAATTAGGGTCGTTACATTCTTCCGCCTTTAAAAGAATTTTGTCCCGGAAATTGCTAAGGCAAGAAAGTGCTCCAAACCCACTACTTTTCAAAAACCCACTTAGTTGAAACTCGATACTTCACTTTCCAAATGTTTTAGCCTCAACCATAAAAATTAGTTTCCATTACTAATTCATATTCATTTATTTCAATTTTAATTCAAACCCAACTTTTTAGATAGCTAAAATTTTCCAAAAATATTAAAAAAATTTCTAACACCTTAAATATTCGTAAATTTTTGGCAGAGTTTCCCTTGTATGGAAGCCTTTTGCAATATGATAAGACAGATAAATATATATACATTGACCCACACAGTCGAAAAACACAATATATATCAATATTTTGTATTTTGCTGTATTTAATCTGAAAACATACCTTATTTTAGCATTTTTATGCTAGCGGCTTATTTTATTTGCAGTTTGCATGACAAAAAATCAAGCAACAGCTCCATATACCTGTACTCACTCAATTTAACACGTAAGTATCGAAAATATGAAATTTAATAACATTTCATTCATCTAAATGGTTAAAACACATAGATTTCATAAACAATGCACTCTAACATATAACCATAAGAAATTATAAGGTTCCAACACATATTTGATTGCTTCCAATCGATTCATATTCAATTCGAATGATTTACAACTCAATTCACTTACATCCAATTCACATTTATGCCAACAATTTCAATTCATTCCAAATTGACTTAAAAATCAATTATTCACTTTCCAATCATTCACAGAATTTTATTTACTTCTGTTTACGTTAAACGATAATTTTTCTTTGAAAATTTGAAGATATTTATTTAATAAAATAACCATTTCAATTCGTAACTATTTTAAATAAAATATCCAGTTTTATTCCTTTTCAAATTTATTTTCAATCAACTCAATTGCATTCCATCCATATCCATTTTAGTAATTAATTTAATTAGTTCATTCATCTAGTCGACTTCAAATTTTAATTCCATACTCAAATTCATTCTTGAATTATTTAATTCGTATCTAAGGCCACACTTAACTTATTTACAGTTTAAACTGAATTTATTCATAACATAAGTCATCGCTATTTTAATCCATTTCTGTTTATTCAAATATATTCAATTCGCTTACTTTTTAAGTCGAATTTAATTTATAACTCAAGTTCCACATTAATTTTAACCCTATAATCCAATTTACTTAACCAAGTAAAACTCCATCCCCATATTCAATTAACAAATTTATTTAACTAGTTCACTTCCCTTTTATAACTCAATATCTGTTTTTTATTTCAAAAATCGGTTCATTTAATTTCCTCGAGTCCAATTTCATTTTATAATTAAATGTTTGGAATTTTATTCCCTCACCAAAAATACCAAATCATTTTTATTTTTGTTTTACTATTTTCTTCTTATAAATTTTACAATTTATTTTTCTCATTCCCATAAATTTTATGTACGACACCCTAGAAGGGGGTAAATAAGGTGATACTAATAATTATAAAATTAATATGGAAATATATAAAATAACTGTAGCACAGATAATAGCAGAATAATAAAAGTAGAAATATAACAACACAGATTTACCCAGCTTCGGCAAAACCCTTCCTATGTGATTCCCCAAGGTTTCTACTAGAAATTAAGTAGTCAGATGCTTACACACGTAAAATCACGACACCCGCTATTGACTAAACTAACTCTACGCTCAAAATCCTACCACAACTCAGCCACTGAGTTGTGAATTCTCGAACTACACCACCGTAGTTCGTCCCCTAGTCACACAACTAGAAAATTACAGAAGTTTAAAAGAGAATTACAAAAATAAAAACAACTAAACAAAAATAGATACCCTAAATTAAAATATGAAGCCCAAAATAATAATTAAGATGCCTGCCCAAATTAAAAATGTAGTGACAAAAAATATCCTCTTTTCTTTTTATTTTCCTTTCGCCTGTATTCTTTGCTTTTGTGAAAAAATGGTGGCCTCTTTGCTCGTTCGCTCCTCTTTCAAAAAATTTAGGGCTTTTTGAAATTTGTTGAAGTCACCGCTCGTTTGTCAAGCGAATAAAGTAATTTTCTTTGCTTTGCTTTGCTTTGTCAATCATCTCCTATCTTCAATTTTCTTTCGGCTGCTTCACTATGTCCAGTTCGATTTGAATAAATCTGGTATGCGATTTTTCTATGTTACTTTCATCGATATGCTTGAACTCGATACTTTGTATGACGATGTTGTTAATGGTTTAAATAGGGTTCGATTCCCTTTATTTTCATTCGAATATATTCATTTGATTTCGTCTGTTAATTTAACTCGGTCTTACGATTATGCTTAAATGCTTGTGATTTCTTTAGACTGGTCCAGTTCGAATATTTTATAATGTGTTATGCTTGATTACCATGACTTTTATTTTGACTTGTTCGATTCTTTGCCTTGGTCACCACAGCTTTTATTTTGGCTTGTTCATTTTTTGCCTTGGTCACCACGGCTTTGATTTTGGTTGGATGCATATGATGTATTCTGACTTTTTTAATTTATATATCTTCGTTGCTTGATTATCACGGCTTTCATTTCTTTCCTCTATTGTCATTTCTGATTTCATTTTTTGTTGGCAACGATCAATCTTTTTACTTTGGCCATTTGAAATTGTGATGTTTTAACTCTGACTTGTTCGATCATTTGTACATTGTTTTGTGATGATGTGCATGTGTATTCTAAGTCGTAGCATTGCTTGTATATTGAACTGCTTCCATTGTATTCATGTTCATATATACATGTATACGTGTGTGTGTGTGTATGTATGTATGCTTGTTGCACCACTGTTGACTTATTTGGTTGTGTGGTGTGTCTCGACTGCTCATTGCTGTAGCATATATATATACATATATATATATTGCTCCATACTTTGTCATTGCAATCTGAGTTGCATATGCATCCTGTATTCTGATTTGGTTGTCTTGATACATGTTTTCACATGTGTATATATTTTTTTGGCTCCATGTTAACTTGGCGGTTTTCATTGTTGAGGCTGCACTTGTATATGGTTGACTTGATATCTGTATACTTGTTTGCCTTCATGCCTTCGCATGGATGTTGTACACCTCTGTCGCAGTTTGCATTTTTGTGATGAGTTGCTTCAAGTATTAACATATACATTGGCAGTCTAGCTCAGGCTGCTTTGTTTTCATACTTCGATTCAAGCTTGCATTGTTTTCATACTTTGTCTTGATTTTGGAATTTGTCTGCATTTTGAATGGTGGTCATCTCCATTTGTATACATACATACATTCATGTATGTATTTATGTGTATGTTCACCTTAGTTGCATTCCATTGTTCATTATTTTCATACTCTAGTTTTGTTGCAATTTAAGTATGGTCTGAAGCTTTTGTTCCACTGGCTTGATTACAGTCACTTTGGTTTGTGCACATGGTTGCACTTCCAACTTGCTGCACATGTTTGGTTCTTGATGTCTTCATATTGTATACATAGTTTTTGTAATTGAACATTTTGTAGTCTGGTGCTATTGAAGTCTGAAAGCATTTGTTTCTATGGTCTTCATGAGTTTAAATGTGCTTGTGTACTTCATGGTTCACCTGAACTTTGTTTCAGTTGAGTTTGTCTTCATTGTTTTGTTTTGATCTTGTTCATCTTGAAGTCTATATATAAGTACATTTTGTTTTGGTACTGGTTGGACCTGAACTGATTTGTTGTTTTGGTTGAAACTGTGTTGCATGCTTATGTTCATTTATGTTCTGGTCCTCACGTATATGATGCACTTGAAACTGAACTTGTTATTATCTTTGTTCTTGTACATTTGTGTCTTTATGTTTACTGGTTTGGTGCAGTTTGACCCATTCATTTAGACTCATATAGGTGTATACACATATATATGCACATATATATATATATATATATATATATATGTATATGTTCATGTTGTCTTTGCCTTTGTGCCATTCCACCAGCCTGAACACTTGAACTGTTCGATGCACCATTTCGAACAGGTTGAACTTTAGGTCCTTGAGTTTGAATTGTTGAGTATTTTTCATGTGTATACATTGAATTTTTGGTCAAGGCTTGTTTTATCTTCATTTTTGGATTCTTGTACCATGATAACTTGTACTCAACAATTTTGTGATGTATTTGTATTGCACCTGAGTTGAATCTGGCCTTGGCTTGAGTTTGCCCTTATACTCACTTGTCCCTGCAGTTTTATCAAGTGTATATCGATGTTCATGGCCTTGTGGCATGTATAGTGATACACTATGCATGCCACAAGTTGTCCATATATGATGAATTCAAAATAAATGATGACGAACAACCCAAATAACTGAGGCAAATAATATTTTCAAAAACACATTTTATTTTACACTGCAAAATATTTCTTCTTTAATTTTACTTCATTAGTGTTAATTTTGAAGATAATTCAGATGCTACATTCAATCTGGAATAGAGTTGAAGATAATTACTAGTAAATGAGTGATATGTAGTGAGGTGAAAATGTATATAAACATTGAATAGTGAAAAAATTTGTGATGTAGTCAAAATTGTACTGTAATTTCAAATTGTGTGTATATATAGTGAGAGCTCAAACTTGTACTATTCAAAATTATAATAAAATATTTGTTTGAATTTAAATTCTGTGTTATTTGTTTTACTCAACAAATATTTATTTAATTATTTGAAAATAAAATAATACCATAACAAATACATTTATATATGTGTGTGTGTTTGTGTATGTGTGTGCTTATTATCATTAAAAAAAATCATATACTAGCATATTCGACATTTTATACTTGAGTATATTCACATTTTACTTGATACTCAAGTTTATACCTCTATTGATAGCCCACGTATATTTTTATCCCATTAATTTCAAATTTTATAAGCTATACAAATTTATTTATTCACAATTCCAATTTTTCACTTATATTTTATTTCATTCAAAATTTTATAACATAATTATATAATTATTTCACACTCAAAATTTATATTTACTTCAATTTGATATTTTTTGTAATCCCATCAACTTAAGTTTAATTCCAATTTCATACCATTTATTTTAATTTAATCAAGTAAGAATTTTAATTCTAATTTTAAATTTTTCTCCACACTTCTTTACTTATATTTATTTTTCCATTCACTTATATGTAATTCATATGTACTTATTATTTCAGTTAACTTTATCACATTCTATTCATTTTATTTTATTTATTATAATCATTTCTTTTAATTAATTGCCCATAACTTTTCTTATGTTAAATTCCTATTTCTTACAAATCCAATTTATTTAACTTACATAAGTTAAATTTTATTTTTATCTTGAAGTTCATATTTTCCATGTTTCATTCCAAAAATTTATTCTCTTCTAATTCCCCTTCTCATTTTATTGGAAATTCAAAATTTAAACCCCTAGTTTTTATTTCAATCACTTTGAAATCAAGTGTATATATATAGCTCTTTGGTTTAACAAACCATTTCTTTGAAAATTTTAAAATCGACCTGATTTTATCCAAACAATTCCTTTTGGAATTTCTAAAAATAACACTTGTTTTTACCAAAAATCTCCATAACAAATTACTATGGCAGCAATATGTCACTTAGGAACTCTAGAATGAATAATGATGATGCTACCGTCATCACCAGGATTGTTTTCCAGCGATTAAAGTGAATTCAGTGCTATATCACTTTCAAAATCCATTTTTAACCAACTTTATTTCAAAATAACACCAATTTCATTTCCATAACACTTCTGAAAATATTTCCCAAACATTTCAGAATTTTTAATTTCCTGTATTCTGGTTTGAATTCATTTTAATTATAATTCATTTGTATAATTCATACTTATACTAATTCATCTGATTATATAAACCATTTTCAAATTTATAATCTATTTTTTGGTTATAACATCCAAACATGTCAATTTATATTATAATAATTTCGAAAAATTATTTCTCTTTTATCAAAATATAATTTGGGCAAAATTATTTCATTTACCCACTTCAAAACCATACCGTGTCAGTTTATCGTGTTCAAGTGTTTAGAAGCTCCTATTGATTTGGTGGCATCCCATTATACTATCATAATTTATATGCCACTCAATCGATAAGTCAACATAATATAAAACAATTTATATCCACTAACAAATTTGCGCTAATATCTATCAATACGCTCAAACTCATTCTAGAGTACTACTGACCCTATATCTAATCCTCACCAGTTCCAAGGTTCTAACTTAACTTTCAGCTCTGATACCAAGTGTAAAGGCCCGCAAATCCGTACCGTTTAAGTCGACCATATTTCACATCAGTTAAACTCAAATTTAGTGGAAATACAAATCTTTACGGGTGAAGAAGAAAAAGGTAAGAGAAATAAAACAGAAACAACTAAACAAAATCTCACAGTCGTAGTAGAACAAAATATAATGTATATAACAGATTTTTATACAAGGAAAACTGTATCTGTTAACATACATACAATCAATAGAGTACAACAATTCAATACATCAAAATGGGCAGTTATAATAACTTGTCCTCACACAACAAAATACAACCAAGTACGGAGATACGTCTCTATCATCCAGCTCGTCTCCCAAGCTCCATAGCATTTTAACATGAATCTGTAATACTCAATCTGACCCTAGCATTATCATAAAATAACAACCAAGTCAGTCTGGAAAACCAGCATGAGAAAACACACTCAATTTGAATTATTAAATTTTCTCAAATCTTTTGAAAACAAGGTATCTCGTAAGACCACGTCACATATAAAGATGATAGGTTTTTACGTTACGATAACTGTAACAACCCGGAATTTTAGGCAACATCAATTTAATAATCTGTATTAATAATTAATTTGATTTGATAATTTTTCTTTATAATTTTAATTTAAATCGGTAAAATTTAATCTATTTAAGGTTAATAAATATTTAATCGGGTAATTTTGATCAATATCTTTTTAACAATTTAAATGGATAAAATTTATTTTGCAAAGCTAATAAAATTTTATTCTATTTATAATACATATATTTGATATATATTGTGGATAGAGAATCTTTTGTTTTAAATAAAGATTGAATTTTTCAAATTGTAATATATATATATATATATGTATGTATATGTTATAATTTGGAATTGTATTGAAATTTAATTTAATCTGTTAATAATTTATATATGTATGAATATATTGTAATTTAAAGCTTTGTTTTAAAATTATTATTTTTCAAAAGTTAATTTAAAGAACTATTCAATTATTTTCAAAATATAAAATTGTTTGTTTTTAAATATGATAGTTTAAAACAAAGTTTTGTTTTATTTTCTTTTAAAATGTTTAAAATAAAATGGTTATAAGTGTATATATATAAATGTTTTAGATTTCAAAAATACGTGTATAAGGAATTTATTTATATTATAATTAGTTTTAGCATATTTTCTTTTAAAGGTAAACTACTATTTATTAATTAAGTAACTTAAAAAGTAAGTTATATTTACATTTAAATTAAATAGAAATTTATTTAAAATACTTATGTACATGTGTAAACATTCTTAGGCATCTTTACAACACTTGTAATTTTTAAAACATGCTAATGAAATTTGTTCAAATTGTAAACATATGGAAAAATACTTATTTCAATTTTTGAATAAATGTTTTTAGAAGAAACTAGTTTTTCACAAACATTTTTATTTCCTTTCTTAACTCAAATTAATGGCAACCAGAAACTTTTCTTCAACCCTGAGATTTAAAACCAAAATCAAATCTGAATTTAATTAAGATCCGCAACTTCAAATCTCAACCTGCAAATTTACAAACCTGCAATTCCAAATGGGATCAAGAGCAACTGCAGTTTTAACATCAGTACAACAAGTTTTAATTAACAAATTGTAAGCATGCATTAGGATTTCTACAGCAAGCATAATCAAAGCATTATTCAGATCTAATATTCAAAGGCTTGGAATGTATTTAAACCTGCTCTGCAATTTTAATGGTGAGTAAATTTTTTTTAAAAACCGTTTTTATCTTAGTGTAGTTGAATTTATTGTTGCATGTGTTGGATTTGGCTTTGTCAATGAATATTTTTACTGTTATATGTGTATGTTGTTGATAGGAAATGTTTGAGAATAGAAAACTATTACTGTTCATCTCTATTCTTTTACAAAAACTGTTTCTTAAGGAAAATTTCAAAAGAAAAATAAAAATCTTGTAATCTAAACTATATTAGATCTGGATATATGAATAAAAATTGTTTTTTATTGTTAGTTGTTAATTTTAAAAATAGTTTCTTAATTTAAAATGCAACAAATAATTTTTTAAATAGATATTACAGTAAGTAACTGATTCATGTCAAAAATTTATATTTTTAATTCTCACTTTTGGTTGTGTAGTTGGATTAATAGTTAAAAATCATGAATTTTGATATGGAATTCATAATTTTTAGTTGGGTATTTCGTGTGTATTTGGGGTTTGTTCGAAATTGGGGTTTTAGTGATTTGCCGAAGATCAAGGTGATGTTTGAAGTTAGATTTTTGATTGAAGCTTGTTTGTAGGTTGTAGATGATGAGAAAATTGCAATTTAATTTTTCCAATATTTGAATTGTTCGAATTTGGCTAAATTAGGGTTTAAGCTTGCTTATTATTCGGCTTGCTGTCGAAGATGATTGCGTCATGAAGATTGGACCGGAGTCGTTTGAATTTGGGGAAGATGAAGTTTGTGGACATGGTGTTCGATGGTGAAGTTGGCGGAGTTCAACGGCGACGAGATGGTCGGCAATGGGGAAGGATTTGTGTTCATGTTGCTGCAGTTTCTAGTTAAGGGGTCAATTTTTGATTCGATCGAGCATTCTTCGATCTGGGTTCGAATTCAGGTTCGCACGCGATCGTGTGGCCGATGTCAATGGTCGTGACGACCAAGTTTGGCCAGAGTTGATGGGACATGTGCACAAGTGCGTGTGCATATGCACTGGAGTTTTTGAATTGGGGAAGAAAGGTTCTTCCCGGGTTTTCTTTCGCATTTTCATTAGGGACGACTCGAAGTCGAGGGGCGTGGGGTTGCTTCGGGGCTGACTCGAATGGTTGCTGTGTTTCGACTCGAGTGATTTTGTTTGCTGTGTTGATGTAAGTTGCAAAATAATCTTGAGTTGAATAATTGAAGATTCAAGCCTTAAAATTATAAACAAGTTTTATAAAAGAAAACAAACTTTCAAAGTTAAAACTTGTTGTAAATCAAACTTTTAAAAAGTGATAATTGAATTCAATTTTTAAATTTAATATTGTTAAGACAATTTCTTTTGGAAGTAACTAATTTAATTAGATTTTGAATTTCAATTTGAAAGAGTGTTTTGAATTTAATTATTTAATCAAAGTTTTAAGTTAAATTTTTAAGTAATGTTTAATAACTAAAGTTTTAAATTTTATTTGAAAACGAATGTTTGAATTTATTTAAAGTGTTTTAAATTTTAAATTTGATTTCTAAATGTCTTATTTTCAAATAAGGTTATTGATATAATTTTGAAAACCAAATAAAATAATTTGTTTTAAGTTATTAAAATTTGGTAAATTTTCAAATAATTTAATTACGAAGATAAACAAGGTTAAATTATTTGGATATGAACTTGAGAATACATAATTAAATATGATTTGTAATTAGGTAAAGATTTTAATTAAGATAAATGTTTTCTTAATTAATTGAGGAGTTTCTTTAAATATAAGAAGTTAATTAATTAACTATTTAATTAATTTTAAATAATTAGTTAATTGTTTATTTAATTTAGAATAATCACTTAATTAGGATTAATTAAGTATAATTACTTAATGAAGTAATTAATGGTTAATTATTGAATGTAATTAAGAATGGTAATTACTTATGGAAGTAATTAATGGAAATTACTCATGGGAGTAATTAGTTGAAGTGATTAATGGACAATCACTTAATGTTATTGATTAGGGAATTGATTAATAAAATTGTTTGAAGTTAATTAATTATGGAGTAATTAATTAATTATAGAATTAAGATTGATTAATAATGAGATTAATTATTTGTTAAATAATTAATTAAGAGAACAATCAAGACTTATTAATGGAAGTAATTAGAAGATAATTACTTATGTAAGTAATTAAGAGTTAATTACTTAATTATTTTGGTTAATTAATTAATGTGATTAATTAATTAAGGAATGTGATTAATTTAAGATTAATTACTAAGTGTAATTAATTAAAAGTGTAAATAATTAATAATTAATTAATTAAGGATTATTTATTAATTTAATTTATTAATAGTTACTTAATGAAGTAATTAAAGATTAATTAATTAGATTAATTAATCAAAGGGTAAATATTATTAGTTAAGAAGTTATTTAATTAAGATAAGTAATTACAAGTTGTTAATTACTGTATATGATCAACGAGATGATTTAATTACAAGTTAATTATTTAATTTATTAAAGTAATTATTAGTTAATAAGGATCATTAGTTAATATAATTAATGAATTAATCAAGGTTGATTAATAAGGTAATTAATTTAAGTGTGATTAATTAATTGTAATTAATTAAGGTTTAATGTAATTGATTATAGTTAATTAATTAATGAAAGTAAATGAAGGATCATTAATTATTTAATTAATGATAGTAATTATAGGTTAATTACTGAATATGGCTAAGGATAATTACTTGGATGTGATTAAAAGATGATTAATCAAGGAAGATTAATTAAAGATGATCATTAAGAGATGATTAATTTATTTATTCGGAATAAATTAATGAAGAAGGATTTAGGTAATCCAATTGATTTAAAGTTAATCAATTCTGTTATTGGATGATTGATTGATATTTGGTGATTGATATTGGATGATCAATTGATATTGGATGATTGATATTGGGTGATAGGTTGATACTGGATGATTTGGATATCTATGATTTGTGATATGCTGCTTTGTGAGATGAATGTTTGATATTAATTATCTATTGTGATAATATGATTCATCTATTTGTTTATATCATCCTGAATATAAGTTAATTGTTTAAAACCCTTAAACAACTTGGACATTAAAATGGCGTTTGGATTCGGTGAGACCGGGATCGGGTTTCCATATTTGGATATCCGAAAACCACATCGATTCCAATTAAAGTTAGGTCGTGAATCCAAGTGGAGCAAGTGAAGACTCGAGGTGTAAGAACTATTCGTCAATATAACTCTGTGGGTGATTCTGTGATGAGTTTGACGGAGATAGTACTTATAGGTTCGAAATGGTGATTTAGAGTGCAAGGGCTATAGTCGTTGACTCTAAGGGTGATTCTAAAATGAGTGCAACGAGATAATGCCTTCGGTTTCGTTCGAACCCAAAACGGACTTGTATGGATTGAATGCTATCAGAACATCGTCAGGTGGACGACCCGGGAATGGCTAAAACAGGGGAGGAGCAGCAAGGCTAGGTGGATAGCACCCATTTCAGGATGAGGTCATTCCTGTGTAGATGTCCCTTTATTTCGGCTTAGTGGGTGGTTGGTCGTGCCAACCACGGGGTGATCTTACTCGGGACTGTTCAGTAAGGAACGGTTCCGGCTTTGTGGTGCAGGGGAGTTAGGGTGGCTCCTCGGTACGTTGATCTGGGCCACGTACTGTGACAGGCAGTACCCCGGTAGCCCTGCCATTGATGGAAATCCATTCTTCCTATGAGACCCTACGGTTTTGTTTGTATTACCCACTTTTGTGGCTAGTAGCTGGAATTTAATCATGTAACAATTTTGGCTATTTCTTATTTACTTGAAAACCATAGACATTGTTATAATATTAGTGGATTTCCTATCAAATGTTTTGGTTAGCGTAAGGTAAAAACTTTTCCATGTTTATGTGTTTTAAGTCTTACGTGATACCTTTTCTTTTCAAAGGTTTTTCTAAAGTTAAGCAATTTTTACCCGTTTACTCACACCAGACCCCCTGTCTGACCCCAGTGTTTATTTTCTATTTTATAAACTCTTGGGTACTCAAATTATGTATGAGTAGTTGAGTGGTTCAGGTTAGCTTGACGAATTCTGGAGGAGATATGGAGCAGGAGGCTTGCACGTGTAGATATATTATGGTTCCGTTGTGTTTGTATGGTATCTGTATCTTGTATTCTTGAGTTTTATGGTTAGACAGATATTTATAACTGTCTAATATGTGTTGTATAAGTTGTGTACTCTGATGTAATATGATACTATGTAATATTTATGTGATATATTATATTTCATTGGTTCCGCTGTGAGTTTTCCAATGTTGTTGTGTTTCTTCTTTCTCTTTCTTTTCTTATTCTATCCCTTTCTTTCTTAATTAGTGATGCGACTTTCTGGTGTTAGGAAGTCGGGTTGCTACAGTTGGTATCAGAGCATTAGGTTGAGTGAATACCTAGGCTCTGGAGTGGTGTCTTTCTTGAGAAAGCGTAGTTGTAATATTTATATAACTATATATATATATACATACATATATCTATATCTACCTGATCTGTTGGGTTATCTGTTCGGATTTTCCAATATAAGTTGTAGAGGTAGATGGAGCAGTTGTGTGTGTGTGTGTGTAACACGACTACCACTGATGGAAGAGGTCCATATGTTGAGGTTGTAAGTATTTTTGTCGAGACAGTAGACCTGATACTGTCTCGAGTCAGATTTGTAGTTTGGAGTAAGGATTTCTTTGATATCCGAAGGAAATCTTTTAAAGATTCGGAATTCTTCTTTGAAGTGTAAGTTTGGATCTGTCGGAAGTGCAGAAGTAAGTGATGGTATCTTGATAACTGCGTGATGAGATGTAGTATCCATGGATATTTTAGAAGATGTTTTCTCTTGAAGTAGTTTTAAAAATAGTTGAGGAGCAGTCTTTACCTGCCGTAGGGAAGATTAGTCTATGTAGAGGTCGTCTGAATCTTTAGCAAGGAGGTTGTCTGTTCTGGAATATGAGGCTAAGGTCTATGAGTTGCTTCGCTTCGGCATGGTCTCATTGTCATTCCTTAAAAGAGAGCGAGATATTGATGCTTGGTTTGGAGCCCATGTTTATTTTGGGATGTCTGCCATCTCGGAGGTCCGTTGTGTGGTTTATTGATAGTTTTGGTTTTCGAGTAGCCTTTGGATTAGAAGTCTTTGGTTAGCTATGGTAGCAGTTCAACTTGAAGTGTTCGGTGTGCTGTCGAGAAGGCCTTTAGCTTCGCAGTATCATTGAGGTAGAATTTGGAAGCAGTAGTGCGGCTCGTTTCTCTGATGGTTCATAAATTTTTGTGGTTCTTCTTTCAGCAGTCCGGGCTGTTGGTGAAGTTTTCTTGAAGGGTTAATCTTATTTGGAAAAGCTTAAAGCTGTTTTAATTGGTAAAGAGAGGACAGTTTCTTTGGAATCTGAACTAGGTTGGATCGCAAAAGTGACTTTCGATTAGTTTGGGAATTTATCTTGGGCAATCTTTTGTTTGAGACCGAGGATTCTCATGTGGTAATAGGAGTTACTGATGTAATCAGAAGTTTGTCTGCATCTGGAGTTGAGTTCCGTATTGTTTTGGTTCCAGAAGCGATTTTGGTAGTTAGCCTGGTAGTAGGATGGTTCTTGGAAAAGGAAGAGTTGATGTAGCAGCTCAGAATTTTTGGATTTGGATTGGTCAGATCTAGTTTTGAGTTGGATTTTTGCTGTAAGGTAGTGTGACCAAGTCAGATGGGTCACTAAGATTTTATGAATTTGATGAACAAAGTTTCCAGATATATTGGATAAGTTTGAACTCGTGTTCATCAACGGTATTCTCATTATTCCAGAATCAGAGTTATGCAGCGGAAGCAAGGTAGCAGCTATATAAGGAAGGAAGTAAGTTCAGTTTCTATTGCTTGGGAACTAGAGTTTGTGTTCTCGATTTCGATGGATTTTGGAAGACTTTTCTGTTGGATAGGATCCAGAAGCTAGTTTGTTTTGATCTAGTTGTTTATGCTAGTATTAGCATAGGTTGAGCTGATCAGGAAGAAGTTTGGCAGCCCAGGATTGTTTGTTGAGTTATGCAGATATGAGATAAGGAGTTTGAAATTTGAAGTTGGAGACTTCATTGTTGTTAAGATTTCTCTAGTTAAGAGAGCAGTAATTGGGTAAGATTGGATGGTTAGTTCTGAGGCATTTGGGATTTCTTATCTGTGTTCTGATAGGATAAGATTGAATTGCCAGTTTGGATAGCTGGAATTCAGTGTATTTCACGTATCTTTGAGAGAGTACGTGTATGATTTATCGTTGGTTGTTGAATATGTAGTTCAGTTGGATTTGGAAGTTGTGTTAGACTTGAGTATAGTCTAATGTTCTGTTCACATTGATGGATCTAGAGATGAGAGGAGCTCTGGATTTTGGCAATGTAGTTTGTTTAGCTTCTATAGAGCGAGTCTCCCGGTTATTTATACTTGGGAAACTCTAGATAGTGTTAGAAGATTAATTCTGATTTGTGTCAGGATAATTAATTAGGTTTGTTTGATTGATTGATTGTTATGGTTGTTAGTAACTAGATGTTAGATATGCTTTGCTATTTGAAATTAAAATCTTTGCTGGGTTATTAAATTACCTTTGCTTTTAAATTTCGGTGACGAAATTCATTTAAGTGGGAAGGATTGTAATGACCCGGAATTTTAGGCAATATTAATGATCTGTATTAATAATTAATTTGATTTGATAATTTTCCTTTATAATTTTAATTTAAATTGGTAAAATTTAATCTTTTTAAGGTTGATCAATATCTTTTTAACAATTTAAATGGATAAGATTTATTTTGCAAAGCTAATAAAATTTTATTCTATTTATAATATATATATTTGATAAATATTGTGGATAGAGAATCTTTTGTTTTAAATAAAGATTGAATTTTTCAAATTGTAATATATATATATATATATATATGTATGTATGTATATGTATATGTTATAATTTGGAATTGTTTTGAAATTTAATTTAATCAGTTAATAATTTATATATGTATGAATATATTGTAATTTAAAGCTTTGTCTTAAAATTATTATTTTTCAAAAGTTAATTTAAAGATCTATTTAATTGTTTTCAAAATATAAACATTGTTTGTTTTTAAATATGATAGTTTAAACAAAGTTATGTTTTGTTTTCTTTTAAAATGTTTAAAATAAAATGGTTGTAAGTGTATATATATATATAAATGTTTTAGATTTTAAAAATACATGTATAAGGAATTTATTTATATTATAATTAATTTTAGCATTTTTTCTTTTAAAGGTAAACTAATATTTATTAATTAAGTAACTTAAAAAGTAAGTTACATTTACATTTAAATTAAATGGAAATATATTTAAAATACTTATGTACATGTGTAAACATTCTAAGGCATCTTTATAACACTTGTAATTTTTAAAACATGCTAATGACATTTGTTCAAATTGTAAACATGTGGCAAAATACTTATTTCAATTTTTAAATAAATGTTTTAGAAAAAACTAGTTCTTCACAAACATTTTTATTTCCTTTCTTAACTCAAATTAATGGCTACCATAAATTTTTCTTCAACACTGAGATTTAAAACCAAAATCAAATCTGAATTTAATTAAGATCTGCAACTTCAAATCTTAACCTGCAAATTTACAAACCTGCAATTCAAAATGGGATCAAGAGCAATTGCAAATCAACAATTAAAGCTACAACTTCAACTCTGCAGTTTCAACATCAGTACAACAAGTTTTAATTAACAAATTATAAGCATGCATTAGGATTTCTATAGCAAGCATAATCAAAGCATTATTCAGATCTAATATTCAAAGGCCTGGAATGTATTTAAACCTGCTCCGCAATTTTAATGGTGAGTATTTTTTTTTTTAAAAACAGTTTTTATCTTAGTGTAGTTGAATTTATTGTTGCATGTGTTGGATTTAGCTTTGTTAATGAATATTTGTACTGTATATGTGTATGTTGTTGATAGGAAATGTTTGAGAATAGGAAACTGTTATTGTTCATCTCTGTTCTTTTACAAAAACTGTCTTCTTAAGGAAAATTTCAAAAGAAAAATAAAAATCTTTTAATCTAAACTATATTAGATCTGGATATATGAATAAAAGTTGTTTGTTACTTTTAGTTGTTAATTTTAAAAATAGTTTCTTAATTTAAAATGCAACAAATAATTTTTATAATAGATATTACAGTAAGTAACTGATGCAAGTCAAAAATTTATATTTTTAATTCTTGCTTTTGGTTGTATAGTTGGATTAATAGTTAAAAATCATGAATTTTGATATGGAATTCATATTTTTTAGTTGGGTATTTCGTGTGTATTTGGGGTTTGTTCGAAATTGGAGTTTTAGTGATTTGCCGAAGATCAAGGTGATGTTTGAAGTTAGATTTTTGACTGAAGCTTGTTTGTAGGTTGTAGACGATGGGAAAATTGCAATTGAATTTTTCCAATATTTGAATTGTTCGAATTTGACTAAATTAGGTTTAGGCTTGCTTATTGTTCGGCTAGCTGTCAAAGATGATTGCGTCATGAAGATTGGACCGGAGTCGTTTGAATTTGGGGAGGATGAAATTTTTGGACATGGTGTCCGATGATGAAGTTGGCGGAGTTCAACGGGGACGAGATGGTCGGCAATGGGGAAGGATTTGTGTTCATGTTGCTGCAGTTTTGAGTTAAGGGGTCAATTTTTGATTCGATCGAGCATTCTTTGATCTGGGTTCGAATTCAGGTTCGCACGCGAACGTGTGACCGACGTCGATGGTCGCGACGAGCAAGTTTGGCCGAAGGTGATGGGACACGTGCACAAGTGCGTGTGCACTGGAGTTTTCGAATTGGGGAAGAAAAGTTCTTCCCGGGTTTGCTCTCGCATTTTCATCAGGGACGACTCGAAGTCGAGGGGCGTGGGTTTGCTTCGGGGTTGACTCAAATGGTTGCTGTGTTTCGACTCGAGTGATTTTATTTGCTGTGTTGGTGTAAGTTGCAAAATAAACTTGAGTTGAATAATTGAAGATTCAAGCTTTAAAATTATAAACAAGTTTTATAAAAGAAAACAAAATTTCAAAGTTAAAACTTGTTGTAAATCAAACTTTTAAAAAGTGATAATTGAATTCAATTTTTAAATTTAATATTGTTAAAATAATTTCTTTTGGAAGTAATTAATTTAATTAAATTTTGAATTTCAATTTAAAAGAGTGTTTTGAATTTAATTATTTAATGAAAGTTTTAAGTTAAATTTTTTGGTAATGTTTAATAACTAAAGTTTCAAATTTTATTTGAAAATGAATAAGTTTGAATTATTTAAAGTGTTTTAAATTTTAGATTTGAATTCTACATGCCTTATTTTCAAATAAGGTTATTGGTATAATTAAAAACCAAATAATATAATTTGTTTTAAGTTATTAAAATTTGGTAAATTTTCAAATAATTTAATTATGAAGATAAAAAGGTTAAATTATTTGGATATGAACTTGAGAATACTTAATTAAATATGATTTGTAATTAGGTAAAGAGTTTAACTAAGATAAATGTTTTCTTAATTTATTAAGGAGTTTCTTTAAATATAAGAAGTTAATTAATTAACTATTTAATTAGTTTTAAATAATTAGTTAATTGTTTATTTAATTTTATATAATCACTTAATTAGGATAAATTAAGTATAATTACTTAATGAAGTAATTAATGGTTAATTATTGAATGTAATTAAGAAAGGTAATTACTTATGGAAGTAATTAATGGAAATTACTCATGGGAGCAATTAGTTGAAGTGATTAATGGATAATCACTTAATGTTATTAATTGGGGAATAGATTAATAAAATTGTTTGAAGTTAATTAATTATGGAGTAATTAAGTAATTATGGAGTAATTAATTAATTATAGAATTAAGATTGATTAATAATGAGATTAATTATTTGTTAAATAATTAATTAAGAGAATAATCAAGACTTATTAATGGAAGTAATTAGAAGATAATTACTTATGTAAGTAATTAAGAGTTAATTACTTAATTATTTTAGTTAATTAATTAATGTGATTAATTAATTAAGAATGTGATTAAGTTAAGATTAATTACTAAGTGTAATTAATTAAAAGTGTAATTAATTAATAAGTAATTAATTAAGGATTATTGATTAATTTAATTTATTAATAATTACTTAATGAAGTAATTAAATATTAATCAATTAGATTAATTAGTCAAAGGGTTAATATAATTAATTAAGAAGTTAATTAATTAAGATAAGTAATTACAAGTTGTTAATTACTATTTATGATTAATGAGATGATTTAATTACAAGTTATTTATTTAATTTATTCGAGTAATTATTAATTAATAAGGATCATTAGTTAATATAATTAATGAATTAATCAAGGTTGATTAATAAGGTAATTAATTTAAGTATGATTAATTAATGGTAATTAATTAAGGTTTAATGTAATTGATTATAGTTAATTAATTAATGAAAGTAAATGAAGGATCATTAATTATTGTAATTAATGATAGCAATTAAAGGTTAATTATTGAATATGGTTAATGATAATTACTTAGATGTGATTAAAAGATGATTAATCAAGGAAGATTAATTAAAGAAGACCATTAAGAGATGATTTATTTATTTATTTGGAATAAATTAATGAAGAAGGATTTAGGTAGTCCAATTGGTTTAAAAGTTAATCAATTCTGCTATTGGATGATTGATTGTTATTTGGTGATTGATATTGGATGATCAATTGATATTGGATGATTGATATTGGGTGATTGGTTGATAGTGGATGATTTGGATATCTATGATATGTGATATGCTACTTTGTGAGATGAATGTTTGATATTAATTATCTATTGTGATAATATGATTCATCTATTTGTTTATATCATCCTGAATATAAGTTAATTGTTTAAAACCCTTAAACAACTTGGACATTAAAATGGCGTTTGGATTCGGTGAGACCGGGATCGGGTTTCCATATTTGGATATCCGAAAACCACATCGATTCCAATTAAACGTTAGGTCATGAATCCAAGTGGAGCAAGTGAAAACTCGAGGTGTAAGAACTATTCGTTAATATAACTCTGTGGGTGATTCTGTGATGAGTTTGACGGAGATATTACTTATAGGTTGGAGATGGTGATTTAGAGTGAAAGGTCTATGGTTGTTGACGCTGAGGGTGATTCCAAAATGAGTGCAACGAGATAGTGCCTTCGGTTTCGTTCGAACTCGAAACGGACTTGTATGTATTGAATGCTTTCAAAACATCGTCGGGTGGACGATGAGCATTCTAAGATAGATGTGTTCTATAAAGGTAATCACAGCCTCAAGCCTCATCAACCCGGGAAAGGCTAAATCAGGGAAGGTGCAACAAGGCTAGGTGGGTAGCACCCATTTCAGGGTGAGGTCATTCCTGTCTAGATGTCCATTTATTTCGGCTTAGTGGGTGGTTGGTCGCGCCAACCACGGGGTGATCTTACTCGGGACTGCTCAGTAAGGAACGGTTCCGGCTTTGTGTTGCATGGGAGTTAGGGTGGCTCCTCGGTACGTTGATCTAGGCCACATACTGTGACGGGCGGTACACCGGTAGCCCTGCCATTGATGGAAACCCATTCTTCCTACGAGACCCTACGGTTTTGTTTGTATTACCCACTTTTGTGGCTAGTAGCTGGAATTTAATCATGTAACAATTTCGGCTATTTCTTATTTACTTGAAAACCATAGAAACTATTATAATATCAGTGGATTTCCTATCAAACGTTTTGGTTAGCGTATGGTAAAAACTTTTCCATGTTTATGTGTGGGAAGTCTTACGTGATACCTTTTCTTTTCAGAGGTTTTTCTAAAGTTAAGCAATTTTTACCCGTTTACTCACACCAAACCCCTGTCTGACCCGAGTGTTTATTTTTTGTTTTATTAAACTCTTGGGTACTCATATTATGTATGAGTAGTCGAGTGATTCAGGTTATCTTGACGAATTCTGGAGGAGATATGGAGCAGGAGGCTTCCATGTGTAGATATTTTATGGTTCCGATGTGTTTGTATGGTATATGTATCTTGTATTCTTGAGTTGTATAGTTAGGCAGATATTTATAACTATCTAATATGTGTTGTATAAGTTGTGTACTCTGATGTAATATGATACTATGTAATATTTATGTGATATATTATATTTCATTGGTTCCGTTGTGAGTTTTCTGATGTTGTTGCGTTTCTTCTTTCTCTTTCTTTTCTTCTTCTATCCCTTTCTTTCTTAATTAGTGATGCAACTCTCTAGTGTTAGGAAGTCGGGTCGCTACAATAACCAAAACATTTTTATCAAAATCGTCTGGTATTAGAATAATGTTTGATCAAAGCAAATAGAAAATTGCTGAAATGCTTGCATCTCACGTTCTAGCATAGTTGGGCACAATCAAAATCGTACGGCGCTTATTGTTGAATGGATACCATACAATAAATAGGCCATTGGGGTACCACACATCACAGTACACCTCTATAAAAATGTACAATGGACCTCGCCGGGATCCCCTACTACACAAGATCGGCTACCCCTAACCTGGATAGACCGAATATGTTATCATCTCGGGTGTTCCCCCAATTAAACAAAATCGAGCGCTCCCTTTTTCATGCACAACCGTATCCATTATTTATATATTTTCGGGGATATCTAGAAAAGTGATAACATACCCTAATTGGGTGCGACCCACTTTGCCTTGCGGCATCTTCCCTGTTTTAGTCATTCCCGATTAATGAGGCATGAGGCTAACGATTACCTTACAAGAACAATTACACTTAGATTGCTCATCGTCATCCGATGACAATGTTCCAATATCATTTGTCCATGCAAGATGTCCTGGGTCTGGACAAACCGAATCACTGTCTTCATCATCTTCATGTTATTCATTCGTAACATTCAAACCGGATTGAAGTGGCTTTCTGATAATTAAATTCGATCCTGGTCTCTATGAAACGATTAACGAAATTAGCTTATATTGAAAGTCGGTTATTTAACTATCAATAAAACATACATAAGCAGTCACTAGGCCCTAATATAAATTTTTCCAAAATATTTATTGTCAAAAATATTTTTGTAAGATATATATTCAAACTACTTCCTGTATTTCAACATTTGAAACCATTTCAAATCATTATATATTCAACGGTATATTTCAAACCATTCCAATATTTAGAATATTTTTTCCAAATCCATTTTATGTTCAACACTAAGGAAGTATTCCATCTATTTCCTACTTCCTATTTTCTCAAAATCATTTATAATTTTATTTGTAAATTCCTTGACTAGTTTTTAACGAATTCTATAAATTTCGAAATTCTATAATTAATTCCCTTTTCTATTTTCTAAAGTCAAAATATACTTGCTTATAATTTCAAACTCCATTTCTACTTCTTTTATGAATTTTATTTCATTTTTCGAAATTCTCTTTCATTTAACTACTTTGGAAATTTCTTACTTTTTCCCCAATTCCATTTTAAGAATTCTCTTATAATGCCATCTACTAAATAACCTTTTTCCAACTCTTGAGAAGATCTATAAATAAGTTTAAACCATTAAAAAACTATATATATATATATATATATATATATATATATATATTTATGTAAATAAATATAAGTATTTGAAAGAATAATAATAATTTACCTTTAAGATATGTTCAAGTAATTATCTAAAATATTGAGACACTTTTTATAACATCACTTTCCAAAGCAGGTTTAAAAATTTAGGATTTATTAAAATAAATATTAAGTATTTGAAAAATTCACTTTTGAAGTATTTTAGTACTAACTAACTTTAAATTACACTGTTTAATAAATAAAATTTTCCCTTTTAAAACTAAACTTAGCCTATTAATAAAAATATATTTTTAAATCTCAATAACCAAATTTTAATTTATAAATTCTTCTACATTAATAACACATTGATTTCATTCTGACTCCTTAACCATTTTCACTTATAAATAGAATTCACTATCTTTCCTTGACCTCATTCTCATATCTAATATAAATTCACCCTATGAATTTTATATTCTCAAATTATCTTTTGACATCGATTTTCCTTATTTATAACATCGTTAATAAATTTATAACTTCCTTGAGCTTCACCTTTTATAAACTTATCTCACTTATAAAATTCCATTGTTATAAATTCAATTTCCTATAAATTCTATTCATTTCTGCCCATCTGTTTCTTTTTTTAATAACGATTTCAACTTCTTTCCATATTTCCCAAAAATATCATTTTAAAATTCATCATTTAAAAATCCTTTATATAATTTATTTTAAAATCTCTATTTAAAATATTGTACTAATAGTTAATACACATCAAAATAAATTTATTGTTTTAACCCAAATCAATTTCTTAAAATTAATTCAAATTTCGATAAAATATTTCTACATTCAAATTCCTTTTTAATTCCTTCAAATTTAAAAACAGTACTTATGGTATTCAAAATACCAAAATTCTGGCTAGTGCTACTATAGCATCCAATAAATTCACGTCACAACTATAATCTATAACAGATTATTCTAACACATCATATATTAGAAAATCAATCATTATAAATTTGAGGAACCCAGTTGTATCCCTCCAGCCTGTTTCTCTGCATCCACAGTTGTTAGACAACAATAAAATACCAATCCCACTTCGAGGGGAATATCGTGGTATATAGGTTCATCCGCTATTATGCGGGGCACATAGGGTCGCATTCGCTAAAATGTGTTGGAATATCACTCCAATTGCTAATATATATACTATTATTTATATATAAAATATATCATTCAACAGATAATAATTATTAAATCGACCAGGTATCCAACAATTAAGTTTAACATTTTTTTTAAATTAATCCGATAATCCAAATGAGTGAGAATTTTCTCACTTTTATATTTAATTTTGATCTGTTCCAATTTTTGATTAGTAGCTGCCTCTAAAAATCTCCAATTAATCGCAGATTATAATTCACGATTTTTATACCTCGTATAAATAAAATTTTCATTCATGAGATTTCAAGATAAATTAAATAATTAAGTTTCTTAATTTAATTACAAATTAAAAACTCAATTAATTAAACAGAATACCTCATCCCAAGAGAGCAACTCGAATTGACAACCCATTTTGCCATCGAAATTTCCATCGTCTGTGACCCGAACAACCCAGAAACGACAAATCCAAACCCTTGATAGCCGCAAATGGCATTCATCGTCCCTTTGAAACCGCAACTTCACCCAGCCATAGACAAATGCGACTCTCTCCATCAACGAACGGCCGAAACCCTCGTTAAATCGCGTCCTTCTTCTTCATATGCGACCTTCTCCATCGTGTTGCTCTACCATGAATACTCGCCCACACGAACGTGCCCTCGTCCCAATCTGTTGCCCCCTCCAATTTCATGCTCGACTAACGTGCCTCTTCCCTCTATTGCTGCATGCGAGTACGTCGCTGCTGCCACGTGCCATCGCGATTCCGTCGCCACCATCGCTTCGCCTGCTCTTGATGTCGAGGCGATTTATTTTCTTTTTTTTTTAAATCGAACAATTCGATCTTTCTTTTTTTAATTTTCCTGCATTCGGTTTTTGGTATGAATACTAGAGAGGAAAAGAAGACACAATATAAATTGGCGAAGTGGCTTCTTGAGAATGAGTGGCAATTATAATATTATTTAATTACAAAATATCTTCGTTTTGTAACTTTGAATCCCGATCTCCTATCGAGGTGTGCTGCTAGGCGTTTATAATGGTATACCTCTATTTTGAACGCGATGGAACAAGTTTCGAGTCCTAACTCAATCGTATGGAGAAGATAGCTTTTTGGATCCTATTGTTATATTAGATTTCGATATTAATTTTAGTATGTTTCTATCTCTTATGATCAAACGATAAATCCAAACCCCACAAAATTTGAAATTCAAAAATAGTACATTATTACGGATCTAATGGAACTAGTTTCGTCGAGTTATGAGACTGTGCCCCAGATCGCTATTTAACTTGTCGATTAAATGCACGATTTCCAAAATTTACGAAATTGATCGAAATTTCAGTTTTAAAATCCTATGAAAAAATTTCAAATTCAAATAGAATTTATACCAACATTAGAAATCTTTTCGATTCATAAACAACCCCAATTTCCCATTATTTAATGATTTTCAACTATAATTTGAACAATTAAATTTATTCACTAGATCGCTATTTTTGGAATATAAATTCATTTTAAAATTTTTAACCAACATCTTCATATTCAAAAATAAAATTATATTCCAAATCCATATTTAAAACCACTTAAATATTCAAAATCAATCAACGAAAGCCCCGAGTCGTTGCAGTACTACTAGCTCTCAAACCTTGACTTGACAACATTCTTAACTTTCAAGATAGGTAGAAGTCTACATACCTCGATGTCTAATTTTGAGTATAAGATTCATGAATTCCATATACTAATTATAATAAAAGAATAATTATAAAACATGACTTCCTTTCATCCTTCCCGAAATCATTTACTGTAACAAAAATGTTATAGTCCATAATCTCTTCCTTGTTCTTGAAACCATTTATCACAACAATAGTGTTGTGATCCATGACTTCTTCATCTTTTAAAAATATTTTACAATAACTTCATTAAACAAAGTTTAATCCCTCCATGTGAATCTTACTTGAAATCTTTGCTTAAACCAAAGTTGATTTGGAAACCAAGAACCTTTTATAAAAATACTATTTGTTTATTATATAAAATATTCTTTTAAAATACTTACATAAATTTCAAGTCCCCTTTAAAACACTTTAAACAAAGTTTAAACTTCTATTTGAAACATAACTTAAAAGCCACCCCTTTAAAAGAGAATTCAACTATGGACAACAAATGGGTTTCCTTTAAATAAACCCCTTATTTAAAATTGTCATATTAAATCCCTATGAAACTTAAGTCCTTTTTAAATGTTCTTCCTTATAATTTAAATTACTCAAACCATAATTCAAAGCTCTTATCTAAAACATTACATGAAGATCATTGTTAAACCAAAGTTGATTTTGAAAGATAAGATTTTCCTTTATATAAGAGTGAGCCGCTTACTTAGATACTTCAAATATAAACCCTTGAAAAACCATTTATATAAATTCCATACCTCTTTGAAACACTTTTAAACATAGTATAAACCTCCATCCAAATCATAATTAAAAATCAACACTTTTAAAAAGAACCCGATTTTGAAAAAGTAAAATAATTTCTTTAAAATAAACCACTTGTTTAGAATACTCAAAATTTGTTTAAAAACCGCAACTCCTTTTAAAATACTTAAATAACTTTTATAAAACACTTTAGAATTTTTTTAACCAAATATTTAAAATAGATAACCTCCTTTTACTTTACTAAAATCTCGGATTTCCAAAGTGCATCCATAGCGACTATCGCTATATGAACCGTAACTTTTCAAACTTTGATTTTTAAATCAAATAACCTTTAAACTACATTTCTTTCTATATTTTAAATCATTATAAATATATAAAATATTTCATTTCAAAATTTTATAAACTCAAAATAAGTTCAAAATCCAAAACTTTTCAAATTTATAAAAAGTCTTTACGGCCGCTATGCTACATTAACAAGCTAGTATTTGTTTTTATTCTCAAAAAATTCAAATTTCCAAGTTATATTCCATATTACCAAGCCATAGCATATTATCATTTCATATATGCATATATAAATGAAATACAAAACAATAGGCGAGAAATCCTTTTGGATCCCTTTATAAATTTCTATTCTTCGAAGTGCTTCCGTAACGACCTATTCACCACGAAGACACTTCGACATCCATTCATCCCTTTTGTCCCCTACAACAAAATGGCTATTTACATCATTCTTTTTTAAGTGGGAATTAAAAACAACAATATACACACATCACAAATACGAACATACAACACTATAAGCTAGCACTAAATTATTACAACATTTTTTTCAATTTTAAAACTGCATCAAAGTGAGATATCTCACTTTAATTCAAACCAAACACAAAGCCACCACCTTCCTTGCATTGAACTTAACCAAAGCACTCCCTGTCCACCTAGAATCACAAACACGCCTCCTCCTTTCTCTCTCATGGTTCTCATGGCACTGGGCCAAAAACAGGGTTTGGATGTTATACTTTACATCTTCTAGATGGTAGGGTGGTTGCTAGGTAAATCTGAATTATGGAATAAGTTTGATAAGAAAAGGATTTTTGACTTTGAAAATGGAGAAGATTAAGAGGAGAAGAGCAAAGTGGAAGGGGAAATGAAAGAATGAAATGGAAATGAAAAACGAAAGTGAAAATAAAGAGTGAGTGTTCTTTTATAAAAATTAGTGGTAAATTACTAGATTAACCTTCCTTAAAATAAGCTATTCCTTCCCTTTTAAAAAAAACTATTATGCTTTGCTAACTTACGCAACACACTTTGCTTAAGACACTTGCCATTTCGACCTTCTTTTACTAATGTCTTTTAAGTACTTTACACTTAAAATAAAAAAGAAGTGTCTTTTCTTACTTTATCAAATTAATTAATTACTTTTTATATTCTTTAATCACACATTAACATTTATTAATTTTTTTTACTTTATTATGTCACTTATAATATGTATAAGTATATGTTACAAAAGCGTGCACATGTGTGGAACAATGTTGTGACAACTTTCATTTGATAAAAAGTCAAAAACCCAACAAACGCGGTCACATTTTCAATTTTTCATCAAACTATTTATTTTTGTAAATAAACTTCAAAAATGAGTTTACGATCATTACTTATTAATAAATAGAGGGTTATTTGACCATTTAAAACCATTAATTAAATATTAAAACTAATTAAATATTCTCAAATTAAAGTGGTAAAATTTTGGGTCCTTAAGTTTCAAATAAGAAATTGTGGATGACTCAATAAAAGACCAAATACATCGCCTTGAATAACACTACAATAAAAGCAATGTATAACATAGTAAATGCACTAAAGGGTGATTCCAAATGTTGATAATCCTATAACATTGTTGTATCATGAAAATGTCATGATATGGTTCGTAGTATAACTTAGTGCTCACTGAAGGTCGAATGACATAATATGAATTGTTCCACATGATAAAGATAGTTTATCGATGTCGAAGAGTGTTGACTGCCATAGTAGATAATTGAAACATAATAGCATAATTGTTCTTTGAGGGACTGGCCTAATTGATTTTGAAGAAACCGATGGGAGAGTTGGAATAAGATTCCATAATTGACCTAAATGCAAGTGGTAGAGTGATAGAGTGAAGGGTATTCTCTTAGGGTAAATTTGTTACATAAATCTAACTCGATAACAAATCTTGTTCAAAATAAAAGTTATTTCCTTTCTGTTGGATAATTGTTATGAAATGTTATAAATAATTCATTAGCTAATTTAAGTATATATATCAGAACGTCCATAAATGATGTGTTTGTAATAGTAGTTACAAATAGTTGAGAGTATTATGTCACAATATGGTAAGCACATCATTTTAAATATTCTAGACAAGATGTATCGAAACTAGACATCAACGATCTTATCATGAACCAAATTTCAGCGTTCGAAAATCGACACCTATACTTCACTTTTACTCGAATGCCACAGATTCAATCGTTGAAATTCGACTGGGTTCGGAGCTTATAACACATTAAGTACAATAACACAGCGAAAAAATGAATCATATCATTGATACAATATCTGATACAATAATGACACAATTTGAGATATCGATACAAATATCAAAGGCAAGGTACAGCAACAGAAAGAGATAACATAAACTTGAACTCCAAAGAAGGAACTCTAACATCAACTGCATCTGCAACTCCATAGTTAAAGCTCAAAAGCTCCAAAGACTAGATCCACCAACATGCTTTCCAAACGCAAAGCGAGGAACCCCGATCACATTGTATTAAGCAAGGTCATCCATGAATGCTGAAGTGTAGCAAATGTGATCCACAAATCCAAAGGCTTCGAAGATATCAAATCTACGTCTACTATTTGATTTTTGAAAACCCAAGTCTAGACTGCCCGTGTGGAAAATTATGGGCACCTAGAGTTTAGGAAGGGAACAATAAACTCCGGGTTAGTCATGGGACTGATATGGTCAAACAAAAACAGTTTTATTTTTAAAACAACAACAAAAGAATTTAAAATTTGAAATCCGCAATGCTTTTCGGAAAATGAAACTGCCATAAGGCCTCCCGCCACACACACAACGCAAGCGCACACTTGGAGGAGATTTCTCCTTATGACAGTTAAAAATGCATGATACGCGAAAATCATTTGATATTATTATTAGTGCATAGTGTAGAAAACATTTAAAAAGTATAATATTAATCTTAGCCAGCATAGACATTTCGAACTATGCCTACTATAGCTACCATCTAAACAGTGGGGCCCCACCATAAGTAGATGGCAGGTTATACAACTAGAACCGTACAAGGCGCGTGTTGGATGATTGGATTTTCAATAAATGGAACGGCTCTGGAGGGACATCCCCAAGAACTAAAATGGTTCCCTACCGACACAAGACCGGGTTACCACTTCCCGGAAGTAACCCTCAAGATATGCCATCCCCGTCGTAACCAACCTTTATCCGAGCGCTCGACACCAACAACCACAAAGTAATAAATTGGCAGTAACCACATAGCTTAATATCTAGGCTCCATATCATGATACACCTCTATCCATAAGAGATGGACATACCCTATGGGCGCGACCCGTGCAACCTTGCCGCAAAATTCCCGTTTCGACCATTTTCGAGTTGTGAGGCTCAACGAAGTCTCGTCCACAAAGCTACGCTTTTCACAAAGCCACGCTTTTCACAAAGCCACGCTTTGATCAACAAATGATCAGCAGCACTTCGTATGCCACATTACCAAATTGGGAATGTATCACTAGTAACCATCAACTACATAACCTCTGAGCTCGTACGTCTCAGAGAAGGGTGTTAAGCTAAGAGAATAAATCTCCGCCACCAAATAGAAATGTATTTGATAGAAAACAGTTTTACATCAGTGTAATATCAGACACACATCCATATAAGTCTGTTCCGGGTTCGAACAGAACCAAAGGCACTTCACAAAGAAGCCCTTGCAAGTTTGGATAATCCCTAATCACGTCCGGACTCCCCATCACAATGGTTGATCAAATCTCCATACCGGGGCCATTCGGTGTAGAGACTTTCGACGGGTAATCCTTTCGCTTTCGAAAATATCCGGTCTTTACCACCGATCTTCAAATGCTATCCATAACGTCGTATCATTATTCAGAATGGATTATATGACGCAAAGGTCCTCTCCCAGCTAAACCGAATAATGAGCGCAATATTTAAAACATATGGATATTGAGATTTTAGTTAAGTCACAACTTATAACCCAAAACTTTTCTTCAAATGGTTTAAACAAATTACCATTTCAAATCTTTTCAAAAAAAATTACTTCACAAGGTTCACCAATCTTTCACGAAGACTCATTTATAGCCCTTCAAAAACATTTCCATTTCAAATTGGATTAACTCATCTAATCTTTAAATCAAAGATTCAATTCATAGATTTTAAAACCTTTTCCAAAGATTCATAGCCTTTAGAAACAATTTTCTTTTCAATTTTTTTATACAAAAGATACATCTTTTAGATTCTCTTCAATTTCAAGACAAGGTTCAATAATCTTTTACAAAATTAGTTCGCAGCTTTCCAAACTATTTACGATTCAAATCTTTTTACGTAAAAGATCCATTTCAATTCAACAACAAGATTTACCAAATCTTTAATAAAGATAGCTTCCAAAACTATTTCTTTTCCATTTCAAACTTGAAATCATTCAACACAAATTGAAAATCTTTTCTTTATATGAAAGCTATTATTATTTGAAAATAAATGATTTTCGTTTCGGAAAAATCCGATTAAATCTGCACAAGTTAAAGCCCTTCAACTATAAAACTTGGATTAAATTTAAATTCACACAAACAATACTTTTAAAATGGTTTAAAACCCATATAAACACATTTATAACTTGTATAACATTTTCAAACCATAATTTCCAAACATAGAATTCAATTTCAAATCTTTAGTTCAAATTCAAATCAAACTATTTCAATGTCAAAACAAAATCAAGTTATTCAAAATAACTTTTATCTTCGAAACTCCTTTTCAAATGCTTTTTATATTTAACCCAATTCCATTTCCAAAAGTATTTTGAATTCAAAATTTAATTTTAAAACCATTTCAAAAATCTATGACTTAACCAATTTCCTCTTGCAATCCATATTTATTTGTGTATAGTGTAGTCCATTGGTTTTACACAATAGTGCAACATCATCAATCATCACAGATTTAACCATATCAATATCGATAAGCGGTATAATCTATAACGCTTATCTTCATTCACAGATTCACAGATAAATAATATAAATGCATCACAAATAATTAAATTACATTCATCATAGATAAATCAAAATAACTCATTTCACAAAGCATCACATACCAGGGATATCAAACAATTCACAGCATTCAATAGAATACAGTCATCCCTAGGTAAGACCAATTACTCCTCTGATTAATTTAAATCAGATTAATCACTTATGAATAAATTATTAATCCTGGTTAATTAATATTAATTAATTACAAACCATCTTAATTAATTATCCTTTAATCATTTATTAATTAACCTTTAATAATAAATTTATTAACCTTTAATTATTACCTAATCAAACTTATTCAATAAATAAATCAATCTTTAATGGTTTAATAATTAACCCCTAATTATTTAATTATTCTCTAATCATTTGATTAATCCACTTTAATCATTAATCAATTACTTTTAATTTCAGTAATTATCTTTAATTAATTTCCATAAATTAATTAACTCTTAATTAATTATCCTTTGTTAATTACCTTAATTAATTAATTATCCTTAATTCATCACATAATTTAATTAGACCTTAATTAATTATTATTCCTTAATCATCTTTATTAATTAATTTACCTTCAATAAATCACATAATTAAATTAATCACCTTGATTAAAACATACTAACCTTTAATAATAAATTAATCAACTTTTTATTATTAATTAATTAGTCAAACTTTAATCACCTAAGTCGTTAAAGATAAATTATTACTTTAATTAATTACTTGATTATCTTTTAAATATTTGATAAACCTTTAAAATAATTTACTTTAAAAGCATTTAATTTCAACAATTAAACTTTGAAACATGTTAAAGATCTTATAAAATAATCTTACTTTGGAAAAATCTTGTTTACAATCTTTTGAAAACTTATTTATTCAAATAAACTTCAAAAGCTTAATTCGTTTAAATTTTCAAACCATCATTACCAACAATCGGGGCCAAACAATATTTCCCCGAGCACAACCAACAAAAATCCCAAGCATAACCAATGTTTTCCCCAAGCTTATTTTCGAGCAACCCATCTTCATATTTTCTTCGAGAAAACATACGTCTACTCCGAGTTCAACCCCGTGCCGATGTCTCCCTTCCGCAATACCCAAACTCACTGACACGAACGCTACACCGTGCACATGCACCAGAGCTCTAGCGATCTTCAGTCAACTTCGCTGTTTCCTTTAAGTCAACGACCACCTACCTACCGCCTTTTACCACCCAGATCGTTAAATCTCAGATGCAATGAAAATCATGGTGCTTGACCCAAAACTGGAACGAAGTTCGATCACCAAAACCCGATTGCCTCACTACCTCAGGCCACCAGAGGCCATGAGATTTTTGTCAGAGCATCGCCAAACATCCACGCATCTAATTCACGCACCCCAGTGTAGTCCGGTTTGACCTAGACAATACCATTGCCTTGAGGATGCGATCGACACCAATCTGGGTTAAAACCCTAGATTATCGATGATCGGCCGCCACGGCTATGTTAAAATTCCATCACCATTTTCCATCGATCTTCATCACCCACTCTACCACCGACGTAAGACGGGACCCATGAAACTTCGCCGTCGATCAGATATTGACGATAATGCAATTTCTGATCTACTTGAAAATTCTTGGCATTTCCAAACTAATAAATTCTGATCACTACCTCAAAATTCGTCATATTATTGTGTGAATCCAATTATCGAGTTGAAGCATGATTTAAGAATTTTTATTTTCCAGTTTTAAAAAGGCTTCCTGTAATTTCTTTTTCTTTCAACAATCTATTGATTGATTTTACCTAGTAATATTTTTATAAATAAGTTTTTGATATTACAAACAATTTTCTTTTAGATTTCACCACCTAAAATTGAATGTACACAGAGCGATTAATTTTTTTTCTTGATTTGTATGACTGAAACAAAGAATAGAGGCTTATTTTCTAGTTTCCAGTCATACACATACATGTTTACCCATATAATACATATATACTTGCTAATATATACACAAGCATTTATCATTTTCCAAGGCATTATCATCATAGATCTTTTCCAAGGCATTATCGTCATAGATATTAGATCAAGAGAATGGGTTTTAAAAAATGAAGTTTGCTCACATGTAGATGGGAAGAACAAAGAAGCTTCTCATTTGAAAAAAACTAGAAATTTTCAAAACTGGCAGATGATCTGCTCTTGTTTGAAACTTGATGTTGATTCTATTTGTTTGAATTGCTTTGCTATTTGATTACCAGGTATTTAACTTGCTTGCTTAAATCTTTTTCCAGGTTGAAGACTTCGAATACTTGAAGTTGTTTGAACTTTTTGTTTTGATTTCTTGTTTGATTTTTTTCAGATACAAGCTTACAAGTTTTGCAAACAGAAGTTGTTTGCTTTGTAATGCTTTGAATGATCAGATTTTGATTTGAGTTTTTTTAAAATGAAAGAAGATTAGCCTGGTTTTTCTTTTTTATGCATGTTTTCTAAATTCAAATTAAAAGAGAAAACTTATCTTTTGCCACTTGTCAAATGTTACTAACACTTGTTAAATCCACAATGCTTTTGGAAAAATGAAACCTCCATAAGGCCTCCCGCCACACAAACAACGCAAGCACATACTTGGAGGAGATTTCTCCTTATAACAATTAAAAATGCTTGATATGAGAAAATCATTTGATATTATTATTAGTGCATAATGCAGAAAATGTTTCGAAAGTATAATACTAATCTTAGCCAGCATAGACATTTCGAACTGTGCCTGCTATAGCTACCATCTAAACTGTGGGGTGCCACCATAAGTAGATGGCAGGTTATACAACTAAAACCGTACAAGGCGCGTATTAGATGATTGGATTTCCAACAAATGGCCAGGCTAAGGAACTTTCTTAATAAAAGGAACGCCTTTGGAGGGACGCCCCCAAGAACCAAAATGGTTCCCTACAGACACAAGGCCGGGTTACCACTTCTCGGAAGTAACCCTAAAGATATGCCATCCCCGGTTGTAACCAACCTTTATCCGAGCGCTCGACACTAACAACCACAAAGTAATAAATTTGCAGTTACCACATAGGTTAATATATGTGCTCCATAACATGATACCACCTCTATCCAGAAGAGATGTACATACCCTAGGGGCGCGACCCTGCATCCTTGCTGCAAAATTCCTGTTTCGACCATTTTCGGGTTGTGAGGCTCGACGAAGTCTCGTCCACAAAGCAATGCTTTTCATAAAGCCATGCTTTGATCAACAATTGATCAGCAGCACTTCGTATGCCACATTACCAAATTGGGATTATATCACTAGTAACCATCAACTACATAACCTTTGAGCTCGTACGTCTCAAAGAAGGGTGTAAAGCTAAGAGAATAAATCTCCGCCACCAAACAGTATTGTATTTGATAGAAACAAGTTTGAAATCTCAAAGTGTAATGCCAGGCACACATCCACACAAGTCTGTTCCAGGTTCGAACAAAATGGAAGGCACTTCACAAAGAAGCCCTTGCAAATCCGGATAATCCCTAATGACGTCCGGACTCTCGATCACAATGGATGATCAAATCTCCATACCAGGGCCATTCGGTGCAGAGACATTCGATGGGTTATCCTTTCGCTTTCGAAAATATCCGGTCTTTCACCACTGGTCCTTAAATGCTATCCATAATGTCGTATCATTATTCGAAATGGGCTATATGACACAAAGGTTCTCTCCCGGCTTAGCCGAACAATGAGCTCAATATTTAAAAACATATGGATATTGAGATTTCAGTTAAGTCACAACTTATAACCCAAAACTTTTCTTCAAATGGTTTAAACAAATTACCATTTCAAATCGCTTAAAAAAATATACTTCAAAAGGTTCACCAATCTTTCACAAAGATTCATTTATAGTTCAAAACCTTTTCCAAAGATTCATAGCTTTCAGAAACAAATTTCATTTCAAATTTTTTTATACAAAAGATACACCTTTTAGTTCCTCTTTAATTTCAAAACAAGGTTCAACAATCTTTTACAAAATTAATTCACAGCTTTCCAAATTATTTACGATTAAAATCTTTTTAAGTAAAAGATCCATTTCAGTTCAACAACAAGCTTTACCAAATCTTCAATAAAGATAGCTTCCACAACTATTTCTTTTCCAATTCAGACTTGAAATCTTTCAACACAAATTGAAAATCTTTTCTTCATATGAAAGCTATTATTATTTGAAAAAAAAATAGTTTTCGTTTCAAAAAAATCCGATTACATCTGCACAATTTAAAGTCCTTCAAGTATAAAACATGGGTTAAATTTAAATTCCTAGAAACAATACTTTTAAAATGGTTTAAAACCCATATAAACATATTTATAACATGTATAACATTTTTAAGCCATAATTTCCATACATAG
This sequence comes from Allium cepa, assembly GCA_030765085.1. NCBI lineage: Eukaryota > Viridiplantae > Streptophyta > Magnoliopsida > Asparagales > Amaryllidaceae > Allium > Allium cepa. The sequence continues at coordinate 597,494,322 of CM060941.1, read as the reverse complement.
AATTCAATTTTGAATCTTGAATTCAAATTCAAATCAAACTATTTCAATTTCAAAACTTAATCAAGTTATTCAAAATAACTTTTATCTTGAAAGCTCCTTTTTAAAAGCTTTTTATATTTAACCCAATTCCATTTCCAAAACTATTTTGAATTCAAAATTTAATTTTAAAACCATTTCAAAAATCTAAGAATTAACCAATTTCCTCGTGAAATCCATATTTGTGTGTGTATAGTGCAGTCCAGGGGTTTTACACAATAGTGCAACATCATCAATCATCACAGATTCAATCATATCAATATCGATAAGCGGTATAATCTATAACGCTTATCTTCATTCACAAATTCACAGATAAATAATATAAATGCATCACAGATAATTAAATTACATTCATCACAGATAAATCAAAATAACCCATTTCACAAAGCATCACATGCTAGGGATAGGAAACAATTCACAACATTCAATAGAATACAGTCGTCCATAGGTAAGATCAGTTACTCGTCTGATTATTTAAATTAGATTAATCACTTATAAATAAATTATTAATCCTGGTTAATTAATATTAATTAGTTACAAACCATCTTAATTGATTATCCTTTAATCATTTATTAATTAATCTTTAATAATAAATTTATCAACCTTTAATTATTATCTAATCAATCTTAATCAATAAATAAATCAACCTTTAATCATTTAATAATTAACCCCTAATTATTTAATTATTCTCTAATCATTTAATCCACTTTAATCATTAATCAATTACTTTTAATTTAAGTAATTATTTTTAATTAATTTCCATAAATTAGTTAACTCTTAATTAATTATCTTTTATTAATTACCTTAACTAATTAATTATCCTTAATTTATCACATAAATTAATTAGCCCTTAATTAATTATTATTCCTTAATCATCTTTATTAATTAATTTAACTTTAATAAATCACTTAATTAAGTTAATCACCTTGAATAAAACAAACTAACCTTTAATAATAAATTAATCAACTTTTTAATATTAATTAATTAATCAAACTTTAATCACCTAAGTCTTTAAAGGTAAATTATTACTTTAATTAATTACTTGATTATCTTTTAAATATTTGATAAACCTTTTAAAATAATTTATTTTAAAAAACATTGAATTTTAACAACTAAACTTTGAAACATTTTTAAGATCTTATAAAATAGTCTTTGGGAAAATCTTGTTTACAATGTTTTGAAAACTTATTTATTCAAATAAACTTCAAAAACTTAATTCGTTTAAATTTTCAAGCCATCATTACCAACACTCGGGGCCAAACAATATTTCCCTGAGCTCAACCAACAATAACCCCGAGCACAACCAATGTTTTCCCCGAGCTAATTCCCGAGCAAACCCATCTTCATATTTTCTTTGAGAAAACATATGTCGACTTCGAGTTCAACCCCGTGCCGATGTCTTCCTTCCTCAAAACCCAGACCCACTGACATGAATTACTTTTAATTTAAGTAATTATCTTTAATTTATTTCCATAAATTAATTAACTCTTAATTAAATGTCTTTCATTAATTACCTTAATTAATTAATTATCCTTAATTTATCACATAAACTAATTAGCCCTTATTTGATTATACCATTCCTTAATCACCTTTATTAATTAATTTACCTTTAATAAATCACATAATTAAATTAATCACCTTGATTAAAACACACTAACCTTTAATAATAAATTAATCAACTTTTTATTACTAATTAATCCATCAAACTTTAATCACCTAAGTCTTTAAAGATAAATTATTACTTTAATTAATTACTTGATTATCTTTTAAATATTTGTTACACCTTTAAAATAATTTATTTTAAAAAACATTTAATTTTAACAATTAAACTTTGAAACATGTTTAAGATCTTATAAAATAATCTTACTCTGGGAAAATCTTGTTTACAATCTTTTGAAAACTTGTTTATTCAAATAAACTTCAAAAACTTAATTCGTTTAAATTTTCAAACCATCATTGCCAACACTCAGGGCCAAACAAATTTTCCTAAAGCTGAACCAACAAAAACCTCGAGCACAACCAATGTTTTCCCCAAGCTTATTCCCGAGCAACCCTTCTTCATATTTTCTTTGAGAAAACATACGTCTACTTCGAGTTCAACCCCATGCCGATGTCTCCCTTCCTCAAAACCCAAACTCATTGACTTCAACGCTACACCGTGCACATGCACCGGACCTTTGGCGATCTTCAGTCAACCTCGCCGTTTCCCCTAAGTCAATGACCACCTACCTACCGCTTTTACCACCTAGATCGTTAAATCTCCGATGCAATTGAAATCGAGGTGCTTGACCCAAAACTGTAATGAAGTTCGATCACCAAAACCCGATTGCCTCACCGCCTCAGGCCACCAGAGGCCATAAGGTTTTGTCAGAGCGTCGCCAAACATCCACGCATCGAATTCATGCACCTCAGTGTAGTCCGGTTTGACCTAGACAATACCATTGCCTTGAGGACGTGATCGACCAATCTGGGTGAAAACCCTAGATTATCGATGATCGACCGCCACGGCCATGTTAAAATTCCATCACCATTTTTCCATCGATCTTCATTACCCACTCCACCTTCAATGTAAGACAAGACCCACGAAACTTCGCCGTCGATCTGATATTGACGATAATGCAATTTCTGATCTACTTGAAAATCCTTGGCATTCCCAAACTAATAAATTATGATCTCTACCCCAAAATTCATCATATTATTGTGTGAGTCCAATTATCGAGTTGAAGCATGAATTTAAAAATATTTATTTTCCAGTTTTAAAAAGGCTTCCTGTAATTTCTTTTTCTTTCAGAAAACTATTTATTGATTTTACCTAGTTATATTTTTATAAATAGGTTCTTGATCTTACAAACAATTTTCTTTTAGATTTCACCACCTAAAATTGAATGTATATAGAGGGATTACATTTTTTTCTTGATTTATATGCCTGAAACAAAGAACAGAGGCCTATTTTCTAGTTTCCATTCATACATAGACATGTTGACACGTATAATACATATATACTTGCTGATATATACACATACATTTATCATTTTCCAAGGCATCATCATCACAGATATTAGGTTCAAGAGAATGGGTTTTAAAAAATGAAGTTTGCTCACCTGTAGATGGGAAGAAGAAAGAAGCTTCTCATTTGAAAAAAACTGGAAATTTGCAAAACTGGGAGATGATCTGCTCTTGTTTGAAACTTGATGTTGATTCTATTTGTTTGAATTGCTTTGCTATTTGACTTCCAAGTTTTTAACTTGCTTGCTTAAATATTTTTCTAGGTTGAAGACTTTGAATACTTGAAGTTGTTTGAACGTTTTGTTTTGATTTTTTGGTTGATGTTTTTTCTGATACAAGCTTATAGGTTTGGCAAGCAGAAGTTGTTTGCTTTGAAATGCTTTGAGTGATCAGGTTTTGATTTGAGTTTTTTTTTCACATGGAAGAAGATTAGCCTGGTTTTTCTTTTTCATGCATGTTTTCTAAATTCAAATTAAAAGAGAAAATTTATCTTTTTCCACTAGTTAAATGTTACTAACACATGTTAATTACTTATGTAATCTTGTTTACACTTGTTTTATGTTGTAGTTCATGTTTTAACATTTGTCATAACTCTTTAATTTATGTCTAAAGCCTCTTCTTTATTTTACTTATAAATTATGGTTTAATCCTTTACTTTAATGAACTTATAGATTTAGTTTTAAATATTTTCATATACAAATTTAAATTTATATGTACAAACAAAATTTATTCCAAGTATGAAAGAAAAGTGATTTTAAATTTTTTTTATTAATGTAAGCAAATTATACTTATATCAATTCCAGAATAAAATTTTCAAATCATCATATTATAAATACAAAACAAGTTATTTTTCTATTATTAAATTATAGATTTCCCAAATCCAATATATATTCAAAACTTTTATTTTTAAATTTCAAATTGAAAAATTAATACACAATCAATTTGTATTTATAAATTAGTAAACAAACAATTTTTTTTATAAATATAAATTTTATTCCAAACATAATTTATTCATTTTCCAAATCTTTATTTTCAACATATATTTATTTTTTTGTACTTCAAATCAAAATTTTCAAATTCAAATCTTTATTTATAAGAATTCAATTTAGAATTTCATATTTACAATTAAATTAAAAAAATCAATATCCAATATATTATTTTATATATTATATACAAATCAGTTTAGTTCATGTTACATTTTATAAAAGATTAAATCTTTTCATCAAATCCTATTTTTAGTTAAACTATTATACCTTATTAAATATCATATTATCTTGAACTACTATAGTTACAAATAAATATTTGTTTGAATTTCAAACCTATAATTCAATTTACAATCTATTTATATAATTAAATAGGCATAATATTTATTTAATTTGAAAATATCAAATTAATTCACAATTTAATCCAAAAATTTAGTATAACTATCAATTTAAATCTTACTCAAAAATCGGGATCGTTACACTTCTGTTGTGATTAGAGTACATATGCTCTCTAAATGTTGGATAGTGTATTACTCACGGCGTCTAGAGTTACCAAGGGGTTACTAAATAATTGTTATTTCATGACTATGGAATGACTCACTCGATAGTTTTCTGTTGTTTAATATAATCAAGGTCAAGCAGAAAAAAGCGAAGTGGCTAATTTACACAGTTCTCTTGACTTGAGAATATTATTGACCTTCAACATGAAAACTCCGCTTTGATGTAATAAATCATGGCTTGACATCAATGTAACGACCCGGGATTTTGGACATCCCAAGTTGTGAAAATTAATTTATAATATTCAATAATATTGTATTTTTATATACAATATTTCCATAAAATTTATGATTTATAATCTTATGAAATTTTCCCGAATCAACATAATTTGAATTTTCAAATATATATTAATTTATAGATTGGTTTAAATGAAATTTCTTATATTTATATACATATTTTGTTTTAAAAAGAAAATTTTATATGTGCACATTGTTTTAGAAACATATATGCATTTTGTTTAGAGATTAAATGTGTGTATTTTATTTTATAAGATAAGCTATATTAAAGAATATAAACTTAGTAAAACCAAGTAGTCATATATATATATATATATATATATATATATATATATATATATATATATATATATATATCGGAAGCAATAAATTTACATATAACGAGAATAGGAATTTATGACATTGAATTAAATTGAAATGTATATAAATTTTTTTGGATAAAATTCATAATGAAGTAAAGGTAATTTTTTTTTGATTTTGGTATATATGTATTAACTAAATAGAAATATTAAGATTCTAAGGTAATGATTTATATTGAATTAGAAAAGTGCAAATGTGAAATGATAAGTTGAAAAGAAAATTTAAAATATTTAAATTGACGAAATGTTATAAGTAAACAGGTGTGCACATGAATTAAATAAATAATTGGAAAGAAAACTATATACACATTGAATAAGGAATTTCATAATACTTAATTGATAAAACGTTATAAATAAATTCAGTTATATGACAACCACTTAAGTATAATAATAGGGGTATATATATAATTGAGAAACTATATACACACAGATAATAAATGATTTAAAATATGAGTAGATAATATATCTATATTATAATGAATTTTGGGATCGACAATATATAAGAAGAATTTAACAATAATTTTATACTACTATGAAGTTTTATAACACATCGAGTATTTAATATTGAAAGTTATTTTTATTTATAATATATGTATATGGGTACTTAATATGGAATGTTAAGCTCTGTTTAAAACCATATGTATTTTTATAAAGACAAATGAGACAAGAGATTATTTTAATTTACTGAGTTTTCACCTTTATTTCTTAGTACGAATGACAAATACAAATTTAAATTAAGTCAAAAGCAAAGATGAAACTTTAGCTATTTTGTAATCTTTGATTTAGTTAATACATATATATATAGTTAAAAGATAAATTAATTAAGAAATATTATTTCAATATAGTTTCTTAATTTTATTTTTATTTTTATATGTATAGAAATCAATACAAAAATCACTTTGTTAAATAATGTGAATTATGAGCTATTTAGATTTTGAATATATTTGCATACACTTTTAATAGTGTATGATTTACATTATTTTAAAAATATGATGAGAAGAAGGCTGTAAATTATTTACAGTAAGCTAGAAACTAGAGAATAATAACGAGTAGCAGTTATTTATTTTATCAAAAGAAATAAGAAGAAATAATATAATAAATAAATATTAATGTAAGTCGAGTAAGCGGGAAAGAATTAAGGTACTAATTTAATTACCCATTCAAATTTTCATTTCACCCAAAAGCAAACACTTATTTCAACAATCAAGAGATATTCCTTTTCATATACTTAAAAAAAAGAAATAGTATATATATTGTCTTTGTGATGTTTCCTGACAGCAATATACATATAATTATCCTTGTTCAAATCTAAATAAATGGGTTCTGTCAGTATATACATATACTTGGCTTGGTTTAAATTCTAGTACAAATGCCTTTGTCAACCTATTACTGTAAGTAAAAAGAAATAATTAAGAGGTTTGTAAACCTAGTACTGTAAGTTAAGAATAAGGGAAACAAGCAAATAAACACGGTAGTAAATTGTCTGATGGAAGAAAGAATATCTAACCAAATCTATAATTTCTTTCACAATCCTTTCAACAAAAATAAAAATCTAACTGGCAGACCAACAGGATGGCAACTCTAGCAAACTTTTTTGTGTACTCTGTTCCCTGATCTCGGTTACAGCTACATCTTTATAACTGAACCATTTCAAGTTCAGGTATTTGGAGAATTTAAGCATAAATTTGAGAAAAACTAAGCTTGTTAATGTCTTATGCAACTAAATATTAAGAAGAGGGAAATAGTGTTCTGCTACAAAGAAGAAACAGCTAGAGTGTTGCTTTTCGAATTTCAAAACTCAGGGATTTTAAAAGAAGTTGTTTAAAAAAAATCAATTTCAACTTTAGTCAAGATCTCTACTTCAAGCTTTGAAGCTTCTGGAATCGATGTGGAAGGTGAGAAATTAAGTTTTAAAAACCCTGGAGATTTAAATTACTCTGTACTATAAAATCTAGTGTTCATATCTGCCTTCAAAAATCATAATCTTTCTACCTAAGCTATATTTCAGGTTGATGTAAACTAGAAATTTGTACATATTTAAGTATAGTTTGTGGGAAAAATAAAGTTGTGTAGAATTAGTTTGTATAACTCGAGAGAGTACTGTTTTATAGTGGAAACACTATTAAAGTCAAAATTTAATGTTTTTAATTTTAGGATTTAAGTATACCATCTTGATCCACATACGAAATTATGATTTTTAGTGATTGATTCATAATTTTTAGTGACTATTATGTTGAGAAATCGAAAGATGAACAGTTTTCGAATAAAAATATTTTTCCGTCAACATAGGTGAGGAGGGGTGACGTGGTTGGTTCTGGTAGAAGTAGGCGATCATGGTGGAGGCTTCTACCGTGGTCATTTTTCGATTTTGGGATGAATTTGGTGGTGCGAATCAATTTAGGGTTTTTGTGAAGTTTTGGAAGGGGGGAAGTCGGAGTCGATTTTTGGGTTGGGAAGATGACTGAGTGCATTGATTTTGGGAAGGCAATAAGTGGATTGATGTGGCTTTCGGTTGTGATAGCCAGCGTACCCAGCAAAGTTTGGTGGTGGTCGCGGTGGGGCATTGCGTGAGGATGGGTTAGTTTGCAGGTTTCAGGATGTGGTGTCGATCGTTGAAATTTTGATCAGAGGGCCAGTGAACTTCGGCGAGGCATTGGATGGTTTCTAAGAAGGAAGTGCGATCGATTCAAGGAGTCGTAGCAAGCAATTGTTGCAAGGATAGACCGTACATGTGCACGCCGTGCACAGGGGAGGAGGTTGGAGACGTTCGAATCGAAAGTGTAATCTGGGTTAGAATTCCGATGCATGACGTGTTGCGTGAGCAGTAGTGTTTTAGTGCGATACGGTGTCGATCATAGTTGATGATCCGGTGAGGCAAATGGAACCAGGTGCTCGGTGAACTTTGTTCTGGAAATAAGAATCTGGAGAAAAGAAGTTTGAGAAAAAGGTGAATTTGAGTTGCTGCTTTATGTTTGGGATTGGGCTCGGCCCATTTGGGATGTTTAATTTAATCAAGGATATGGGTCGTTTTAAAGTTATGTTCCAGCCTTGGGCTAGTTTTCTTTGTACACTGAAATTAAATAATAGTAGATGATCATAAGTTAACATAAAAGTGAACTACAACAGATTATATCCCAAGCATGAAATCAGAAAGCGGTCAGAGTGTTTGTGATGAACCAAACTTTTATTTTAAATCAAAAAGGAAAAAAAAAGAAAAAAGAAATAAAAAAGGAAACAAAGAAGAAACAAATAAATCCAGGAAAAACAAGCTTGATCGGTTTGAGTTTTATTCAAGTTATTTAAATAAATTACTTTATTATAAACTAAACGAACTTTTAAAATAAATAAGTTATTTAGTAATCCACGAGTTTATTCATTAGAGGGTAAATATAATTGAATAATTGAATAATTCAAATGTCTATTCTTAAGCGTTAATATAATAATTTTTCAATAGGATGAGAAGTTATTAAAGAGATGGCCTGTAACGAGGGATGATATGCCGTCGTTCGATCCATTATGAAATTAAAGAGGTGAAATTGTATAAGAATTGTTTAATTTGAATTTAATTACCATTCAATGAATAAAGGCCATTGTTGATTCGTACATCAAGACTGATGAGTCGTTTCCGAAACTGAAGAGTCGTGTAAATTGCAGATTGCTACGGCGGTTGACATTTGGATAGCGGAAACAGACACCATTCCACTAAATAGTGAATTAATGTGGATAACATAAGTTACCTAACTGATTTTATTTGTAAGTTGTTTATAGCTAGAAAATCTCTAATCTATCATTTATTGCATACATCGGTTATTTGCCAGTCAATATTATTGAGAATATAGTATGATATTGATCTATGAAAGCTGATTGATTGAATATTTGGAATTGTGAATGTGAATGGTGAATTGATAAGTACCATTGAGGCTGATGAGCCTTATTCTGACTTGATTGATTTTGAACCTGGTTTTTATTCTAAAAGTAAATATTGTTAGAATGTATTAAAAGAATTCATAAATATTTTGAAAATTTCAACGTAGTTTAAATTTTATTTTAAAAATCTTTTTAAAGGTTACAAATCCTATAAGTGTGTATTATTTAAATTATGTCACTTTGTTCAATAATGTGAATTATGAGCTGTTTAAGTAGGGTGTAAATTATTTACAGTAAGCTAGAAACTAGAGAATAATAACGAGTAGCAGTTATTTATTGTACGAAAAGAAATAAGAAGAAATAATATATATTAATGTAAGTCGAGTAAGCCGGAAAGAATTAAGGTACTAATTTAATTACCCTTTCAAATTTTCACCAAAAGCAAACACCTATTTCAACAATCACGAGATATTACTATTCATATACTTAAAAAAAGAAATAGTACATATATTGTCTTTATGATGTTTCCTGACAACAATATACATATAATTACCCTTTTTCAAATCTAAATTAATGGGTTCTGTCAGTAGATACATATACTTGGCTTGGTTTAAATTCTAGTCCAAATGCCTTTGTCAACCTATTACCGTAAGTAAAATGAAATAATTAAGAGTTTTGTAAACCTATTACTGTAAGTTAAGAATAAAGGAAACAAGCAAATAAACACGGTAGTAAATTGTCTGATGGAAGAAAGAATATCTAACCACATCTAATTTCTTCCACAATCTCTTTCAACAAAAATAAAAATCTAACTGGCAGACCAATAGGATGGCAACTCTAGCAAACTTCTTTGTCTACTATGCTTCCTGATCTCGGTTACAGCTACGTCTTTATAACTGAACCATTTCATGTTCAGGTATTTGGAGAATTTAAGCATAAATTTGCGAAAAACTAAGCTTGTTAATGTCTTATGCAACTAAAGATTAAGAAGTGGGAAACAGTGTTCTGCTACAAAGAAGAAACAGTTGGAGTGTTACCTTTCGAATTTCAAGACTCAGGGATTTTAAAAGAAGTTGTTTAAAAAAAATTCAATTTCAACTTTAGTCAAGATCTCTACTTCAAGCTTTAAAGCTTCTGGAATCGATGTGGAAGGTGAGAAATTAAGTTTTAAAAACCCTGGAGATTTAAATTACTCTGTACTGTAAAATATAGTGTTCATACCTGCCTTCAAAAATCGTAATCTTTCTACCTAAGCTATATTTCAGGTTGATGTAAACTAGAAATTTGTTCATATTCAAGTATAGTTTGTGGGAAAATAAAGTTGTGTAGAATTAGTTTGTATAACTCGAGAGAGTACTGTTTTACAGTGGAAACTCTATTAAAGTCAAATTTCAATGTTTTTAATTTTAGGATTTAAGTATACCATGTAGATCCTTATACTAAATTATTATTTTTAGTGATTGATTCATAATTTTTAGTGACTATTATGTTGAGAAATCGAAAGATGAACAGTTTTCGAATAAAAATATTTTTCCGTCAACATAGGCGAGGAGGGGTGACGTGGCTGGTTCTGGTAGAAGTAGGCGATCATGGTGGAGTCTTCTACCGTGGCCATTTTTTGATTTTGGGATAAATTTGGTGGTGTGAATCAATTTAGGGTTTTTGTGAAGTTTTGGAAGGGGGGAAGTCGGAGTCGATTTTGGGGGGGGGGGGGGGTGGGAGTCGACCGAGTGCATTGATTTTGGGAAGGCAATAAGTGGATTGATGTGGCTTTCGGTTGTGATAGACGGCTTACCCAGCAAAGGCCGGCGGTGGTCGCGGTGGGGCATTGCTTGAGGATGGGTTAGTTTGTAGGTTTCAGGATGCGGTGCCAATCGTTGGAATTTTGATCAAAGGGTCAGTGAACTTCGGCGAGGCAGTGGATGGTTTCTAAGAAGGAAGTGAGATTCATTCAAGGAGTCGCGGCAAGCAACTATTGCAAGGATAGATCGTACATGTGCACGCCGTGCACGGGGGAGGAGCTCGGAGACGTTCGAATCGAAAGTGGAATCTGGGTTAGAATTCCGATGCATGACGTGTTGCGTGAGCAGTAGTGTTCAAGTGCGATACGGTGTCGATCGTAGTTGATGTTCCAGTGAGGAAAATGGAATCAGGTGCTTGGTGAACTTTGTTCTAGAAATAAGAATCTGGAGAAAAGAAGTTTGAGAAGAAGGTGAATTTGAGTTTCTGCTTGTGACGACCGCCCATGACTCCCGCACGAAAACAAGGGAATGGTGCGCTGAAAGGTGTGCCAGGTAGCCATGGACGATAGTCGGAGTAAGATAAAACAGAATAGTCTATCGTATTACTCACAGCGCATGGATAAAATACAATAGAAAAGTATACATAGTGAAGCTCCACAGAACGGAGTCATATAAACTCATAATAGTTTTATACAATCATCTGAATAGTCCATACATCAAGCCTCACTACATAACACTCAGAGTATCAAACAAACAGCGGAACATCCAGTACATATAGTAAGAAAACAATATGCAAAAGCCTCCAGCTCGTCTTCGTCATCAACAGCGTTGGTAACCAAGAACAACACCTTTCACCTGCTACCTAGTCTGCCCATCCCAACATGGATGAACAGCCCAAGGTAATAAGAGTTGAACATAAAACCTTGAGTCAGACAACAGTCTTAGTGAGCAGTAAATCAACTATCAAACATACCAAAAGAGCATAAAGGGGTAAAAGGAATAGGAACTCAACCATCCCACTCCACCTCATTCTACAGTGATAGACCCCAGACCCTCTAAGCATAAACAAACATAACAAAGCAGACAATTTAAGTAAAGCAATTATCACTCGAGTCAAGGTCGACGTTTTCCAAGTACAAACCCCCAAGGCCTAAACCAAGATCAGATAAGCACCCAGAAAGCATCGCTCTTGAGATCGACTGATGGTGCAACCAAACATCCATGACTCTGGCTATCACTGTTATCATTGCTTTGACATCACCGTTAATTGAATGACCGGCACCTTCTTTCAGCCGTCCGTCAAGGGCTAATGGCAACCCCGGTTCTAGACATAGCTCCAAACGTCGTCGTGACCCGTGCCTAGGACTATCGCATCTGCCAGAGTACTAGCACGTCATCGTGACCCGTGCTTGGAACGTCATCGTAACCCGTCCCAACGTACTCTTGCTTTGAGCATGCTAGAACCTTCAACCACGATGAAATCTCAACCTTCTAGTCATCCTCCTCGACGACTATTCCCATACTAGCTCGAGCGCCTCTCAAGCTAACCATTATCCACAAACCCGGACCACATCACCGAGTTATCAACATGCTTGGGATGATCCCGTCTGGATTAAACCAAGGCTTTCTCACATCATGCTTTGCTTCATCGCATCATAGAAAAGTCCCATTTCAACATCATGGTTTGCCTCATCGCATCATGGCAAAGTCCCATCTCAACATCATCATCAAATCTATCCATATGAGCTTCAACATCCGCTTCATATGCCACAAGCAGCTTTCCTTATTCAAGAGCCTTTCCACTTAGCTTTTGAATCATCTTCGACCAACTTGTCCAAATCAAGTTATCAATCAACTAATCCATCAAATCAAACATTAATCCAAGTAATCAATCATTCAAACAAGATCTAAATAAACAATTACAACAATAATGGCAATTTCGTAAATAAAGAGTCCAAATCTAACATGCATTCTAACATGCATGAATTATGAACAATATCTCTACAACTTGATGAATGAACTTGCATAAGTGAACATGTAGTAAAATAGATGTCAAATCATCATGAACAATAGATCTACATGCAGACTTAAGAAAAGTGCACGAAATCACTCTCTCTAACACATAAACAAACCACCGATCCAATATACTCCTTTGGGTCTGTGTGAGAGATAACTACCACTCACCAAAACACCTAAACACCTCAAAAGATAACAACTTCATATCTGCACAACGAAGAACTAAGCTTGATCCGGAAAAATCACGCTTCAATCGACGAAATCTCTCTTTGAAGAATGTAGATCTTCAACTTTGGATCTTGGATCTTCAACCTTGATCTTCAAATCTTGGATGAATGTAAGGACTAGATTAGAGTGGAGAAAAGAAGTGAAGAAATGTTGTAGTCGAGCTCTCAAAATGGCAGCACTTCGTCGCTTCAAAATCCGGTGCCAAAAAGTGAAGATAGGTGCCTCTATTTATAGGCTGAAAATCCCTTAAGTCGCCTCCCCTTAAGTCGCCGCCGACCTATCCCATGAGTCGCCCCCGACCTAAGACTCACGACCCATAACCTCAACGACCTAAAACCTAAAGCATGCGGCTTACGACTTAACACTAAGCATAAGCTTCAACGACTTACGACTTAACAGGTCCTACGACCTAACACACACAGGACCAAACGACTCAACCTCTGCGCGACTCAACCCAGACACGACTCAACACATGCAGTGCCTCGACCTAACGACCTAAGCCCTTAAGTCGTTTGGACGACTTAACGACTTAGCAGATATACGACCTAAGCCATAACACACGTGCGCGACTTACGACCTAACTGGGATGCCAACCTAACCACTACAGCGACCTAACTATACAAGGCAAACCACCATAGGTCGCATACGACCCAGCGACTTACGACCTAACACTAAGTCGCTTGCTACCTTAGGTCATCTCACGACCTAACTATAACCCGGCACTCACCACTAGGTCGCTAACTCGCTTCAACCGACCTCTCCCTAAGCCGCTAGCCACTAACTCGCTAACTACCTTAAGTCGCTCCATACTTAGGTCGGTCGAAACCTTAAGCCGTTAACCCCTAACCAACCTATCTCCATAGGTCGTTCCAAAACTCCACCGACCTATCCATCATACGACCTAACTCCCTAGCTCGCTCTACCTCACTAAGTCGCTAGTATCTATAGGTCGGTCCAAATCCTATAGGTCGTTACTTCTATAGGTCGCTCCACTCGACCTAACTCTCACACGACCTAAGCTCCACACGAGCTAATTCTTCACGGGCTAACTCACACATGACTGAGGCTCTAGACGACACTTAATACTAACAACCTAATTATAATTATACTACGATTTATCGACACGTACAGTACGGGTCGTTACATTCTCTCCCCCTTAGGAATTTTGCCCCCGAAATTCCAAACAAACAAGAGCAATCAAAACTATTCTGCATGCCTACCATCCATAGCATCCAACAAACCATGCATCCAATTACTAGCCTAGCATGCAGAATTCTAAGACTAGAACAAGCTACAAATTCATGAGATGTCACGACACCTTAGGGCCATACCTCGAAGAGTTCAGGATGACCTGCCTTCATCCTCTCTTCCTCCTCCCATGTACAGTCGTTAACATCATCACTCCATTGTACCTTGAGCAACATAATCGTCTTCCTCCTAAGCTGTTTCGTGTCGGTTTCCACTACACGAAGCAGCTTACGAGGTCTCGTAACAACTGGATCAACCTCTAAATCTTCATAGCTATCAGCAGAAACCACTGTATTCGAGTCGTGCACATACTTCCGTAGATACGATACATGAAAAACATTATGCACACCTGACATCTTTTCTGGTAACTCCAATCTATAGGCGAGCTTTCCAATTCGCTCGATGATCGGGAATGGTCCAACAAACCTCGGATTCAATTTCCCTTTCTTCCCGAATCGAATAACATTCTTCAATGGAGAAATCTTCACAAAAACCATATCACCTACGTCGAATTCCAAATCCTTACGACGCTTATCGGCATAACTTTTCTGACAATCTTGGGTTGCCTTCATTCGTCGCCGAATGATCCCTATACAATCTGTAGTCTGCCGAATCATTTCTGGCCCAAGTATCAGCTTTTCTCCAGTTTCTAACCAACATGTCGGAGAGTTACACGGCCTTCCATACAATGCTTCATATGGTGCCATACCAATGCTTGACTGATAACTGTTATTATACGCAAATTCCACCAAATGAAGATAATCTTCCCATGATCCTCCGAAGTCCAAAACACATGCTCTGAGGAGATCTCCCAAAACTCGGTTGACCCTCTCAGTCTGACCATCTGTTTGAGGGTGATAAGCTGTACTCAAACACAACTTGGTTCCCAAAACTTCCTGGAAGCTCTTCCAAAATCCACTAGTGAACAATGCATCTCGATCGCTCACTATACTCTTCGGAATACCATGGAATCGAACTATCCACTTAACATAAAGCTCAGCCAACTTCAATGCAGTCCTAGTTGATCGAACAGGAATGAATCTTGCACTCTTAGTCAAACAATCTACAATGACCCAAATCCCTTCATTTCCTGCCCTGGTTCTAGGTAGACCATCGATAAAATCCATCGATATCTGCTCCCACTTCCATGTAGGAACCTCTAATGGATGAAGCAATCCACTGGGCTTCTTCTGCTCGGCTTTTACCAACTGGCAGTTCATACATTTGGAAATGAAATTTCCAACATCCTTCTTCATACCTTCCCAGTAGTAGGTTCTCTTCATATCCCGATACATCTTATTTCCACCTGGATGAATTGTCAACTTCGAGTGATGACTTTCCCTCAGAACTTCATCTCTCAATCCATCTACATCAGGAACAACTAGTCGTCCTTGCTTCCGAAGCCAACCCTCTCGATCGACTTCGAATCCTTTATCCTTTTCTGGATTCAATCCAGATTCCAAATCGCGGATAATCTTGACAAGCTTATCGTCTCGCTTTTGGCTCTCGCCAATTATTTCCACAAGAGTAGGTCTTATTGATAAGTTTGCCAACATCTCTGGTTCCAATTCACATCTGGGCCGGAAGCCAAATCCAGCCAAATACTCGAGACTCTTCCATTCTGAAAACATGGCTCCCAATCCTGTATGTCTTTGACTTAACGCATCAGCCACTGCGTTACCTTTTCTCGGAGTATAGGCTATACCAAAATCATATGATGCTAAAAACTCTAGCCATCGTTGCTGCCGAAGATTCAAATCCTTTTGGGAGAAAAGATACTTCAACGACTTATGATCCGTAAACAACTCGAATCGAACTCCTAATAGATAGTGTCTCCACATCTTCAAAGCAAATACAATCGCCGCTAACTCCAAATCATGAGTCGGATAATTCCTTTCATGCGGCTTCAGTTTTCGACTTGCATACGCAACAACTTAATCTTTTTGCATTAGCACTGCTCCAATTCCAGTACCGCATGCATCGGTGTAAACCACCATCTCATCATTTCCACTAGGAATAACCAAAAAAGGAGCACTTGTTAGTCGCTCTTTCAGGATTTCGAAAGCTTGCTCACACTTATCATCCCATCTGAACACTTGGTTCTTTTTCGTCAATCCTGTTAATGGTGCAGCTATCTTGGAAAAGTCTTTGATAAATCGACGATAATATCCTGCTAATCCAAGAAAACATCTCACATCAGATGCATTCTTAGGTCTAACCCAATCCTGGATTGCTGCCACCTTAGCGGGATCAACCGCTATCCCATTTCCAGAAATAACATGGCCTAAGAACCTCACTTCACTCTTCCAGAAGTGACACTTCGAAAACTTAGCCTTTAGCCGATGTTTCCGCAAGATTTCCAAAACAATACGCAAGTGCGTCTTGTGCTCTTCTTCAGTTCTGGAATAAATCAGAATATCATCCACGAACACAAGTACGAACTTGTTCAACTGATCTCTGAATACTCTTATTCATAAGATCCAAAAAATATGCTGGTGCATTGGTCAATCCAAACGGCATTACCAGCCACTCATAAAAACCGGATGGTGTCCTGAAAGCAGTCTTTGGCACACTATCCTTTGCCACTCTTAACTGGTGAAATCCCGTTGCCAAATCCATCTGAGAAAACACCTTAGCTTCGTGAAGCTGGTCAAACAAGTCATCTATTCTCGGCAATAGATACTTGTTCTTCTTAGTCACTTTATTCAGCTCATGATAATCGACACACAACCTCAACGACCCATCCGCTTTGGTTGCGAACACAATTGGTGCACCCCATTCGGACACACTACGCCGAAATGAATCCTTTCTGTAAAAGGTCATTAACCTGCACCTTCAACTCTTGCTGTTCCCTAGGTGACATCCGCCTAAGAGGCATCACAACAGGTCTGGCTCCTTCAACTAGATCGATACGAAACTCGATCTCTCTATGCGGCGGTAACCCTTTTACCTCGTCAAAGGCATCCTCAAATCCATTCACAATAGGCATCGATGACAGTCCATCTCGTGGAACAACCAGCGAATACATGAAGCTCATGAAGACGCCTTCTTTATGCTTACATCGTATCACAACCTTTCGCCCCTCCACATTCTCGACTGTCACCTCCAGCCTCTCACAATCAACCTTTGCTGCATACTTCCTAAGCCAGTCCATACCCAAAATTATTCCAAACCCCGCAAAGTTCAGAACAAAGCAATCACAAACAAAAGAACAATCATGACTCGATACAACTAGACCACGGCATACCATACACAAACAAGACGAACCCCCAACTGGATTAGTCACAACCAATGGCCTATCAACTATATCCGGTTCCAAACCCAACCGGTCTACCAACTTATTACAAACAAAGGAATGTGATGCCCCAGTATCAAACAACACTCTTACTGGAACACCACAAATGGAAAGAGTACCTTGAACCACCACACTCTTCCCCTTTTCTTCAGCAGTAGGAGCTTTCAAAGATGATGGAACAGCCCCCAAAGCATAAGCTTGCACAATCTGCTTATCTTTCCTCGGTTCTGGATAGTCCTTCCTGATATGCCCCAGCTTTTCACAGTTGTGGAACTTCAACTGCACCTTTGGATTCTTGCAATCCCTTGAGAAATGGCCCTTCTGCCGACAATTGTAGCAGGTCACTTCACCCTTTGGCTTCTTCTGGCCACCCTTACACTTCTGCTGTTGCTGCTTCCTCTTCTTGTTTCCACCCTGCTGTAGTTTGGACTCTTCCTTGGTCACAGCAACAACAGACCCTTCCTTAGGAAACAAACTGTCGTGCCTGAGAGCTTTCTCCACAAGCTTCTCAAACGGATCGTCCAGATGATCCACCAACTGCCTCCCAAGATAACTATCCAAGCCTGTCACAAACTTTTCGTTCTTCTGATATGAAGACTCAATATACGATCTGGCATACTTGGACAAAGCTTCAACTTTAGAAACATACTCAAGAACTGGTCTTCCACCTTGCTTGAGCTCCACAAACTTCTTAAACAAAACAGACTTCTGAGCTGTAGAAATGAACTTAGCTTGAAATCTAGTTTGGAATTGCTCCCAAGTGATCTCTTCCTCTGGAGTATCAATGGTGATAGAGTTCCACCAATCAGAAGCCCTTCCCTGAAGCTGTCTTGATGCAAGCTTCCTCTTAGTTGCATCCTCAATTCCCAAATCACCAAAGATTCTTCTACAAGAATCTATCCATCTCTGGACTTCTATGGTTGATTCTGTTCCCAAGAAAACCTTTCCTCCAAGAGCAGTATAGTCCTTGCACAGCTTAGCAAAATCTACTGGTTTTGGAGCTTGAACTTGAACTCCAACATCTACTGATGGTCCTGAAGTTGGTATCCTTCTCATGATCGAAGTCATCATAGCTTCGAACATTGCAGTACAGTCAGTAGCTCCCCCAACAGCACGGCTTTCCCTAGCAGCTTGTCTCTCACTTCGACTCATGCTTAATATCTACAAAAAGGAATGATTTAGAACACCTTGAGAAACAACTACATAAGGAGTTCAAATCCTTCTAAACTACTATATTATATATAGTAATCTTTCATCAAAATACAATTACGTCTCTCTTACGTAGTTACGTCAGCGAGCGTTGGCTAAAATCGATTAACCAAAGCTCTGATACCAAATGTGACGACCGCCCATGACTCCCGCACGAAAACAAGGGAATGGTGCGCTGAAAGGTGTGCCAGCCAGCCATGGACGATAGTCGGGGTAAGATAAAACAGAATAGTCTATCGTATTACTCACAGCGCATGGATAAAATACAATAGAAAAGTATACATAGTGAAGCTCCACAGAACGGAGTCATATAAACTCATAATAGTTTTATACAATCATCTGAATAGTCCATACATCAAGCCTCACTACATAACACTCAGAGTATCAAACAAACAGCGGAACATCCAGTACATATAGTAAGAAAACAATATGCAAAAGCCTCCAGCTCGTCTTCGTCATCAACAGCGTTGGTAACCAAGAACAGCACCTGTCACCTACTACCTAGTCTTCCCATCCCAACATGGATGAACAGCCCAAGGTAATAAGAGTTGAACATAAAACCTTGAGTTAGACAACAGTCTTAGTGAGCAGTAAATCAACTATCAAACATACCAAAAGAGCATAAAGGGGTAAAAGGAATAGGAACTCAACCATCCCACTCCATCTCATTCTACAGTGATAGCCCCCAGACCCTCTAAGCATAAACAAACATAATAAAGCAGACAATTTAAGTAAAGCAATTATCACTCGAGTCAAGGTCGATGTTTTCCAAGTACAAACCCCCAAGGCCTAAACCAAGATCAGATAAGCACCCAGAAAGCATCGCTCTTGAGATCGAATGATGGTGCAACCAAACATCCATGACTCTGGCTATCACTATTATCATTGCTTTGACATCACCGTTAATTGAATGACCGGCACCTTCTTTCAGCCGTCCGTCAAGGGCTAATGGCAACCCCGGTTCTAGACATAGCTCTGCACGTCGTCGTGACCCGTGCATAGGACTATCGCATCTGCCCAGAGTACTAGCACGTCATCGTGACCCGTGCTTGGAACGTCGTCGTGACCCGTCCCAACGTACTCTTGCTTTGAGCATGCTAGAACCTTCAACCACGATGAAATCTCAGCCTTCTAGTCATCCTCCTCGACGACTATTCCCATACTAGCTCGACCGCCTCTCAAGCTAACCATTATCCACAAACACGGACCACATCACCGAGTTATCAACATGCTTGGGATGATCCCGTCTGGATTAAACCAAGGCTTTCTCACATCATGCTTTGCTTCATCGCATCATAGCAAAGTCCCATTTCAACATCATGGTTTGCCTCATCGCATCATGGCAAAGTCCCATCTCAACATCATCATCAAATCTATCCATATGAGCTTCAACATCCGCTTCATATGCCACAAGCAGCTTTCCTTATTCAAGAGCCTTTCCATTTAGCTTTTGAATCATCTTCGACCAACTGGTCCAAATCAAGTTATCAATCAACTAATCCATCAAATCAAACATTAATCCAAGTAATCAATCATTCAAACAAGATCTAAATAAACAATTACAACAATAATGGCAATTTCGTAAATAAAGAGACCAAATCTAGCATGCATTCTAACAAGCATGAATTATGAACAATATCTCTAAAACTTGATGAATGAACTTGCATAAGTGAACATGTAGTAAAATAGATGTCAAATCATCATGAACAATAGATCTACATGCAAACTTAAGAAAAGTGCACGAAATCACTCTCTTTAACACATAAATAAACCACTGATCCAATATACTCCTTTGGGTCCGTGTGAGAGATAACTACCACTCACCAAAACACCTAAACTCCTCAAAAGATAACAACTTCAGATCTGGACAGCGAAGAACTAAGCTTGATCCGGCAAAATCTCGCTTCAATCGATGAAATCTCTCTTTGAAGAATGTAGATCTTCAACTTTGGATCTTGGATCTTCAACCTTGATCTTCAAATCTTGGATGGATGTAAGCACTAGATTAGAGTGGAGAAAAGAAGTGAAGAAATGTTGTAGTCGAGCTCTCAAAATGGCAGCACTTCGTCGCTTCAAAATCCGGTGCCAAAAAGTGAAGATAGGTGCCTCTATTTATAGGCTGAAAATCCCTTAAGTCGCCGCCCCTTAAGTCGCCGCCGACCTATCCCATGAGTCGCCCCCGACCTAAGACTCACGACCCATAACCTCAACGACCTAAAACCTAAAGCATGCGACATACGACTTAACACTAAGCATAAGCTTCAACTTACGACTTAACAGGTCCTACGACCTAACACACACAGGACCAAACGACTCAACCTTTGCGCGACGCAACCCAGAAACGACTCAACACATGCAGTGCCTCGACCTAACGACCTAAGCCCTTAAGTCGTTTGGACGACTTAATGACTTAGCAGATATACGACCTAAGCCATAACACACGTGCACGAGTTACGACCTAACTGGGATGCCAACCTAACCACTACAGCGACCTAACTATACAAGGCAAACCACCATAGGTCGCATACGACCCAACGACTTACGACCTAACACTAAGTCGGTTGCTACCTTAGGTCATCTCACGACCTAACTATAACCCGACACTCACCACTAGGTCGCTAACTCGCTTCAACCGACCTCTCCCTAAGCCGCTAGCCACTAACTCGCTAACTACCTTAAGTCGCTCCATACTTAGGTCAGTCGAAACCTTAAGCCGTTAACCCCTAACCAACCTATCTCCTTAGGTCGTTCCAAAACTCCACCGACCTATCCATCATACGACCTAACTCCCTAGCTCGCTCTACCTCACTAAGTCGCTAGTATCTATAGGTCAGTCCAAATCCTATAGGTCGTTACTTCTATAGGTCGCTCCACTCGACCTAACTCTCACACGACCTAAGCTCCACACGAGCTAATTCTTCACGGGCTAACTCACACATGACTGAGGCTCTAGATGACACTTAATACTAACAGCCTAATTATAATTATACTACGATTTATCAACACGTACAGTACGGGTCGTTACACTGCTTTATGTTTGGGATTGGGCTCGGCCCATTTGGGATGTTTAATTTAATGAAGGATATGGGTCGTTTTAAAGTTGTGTTCGAACCTTGGGCTAGTTTTCTTTTTAAACTGAAATTAAATAATAGTAGATGATCATAAGTTAACATAAAAGTGAATTACAACAGATTATCTCCCAAGCATGAAATCAGAAAGCGGTCAGAGTATTTGTGACGAACCAAACTTTTATTTTAAATCAAAACGAAAAAAATAAATTAAAAAAGGGTAAAAAAGAAGAAACAAAGAAATTCAGGAAAAACAAGCTTGATCGATTTGAGTTTTTTTCAAGTTATTTAAATAAATTACTTTATTATAAACTAGATGAACTTTTAAAATAAATAATTTATTTATTAATCCATGATTTTATTCATTAGATGGTAAATATAATTGAATAATTCAAATGTCTATTCTTAAGCGTTAATATAATAATGTTTCAATAGGATGAGAAGTTATTAAAGAGATGGCCCGTAACGAGGGATGATATGCCGTCGTTCGATCCATTATGAAATGAAAAAGATGAAATTGTATAAGAATTGTTCAAGTTGAATTTAATTACCATTCAATGAATAAAGGCCATTGTTGATTCGTACATCAAGACTGATGATTCATTTCCAAAACTGACGAGTCGTGTAAATTGCAGTTTGCTATGCCGGTTGACATTTGGATAGCGGAAACAGACACCATTCCGCTAAATAGTTAATTAATGTGGATAATATAAGTTACCTAACTGATTTTATTTGTAAGTTGTTTATAGCTAGAAAATCTCTGATCTATCATTTACTGCATACATCGGTTATTTGCTAGTCAATATTATTGGGAATATAATATGATATCGATCTATGAAAGCTGATTGATTGAATATTTGGAATTGTGAATGTGAATGGTGAATTGATAAGTACAGTTGAGATCGATGAGCCTTATTCTGCCTTGATTGAATTTGAACCTGGTTTTATTCTAAAAGTAAATATTGTTAGAATGTATTAAAAGAATTCATAAATAATTTGAAAATTTCAACGTAGTTTAAATATTATTGTAAAAATCTTTTTAAAGTTTACATATCCTATAAGTGTGTATTATTTAAATTATGTCAAGTGTTAAACTATTTGAACTAGTTTCTTAAAAGATAATTTTTATTAAAAGAAAATTTCAAGTTATTTTCCTTAGTATACACTTATGTTATATAAATGTTGTTCAATGTATATTTAAAATAACCTTATAAAGAATATTTTATTAAACTTATGAATAATATTCAGAAACTTTATAAATATGATTGGGGAAGAAATGATTATATATATATATATATATTGAATGAATTAAGCTTTCTTAGAAATTTTAAATCAGTTAGAATTCTAAAATGTGAACAAGGCTTAATGGTTGTAATGGAAAATAACTTGGTTGTATTGGTTGATTATTTGATAGTTAAATAACCGACTATCAATATTGGAAAATACGCTAATCGGTTCGAAGAGACCGGGATCGATATTTATTTCTCGAAAACCACTTTGATTCGGTTTGAACGTTTCGTCGAAAACGATTTTGGATTCGAAGATGGTGCAGTGAAGTGCAAGGCCTAGTCGCTACTAATCCTGAAGATATTTCCAAAATGGATGTAGCAGGAATAGTGCCTTCAGTTTCGTTCGAACCCGGGACGGACTTGCATGGATGAATGCTTTCGAAACATCGTCAGGTGGATGATGGGAATTCTAAGGGATATGTTCTAAAAAGGTAACGCTTCACCTCAAGCCTCATCAACCGGGAATGGCTGAAAATCAGGGGTTATGCAGCAAGGCTAGGTGGGTAGCACCCAAGCAGGGTGAGGTCATCCCTGTCTAGATGTCACTTTTTATTTCGGCTTAGTGGGAGATTGCTGATCCCAACCGTGGGGTGATCTCACTCGGGATTATCCAGTAAGGGGTAGTCCCAGTCTTGTGTTGCAGGGGAGTAGGCGTACTCCTCGGTACTGTGATCTACTCCATGTACTGTGACAGGTGGTACCCCAGTGCCTAGTCATTAGTTGGAAATCCGTTCTCCCTATGCGCCGTGTACGAGTTTTGTTTGTATTACCCACTTTGTGGCTAGTAGCTGGAATTTAATAATGTAACAATTCCGGCTATTTTAATAAGTATTTGTATATAGACCCTATTATAATATCATAAGATTTTAATAGAAAGTGTTTTAGCTATCGTAAGGTAAAAACCTGACATGTTTATTTGTGGCATGGTCTTACGAGATGCTTTTGTTTTTAAAGGATTTTTGGAACTTTAATAATCAATTGAGTGTGATTTCTCACGCTGGTTTACCAGAGTGACCCTGACCCGGGCTGGTGTTTTCCAATATGCTCGGGTCAGACCGAGCATATGTATTCCAGGTTTCATTGGAAGAGTGGAAGCTGTTCAGAGAAGGAGCTGGATCAGTAACGTATTCTCGTAAATGTTTATATGTAGTCATTGGGTCATGTGTCTATGATTGTAAGGACAGGATTGATACAACTGCCCGAGTTGTGTGGTTGTAACTCTGCTGTAAAGCGTGTATTTGTTATATAAAGTAATAATTTTTGGTTTCGTGTAAAGTTCTGTTTATATTATAATTTAGTCAATCCGCTGTGAGATTCTGATTTGTTCTCTTATCTTCTACCTTCTTTCTATTTCTACCTTCTTTCTTTCTTTCATTATCCGTCTTTCCAAACGATCAGCTGATAAGAGAGGTTTAGGGTCGGTTTAGATCGGTACGGGAAAATGGGTTATGACATATCAAATGATTATAGTTGGGTCGAGTGGAAGTATTGAAAGTGACACACTATTCAGGAGAGGATTCGTCTCCTCTGTTATATAGGGTTACTGTCATGGTCAATTGAAGTCAACTAAAAGCTAAAAAATTTGCCAGAGTAGTTCGATTAGTAGTAATTATTATTATTGAACCAAGGAATTTGCGTTCGTACTATAGAGTTGAACATGGAAGATATTGGATATTTGACCATTACAAGATTCCATAAGTCTGAAGTGATACCATTTTATCCAAGAGAATTGGTGTAAATATTCATTACTATTAGGCACTTTTTAAAATAAGAAAAATAGGATTTTTCCAAAAGGCGCGTAAATGATAAATTAAGCCAAAATGTCACATCACTGGCTAAGATAATATGAGAACGTTAATATTTGAATTGTTCAATATTAACCACTGATTGAATTTACACTTTTGAGTCACATAACCATAATAATGAATTCTCTAAAAACCACATGATTTAATTAATTTATAAAATGTTGTAAATTAATTAATATTTAATTAATATTAATTATTATTTAATTTAGTTGATGTTTGGGAGTTGTTTATAATTTTTCGAATGCATTTATTAAAGTTATATTCGCATGCAATGATATACGATATCGATGTAATTTTAAAAGGGTTCAAATAAAAAACAATTGCATGAAGTGATTTATGAAAATTTTATGCCATATGATGGCATGTAATTTCAGCCATACACGTGAAGAGTAGGGAATGGAGAGAGAGATAATCAAGGGAATTAACTGGAGAAGTTCTAATCAAAGAATGGAAAAGATTTCATTCTTTCAATTAGTACTTATCTGGTAATTCATGTTCTACAGATAATGCATTATTTCTCATTCATTTTTTATCTTCTCTCCTCCTAACCTTCCATGGAAAAAAATGACATTTCCAAAAAAATTTCAACTCTACATAAAAAACATCAAATAAAATAAAAGACAAGTGGTTCATCCATCTTTTGTAAAGATTGAGTGTGGATATTGGAATTTTAAGGAGATTTTTTCATTCAAGTTGCATTCTCTTGGCAACATCTCTAGGTAATAATTCTAATTTCATATTTTCATCTTTCACCTTCTTCATATGATTTAGATCCATCACATATTTCATCAATATGAATATTTATTTGTTTGGTTACCTTTGCCTTTTTGCTATATCTTAATTAATTATACATGTTCACCATATTATTTTGATCTTGATCTGGTTTAAGGTATACTTTGATTCCTTACCTATTCTTCTTATCATCATTATATCCATATCAAATGTTTTCGCATTTAATTACTTATTCATATTGCCTATATAGTTTAGATCTTAAAGCTTTTCAACACAAACACACACAAACACACACACACATATATGCACCTGAGTTGTCCTAACTATTTTGTTATTGTTTAAAATTTGCTATTTAAATAAGTAAAATATTTGATTGAAATGTAAGTTTTAATTAATAATATAATTCTATTATCGATTCAAATAGAAAATATATGTAGTTTATTAATGTTTGTACATAATATATACGTTTTGTGTTTGTTATTTTGAATACAACCTTCTATTTATTGCATACTTCTTTATGGAAGTTAAAAAAACTTTATAAGCATAACTGTACTTTTGTGCAAAATATCACAAACCTTTGGATTTCCTTTTAAATTAATGTTAGACTTTAGTTTGTTACTTCAGTTTAAAGTATATGCTAAACTATAAATTTTATCATACAAATGTTGTTTTAAATTTAACTCATTATTTACATTGACTTATGTAAGTATGTGTGTGTACACACACAGATACATACATACATACATACATACATACATACATACATACATACATACATACATACATACATATATATATATATATGCATGCATGCATGTATGTATGTATATTTAACTTAAGATTTATAAAATGGACTTTTATGTAAAATCATAATTTTAATCTTAAACCATTCCTAACTTTGAAATTGGATTCAAAATTATTTTTTTTGTTTCAAATTTATAAAATATTGAAACTTAATTTTTAACCCATTTATATGTATATATATTTGTAAATATATAAGCTCAATCGATGTGTATGTGTGTGTTTTAAATAATACCATGGACTATAAAGGCATATATAAAGGGAACATTATTATGGACACTTCTCATATGTTGCATTTATGCAATATATATTTGAGTATATTTGGATATATTCACATTTCATGCCACATTTAAATTGATCATCAATGACATTTAGCAAATCATTAATCTAATCGAAGAGACAGAAATGAAAAGTTTCTCTCCAATTAAATCTATTTATTCCCTTAATTTATTGCACAAGTATTAAAGATGAAAACAATAGGTTTCATTCTTAAATTTGCTCTAATAAGTAACTTTGACACACATGGGTGTTTTTGATACACTCATTCATTTAACTTTATATCAAATTCAAACTCTTTCATGCTAATCAAATAAAATAAAGGATTTTATTTAAAAGATTTTTAAATTGGATCTAAAACTCTTTATACTTCATAGGCCCAATAGATCTAAAGAGGATTTTTTTTTTGAAATTTAGCCTTTAAGTCCGCTGCGGACTTGTCCAGTTCAAACAAGTATGATATGCTTTTGGTCATAATGAAGTAGACCTAGTTGCTCATCTTTCCACTTACTTTTTCATGTTGATGTGGCAAGTACTATCGAGCTATCGGGCGGATAGCTGAAGTCGTGAAGAAAATAGAGTTGCTAAGAACCAAGCTGTGGAGGATGTGCCAAGCATGAAGCAACAAGGCGGGTTGAACTTGAGTCAATCGAAGAGGGTCGTCAAGAAGTTGGGCCATAGATGGGTTTGCTGCTGAGGCCACATCTAGTTAATATGGTCGAATGTAGGCCTTGGTTATTATTATGGACGAGGCTGAAGATGGGATGGGTGCAAGATCGGATTAGAATGGCATGATCGAATTTGGGATGGCATGCAAGGACGAGGCTAAAGAGGCAGCTTTACTAAAGTCTGGCTAATAACGGGTCATGCTTGAGTTGATTTAGAGTAGTGCTATTCATCACATAGTGCGGTGAGATGCCTGAGTAGACGGACATCTAGTTTTTACGCCGAATGTGCGTTAGCATGAGAGAGCCAGTTGTAAGTGGGATGTGCTGATACGGACTAGGCTTGATCAGGCTAAAACGCCTTGGTCGGTTTGTCTTTTTTACTTACAAAAAAAATTGAATAAAAGGGTAACTTGTGGAGTTTTCAAGATTTTTGAAAGTAGCACAGCAGTAGTTTGGAGGAATGTAATACCATGTAAATTCAACCCTAATTGCATAAGTAAATTAAGAGAAAATTAATTAATTATGGTAGAAATAAAAGTGAAAATTTTATAAATTTTGAAATTTGACTATAAAAATTATTCCATTGCGTCCGTGGAAACATATTGGTCAATTTCCATATATAATATGCTGAAAATGCAGCTCCAACGAAAAAGTTATGAGCGTTTGAAGTTTTTAGATATTAAATTTACTTAGTTCGAATTCAAATCCAAATGAGAGTATAAATCTAGGATTTGAATTTCAAAAATTAACTGTTGGTTTACTTGGGGGTTAAGCTAAATGTTAAGTTAAACAATTAACATTAAAAGTTAATTAGGGAAAAAAATAAATGAGCAATGAAAACAAATCAACGATTCCAAAATAATTGAGAGGTCGACC
Organism: Allium cepa; assembly: GCA_030765085.1. Lineage (NCBI taxonomy): Eukaryota > Viridiplantae > Streptophyta > Magnoliopsida > Asparagales > Amaryllidaceae > Allium > Allium cepa. The sequence continues at coordinate 597,466,024 of CM060941.1, read as the reverse complement.
CTTTGACCTCTATCGGTCGACCCCTAGTGGTCGACTGGTGATATAGTGATGGTCAACAGCTCCTATACAATGGCGGCTAAGGTTTTATACTATTGGACATTCCAAATTTATCCGTTTTGACCTAGTTTCAGCCCACGATTCTATTGTGTTTCATACACTATAAATAAGACCCTAGACCCCTTACTTTTATTCACAGATATTTTAGGAACATCAGCGAAGCTATGTCGGTTTGTCTCTTCTTAGATTCAGAAAATTCCATTCGATAGGTAAAAATCATAATCTATCATTTTTATTATTTAATTTTTAAACCTCTTGTTCTCCTACCTTTTTGAGTCTAATATATATATAGATCTTTATTGTATACATCGAAAAGAAAATATCTGAAGGAAATTATAATAGGCATCACAAATCTGAAGAGAAGCAAAGCTAAGGACCAACTGTGAGTGGAAACTGTAATATTTTTATTCATTAATTGATTAGTATATATCTATGGATTTGGATATACCTTAGGGATTTTTGGATTGTGAAAAAAAATTAGGTAAAATCTCCTAAAATTCCTTTTTATTTCAAAATGTGAATTCTAGATGGTGATTCTCATAGTCTTATGGAATTTATATTGTTTCCACAATTTTTGATGATTTCATAGTCTATTCCACTTTTCCTCCTTCTATGATTCAAATTGCGAGTTTTCAATAATAAAATATGGGTTTAAAGCACAAATTCTATTCATGGTTTATGACACTTATTCAATACAAATTCCTTCATTTATCTCTTTGAAAGAGGAGTTGGATAGAGTATGAAGTTAGAATTGCAATCCTTATTATTTAGGATATTCCATGTAATTGATATAATAAATTGGGTTTCTATTTCTATTTACAAGTCTAATTATTGTTGTTTTGGTTATGGATATTTCATCCTTGCTATGAATATTAGAATCCGTTGTCATGGATATTGAAATTTTGGAGTTTTGAAGAAAAATGACTTGTAGTAGCTTTATGGTTGAAATAATTGACATTTAATGTTAGTTTAGGGCGTATGAACCGGACACTTAGAATTTATTAGGTACGAATATTTATTATTTTTATTAGTGTAATAAATGTATAATTGTGCTGTAAAATTGCATAGTTAATTAGGTAGTAATTGTCATTAAATCCCTCTTAGGAAAGTAATTGACCTTTTAAGACCAAATACGGAAGATTCCTTATAAGGCCTTAATTATGAAATGGTGAGGTGCTTATTTTATATATATAAAGAGAGTTTTTAAATTATGGTTAATTCGTAGGGATGCCATGTCAGTAGAGTTTCATAACAGAAGTCTGCCTTCATTTTAAGGCTACTAGCGGTTGTGTACACTCCCTATAGATGTGAGACAACTCCTATGATAAATATTTGTGATAACGTGAGGATATTCCCAAATTCTGTAGGATAAATCTACCTAGCAAATTTGGCTATTGGTTGCTACGAATAACCAGACTAATGTGAGATGTCATTTTGAGTACGAGCCATAATAAGAAGGCTCTGCTATGGGGTCTTGAGGTATTAAGTGGTTGTTTGATGGCCTGCCTCTTTTCCTTAAATGAAGTATTAAATGGCCAAAGGGTTAGTTATTAGGCATGTTAGGTGGTATCTTGATAGGGGTCCGCTTCGAGACAAGGTATTAAGTGTATTATTGAGGGTCCGTCTTTCCATAAAGAATTATTAAGTGGCTCGAGAGGTTCCATATGATGTCAACTATATAGTTTCCATTGAGGAGGCCATATTGGGAATAGGTATTAAATGATGGGGTATGCCTCTGTTGAGGTCTTAAATGGCCAGAGTCTACATATTTTCCACTAAAAGTTATTAAGTGGCTTTGGTGCTATCTCTCGCATTGCTAGATATTTATGATGTAGGATTTGAGTTATAGGATTTAGAAATCTGCTTCGGGAATGGAAGATATTAAATGTTTGATTATGGACCTGCATCCTTTCCTTATAAGAAGTATTAAATGGTTTTATGTACGTAGATATATTCTTATTTAATATACTGCACAAGTATTAAAATGGTAAGACTCGAGGTATCTATTCATCAAAAACTTGTTTTTCTGACTTCAATCCTCATTACAACACATTTTAGAGAAGGAGTGGATGAAGCTTGAAGATGGCGAGAGTGAAACTTATGGCAGTTACTATCTATCTTTTTGTATTATTTTCTATTGTATCCGTGAAATGTATTTTTGAACAAAATGTCGTAACGGTTGTTATGTATTATGATTTTTGAAATGGTATGAAATAAATGGGTACTATTATTGTTATTATATTTTGTTTCTTCCACTGTAAGTTCAGAAAGAAGAGATAGGTAGCACTGTATAGTTTTTATTGTTACCAACCAACAGTAAGCTTTAGAATGGGCCTAAGTATCGATGGGCCTTTACTATGTCCTAAATTTAGGTCTGCTTTGAGGCGGGTTGTTACATTTAGTAACATGGCTTAGGCCACCCGATTAATGGATAAAAGTATACGTATGAGTGGCATGCTTGTTACTTTTGAAAATATTTTTCTAAAACCCTACTGGTGGCGTCAAAAATGGTCGCCAATACTTAAATAGTATGAAAACACCACTAATTAAGTATCCAAGTCTAAATAGAATGAAGTTAAAATAAAATATGAAGAAAAGCATATTAAAACAGAAAGAAATGAACAACGAATGTTTTATATTGATTCGGCGTACTCCGGTCTACGTCCACTTCAATGATTTTCCTTTTATTTATATTGTAGATTACAAATACTGTCTGAATAATAGCCTTAGAATAATAATGGAGGAAAAACAGAGTTCTCCAGAAGATCCATAATGTTGTCACGCCTGCTGTACTCATAGGAAAAGATGACGAAATATCCAGCTAAATACTCACCAGCAGAACCTCCATACCAGGCCAACCTTGCCCCCTAAAATTGGGCCTCATTGGGCCTACTTGAAGGAATCAGTGCTGATCCCTATAGGGGGTTCAATGTCGATCTCTTAAGGTAGTGGAGTGGGGTCGAGTGATTCCTTCAAGAGGTTCCCCTTGATGTCTTCTTCTAATTTCTTGAGTTATTTTATAGTTCCCTAAGTGTTTTTGTAGAGTAATCGATCGATCTTTGATGAATTGATCTGTTGAGTTGAGTGTCTATGTCCATAGTGATCTGATTCAATCCCATAACAAGGTGAAGGGTTAGGTACCGATCCCTTGCCTGGGGGAAGCACCAATCCAGGCCTAGATAATTTCGGGATGTTATTCATCCGAATCCTCTTGACTATCATCCATAGCCTTGCTTATGATTGATTTCCAATCCTGATAATCTTATCTTTACGCTTCCTGCCTTAATGATCACGAAATTCATGGTATCACGGCCTTCCTAAAAAGGGATAACATTCACCCTCTAAAACATGCCATGTAGTAGGAAGGTGTGTTTTGAATTACCATGAGTCCAAAATCCAAAATTCGTAATCCATCGACATCTGAAATTCCTAATCCAAAATCCAGTCCTTTGCCAAACCAAATTACCGTGAGCCATCCCATGTTCGCTCGTGAGTTGGTATTTGCATACCTATTCCTCAATCTCTCTAGATTGTTAGTTAAATCTATGACTAATCCAAGTTGATAGCCAATTCCCAAACAATTCCAAATCCTTAGCCGAATCTATGATCTTATCGAATCATTTGCCGATACCAAGTTCTTGCTGGACCAACAGTCTAGCTCCTTGTCTCTCTAGACGATTTACGGTCTCTCCGGACCCTTGCTAAGTTCAATCCAAACTTAACAATGAGTAGGCCGATCCTATCGCTCTCCGGCGAAACGGCCTACCCCTTGCACTCTGTACCTGACACTTTGGCGGGACATATAGCAGTGTAAATATGAATCATGGCCTCTTTGGGTCAACTATTATCTCTCCGGACCCTTGTTAAACCCTACTCACTCTCTGACGAGGAGGGCACAATGATAAGTAGGCTAATCTTATCGCTCTCCGATGAAGCGGCCTACTTCTTGCACTCTGGTTCTATCTCTTCGATTAGAACACAACGTGATCTTTGGGTTTTTATTCTTCGGCCTCGATACCCTAATCGAGTACTTAATCCACGATTTACGAGTCCATCCTATCCTCTATGGTGAAGGGGCTTGTACCTTGTGATTATTGCCCCATCTCTCCTGTCAGGACAACCGCGATCTATTTTGTTCATCGCATTAATGCTGATTTAGATTATATTATTAAATTTAAGTTCTTACAGCCACAAACACATAAAACAAGGAAAATCTAACATTGCCCCTCAAGGCATTACGGTTCATCATCATCTTAGCGCATGCATAGGGACCAACCTTGGTCCCATACATGTATAAGTGACGTAGCTGTTTTATTGTGGAGCTTATAATTCATTTACTTTATGCCATCCCGAATAAGAGATGACAATCTATGAAATCGATCCAAGGCCATTTCTATGGTATGCAGACGGCGGCCGCTTCTACTCCACCGCCGCAGCCCGTGCCCTCACGTACTATGGCAGCATCCATCCCTGACATGTTCCTCAACTGCATCCTATAAGTGCCTGCATTCATCCAAAGTATGCCCATCCAGTTTGCGGAGTAGGAAATATCTTCCAGACCTACGTTCCCACTCCAAAGGATCCCTCCTTTACGGTTTCTAATAGGGGAGTTTCCCCCTTTTTGTCCAGGTCAATCTGTTCCAAGCTTTCCATCAAATCCAAATAAGTGGATAACTTCGGTTCTTGTTCTTTCCTTTGCTACTTTGAACCATCGAAGCCATCGTCCACTTTCTACTTTTCCATTGTCCTTGCTTGAACCTTCTCTAGATGGTTCTCCATCCCTTAATTCATTAACCTCTTCTTCTCTATCAGTCTTAGCACCATCCTATAGTAGGAATCCCTCTCATCATAAAATTCTCTAAGACCCGTTGGAGGATCCAGTTCCAGTGCCACCTTAAAATCCATGTTATCAGCTACCCATGGTGTTTCTGCCATCAAAACCATCAATGGTTCGGTTTGATCAACAGCCGCATTAGACCTTATCAAGAAATTTTTAAAATGTTCCCTAGCCCTCTACTTCATTGTTGTCAACATCATCACGTTCTTAGATCTCGATATGTGGACAGGAAATTGCCTTATGAACTTATCCACCAACTCCATCCAAGTACCAATGGAACCGTTCTCCGATTGCCTAAACTATAGTGTAGCTATTCTACCAAATACAAGGGGAAATATTATTCCATCACATACTCTGATGCCCCTAGCATTACCATATGCCTTATATACCTCATTAGATAAATAGCAGGATCCATTTTTCTATCATATGTTTCAAATGTTGGTAAATTAAACTCTAGTAGATTCCTAGAATGCTTGATATTAGAAGTGAATGGACTTCTATTCACATTTTTGGAATACCTATTCATTAATACTCCTTTCATAACTCATCTGGCCAATTCTACGAACCTGTCACTTGCCAAAGGTAGCCTCAAATCCACATTACCAGCCTACCACCTGACTTTGTAAGGGTATTTCGGAACATACTCTACTGAACATGTATCCACATTTTGATCTGCTCAACCTACAAAGCAACAACAACTGGCATATCAACATCCTAACCAACTTGCATCGAGGGTGTACCCCCTAAGCCTAGGGGATCGATGTCGATCCCTTTTACCTGCCCGGGGTTTGCCTCCGGCTACTCCATTCCTTTCTCGTACCTGTTAGCTCCGTTTCCATGCTCTTGATTCTGATTTTCCACAACTCTTGCTACTCCAACTCCTTTATCCAAACTGCTAGTAGCTCTTGATCCAACCTATCCGATTTGCTAAAGGTAATTATACATCGTCTCCTCTTACCTCTTCATCATCCACTCCTATATTGCCTCCATCATATTTTCCATCTCGTTCCTAGTAATGTAGACGGAGGGTTGATTAGCTCCAGCTCCTGAGGATGCCTCCCGACTTCCTTCACGACGACTCCTATCTGCCAATGGTCTCCTTGCCGATTGCCTATTATTTTCTAGATTCAAATATACAAGCTTCCAAATCCATGGATACAAGTTTCTCAATGAAAGCACCAAAATATTAGCGTCAAAAATGTCTAACAACTCCCAAATAGTATGAAAACACCACTAATCCAATAGCCAAGTTCAAACAGGATGAAGTAGAGAATAAAATAAGAAGAAACGCAAATTAAAAAGAAAGAAGTGAACATCGAATGTTTTATAGTGGTTCGGCATACTCCGGCCTACTTCCACTCTAATGATTTTCCTCTTATTTATGCTGTAGAATTATAGTTCGGATATGAGCCTTAGAATAATATTGGTGGAAAAAGAGAGTTAGCCAGAAGATCTAGAATGATTGTCATGCCTGTTGTATTTATAGGACAATATGACGAGATATCAAGGTAAAAACTCAACCATAGAACATCTAGACCAGGCCAGCCCCACTTCCCAAAATTAGGTCTCAATGGGCCCACTTTGGGGGATCCGTGGCGATCCGTATAAAAGGGATCGGTGTAGATTACCTAAAACATAGGAGTAGGGTTCGACGATCCCTCTAGGGCCTCCCTCTTGATGTCCTATTTTGGTTTCCTACGTTGTTTTTATAGTTCACTAAGTGTTTTCTTGAGTAACAGTTCAATCTTTGATGAATTGATCTGTTAAGTTGAGTGTCCATATCCATAGTGATCCGATTTGATCCCCTATCTAAGGGAAGGGATAAGTACCGATCCCTTACCCAGGGAAAGCACCAGTCCATGCTTAGCCAGTTCTGAGATGTCATTCATCTAAATCTGCTTGACAAGCATCCGTAGCCTTTCTTATGACTGATTTCTGATCTTGATAATCATCTCTTTGGGCTTTCTGCCTTGATGATCATGAAATCAATTTTGCCAAATCCATTGTATCACAGCCTTGCCAAAAGATAGGATAACACCTATTATATATATGTATGTATGTACTTATTTTGAATTTACATCTAACTCTATAAATTCTGACTATAGAAGTAGTTGCTACCATATTACGAAAGGGTAAGCATAGCAACTATAAGTTGGAAAATAAATAGAGTTGAATTTATACTTCTTTGTTGGACTTAGACCTTCATATCATTGTAGACCCTATAGTTATATAAAATAATAGGGATAAGAATCATAAGAGGCAAGGTCGTAACTCCAAATTTTAATAGGTAATGAATGAGCATTAAGTGAGGAGTTTCAATGAATTAAATAGATCTATGAGACTATTAGGGTAATTCTGGGACGATAAGGAAGAAGTTAAATAGGTAAAGTTAAATAAACAAATAAAAGTCTTTAGGAAATGTTGATTAAGATAATAACCATTTAATATGGACAAAGTGACATTTATGAGAGTAGTGAATATGAATTTTAGGTAATAGTTAGATGTTATAAGGAATGGTTCATACGGAAGTAAGGAATGTAGTAGGGAAACGAGCTTCCGTAAGAAGGTGAACATTAATCACCATAAGATGATAACTGGAATAGATAATTGAATAGGGAGTACAAAGGGAAGAACATCAAAGCCCATATTTTAAAATCCTATCCCTTGAGAAAGAATGCGGTTAAAAGATTTTTGAAAACTTCTTGAAAAGTTTTGAGTGCGCTTTTTTAAAAGGTTATTAAGTGAAATCTTATGTATTGTAAGTTTTAAATTTTTGATAGAAAGTGTTTTTTGGCAGCTATGGAAATATACCCCCATTTGTAAAAAGTTTATAAAGAAGTTGTGAAACATTTTAAATGGTGGATGATATTTAATTACTTGAAAGGTTAAAAAGAAAGAGAAGGTTCTCATTTTTTAACTTCTCAATTTAATTTTTTTCTAATTAAAGTTTTCAACTTTTGGATTCTTTTATTTTTATGATTTCTTCTACTTTATAAGTTTGGAAGTAGTTATTTTGAAAACAGCAAGAAAATTTAGAGATTTATAATTTATAAGTAGTTAAGTTAGAAAGTTCTAACTTAAAAGTATTTTGAATTTTTAAAGTTCTTATTTTAAATTTATTGAGCCAAAAGCTTTTGTCCAATGATTTTTAATAAGGGATCTTACTTTTGAGAAATGCAAGATTTCTGCTACCTTATAAAATTAAAGGTTCTTTTCCTTAAATTTCTTTAAACGGATGTACAACTGAAAAATGCACTTAATTAGCATAGGATAGAAAGAATAAAAGGATAAGAATGTTTGATAAGGTAAATAGGAGGAACATCCAATATAAGAAAATACGGAGAATGATAGCTGAATTAAGGTAGTGATAGAATTAGGAATTTTAGTTCAGTAATAAACGATATAAAAGAGGAGTAATAGGAATAAGATATGAGTTATCTTTCGCTACTCCATTTCTCCATCGTTTAAAGTTGTATAAGGTGGCTTTGGCAAGTTAACTATTGGTTATAGATAAATGAGTTGGATATTTTTGTATATGAGGAAAAGTATTTATAAAAAGATGATAACTTTATATGTACATTTTTACTATTCAAATCCAAAACTTGTTTTGAATGAGAATATTATTGCAATGGATAAGAAAAGTATTGTAACAGATTTTAAGAATGTATATTAAGTATTTTGTCAAACAATGGTATATTTTTAGTAATAAGGAAATAGATATTAATCTATATTTTAGAATGAGATACTCCTATTTTGAAATGGTAATTGAGGAAAATCTATTATTTTGGAAACGAGAATTTGTGTAACTAGAAAATTCTTTGGAAGAATAAAAGTATAATTTATTATTCTAGAATAATAAATGAGATTTTGAATTTTTTGTGTTAAAAATCCTATTTTAAAAGGAGTAAGTCTTTATTTTAGTATTCGATAAAAATGGCAGTTTTTCATGGTTCCATTTTGAAAACCAAGCAGTCTTTGAATTCTATGAGTTGAATGTAACAACCCATAAATTTTATAGGTTTTAATAACATAATTGAATGGAATTTTTTTGAAATTAAACAATTAAAATTTAGCAATGAAAATTTGATATTTGGTATGTGCCTATTCAAATATAGCAAATGGAAGTTTTTCGTTGGAAAATATGAAAGTTTATTCTATTGTGTAATTTACAATTCAATTTAAATCGGTTAATATAGAGGGTAACAAAATATTTCTCAAACCTGAATATTTTTATATAACAAAAAAGTAAATCATTTTCTGAGTATGTCGCCATAATTAGTTTCATCAAATTTCGACTTCTCTAGCCCGTTTAACTTAATTTCTACGAATATGCAACAGTTTAGAAGCGAATAACGAATTTGATAGGATGGTCGTATCGTTGATATCTATGCACTGTTCTGATTGCCTCGTCATGCAGATCTTCGTAGTATATTCATTTGTCTGTTTCCGTGTCCGATACGCGGTGAAACACTTGAAATAGTTAACCGCAACAATTCGTATTTTTGTTTCTTTGTGACCATTCACTGTCCACCGTTTCAAACAAATGGACATTTGCTTTTATTAGTTCCTGAGTTCAATAATTTTACTTTTGCTTTTCTTCCTGGTTCGCTCATCTTTTCCCCTTCCTCTCTGCTTTTTCGTTCTTCCATTCACATATATTAAAAAAAAGGTGAAACTGTCATTTCATTCTGGAACTTGGAATGCCTCTACCCGTTCTTTATGTTCTGAAAAAAAATAATATAACAAGCGTTATATTAAAATTTGCATTTCTTGTTTCTGAAACCTATGCTTGCTTTCTCATTCTTCTTCCATGTTGCTTGTGAACCCACCTTTTGCTCGTCCCCTCCCCTTTATCTTCAAGCCGTTTCCCATATCCCTCCGTCCTCGTTTCAATACCCACCGCACGCAAATACACCATGCCGACAGCCACCCCAAACAGCTCCTTAAGGTCGCGTACCCTCCTCTTCTGGCATCTGCCTCGACCATTCCACTTGAACCCGCCAAACATCGCAAGCTTCTCCTTCTTCAAAATCTTTCTTATATAAATCAAATATATATTTATATGTTTATATACATATATATTAGTTTATGTATATAGGATCTATTGGGTTTAATGTATTAGTTATATATATATATAATGTGCTCATTTATATATAAGTATAAAAGCTGCTTTGTTTGATTTTTTTCGTTCCAGTCTTCTTCTAATATATATATGAAAAAAATTTGAGTTTATAAGTTGTTGTTTATAAAATTTTGTTTATAATCTTTTCTTTCAGTTTTCTAAGTTTGAAATTTTTGTATACCGTCTTCTTGTGTGTAAGTTGATATATTGATTTATATTGCAGTAGTTTTGTTTGTTAATATAAGTATATAAACTATAAGACCTGTTTATATAAATTATATGAGTTTGTATAAATCTATCGTTATGTATACGAGTTTATAAAAGTTACACACACACACACACACATATATACAATTGCAGTATATACGCTTACAGTAGTACATATACATATATGTTATATAGTATTTTATAATATGTTTGATGCTATATTGTATAATTTGTTATAAAGTTTTAGTCAGCTGTGCTGTTCAACAAGAAAAGAAAAGTATTATATTAATATAGTTATAAGTTGTTTATATATATTAGCTGTTAGTATGTATGAGTTACACGTGTCTCGTTGGGCCATATATATATATATATATATATATATGTTTATACAAGTAATACAAATCGGTTTTTTACATATGAATTTGTATGAGTTATAGATATATGTTTAATTTTAAAATATATGTGTTTTAAATTAAGCAATGATTGTGTAATATAATATATATTGACTTTTTAATATATTATGTTTAAATATACATATAATATGGAAATTTTATTTTTAAATTGTGCATTTCTAACATTAATTTTGGTTTTATATAATATATTTCGTTTCAGTTATATCAAGCCGATTTTGATATTTTTTCCTTTAGTTCCAATTTATAAGTTGGTCGAATTTGTGCCCATCTTGCTTCGCTCGGGAAATTCGTGCTTGGATTCGTAACCCATTTCATTGTCAAATCTCTCTAGCCTCGAAAGGTGAGCAATCACTCATAATTAACACTCTTATAGTTGGTAAATTTGATTTCACTTGAAACGACGTTGAAATTGCGGTTAAAATTGAATTATTCAGTTATTTATTTATTAAATATGATATGCAATTATCAGCCATTGTTTACCAATGACATATGGTACCATAACATGTTGTGTATATTATATTTAAATTGTTATTGATGATATATGTTTTATGTTGATATTATATTTTTATCATATTTGTACTCACTCTGCAAGTTCTCTGTTAGTTTAGAATTCCTTATGAGTTGAAATGATACATAACCGAACAATATTATAGATTAAGGGAAAATCATTATGGATTGAAATGATAAACATAAGCAATTTTCCTTGATTTTGAAATTTGGGATTGTGGGCTGAAATGATATATACCTATAAATATTAAATTTGCGGATTGAAATGATATATATCTGTATCACTTGACCATAGGATAGAAAATTATATACGGGCACCGCAGGTCTATTTTGAAAAATGATTGCCAAAATTTGGAAGGAAATATATGAATTTCATTAAATATCGATTTTTAAATTTATTATATAAAGAATTTATTTTAATATATGTGAAACTTTAGATTTTTAAAATAGTATGTTTTGGAAATTTTGAATTATAATTTAGTTATGAAAATATATTTTTTAAGAATTTTTTTAAATTTTTTTATTATTTCAAAATATTTAAAATAAGATTTTATACAAAATACATTTAATAACAAGATTTAATTTAATACAATTTGATTTAGTTGGTTTATAATATGCTTAAGTATTTTTCAAATTTATGTTAATATTTTAAAAATAGATTTTATAACTTTAATGATAAAGGTTGGGAAGATAAATTAATGTTGACTTGGAATTTAAATTGTGTATAAATTGAATTTAAATAAGAACTGATTTGAACTTATCGATTTTGAGGTTTTGAAAGATATGATTTATCACTTGATATGATAAAAAGTGATTAACCAAATATTCTCGATTTAAATAAAATTGAGACTGAATATTTAATATTAATTTAAATTTATAAATTGATATTTTATTTAATTATTATTAAAATGAATAAGTGGATAATTTCAAATTTGAATAACTAAAGTTAAATATTGAAATATAAATGCAACTTATATTGAAATTGTTTTAATGTTTGAACCTTGAATCCTATTGGAACTGAAATGATAGTTCAAAACTGGATTTGAAATTTATAAAGATTGAATTGGTTTATTTCGAATTTGAATTGAATCTTTAATCTTTTAAATTTAAAGTGTTGAATAAGGATTAATTTAAATCGAATTTTGGAATTTAAGCTGATTTGAATCGGTTTTGTGAAATTGGAGGAAACTATTTTTATTATATAAGGTATTTTAAATATATATAAACTATTTTAATATATAAACTATTTTAATATAAGTTATTTCAATTTATAACTACTTTAATATATATACACACACACTATGACAATATCTAAACTATTTAAGTCAAAAGTGTTATGATTTCCAAAGTGTTACGATTTCAAAAGTGTTATGATTTCAAAAGTATTATGATTTCCAAAGTGTTATGGTTTCAAAAGTGTTATGATTTCAGAAGTGTTATGATATTGAAATTGTTACGGTTCTGTAAATGAATATTATTTAAAGTGAATAATGATATCGAATTGATATGGTTTCGAAATGAAAATGATATTTTGATATGAAGTCTGAACTATTTGAAATGAAATGACTACGGTGTGAAATAAGCGTCTGGTTGTTAAAGAGACCTGGATAGGATATTGTCATACTCTCTGCCAATACCGAAAACCACTTTAACTACTGTGTGCATGGTGGAGATTCCATAACGAAGTTGGATGATTTGGCGATGGTTCTATATGTTATTTGCGTAGCCCTGACTCCTGTGAGTCAACTTGATGTGGCTAAAGCTGGAGCTATACCGGGCCAAGTGAGGTCGCACCTCCAATCGGGCACATTTCTTCGATACCATTCTATTGCTTTTGTGATTTGATTGGATGCACCTTTTGATTTGGGAGTGTGTCATGAGATGGGCGGTAGTAGATACTATGTGTTACCACTAGTCCAGGAGTGCAAATGGTATGTCTACCCTGGCATTGTCTCGAGCGCCTTGTCGCATGCCCTATCGCGCTTTCTACGAGTTTTTTTTGTATCGTACCTATTGGTGTCCTCTGGGTAAACCACTGGTTTGGTGGAGCGTGCAGCATTGTATAGACTACGGGAATATATAAAATGCGTTAAGGGGGATATGGGTAATGCCTTAACGCTATTTTAATACTTTACTTTACTATAGACGTATTATAATAGTGTATATTACAACATAGTAGATAGTTCCATGGATCCTTAGAGGATGGAAATCCCAAACATCCTTTAAGTTACTTGTATTTCAGTTGATATTTCACTAGAGTTAAATTTAATGATATAAGAATGTTAATCCTAACTTGAGTGTTTGTGTTTTGCTTTATGCTCGTGTCGGACAGAGTGTCACAACATTTGAGACTCATCTTTGGAGATTGGAGCTTTGTTTGAAGATCTATCTATCCAGCTTTTGGTTATTTTGGTTTATTCCAGTCATTTATGTTCAGACCCGTCAGTTTCTTACTTAATAGAGATTCATTGATATTCGAGATTCTATTGTATGTTATTTCAGACTCTGATGTTAGCGTCATGAACTACTATTATTATATTCCGCTGCTTATTGTTATATTACTCTGTGTCTATGATTCTGTTATTGAATTACTTACTGTATATGCTAAGTTTTTTTAAATATAAATTTAAAATCTATTGTTTTGAACAATTCAAGTCTGCCTTGTGCGGATGCGAATGGGTCGAAATACCGGGTCGTTACAAGTGGTATCAGAGCTTTGGTTTAGGGAGAATTTAGCATATAGAGTAAATTTAGTTATAGGATCACCTTCGTTCGATCTTGAATTTTCGAACTTTCCCCTTTCTTCTGAAATCCATTCTGGTCTTTTCATGTTCGTGTTCTTTTTTATTCTGGAGAATCCCATAGCTCCACTTCAGTTGACCTTTATAATGAATTTGAGAACATCTTGCCACCTCAATTGGCAATTCCATCCTTGTGTGCGTCTAATTCCATCATCGGTCTCATCATTCTTAGAATAATTTGGAAAGGGGTGAACTCCTTTACAACAAGTATCGATTCACTGGAGATTTCTATGTCCTCGGTTTTGATGCTGTTATCTCTTGCTAAGCCTGATTCGTTCTTTAGTAGACTACCCGGGTAATTCTCTTGTGACCCAATGTCGATTGCCTTAGATTTTCCAGGCGGTTTTATCTTCTCATTTGATTCTCGGTGTAGTGATATTGACTCCACCCCGATAGTCAGGGATTATCCTGATGTTTTGGAAAAATTGCTTCTCTTCCCTTCAAGCGAGGAATTGAATTTCCGCATTGATTTTATTCCTAAAATCTCGGTTGACCCGGTTAATGTCACCCGCGATTAATATCAGTCTATCCATCTTTCCTTTTTTGTAATTAAATATCTTAGCTTCCATTTGAACCTATCTTCGTAGTTGAACTTCTTTTAGTTTATGGTCCCTCTAACTTGAATCTCTGTCCTTGTTTCAGAATCCATTCGTGAATCATCAGCGAGGGAGTGTATTTGTAATTAATATAAAAATATTTTATATTGTGTCGTTTGAGTTAAGTTTGATTTTGGGTTCGATCGATTCATCTGACCAACGCTGTCGGTAGGAATTCCAAAACACTTGAACAGAGAAAACTAATATAATATTGTTTTCAAAATTTGTAAATGAAATAATTTTGTGTATGATTATATTATGTATATAAAGGTACATTTTTCTGAAATAAAATAGTTAAATAAATTGATTGTTGGAAATGATAATATTTGATTATCATTTATTGTTTTGTAAACCATTGACTACTTCAACATGATATAAATAAATGAAATTGCAAAACATGGTTTATAAATTGATTTGCAATTTGAAACGAATTTAAATTAAGAATTTTAGAATTCAATTTTCAGTATTTTCAAAATTTTGGTTTTTAAAGTTTTGGAATATATTATTTGAAAGTATTTACGAATGGAAATCATTTCAAAAGACTAATTTTAAAAGAATTAAGTCTGTACTCTCTTCGTTTGTCGCTGGAAAATAATTTCGGTAATGACGACAGCCTCATCGACATTCATTTTCGAGTCTTAAAGTGGAGAGACCACTTAGTAGCTTTGCTACACTTTTGTTGGAAAATGAGTTTGATTTGAATTTCTTGAATATGATTTGATTTATATAATATATGTATATATCTATTTGAAAATGGATTGAAGTGAAACCGAAAATTTAACCCATAAGTATTTTGTTAAATAATGGTTTTCAAATATTGAAATGAAGAATTTTTTTGAATAATTGGATTTTCTAAATGAGAATTGGAATTTTAACAACTTAAAACAATTGAAGTAGGATAAAATTAATTTGCATAATACTCAATTGCATTTCTAAACCATATATAACTTACCTAAAATATTCTGAAAGTTTAAATGTTAAGTAAAATGAATTGAATAATTAATAGAAAATGCTATTTGGGTAAATAAATATGAACTAAGGAATAGTTTAAATTGAATTATTAAGTGAAATTGTGACGGCCTACCTCTATACTCACACTAACCAACGACACTACGGAGTAATGCCGTTGACTAGCACGAAAAATAAGACTGTTGAGGAGCGACCATCTGTGTAATTGCTTTGTGCGAGTACCGATATGCCAGATAAAATATCAGTTTCATTTCAAGAGGAAATCCAACATACTGATACAAACTCAAAGCTATTGCATAGTGGCTATGTGGTCTTCGAAAACAAGTATAGAATAAACATAACATAAATCAGTCAAAGATATCCATATCACTGAGGCGGAAACAGATATGAATATACCATATAAAAGTGTACATCAAAGTAGTGGTCATGTAAGATCCACTACATCACAAAAGAATAGGTACATGTGCAAGATAAAAGAATATGTATACATCAAGGAGTCTATATCTCGAATGTATAATAACAAAAACTACTAAGCTAAAGTAGTTAGTCCAAAAGTCAGATAATGGACCATGATAAGAAGTCAAGCAGAAGTACCTGAAATACCTCGGTCCGACGTGAGCATTATTTAAGAAGAAAATAATAAATGGACCAGTCTTGCTATAAATATCATAAAAAGTGAGATATGATAAGAGATACGACAAAAACGTATGACAACAATAATGCCGTACTGTGACAAGTATGCATCAGATAACAACAAAAATCATATAATATCTCAAATTTTCTCAAACACCAAAAAATGTCGTATTCTTTATTTTATTTATCAAGCCACAAATATTGACAAAACATATCAATGTAAATCACAAAAATTGGTGAAACACAAATTCTAGAAATCATCAATTAGAAATACAGAAAACACAAAGGGGGAGGCCTATCATAAACGGGAGCATAAAATCTCACCAACACATGTATCACAAACAGAAAGATATTCCATAGGTCTCTAACCCTTTAAAATACGAGATGCAGTCCCCCACGCGGACTAATGAGCGGAACATCGACGCACCCTAAAAGATATGCCTCATGGACAACTCTATCGTGGTACAGTCCCCACGCGGGCGGATGAGCCGAACATTGACACATCCTAAAAGATACGCCTCATGCACAGACTCTATCGTGGTACAGTCTCCCATGCGGACGAATGAGTCGAACATCGATGCACCGTAAAAGATACGCCTCATGCATGGACTCTATTGTGGTACAGTCTCCCACGCGGACGAATAAGCCAAACATCGACACACCCTAAAAGATATGCCTCATTCACCAATTCTATCTTGGTACAGTCCCCCATACGGACGAATGACACGAACATCTATGCACCTTAAAAGATACGCCTTATGCACAAATTCTATTGTGGTATAGTCCCCCACACGAATGAATGATCCGAACATTGATGCACCCTAAAAGATACCCTCATACACAGACTCTAACGTCGTACAGTCCCCCACGCAGACGAATGAGCCGATTGCTCCACGAACGGTCAAAAGACCATGGGTCACTATCCCCCAAAATTGAGCCGAAACTCCACCGAATGATCATTATAGATCAATAAGTGTAAATTATACTAAGCTAGTAAATAAATTAGTTTAGCTTCATGCCCCATAACCACTGGCTTAACTTAAATATTTACGAACAGATTGTGGATTTCCACTCGAAAATTATCATGAGATTTCAATCGAACAATTCCATGAATTAACCGACGAAGTAAGCGCAAGCGTTTCATACCACTTTTCTTGCTAATTCGTTTAATTAGATTTCTTATACGAATGAGGTAAAGGTTTGTATATACTAATAGATATAAAAACAGTTTTAAATGCCAGCTTTGTATTAAAAATAATGTTGAAATCATTTTTGTGAAAGAGTTTGAATATTTACTACTAGTATAGAAACCTTTGTATTTTAAAGTGACAAATCACAGAAATAATTGTAAAAACAATCAATCCCCAAAAATTCACATACGAATACGTGAATCAAAACCATAGAAATCAATATCAAATCCATCAAGTGGATATTTCCAAAAATCCAGAAATAAGTCATCAAAGTCAATAATAAATGATAACAACTGACCGAATCAGCAAAAATCGATTGAAATTGGAAATACACTCAAAAACAAACAAAATAGGCAAATTGAACAGTTCCAAACGTCTAAAATTACCATTCGGACGTCTGAATCAAGGTTTTGGAAAAATGTATGCTTTTTCTCCTTTCTCTTTTTATATCTAGAACTATTTCAGACGTCCGAATTTTTCAACCAGACATCTGGAAATAGTTCTGGATTTTTCAACCAGACGTCTGGATTGTTTTCCAGACATCTGGATTTTGTTTCAAACGTCTGCATTTTTTCTCTGCCCTTTCCAGTCGTCTGGACTTCGTTTCAGACGTATGGACTTCGTTTCAGACGTCTGGACTTCGTTCCAGACGTCTGGATTTTTCAGCTAGGCAAAAAACAAAGAGGCTCAAAAAGAGCAAATCCAATCCAAATTGAGATCGAACGAGCGATGGATGCTAGGGATTTATGCCAGTCGATAACCCATCTTATAAGCTCTTCGATACACCACCAAAAGCATATCCAAATATCCAAGATAGGATCTTTAAAGATTTTGACTTAAAAACACCAAAATTGGAAAATTCACCAAAACAATTCAAATCAGAAGCAAATGAACATAAATAGATGTTAGGAACTCATACCTAACAACAATGAAAGTTATAGATGTAAATGTGAGTTAAAAAAATTCACCTTTAAACCCAAAAACAACGAATGAGAAGCTTTAAAACAAAGCAAGACCAATTCATCTTCAATGCACCTCCAGAATCATCAATCTATTATCAAAGGTGAAGTTTTTCCTAAGTTAGGTTATAGGAATTTCTAGAAATTGAAGAGAGAATGAGATGGAGAAGATGAAGAGGATGCTTACCTAAGCTTCTCTTGGATTTTAGAGCAAGAAATTGAATTTCCTAAGAGAACTGGGGCTTAGCAATTTTTATTTCCCTTTCTTTTCCCCAATTTTTACTTTAGCTTGAAAGTGTTAGGAAATAAAAATGAATGATGAGAATAGGGGGTGGAGTTAGGGAATTATGCTAGGTTAATGGGCTGAAACCCAAACCCAAAACCGAATAGAAAAATTCTAGTCAACTCCAAACATATCGATGTTTTTACTCAAAAAGGTTGCAAACGCCATTTTGGACACAATGGAAGTGGTCTCGAGTCCTAATTCGATAGTTTATAGAAAGTAGCATTTCAAAATTTAATCTGACTAATGATGTAATATTTAAATAAAACATTTAAATGTATAATCGTAAAATATGTGGGTTGTTACAGACTCCCTTCCTTAAAGAAATTGCATCCTCGCAATACTTAAGAAGAAAATAAAGAGTAACATCCATAAAAGTATATCAACACAAAAGAAGAAATTTTGAAATGAGAAGTTCACCTTAAGGAGCATGAGAGAGTAAGTCCGGATGTGTTTGCTCAATGAATTCTCTAGATTCTCAAGAACAGTCCATTGGATTTGAGGACCATTGAACCTTCATAAGAGGAACATCTTTATTTGGAAGGTGTTTTACTTCCGAAGCAATAATATGAATAGGATGTTGCTCATAAGTAAAATTAGGTGAAACTTCAATCTCTTCAATAACAACGGTGTCAAGAATAGAATCGGAATCCCTAAGGTATTTCTGTAGTTGAGAGACATGGAAAACTTCATGAATATTCAACAGTTTGGTTTAGTCGGTTTTATTGAATTAATTGATATTCATTAAATAGTCCATTTTATATATTGGCCAGACTGTTATATATACTTAGATATGAACAAACTGCTATATATAACCGAACTCAAACTAAAACCATCTGCATCTTACAAAGCTTGACAGAATATATGTATTAACGAATATATGTTAAATAGGTTTTCAAATATATAGTTTATAATATACAATACTTAACTTTATACTTACTTACATACAGGTTTACAATTCACATGTAAAATATATAATTAACCCATGACTATATGTACATGTGACTAACAAGTGTATATATATAACAACCTATTATAACATTAAGCGAAATGTAAAACATTGAATAATATGTCTTCTTCCATATTATAATATATACTCAAAGCTTATTTATATAAATCAAACTATACATACATATTATAGTTTAAGTAAACCAATATACATACAACTTATGGCTTTATGTATGTATATATATTATACTATTATATAAACAAATGTCTCTATAGTAAAAATAAATAAACTTATACAACTTTATATATAAGAACATATACCCAATCTTACCTATATGAAGGAGAAGAAGGGGACTGGAAGAAAAAGGCATGACATGGCCACCGGTAGGGCGGGGCACGAGACTTCGGTAGGGGAAAGTGGAGAAGTTGTGTGGCCACGTGAGGATGGAGGCCGAGGAAGGAGGAAGATAAAGATGTGGTGGGGTGGAGAAAAAAAGGGGATCGGAGGTTGCAAATGAGTGGGTTGCTGGCGGGAGGTTGTGGTTGCATGCTCGGTGTGGGTGCGGCAATGATGGAGGAGGGGTCTCAGGGCTTCGGGTTGGAGATGGAACAAGGCAGGTGGAGAGGCCACTTAGGCACGGTGATGAGTTGGAGCTTATTCATGAGAGAAGAAGATGGGTTTCAAAGGAGCAAGCAGTAATTTCAACAAATTTATACGAACGGTGAATATAGGAATGGAAATGAGAAGTTTAAAGAATTGAATGCAAACGTACCATTTAATGCTAGTGAACAGAGGAAAAAAACTAAAACGAATACATATAAAGGTTGAATGAATAGCAAAGGTCACACGCTACAATTCAACTGAAAGATTAAAGCAAATTATTATTGTGGTCCATCTGCAAGTTTCAAATTTGAAAAGGACAGGGAAGTTAAAAGTCACAGTTTATGGTGCCCTTACAATGAACTATTAAATCGCTTTATCGCATATCGGACCTCAAAATACAGAAATGAATATACTGCAGAGATCAGCACGACGAGGCGAATAGAACAGTGTAATGATATCAGTGGTACGATCATCCGATCAAAAATCGATACCGGTACCAATTGCTGCTAAAACGCTAGAATTAAGATAAACGGAGCAATAGCAGTCATGATTTGGAGAACGAAATATGACATCATACCCAGAAGATGATTTACAAATTGATTGTGTAAAAATATTCAGGTTTGGAAATTATGTTTTACCATCAATTCTTAACTTATTTGAATTGAAATAGAATTTCACACGAAAATAAACTTCCATATTATTAGATGAGAATTTACCGTTTGTTAGGTTTTAATGGACATAATCCAAATATCAAATTTTTATTTTCAAATTTTCAAATTTCAAATTTTAAAATTTCACCAAAATTCAATTAAATACGTTATTAAACCATTAAAATTTTCGAGTCATTACACTCTCCCTCACTCAAAACTTTTCGTCCCGAAAAGGAAGAAGGTAGGAGAATAGAAACAACTAGAAAAAGAAAATAGATTGGAATACAAAACACAACCATTAGTTCAAAACCCATATAAATTTCAATTTTATACTAATTAGTATTCAACATTTTGGTTTAGTCCATTTTATTAAATTAATAAATAGTCATTAAATTCAAAATTGTTAGTTCAAACCGTTGATTCAAGCAATATAAATTTCATTTATTTTTAAACTTGTTTATATTCAACTAATTGATTTCAATTCATTTTATTTAATCAATCAAATTTATTGTGTTAACATTTAATTTATTTCAATTCCTATATTTTCATTCAATTGATTTGTTTTATTTTATTAATATTTATTTCAAAAAATTTCTTTCAAACAAAGTTTATTTGATTCATCTTACTTTTTTATTCCATTTGATTTCCCCTAAGTTAATCCCTCATATAATTTAATTTCAATTATTGTTCAGTTCATATTTATTTGTTTAACTAGCATTCTCCTTTATTTGTTAAATTTATTTCACTTAATATATATTTTGCAACATATATTACATGTATAAACATTTATTACAACAACCTTTTATTATTCAACAAATTCATTCTCTTTTATTACTCAATTTACTATCCAATTTACTATTCATAAATTTCCTTAATAAAATATCATTTTGACATCCTATTACTTATACCCTAATGTATACTACCCAATTACATTCTAATTACATTTAAACCTTTCTAGGTAAGTTACATAAATGTTTATAAATGCAATTAAATACTATACAAATTTTTCATCTATCTACAACATTTATATTAAGCCATACTTTTAGTTGAATAATTTATTACTTAAGTTTTCTCCTTGTACAACCCTATATTATATCCTAACATGTTAACTTTTGAATATTTTTGGTAAGTTATATATATTAGAATGTAATTTAGTGCTATACAAATAAGTTTGTTCAAATTCATTATTTCAGGTTGGTTAAATTCTATATCATTTCAGATATTCCAATTATTCAACATTTCACTTTATTTCAATAATTGAAACCATTTCTTAATACAAACCTTAAGATACAAATTTATGGTTTCACTTTACTATTTTTAAATAATTATATACATATATATTTTATAAATCAATTTATACACAAGACGTTTAAACCAAATCCATTTTTTTCAAAACAAAAGAGTAGCAAAGCTAGTAGGCTGATTCTCCACTTCGAGACTCGAAAATGAATATCGATGGTGCTGCAGTCATCATCGAAATTATTTTCCAGCGACAAACGAAGAGGGTACTGATTTAAAAACTTTAAAAATTCTTTGGAAAACAATTATTATTTGAAAATACTTTCAAATAAATAATCGATTTTATTTTTCTAAAACTTTGAAACCCAAATTTGAAAAACACCAGAAATTTTAAATTCTCAAATCCTTAATTCATTTCAATTCCAAATCAATTTATAAACCATGTTTTACAATTTCATTTATTTATACCAAGTGACAATATTTAATGGTTTACAAAACAATTAATGAAAATCAAATATTATCATCCTTAACAACCAATTTATTTAACAATTATCTTTCAGAAAAATTTATACTTACACATATAATATAATCATACAAAATTTATTTCATTTACCAATTTGACAATAATATTGTGCAAGTTTGCTCTGTTCAAGTGTTTTGGAATCCTTATCGATAACGTTAGCTAGGTGAATTAATCGAACCCAAAATTCAAACTTAACAACTCAAACAACACAAAATAAAACATTTTTATATTAATTTCAAATACACTGCCTCACTCAATGCTTCTAGAATGGATTTCAAACAAAGATAGATCCAAATTCAGAGGAACCCTAATCAAAATAATTCTGACTAGGAAGATAGGCTTGAAACGAAGATAAGATGATTAAATAACAAAATAGAAATATGGATAGACTTATATAAATCGGAGGCGACCTTAATCGGGTCAACCGTGACTTCAAGAATAAGATCGATATGGAATTCCGAAGCAAATCGTCATCTGATTACATGAGAATAGAATTCAGGCATAACAAGAGAAAGTAGCATCTAAATCAAGGATACAGAAATCTTTGGTGAATCAATGCTCATTGTAAAGGAGTTACACCACTTTACAAATCATACTAGATTGGCGGGACCATTGATTCGTTAGATATCATCCTAAGTGTAGTTATGTGGTACTCTAGAATTAGGAAAACATGAATAGGAAGGGACCAGAATGGATTTTAGAACGAATGTGGAAGTTGCAAAATTCAAAGAAAACCAAGTCATAGAGGAAAGACACAAGCTCGAATAAAGGTGATTCTGTAATTAAATTTACTTTATACGCTAAGTTTTTCCTAAAACCGGAGCTCTGATACCAGCTGTAACGACCCGGTATCTCGTGCCATTCGCATCCGCACATGTCGGACTTGAATTGCTTAAAATATCATATTGTTAATTTAAATTTGGCAAAACTCAGCATATACAATAAATAAATAAATCACAGAATCACAGATATAGAGTATTAAAATAATATGCAGCGGAATAGATAAATAGTAGTTCATGAAGCTACTATATAAACATCGGAGTTAGAAATAAAATACAACAGAATATCTCAAATACAATGAAGTCTCGAATACAAATAGATGATATCTTTGAACAAATCAACTGGAAAAGCTGAAAGTTGAATCGATATTTGGATCTCCAAGCGAAGTTCCAAACTCCAAAGGTGAGTCTCAAATGTTGTATCACTTGGTCTGACCCAAGCTTAAAGCAAAACAAAAAACACTCGAGTCAGGATTAACATTCTTATATTAATAAATCTAACTCAAGTGAAATATCAACATAAATACAAGTAACTCAAAGGATGTTTGGGATAACCCTCCTCTAAGCATCCATGGAACTATCTACTATGTAGTAATATACGCTATTATAATATGTCGACAGTAAAGTAAACTATTAAAATAGCGTTAAGGCGTTACCTATGTCCCCCTTAACACATTTAATATAATGTCGTAGTCTATACAGATACTGTAAACTCCACCCGCGAGTGGGCTATCAGGGAGCACTCCATGGGTATGACACAAAACAAACTCATAGAAGGCATGCTAAGGCATGCGACAAGGCACTCGAGGCAATGCCAGGATAGATATACCGTTTGCGGATCCGGACTGGTGGTAACGCATAGCAACTACTATCGCCCACCTCATGACACATTCCCAAATCAAAAGGGTGCACCCAATCACATCACAAAAGCAATAGAATGGTATCGAAGAAATGTGTCCGATCAGAGGAATGACCTCACTTGGCCCAGCATGGCTCCTGTTTTAGCCGCATCAAGCTGACTCATGGGGGTCAGGGCTACGTAAATACCATATAGAATCGCCACCAAACCATCCTACTTCATTTTGGAATCTCCACCACGTACACAAGTGTTAAAGTGGTTTTCAGTATTGGCCGAGAGTATGACAATATCCGATCCCAGTCTCTTTAACAACCATACGTAATTATAACACCGTGGTCATTGCAAAACAGTTTATACTTCAAAGCCAGAATATCATATCCATTTCAAAACCATATCAATACGATATAAATTTTCACTTCAAATATACTCATTTTCAAAATCATAGCACTTTCAAAGTTATAACATTTTTGAAAGTAAGTACTTGAATTTATAACAATTTGGAAATTAATAACGCTTTGGAATCATAATACTTTGAAAAACCATAACTTTGAAATCATGACTTCCACCGCTGAAACAGTTTAGATATTGATAATTGTATATATAGTAAAATAGTTTATAAAATAAAATAGTTTATATAAAAGTAGTTATAAGTTAAAATAGTTTATATTAAAAATAGTTTATATTAAAAATGATTTATATTAAAATAATTTATAAAGTAAAATATGATTTAGAAATACTTTATATGATAAAATAGTTTCCTAAAATTTCAAAAATCGATTCAATTCCAAAATAACAATTTAATTCATTCTAAATTCTTCAACTTCATTTCAATTCAGTTTCTTAATAAATCATTTCAAATTATATCGATTTCAAATACAGATTTAAAACACAAAATAAACCATTTCAATTTCAGTATATTTCAAAGCATAAATATTCAAACATTTTCAAAACTAAATTTGGTGATTTCATATATATCAAAATTTAACTTTATTATTATTTAGTTTGAAATGTTTGCTTAATAAATCCAATACTTTTAAATAAAACCTCAAATTTCAAATAATTGAATGTTCCTTCAACTTATTTAGAACTTGAAATATTCATTTAATCGCCTTAAACAAAAATCAAGTTACAAAATTATATCTTTTTAAAAATATCAAATTCAATAAGTTTCAAATTGATTTTAATTAAATATAATTATTAATTAAATACAATTTCAAATAAATTCAAATTTATCAACCCAATCTTAACTTATAAAATCATTTTAAAATCTATTTTAAAATATAATCTTAAATAAATACTTAAACATCCTATTAAATTTATTTATATATTAAATCTATCTATATATTCTAAAAATGGTAAAATTATAAATAAATTCTTAAAATTTTAAAATTTCAAAATTAACTTAATACTATACAATTTCTAAAACATATAGATTTAATAAATCTAAATTTTAAAACTTTATAAAAATACGTTTATATATAATATCTTAAAAATAATATTTATCAACCATAAATTTCTTTTCCAAAACCATAGAAATCATTTTCAAAATATTTATATATAGACCAACAGTGTCTGTATATAATTTTCTATCCTATGGTCAAGTGATATGGATATTTATCATTTCAATCCCTAATTTAAATATATACGGGTATATATCATTTCAACCCGCAATCCCAAATTCAATTCAAATGAAAATCGCTTGGGTTTATCATTTCAACCCATAATGATTTTCTTCTATTCTACAGATCATTTGGGTATGTATCATTTCAACCCATAGGGAATTCTATACTAACAGGGAACTTGCAGAGTGGTAACTGATATGATAATAATATAACATGCATGTATCATCAATATAAATGACAGATAATGGCGTCAGATGTCACAGGTGAACAGATACAGATAATATCATATATATAGCAATGTAAATAACTAACAACAGCATATTTCAATTGTTGTACCAACAGAAATCAAATTTAATAAATATAAGAACGTTAATCGTGGGTGATTGCTCAACTTTCGAGGCTAGAGATGAACGAGAATTAGATGGGTTACGAATCCAAGCAAGAATTCTAAAGCAAAGCAAGATGGGCATAAATTTGATGAACAAAGCGAAGCTGGAAATTCGAAGCTGACGAAATCAAATCAAAACTGGATCGGTGAAGATAATTGATATAAGTGAACTTATATATATATATAACTATATAAAACCATATATATAAAGATCATATTCTAAATTTTTCAAACATAATATATATATATATATATATATATATATATATATCAAAATCCATTGTTTTTAAATTAAAACCCATATATTGGACTCAACGCATATACATCACATAAATTTGAGAAAGCTACTTACTTATATATATATATTATAACAACTAAACTGACAAGCTTGCATTTTATACAGACATCACAAACACATTTATGTCAAAATCAATATAATTAATATGAATATAATATACAAACAACATGCTATAAAATGACTGTCATATATATAAACTTATATATAAACTTATATAACTTAATATATGTAACTGTTACCTAGTAACTTGTCTTGGGTACGAGTTACCAGTTATTATTCTGAGTGCCACTGTCCGACATCCCTTATTCGACCACTAGCACTTGGCTAGGGTGGCTCGGCACTTGGTCGCTCGGCATGGGCATGCCACTCGGCACGAGGCTCATTCGGCACAAGCGTTGTTTGGCACAAGCCTCGTTCGGCACAATGCCTTGTTCACCACAAGCCTCATTCGTTACAATGCCTCGTTTGGCATACGAATGTCGTTGGCATGAATTCCTCGCTCGGCGTGCGAATGCCGTTCGACCCGGATATGCGGCACAGCATACGAGTGCCGTTCGGCATGAAAGCCTCGTTCGACACTCCCTGTTTTGACCAACCTTGCTCGCATCATTTGGCAAAGTCACTCGGTAAGGGCGAACGGCATACCTTCGTTTCAATTCGCTTGATGGTCGTTGTAGGCAGTTCTCGACCGGCATACCTCGCTCGGCAATTATCGCTCGGCTTCCTTGGTTCGATGCGCAGAAGCTACTTACCATGGGCCGAGATACCTTATTCCTAGGTCTGTAAGCGAAGTCCAACACATCTCATCTATAAATAAAAGGGCAGAGGCACAGTGAAATGGACCTTTTTTCGAGAACACTGGGAGAATCTACTGCTTTCAAGACTCATTCTTTTCTGTTAGTACTTGTATTCAAGTCATTGTTGTACGGATTGTATCTGTATTCCATCATTTGTGAAAGCAATAAAGATCAAAACTCAAAGTGGGCGTAAGCGATTATGTTGAACCGCTATAAGTCCGGTGTTCTTGTTTTTGCAGTTAATTTAGCATACAGTCCTCTATTTTAATTTATTTTCTTCATTAATCTCCCCACATAATCTTTCTCAAGGGAGTTAGTGACCAATTCCGGTGCTAACGTTTTGGTGCTTTCATTGAGAATGAACTCTCAGGCCGCTAGGATCGACTTTGTAGCTACTTGATTGAAGAAATCCCCCAGGGTGATCTAAGTTATTTATAGGAAGTCCGTTGATTTTACACGAAGTTTCCACCAATAACTCTACCATGGGAAGACCACGTGCCAGATCAGCCTCCCATAACGTGGATGTCAATGAGACTGCTAGCGTACAACAAATAGGACCTAGCAATCAACAAGCAAATCAAGGTGCAGGAACCACCGCCCAAAATCAAATGGAAGTTGTCACCAGAAAGGAGTTCAACGAGTTGATGAGAGAACTTATGGAAAGCAGAAGAAACTTAATGGGCAGATTCAAGCTAACACTAACTTCATGACTCAGCTTATTCAGCATTGGCATCAGAATGTTGGAGATAGCCCCGTTACTTACTCTTCACCTGACAGCTCGACTTCGTTCGATGAACCTCCCAGGTGTAGACGTCGTAAAACTGAAACAACCCAAGTAGGTGCTGCTGATCGATCAGCTAGGGATCACTTACACCTTGGTAGCCGCACCCATGCTGAAGCAAAAAACTTAGGTTCTGGAGTGCGTTTGGGAGCTGGACGGTCGGCCCATCAAGGTCCTAATGAAGCTGGTCCCCAGGATACATATTTGGAAGACCTTCAGCAGAGGAGACACAAACAAGAATGATCGCACGGGGCAAATTCCAACCTTCTACCTTCTATACAAACCCCTGATCCATCGGCTATAGTCAGATAGCTGATGAGAGAAAATCAAGGCTTGATCAATGAAAATTGGGGAATATCTAGGAATCATACTCCATTCACAGATACCATTCTACAGACCAAGTACCCTAGAAAGTTTAGCATGCCGACCATCCCGTCCTACGAAGGGAAGATTTATCCACGACAGCATATGATCAGGTATGAATGGTGATGGATTTAGCGAGAGCGAATGATGCAACTAAGTGTAGATGCTTTCCAATAACTTTATTCATAATCACCGCCATGTGGTTTACTCGAATTCCCCCACGGCCTATATCTAGCTTTGATGAATTGGCGATGAAATTTGTAGAATAGTTCAAAATACACGCCACTCGTCCCAAGGATGTGATGTCCCTATCTAAAGTAATTCGGGCTCCAGGGGAGTCATTGAAGGAGTATTTGCAAAGATTCCACGTTGCTGCTACTGAAGTTAGCAACCCCAACGACCATGCTATTTTGATGGCTGTGATGCGAGGGGTAAATCCGGATTCAAAATTCGATAACTGGCTGGCGGGAAAGCCTTCAACTACATTGGAACATTTTTATTCAAAGGCACACCAATTTATAAGTTGGGAGGAAGCCAGATGGACAAGGCGAGATAGTGCACCTGTGCCTGGTAAGGAGACTGTGCAGAGCAACATCATTGTAAAGCAATCAGGTGACAAATCTGGGAAAGTCCAAGTCAATGTTCGAAATAAGCTAGGACAATCTAAAGAGTCCGGAGGAGGAAATCCTGGAAAGAAAAGAGAAGCGGGAAAATGGAAGCCAAGGATTCCAACTTACAATGAATACACTCCTCTAAATGCATCTTTAGAAAAATATTTACCTGTCAACTTGTAATACTTTTCAATACCGAAAGCCATGTCCAACAGAGTCCACGGAGGAACGAAAGCGGACTGGGAAGTATTGCCGCTTCCATGAGACTTATGGGAATAGTATAGAGGAATGCAGACACCTCCATGATGCCATCAAACGGCTGATTCGATAGAAAAGGTTACAGGAGTCAAAAACCCGTAGGAAGGTAGACAGGGAACATCAGACCCTGGACATGGGAAAGCTCCACTCATCCAGAGGAACCTGCCCGAACTGTAGGTAGACTAGTCATAAACACTATAATCGGTGGACAACATCCTACATACAAGAACTGGCAGGAAATGGAGCGGTATGCTAAATCCTTAAGGCGTGCAGATTATGAGTTGTTCGAATGTGGAGGATAGAAACCCCTCTAAACAGCAGCGCATGATGACGGACAATATAGTATTCAAGAGCCGAGATGCTGAGGCTCCTACGGTTGACCCGATGGTTATATCCACGACAATTGGGCCAGCGTTTATGAAGAGAATTTTGATTGATTATGGAATTTCTATTAACATCATCTTCAAAAAGGCATATAACCAAATAAAGATGGTGATGAAGGATTTAAAGCCATCTAAAGCTCGTATCCATTGCTCTAATGGTGTAGCAACCGATGCAGTGGGTTATGTTGAATTGCCAGTTGAACTTGGGCAAGGTGAACGTCGGATGGTGCGAATCCTACCTTTTATTGTTTTTGATTTTTATTCTCCATACAATGTATTGCTGGGTAGACCGGCCCTGGCAGAATTTAGGGCAGCTTTGGGCCTAGAGTATTTAACTTTGAAGATTCCGACAGAGAAAGGAGTTGGTGTGGTGCATGGCGATCAGGCGACCGGTCGTGCATGTTATGTGGATGAGCTGAGAGAGGCCGGTGGAGAGAGAAAGGAAAGGTTGCGGACAGCTCCGTCCACATCCGGATCACTGACAATTGACAATTAGTTCCTAAGCCCTAGCTCGAGCTACCTGATCGGATCTATAGAGACATAGATCCGAGAGATGATGATGAGGAACCCAAGGAAGCAAAAGCAGTACCGGCTGAACTAACGATGGACATTCCAGTCAACCAAGATGACCCATCATGAGTACTTATGATTGGATCATAACTCGACCCCTCGATGGCCGAGGACCTCAATGATTTCCTCCGAGCGAATCTGGATGTTTTCGCTTAGACACATTCTGATATGTGCGGCATTTCTTCCGCTATTACGAGTCATATCTTGAACATAGACCCGAGGTACGTACTAGTAAAGCAGAAAAGGAGAGGCATGGACTTAGAGAGGTCCGCTGCTCTCTGAGAGGAGATGGACAACCACAAAGCTAATGGGTTCGTCCGCGACGCCCTCTACCCTGAATGGGTGTCTAACCCTTTTCTAGTGAGGAAAGAAAATAGGAAATGGAGAACCTGCTTAGATTACTATGATCTGAACAAAACATGCCTGAAGGATAATTTTCCTTTACCCAAGATTTTTCAGCTGGTTGACTCAACAGTGGGACACGAGTTACTGTCATTTATGAACGCGTACTAGGGATATAATCAAATCCTAATGCACATTCCAGATCAAGAGCACACCAGTTTTGTCACAGACATTGGACTATATTGATATGTAGTGATGCCTTTCGGATTGAAAAATGTGGGAGCGACTTACTAGCGTCCGGTAAATCTAATGTTTAAAAACCAGATAGGTAGAACAATGGAAGTCTATGTGGATGACATGCTCGTGAAGTCATAGCAGTCAAACGACCACATTCGAGACTTAGCGGAGATGTTTGATATACTCGAATATTATGGAATGAAAATCAATCCTTTGAAGTGTTCCTTTGGCATTGCGTCAGGGAAGTTTTGCATTTCATTGTTAATGCGTAGGGAATTGAAGCTAACCTGGAAAAGATTCAAGCTATTCGAGACATACAAGGGCCCAAAACAATAAATCAAATACAAAGCCTGAACGGAAAGGTAGCCACGTTGAGTCGATTCATATCGAGAGCCACAGATAAGTGCATACTCTTCTTTGATGTACTAAAGAAAGGAAAGAGAAATTTTTAATGGATGCCCGACTGTGAGGATGCATTCCGAGCTTTATTGAGACATTTGGAAAGTCCTCCGGTACTGTCGAAGCCTATAGACCATGAAGTATTATATGTGTACTTAGCTGTATCCTAGCATGCTATCAATACGGCTTTGGTTCACGAGGAGGACTGAGTTCAAAAGTCGGTTTACTATGTAAGTAAACATTTCATGGGTGCAGAAAGAAATTTTCCTAAGATTGGGAAACTGGCCTACTGCTTGGTGATGATCACACAAGCTTCGTCCATACTTTCAGGCACACTCGATCAATGTTTATACCGACTAACCCTTGTATCGGGTACTCCAAAGACCAGAAACTTTTGGAAGGATGTTAAAATGGAATATCGAGTTGAGTCAGTTCGATATTACCTACCTCCAAGAAGGGCCACCGAAGGGCAAGCGCTAGCAGACTTCATCGCTGAATTCACCATGCCAGACGAACCAAATAGCCACGATGTTATTCCTCTCATTCAATGGAAACTGTACACCGATGGGGCATCTAACGACCGTTGCTCTGGGGCTGTATATTTCTTGTGACTCCCGAAAACCGGTCAAATTGTAACGCTTTGAAGCTCAATTTTCCAGCAACAAATAACGAAGCCGAGTATGAAGCATTTATTGCTGGCTTGAAACTTATCAGGGAACTGGGAGTAAAATCGATTGAAATCTTTTGTGACTCATAATTGGTGGTTTACCAGATGCGGGGGGTCTATCACCCGAAGGGACAGAGACTTGCCCCATACTATGCACGGGTTCAATAACTGCTAGCAGACCTTGAATATTATGACATTTCGCATGTCCTCGTGAACAAAACAAAGAAGCCGATTCATTGGCCAAATTTGCAAGTACTGGCGATGCATAGCAAATAAGATTGGTTCCCATTGAAACATTACATGCTCCGAGTATAAATGTGTTGGAGATAGATTTCGTGTTACAAACAGAAATCGAAAAGGAGTCATGGATGACCCCATTCAAGCAATACTTGCTACACGGGGTCTTGCCTGAAAGAAAAAGCGAAAGACGGAAAGTCATTCGTAAAGCTTCACGATATGTAATGTAGGACGGAATAATGTATTGAAAGGGATTCTCGACCCCCTTACTCCGGCGCATTGCCCATAATGAGATAAAATGAGTCTCGAAGGAAGTCCATGAAGGAGAATGCGGTGACCATACTCGGGGGTCAGATATTAGTAAAGAAAATCCTCCGCTATGGATACTATTGGCCAGCTGTAAATCGGGATGTTGTAGACTACATAAGGAGATGTGAAAAATGCCAGAAGTATGTAAAAATCCCAAGAGCTTCGTCGATGGAACTACAAAAATGGTTAGTCCCTGGCCGTTTGCAATATGGGGATTGGTTTAATCGGTTCTTTACCCATATCCAAAGCTGGTGCAAAATACGTAATAGTTGCAGTCGATTACTTTACCAAGTGGGCAGAAGTTGAGCCCTTAACCACATTCACTACCAAGAAGGTCATTAATTTCGTTGTACGAAACATTATATGCCATTTTGGCATCCCGCGAACTGTCATTACAAACAACGAAACTCAATTCGAAAGTAGGGAGTTTAAAGTTTTTTGTCAAAAGTATGGCATTGAAAAAAGGTTTGCAGCAGTTGCTCATCCAAAAGCCAATGGAAAAGTAGAAGCCATGAACAAAATAATCAAGTCCATTTTGAGAAAGCGTTTAGAAAAGGCTAGAGGCAAGTGGGTGGATGAACTTCCAATGGCACTTTGGAATTACAGAACCACCCATAAGTCCGCGGCTGGCCACACTCCATTCGCTTTAGCATATGACACAGAAGCTGTTATACCTTTGGAACTTGAAGTTCCTTTACATCGAGTAACACATTATTGCCCTAAGACAAATCGGGATCTTTTACTGGAATCACTGGACTTCATTGATGAAAAACATAAAGAAGTTGATTTGAGGGCGGCTACATATAAACACCGAGTCATTCAATATTATAATAAAAATGTCCGACCGAGAACCTTTGATGTGGGCGTCTCGTTTTGAAACGAGTTTTACCGGTCCCATCGCATATGAATCCAACATGGGAAGGCCCATACGTCATTGAACGGAGGCTTAGAGAGGGAACTTTCAAGCTAGCGATCACTAATGGCGCAACACTTCCCCGATCATGGAATAGCAAACATCTGCGGCGTTATTCGTATTTTGTTCGCAATTATTTCCAGTATATTTTTATCTCATTGATTCTTAGTTTTCGGCATGTAATAAGACAATTTAATTTGTTTTCATTAATAAAGGCTTGAAGCCATCTTTTCCATGAATTATTGATGTTTCCGTGTATATAATTCTATGGAAAAAAAACTAGAGTTACATTATTATATCTGACGTATAAAGCGCACAAACAGTCAAAATCTCCAAGTCCCAGAGTGCGTACTGGAGTACTCTAAGTCCCCAGAGTGCGGACTAGAATATAAACGACTTAAAATCTCCCAGTCCCAGAGTGCGAACTGGAGTACTCTAAGTCCCTAGAGTGCGGACTAGAGTATAAACGACTCAAAATCTCCAAGTCCCCGAAGTGCGGACTGGAGTACTCTAAGTCTCTAGAGTGTAGACTGGACTATAAATGACTCAAAGTCTCTGAGTCCCCAGAGTGCGGACTGGAGTACTCTAAGTCCCCAGAGTGCGGACTAGAGTATACACGACTTAAAATCTCCAAGTCCCTGGAGTGTGGACTGGAGTATGTCTAAGTCCCCAGAGTGCGGACTAGAGTATAAATGACTCAAAATCTCCAAGTCTCCAAAGTGCGGACTGGAGTACTCTAAGTCCTCAAAGTGTGGACTAGAGTATAAATGACTTAAAATCTCCAAGTTCCCAGAGTGTAGACTGGAGTACTCCAAGTCCCTAGAGTATGGACTAGAGTATAAACGACTTCAAATCTCCAAGTCCTTGGAGTGCGGACTGGAGTACTCTAAGTCCCCAGACTGCGGACTAGATTATAAACGACTTAAAATCTCCAAGTCCTCAGAGTGCGGACTGGAGTACTTTAAGTCCACAGAGTGCGGACTAGAGTATAAACGATTTGAAATATCCAAGTCTCCGGAGTACGGACTGCAGTACTCTGAGTCCCCGAAGTGTGGACTAAAAGTATTCTAAGTACCCAAAGCATGAAACAGAGGATATACGATTCTCAAAAAATTTCCAAGTCACATGGAGGTGAATTGGAGCTCGGGTAAATCACCAAATGTCAAGTTATGGTAACAAGTTAGATGGTAAACTGAACGATAAAAGTCATTCGAAAGACAAGGAAACTAGATTTTATTAATCAATCCAAAATGAGGTCCACTACAATTCCTCCAGAACTCGGAATCAAAGTCTATTTATGTTGGCCATGAAATGAATAAAAATAATTTTATAAAACTAACTAACTCTCGTCTTATGAGTGAAACAACTGCTTCTTTGGTTTCTTTTCCTTCCTCGTTTTCTCAGATGGCTCCTCCCCAACACGTTTTCGCTTGGATGTTTGCTTGATGGGGAAGTAACATTCAAGGAAGGAAGAAGGACTTCTAGTGGCCTGGATTCACAAGGGAGAATGAGCTTCAAAGGCCTGTGATGTGCACATAAATGTGTATAATTTTGCCAACATATTAAATCTATTTGAATTAAACAAATGATCGTATTGGGTATTTTAACTTGTTTTAACCAAAATCCATATTAATTCCAAACTGTAACATATCCATCTTCATATAGGGGCAAAACGATCATTTGTGTGCATATATTTCTTTGAGAAAAATTAATTGGAAATTTATACATATTTGTGTAGGAATTTGATCTCAAATAGGAGTGGGTTCATGAAGACATATGCATGCACAAAATAATCACAAAGGAAAGAAGATGGAAATAATTCAAAGTGAAGAACATGGAGGACCCCACTTACCCACCTACCTTAATGTACAAGTTAGAGGCTAATGCACATGCTTATGGAATTAATGGCTTCATGTACACTTAAATGATGATTAGTAGAAGCTAATGATTACTTGGCCTCCACACTACCTCAAGGGTATTTTAGGCATTCCCCAAAAATATGAATTAGGGTTTCATACATGTATAAATACCCATATGTTTCATGTAATCTCTCTCTCCCACTTAGTCTCTCTTTAATTTAGTTTAGATCAAATAAAAGAAAGCTCTCTTTCTCTTTTCATGGCTACTTAGCCATTTTTATTTTATGTAATTTTCTTTTCTTTTTATACAATGTTAATTAGTGTTTCCTTTTACTTACATGTTCATTTCCTTTCATGCTAGTAGTGTAGATTTACTTTTATGCAAGTTGAATATTTTTCTTTTCATTTGCTTTCATTTTTCTTTCTTTTTTTGCTTTTATGTTGCTACCTACATTTGTTAATCAAATGACAAATATGAGAGGGTAAGCCCCTTCAATTTAGGGGTAATGAAGCTCTCTAATTATATAGCTTCAATCGTTTGTTAATTCATGGTCTCTTTTTGTGCTTAATAATGATTAATGAAGTGTTTTATTTGTTGTTCTTGCTTTGAATTTGATAGCTTATATTGTTGACACCAAATAGGCTATGCTTAAACAATCATTAACACAAATGCATCTTCATCAAAATATGATTATGGCATAAGAAAGTGATTTGAAATTAAAATTTGATGGTCTATATTTCTAATCAATAGTTAATAGACCATACTTAAAATAGACTTCATTTTCATTTTCTTTGTCAAGTTTCATGAAAGTTAGTAAGTGCTTTAAGGGATGTGTTATAGTTTGATGGCTTTTGTTGGCTAATCAATAGCACAAATATGTCATACTTATGATAAGCCATCGATTAAAGCACTAATGACCATAAAAGGGAAATCATGATTTCATAGGTGTTAAACTACATGATCTAGAGAGTGGATTTATTCTCTAAATTGTCACTTAACTCTTATATTTGTTTCTCTTTTCTTTTAGTTAGTTAGTTAATTCTTTAATTCTCTAGCAAAAATTTCCATCGACTTTGGTATAATTTGATTGAATAGATTTTTAAAATCAACAATTCCCTATGGATTGAGCCGTATTCGTCACGTGCTACATTCGTACACCGTGCGCTTGCGGTTATTTTAATTATAAAATTCGCTCGGCTATTTTCTAGTTCATAGAAATTTGTAATTAAAATAACCGCAAGCACATGGTGTACGAATGTAGCATGTGACGAATACAGGCCGATCCACAGGGAATTGTTGATTTTAAAAATCTATTCAATCAAATTATACCAAAGTCGATAGAAAGTTTTGCTAGAGAATTAGAGAATTAACTAACTAAATAAAAGAAAAGAGAAAAAATATAAGAGTTAAGTGACAATTTAGAGAATAAATCCACTGTCTAGATCATGTAGTTCAACACATATGAAATCATGATCTCTCTTTTATGGTCATTAGTGCTTTAATTGATGTGCTTATCATAAGCATGACATATTTGTGCTATTGATTAGCCATCATAAGCCATCAAACTATAACTCATCCCTTAAAGCACTTACTAACTTTCATGAAACTTGACAAAGAAAATGAAAATGAAATCTATTTTAGGTATGGTCTATTAACTATTGATTAGAAATATAGACCATCTTATTTTAATTTCAAATCACTTTCTTATGCTATAATCATATTTTGATGAAAAGGCATTTGTGTTAGTGATTGTTTAAGCATAGCGTATATGGTGTCAACAATATAGGCTATCAAATTCAAAGCAAGAACAACAAATAAAACACTTCATTAATCATTATTAAGCACAAAAAGAGACCATGAATTAACAAACGATTGAAGCTACATAATTAGAGAGCTTCATTACTCCTAAATTGAAGGGGCTTAGCCTCTCGTATTTGTCATTTGATTAAAAAATTAGCTAGTAACATGAAAGCAAAAAAGAAAGAAAAATGAAAGAAAATGAAAAGAAAACTATTCAGCTTGCATAAAAGTAAATCTACGCTACTAGCATGAAAGGAAATGAACATGTAAGTAAAAGGAAATACGAATTAACATTGTATAAGAAGAAAAGAAAATTACATAAAATAAAAATGGCTAAGTAGCCATGAAAAGAGAAAGAGAGCTTTCTTTTATTTGATCTAAACTAAATTAAAGAGAGACTAAGTGGGAGAGAGAGATTACATGAAACATATGGGTATTTATACATGTATGAAACCCTAATTCATATTTTTGGGGAATGCCCAAAATACCCTTGAGGTAGTGTGGAGACCAAGTAATCATTAGCTTCTAATAATCATCATTTAAGTGTACATGAAGCCATTAATTCCATAAGCATGTGCATTAGCCTCTAACTTGTACATTAAGGTAGGTGGGTAAGTGGGGTCCTCCATGTTCTTCACTTTGAATTATTTCCATCTTCTTTCCTTTGTGATTATTTTGTGCATGCATATGTCTTCATGAACCCACTCCTATTTGAGATCAAATTCCTACACAAATATGTATAAATTTCCAATTAATTTTTTTCAAAGAAATATATGCACACAAATGATCGTTTTGCCCCTATATGAAGATGGATATGTTACAGTTTGGAATTAATATGGATTTTGGTTAAAACAAGTTAAAATACCCAATATGATCATTTATTTAATTTAAATAGATTAAATATGTTGGTAAAAATATGCACATTTATGTGCACATCAGCCTGTTCAAAGGTTCATCTAGCTCCACTACTTGGGGTGCGTCCTTGATCTCGACTTTCTTCCTTTTCTCTTCCGCAAATTGCTCCTTCATGCTCACTTTTGAAGTGTGTTCGAAGGTTCCTGTTGTCTCAACTTCATAACTTCCTTTGATGGGTGATGAAGTTTTAGACTTGTCCTCGTCAAGCGCCTCAATCACTTGAGCATCAGGACTGGGAGTCTCTCCCGCTTGAATAGCCTCACTCGTCTTCTCCTACATGGCATCATCGCTCCTTGGAGTTGGCTCGGGCTCATTACGAAAAATAAGAAGAGACAAATGTTAGAATACAATAACATCTTGCCGAAAACGACAGCTCTTTGAACTTTACGAAGAAAATTTATGTACCGGTTTCTTGCTAACTCTCAACCGTCCGGGGAGTCTCATCCTTTAGAATGGGAGATAGAACATGAATGTCAAGGCCAGAGTCTTCCGGGTCGTAACCAACGTGCTGCTCGAACGGATCAAGTACTTGTCGGCTATTCGATTGAGTAGGGGAGGAACCGGAGTCTCGGTTCAAAACGGACCGGCAATGTCGTTCTTTCCTTTTGATGAGGAGGAATCTTTGCTATAGAGAGCCTTCGCCGCAGACAAGTCTGAAGGCTCATTTCCCTTGAGAAATTCCTTTACTAAAGCCTCCTCATCAACCTCTTCAGTGCCCGACTCAACCTTTCTGATCTTTATCAAAGTTTCCCATGCCACCGCTAGAGATTTGAGGTAATCATGTCCAAGAAAAGTTAAGTCCCGATGCATAAGGACAGGGGCATATATTCTGCTATAAGCAGATCGAACCAGCACTTGATCTCCTCCCTATCGGCTTCAACAGTCGCCTCAAAACAAACATCGATGTTAGAGAGAACGCCATCTTTTTACCTTCCTCACGGGCTGTTTCCTTCAGTACTTCGACCCTGGAGAGCTCCTCATCCAATTTTGTTTTGAGAAGTCGAGTGGCAACAAATCTCGTTGCAATATTGTTGTGACTCCTCTTGAGCAGCTATTTTTTCTTCTTTTTCCTTGGAAAGTAGCTCTTCCAACTCTTTGATGCGCTGAGCAAATGCATCTCTCTCTTGTTGAACGGAATCTTTCTCTAAAGCTAAGGCCCCGCAGTGTTCAACCGCTTCGTCGATTTCTTTCTTATGTGTTGCCTCTAGACGATTAACGGCCATTGCTGTGGCTTTAGCACTTTTTTGGGCAGCTTCGAGCTAAGACTTGTATGAAGAGAGCTCTTCATCCTGAGCATTAATGCTGTCTTTGTCATGAATAGCTTCGAGCTTCAGGCGATCGACTTCGTGTTGGCGCTCGATAGACTTTCGAGACTTTTTCAGCTAAATGGACAAACGCATCATGTTGAACGAATTTACAAGCTATGGCACATTGTTTGACGTGTCTTGGAATGTGATGAATCACCGGGAGTAACTTCAGACCATCAAAGCATATTTTGGGGAACGTAGCCTTAAGCTCGGCTAGCCTCTTTGATATTAACTAATCTTGTGCGGGAGTAGGAGGAGTTTGCCTAGAGACTACAGATGTTTTGTGAGGTTCCCGGGATTGCCTGGTACTAGATGGACCAGAATGTTAGTCTTAGTGAGCCTCAGGCTAAGACCCCTTATGCGCGGCTTTCTCCTTGCCTTGCTCTGTTTGAAAAGGAGGATCGCGAGAGTAGGAAGACTGGCTATATGTTTTTCTTCGATAAGATGATTCTCGGGGGCGATAGTCTCGATCGCCCGTGTCATCTTTGTCCCGGCGTTTGCTGAAGCCCGAATCTCGTCTTGAGTAATGATAGATGACCCATGAAGACGGTCGAGTCCTTGAGTACCCCTCATATCACCTGCGTAGAAATTGAATGACGACAAGTTAGCAAAAAATAGAGTGATGGCTAAAATTTAAGTGCAAAGTGAAGTGCACGTGTTAATGTGTGTCCTAGTGATTCCCCCTGATGGACCAGCTTCTTTTTCTTTACTTATAGGAGTTTTTTCTCCTTGGTTGTGGGCTTAAGCGCCTACATCGCTTCTCATGAGCGAATGAAGCTTAAGGGCTTGTGGGTCATTGAAACCATAATTAAGAAAATCATCGAGAATAGTGAGGTCCGACAAGCCTTTCAAAGAACTCTCTAAATGTTGAGGAGAAGGCTCTCTCTCCACGATTGTGACCTTAGAGGTTCCACTCATTGTTTTCTTCCTCAACTTGTAAGCCAGTTTCTTCTTTCCCTTCGTAGGGGGAGGCGTTAATTCGATATCACGAACCTCAACCACCGGCTCTCGAGCGGAACTAACATTATCACTCGGTACTTTGGGCACTTTAGCTTCTCCAACCTCCCCCTCCTCAGGAGTGTCAGGGGAATCATGTGATGAAGGATCGGTGTGACTTTTGCCTTTGTCCAAGGCAGGTCCAGATGAAGTGACACCGTGAGGAAGACTTATTCAGCGACCTTCTGCCAATAGCCCAAATTTTGAGAGCGATTCGTTTGAAATAATAGATCTAATGTCCCGGTCTCCCGAAGGGACAGCTCGGGTAGCTTCAATGGCTTCAGAATACGCGGAGCCTTCGAACGCGGGTTGACACTTACGGAAAATGAAGAAAAGGTTTAGGAAGAATGCATTTCCTGGCGTGTACCACTATTAATCTAGACAAGGAACTTACACCCTTCCAGCCATTTCCTTGCGAAACAAAGGGCAGTGCACGTAAAACCATTCTTGCTTGTAGTTGACGAATTTGCTCCACGCCTCTATAAGGATTTGGAATTGGTTGTGCAGCTCGAGAAATATGAAAGATGGGCTGTCAGACCGCCTCTTGATATGATAAATATAGCGGATGTCGCCGGGAGTAGGGACACTAAGTAGAATGCTCATGAAGAGAATACACGTGCCGTATAAAAACGCATGGCTGTTGGGATGTAGTTGTGATGTGGCGATCTCTATATTGCAGCACATCATGCAGGAAGGGGTTAAATGGTGGCACGCTACCAACCTAGCACATAAATTTGTTGCAGGCCGTATATCCGATTGGGGGCAAGTGAGGATGATCTTGTCCCGATGGAACCAGCAGATCGTCGAAAAGGATTCCATGTATTGAGTATATGCGACGAAGAGCGCTTTCATTAATTCTCGAAGCTTGAGAATCGACCGGATTGTCTAGAAAGATCGCTGCATCTAAGGCATCGGGAGCCAACTCGACGGATGCAATCGTGGGGCTTAGAATATCTTGTACGGGAGTTATCGATGGATTTGAGGTCCCAATATTTCCTGTTAAGAAGTTGGCTCAGGTCTATCCGAGACAGTGGCAGAACTGGATTTTCTAGACATCTCTAATGAGTGTTGGATTTGATGAAACTCCTATCTAAACTATACTTGAAAAACAATCAATATTAGACATAACGACAAAAATATTCCCCGCGTGTGGTGTGTGAACTAGTGCGATCATTCAAGTATAAGTGTCAAAGAATTAATGGTCATCAAGCTGATAAAATAAAGTTAGCCTTCGAACTATCATCTTTGAAGATCGTCATTGCTGACCGTCTCCGAGAGTTTGTTGTATGATGGTTTCAATTCTGGACTCGGCATCGACACTGTATGTAGAAGTCTTTTGTTTGTTTTAATCAAGTTAGACTCAGGATTATAGTTGTTGAA
Source organism: Allium cepa (assembly GCA_030765085.1). Taxonomy (NCBI): domain Eukaryota; kingdom Viridiplantae; phylum Streptophyta; class Magnoliopsida; order Asparagales; family Amaryllidaceae; genus Allium; species Allium cepa. The sequence continues at coordinate 597,424,415 of CM060941.1, read as the reverse complement.
ACTGGGAAATTATCAGTCCGGATTAGTTTGATATGATAGTTTTCTTTAGTCCTTGCTTATTGTCGAATGATTAGTCATGGGAAGTCAGTGAATTCGACATGAGTTATGTCCAGTTTAGAATGATTTCGACTGTTGTTGCCAACTTCAAGGCTCAAGGCTGAGCGACATTCGAGACACAGGAACTAAATGCCACTTGGCCTAAATGCCGCTTGGCCTAAGTCCATCATTCGACACTCTCTATTTCGACCAACGTCGCTAGGCAACTTGGGTTCAAGCACCTTCGATTGGCATTCCCTGTTTCGACCACCTAAACCAAAAGGCAATGTCGATTCACCGAACGACTCACAAGGGGAATGCTGAGCCACACTCGCTCGGCATATCAAACCCACCTTGTGATCTCCAAATGGGTCGCAACACTACCCTCAAGTGGTTAAACCACACTCTTTTCCTCACATTGAACGGTACAAGGCCACAATCCCAGGCTATGGAGACCGCCCATGCCGACCGACCCACTCGTTTCCCTCCATCTCACTTCCACATAACCTAAAAACTCAGCATTAACAATCAGCCAACACCTCCATAACTCACTAAGCTCCTGCCGACCCACAACCACTTCCTCCTCCCTCGCTTGGTGGCTCAACAGGAGCCGTTGTCTTAGGAATCACCAATTCCAACCTAAGGCATGTTCGAACCTCGGTTTCGTCCTCATCGTCTATTCGACTACCACAATTCTCAATTTGAATAAGGCTCACGAAATCGAATTTCGTACAAAACCCCTAGCTCGAGAGAGTCAATTGAAATGGAAGTTCATACTAAGAGAGAGAGTGGAAGCTTGGGGAATCGAGAGATTTGAGATGGAAGTCCGTGTCGATTTGTTATCTGGGAGAGTTGCGGAGAAGCCGTACCGATTCAAAAAAAAGGAAGACTGGGGAGGTAACAAGGGTTCATAAGAAAGTCATGAGTTCCTGTGGAGTCGAAATGAAAGTAAGAAAGAAATGAAGAGAAGTGTCAGTTTATATAGGAAAGAGGAGAGGTGAACAGTCATCGACCGTTGGAACCGGTCGAGATATCTTGATGGCTCGGCACACGAGGCCTCGCTCGGCATTCAGGCCCCGTTCTGCATACGAGGCCTCGCTCGGCATTCAGGACACACTCGGCATTCAGACACCGTTCGGCATTCAGACCTCGTTCGACATACGAGGCCTTGCCCGGCATTCAGGTCCCGCTCGGCATTCGAACACCGTTCGGCATTCAGGCCCCGCTCGGTATTCAGACCCCGTTCGGCATTCAAGCCTCACTCGGCATTCAGAAGATCGTAAGAATCCACTATTGAGAAGCCAGAGCAAGGGCTTAAAGGAAGAAATGGATTGCTCATGGTTCAAAGCACATCGTGCTGATTTACACGATACGCTTTAGGGGGTAGATGTTACCCAGTAACTTGTCTTGGGTACAAGATACTGGTTATTGACCTGAGTGCCACAATTCGGCATCCCTTATTCGACCACCAGCGCTCGGCTAGGGTGGCTCGGCTAGTTGGCTCGGCGGTTGGTCGCTCGGCATGGGCATGCCGCTCAGTACAAGCCACGTTCGGCACACGCCTCGTTCGGCACAAGCCTCGTTCGGAAAAATGCCTCGTTCGGCTTACGAGTGCCATTCGGCATGAATCCCTTGCTCGACATACAAATGTCATTCGACCCGGATATGCAGTTCAGCATACGAGTGTCGTTCGGCATGAAAGCCTTATTCGGCACTCCCTGGTTCGACCAACCTAGCTTGGCATCATTTGGCAAAGTCACTCGGTAAGGGAGAACGGCATACCTTCATTTCGAGTCACTTGGTGATCGCTGCAGGCAGTTCTCGAGCGGCATCACTCGCTCGGTAATTGCCGCTCGGCATCCCTGGCTCGGTGCACAGAAGCCACTTACCAAGGGCCGAGATAACTTGTTCCTAGGCCCGTGAGTGAAGTCCAACCCGTCTTCGTCTATAAATAGAAGGGCAGGGGCACAGTGAAATGGACCTTTTTTCAAGAAAATTGAGGAGAGTCTACTGCTTTCAAGACTCATTCTTTTCGGTTAGTACTTATATTCAAGTCATTGTCATATAGATTATATATATATTCAATCATTTATGATAGCAATAAAGATCAAAACTCAAAGTGGACATAGGCAGTTACGCTAAACCACTATAAATCCGATGTTCTTGTTTTTTCAATTAAGTTAGCATAAAATCCTCTGTTTAATTTATTTTCTTCATTAATCTCTGTACATAATCTTTTTTAAGCATGTTAATGACCAATTCTAGTGCTAACAAGAACAGACCTTAAAGTATTAATATACATTTATATATGTATATATAGCAATAGAAATTTCACACCATAGGTCGATATCATATTGTATAGACAAATACATCTACCAGCTATAAATCTTTCTTCATTTTTTTTTCAAATGCAAAATTATATATATATAATTACATTAAAATCAATATTACTGTAACCTTTAACTCATATATATACATACGATGGCATATAAGCATATGTATATCTAACGTATGATGTAAAAAAACTGTAATATAAAATGCAGACAAATATAAGCCTATATATATGTATTATATTAAAATAAGAAGATGATAAATTATACAAACGAAAAAAAAATCTAACAACATATGTACATAACATATATTTTATATACTGACCAGACTGTTATATATATATACTTAGATATGAATAAACTGCTATATATAACCAAACTCAAACTGAAACCATCTGCATATTACAAAGCTCAATAGAATATGTATATTAACGAATATATGTAAAACATGTTTTCAAATATATAGTTTATAATATACAATACTTAACATTATACTTACTTACAAACAGGTTTACAATTCACATATAAAATATATAATTAACCCATGACTATATATACATGTAACTAACAAGTATATATATAATAACCTATTGTAACAGTAACCGAAATGTAAAACATTAAATAATATGTCTTCTTCTATATTATAATATATACTAAAAGCTTATTTATATAAATCAAACTATACATACATATTATAGTTTAAGTAAACTAATATATAACCAACGTATGGCTTTTAGTATGTATATATATATATTATACTGTTATATAAAAAATGTCTCTACAGTAAAGAGAAATAAACTTATATAACTTTATATATAAGAACATGTACCCAATCTTACCTATATGAAGGGGAAGAAGGGGACTGGAAGCAAGAGGCACGGCGTGGTCATTAGCAAGGCAGGGCATGAAACTTTGGTAGGGGAAAGAGGAGAAGTTGCATGGCCACGTGAGGATGGAGGCCGAGGAAGGAGGAAGATAATGATATGGTGGGGTGGAGAAGAAAAGGGGTTCAGAGGTTGCGAACGAGTGGGTTGCTGGCCAGAGGTTGTGGTTGCATGCTCGGTGTAGGTGCGGCAATGTTGGAGGAGGGGTCTAAAAGCCTCGGGTTGGAGATGGAACAAGGTAGGTGGAGAGGCCACTTATGCACGGTGATAGGTTGGAGGTTATTCACGAGAGAAGAAGATGGGTTTCAGAGGAGCAAGCAGCAATTTCAACAATTTTATACGAACGGTGAATATAGGAATGGAAATGAGCAGTTCAAAGAATTGAATGCAAACTGTGATAACCCGTATTTTTGGACATCTGGTAATTGAGTAATTTACTGATTTTACCATTGAGATATTTATTTTATTTGGTTGAACAAAATAGATTCTGATAATATAAATTTCTATTCCAAAGCAAAATAAAATATGATTGTTACCATTCATATATAAGATATTTATAGAATTGTATGATTTTGAATTTTACAATCTTCTAATAAGGCATGATTGCCTTATTAAATGAATATTGTAGTAAATAAAATCAGCATTTGAAATTCAATTGTAAACATCTTAGAAATAAATTGGATTTATAAACTCTGTATTTTAAAAACTAGTATATTTATATAAATTATTTATAAGTGTACAATTGGAAAACAATATCATTTTCTTTTAAGTTGTATAAATAAATAAAAGAGAAAGAATAAATATAATTAATTAAGATTAATTTAAGAGTAAGTTTAAGCATTAAAACATAAGACATTTATATAAGTGCAAATTTATAATATAAAAAAATTAAAAACATATTAAGGCATTTATACATATAAAAACTAAATTTAAAATATTACATAAATACATATAAAAACATATTTAAGCATGGAAACTACAAATGTAAATAATATGTGTACATAATTACAAACGTAAGCCTAAGAATAGATCTAAATACAAGTGTAAATTAAATATAGTAGGCTAATGACAAATGTGACTTATTTCAACAAGTGTCCTTAATTTATTTTTATTTTTAAAATGATTAAATAAAGAAAATATAGGTTATTTAAACGTCTCCATCCCTTTCTTTCATTTTTTTTCTCTGATCTACATTATCGAAATAAAGAAACAAAGAAAAATATAAACCAACAGCCTGTAACTAAAACCAGTGAACAAAATCAAAAAGAAATCAAATTTCAAACTTCAATCATCTTCGCAATCTACAACCTGAAGCACAACAATTCAAATTCAAGCAAATTCAAAAAGGATTCAACAACTCAAATCAAAATCTAACAACTACTACAGCTAAACCAAAGCAAGCTTCAAATCATTTACCAATTTTTTTTAAAAAAGGGATCAAGTCAAAATCATTCCAGGCTTATACCTGTACTTTGTTTCATTTTACAGGTGAGTACAACCAAATTTAAAAACTGTTTAAATCTGAAATATGTGAATGATGTTTGGAAAGATGATGTGTTAGTTGTTTTGAATGAATGAAATTAGATTTGCATGTTTAAAAATATGAAGTTATTAAGTATGTATTTTTGTATACATATATATCTCTCTGTTTATAGTTACAGGGTAAAAATTTAGATCAAAATTTCAATCTTCTCATCTAATCTCTTATAGGTTCTCGTATTCAAAAAAATTTGGTTCGTTTAAACATAACCTAAGATTTAAAAATTATTTGTAAGTAAAACAAGTTTGAATATCTACTGGAAAATGGAAAGACAATAAATTTTTTAAAGACATGAAGAATTCAAACATCATAATGCTTTGATTCACTAATGTAATTTTAAACATCCTCGAAAATCATGAATTTTAAGGGAATGTAGATTTTTAAGTTAGCGGTTTCTGTGAACTTTTGGGATGAACGGGATTGAGTATTTCGCTGATTTCCGGTGAGGCAAGCAACGTTGGAGGTTTAGGCTTGGCCAGGAGAAGGTTCGGAGAGGGTGGAGCATAGGAAAAATGGTGGATCAATTTCTCGAATGTCGGGGCGGCGAGGTGAGGCCAAAATAGGGTTTAGTGTTGGTTCTGGTTGACGATGTTTGAGTGGCTGGTGTGGCGATGAGGCGGCATCGAGTCAGGCCAGGATAGGGGGAAATGAAGCTGACCGTACGACGAAGGTCTGTGCAAGGTAGCAGGGTCTCTGGTGGACAGAGCGTGGTGGTGCGAGCGAGTTATTCGACATAGTTGGTGTCTGATGGTGCTTCAATTGTTCGATTTCATTTCTGGTAATCGTCGAGAATTCTAGAGGGTCGTATGGGCCGAGACGTTCGAAGGCGACTTGGTGGAGCCGTCGATGTTGGTCGGAGTTGCTCCGATCGTCGGTGCATATGCATGATATCGCTGGTGTATCAGTAGGTAAATGGTGCTGTTGAATTTGGGAAGTAGATGGTAACCCGGGTTTGATCTCAGAGAGGTGGAGCTAGAACTCGAATGTGGATTCGGGAGTGTACGCATGTATGTTACGAAGAATAGTTTAGCATAAAATTAAAAAATCAAAAAAAAAAATCATAACTTACTTTTCTTAGTTGTTTAAAATTTATAATCTCAAAAAATTATTAGCTCTTAAGCAAAGAACATATTAAAATTTTGTTTAGTTATTTCATGATTTAATTACATAACCATGATCATTGTTGAAAATCGCGAATTTTGAGCCTTGTTTGGTGAATTTTAATGTTTAGATGGGGAAGGGAAGTTAGGTTGAACGAAACTTAGGGGTTTGGCCAAATTCCAACGACCTAGCAAATTTCAGGGTAGAATAGTTGGTGTGGCTCAGGTAGCAGTGCATTCGCGAAAATTGTGGAAAAAATTCTTAGTCGTGGGGATCGATTAGACGAGCTCGATTTAGGGTTTTAGGTGGGGTCGGGTTTGGGGTTAGCTTCTAGTAAACGGCGACGGTTCAAGGTATTGTGTGTTGTGCGGTCCTGATGGAGAGGAAGAGGAAAGGTTGGCACATACTTCGGTGAAGTATGGTGATGATCGACATTGGGGTTTGGCGAGGCGGAGATATTGCGTGTTTTCGATCATGCCAGTTTTTAGGCAGAGGAGATTGACATCTGGAATGAGGAAAGTGGACACGTTTTCTAGTGGGTGGGTTAAGCGTTAGGATTGGATGTGACTCACGATGGTGGCAGGCAACGCGTCACGGTGGTTGTGGGGTGTGTGTACGTGCACACCTATGTGCATGTAGTTCTCGTGCACGATCTAGTTTGAACAACAGAAGGGAAGAACTAGGAGAAGGAAATAAGGAAAAGGGAGAAGTATAAGAAAATGGGCCGAAGGGAAGAAAAGTGGGCTTGAGAAATAGAAAAGGGGATTGTCTCGGGTTAAGGCTCGAGTGATATTCGGGTTGGACCCAAAGTAAAATTTAAACAGTTTTTAAATTTTATAATTGCAAATTATAAATTTAAATTTAATCTAGTTTAAACTATTATATGATAAATGTTTTTCAATTATTTGATTGAAGGAAGTTATATAATTTTTTAACTTAAATATGTTTAAGTTTAATTCTTATGTTATTTTAAAACTTAATTTATAAATGTAATTAAGTGTTAATTAAAGGATAAAATGTTTTAATTATATGTGTTTATCATAATTAGGTAATTAATAAAGATAATGATTTATCTTAAAGTTAATTAAGGTTTTGATAATTAAAGACTAATTTAATTAATTAAATAATCAATAAAGAGTAATTTATTTATTTATTTATTTAATGATTGAGGATTGATTAAATTGTAATTAAGATTAATTAATTTATAATTGGAGATTAATTAATTAAGTAATTAGAGATTAATTAATTAAGTAATTAGAGATTAATTAAATGATAATTAGGGATTGATAAATGGTAATTAAGAATTACTTAATTTGTAAATAAGGGTGATTAATTAATAATTAAGGTTTATTAATTAATAATTAAAGAATAATTAATCAGCAATTGAAGATCCATTAATCAATTTATAAGGTAGTTAAAGAATGATTAATTAATTAATTAAATGGTTTGTAATTAATTAATGATTGGTTAAGCAGGGTTAGGTGATTTGTTGTCCCTTGTATGTGACTGTGAAGCTATGTGATATGGTGCTTGGGTACAGATTATCTATCGGTGATGAATTGCTAGGTAAATATGTAATTCTGATATAAATAGGATTTTTTAAAACTTAAACAGCTTTTAAGATGATATTGGATTCGAGGAGACCGGGGTCGAGTAATCAGCAAATACACGAACCCACTTCGATTAGTATCTACAATAATTCTATTTAGATTTGATATGTGAAATTAATAGGATGGAATGGAATGATTTAAGTAATTGGACCATTAAAACTATGTAGTGGTACTTAGATATGGATTTGTGAAATAGTGTTGATTATAACAATTTTTGAACTTGTAGTGAAGTACGAGTTACCTCAGGTTTTAAATAAGTTTATGCATTAGTATTTCATGTTAGATGGGTTTACTCACGCTAGTTTCCATCCTGACGCGGGTGTTACTTTGATGTAATGCTCGGGTCAGACCGAGTATTACAGATTTTTCAATTTAGGGCATTCTGGAGCTCAGGAGGCGAGCTTGATTGCAGGAACGTATGGAGTATACCGTTGTGTATAGAGTTTGTATTGATGATAGTCTGAGACGACTGTCCAGTTTGTATATAAATGGTTGTAGCTCTGATGTATTGTTGTAAATTGACAATTACAGCTTTCTTTGTATAAATGCTATTATTTGATATTATATTTTGATCCGCTCTGAAATGTGAGATTCTATTTTTATTTTCTGTTCTTCTTCTATCTCTTTTCTTCTTTAACCTAACAATCTGGGATTCCCAGTGTTCGATTGTTCGGAACTTCTACAGTTGAACGTATTAGTGTCGAATTATCAAGGTCGAAAATTTTGGATCGTTACACAAACGTACCATTTTATGCTAGTGAACATAGGAAACATATTAAAACAAATATATATAAAGGTTGAATGAATGGTAACGGTAACATGTTACAATTCAACTGAAAGATTAATGCAAATTATTATTACGGTCCCACTGCATGTTTCAAATTTGAAAAGGACATGGAAGTTAAAATTCACAAATTATGGTGCCGTTACAATGAACTGCTAAATCGCTTTACCACGTATTGGAGCTCAAAATACAAAAATGAATATACGGCGGAGATCAGCATAACAAGGAGAATAGAACGGTATAGTTATATCAGTGGTACGATCATCCAATTGATATCGGTACCAAAATGCTGCTAAAAAGCCAGAATTAAGATAAACGGAGCAATAGAAGTCAAAATTTAGAGAACGAAATATGACGTCACACTCAGAAGATGATTTACAAATTGATTGTATAAAAATATTCAGGTTTGGAAATTATTTTATTACCATCAATTCTTAACTGATTTGAATTGAAACAGAATTTCACAAGAAATTAAACTTCCATATCATCAGATGAGAATTTACCATTTGGTACCTTTTAATGAACGTAATCCAAATAACAAATTTTTATTTTCAAATTTAAAATTTTAAAATTTGACTAAAACTCAACTAAATACGTTATTAAACCATTAAAATTTTCGGGTCATTACACTTTCCCTCACTCAAAACTTTTCGTCACAGAAAAGAAGGTAGGAGAATAGAAACAAACAGAAAAAGAAATAGATTTGAATACAAAACACAACCATTAATTCAAAAACCATATAATTTTCAATTTTGTATTAATTAATATTCAACAGTTTGGTTTAGTCCATTTTATTAAATTAATAAATAGTAATTAAATTCAAAATTGTTAGTTCAATCTGTTGATTCAAGCCATATAAATTTCATTTATTTTTAAATTTGTTTATATTCAACTAATTGATTTTAATTCATTTTATTTAATCAATCAAATTTATTATGTTCACATTTAATTGATTTCAATTCCATATATTTTCATTCAATTGATTTGTTTTAGTTTATTAACATTTATTGCAAAAAAATTCTTTCAAACAAAGTTTATTTGATTCATCTCATTTATTTGTTCCATTTGATTTCCCCTAAGTTAATTCCTCATATAATTCAATTTCAATTATTCTTCAGTTCATATTTATTTTTTTAACTAGCATTCTCCTTTATTTATTAAATTTATTTCGCTTAACATATATTTTGCAACATATATAACATGTATAAACATTTATTACAACAACCATCTGTTATTTAATAAATTAATTCTCTTTTATTATTCAATTTACTATCCAATTTTTATTCATAAATTTCCTTAACAAAATATCATTTTTGATATCCTATTACTTATATCCTAGTGTATACTACCCAACTACATTCTAATTACATTTAAACCTTTCTAGGTAAGTTATATAAATGTTTATAAATGCAATTAAATACTATTAAAAATTTCCATCTATCTACAATATTTATGTTCAGCCATATTTTTAGTTTGAACAATTTTTTACTTCAATTTTCTCCTTGTATAACCCTATATTATATCCTAACATTTTAAATTTTGAATATTTATGGTAAGTTATATATATATATTAGAATATAATTTAGTGCTGTACAAATAAGTTTGTTCAAATTCTTTATTTTAGGTTGGTTTAATTCCATTTATCACTTCAGATATTCCAATTATTCAAACCTTTCACTTTATTTCAATAATTGAAACTATTTCTTAATATAAACCTTAAGATTCAATTTTCCGGTTTCATTTCAAACTATTTTGAAATAATTATATAGATATATATTTTATAAATTAATTTATACACAAGACAATTAAACCAAATCCAATTTTTTTCTTTCAAAACAAAAGTGTAGCAAAGCTACTAGGCGGCCTCTCCACTTCGAGACTCGAAAATGAATGTCGATGGTGCTACATTCATCACCGAAATTATTTTTCAACGACAAACGAAGAGAGTACTAATTTAAAACCATTAAAAGTTCTTTAGAAAACGATTTCTATTTAAAAATACTTTCAAATAAATAATCGATTTTATTTTTCTAAAACTTTGAAACCCAAATTTGAAAAACACCAGAAATTTTAAATTCTAAAATCCTTAATTCGTTTCAATTCCAAATCAATTTATAAACCATGCTTTACAATTTCATTTATTTATACCAAGTGACAATATTCAATGGTTTACGAAACAATTAATGAAAATAAAATACTATCATCCTTAACAACCGATTTATTTAACAATTATCTTTCTGAAAAATTTATATTTATATATGATATAATCATACAAAATTTATTTCATTTACCAATTTTACAATAATATTGTGTCAGTTTGTTCTGTTCAAGTGTTTCAGAATCCCTATCGATAACGTTAGCTAGACGAATCAATCGAACCCAAAATTCAAACTTAACAACTCAAACAACACAACATAAAACATTTTTATATTAATTTCAGATGTACTCCCTCACTCGATGCTTCCAGAATAGGTTTCAAACAAAGATAGATATGTAAATTCAGAGGAACCCTAATCAAAAGAATTCTAACTAGGAAGATAGGCTTGAAACGAAGATAAGATGATTAAATAACAAAATAGAAAGATGGATAGACTTATACAAATCGCGGGCGACCTTAATCAGGTCAACCGTGACTTAAAGAATAAGATCGATACAGAATTCTGAAGCAAATCGTTATCCGATTACAAGAGAATAGAATTCGAGCATAACAAGACATTGCAGCATCTAAATCAAGGATACGGAATCTCCGGTGAATCAATGCTCGTTGTAAAGGAGTTACACCACTTTACAAATCATACTAGATTGGCGGGACCGCCAATTCGTTATAGATTTCATCCTAAGTGTAGTTATGGGGTACACCAAAATTAGGAAAACATGAATAGGAAGGGACCAGAATGGATTTCAAAATGAATGTGGAAGTTCCAAAATTCAAAGGAAACTGATTCAAAGAGGAAAGACTCAAGCTCGAATGAGGTGATTCTATAATTAAATTTACTTTATACGCTAAGTTTTGCCTAAAACCGGAGCTCTGATACCAAATATAATGACTCGGTATCTCGTGTCATTCGCATCCGCACATGTCGGGCTTTAATTGCTCCAGTTTATTAATTTAAATTTAGCAAAACTTAACATATACAGTAAACAAATAAATCACAGAATCATAGACACAAAGTATTATAATAATAAGCAACGAAATAGATAAATAGTAGTTCATGAAGCTACTATACAAACATCAGTGTTAGAAATAAAATACAGCAGAATACCTTAAATACAACGAAGTCTCGAATACAAACAGATGACGTCTCTGAACAAATCAACTGGAAAAGCTGAAAGCTAAATCATTATTTGGATCTCCAAGAAAAGTTCCAAACTCCAAAGGAGAGTCTCAAAATGCTGTATCACTCAGTTTACCTCGAGCGTAAAGCAAAACATAAAACACTCGAGTCAAGATTAACATTCTTATATCAATAAATCTAACTCAAGTGAAATATCAATTGAAATACAAGTAACTCAAAGGATGTTTGGGATAACCATCATTTAAGGATCCGTGGAACTATCTACTATGTAGTAATATACGCTATTATAACATGTCAATCGTAAAGTAAACTATTAAAATAGCGTTAAGCCGTCACCCATATCTCCCTTAACACATTTTATGTAACGACCCAACTTCCATACTCCAAGAAATCGCATCGCTAAGAAGAAAGAAAGGGATAGAAAAGAGAAAAGAAAGGAAAGAAAGAACAGACAACATCAGAATCTCACAGCGGAATCGAATAAATTATAATATATCACATAAAAATTTACATAGTATCATATACATCAGATTTAAACAGCTAATACAACACAAACTAGAAAGTTATAAACTCCTGTCTAGTCATTACAATTCAAGTACATCAGAGAAAACAGATAAACCTTAAACACAGTGGAACCACCATATATATCTCTGCGCTGAAGCCGCATGCTCCATTATCTCCTTCAGAACTCGTCAAAGCAATCCTAAAACACTTGACTACTCATACGTAATATGAGTACCGAAGAGTTTAATAAAACATAAAATAAACACTCGGGTCAGACAGGGTCTGGTGTGAGTAAACGGGGTTAAAATTGCTTAACTTTTAGAAAATCCTTTGAAACAAAAGGTATCACGTAAGACTTCCCACACATAAACATGGAAAGTTTTTACCTTACGCTAACCAAAACATTTGATAGGAAATCCAGTGATATTATAATAGTGTCTAGGGTTTTCAAAATAAAATACAGAAATAGCTGGAATGCTTACATCTCACGTTCCAACATAGTTAGGCACAATCAAAACCGTACAGGCACTTATTGGATTTTGGATTCCATCAATGGCAGGGCTACTGGGGTACCGCCCGTCACAGTACGTGGCCTAGATCACAGTACCGAGGAGTATTCCCACTCCCCTGCAACACAAGGCCGGACCCATTACTTACTGAATAGTTCCGAACAAGACCACCCCAGCGATTCTAGCTAGTAATCGCCCCACACAGCCGAAATATAAAGGGACATCTAGACAGGGATGTATCTTACTCTCCAATGGGAGCTACCCACGAAGCCTTGCTGCACCTCCCCTGTTTTAGCCATTCCCGGTTGATGAGGCTTGAGGCTACGATTACCTTTACAGGACACATCAATCTTAGAATGCTCATCGTCCACCTGACGATGTTTTGAAAGCATTCAATCCATACAAGTTCGTTCCGGGTTCGAACGAAACCGAAGGCACTATCTCGTTGCACTCATTTTGGAATCACCCTCAGAGTCAACGACCATAGCCCTTGCACTCTAAATCACCATCTCGAACCTATAAGCACTATTCCGTCAAACTCATTACGGAATCACCCACAGAGTTATACTGACGTATAGCCCTTACACCTCGAGTCTTCACTTGCTCCACTTGGATTAACGACCTAACGTTTAATTGGAATCGATGTGTTTTTCGGATATCCAAATATGGAAATCCGATTCCGGTCTCACCGAAACCAAACGCCATTTTAATGTTCAAGTTGTACTTAAGGGTTTTAAATAATTAACTCATTTCATTATTATCTATTTCACAAGATAGATAAACTACATATCACCATAGATAATCATATTCATATCACAAACAGATAATCTGTATCAACATCACAACAGATAATCATCACACTCAGATAATCCATCACAAACCATCATACGTTAACCAAACATCCATATCATACAAATACAACTCATCTCATTACTGAGATCACAACCATTCAATCAATAACATCCATAAGCAATGATTTATCAACCATTAATTATAATTAATTTAAAATGAATTAAATTAATTACAACCATCTCCAATTAATTTAAATTAAATTAAATTAATTACTCATTTAAATCCTGCTTAACATCCATTAATTAATTAACCAGTTAATTAATTATTCACTAAGTATATAACTTATTTAAACAACTTTTGATTAATCATCCTTTAATTACAATAAGTAATTAGTCCGTAATTAATTTTACAAAATTAATTAACCTAAATCATAGGTAATTAATATTTAATTACTTTATTAATTAACTATAATTAATTACATTTATTCTTAATTAATTACAATTAATTAATCACTTAATAATTAATTATTTCTTAATTAAACAATCCTTAATTACATCATTAATTATATTAATTAATGATATATAATTCAAATTAATAACTTTGTTAATTACATTTAGTAATTAATCTAAAATTAAAATACAATTATTAATCACCTTTGATTAATATTAAACCAGTAACTAAATGCCCTTAATTACTCATTAACAAATTAATTATCTTCACAATTAATTATCTCCATTAATTAATCCCTTGATTAATTTCAAAGTAATTACCAAAATTACATAATTAAAAATCATCTTAATTAATTACATTCGAGTAATTATCACTTATTACTTCTTTAAGAAATCCTGCTACATTAATTACCTTAGTAATTACACCTATTAAATAATAAATGATTTCTTAAATTAATTAAACTAAATTAATTAACTTAACAAATCACATTATCAAAATTAATTACAATAAGTAATTAATTCTTTAATTACTTTTAAGTAATTAGACTTAACAATTTAAAACTAATCACCTTAAATTAATTAATCTAATTAATTATCAAAATTTTAATCATATTAATTAATTACTTAATTATCCTTGGATAATTATTATTATTAATTAATAATATTTCCTTAAAATATTTCCTTAAGAAAATTATCTTTAATTAATCATCATTAATCATTTCTAATTAAACAAATAAATTCCTTAATTTAATTCCTTTATTATCTTAATTATCTTAAGATAATTTATTTAATTATAAATGATTTCATTAACATTCAAAATGTATTTAAAACAATACATTTCTAGATTAAATTCAAATTTCATTTTAAAATTTAAGATTTCAAAATGTTGAACTATTAAACATTATCCAAATTTTAAATAAATAAATTTATTCTTAAAATAAAGGTAAAAACCATTATTACTTATATAAGATATTTATATATGAAAGTTCAAAACTAAATTACTAACAAATTTCTATTTAAGAAATCAAGCTTAAAATAAATTGATTATATAACTTTTTAAATTTAAGTTTAATCATTTCATAATTTTAATTCAAATATTAAAGAAATGAATTTTCTCCAAGTTTAAACCTTTATTTGAAATCAATTTCATTTTTAAATCTTCTTTAAAACATTTTAAAACTTGTTCAATCTTTCAAATTTACAAAACTGTTTTGAATTAAATCTGGTTTCAAAATAAACCTGAAAAATAAGATTTCAAAACTAAATTTAAGCTTTACCTAAATATAAATTCTTCATTTATAAACTTGAATTCAAAAGCTCACTTTAATTCAATTTCATCCTAACTTGAAATTTTAAATTCTTGTTAAAATCCTGTTTTAAAAATTTTAATTCTTTCAAGTTTTTAAAAACTGCTCACTTTCAGGTTTTCAAAACCTGTAACATCACTAACCCGAGATCCCCCATTTCCTACTTCGAGTTTTCATGGCCTAATCCCCGAGACAATATCCCATTCCCCCGAGTAGTACCCAAGTCACTTACCTGCACAACCCAGAAAAATGTTCGCCAGAAAATTTTGTGCCCGGTGCATATGCACCGGCACTTCGACAACCTCCAACCATCCTGACCAACTCCAACAAGTCACCATCTAACCCCAAACATGATCACCATCACCAAACTTCCCACAGCCACTTGAATCAAAATCAAGCTGACCTGAAACCTGGATAAAACTTCACACTGCATCCCTTCAACCCTGTCAACGGCCAGCAAAACCAACTCCGACCATCATGAACGATGCGACTCCGGCCAAATCTTCATCTACGCCTCCTCTTTCTAATCCCAAAGCCCTTCATCACTCGGTGCAACAGAAAGTTCAAGAAGCTACAAAAGACCCCTAACTCCAGAAACTAGGGTTAAAACCTGGAACCTCCAAATGCCATCGCCTCCCACCTCTGATCACCTACTTCCAACTTTTCTCCCACTCTCCAATCAACACTCCACCTTCTAGAAGAAATACAGCCTCCACAATCCACTAGATGATCAGATAGACCCAAAAAAAAAATCCCACTCTGTTCAACACAGAACCACCCATTCCACAGCTACTTTTAAAAATGGAATTTTGTTTTAAAGATCATGATTTCATTCATGAATTCAAATTATAAAACTTTTTCAATAATTTAAGAAGATTTAGATTTGCTTATTTGAATATTTACTGACCTTTATTTGTTTACAGAGATAACAGTTTCTTACATTTAACTTAATTATAATTTATAAACTTAATTTTCAAACTAAACAAACAATTTTCTATTTACATAACAAAATCCAAACTGAGATCAAACTAGTTGATAATGGTTTTCTTATTAAAACTTAGTTCAAAGCCAGATATCTAAAATTCTGAAACACACACACACACACACACAGATATATATATATATCTATTTATATATACACAGAATCACCATATAGTCATACAAACATGATTAACTATATCAATAAGCAATGCAACAGATGGCTCAAGCTTTTGCATATGAGAGGTTACTTACTTAAAAGAAGACAGAGCATTATTTTCTTTTTATCAATAGCAGTTGATTGATTTCTATTTATATAACAGTTTGTTTTAAAACTTGAGTTCAATAAGTTAGCTCTGATTTTTATAAGAACTGTTTTTAAACATAGAAGTTCACTCACATGCACAGCTAACATAAATTTTAACATTTTGAGGTTAAACAGTTTTAAACAAAAGAACATAGCAGTTTCTGATTTATGTAGATTGGAAATTGTGTTCTATAAAATTTGTTAAACTTTGATTTAAAAAGAAAAGCTGTTTTTAAATAAAAGAAGCTTACTCACCTGTTAATTGAAGATGCAGAGAACAACCTAGATGCAAATTTCATTTTCTGGAGCAGATTTGAATTTCCAGATGCTATTGATATTGAACTTATTTAAATCTGCTGCTGAACTGTTGATTTAAATTGCTTGATGAATCTGTGTTTTAGCTTCCATTTGATCATTGAATTTACTTGTTGCTGCTGAAATTTTGAATTTGCAGCTTATACTTCTTTGCTTAAAGTTGAAGTTGAACTCAAATTGATGTTGTAGATGTAGCAGACTTGATTTACAGAATTGTATTTGCAGATTTTTTTGATTTGAATTTGTTTTGTAGAATTAGTTTTGAAGTTCTTCTTTTCTTTTTTTGTTTTCCAGATCTGATTTTAGTTTCTAATGAAGATAATGTTTAAACAAAATGAATTGTTAAGTTTTCTTTTATTTACAAAAAAAATCTCAAAAATAAATATCATGCCACTTGTTTTTTAAGTAAAACAAAAGATTTACAAGTGTCTTTGTAATGTGTTAAGTGTTTGACACATATTCCATTTAATAATAAAAAAGAAATTTCTAAATTTTAAAAAGGTTTTAAGTTCATTTCTTACTTAATTAATCATGTTTTCAATTGTTTAATTACATTTAGTTTTACATGCCTACATACAAACCCCTTTTATAAAATTACACAATTTAAATGTTTAGTTGAACGTTTTCAAAATAATATTTTCTTTAAAGCTAAACTTTTTAAAAGAGCAAATTTTAAAAAGAAAAGGAATGTTACATTCAATTTTATTCAAAAGTTTCCAAATCAAAATATTATACCTTAATATAATAAACTAAATCTTATTTCAAAAGAAAAGCAATTCTTAAAATAAAACAAAATATACTCTTATTATAAAATACAAATTTTAAACTATTTTATTTTTAAACAAACTATTATAAAATTATAAACAAAATAAATATTTACTTATATTTCTTTGAAAATACAAGATAGACTTTTAAAACAACTTTTGAAAAGTTTTCTATACTGATTTTAAATCAATTTAATCAATTCATAAATCATACATCTTATATATAAAATAAAATTGGCAAATATGCTTTATAAAATTTAAATTAAAATCAAAACTCATATTTACAATGTATACATATATATACATTATAAACAAATATCTTTAAATCAATTTAGAAAGATAATTTTAATACTTAAATATTTTTAACATTTGAAAAGAATAAAATTCTCAAAAGTTATTATTATCATCATTATAAATATCATTTATCAAATTAAATAATAACTAATTTTCAAAAGATAATTTCTGTTTGAATTAAATTATTATATCAATATTTGATATTTTAAAATAATTATTAATGAAATTATTAAATAAATATTGCTTAAATTTCCGGGACATCACATTCCTCCCCCCTTAAAAGAATTTCGTCCCTGAAATTTAAAAGCAAAGGTAATTTAATAATCTCATTAAATTTAAATTTTAAACACAAGCATAAACCAAACCTATGCTAACAACCCTAGCAACCAATTCAACCAATTCAAACAAATCTAATTATCCAGACAAATTCTGGATAAAATTCCATCGAGT
Organism: Allium cepa; assembly: GCA_030765085.1. Classification (NCBI taxonomy): domain Eukaryota; kingdom Viridiplantae; phylum Streptophyta; class Magnoliopsida; order Asparagales; family Amaryllidaceae; genus Allium; species Allium cepa. The sequence goes on along the minus strand of CM060941.1, from coordinate 597,406,165 downwards.
TTTCCCCAAGCATATATATATACCGGGATACTCGCTTTACAGAATATAAACTAACTATACCACACAGATCTAGAGCTCCTATATATCTAGATCTACAAATCTAAACAGGATACAAGACCACAGACAAGTCCTGATCAACTTCCAAATCTCTCAGAACTACTGATTCCAAGACCAGCCATCCAAACTGGCAATTCAATCCTGTAGACCAAACACTTAATCCTTAAGAGAATACAGAAAGATCCAATACTCTATTCTCAAATCTCTCCCGACGATCCTGGACTGCCTTCAACCTTCTAGATCAATCCAATCTTCGCAGATGCTACTCAGAACAAATCTAGACAGAGAAATAAACGATCTCCCGATCCTACTCAACAAAATGGTTCTCTCAAGATCCATCAAAATCTACCACACAAACTCTACTACACAACATCAGAAGACTCCAAAATATATTTCCTAATAGAAATCTTCTGATCAAAGACAAAACTCAAATTTCCAAAGAATCAAGCGTTGCTTCAATTCTAGAATAGCTGCCACCATGCTTCCACTGCGCAACTCTGATTTGAAAATATTATTGATGAGCACAAGTATACTTGATCAATTAATCTTGAAACATTGTTCGTCAAATTCCATAAAATTTCAATGACCTGTCCGATTCAGTCACAAACTCCACAGCAAAAATTCAACCATAAAACCAGATCCTATCAATCCTGCCAACTTAAACAGACCTCCTCTCAAAGAACTTCCTACTACGCTGATCCACCTGAAAAGCTTCAAGAGCCAAGTCGAAACAGAACTCAAACTCTCGATGCGGATGCAAATCTTAATTACTTTGAAGATATTCGGAAAATACCAAACCACTTCGATATCTCAAACATCCTTTAGAGATGCTTCAATCCAAATAAAGGTTGCTCAGAGAACTTCCGAACCATCGCAAGTCACTTTTGCGATTCTCCACAGTTCAGATCCTGAGAAAACGTTTTCTCTTCAAAAATCAAAACAGCTAAAGCCTTCTATCCAAAAGAAGAACTAGTGGTCAACCTCCAACCACAAACATCACACCCCACTGAGCTTCCAGAAGAAATGGACAAGCTCCACCATCTTCCGGGACTACTGACAGAAGAAGCACATAGACTTTTGAACCAACGAAGAAACAGGCCACTCACTACTGCTACTGCTACTGCGGCCAAAAACTTCCTTATCCAAATGCTCATCGAATCCCAAAGCTACACCAGCCACTTCACAATAGAGCTTTCCAAATAGACAGATATCCCCCAGAAAACTCGACTTCAAACCAAGCACAAACACTCTGTCAAACTGAGTCTCATCTCAAATATAGACAGAACTCCTTCCCAAAATTGCCAAGATACCAAAGCTGGCTTCAAAACCCCCAACTGATCAAACTCAAGAAAATCCACTCACACCAGTGCAACCAAGCTTATAATCCAAAATAAACTCTGAATCTTAAAAAGATTTCCTTCAGAGATCGGTGAAATTCTTCACCAACTGCAGAACTACTCAAGCTGCCCAATGCTGCCCTAGCAGATTCACTACCAATCTCAAACACTAGAATTCCAACCACTGGTAGTTGTGTTACACACACCACTACCCTATCAACCTCTAGAACTTATATTGGAATACCTAAAAGGGTAACCCAATCTAATAGGTAGAAATATATATATATATATATATATATATATATATATATATATTCAAAACTACAAATACGCTCTCTCAAGATAGACACCACTCTAGAGTCTAGGTATTCGCTCAACCTAGAGCTATGATACCACAATGTAACGACCCAACTTCCATACTCCAAGAAGTCGCATCGCTAAGAAGAAAGAAAAGAGATAGAAAAGAGAAAAGAAAGGAAAGAAAGAACAGACAACATCAGAATCTCACAGCGGAACCGAATAAATTATAATATATCACATAAAACTTTACATAGTATCATATACATCAGAGTTAAACAGCTAATACAACACAAACTAGACAGTTATAAACTCCTGTCTAGTCATTACAATTCAAGTACATCAGAGAAAACAGATACAACTCAAACACAGCGGAACCACCATATATATCTACACGCTGAAGCCTCCTGCTCCATTATCTCCTTCAGAACTCATCAAAGCAATCCTAAAACACTTGACTACTCATACATAATATGAGTACCCAAGAGTTTAATAAAACAGAAAATAAACACTCGGGTCAGACAGGGGTCTGGTGTGAGTAAACGGGTTAAAATTGCTTAACTTTTAGAAAATCCTTTGAAACAAAAGGTATCACGTAAGACTTCCCACACATAAACATGGAAAAGTTTTTACCTTACGCTAACCAAAACATTTGATAGGAAATCCTGTGATATTATAATAGTGTCTAAGGTTTTCAAAATAAAATAGAGAAATAGCTGGAATGCTTACATCTCACGTTCTAACATAGTTGGGCACAATCAAAACCGTACAGGCACTTATTGGATTTTGGATTCCATCAATGGCAGGGCTACTGGGGTACCGCCCGTCACAGTACGTGGCCTAGATCACAGTATCGAGGAGTACTCCCACTCCCTGCAACACAAGGCCGGACCCATTCCTTACTGAATAGTTCCGAACAAGACCACCCCGGCGATTCTAGCTAGTAATCGCCCCCACACAGCCGAAATATAAAGGGACATCTAGACAGGGATGTATCTTGCTCTCCAGTGGGAGCTACCCACGAAGCCTTGCTGCACCTCCCCTGTTTTAGCCATTCCCGGTTGATGAGGCTTGAGGCTGCGATTACCTTTACAGGACATATCAATCTTAGAATGCTCATCGTCCACCTGACGATGTTCTGAAAGCATTCAATCCATACAAGTTCGTTCCGGGTTCGAACGAAACCGAAGGCACTATCTCGTTGCACTCATTTTGGAATCACCCTCAGAGTCAACGACCATAGCCCTTGCACTCTAAATCACCATCTCGAACCTATAAGCACTATTCCGTCAAACTCATTACGCAATCACCCACGGAGTTATACTGACGTATAGCCCTTACACCTCGAGTCTTCACTTGCTCCACTTGGATTAACAACCTAACGTTTAATTAGAATCGATGTGGTTTTCGGATATCCAAATATGGAAATCCGATCCCGGTCTCACCGAAACCAAACGCCATTTTAATGTTCAAGTTGTACTTAAGGGTTCTAAATAATTAACTCATTTCATTATTATCTATTTCACAAGATAGATAAACTACATATCACCATAGATAATCATATTCATATCACAAACATATAATCTATATCAACATCACAACGGATAATCATCACACTCAGATAATCCATCACAAACCAACATACGTTAACCAAACATCCATATCATACAAATACAACTCATCTTATTACTGAGATCACAACTATTCAATCAATAACATCCATAAGCAATGATTTATCAACCATTAATTATAATTAATTTAAAGTGAATTAAATTAATTACAACCATCTCTAATTAATTTAAATTAAATTAAATTAATTACTCATTTAAATCCTGCTTAACATCCATTAATTAATTAACCCAGTTAATTAATTATTCACTAAGTATATAACTTAATTAAACAACTTTTGATTAATCATCCTTTAATTACAATAAGTAATTAGTCCTTAATTAATTTTACAAAATTAATTAACCTAAATCATAAGTAATTAATATTTAATTACTTCATTAATTAACTATAATTAATTACATTTATCCTTAATTAATTACAATTAATTAATCACTTAATAATTAATTATTTCTTAATTAAACAATCCTTAATTACATCATTAATTATATTAATTAATGATTTATAATTCAAATTAATAACTTTGTTAATTACATTTAGTAATTAATCTAAAATTAAAATACAATTATTAATCACCTTTGATTAATATTAAACCAATAACTAACTGCCCTTAATTACTCATTAACAAATTAATTATCTTCACAATTAATTATCTCCATTAATTAATCCTTTGATTAATTTCAAAGTAATTACCAAAATTACTTAATTAAAAATCATCTTAATTAATTACATTCCAGTAATTATCACTTATTACTTCTTTAAGAAATCCTGCTACATTAATTACCTTAGTAATTACACCTATTAAATCATTAAATGATTTCTTAAATTAATTAAACTAAATTAATTAACTTAACAAATCACATTATCAAAATTAATTACAATAAGTAATTAATTCTTTAATTACTTTTAAGTAATTAGACTTAACAATTCAAAACTAATCACCTTAAATTAATTAATCTAATTAATTATAAAAATTTTAATCATATTAATTAATTACTTAATTATCCTTGGATAATTATTATTATTAATTAATAATATTTCCTTAAGAAAATTATCTTTAATTAATCATCATTAATCATTTCTAATAAAATAAATTCCTTAATTTAATTCCTTTATTATCTTAATTATCTTAAGATAATTTATTTAATTATAAATGATTTCATTAACATTCAAAATGTATTTAAAGCAATACATTTCTAGATTAAATTCAAATTTCATTTTATAATTTAAGATTTCAAAATGTTGAACTATTAAACATTATCCAAATTTTAAATAAATAAATTTATTCTTAAAATAAAGGTAAAAACCATTATTACTTATATAAGATATTTATATATGAAAGTTCAAAACTAAATTACTAACAAATTTATATTTAAGAAATAAAGCTTAAAATAAATTGATTATATAGCTTTTCAAATTTAAGTTTAATCATTTCATAATTTTAATTCAAATATTAAAGAAATGAATTTTCTCCAAGTTTAAACCTTTATTTGAAATCAAATTCATTTTTAAATCTTCTTTAAAACATTTTAAAACTTGTTCAATCTTTCAAATTTACAAAACTGTTTTGAATTAAATCTGGTTTCAAAATAAAACTGAAAACTAAGATTTCAAAACTAAATTTAAGCTTTACCTAAATTTAAATTCTTCATTTTTGAAACTTGAATTCAAAAGCTAACTTTAATTCAATTTCATCCTAACTTGAAATTTTAAATTCTTGTTAAAATCCTGTTTTGAAAAATTTAATTCTTCCAAATATTTAAAAACTGCTCACTTTCAGGTTTTCAAACCTGTAACATCACTAACCCGAGATCCCCCATTTCCTACTTCGAGTTTTCATGGCCTAATCCCCGAGACAATATCCCATTCCCCCGAGTAGTACCCGAGTCACTTGCCTGCACAACCCAGAATAATGTTCGCTAGAAGTTTTTTTGCACAGTGCATATTCACCGGCACTTCGATAACCACCAACCATCCTGACCAACTCTAACAAGTCACCATCTAACCCCAAACATGATCACCATCACCAAACTTCCCACAGCCACTTGAATCAAAATCAAGCTGACCTGAAACCTGGATAAAACTTCACACTGCATCCCTTCAACCTTATCAACGGCCAGCAAAACCAACTCCGACCATCATGAACGATGCGACTCCGGCCAAATCTTCATCTACGCCTCCTCTTTCTAATCCCAAAGCCCTTCATCACTCGGTGCAACAGAAAGTTCAAGAAGCTACAAAAGACCCCTAACTCCAGAAACTAGGGTTAAAACCTGGAACCTCCAAATGCCATCGCCTCCCACCTTTGATCACCTACTTCCAACTTTTCTCCCACTCTCCAATCAACACTCCACCTTCTAGAAGAAATACAGCCTCCACAATCCACTAGATGATCAGATAGACCCAAAAAAAAAATCCTACTCTGTTCAACACAGAACCACCCATTCCACATCTACTTTTAAAAATGGAATTTTGTTTTAAAGATCATGATTTCATTCATGAATTCAAATTATAAAACTTTTTTTTAATAATTTAAGAAGATTTAGATTTTCTTGTTTGAATATTTACCGACCTTTATTTGTTTACAGAGATAACAGTTTCTTACAATTAACTTAATTATAATTTATAAACTTAATTTTCAAACTAAACAAACAATTTTCTATTTACATAACAAAATCCAAACTGAGATCAAACTAGTTGATAATGGTTTTCTTATTAAAACTTAGTTCAAAGCCAAGAACATATATCTAAAATTCTGAAACATAAATATATATATATATATATATATATATATATATATATCTATTTATATACACACAGAATCACCATACAGTCATACAAACATGATTAACTATATCAATAAGCAATGCAACAGATGGCTCAAGCTTTTGCATATGAGAGGTTACTTACTTAAAAGAAGACAGAGCATTATTTTCGTTTTATCAATAGTAGTTGATTGATTTCTATTTATATAACAGTTTGTTTTAAAACTTGAGTTCAATAAGTTAGCTCTGATTTTTATAAGAACTGTTTTTAAACATAGAAGTTCACTCACATGCACAACTAACATAAATTTTAGCATTTTGAGGTTAAACAGTTTTAAACAAAAGAGCAAAGTAGTTTCTGATTTATGTAGATTGGAAATTGTGTTCTATAAAATTTGTTAAACTTTGATTTAAAAAGAAAAGCTGTTTTTAAATAAAAGAAGCTTACTCACCTGTTAATTGAAGATGCAGAGAACAACCTAGATGCAAATTTCATTTTATGGAGCAGATTTGAATTTCCAGATGCTATTGATATTGAACTTATTTAAATCTGCTGCTGAACTGTTGATTTAAATTGCTTGATGAATCTGTGTTTTAGCTTCCATTTGATCATTGAATTTACTTGTTGCTACTGAACTTTTGAATCTGCAACTTATACTTCTTTGCTTAAAGTTGAAGTTGAACTCAAATTGATGTTGTAGATGTAGCAGACTTGATTTACAGAATTGTATTGGCAGATTTTTTTGATTTGAAGTTGTTTTGTAGAGTTGGTTTTGAAATTCTTCTTTTCTTTTTTTGTTTTCCAGATCTGATTTTAGTTTCTAATGAAGATAATGTTTAAACAAAATGAATTGTTAAGTTTTCTTTTATTTACAAAAATAAATCTCAAAAATAAATATCATGCCACTTGTTGTTTAAGTAAAACAAAAGATTTACAAGTGTCTTTATAATGTGTTAAGTGTTTGACACATATTCCATTTAATAATAAAACAGAAATTTCTAAATTTTAAAAAGGTTTTAAGTTCACTTCTTACTTAATTAATCATGTTTTCAATTGTTTAATTACATTTAGTTTTACACGCTTACATACAAACCTTTTTTATAAAATTACACAATTTAAATGTTTATTTGAACGTTTTCAAAATAATATTTTCTTTAAAGCAAAACTTTTTAAAAGAGCAAATTTTAAAAAGAAAAGGAATGTTACATTCAATTTTATTCAAAAGTTTCCAAATCAAAATATTATACCTTAATATAATAAACTAAATCTTATTTCAAAAGAAAAGCAATTCTTAAAATAAAACAAAATAAACTCTTATTATAAAATACAAATTTTAAACTATTTTATTTTTAAACAAACTATTATAAAATTATAAACAAAATAAATATTTACTTATATTTCTATGAAAATACAAGATAGACTTTTAAAACAACTTTTGAAAGTTTTCTATACTGATTTTAAATCAATTTAATCAATTCATAAATCATACATCTTATATATAAAATAAAATTGGCAAATATTCTTTATAAAATTAAAATTAAAATCAAAACTCATATTTACAATGTATACATATATATACATTATAAACAATTATCTTTAAATCAGTTTAGAAAGATAATTTTATTACTTAAATATTTTTAATATTTGAAAAGAATAAAAATCCCAAGTTATTATTATCATCATTATAAATATCATTTATCAAATTAAATAATAACTAATTTTCAAAAGATAATTTCTGTTTGAATTAAATTATTATATCAATACTTGATATTTTAAAATAATTATTAATGAAATTATTAAATAAATATTGCTTTAATTTCTGGGATATCACATTTTATATAATGCTGTGGTCTATGCAGATACTATAAACTCCACCCGCGGATGGGCTATAAGGGAGCACTCCATGGGTACGACACGAAACAAACTCGTAGACGGCGCGCTAGGGCATGTGACAAGGCACTCGAGGCAATGCCAGGGTAGATATACCTTTTGCTGATCCGGACCAGTGATAATGCATAGCAACAACTACCGCCCACCTCATAACACACTCCCAAATCAAAAGGGTGCACCCAATCACATTACAAAAACAACAGAATGGTATCGAAGAAATGTGTCCGGTCGGAGGAATGACCTCACTAGGACCAACGTGGCTCCTGTTTTAGCCGCATCAAGCTAACTCACGCGAGCTAGGGCTACGTAAATACCATATAGAATCGCCACCAAACCATCCTACTTCATTCTAGAATCTCTACCACGTACATAGTTGTTAAAGTGGTTTTTGGTATTGGTATAGAGTATGACAATATCTGATCTTGGACTCTTTAACAACCATACGTTATTATAATACCATGGCATTTCAAAACAGTTTATACTTCAAAACCAGAATATCATAACCATTTCAAAACCATATCAATATGATATACATTTTTAATTCAAATGTACTCATTTCCAAAATCATAGCACTTTCAAAGTTATAGAATTTTTCAAACCAAATACTTGAATTTATAACACTTCGGAAATAATAACACTTTGGAATCACAATACTTTGAAAACCGAAACTTTGAAATCATAACTTCCACCACTTAAACAGTTTAGGTATTCATAATAGTATATATAATAAAATAGTTTATAAAATAAAATAGTTTATATAAAATTAGTTATAAGTTAAAATAGTTTACATTAAAAATAGTTTATATTAAAAATACTTTATATTAAAATAATTTATAAAGTAAAATATGATTTAAAAATACTTTATATAATAAAATAGTTTCCTCAAATTTCACAAATCGATTCAGATCAACTCGAATTTCAAAATACCAATTTAATTCATTCTCAATTGTTCAACTTCAATTCAATTCACTTTCTCAATAAATCATTTGAAATTATATCGATTTCAAATATAGATTTAAACCACAAAATAAACCATTTCAATTTCAGTATATTTCAAAGCTTAAATACTCAAACATTTTCAAAACTAAATTTGGTAATTTCATATATATCAAATTTTAAATTTATTATTATTTAGTTTGAAATGTTTACTTAATAAATCCAATATCATTTAAATAAAACATCCAATTTCAAACAACTGAACATTCCTTCAATTTGTTTATACTTGAAATATTCATTTAATCACCTTAAACAAAAATAAAGTTATAAAATTATATCTTTTCAAAAGTCTCAAATTCAATATGTTTCAAATTGAGTAATTAAATATAATTCTTAATTAAACACAATTTCAAATTTATCAACCCAACCTTAACTTATAAAATCATTTTAAAACCTATTTTAAAAACTAATCTTAAATAAATACTTAAAAATCTTATTAAATTTATTTATATATAAAATCTATTTATACATTCTAAAAATAGTAAAATTATAAATAAATTCAAAAAAATTAAAATTTCAAAACTGACTTATAACTATACAATTTCAAAAACAAATAGATTTAAAAAATCTAAATTTTAAAGCTTTGTAAAAATGCATTTATATATAATGTCTTAAAATCAATATTTATTAACCATAAATTGTTAAATATGCGCTTATATGATTTTTGTTTGATGATAATAAACATATATACATTCGTTTAAATGTATTTGATAATATACTATTTTATTTTTCACAGATTAAATAAATATTTGCTGAATAAAATAAATAACATGGAATTTGAATTCAAACGAATATTTTATTCAAACAAATATTTATTACAATTTTGAATAATACAAATTCAAGCTCTCACTATACATATACAACTTTGATACAAATTCAATTACATCACTATTTTACATATCATCACCTCACTACATATCACTCACACTCGTATTTTTATCTTCAACTGCATTCCAGTTTGAATCCAGCATCTGAGAAATCTGCAAAAATATTCAGTAACGCAGTAAAATTGAAAAAGAAATATTTTTGCAATATAAAATAAAATATGGTTTTTGAAAATAATTTTTGCCTCAGTTATTTGGGTTGTTCGTCATCATTTGAATTCATCATACACGAACAACTTGTGACATACAGAGTGTATTACTGTATATGCCATAAGGCCGTGCACGCCGATATATATATACACTTGATTGATTTACAGGGACAGGCGAGCACAGGTCAAACCCAAATAATAAACCGGGTTCAACTCACGTGCAATAACATTCAAAAATACGACTCAAGCACAAGGTCAAACCCGAGTTTTTGAAACTGGATTCAACTCAAGTGAAATTTCAAAAAATCAACATGAACGGATGCAAAGACCAGAAATGCAAGAGTGATATGCACAGATGCATTCAAAGTCAAAACCAGTTGCAACATGGATGTCACAAGCACTGACTGAAGTGAACAAACCAGAAGAAAACCAACTAAACCAACATGAACAAGTACCAGATATATGCATGCAAATTCGACAAGCAACTGAAGGCAATAGGTCCAAAGTATCACACATACAAATAACAAAAACCAAGGCTACACAATGAACTGCATGAAACAGTCATGAACAATACACAGCAGCCCCAAATACCAGTGATGCAACTAAGCACAAATCACTTACAACATGTATGCAGCCCAATGAACCATGCAACAATTCAAATCAACACAGCTCTAAACCAAGTTTATGAGGCAACAAGGTCAGAGAACCATGCAACAATGTGCACAGTTCAGAAAGGCAATACACAAGTGACCATACACATATATACATACAAGAATGTATGTATACAAATGATCAACCCAAATATACACAAGTGCAGAAGTAAACAAATGCAACAATCAACTCAACTGAATACAGAAAAATACACAAAGGCATAGCAAGAGTCACAAGACCATCAAGCAGTGAGCAAGTGCAAATCGAGCTCCAGAAATAACAAATGCAGATACAAAATGACCCAGTGCAACTGAAAATCAACAGAAATATGATCGGAGCTGAAGCCGTGGATAAGTTGGAACAAGTTGTTGAGTCACAAGTTTTATGAAAGTTTTGATTTCTGACAAATAAGGCGATCGACAAAACAAGGTCATTAGAGCTACATATGTTACTATAGATTATAGGTTGATTATTTGATATTGTAATAGTTATAAACTTGTTAAAATCTATCCTCAAATAATCATGCACCTCAATATAATCGATATATATACGTTTTATAGCATTGCACATTTATTGTGCAAATTAACAGGAACCGGTCGACCGGTTAGTAATCATACGGTCGACCGTTTCTGTGTAAAATGCACAATGAACGTGCACACATGCACATAACGTATATATATTTTAAATTCCTGTCTACTGGTCACTTTTTAACCTGTCGACCGTTTTTGAACAGAAAACAATTTTTCCAAAAGACACTTCTCTTCTCCAAAGGTTGCATCTCTTACCTTTCACCAAAGATCATATCTCTTAATGACAAAGAGTTACAACCATTCTTATCTATATAAACTCATCCAATTCATTGATTAAAAAATAACGATTTCATATTCTTTTAATCTAATCTCTGATCTTATTTCTGCATTATAAAAGCTCTAAATTATTTATTGAATCTTTGAAACTATTTCATATCCTTTGATTCAATAATATACTTTCCTTAATCTTTTCAAAACATCATATCGCATTCTTTGAGGATAAGATTATAGGAAGGGTGTACTGCTAGTGACAAATCCGTGTTTTCAAGAGCACAAGTTGTCAACAACAATTGTATTTGTTCTTTTGTTGAAGTCCTCTGTGTTGTAAGAGGCAAGTGTTGAAGTCCTCAGTGTATTAGAGGCGTGAAATCCCGTTCGGCTGTTCGGGTGTTGTAAACCTGTTCCTCCGGGTGAAGCGAGGTAGTTAATAGTGAAAATCCAGATAAAAGTCTGGGACTGGACGTAGGACGGTGCTCCGAACCAGTATAAAAATCTCTGGTGTGATTTTTCTATTTTTTATTTACTATGCTATTATCATCTATTTCCGCATTTGTATTGTAATCCATATTACACGATCCGTGTATACTATATTAGCACATATAATTGTATACACACCGCACTTTCAATTGGTATCAGAGCATGGTCATCATATAACCGTAACACAGTTATTTGATATATTATAGTAATATGGCAAATAACGTAAGTACTAGCACTCAAAACACCACTTACACGGAGGGTCAATCAACACAAAGACCTCCATTTTTCAATGGTCTTAACTATAGTTATTGGGCAACACGTATGTCATTCTTTATGCAATCAAATAGCTATGATGCTTGGAATGCCACTCAAAGAGAAATAATGAATCCAACAACTGATTATTCAGAATGGACAGTAGCTGAGAAAACGGCAGCAGCCGTAAATGCAAAAGCAATAAATATGTTGTTCCGTGCATTAGACCAAAATGAATATAACCGTGTTAGTATCTGCACTACTGCATATCAAATTTGGCAAACACTAAAAATCACTCATGAAGGTACTAACAAGGTTAAACAAGCCAAAATAGCCATGCTGAAAAGTCAATTTCAAAATTTCAAAATGAAACCAAATGAGACAATCAATGACATGTATTCACGGTTTCAAACTATTCACCATGCACTTATTGGCTTAGGACAAAAGTATTCTGATTTCGATGTTGTTTCAACAGTCCTACATTCTCTGACTAGTGAATGGGAAGGAAAAGTATTAGCAATTGAAGAAGCTAATGACCTTTCCGTCATAAAGCCAGATGAATTGATAGGAAATTTAATGTCCTATGAAGCAAATTTGCAGGCTAGAAAAGAACAGAGAGAAGAAAAGAAAAATGTAGCATTTCATGTTGAGAAAGATGAAAATGAATCAGATTCTGAAGACGAAGATTTGGCATTCATTGCAAAAGGATTCAAAAAATTCTTAAAATATCGAAAAGCCAGTCGTTACAATATAAGGAAACCTGGATCAAATAAACCATCTTCATCTGCTATAGAATGTTTCAACTGCCACAAAAAGGGACACATGCAGAAAGATTGTCCAGAACAAAAGAAGAAGTCAGAAAATGACAAATTCAAATATAAAAAGGACAAATCTAAGAAACGAGCTTTCTCAGTAACATGGGATGATTCAGAGTCATCTTCATCAGAAAGTGAAAGTGATTCAGAGAATGAACAAGCTAATGTTTGTTTTATGGCAACAGAAGATGAGGTACAAATTCCTACATTTGATGAATTACTTGATATTAATGCTGAATTGATAGTCAAATATAAAGACATAAAACGTCAATTAAAAGTAGTCAAAGCAGATTTAAGTAGAGCAGAGCTTGAACGAGATATGTTAAAAGATGAGAAGAAAATATTAGAAGAGGAACTGGAAAATATTCAAGAATCATCATCTAATGTTGATTCTCAAATATCCCTTTTGAGTCAAGAAATAGAAACTCAAAAAGAGAAAAATAATGCTCTCACTACTGAAAATCATGAGCTTAAAGCAAAAGTCAAAATTCTAGACCTAGAAAAAGCTAGCTTACAAACAAAGTTTGATGACATTACTCAAAATGTTTCTAATTTTAACAAAGGTCGAGAAAACTTGACGAAAATCATTGAAAGTTCACAATCTATTTCAGACAAACAAGGATTGGGATATAACAAACAAGAAACCAAGAAACATCTTGGAAATAAAAGGAAAAAGAAAGTACAAAAAACTGAAGCTAAGAAAAATCTTAGTTTATTATATTCCAAACCAAAACCAGTTGTGAAATTTCAAAAGAAAAATGTCAAGACTATCAAAATATGGGTTCCTAAAACAAATAATAATTTGATTAGGAACAAATACATTCAGCAATTCATGAATACTGTGCATTTTAATAACAATTATATATATAAAGGGGATACCGGACCCAAATGGGTTTGGACTCCTAAGACCTAACTCTTAGGACCCTATAAAAAGTGGGTACCATGGACTTAATTCTATTTTTTGCAGGTCCCACTTAAGAAAAGAGGAAAGTGGATATTGGACAGTGGTTGCTCAAAGCACATGACAGGAGACAAGAGTTTATTAACAAATATTACATATTCAGATGGTGGCTCCGTCACTTTTGGAGACAATTCAAAAGGCTATATCATCGGCAAAGGCGATGTGAGCAATTGCGGTACATCTAACTTACCTCTTATTACTAATGTCATGCTAGTTAGAAATTTGAAACACAATTTGCTAAGTATTAGTCAGTTATGTGGCAAGGGTTTTATTATTTCATTTTCAAATAATAAGTGTAGTATTCTAGATAAAGACCATAATTTGGTTTTCGAAGGTTATAGAGACAGAAATATATATATTTTGAATATGAACATTAATCATAATTCAGATATGTGTCTTGTGGCTAATGACAATGATCCATGGCTATGGCACAAACGCTTCTGTCATATAAACTTCAGAACATTGACAAGCTAGCCAAAAACAATCTAGTTAGAGGACTACCCAAAATGAGTTTTAAAGTTAACAACATTTGTGACGCATGTCAAATAGGAAAATTGACCAAATCATCTTTTAAATCCAAGAAAGTCATATCAACATTACAACCACTTGAGTTACTACACATAGATTTATTTGGACCTACTAGAGTTCAATCAATAAATCACAGTCAATATGTGCTTGTAATTGTTGATGATTTCTCTCGTTATACATGGACAATTTTCTTAAAAAATAAAAGTGATACTTTCGATCATTTCAAATCTTTCGTCAAAAGAATTCAAAAATCAAAAGGGATTAAAGTTAAAAATATAAGAAGTGATCATGGCGGAGAATTTGAAAATAATGGATTTATACAATTTTGTACAAAGAAAGGTATATATCATAATTTTTCGTTTTCCAGAACTCCACAACAGAACGGAGTTGTAGAACGGAAAAACCGAACTTTACAAGAATGTGCAAGAACATTATTGAATGGAACCACCTTACCAAAACATTTTTGGGCAGAAGCTATGGCAACTGCCTGTTATGTTTTAAATCGTGTATCCATAAGACCTCTTACCAAGAATACTCCTTATGAATTATTTAACAAAAGGAAGCCTAAAATCTCATACTTCAAAGTTTTTGGTTCGAAGTGCTTTATTTTAAATACAAAAGACCAGCTTGGCAAATTCGATCCAAAGGCCGATGAAGGAATATTTGTCGGTTATTCGGAACGAAGTAAGGCCTATCGGATATTTAATAAACGAACCAAAACTATTGAAGAATCACTTCATGTCTCTTTTGATGAAATCTATCAGCACCCTCACACTATATCAGATGATGACGAATCAATAGTCACTGACAATCAAATCATCACAAATATTGATTCTGACTCAGAAATAGTTATTGAGAATATTCCTCAAATATGTGAGTTACAATCACCACCAAGAATATTAAGAGACCATCCGCCTCAAAATATAATCGGTGAAATAACATCACATGTCAGAACAAGGAGTCAACTCAATCAAATGGGTCATGTCGCTTTTCTCTCAAATATCGAACCTAAGAATCCAAAAGAAGCTGCTACAGATGATTACTGGATCATTGCCATGCAGGAAGAACTAAATCAGTTTGAGCGCAATGACGTTTGGGAACTTGTTCCAAGACCAACTGATCAGTCAGTAATTGGTACTAAATGGGTCTATAAAAATAAGGCTGACGAACAAGGCAATATCACCAAAAATAAAGCAAGATTAGTAGCACAAGGATATAATCAGGAAGAAGGTATCGATTATGAAGAAACTTTTGCACCAGTTGCTCGACTAGAAGCCATTAGAATCCTATTATCTTTTGCTTGTCACCATAATTTCAAACTTTATCAGATGGATGTCAAAAGTGCTTTTCTCAATGGATTTATCAAAGAGAATGTCTATGTCGAACAACCTCCTCTGTTCGTACATGAAAAATATCCTGACCATGTGTTCAAACTTAAGAAAGCTCTATATGGGTTAAAACAAGCACCTCGTGCTTGGTATGAACGACTACGTAGCTATCTTATTAACTCAGGATTTCAAATAGGCAAAGTCGATCAAACTTTGTTTATTAAACATTCTCGAAAAGATATTCTAGTTATCCAGATATATGTAGACGATATCATCTTTGGTTCAACAAACGATAAACTTTGCAAAGAATTTGCAAATATTATGACCAAAGAATTCGAAATGTCTCATATGGGAGAACTATCTTATTTTCTTGGACTTCAAATAAAGCAACTTCCAAACGGCATTTTTATTAATCAAGAAATATACTGTGAAAACCTTGTCAAACGCTTCGGATTAGAAAATACATCTGGAAAACCAACTCCTATGAGTACAACTACACATCTTGACAAAGATGAAAGTGGTAAGAATATTGACCAGAAATTGTATCGAAGCATGATTGGTTCTCTTCTTTATCTTACAGCTAGTCGTCCAGATATAATAATGAGTGTTTGTTTATGTGCTCGTTTTCAAGCCGATCCAAAGGAATCACATCTACGAGCAGTAAAACGTATAATTCATTATCTTAATAATACCAAGGATTTCGGTCTTTTTTATCCAAAAGAATGTCCATTTGAATTAGTATCATATAGTGATGCTGATTTTGGTGGCTCACGAACGGATAGAAAAAGTACAAGTGGTACATGCCATTTTATTGGAAAATCACTTGTCTCTTGGTTTAGTAAGAAACAGAATTGTGTTTCACTATCAACATGTGAAGCTGAATATATATCAGCAGCTCTTGCTTGTACTCAAGTACTATATATGCAACAAACACTTCAAGATTTTGATATTCATTTATCAAATTCTATTATATACTGTGATAACACTAGTGCTATAAATCTCTCTAAAAATCCAGTAAATCACTCCAGAACCAAACACATTGATATCCGTCATCATTTCCTTCGAGATAATATTGACAAAGGAAATATATGTCTTGAATATGTTCATACTGACAATCAATTAGCAGACATTTTTACTAAGCCTCTGCTCGAATCTAATTTTATTACATTACGAAGAGAGCTTGGTTTAATTTCAAGAAAAAAATCTTGACTAAGAAATTTCTAAAAGAACATCTTCTTGTTAGTTATTCTTTAGTTATTCTCTTTAGTTATCCTTTAACTACAACTATTACATAAACTATATTTTTTACATTAAATATAAGCCACTGCTTTATTTAATGGTTAAATTCACTTTACTTATTTTTTTGTGGTCATTCTTTTCTTTCTTATCTTATAAAATCAGTTTTTTAAAAAAAGGAAGCTATTTTTAGACTTACAAAAAAAAATTTCTGCTTATATTTTCTTGGTTAAAATTTATCAGTAACTCACATCCATAGGTTATACATAACAAACTTATATATAAATTTGCAAACATTTTATATTTTGTTCATCTTTTCTTTTTATCAAACCATAATATTCTATACAACATACACTATGGCTCACATTTGTGATAAATGTGCTCAAGAATCATACATTTCAATTACGAGTTCTGAGTCGGAGGAATTTTATTCTCCTACAACTCCAAAACAAAAATCAAGTTGTCATCATCAATGCTCTTGTATGTCTGATAAAACTCCAAATTCAAAACGAGTGAAGCGGACACTATTCTATTCTCCTCGTACCAAAGCTCAAATCGATGAGATGCACCACTACCAGAAACATCAGATAGACCTTCAGAGACAACTCCATTACGGGCAAAGTCAACTTTATCACGAGCAACAACGGACGTCGGCACGATTGTCTGTTTTAGAAAAGTTGGCAACATTTTTCTGCGGTTCCAACAAACATGACGTGCATGAACCAATGCCGTCTAGGCCATCAACATCCAAAAGTCCTAACTCATGGGATCGGAACTATGAGAAGAATGAAGGAGCTCAGAAACAATGGAGTCCATGGTCGAAACGTATTGAAGGAAACAACGATAATTCTAATAACGAACTTTCTCATTAGACTAATATATATAGTTATTATATCTTTATCTATCTCTTGTAATGACGGTTAAATTTTGTATTATGTATAAAATATAATATATATAGGTTGATATACGATAAAAACTAGAAATATAAACTTAAATGTCACAACAGACCAAGACAGGTCGACCGCCCCTGTTGTAGCCGGTCGACCGTTTGCTCTCTGGTTGAAAACGGTCGACCGGCCAAAAACAGTAGGTCGACCGGTTGTCGTATTTTCAGTTTTTTATATAAACCTATACGTTACTTTTCCCTCTACCCTCATTCACTCTTTACTCAAACTATTCTCTTACCCCAAATCACAAACCCTAGTTCCCATTCTTCAATTCCCAAATCACAAATCCTCCAACAATGGCTCCTCCTCAAAAGAAATCAAAGAAAGGAGCAACCTCTGAAACTTCATCTCTTACCATCTCCGTCAAAAATTGGCTTCAAACTCCAATTGCTGTAACAAGATGGAATCAAATGACAAATTACAAGTTTCATCCAGGCTCTTTCATCAAATTTGATGATTTCACGGCTTACGGAGTTCGGAGGTTAGCCAATAATGCCAACATTACTCCATTGATAGATTTTACTGCAAATAGTGTGGAGATAAATCATTTGATGATCAAATTATTTTATGCCAACATGAATCTTGATGAATATCAACCTGATAATCCAAACGGCGTCATCTGGTCTACGGTCTGTGGGAAGCAAATTTTTCTTACTCATGCTAGAATTGCCTCTATACTTGGTATACCAAATCGAGGCGAAGAGTTTTCATCTACCTTCTGTGAAGTTTTCACTCGAAATAGTACCAGTCATCAGTTTATAGAAGACAATAGCGATGGCACTAAGTCTATTGGACTTCGCCCGAAAGCCAGGTTACTTCATCGGGTCTTGATGCATTCTCTTTTTCCTAGACTTGGAAATTATGATGCAGTGTACAAAGAAAACTTCAAGGCACTCTATGCTATCTATGGTGAAATCGAAATCAATTGGGTTCACATGCTTTTTGATGAAATTCTCAAGGTAAATAACTCAACCCGGCCTCATTTCTTTTACAATGAATATATCATGAGACTTTTGTTAGTTTGCGGGGTCAATCCTCCTGATTCTGCAACCTCAAAACCAAAATGCATTGATTCCATCACCATCAAGCGAATGAAGCTTCCTCCACCTTATCTTGAGATTATGCCTTTCGAAGAATGGCAACAAAGAGGACCAAGGAAACAACGAGCAACTTCATCTCGTCCTCGTTCCGATGAAGTAAAACTTTTAAAATCAAAGTCATCAACAAAAGAATCACTTGAAACAATCGCGCGTAACCAATTTTTGCTTGAATCACGTCTCAAGCGCATGGACTCTAAAATCGATAAGCGCTTCAATAAGGTCGAGTCATTCTTTGGTATGCTATGGGATGCTATATCATGTTCCACATCCACCTCTGTTCAAGCACAAGACCCAGGAAAACGTCCTGCTGCTCCAGTTTTCACCTGGACATCATCTGACGAGTCTACAGGAATGAGTGGTCATGGACATGGTGAATCATCTAGAGGGCACAATGATGAGGAAGAAGAAGATGATGATGATGATGACGATGATGATGATGAAGAGGAGATACGATCTGCTTCATCCTAGATTCTATTATGTTTTAGCTCTTTAAACATTCATCGACACTTGTACTAAATAGTGTCGTTATTTATGATTTTCAATTGACATTATGTTCTGTAGTAAACTCTGTTATGTTTTTGGTGTGTTAATAATTTATTTTTCTATGCATATCATATTCATTCTATGCATATCATATTCTAGTATCTGTTATTCCTTTTTGTCGATGACAAAGGGGGAGAAAGGGCTAACAATTGCTTGCAGGAACATACATATATAAGAATTCAAAGAGAGAGAGAGATCACATACTCAGGGGGAGATTCAGATTTGCAGATATATTGTCATCAATCAAAAAGGGGGAGAATGTTGAGTCACAAGTTTTGTGAAAGTTTTGATTTCTGACAAATAAGGCGATCGACAAAACAAGGTCATTAGAGCTACATATGTTACTATAGATTATAGGTTGATTATTTGATATTGTAATAGTTATAAACTTGTTAAAATCTATCCTCAAATAATCATGCACCTCAATATAATCGATATATATATACGTTTTATAGCATTGCACATTTATTGTGCAAATTAACAGGAACCGGTCGACCGGTTAGTAATCATACGGTCGACCGTTTCTGTGTAAAATGCACAATGAACGTGCACACATGCACATAACGTATATATATTTTAAATTCCTGTCTACTGGTCACTTTTTAACCTGTCGACCGTTTTTGAACAGAAAACAATTTTTCCAAAAGACACTTCTCTTCTCCAAAGGTTGCATCTCTTACCTTTCACCAAAGATCATGTCTCTTAATGACAAAGAGTTACAACCATTCTTATCTATATAAACTCATCCAATTCATTGATTAAAAAATAACGATTTCATATTCTTTTAATCTAATCTCTGATCTTATTTCTGCATTATAAAAGCTCTAAATTATTTATTGAATCTTTGAAGCTATTTCATATCCTTTGATTCAATAATATACTTTCCTTAATCTTTTCAAAACATCATATCGCATTCTTTGAGGATAAGATTATAGGAAGGGTGTACTGCTAGTGACAAATCCGTGTTTTCAAGAGCACAAGTTGTCAACAACAATTGTATTTGTTCTTTTGTTGAAGTCCTCTGTGTTGTAAGAGGCAAGTGTTGAAGTCCTCAGTGTATTAGAGGCGTGAAATCCCGTTCGGCTGTTCGGGTGTTGTAAACTTGTTCCTCCGGGTGAAGCGAGGTAGTTAATAGTGAAAATCCAGATAGAATTCTGGGACTGGACGTAGGACGGTGCTCCGAACCAGCATAAAAATCTCTGGTGTGATTTTTCTATTTTTTATTTACTATGCTATTATCATCTATTTCCGCATTTGTATTGTAATCCATATTACACGATCCGTGTATACTATATTAGCACATATAATTGTATACACATCGCACTTTCACAAGTCAAAAACCAAGTCGAAGTCAAACATTATTCAGCATCAAGCCGAAGCCTAGCCAATCAGCAAATCGACCAAATTGACATTAAAGCAATTAAACTACAAGTATCCAGTGAAATACAAAATGACCAGAGTCGAACCATCACAGCGGCAAGTTGTTAAAACATGCAAAACAAGAATGGAAAGTTTACAAAGTATCAAAGCCGTGTTTTTTTTCCAAGTCAAGATCAACAACGTGATGACCAAGGAGTTGAAATTGATGCCATGAACATCAAGTAAGCAAGCATCACAAAATATATACGAAGTGACAAAGTCAGAGAGATCATAATCGTTCAAGCATAATCATACGGCAGAGATAAAATAATTGACAAATTCAAATCATCAGAACGAACGAGAATATAGGAATTCGATTCCTATTTAAACACAATCATCATCGGCAATTTAAAATCCATCGAGTTCAAGCATCAACCCAGTAAAGCAAAAAGATAAAGTACATACCGAAAAAGCCGAACGAACTCGATCCAAATTGAAGAGCCGAGAGCAATTCAAAGAGCATCGAAGCCTACCATCAAACTATATCAAGCGGCGAACTTCAATTTGTACAAAGCCCTAATTTTGGAAGCAAAGAGAAAAGAACGAAAGCCCCAATTTTGCAAGAGGAATGGCCGACATTATTCTCAAGCAAAAAAAAAAGGAACCAGGCCGATAAAATAAAAAAAAAGGAAAAAAGGGGGACGCGATCTTTTAATTAGTGGGCCGGTTATCATTTTGGGCTTAGTTGTTTTAAATTAGGGCTATTTTATTTTGAATTGTTTTTAATCATCCATTTCACATGTTGGGCGTAGCTGGTGTATTCGGCGGCTCCCTATTTAGTGCTATGCATGGTTCCTTGGTAACCTCTAGTTTAATCAGCGAAACTACTGAAAATGAGTCTGCTAATGAAGGTTACAGATTCGGTCAAGAGGAAGAAACTTATAATATCATTGCTGCTCATGGTTATTTTGGCCGATTGATCTTCCAATATGCTAGTTTCAACAATTCTCGTTCCCTACATTTCTTCTTGGCTGCTTGGCCTGTAGTAGGTATCTGGTTCACTGCTTTAGGTATTAGTACCATGGCTTGAAACCATGTATTTTCTTTTTTAAACCGTTTATTTTTCTAGTCGTGTGACTAGGGGACAAGCTACGTGGCGTAGCTTGAGAATTCGCAACTCGGTAGTTGAGTTGTGGCAGGGTTTTGAGCGTAGGGTTAGATTAGTCAATAGCGGGTATAGCGAGTTTACGTGTGTAAGCGAGGGACTATCTAATTTCTAGTAGAAACCTTGGGGGCAGCACGTAGGTAGGGTTTTGCCGAAGCTGGGTAAATTCTGTGTTGTTCTGTTTTTTTCCTGTTATTTATATTCTGCGATATATGTGCTGCTATTCTGTGATCTGAATTGAAATTAATTAATAAGCTTCCGCGATTAATTTTTATAATTTATACCATCACCCTATTCACCCCCCCCTCTAGGGTGAAATCGATCCTACAAGTGGTATCGGAGCTAGGAACAAAAGCCATTTTTGTTTTAAAAATTTGTTTTTACAAAAACCAATTTTTGTTTAAAAATTCATGTTTCAAAAATCAATTTTTGTTTTAAAAATTCGTGTTTCAAAAAATCGATTTTTGTTTTAAAATTTTGAATTTTTTAAAATGGCTTATTTTAATAATAATTTTGAGGGTCGTTCCAATATTATTCCTTCTATTTTTGATGGAACAGATTTTTTGAATTGGAAATTGAAAATGGAATTTTATTTAAAATCTGTTAATATTAAATGTTGGGATATTATTGAAAATGGGTGTGATATAACAGATAAGAAAATTATCTCGATTAATGCTATGGCTATACATATATTATATTCTCATATTAATCAAGATAATTTTAATTTCATTTCTCATTGTGAAAATGCACAGGAAATCTGGAATACTTTCGACGCAATATATGGTGCAAAAGTCAACAGCAATGAGAAGTCCTCCACAACTGACTCGGTTAAAGAAATGTGCTTAACAGGATTGGTAAATAGCAATTGTGATAAGGATGATGATGATGGAGCAGCCGAGCTGGCATTAATAATGAAGAAATTCAAAAGGTGGAACCGCAGATACGGAAATCCAGCTCTAAAGAAAAAATTAAAAAGCAGAATAATCAAATACTGGATAACTTGAAAGAATACGAGATCATCTGCAACAAACCCGGTGATATCAAGCCCAATTATCCCCGATTTCAACGCGATTTTGAAAAGAAATCAAAACGGTGTTTTACAGCCACGTGGAATAAAAGCGATAGCAGTGAGAGTGAGAAAGCAGATATGTGCCTTCATGGGAATATAACTGATAGCGACGATGACGAGCCAAGCGAGGTATCAAAACTTACTCAATCTGAATTGCTTATATATTTTCATGAAATAAATGGCTGTTATGAACGACTTAGGGAAAAATACGCCAAACTTGAATGTCAAAAGGATACTTTGATAGAATGCAATAAACAACTTGATCAACTAGTTAAAACCTATCAAAGTAGGATCCCTAAGTGTGATAAGTGTCCAACATTCGAAAAAGAAATTAAAAAATCAGAAATCAATATAAAATCACCTGAAAATGAAATTCTGATTTTAAAAGAGAATGAAAATACTAGGAGAGAGAATTCTATTAAAAAGTGCACACAGTTGTTAAACGAAAATGAATCTCTCAAAACACAAGTCCAACAATTGTCAACGACTTTAGATAAATTTTCAAAAAGTGAAAAATCGTTGAATATGCTATTAGGAAAGCAAACTGTTAATTCGGTTAGACAAGGACTTGGATATAATAGTTCGAAAATTGTTGAAAGCAATATTAGTCAAGTTAATTCCATGTGCACGTTTTGTAGAAAATTTGGACACGATCACAATAATTGTTGGTATAGACCCAAACAAGTGAAAACTATACCGATTTGGGTTCCAAAAGGCACAAATATAAAATCTCTCAAAGTTAAACAAATTTGGGTGCCCAAGGGAACAATTATAAACAGTTTTGGGTCTACACAACATTATTTTTCAAAATATTCTTCCACTAACAATCATGGACCTATAAAAACAAATAGGTCACATAAATCCTTTTCCGTGTAGGTGTGGTGGCAGGCTAAGGAACAACAACAGTGTTCTCTGGATTTTTGGCTATTCCAGAAACACAACGGACGACAAAGCAAAGTTCCTTAGCCTAGTATAAAGGTGACAGAATCACAATGGACAACAACGAAAAATATCGTAAAGGTAAAACAGATATATTTATTTGAACGATATATTAAAAGTGATGATCTGCACCATATTCTGATTAAAATTCAGCCAATATTGAGATTGATGAAAAGATGATGATTTTGTTTCTGTCTTATTCAACATAGTTGGCCAATTATATTCTTATGCCAAAAACACTATAAAAATCTCTAGATTTTTTGAATTACTTCGTATATATCATTTTGGATTAAAAATAGTGTTTTGTTGGATAATAATACATTTGGTTATAATTCGGCTAACTCTATATTCACGGTTTTCGATTATTTACACGGCTTCATTTCAAATTCAAAAGAATGTCATTTAAATTGTTGTTAAAATTGAATTTGAAAGTTTTGGTGCACACTTCATGTTTTGGTCTATAAAATTCAATTGATGATAATTTTTGAGTGAAAGAGAAATTCAGATGCAGATTACACAGGTAATCTAGTTGATAGAAAAATTACTAGTTGAACGTGATTTTTGAGACATTTAGTAACTGCATTTTTATTCAAAGAAAATATCTTCATATTCTTCATTTCAAATAATTTTCAAATAGCAGAATTTTTTTTTAAAAACCCCCTGGAAAAAATCATTTTTGGCCATAGGTTCAGATTAGTCATTTTTGAAAAATTAATTTCATAATTATTTTTGAATTTGATTTTAAATGACTATTTTGACTAATCTGACTCCCTAATGTTTATCGAAAAGAAAAATAGTGATTGAAAAAGTGATGAGTGTTAATGTTGATCAAATATTATGACTCGAGACGGTATAATTAATGAATTTCTTTAGAAATTTAAACAAGAGTTATAAAACTGTTTGTTGGTAAAAATTCCATGACCATCTCTATATTTATCATATTTCTAACGACCATCACTCATCAAAAATCTATATAGTTTGTCGATATGTGGTACTTTAAACAGGAATCGTTCGTTTTTCGTTTTTCACATTTTTTTAAAAAAAAAAGGTAATAATAATAATAATAAATACCAAAGTATTCACTCTCATTTAAAAGTCCTCACGGTTATGCATGGGTGAATTACTTGGAATTTGTTATGTGCTTCCATGCTCATTAAAAAGTCCTCGCGGTTATGCATGTATGGAACGCATATCAAAAGTTGATTTGTAAAATAAACAAGTTGATTCTAATCCCATTTAAAAGTCCTCACGGTTATGCGTGGTTAGAAGATACTTGAATTCATTTTTTTTAAAATAAAATTGGAATACTACTAATCTCATTTAAAAGTCCTAACGGTTATGCATGGTTAGTAGATATTCAAATTCCTGATATAAATATACCACAAATAGACATAACTGTATGGTTTTATATGATGATATCATTCCTATCATTCTAAAAGTGGAATATGCGCCTAACAAAATATTTATGATTTTTGGTTTGATTTTTTATTGAAATTTAATATTTATATTCAATTGAGTTTTAATGTTGGATTAATATCGATTACTTTATCTCTATTTTCTTTAACACTATTATCCTTTTGCTGATAACAAAAGGGGGAGAGAAAAGTTAAGATTTTGTCAAATAAAATCAAGCAAAGGTCAAATAATTTTCTATTTGCATCTAGACTCATTTGCATATTTTTATTTGTATGCATGTATGTAGGGGGAGCTTTGTGTAGAGAGGAAGCATTTAAATAGGGGGAGCAATTAGGATATATCAATGATAAAATACATTTAACATATTCAAAATCTTAAATATATGTTTGTTATCATCAAAAGGGGGAGATTGTTAAATATGCGCTTATATGATTTTTGTTTGATGATAATAAACATATATACATTCGTTTAAATGTATTTGATAATATACTATTTTATTTTTCACAGATTAAATAAATATTTGCTGAATAAAATAAATAACACGGAATTTGAATTCAAACGAATATTTTATTCAAACAAATATTTATTACAATTTTGAATAATACAAATTCAAGCTCTCACTATACATATACAACTTTGATACAAATTCAATTACATCACTATTTTACATATCATCACCTCATTACATATCACTCACACTCGTATTTTTATCTTCAACTGCATTCCAGTTTGAATCCAGCATCTGAGAAATCTGCAAAAATATTCACTAACGCGGTAAAATTGAAAAAGAAATAATTTTGCAATATAAAATAAAATATGGTTTTTGAAAATAATTTTTGCCTCAGTTATTTGGGTTGTTCGTCATCATTTGAATTCATCATACACGAACAACTTGTGACATACACAGTGTATTACTGTATATGCCACAAGGCCGTGCACGCCGATATATATATATATACTTGATTGATTTACAGGGACAGGCGAGCACAGTTTAAACCCAAATGATAAACCGGGTTCAACTCACGTGCAATAACATTCAAAAATACAACTCAAGCACAAGGTCAAACCCGAGTTTTTGAAACTGGATTCAACTCAAGTGAAATTTCAAAAAATAACATGAACGGATGCAAAGACCAGAAATGCAAGAGTGATATGCACAGATGCATTCAAAGTCAAAACCAGTTGCAACATGGATGTCACAAGTACTGACTGAAGTGAACAAACCAGAAGAAAACCAACTAAACCAACATGAACAAGTACAAGATATATGCATGCAAATTCGACAAGCAACTGAAGGCAATAGGTCCAAAGTATCACACATACAAACAACAAAAACCAAGGCTACACAATGAACTGCATGAAATAGTCATGAACAATACACAGCAGCCCCAAATACCAGTGATGCAACTAAGCACAAATCACTTACAACATGTATGCAGCCCAATGAACCATGCAACAATTCAAATCAACACAGCTCTAAACCAAGTTTATGAGGCAACAAGGTCAGAGAACCATGCAACAATGTGCACGGTTCAGAAAGGCAATACACAAGTGGCCATACACATATATACATACAAGAATGTATGTATACAAATGATCAGCCCAAATATACAGAAGTGCAGAAGTAAACAAATGCAACAATCAACTCAACTGAATACAGAAAAATACACAAAGGCATAGCAAGAGTCACAAGGCCATCAAGCAGTGAGCAAGTGCAAATCGGGCTCCAGAAATAACAAATGCAGATACAAAATGACCCAGTGCAACTGAAAAATCAACAGAAATATGATCGGAGCTGAAGCCGTGGATAAGTTGGAACAAGTCAAAAACCAAGTCGAAGTCAAACATTATTCAGCATCAAGCTGAAGCCTAGCCAATCAGCAAATCGACCAAATTGACATTAAAGCAATTAAACTACAAGTATCCAGTGAAATACAAAATGACCAGAGTCGAACCATCACAGCGGCAAGTTGTTAAAACATGCAAAACAAGAATGGAAAGTTTACAAAGTATCAAAGCCGTGTTTTTTTTACCAAGTCAAGATCAACAACGTGATGACCAAGGAGTTGAAATTGATGCCGTGAACATCAAGTAAGCAAGCATCACAAAATATATACGAAGTGACAAAGTCAGAGAGATCATAATCGTTCAAGCATAATCATACGACAGAGATAAAATAATTGACAAATTCAAATCATCAGAACGAACGAGAATATAGGAATTCGATTCCTATTTAAACACAATCATCATCGGCAATTTAAAATCCATCGAGTTCAAGCATCAACCCAGTAAAGCAAAAAGATAAAGTACATACCGAAAAAGCCGAACGAACTCGATCCAAATTGAAGAGCCGAGAGCAATTCAAAGAGCATCGAAGCCTACCATCAAACTATATCAAGCGGTGAACTTCAATTTGTACAAAGCCCTAATTTTGGAAGCAAAGAGAAAAGAACGAAAGCCCCAATTTTGCAAGAGGAACGGCCGGCATTATTCTCAAGCAAAAAAAAAGAGGAACCAGGCCGATAAAATAAAAAAAAAAGGAAAAAAGGGGGACGCGATCTTCTAATTAGTGGGCCGGTTACTATTTTGGGCTTAGTTGTTTTAAATTAGGGCTATTTTATTTTGAATTGTTTTTAATTGTATTTTCTTTTTTAAACCGTTTATTTTTCTAGTCGTGTGACTAGGGGACAAGCTACGTGGCGTAGCTTGAGAATTCGCAACTCGGTAGTTGAGTTGTGGCAGGGTTTTGAGCGTAGAGTTAGATTAGTCAATAGCGGGTATAGCGAGTTTACGTGTGTAAGCGAGGGACTATCTAATTTCTAGTAGAAACCTTGGGGGCAGCACGTAGGCAGGGTTTTGCCGAAGCTGGGTAAATTCTGTGTTGTTCTGTTTTTTTTCCTGTTATTTATATTCTGCGATATCTGTGCTGCTATTCTGTGATCTGAATTGAAATTAATTAATAAGCTTCCGCGATTAATTTTTATAATTTATACCATCACCCTATTCACCCCCCCTCTAGGGTGAAATCGATCCTACATAAATTTCTTTTCCCAAACCATAGAAATCATTTTCAAAATATTTATATATAAACCAACTGTGTCTATATATAATTTTCTATCCTATGGTCAACTGGTACGGCTATTTATCATTTCAATCCGTAATTTAAATATATATGGGTATATATTATTTCAACCCACAATCCCAAATTCAATTCAAATGAAAATCGCTTGGGTTTATCGTTTCAACCCATAATGATTTTCTCCTATTCTACTTATCGTTTGGGTATGTATCATTTCAACCCATAGGGAATTCTATACTAACATGGAACTTAAGGAGTGGTAACTAATATGATAATAATATAATAAGCATATATAATCACTATAAATAATAGGTAATGGTTCCAGATGTCACATTTTAACAGACATGGATAATATCATATATATATAGCAATGTAAATAACTAACAGCAACATATTTCAATTGTCGTTCCAATGGAAATCAAATTTAATAAATATAAGAATGTTAATCATAAGTGATTGCTAACCTTTCGAGGCTAGAGATGAAGAAGAATGAGATGGGTACGAATCCAAGCAGAATTCTAAAGCAAAGCAAGATGGGCACGAATTTGACGAACAAAGCAAAGCTAGAAATTCGAAGCTGACGAAATCAAATCAAAATTGGATCGATGAAGATAAATGATATAAGCGAACTTATATACATAACTATATATATAAAGATCATATTCTAAATTTTTCAAGCATGTACAATATATATATATATATATATATATATATATATCAAAATCCATTGTTTCAAATTGAAACCCATATATTGGACTCAACACATATACATCACATAAATTTGAGATAATTACTTATATATATATATATCCTATAACAACTAAACTGACAAGCTTGCATTTTATACTGATAGAACAAACAAATTTGTATCAAAATCAATATAACTAATATAAATATAATATACAAACATCATGCTATAAATGACTGTCATATATATAAACTTATATATCTACGGGTTATATATAAACTTATATAAGTTAATATATGTAACAGACCTTAAAGTATCAATATACATTTATATATATAGCAATAGAATTTTCACACCATGGGCCGATATCATGCTTTATAGATGAATACATCTACCAATTATAAAAGCTTTCTTCATTTTTTTCAAATAAATAATATATATATATATATATAATTACTTTGAAATCAATATTACTACAACCTTTAACTCATATATATACATACGGTGGCATATAAGCATACATATATCTAACGTATAATGTAAAAAAACTGTAATATAAACTGCAGACAAATATAAGCCTATATATATTATATCAAAATCGAAGGATGATAAATTATACAAACCACAAAAATCTAAACAACATATGTACATAACATATATTTTATATACTGACCAGACTGTTATATATATATATATATATATATATACTTAGACATGAACAAACTGCTATATATAACCAAACTCAAACGGAAACCATCTGCATATTACAAAGCTCAACAGAATATATATATTAACGAATATATGTAAAATGGGTTTTTAAATATATACTTTATAACATACAATACTTAACATTATACTTACTTACAAACATGATTACAATTCACGTATAAAATATATAATTAACGCATGACTATATGTACATGTAACTAAAAAGTATATAAATATAATAACCCATTATAACATTAAGCGAAAATGTAAAACATTGAATAATATGTATTCTTCCATATTATAATATATACTAAAGGCTTAAATCAAACTATACATACATATTATAGTTTAAGTAAACTAATATATAAACAACGTATGGCTTTATGTGTGTGTTTGTGTGTGTGTGTGTTTGTATATATCTTATACTATTACATAAACAAATGACTCTACAGTAAAAATAAATAAATTTATACAACTTTATATATAAGAACATATACCCAATCTTACTATATGAAGAAGAAGAAGAAGGGGACTAGAAGCAAGAGGCATGGCAAGGCCATCAGCAAGGCGGGGCACGAGACTTCGGTAGGGGAAAGCGGAGAAGTTGCATGGCTACGTGGGGATGGAGGCCGTGGAAGGAGGAAGTTAAAGATGTGGTGGGTGGAGAAGAAAAAAGAATCGAAGGTTGCGAATGAGTGGGTTTCTGGCCGGAGGTTGTGTTTGCATGCTCGGTGTGGGTGTAGCAATGATGGAGGATGGTTCTCAAGGCTTCGGGTAGAGATGGAACGAGGTAGGTAGAGAGGCCACTTGGGCACGGTGATGGGTTGGATTCATGAGAGAAGAAGATGGGTTTCAGAGGAGCAAGCAGCAATTTCAACAATTTTATATAAACAATGAATATAGGAATGGAAATGAGCAGTTCAAAGAATTGAATGCAAACATACCATTTTATGCTAGTGAACATAGGAAAGAAATTAAAACAAATATATATAAAGGTCAAATGAATAGAAAAGGTCACATGCTACAATTTAGCAGAAAGATTAAAGAAAATTATTATTGTAGTCCCGCTGCACGTTTCAAATTTGAAAAGGACAGGGAAGTTAAAAGTCACAATTTATGGTGCCGTTACAATGAACTGTTAAATCGCTTTGCCGCGTATCAGACGTCAAAATACAAAAATGAATATACTGCGGAGATCAGCACGACGAGGCGAACAGAGGGTATAATGATATCAGTGGTACGATCATCCAATCAAAAATCAATATCGGTACGAAATGCTGCTAAAATGCCAGAATTAAGATAAACGGAGCAATAATAGTCAAGATTTGGAGAACGGAAAATGACGTCACACTCAAAAAATAATTTACAAATTGATTGTGTAAAAATATTCAGGTTTGAAAATTATCTTATTACCAACAATTCTTAACAGATTTGAATTGAAATAGAATTTCGCAAGAAAATAGAATTCCATATTATCAGATAATAATTTACCATTTGTTATGTTTAATGGACGTAATCCAAATATCAAATTTTTATTTTAAAATTTAAAATTTCACCAAAATTCAATTAAATAAGTTATTAAACATTAAAAAATTTGGGTCATTACACTCTCCATCACTCAAAACTATTCGTCCCCGAAAAGGAAGAAGGTAGGAGAATAGAAACGACCAGAAAAAGAAAATAGATTGGAATACAAAACACAACCATTAATTCAAAAACCATATAAATTTCAATTTTATATTAATTAATATTCAACAGTTTGGTTTAGTCCGTTTTATTAAATTAATAAATAGTAATTAAATTCAAAATCGTTAGTTCAATCCGTTGATTCAAGCCATATAAATTTCAGTAATTTTTAAATTTGTGTACATTCAATTAATTGATTTCAATTCATTTTATTTAATTAATCAAATTTATTGTGTTCACATTTAAATATTTCAATTCCATATATTTTCATTCAATTTATTTGTTTTAGTTTATTAACATTTATTGAAAAAAAATTCTTTCAAACAAAGTTTATTTGATTCATCTCATTTATTTATTCCATTTGATTTCCCCTAAGTTAATTCCTCATATAATTCAATTTTAATTATTCTTCGGTTCATATTTATTTGTTTAACTATCATTATCCTTTATTTATTAAATTTATTTCAGTTAATAGATATTTTGCAACATATATTACTTGTATAAACATTTATTACAACAACCATTTATTATTCAACAAATTAATTCTCCTTTATTATTCAATTTACTATCCAATTATTATTCATAAATTTCCTTAACAAAATATCATTTTTGATATCCTATTACTTATGTCCTAGTGTATACTACCCAATTACATTCTAATTACATTTAAACCTTTCTAGTTAAGTTATATAAATGTTTATAAATGCAGTTAAATACTATACAAATTTTTCCATCTATCTACAACATTTATACCAAGCCATATTTTTAATTTGAACAATTTATTACTTAAGTCTTCTCCTTGTACAACACTATATTATATCCTAACATGTTAACTTTAGAATATTATTGGTAAGTTATATATATTAGAACGTAATTTAGTGGTATACAAATAAGTTTGTTCAAATTTGTTATTTCAGGTTGGTTTAATTCCATTTACCATTTCAGATATTCCAATTATTCAAACATTTTACTTTATTTCAATAATTGAAACCATTTCTTAATATAAACCTTAAGATTCAAGTTTTTGGTTTCACTTCAAACTATTTTGAAATAATTATATACATATATATTTTACAAATCAATTTCTACACAAGACATTTAAAACAAATCCATTTTTTCTTTCAAAACAAAAGTGTAGTAAAGCTACTAGGTGGCCTCTCCAATTCAAGACACGAAAATGAATGTCGATAGAGCTGCAGTCATCACCGATATTATTTTCCAGTGATAAATGTAGAGAGTAGTGATTTAAAACCTTCAAAATTTCTTTGAAAAACGATTTCTATTTAAACATACTTTCAAATAAATAATCGATTTTATTTTTCTAAAATTTTAAAACCCAAAATTTGAAAAACAACCGAAATTTTAAATTCTTAAATACTTAATTCATTTCAATTCCAAATCAATTTATAAACCATGTTTTACAATTTCATTTATTTATATCAAGTGACAATAGTCAATGGTTTACAAAATAATTAATGAAAATCAAATATTATCATCCTTAACAACCAATTTATTTAACAATTATCTTTCAGAAAAAATTATACTTATATATAATATAATCATACAAAATTTATACTTATATATATAATATAATCATACAAAATTTATTTCATTTACTAGTTTGATATAATATTGTATCGGTTTGCTATGTTTAAATGTTTCGAAATCCCTATCGATAACGTCTAGACGAATTAATCGAACCTAAACTTCAAACTTAACAACTCAAACAACACAACATAAAACATTTTTATATTATTTTCAAATACACTCCCTCACTCGATGCTTCTAGAATGGATTTCAAACAAAGATAAAGATCAAAATTCAGAGGAACCCTAATCAAAAGAATTCTAACTAGGAAGATAGGCTCGAAACGAAGACAAGACAATTAAATAACAAAATAGAAAGATGGATAGACTTATACAAATCGTGGGCGACCTTAATCAGGTCAACCGTGACTTCAAGAATAAGATCGATACAGAATTCCGAAGCAAATCGTCATCCGATTACAAAGGAATAGAATTCGGGCATAACTAGAGATAGCTGCATCTAAATCAAGGATAAAGAAATCTTCGATGAATCAATGCTCATTATAAAGGAGTTACACCACTTTACAAATCATACTAGATTGGCGGGACTGCCCATTTGTTATAGATATCATCCTTAGTATAGTTATAGGGCACTCCAAAATTAGGAAAACATGAATAGGAAGGGACCAGAATGGATTTCAAAATGAATGTGGAAGTTCGAAAATTCAAAGGAAACCGAGTCAAAGAGGAAAGTCTCAAGCTCGAACGAAGGTGATTCTGTAATTAAATTTACTTTATACGCTAAGTTTTGCCTAAAACCAGAGCTCTAATACCAACTGTAACAACCCGGTATCTCGTGTCATTCGCATCCAGACATGTCGGACTTGAGTTGCTTAAAATATCAAATTGTTAATTTAAATTGGGAAAAATTCAACATATACAGTAAATAAATAAATCACAGAATCGCAGACAAAGAGTATTACAATGATAAGCAGCAGAATTGATAAATAGTAGCTCATGAAGCTACTATATAAACATCAGAGTTAGAACTAGAATACAGCAGAATATCTCAAATACAATGAAGTCTCGAATACAAAAAGATGACGTCTCTGAATAAATCAACTGGAAAAGCGAAAAGCTGAATCGATATTTGGATCTCCAAGTGAAGTTCAAAACTCTAAAGATGAGTCTCGAATTTTATATCACTCAGTCTGACCCGAGCGTAAAGCAAAACAAAAAACACTCGAGTTAGAATTAACATTCTTATATCAATAAATCCAACTCAAGTAAAATATCAACTAAAAAATACAAGTAACTCAAAGGATATTTGGGATAACCATCATCTAAAGATCCGTGGAACTATCTACTATGTAGTAATATAAGCTATTATAATATGGCTATAGCAAAGTAAACTATTAAAATAGCATTATGGCGTTACCCGTATCCCCCTTAACACATTTTATATAATGCCGTTGTCTATACAGAAATTGTAAACTCCACTCACTATTATACAGATGGCACAAATACATTTATATCAAAATCAATATGACTAATATAAATATAATACAAAAACAACATGCTATAAATGACTGTCATATATATAAACATATATATATATCCACAGGTTATATATATACTTATACAACTTAATATATGTAATAGACCTTAAAGTGTCAATATACATTTATATATATAGCAATAGAATTTTCACACCATAGGCTGATATCATACTATATAGACAAATACATGTACCATATATAAAAGCTTTCTTCAATTTTTTCAAACAAATAATATATATATATATATATATATATATAATTACTTTAAAATCAATATTACTGTAACCTTTAACTCATATATATACATACGGTGGCATATAAGAAAATGTATATCTAACGTATAATTTAGAAAAACTATAATATAAACTGCAGAAAAATATAAGCCTATATATAATATTAAAATCAAAAGATGATAAACTATACAAACCACAAAAATCTAAACAACATATGTACATAACATATATTTTATATACTGACTAGACTGTTATATATATACACTTAGATATGAGCATACATCTATATATAACCAAACTCAAACTGAAACCATTTGCATATTACAAAGCTCAACGGAAATAAATATTAATGAATATATGTAAAACAGGTTTTCAAATATATAGTTTATAACATAAATACTTAACATTATACTGACTTATAAACAGGTTTACAATTCACATATAAAATATATAATTAGCCCATAACTATATATACATGTAACTAACAAGTGTGTGTGTATATATTAACCTATTATAACAATAACCGAAATGTAAAACATTGAATAATACGTCTTCTTCCATATTTCAATATATATTAAAAGCTTATTTATATAAATCAAACTATACATAAATATTATAGTTTAAGTAAACTAACATATAAACAACGTATGGCTTTACGTATGTGTGTGTGTATAATATTGTTATATAAACAAATGTCTCTACAGTAAAAATAAATAAACTTATACAACTTTATATATACGAACATGTACTCAATCTTACCTATATGAAGGAGAAGAAGCGGACTGGAAGCAACAGGCATGGCGGTGGCCATCAGCAAGGCGGGGCATGAAACTTCGGTAGGGGAAAGTGGAGAAGTTGCGTGGCCACATGAGGATAGAGGCTGAGGAAGGAGGAAGATAAAGATGTGGTGGAATGGAGAAGAAAAGGGGATCGGAGGTTGCGAACGAGTGGGTTGCCTAGCCGGAGGTTGTGGTTACGTGCTCAGTATGGGTGCGGCAATGATAGAGGAAGGGTCTTAGGGCTTCGGGTTGGAGATGGAACAAGGAAGGTGGAAAGGCCACTTAGGCACTATGATGGATTGGAGCTTATTCACGATAGAAGAAGATGGGTTTTAGAGGAGCAAGCAGCAATTTCAAAAAATTTATATGAACATTGAATATAGTAATGGAAATGAGTGGTTCAAAGAACTGAATGCAAACGTGTCATTTTATGCTAGTGAACAGAGGAATGAAATTTAAAGAAATATAGATAAAGATTGAATGAATGGCAACAGTCACATGCTACAATTCAGATGAAAGATTAAAGCAAATTATTATAGTGGTCCCGTTGCACGTTCCAACTTTGAAAAGGACAGGGAAGTTAAAAGTCACAATTTATGGTGTCGTTATAATGAACTGTTAAATCACTTTGCCGCATATCGGACCTCAAAACAAAAAAAAGAATATATTGCGGAGTTCAACATGACAAAGCGAATGGAACGGTATAATGATATCAATGGTACGATCATTCGATCAAAAATCGATATCGGTACCAAAATGCTACTAAAATGCCAGAGTTAAGATAAACGGAGAAATAGCGGTCAAAATTTGGAGAACGAAATATGTCGTCACACTTAGAAGATAATTCACAAATTGATTGTGTAAAAATATTCAGGTTTGGAAATTATTATATTACCATCAATTCTTAACTGATTTGAATTGAAAAAGAATTTCACAAGAAAATAAATTTTCGCAATATCAGATGAGAATTTACCATTTTCTATGTTTAAATGGATGTAATCCAAGTATCAAATTTTTATTTTCAAAATTTAAAATTTCATCAAAATTCAATTAAAAAATTATTAAACCATTAAAATTTTTGGGTCGTTACACACGCTCTGTTTGTCCATCAGATTAAGGATGATAAGCGGTGCTAAAATTAAGCTTCGTTCCCAAAGCTTTTTGAAGACTCTTCCAAAATCCACTAGTAAATGATGGATCAAGATCACTAACAATAGAAGTAGAAAATCCATGCAATTTAACAATTTATTTAACATGGAGTTTGACCAAAAGAGGTACGGTCCGATTGGACCGAACGGGAATAAAATGGGTGGATTTTGTAAGCATAACTACAGTCGCCCATAAACTGTCGTGACCCGAATGAGAATGGGAAAGACCATCGGTAAAGTCCATGGAGACTTGATCCCACTTCCAAACGGGAAAGTCTAAAGGTTGCAATAACCCACCGGGCCTTTGATGCTCGGCCTTTATGAGTAAGCAAATTATGCAACGCTTAATGAAGTTAGAAATATCTGATTCCGTTCCATTCCTAAAATATTCGGCGCTAATATTTACAAAGATCACTAATATTTGGCACGATAAGACTACCAAATTCTCGAATATCGCCACAAGAATCAATTTCAAAATCTTTCAAACCATCAATATTTCTATCCCTACAACTTTGGCCACGATGAGCCAATTCGGGATCATGCTTTTGAGCATCAAAAGTACGGTCTAAAAGATATGGATGAATCTCAAGGCTACATAGAACAAGAGATGAACATGAATCGGATTCACGATCTCGAATCTCACAAATTGTAAAGCCTCGATTTCATTCGATTCGGATATCATCATTGAAATAACTGCTTGTTGCTTACGATTAAAGGCATCAGCAACACGATTTCCCTTTTTGGGAGTATAGAGAATATCAAGATCATAAGATGCAAAGAATTCGAGCCAACGTTGTTGACGCAAATTAAGTTCATTTTGAGAAAATAAATACATCAAAAATTTATGATCGGTGTAGAGAACAAATTTCTCTCCCAAAATATAATGATGCCAAATTCTAAGGGCGAAAACAATAGCCGTAAGCTCTAAATCAGGAGCGGAAAATCTAGTCTCGGCGGGCTTTAGTTGCCTAGAAGCATAAGTGATAACACGTTCCCTTTGCATGAGAATGGCTCCCAAACCAACATGAATAGTATCGGTATAAACAATAAAGTCTTGGTTCCCTTCGAGAATCACAAGAATATGGGCATCGGAAAGGAGTTCTTTTAAATGATCCTCTTTCCCGAAAAGCTAAGACATTCAAAATTATAATGAACTTTATGTAGTCATCTGTTTAGAAAATTTTACTTTTTACAAGTCAATTTATTGTGTCTGACTGTCTCATCATAGTGTTTAGGAGATTCTTATCAATAACGTTGATCGAGCGCATCTACCAGAATTTTTAAAGCACTCAATGGGAAAAACAACACAAAATCATCTTCTCTATGATAAAAATATCTGTTAATTTTTTTTACGAATATTCTTTGTTCATTTTAAGAACAAAATCCAATTATACTCATAAATGTATCTGATTAAAAAGATTCGCAAATTTTAAATTTCTCTTTTCATCCATAATCATTGAATACAAGGTGGACTCATCAAGATATTCATAGGATATTCGATTCATAAGATGAATGAAATAAGATGGAAGGTTCGTCAAACCAAATGGCATAACAAGCTATTCATAAGAATCATAATGAGTGCGGAATGCAGTTAGTGGAACGCTATCATGTGCAACTCATAGCTAATGAAAACTGGTGGCAAAGTTGAACTGAAAAGACCTTAGCACCACTCAATTGATTGCTTAGTTGATAATCCAAAGACAAGCTCTAAGATACCGAGAAATTCAACTTGAATGAGAGAAATATCATTTTCCTCATCATGTGGGTTTAAAGAATAAAATGATGCCATCGAATTGGAATCGAAATCATTAAGAATAATAGAAATCTGCTTAACAGATTGAGAATGTCGAAGATGGATAGTCCTATCGGGAAATAGGATATGGGCTTCATAACTGTTACAATCCATTCCCAAAATTATTTTGAAGCCTAAGTAACGCATAACATACAAATCAGCTCTGAAAGAATAATCACATAAAATAATCTCGATATCTTTACAAAGCAAACCGAGTGTTGTGTATCAATAACCGGATTAGCAATTCTCAGTGAAGTCATCAAGCCCAAAATATTTAAAGAAAAAGTACCAACAAATTCTTTTGACATAAAAGAGTGGGATGCACCCGTATCAAAAAGAACTCAAATAGGAAGATCGTGAAATATAATAATGCCGTTAGGATAGAATGCAAAATACCTTGACCAAGAGAGGGGTTCCTAGGGGCATGCACAACATTCAGCTTTCCCTCCTTCTTTCTTTCAAGTATGGGACATGAAGATATAGGGTGATCCGAACTTTTACAATAACGACAGGTAAGAGACTTTGGACACTTATTTGCATAATGGTCTTTAGATGCACAATTGTAGCATATTCACGATTAGAGGTGGGAGTCTTTATTTCTGAAGTTTCTTGCCTCCCTTTCTTGTTAGGTTTAGGTTTGATTAATAAAGGGATGCCTCTTCTTGTTGCTATTGAAGTTCTTATTGGCGCCCACAACTTCAACAACACATTCTTTATCGACCTCTTCAAGTGGAAGAGCGATATCAACAAGATGATTGAAAGAATCTTCTAGTTTCAGAAGTAAAGGCTTTTTGAGGTTCTTATTCAACCAATAAACGAACCTCTGATTTTTCTTCAATGGGCTATTAATATACTCAACCCCATATTTAGAGAGAGATCCAAAAGATGCGACGTAATCTGTCATAGAAGATTCACCTTGAACAAGGTCAATAAAGCGTCGGGATAAAGTTACTTTTTCAGCTTTCGGCACGAACTTTAATTCGAATCTTTCTCAAAATATCTTCCAACTCCCAAGTAAGATCCGCTTCTATAATTTTAGAAATCAAAAGCTCATACCAATCTAATTCTCTTTCTTGGATCATGCTAGATGCCACTTGGACTCCATGTAGATTCACAAGATTCTTGTGAGAAAAGATGTGATCGCATGTTCTAAGCCAAGCTTGGATTTCTATAACGCTTTCGGATCCCTTAAATGGCATTCCACCCAAATCGGTATAATCTCTGCATAAGCGTGCAAACCCATATTTAGGATGAGTATACTCTATAAGGGTCCGGCAGCTTGAGCATTCTTTAAAAGATCTAAAGCTACTGGGCAGACACAAATACTCTGTCCTGAGGAGTAGCACTAGATTGACCGACGTTGGGACGACCATGTCTTACCATTTCTCTTCTTTAAGAAAGAAAGAAAGAAGAGGAAAAAGTTATTCTCATAATAAATATCAAATAAATTTGATTGATAAAACATGGCATCACAAAAGAAATTAGGACAGTATGGGTCCTAAGACTCGCATAAACCCTAAGGCATGATTCCTAAGAAAGACTTAGGACGATGATCCTTGCTGTAATGTTCCATATTGTTCCGAAGTTTGGATTTGATACCAAGCTATGACGTGCCACCTCTATACTCACACTAACCAAGGACACTATGGATTAATGTCGTCGACTAGCGCGAAGAATAAGGCTGTTGAGGAGTGACCATCTATGTAAATGCTTTGTGCGAGTACCGATACGCCAGATAAAATATCAGTTTCATTTCAAGAGGAAATTCGACATAACGATACAAACTCAAAGCTACTACACAGTGGCTATGTGATCTTCGGAAACAAGTATAAAATAAATATAACATAAATCAGTCACGGATATTCATATCACTAAGGCGGAAACAGATATGAATATATCATATAAAAGTGTACATCAAAATAGTGGTCATGTAAGATCCACTACATCATAAAAGAATAGGTGTAGGTGCAAGATAAAAGAATATGTATACATCAAGGAGTCTCTATCTCGAATGTATACTAACAAAAACTGCTAAACTAAAGTAGTTAGCCCAAAAGTCAGATGATGGACCATGATAAGAAGTCAAGCAGAAGCATCTGAAATACCTCGGTCTGACCCGAGTACTATTTAAGAAGAAAATAATAAACGGATCAGTCAAGCTGTAAATATCATATAAAATGAGATAGGATAAGAGATATGACAAAAACGTACGACAACAATAATGCCATACTGTGACAAGTATACATCAAATAACAACAAAAATCATACAATATCTCAGATTTTCTAAAAATACAAAAATAATGTCATATTCTTTAAGCACAAATATTGACAAAACATACCAATGTAAATCACAAAAATTGGTGAAATGCTAATTCTAGAAATCATCAATCAGAAATCCAGAAAACCCAAAAGGGGATGTCTATCACAAACGGGAGAATGAAAACTAACCAATAAGTGTATCAGAAATGGAAAGTTATTCGTTAACCCATAAAAATACGGGGTATAGTCCCCTACGCGGATTAATGAGCAGAACATCGAAGCACCCTAAAAGATACGCCTCATGGACAGCTCTGTCGTGATACAATCCCCCATGCGGACGAATGAGTTGAACATCGGCGCACCCTAAAAGATACGCCTCATGCACAGACTCTATCGTGGTATAGTCCCCACGCAAATGAATGAGCCGAACATCGATGTACCCTAAAAGATACACCTCATGCATGGACTCTATCGTGGTATAGTCCCCTACACGGACGAATAAGCCGAAATTGATGGACCCTAAAAGATATGCCTCATGCACAGACTCTATCGTGGTACAGTCCCCCACGTGGATGAATGAGCCGATTGCTCTACGAACCGATTAAAAGACCATGTGTCACTATCCCATAAAATTGAGCCGAAACTCCACCGAATGATCATCATAGATCTATAAGTGTAAATTAGTCTAAGCCAGTAAATAAATGAGTTTAGATTCATGTCCCATAACCACTAGCTTAACTTAAATATTTATGGACAAATTGTAGATTTCCACTTTAAAATTGTCACGAGATTTCAATCGAACATGTCCAAGAATTAAACGATGAAGTAAACGCAAGCGTTTCATGCCACTTGTTTTGCTAGGTCATTTAATTAGATTTCTCGTACGATGAGGTAAAGGTTTGTATATACTAATAGATTTAAAAACGGTTTTAAATATGAGCATTGCATTAAAAATAATGTTGAAATCATTTTTGTGAAAGA
The DNA here is from genome assembly GCA_030765085.1 of Allium cepa. NCBI lineage: Eukaryota > Viridiplantae > Streptophyta > Magnoliopsida > Asparagales > Amaryllidaceae > Allium > Allium cepa. The sequence goes on along the minus strand of CM060941.1, from coordinate 597,364,130 downwards.
GTTTGAATATTTACTACTAGTATAGAAACCTCTTTATTTTAAAGTGACAATAAAGAAATGATTGTAAAATAATCAAACACCAAAAATTCACATACGATGACGTGAATCAAAACCATAGAAATAGATATCAAATCCATCAAATGGATGTTTCCGAAAATCCGAAAAAGAAGTCATCAAAGTCAATAATAAATGATAACAACTAGCCGAATCAACAAAAATTGATTAAAATTGGTAATCCAGTCAAAAACAGGCAAAATAGGCAAATTAAACAGTTCCAAACGATTGAAATTACCAACCAGACATCTGAATCTTGGTTCTTGTAACTGGCCGCCTTTTTGTACGCTTTAAATCGACGGTAAACCACACACGTCAGACTTAAACCATGCAGAAGGGCGGATTGTTATGGTGTAAATAAGAAAAAGCAAAGAAATAAAAAGAACAAAACAGAATCTTGCAGCGGAACGATAAAATATAATAGTCAAATATACAGTTCATGAAGCTGTTTTACAAAGTATTCGGTTATACTTATACAATACATATCAAAGTTATACATATCCGAGAACAATAAATAAGGCAGCAGAACAGTATGAATGTAGTGGAATACTATAATAAATAATAATAAATGTTCGTCTTCGTCCTCCAGAATACGGTCTTCCAAATTCTGAAATGCTCAGGCTGACCCGAGCGAATTGAAAAGACAAAACACTCGAGTCAGAACTAAAAGATCTTTTGTAAATTAAATCAACAGTAAAAAATATGAGCGTAAACGGCGTCGGAGATATTTACGGGATTTCACATCTCCTATCTAGTGTCTAACGTGAGTGCAGTAACGTAAGAGATGCTCGGGATTCACATGTCCTAAGGATCCATTAAACTATTTACTATGTAGTAATATTTCGCTATTATAATAATGTCTATAGTAAAATAAACTTACTTCTAAATAGATTAAGGCTTTACATTTTCCACCTTAACACGTAATAGTCCCAGTAGTCCATCCTGTATCATGGTCCCTCCTGATCAGGAAGCCACCAGAGGATACCACACGGGCTATGGGAGAAAACCAAACTCGTACAAGGCGTGCTAGGGTTGGTGGCACGGCACAACTAGGCAATGCCAGGGTAGATATTACAATTACGCTTCCGGGCCGGTGGTAACGCATAGCCGTAGCCACCGCCCACGTCGAGCCACACTCTTAAATAAAAAATCAAACGTGGCCACCGAATCAATCCAAAAGTCAAAGTTTAATATCGAAGGGATGTGTCCGATCAAAGGTGCTACCTCTTTAGCCTGTCAATCGCTCTTGTTTTAGCCACCTTATACCAACTCATAGGAGTCGGGTTCGCATATTTACCCCAAAGTAAACGCCGCCACCATCCTATTTCATTCTAGAATCTCCACCGTATATACGGTTGTTAAAGTGGTTTTCGGAGTTGGCAGAGAGTATGACAACTTCCGATCCCGGTCTCTTCAACAACCAAACGTCATTATAACACCATGGTCATTTCAAAATAATTATACTTCAAAACCAAAACATACTATCCATTTCAAATAGTATAAATACAATATCATTTCCCTTTCAAAACCAAATAAATATGATATCATTTTTTATAAAACCCAAATCAATATAATATCATTTTTATTTCAAATATATCTCTTTCCCAAAATCATAGCACTTTCAAATTTAAAATATTTTGAAACCAAACATTTGAAATTATAACACTTTTAAAACATATACTTCGAATTTCATAGCTTCTAAACCATAACTTCCAAAACTTAAATAGATTGGATATTCAAACAGTATATAAAATAAAATAGTTTGAATTTTAAATTTTCTTTATAAAGTAAAATAATTTCCTCGACTTCACAATTTTATTCCCTTTAAATTAAGTCTCAATTCATAACTTTCAACTCACTTTCAGTTTTAATAAACCATCTCAGTTTCAATATATTCCAAACATTGAGTATTAAACAATTTCAAAACTAAGGTTGATAATTATGATTCAACAATTAATGTTCTATTATTTAGTTTTGAAATATTTGCATAATACATCCATTATCTTTTAAAATAAAACTCAAATTTCAAATAACTAAATATTTCCTTTAATTTGTTTATACTTGAAAAATTCATTTAGTTCATCTTAAACCATAATCCATTTTATAAAAATCGTACCTCTAAAATCTCAATTTTATTAAACTTCAAAACAATTTCATATTTATCTTCCCACCTTATTCTCATTTAAGTCATTATAACTCCAGAAATATAATTTAATTAAATACTTAACCATAGTATATCTTAATAAAATCAAACCTTACTATTAAACTTATTTTACACTTTCAACCAATTTTATACATAGCTTAAAACCAAGAATTTAGCTATATATATAAAATAACATTTATAAAATATCCAAATCCATATCTCATAAAACCATATATTTCTTTACAAAACCATAGAAATCATTTCAAAATATTTTTATATGTAGACCACGGTGTCTGTATATAATTTTCTACCCTGTGGTCAAGTGATACAGATATTTATCATTTCAATCCGTAATTTAAAATAAAAATACGGTTATATATTATTTCAAACCGCAATCCCGAATGAAATAAAAATGCATAACAACTTGCAGTTTATAATGATATAAATACAACATCCATTCATCCAATATCAACCATCAACCATTTATCACAATCATCATCTAATTCAAATAATAACATCAATATAGAACAAATAATAAATAACAGGTATTTACTGGCAGTTTATATTCAATAATAAATTAATTTATTTGGCTGTTTATATGCAATAACAAATTGAATAATAATATTATTCAATAAATTCAATTTAACTGGAATAATGATAAAAATAAACCAAACAGCAACAAATAAATTTTTAATCACATCAGAAATTAATTTAACACATATAAGAAATTTTAGAAGTTGTGAGTGAGTTAAAAAACTCACCTATCGAATTTAAATTGAATTTAAATCCAACTTAAACCCAAAATTTAGACAGTCTCGGAATCTGTCCAAACTAGTGCCAAATTGTCCGCAATTCCAATACGAACCTAGTGGAGAAAATCACGCGTGAATTTGATGTCGTACGCAGAAGATATCGATATAAGAAGATTATACGATTTAAATTTAAAACAAATAAATAATAAAAGGAGTAAATAGCTTTACACGCATGCTACCACGTAAGCTCTCCCCTTCATGCAACTGCTCATGCTCGGTCCAAATGAAACCCAACACGTCAATGCCTTTGACCGACAACGCACGCCACTACACGCCGCTAAAGGCCTTGGCACCACTGCCTACGAACTCCCCTCCTTCCCCTCTACCTTCGGCCTGAGGCCACAAGCCTCCGCTGCCCCCTAGATCACCGCGCCGCCACCGATCCTATAGTGTTTCGAAACCCTAAAATACGAATTCCGCTCGCCTCTCTCAACAATAGGTGATTCAACCACAATGAATCAACTCCAGACGCAATCCTCCATGAAACCCATATCTCGATTTTGCTGATTGAGGCCAAAATCAAAAACTCCCAAATCGACGTGTAGGGTTCGCGAATTTTGAGCTTTGACCGAGCTTTTAGGATGATTCAAGCATCATTTACAGAAACGAACACTTGACATAGATTCGTATCGATGAGATCTACGACATATAATTTTTTTGAATTTTTTTGAGGAGTTTGAAATTTCAATTTGATTTTTGAATTGCAATTGGATATGGAATTGTCTGCCATTGGAATGAGGAGAGACAGCTGAATTGTACGTACAGAGATGAGGAATAAGAAATAGGCTAGGGTTTATAACGATATATTTATAGTGGATCAGAAAATAGAAATAATTGGATCGGATCGGTTTGAAAGTTGGACGCTACACGGCCCAAAAAGCACGTTTTGACTCCGGAACGAAATTGGGTCAACCCATATATCAAAATAGATGTTTTTAAATATTCTAAACGCGATGAAATATATTTCAAGTTCAAATTCCATCGCATGAAGAAGTTATGCTCAAATCAAGTTATTTCAAATTGATTTCAATTTAATTGATTTCTAGGCGTTTCGAGTCCGTACGATCAAATGACAAGTCCGATCGTTTCGAAACTTGAAATCCTACAATAATTCTCCATTAAGGATCCGATGAAACTGGCTTCGTCGAAATTCGAGTCAGTGGCCAACATGGCTATTTTCTAGTTAATTAAATAAATTAATAATTAAATAAATTAAACCACTTTTCAGTTTCAACTCTATAATTAACAAATTTCATTTATTTTAAATTTCTTAATAATTTACACTAATTTAATCAAATTTAACCGTTAATTTAGAGTTGATTAATTTGTCATTTCAGTGTTAGCCTTAATTCCATTAACTTTGGAAATTATAAATTTAATTTCCAATAATTCCATTTAATTTACTTTCATTCTATTATTCAATTCTTATTGTCAAATGGATGCATTTAACATTGGGTTCATGATCTATCACCTTAGTATTCTCAGATTTCCTCTAATTCCCATTTATGTAACATTTAAATATTTAATTTCATTTGATTGCAATTAATCCTATTATCGTAAATTAAATTTCAATATATTTATAAAACGTTATTCTCATTCCTTTTATTCAACTAATTGTCATATTATAAATAGAATTGACATTATATCCAATTATTTCTCTAAATCTACACTAACATAACTTTTAATTTATATTTATTGCAATTGATTTTCGATTTTAAATGAATATACTAAATAAATGGCTAACTTATAATAATTGTTACCATTAACGTTTAATTTCACTTATAAGCTATTATTAACAACAAATGTTGCAATTGATTTAGATCTAATTCAATAAATTACATGAATGGGAAAACAATTAATAATTATTACTATTGCCAAATTTACTCATATTCATACTTTATTATCAACCAACAATTATTAAAATTACTTATCTAGCATTGATTCTATCAAATTACAATTCATTATGTATTATTTCATAAATTAATATAACATTGAATTTATTTCACAATTTAGGATTTACAATCAATTATGACCTTGGACTTGTTTCAATTAGTTGAATTTGCACTAATTTAGTTATTCAATCAGTTTCATTTTACGTTACAATTATCATGGTTTATGCCGTAGTGCATTAATATTCCTATTTTATCTTAACTTCAAATGATGTAATATTAAATCCCATTTACTACAATAGATCCAATTAATTAAAATTTAATTTCAATAAATCGTTTTAAATTTGATTTCAACCAATTACTATAATTTCTTACATAATATTGAATCATTCAATCATCACTAATTATATCATTTCACTAGTTAATTCAATATTCCCATTTGTTTTCTTATATTAAACTTATAACCAAGTATGAAAATTTACATTGTTTCAGTTAATTGCAATTTCATTTTAAATTGTAAATTTTTATTACAATTGCTACATTTAATTTATAACATTCGCTTCATTATAAATTATAATATTTTTATTTCATTCTGAATTTAATTATAAAAATCTTATTAATTAAACTAATTTAAATCATTGAAATTTTCAGGTCGTTACACTCTCCCCCACTCAAAACTTTTCGTCCTCAAAAAGGAAAAAGAAGGGAAAGGAAAGAATTAAATAAATAGTACACTTATTCAAAAATACTAACATATAAACAACAAAATTTACAAAATTAATTGTTTTAAATAAAATATACAAATTTACAACCATAAAACCTTTTTATACTCAAATTAATAAAGTTTGGAAAACACATTTCAAAAGTTTTCTAAGTCCAAAATCTACGGAAAATTTCGGCAAAGTCTCCTTTGTACGAAGAGGCTCAGGAGAAAATATAATATCAAATATAACAATATACAACATATATTTTTCAAAATAATATATATCCCAACACGGGAAAACAATATGATAACGCTATAAAGCCGTAATCGGAGAACGTACCTATTTGTCGGGCAAACAATGCTTAAATTATGAAACCAAAGGCAGTAGCAATTGCTTCCATAACCTGCATTTCACTTATGTAATCTAAAAAGAGTTAATAATTATATAAAATGAAATGTTTAAAGTTGTTTCAACCATAAAAAAACAAATCAGTGCAACAACAATGTCTTGCAACAAAAGCAATACAACCATCACATAAAATTAACACAATTCAATCATTCATTCATATCAAGCAAAACAAATAGTTGTCCGGGTTCAACTTTTAATTGCACGGAATGGAAAATAAACTACTTAGTGCACCATTTACTCAACAGTCTTAGAAGAAACTAAATAGATTATTCATACATCCAAACAATTTTAAAGTATCCTTGCCCAAACAACCATAACCAAACAAACAACAATTTCAAACGACAAATCCATTTTATTCTTATTAATTTCATTGCATAACATTTGTTGTTTGATTCCCTTTTTATTCATATAATGGTTTATCTTTTTATTTTACATTATTTCTTGCAAATTTCATTTTATTTCAATATATATATATATATATATATATATTACATTACATTCCTTCATTTCTCAATTTCATTTATTTTCATTCATTTATCCATAGTATTCATATTCAATTCAGTTACTTAGAATATCAATTTCATTTACTTAAGTTTTTAATTACATTCTTAAAATGCTTACTTTCTATCAAAATTTGTTATAATCCTATTTCAATTATAACATAAGTTTATATTAACTACAATAAATAAATCCTTATCTATTAAAGAATGTATTGAATGCTTTCATTACTTTTAAGTTTACTTGTAAAATTTTACGTTACACTTTCTTATTAACATCTCAACTTTTATAATCGGTAAGTTATATATATGTTTTTAAGGATGTAATTGAAAGTTATACAAGTTTGTTCTATTTCCTTTAATTAATTTAATGTTAAATCATAATATCCTTTGTCTTATAGGTTACACATTTCAAATTTCTTTTAATTTCATTCATAACCTAGCACTGAATCTCTAATTTTAATTAAAGGCTCCAATTATTAATTAGTTACATTCCATTACACTACAATAACTAAAACTATCAATTAATGAAAACTTAAGAATTAAATACCGGGTTTTATCTAAATTATTTAAAAATAATAGATAAATGCATATACTTATAACTTATATATCCAATTATATTTAAACAATTTGAAATTTTATATTTGTTTATCAAAATAAGTCTACAGTAAAACTACTATAGTGGCCTTCCCACTTCGAAACTCGAAAATAAATGTCGATGATGCGTGCACTCATCACCGAAATTATTTTCCAACGACAGAGAGGGGAGTGCAGAACTTATTACTTTCCAAAATTTTCTTTAAAGCACTTCTTTCAAAACATATTGAAATATTTATATCAAAACATATTTCTAATAATATTATTACTATATCCCGAAATCATTGGAAAGAAATTTTCAAAACCCCAGAACTTAAGTTCTAAATTTCCAGTTTATTCTCATTTGTTTTACTTTCAACTTTATTTTCAACTAATATTTATAAATTTCACTACCTAACAACCAATATACTACAATAAAATATATATCTTATTTATAAAAAAATATTTTATATATATAGAAAATATAATAGGCAAAATTATTTCATTCGTCTATATTCAAAACAGATATTTTGTCAGTCTGTCCTATTAAGTGTTTAGAAATCATCGATGTCATAGCATCCGATGCACCAACCAGAATTTTCAAATACAAAACGGAACAAATTAACACAATATCAAAACCTTTTTTATAGGACTAACAAGTACGCTCTCTCATATATATACTCTCAATGACTCATTATAGGGTACTACTACCTATTATTAAAGAGTCAGACCCCACAAAGCTAAGGTTTGTCGCTAAACTAAAGCTCTGATACCAGATGTACCAGCCCACCTTTTTGTACGCATTAAATCGACGATAAACCACACACTTCAGACTTAAACCATACAGAAGGGTGGATTGTTATGGGGTAAATAAGAAAAAGCAGAGAAAGAAAAAGAACAAAACAGAATCTTTCAGCGAAACGATAAAATATAATAATCAAATATACAGTTCATGAAGCTATTTTAAAAAATATTTGATTATACATATACAATACATATCAGAGTTACACAAACCAGATAACAATAAATAATGCAGTGGAACAGTATGAATGTAGTGGAATACTATAATAAATAATAATAAATCTTCGTCTTCGTCCTTCAGAATATGGTCTTCCAACTCCTGAAATGCTCAGGCTGACCCGAGAGAATTGAAAAGACAAAACACTCGAGTCGGAACTAAAAGATCTTATGTAAGTTAAATCAACGGTAAAAAATATGAGTGTAAATGGAGTTGGAGGTATTTACGGGATTTGACATCTCCTATCCAGTGTCTAACGTGAGTGCAATAACTTAAAAGATGCTCAGATTCACATCTCCTAAGGATCCGTTAAACTATTTACTATGTAGTAATATTTCGCTATTATAATAATGTCTACCTTAAAATAAACTTACTTTTAAATAGCAATAAGGCTTTACATTTTTCACCTTAACATGTAATAGTCCCAGTAGTCCATCCGGTATCATGGTCCCTTCTGATCGGGAAGCCACCAGAGGATACCACACGTGCTATGGGAGAAAACCAAACTCGTACAAGGCGCGCTCGGGTAGGTGACACGGCACAACTAGGCAATTCCAGGGTAGATATACCAATTACGCTTCCAGGCCGGTGGTAACGCATAGCCGCAGCTACCGCCCACCTCGAGCCACACCCCCAAATAAAAATCAAAAGTGGCCACCGAATCTATCCAAAAGTCAAAGTATAATATCTAAGGGATGTGTCCGATCAAAGGTGCTACCTCATTAGCCCGTCAATCGCTCTTGTTTTAGCCACCTTATGCCAACTCACGGGAGTTGCATTCACGTATTTACCCCAAGGGAAACGCCGCCACCATCCTACTTCATTCTGGAATCTCCACCACATACACGGTTGTTAAAGTGGTTTTCGGAGCTGGCAGAGAGTACGACAACTTCCGATCCCGGTGTCTTCCACAAGAAAACATTATTATAACACCGCAGTCATTTCAAAATAATTATACTTCAAAACCAAAATATATTATCCATTTCACCATATAAATACAATATCATTTCCTTTCAAAACCAAATAAATATGACATCATTTTTTATAAAACCCAAATCAATATAATATCATTTTTATTTCAAATATATCTCTTTTCCCAAATCATAGCACTTTCAAATTTAAAATATTTTGAAACCAAACATTTGAAATTATAACACTTTTAAAACATAATACTTCGAATTTCATAGCTTCTAAACCATAACTTCCAAAACTTAAAAGGTTTGGATATTCAAATAGTATATAAAATAAAATAGTTTGAATTTTAAATTTTCTTTATAAAGTAAAATAATTTCCTCGACTTCACAATTTTATCCCCTTTAAATTAAGTCTCAATTCATAACTTTCAACTCACTTTCAGTTTCCATAAACCATCCTAGTTTCAATATATTACAAACTTTGAGTATTAAACAATTTCAAAACTAAGGTTGATAATTACGATTCAACAATTCAATGTTCTATTATTTAGTTTTGAAATATTTGCATAATACATCCATTATCTTTTAAAATAAAACTCAAATTTCAAATAACTAAATATTTCCTTCAATTTATTTATACTTTTAAAATTCATTTAGTTCATCTTAAACCAAAATCCAGTTTATAAAAGTCATACCTCTAAAATCTTAATTTTATTAAACTTCAAAACAATTTCAGATTTATCCTCCCACCCTATTCTCATTTAAGTCATTATAACTCCAAAAATATAATTTGATTAAATACTTAACCATATTATATCTTAAAAAAATCAAACCTTACTATTAAACTTATTTTATACTTTAAACCAATTTTATACATAGCTTAAAATCAAGAATTTAGCTATATATATAAAATAACATTTATAAAATATCTGTCATAACCCGTTTTTCCATACCAATTTAAACCGACTTTTAACCACTCTTGTCAGTTAAATCGCACGGAAAGACGAATAATGAAAGAAAGAAGATAGAAATAGAAAGAAGATAGAAGAAAAGAGAACAAATCAGAATCTCACAGCGGAACGAATAATTTATAATACAAACAATCTTTACATGAAACCAAAACAGTTACCTTTATATATATCATATACAGGTTTTACATCAGAATTACAAACATACAACTCAAACATTTATATCAATTATGTCCTCACAATCATAATCACACGACCAAAGGATTACATATAAACAATACGAGAATACGTCTCCCAATCCAGCTCTTCCTTCTGAAGCTTTCACTCTTCTAGTTAAACCTGGAAATAGCTCGGTCTGACCCGAGCTTATAGGAAAACACCAAAGCCCGGGTCAGTCTGGTATACCAGTGTGAGAAAACACAATCAACTTGATTATTAAATTTTGAAAAATTCCTTTTGTAAACAAAAGCATCTCGTAAGACCACGCCATAAATAAACATGTCGGGTTTTTACCTTACGATAGCTAAAACATTTTTATGAAATCCTCTGATATTATAATAGTGTCTATATACAAATACTTAATAAAATAACCAAAATTGTTACATTATTAAATTCCAGCTACTAGCCACAGAGTGGGTAATACAAACTGTTTGCACAAAAAATGGTCAAACACCTCCAAGTCGTATGATCTAGTTGATTATATGTTGTTCTTAATGATTTGGGTGATTCATGCAAATATATAAAAAGCAGGGACTAAACTGTAAAAGACACATAGATTTATAGTGGTTCGGCCAGAACGTGCCTACATCCACTTTATATGTTATTCTCCTTTTCTCTTCAGATTACAAGTACAAAGCTTTGATTACAAGAATCTGAAAGTTGTTTGAAAGTTCTATCCATGCTTGAGCTCCCAAACTTATCCTCCATTGTTGTACCCCTGCCCCTCTATTTATAGAGTGAGGCTAGGGGCAGGGGTCTTGGATGTATATAGCTTCTGGTGGGCCTGGGCTGATGCAATCTGGCCAGACTAAGTTGATCCGGAACATCTTGGTTTGGTGGAGGTTGGTCCGGCTAGGACTCGGAGATGGGCTGGTTCGGTGGTGAAGTTGTCCGGTGATGTGTGGAGGTAGGCTGGTTCGGTGGGACATGGTCCGGTGGTGAGTGGATGGAGATGGTCCGGCCATGCTTTGGTCCGGTAGTTGTTGGAGGTGGGGTGGTTCGGTAGGTGTGTGGTGCGGCAGGAAATTGGTCCGGTGTCGAATTCCTTTCCTTTGGTTCGGTGGGGGTGGAGACGCCCCCAACATTTTCCCCCCAAAGTGGGGCATATGTCAGTATATGTCACGCTTTGTTTTAGCTTGGGGGATTCTCGCCCGGTCTTGTATGCCAAGCCAGTTGGTCCGGTTGTTGATTTTTGCCTATAAGTATTGGCCTTAGCCTTCCTTCATTCCTTACCCGCCGAATTAATTATAGTGCCGAACCAATTATAGTGCCGAATCAGTCTCGTTTGACGAACTATTTAAGGTGCCGAATCAATTCTGATTGCCGAACCAAGTGAGTCATTTTTTTTGCCGAATGGTCTTATATTCTTGAATTACCGGATGCACTCGTGGATTTCGAGTACCGAATGAACTTATGCTTGAATTGCCGAATGAGGAAGGGGAAGTATGGTTGCCGAATGATCTTTGAGTTGGAACCACCGAATGAATTTTGGGAGTGTGAGTTTCGAATGGGGTCTCGGACTCGTACCACCGAATGAAATCTGGTGTTTTGAATTATGGGTGAAGTTCCAGGCTGCACGTGCTCGCTTGCTTAACTCTCTTTATTCCTTGTTTTAACAGTATGTTCTTCTGGTATCGCAAATAATGTCTCACAAAGTGGAAACTTGATTAGAAAAGAGAAAATCTACGGACAGAAGAGAGTCCCCTGCGGTGCCCCCAGCCCAGCCAGGACCGGGACGACATAGACTCACCCTGAGATCACTAGTGGACGGATATGGTCCTCAAGAGCTTCTGAACTCTCCTCCTGATTGCTTTCCGAGCTCTCTCAGAGAGGAGAAGCTTGATGTTATCTCCCGCTCCTTTGGGATTGATAGAGCACGCATGATGTTACCAGGGAAGGGGGTCATGCCATATAATCCCCCTGAAGGATACTTCGCTTATAGTAGGTACCACTGCATGTGTGGGGCCATTCCTCCAATCAATGCTTGGATAGTTAGCTTCGTCGCCTATTTGAAGGTGGCCCCTTTACAACTCCAGCCCAACTCCTACGCTATCTTGCTGTGCCTATTCGTGATTTTCTAGAGAAAGTGCGGGCGCCCCCTTCTAACCGGGAGATTCAGTATCTATATAACTTGAGAGGTTACAAGAAGGGGTCTCCATACATCAGCTTGGAATCGGCCGTGTCCTTTAAGCCGGTCTTGGATGTATTCAAAGTTCACCATATTTAAGAAGGAATGGTTCTTCGTCCAGGATGACACCGTTTCGATCCACCGCTTCACCTCTGGCTGTAAGTTGAAGCTTATCTATAATTTCCGTTCTGACTGAGATGTTTCTTCTTATATGCTTTTATTTCTTGCTAGGAAAGGTGGCTTTGCGGTCGTGGAGAATGATCACCTGGTTCAGATGGCCGCGGAGATAGAGGCCATTTCGGGATGGGAGAGGTCAGCTTCTTACCTAATCAGGAATGCCACTCTCTTGGGACACAACTGGATTCTACCACATCAGTCTATGGTCAAGCAGAGGGATACAACGGAGGAAATGGCTGCCAAAGCCAAAGGAGCGGCCACGACAAAGAGCAGCAAGAGGAAACCCTTCTCGATACCTCCAGTCGTCGGGGGGAAGAAGCTCAAGAAATCTGATGGACCCTCTCCCAGCACATGCCCAGATGTTCCGGAGGAGGAAAGTGGAGAGGAGGAAAGAGGCGAGGAGGAGAGCGGAGGTGATGGAGAAGGCGATGGTGGTAATGGTGGCGAATAGCAGAGTGGTAGTGGCATTGGTGCCTTGACCTCTGGGCAAGCCGGTGAGATTCAAGAGTGGACGGATGATGCTTTTCGCCAAGCCTTTGAGGGGTTGGAGGAAGGGTCGGCCTTGGTGGAGAAACCGAAGAAATCTGATAAGGCCGGGGATGGTGCCAGTCCATCTTCTGAGAGTATTTCAGCTAGGGCAACTCCGGCGGTTCAAGGTGAATTCTTGACTCCTCTTTTGACTTCACATGTTTCTTGGATTGTAGTCTCATGCATGCTTGCAACACTTAGTTTTCATTTCAGGAACGGGTAAGGCGGCCAAGACATCATACATTCGGCACCTCCTCGAGCAGTTCAAACTCCTCAAAGCTTTTAGGCTGTAATTATGTCATTGTAGCGAATGATTTTATTCTCACATAATTTTATAACATAAGCTGATTCTGTCATATTTGAATGCTGTCGTTATTTTGATGTGTTGCATAAGAAATATAGTTGTGTATATGCATGTGCTTCAATCGCGTTTGATGCTAAGCTCTTGCTTAAAATATAATTTCATGTCTCGCAATGTTAGTGTGATGTGTGAATAGGCTATAGCTACATGTTTATGTACAAGAAAAGGAAGTACCGCCCTTCATGTTTTAGTTATAGACGGTAGCTTTGAATGTCTTGTGTGACTGAGGATGGAATGTGGCTGAGTGACCTGTTATCCAGTTGTAAGTTCTTATTTCCACTAGCGAGTGTCTCCTATTTTGTGTCCTGTACTTTAGTGATCGTTATAGTGGATAGGAGTAAAGTTTTTATAAAGAAAATGGAAATATAAGAAATAGTAAAACTTCCAATCACGGAAGGCCTTCGATGTGCTTAAGATCATGGCAAACGGGTTTTGTAGTCACTTTCCCTAGCCATGGGTCTTGGAGACATTCGTCACCCATATTACGCCTCCGTGGGGAGTTTTCTTTTTTACCACAGCCGTACTTAAGACACATCAGAGCCGAGATCGCGCACAGTAACTTCCCGGGCCATTATGGCCCGTAATTGTGGGTACTATTCGATTTACCGTGGCCGGCTAGAGTGGGTGTCGATCGTCAACTGTGAACTGCCCCTGGCTGGCCACACCTTATGTTGGGGCTTATAATCGGTTCACAATCGCCGGTGAGCCGAACGTCGTAATGAGCTGCCTCAGCTATAGTCGGCCTTCTCGGTGGCTTATGATCGGCTCATTACAGTTGGCTTTGAGGGCCGTCGCGAGCAATGAGTTAATCCGCAATAGAGGGATGCTGGAGAAAAAGTGTCTCATTGACGAGGGCATAGATTCGTATAGTACCTGTTAGGTCTTGTCCAGGTGAGGTTGTGCCATGAAGTGTCCAGAATGGAAATGCCGTTATATAGGATTTTGTCAACAGAAAAGGATAAAGCTTAACAAATAGCCAAGATATAAAGGAACAAGTTTAAAAAGAGACAAGATTTTTTAAGTGGTTCGGCACGAAAATGCCTACGTCCACTGATTCTCTTTGTTAATTCACTTCATATGGGCAGTACAAGTTAAGAAAAGTATCGACGAAGGTGTTGGATGTTCCGTGCCCTCTGGAACACCTCTCCGTCCACTGTTGACAAAATATAAGCTCCACTGTGGAGATCTTTATGAATTACATAGGGTCCGTCCCAGATTGGATCTAGCGCTCCGGGGCACGGGAAGATCCGTTTGAGAACCAGATCTCCTTCTCATAAGCTGCGGTGCTTGACTTTGGAGTTGTATCGTGCTGCCACTTTTTGCTTGTGACCTGCCGCTTTAAGTGCTACGTCATTTCTTATTTCTTCAATTAGGTCCAAAGACATGTGCAGGAGTTCTTCATTCTCTTCTGGGTTGTAGTGGATCCTACAGTGGGAGGGCACTACAGTTTCAACTGGGAGCATGGCCTCCGATCCGTATGCCAAAGAGAAGGGAGTATGCCCTGTTGATGTTCTGAAAGACGTGCGGTAGGCCCAAAGTGCCGTAGGAAGTTCATCCAGCCAAGCGCCTTTTGACTTTTCAAGCTTCTTCTTGATCAGAGTTTTGAGAATTTTGTTGACCGCTTCGACTTGTCCATTTGCTTGGGGATAAGCCACAGATGAGAAGCTTTTGTGAATTCCGTGCTCTCGGCACCAATCGGTGAAGTCCTCGCTATCAAACTGAAGTCCATTGTCCGATACGATTTTGAACGGAACCCCGTACCTACATAGAACATTTTTGATCAAGAAGTTAATAACTTTTGCCGAAGATATTTTATTTAAAGGTTCCGCTTCCACCCATTTGGTGAAATAGTCGACCTCCACTATAGCATATTTGGCTCCGCCTCGGCCCGTCGGCAGTTCGCCAATCAGGTCAATTCCCCATACCGCAAAGGGCCAAGGACTGGTCATTTGAGTAATCTCGTTTGTTGGTAGTCGAGGAATCTTAGCAAATTTCTAACATCTATCACATCTCTTGACAAAGTCTAGGGCGTCTTTGTTTAAAGTGGGCCAGTAATACCCATATCGGAGTATTTTCTTTGCTAGAGTCTGCCCACCAGTGTGATCTCCGCAACTTCCTTGATGGGTGTTGGACAGGACCTCTTTGGCTTCCCTTCCAGCGACACACCTCAATAAGGGGTTAGAGAAGCCGCGCCGATAGAGGATGTCTTCTTATATTGTGTAGCGGAAGCTTTCCTCAAGATTTTCTTAACTTTGCTACGCCCGTTGGGCAGCGTGCCACTTTGTAAGTACTTCCGGATGGGAGTCATCCAAGTTTCCTTTTCGATCGCAGCTATCAGATTCACTTGCTCGAAACTCGGGGCTAGTTGCTTTGAGATGGTTGTTCCGGAAGTGGTTCCGTCCTTCATGCTTGCTTGCTTTGCCAGTTCGTCAGCCTCCTGATTCTCTCCTCGAGGAATGTGTTTGATTAAATAGTGATCCAATTGATTGAGCAGTAGCTTGGTCTTCTTAAGATATGCCGTGAGACGTTCTCCTCGAGTCTGGAATTCTCCCAGTATTTGATTTACAATAAGTTGAGAATCACTATGGAGACATAAAGAACTGACTCCAATTTCTAAGGCAAGTTCTAGTCCTGCTATTACTGCTTCATATTCTGCATCGTTGTTGGCGGCAGCGAATTCCAACCTTAGGGCATAGTGCAGCTTCCTTCCCCTGGGGGTGATTATCACAATACCTGCCCTCGAGCCCTACTCGTTTGATGCTCCATCTACAAAGAGATTCCACTTGATATCTTTTGTTATTTTGGATTGATCCTTACCTTCGTTGGTAGTGAATACGGCAATGAAATCGGCCATAGCTTGTCCTTTGATGGCGGTGCGAGGATGGTAGGTGATATCATATTGACTCAGTTCAATGCACCACTTAAGTAGTCGCCCAGAAGTGTCGCGGCGATGGAGTACCTGCCTTAGCAATTGATCGGTTAAAACTCTGATGGAATGAGATTGGAAATAGTGTCACAGCTTCCGTGACGTGATTAGTAGACAGTATGCTAGCTTTTCAAGTTTAGGGTATCTGGCTTCTGCCCCTGTAAATCTCTTGCTTACAAAGTATACGGGCCGCTGCGCGCGGTTGTCCTCTCTCACCAAACCGGCGCTTAAAGCATGGGACGATACAGCAAGGTATAGGTATAGTTCTTCGCCTTTATTTGGAGTTGAGAGAACTGGTGGCCTCTGGAGATGTTCGATTAGGTTAAGGAAGGCTGTCGAGCATTCGTCGGTCCATTCGAACTTTCCTTTGTCTTTCTTTAGAGCTTCGAAGAAAGGGATACATTTGTCGGTTGCTTTAGAGATGAACCTGCTTAGGGCGGCCACTTTCCCGTTTAGGCTTTGCATCTCTCTTCGAGTGGATGTTATCTTGATATCTTGCAAAGCCCGGACTTGTTCGGGATTTTCTTCAATCCCCTTGGCATGGACGACGAATCCCAAGAACTTTTCCGATGATACTCCGAAGGAGCACTTTAGAGGATTCAACTTCATTCCATATTGGCGAAGTACCTGAAACATCTCGTCCAGGTGGATTATATGATCGTCGGCTTTCCTTAATTTTACCAGCATGTCATCCACATAAACTTCCATAGTTCGTCCTATTAGTTCTGCAAACATCTTGTTAACGAGGCGTTGATAAGTAGCTCCGGCGTTTTTAAGTCCAAAAGGCATTACTCTGTAGCAGTACAATCCCCGGTCAGTGATGAAACTAGTGTGGTCTTGATCAGGGGCATGCATAGGGATCTGGTTATATCCTGAGTATGCATCCATAAAGGATAAGAGTTCGTGTCCGGCTGTGCTGTCCACGAGTTGATCGACTCGGGGGAGTGGGAAGCAGTCCTTCGGGCAAGCGTCATTTAGGTTGGAGAAGTCGATGCATGTTCGCCACTTCCCATTATCCTTCTTTACCAGTACCGGGTTGGCAATCCATTCTGGGTAGATGGCTTCTCGTATGAAGTTATTGGCAAGTAGGTTCTTTACTTTTTCCTCGAGGGCTGCTGATCGTTCTGCCCCCATGCTTCTCTTTTTCTGCTTTACTGGCACCTTGGTGGGATCGATGTTCAGTACGTGGCATGCTACGTCTGGGGAGATTCCAGTCATGTCAGCGTGCATCCATGTAAATACATCCATGTTGTGGCGAAGGAAATCGACGAGTTGATCCTTCAATTCCGCTCTTAACTGAGACCCGACTCTCAGCAGTCTACTTGGATCGTGTTTGTCTACAGATACAAATTCCATAGCCTCTGCAGGCTTGGTGGTGGCCTCCTTCTCCTTGTCCCTAGGGTCTAATTCGTTGAAAGGATCGTTGGTGTATCGAAGAGGAGGGGCTTTCTTTAATTTCTATGCTTCCAAGTTTTTCTTGCAGAGAGAAGTCTCTGCATCCTTTCCTTTATCCTTCTCGCGGTTATTGCGAAGTTCAGTTACATAGAAATCTCGAGCAGCGTCTTAATCTCCCTCTATTTCTCCTACTCCATTATCTGTTGGGAATTTCATCTTCAGGCACCACGGTGCTAGGACAATTTGGAAGTCAGACAAGGCTGGTCTTCCCAAAAAGGCGTTGTAGGCCGAGTGGTTCTCTATTATCACAAACGTTTGTTTTCGCACAACGGAGCGGGCATGACTTCCTATTTCGACAAAGAGGTCCAGTTGCCCGAGGGGCATCTTCGCATCTCCAGTGAAACCATGTAGCGGTTTGCTGCAGGGAGACACATCCTTCATTGACAGCTTCATTTTGTTGAAAGCATGCTTGAATAGGATATTTACTGAGCTTCCAGTGTCTACTAGAATTCGGAAAACCTTGGCTGGACCGAACCAGGCAGAGATGACCATAGGATCCATGTGAGGGTACTGCCTTCCCTCTAGATCACGCCTACTGAATGTGATGTCATCATTCTCTTTCCATTTTGGGTGGCGTTCTTCTGTAACAGAATTAACGTAGCTTTCATTGTTTCTATGTGACTTACCATATCTCTCCATCTATGCACAGCTTCCGTCGGCGATGTGTGGTCCTCCTGATATGGTAAGGACCACTATCTTCTCTTGACTGGAGCCGCTGGTGTTGCGATTTCCTCCGCCTACTTCCGGGAGGGGCATCCCTGGGTTCTCATTGGCAGGAGTTGAAGTCCTGTTCTGACCTTTCACATAGCGCTCTAGCCTCTTCCTTCTGATGCGTTCTTCAATCAAGTCCCGAAGATGATGGCATTCATTGGTGTCATGCCCATGAGATTCGTGAAAGCGACAGAACTTTCCAAACTTAATTGCATTATCTGATTCCTTCTTGTGCGGGGGGCGCTTGTATCTAACTTCGTCTTAGGTGGCCAAGAAGATGTTTTCGATTGTTTCATTTAAAGGAGTGTAAGAGTCAAATCGCGGTCCTGGCCTATATAAGCGCTTTTCCCCCTTCTTGCCCCCAGCACTATCTCTGGAGTCATTTCTTCGAACATCATTTGTTACTGCGGATGTGTTGCCATGAGCTGCCTCGGTTTGCTGCCCTGTCTGCATTTCAATGGCAGCGTCTTCAAGTCTCATACATTTCCCGGCTTCGTGGAAGAAATCGGGTAAGGTAGCTGGCTTTTCTTTCGTTAATCTCCTAGCAAACTTAGTATCCGGATGCACACCACTACAGAGGGCCATTAGGATAAGTTTCTCGTCGGGATCTTGGACTGCGGTTGTTGCGGCGTTGAATCGGGTTAGATATTGTTGCACTGTCTCCCCGGCTTTTGTTTGATATTAGATAGGGAATAAGCGTCCTTGGGTTGTTCCACATAAATGCGGAACTGGCTGATGAACTTTTCTTTCAACATTTTCCATGAGCTGATGGATCCTTGGGGCAGATGGCAGAACCAGGAGGTAGCTAGATCTGCGAAGAATAGTGGAAAGCATTTACACAACACTACCTCTGTTGCTCCGCTCATGAGCATATGCTGTGTGTATCTCTGCAAGTGTACAACGGGGTCAGAGGTTCCCTTGTAAGGTTCCATTGTTGGCATTTTCCATTCCCGGGGGGTGATGGCAGTTTCGATATTGCGGGTGAAGGGGCTGGTTACCCTAGCGCCTATCCCCCGATCCCTTTGTTCTCGTTGGACGCACTCTCTGAACAATCGTGCCATCCTTTCATCAGAACTTGGAGCGGATAGAAATGAGTTTGGTTCTTCCCTGCGGGATTGATTCCATCCAGATGACCTGTAAGGATGGTATCGTCTATCACTCCTAACGTTCTCCAATGGCTGCCTCTGGTCTTCCGGGGGCACGCTGGGGTCAACCACAGTTGGCCCTTGCCTTGATCTTCCCCTTGTTCTCAGCACTTCTTCGGGTCCAACTTCGGGCTGGACTCCAGCTCAGCCCCGTCTATTGGTGTTTCCATGTTAGGTAGCATGACAGGCTCAGCCATATCCGACCCCTGCCTGGTACCACCCCCGTTGGGTTCGGTTCCAAATGTTTCCTCGAGTCGGAATTCGGACTGAGTCGGGGCTCGACTCCTACCATGGTTGTATTTGTTGTTAGCCTCTTCAAAGAAGAAAGACCTTTGTCGTCTCCCAGATCCTCCAGACCGGGACTCATCCCATGATTCAGTGTTGCGGTTGGATTCTTCAGCATCCCTTAAGCGAGACATGAGTTGATCCACCAAGGCTTCTTGTTAAGATGCGAAGCGGTTAGTTACTTCAGCCACAACCCTGTCCATATCCGCCCTTGTAATTGGTTGTTCCGTAGTTGGGGCTGCCGGATTTGCCTGATTTCCATTTGCTGTTGGAACTGGACGATTTTCTTGATTTCTGATCACCGGATCGGGATACTGCTAGTTGCGATGTTCTTTCCTTTGTTAGCATCTTTCTTCCGTCCGGGAGGCATGTTCTCCAAGCAATGAACGATGCTGATAGGAAAAGGGTTAAGTGGGAGAAGCTGAAGCTTTGAGCTCCTTCTTCTCAGTGAAAGCACCAAAAATGTTTGCATAAAAAATGGGCAAACACCTCCAAGTCGTATGATCTAGTTAATTATATGTTGTTCTTAATGATTTGGGTGATTCATGCAAATATATAAAAAGCAGGGACTAAACTGTAAAAGACACACAGATTTATAGTGGTTCGGCTAGAACGTGCCTATATCCACTTTATATGTTATTCTCCTTTTCTCTTCAGATTACAAGTACAAAGCTTTGATTACAAGAATCTGAAAGTTGTTTGAAAGTTCTATCCGTGCTTGAGCTCCCAAACTTGTCCTCCATTGTTGTACCCCTGCCCCTCTATTTATAGAGTGAGGCTGGGGGCACGGGTCTTGGATGTATATAGCTTCTGGTGGGCCTGGGCTGATGCAATCTAGCCTGACTAAGTTGATCCGGAACGTCTTGGTTCGGTGGAGGTTGGTCCGGCTAGGACTCGGAGATGGGCTGGTTCGGTGGCGAAGTGGTCCGGTGATGTGTGGAGGTAGGCTGGTTCGGTGGGACATGGTCCGATGGTGAGTGGATGGAGATGGTCCGGCTATGCTTTGGTCCGGTAGTTGTTGGAGGTGGGTTGGTTCGGTAGGTGTTAGGTGCGGCAGGGAAGTGGTCCGGTGTCGAATTCCCTTCCTTTGGTTCGGTGGGGGTGGAGACGCCCCCAACACAAACAAATTTCGTACAAGGCGCGTAGGAAAAATGGATTTCCAACTAATGACTAGGCACTAGGGTACCACCTGTCACAGTACATGGCCTAGATCACAGTAGCTAGGAGTACGCCCGCTCCCCTGCAACACAAGACCGGAACCATCCTTTACTGGACAGTTCCAAATAAGATCACCTCATGGTTGGGATCAGCAACCGCACCACTAAGCCAAAATAAAAGGGACATCTAGACAGGGATGACCATACTCTCAAGTGGGGACTACCCACGAAGCCTTGCTTCATAACACCTGATTTTCAGTCATTCCTGGTTGATGAGGCTCAAGGCTAAGCGTTACCTTTTTAGAACATATCCCTTAGAATGCTCATCGTCCACCTGACGATGTTCTAAAAGCATTCGTCCATACAAGTCCGTTCCGGGTTCAAACGGAACCGAAGGTGCTATTCCTACTACATCCATTTTGGAATCACCCTCAAGATTAGTAGCGAGTAGCCCTTGCACTTCACTGCTCCATCTTCGACACCAAACTCTTGTCTTCATCCCGAAAACGTATTGTTGGATCGAAGTGGTTTTCAGATTTCAAATCCGATCTCGGTCTCTTCAAAACAACGTTCGCTATTTCCCGATAAACTCAACCCCGGTTCTTTAGGAAATAATCCGACGAAATACAAGATCAGAGTTCACCTCCTAACCGTTATTGTACGGGTCTCCTTATAATTCATCCTAGAGAACAAACGAGTTTATACGTACAGTATAACACCTTGATCGGTAACCGTACCATATAATTCTCGAGTCTCCTCTAGATATTTCCAAAGTCAGGTTTTTGTCCAATTTTGATAGTCGGTTATTTAACTATCAAAGAAATCAATCAATACACAAAGTTCTTTCCCGTTTCGACCGTTAAACCTTGTCCACCTTTAAAAATCAAAGTAAATTATCATTTATTTAAGAAAACTTATTTCATGGAAATATATATAAAACTATTTCCTTCCAAATCATACTTATAAATTCACAAATATTATTTCAAGTTAAATAGATAAAATATTCTTCATAAAGATTATTATAATTATTTAAACCATTTTTATTAAAGGGAATTTTTAATTTAAAGAAAATAAACTTAAATATTAATAAAAATTGTTCTTTAAAGTATCTTTACAAAATGAGTTAATACTTGAAACATTTTGAAATTTATAACTTAAAAAGATTTTCAAAGGAAGAGATAAATAGCTACTTAAATATTCCAAATATTGATCAATCTTAAAAACATTTCTAAAAATAATATTATTATATTACTTTATTTAAAACAAAACTAATTTCATAAGTAAATTCAAATAAAACAAGGCTTATTAGTCTAAACGGTACTTATCCATTCATATTTCATAATTCACAATCTCAGATATTCAAATCAATCCATTACCATGGATCAATTCACCATATATTCTTAATATAATTAACAGGCACATAACAGATATACACATTAACAACAGATTAGGGATTATTATTACCAGAATAATCATTCAACACAATCCAGTCAATGGCTTACACTCTTCATAACAATTATGTCAAATATACAGCGGAATGGTGTCAGTTCCCGCCGTCCCAATGTCATTTCGATTAAACAATCCAAATAAATGCAACTAATCAACTTGAAATCATTTCAACGGTTAGGCCATAAGATTATTTAATGGCATTCATCCCGATTGACAAATTAGATCCTATCTAAACAAGCTTATACAATCTCAAATATCAATTCTACAATGGATAATATGACAACATAACATTCGTCGACACAAACCATTCATTTCATAACATTTTATTTATGAAATAATTAAAATAAAATATGACTTAAGAACTCGAATTCTCTTCCAATTATAAGTAATTATTCACCTTTATTATTTCAATTATATTTCATTTTTAAATTAATCATCCTTGATTAATTATTTTCTAATTACATTCAGTAATTAACTTTTAATTAATTATACAAATTAATTACTTTAACCATTTTACCAATTAACCCTCAATTTGCTTAATTAATTACGTAATTCCTTAATTGATTAAAATTAATTATTTGATTACTTATTTCTTAACTAAACAACCTTTAATCCCCTCATTAATTATTATAAAATTAAAAATCTTAAAAACTTGATTAATTCAAAGCTCAATTATAATGATTTCCAAAATCATTTTTACTTTACTTAATTTATTTGAATAACTTAAGTAAGAGAATTTAATTATTTAAATTAAATCAAATACTAATATCAATTTTACTTGAAAACTACAATTAAGTATTAATATAACAATTTGCTTATTATTAAAAACCATTTCCTCTAATCAAAACTTATATAGTTATTTAAGATTAAAGATATTGTTTTAAAAGTTTACATAAATTATTATAATTGTTAGATGTGAGAAAATAATTTAATTTGAAAACTCTTTAAATACCACTCATATAAAATAACAACCTTTATAAAACAACCTAACCCTAGGACTATCAGCCCAAAGCACACAGGCTCGCAATACAAGCCAAAAATTCAAACCGATACCCAAAACAAACAATACCGTACTCAGTTGGGCCGAAGCCCATTCCACAATCAAACAGCCCGGTTCTCAAAAACAAACACATGGAATTTTGGGCCGAAGCCCAAGCAAAATACAACTGCATGCACCCCTTCCAAATCTCTTCTTCCCAAAACTTTCCTTCCTCCATAAATTCGATCCCCAAACAATCGCCTTCAGGAATTCAATTCCAAATCGAAACAGGGGCTATCGGAAATAAACACAAACAATTAGCACGACGCCGAAGCCAATCGAGACGCCCACTCCAACACGGCAACAACCCACACACCAAGACGAAACCATCAAGAAGATGTGTGCACCGATACGCGTGCACATGTACGGCCGTAACCTCGGCCAACCCTTTGTCGTGATGCCCTAAAACAATCCTACCACATCTCTCAAGTGCAACTAGCTATACGTTGAAGCAAACCTCACTGGCGATCCAAATTTCGTGCTACAGGCCGAAAATTTCCAGGCCGCAAAACTCACACGCCCCAACAAATTTCTCAATTACTTCGACAACCATCCACAATGACGAGAATCATTCACCACTACCGAATGCTAACACATGCAGCGACCTAAGAACCAAATTCAAGAACTTCCGGTCGCGCCCTTGCTCCTCAAACCCACCGCGTTGACACAGTACTTCAACCTTCCCTTAAACCCTAAAACCCCCATGCACTCTCAATCAAAAGCGAAATCGCAAATTCCGCCACGGTCATCGCCTGACCAACGTCACCCAGCACCTACCTGTCCAGGCCGCTCCACCCCTCGACGAAGAATTTGCCAGAAAATAATTTTTGAACAAAAAAGGTTCAACTTCACATTTCTCACAATCTAAGTGATTAAAAATCACGATTTAACCACCAAAAATCCTATTTTTATCAGAGAATCTAACATGCATGGTTGAAACTTCGATTCAAGCATTTTGAAATTTCATAAAAATTCGATTTTTACTGTAAAACTCAACCCATACTAACTATACAACATAAAAATTAAAATAATCAATTTTTATCTTAAGCTATTATAGTAAATGAACATATTCCCAGTTCACAATATCTTCAAATTCAAGCTAGATCAATGGATTGGAATTTTAGAAGTAAAGTTAAGTATGAAATTTACTGTAATAGAGCATGCATGAAATTCTAAGTTGAAATCTACAGTTTCTCACCTTAAACATCTGGTTTTAGCTCCCTTTAAAACTTGAAAATTGAATTTTAAAAACTTGAAATCCTTGAACTTGTTTCTAGGAAAACAGATTCTTCAAGAGGTTGCTTCAAAATCTTCTTTTTAAAGCCTTCTAGATTTTGTTTTTACAGAGAAAATTTTAACTTGCAGAATTTTTCCAACTTCTGCCATTCTTTTTTTATTTTTTTTATTTTAAAAAGAATGTGAACTGTGATGTTCCCTAAGCTACTGATTATATATTTTATATAGTTGTAATTTCTTTTCAATATGAACGCTGAACAAAAATAGCCCTTTAAAGGCTGAAGTAGTATTTTTTTTAAAACCAAAGAATTTTTTTGAAAAGAAACATTCATGATTATGTTGGATTCCATTTTCTTTTAAATGGCAAGTGTAAGTTTGATTTACTGATGTAATTTCCTACCTTTTTTACCCATACTTTAAATTAGATTAGTTTAGTTTATTTACTCCTTTTTGTTAATCTACACTTACATTTATAGTAAATAGTTTGGAGGTTCCTTATTATATTGTTTACATAAGCCATATCATATTAATACATATGCAATTATATTTAAAATTACAATCAGCCCATTTTTAGGATTGAACCAAGTATAAATGTGATTGTCATTTTTAAATTTTAAACAAAAATAAAAACTTAATTAAATAAGATTTAAGGCATGTATTCTTATTTATTTTAAAATAAAGATGAGGCATATATCAATTAAAATAACCCCTCTTTTTGATTTATACTTTTAATAAATAAATTGTTACTTTAAAACAAATGAAATAAAATAACAATTATATCTTCATATAATTTATATCAAATGAAACTTTGATAAAAATAAAAATCTATACCATAGATTAAATCTTAAAATAAATCAAATCACTCTCCTTTTACAACATAAAATTATATAACTTCAAACAACTAAGTTTTATAAATATTTATGTATAAATAGTTTCTCTTATTTATTTATGTGATTTTTATACATATCAATTTATAGCGTTTCTCTCAAACAACAATTGTAAATTTTCTTTCTAATTTATCATTCTATATATGAAAATAATAGATTCACAATAAAATTTAAATTCTTATTATATCTCAATTTTTAGAATATATATATATATATATATATATATATATATATCCTTGAAACAAATACATACATTAAATCTAAACAATATATACATATTTTACTTTGAAACAAAATATATATTTAAGAAATTTTATTTAAATCAACTTCATAATTTAATGTAGTTTTGAAAACCCAAGTTATATTGTTTTTAGAAAAATAAATTTTATATAATGATAAATCATTGATTAATACAAATATTGCATATTAAAATACAATATCATTGAATATTATAAATAATATTCACAACTCGGGATGTCCAAAATCCCGGGTCGTTACATACCTTCCCCTTTAAAAAGAATTTCGTCCTCGAAATTCCACGGTTATGCTAGTAAAAATTATTTACTCACAATAAACAGATCAATAACAACCCAAACTATAGTGGTAAACATAAAGATTTACACAGTATACCAAAACATACATTATATTAAGAACTATTCAAAACATTCCTACAAATGTTATCACCACCATCCATATATAAATACGCATATATGTACAACCCTACCAAACACTTAATCATCCGTGGAGTCCAAGGGTCAGAACACAAACAGAAACTATAAACACAAAAAGGAGAAAACAATCCAACTCCTACTACGGACTCCCACCATCGGAGTCCTGCCTCCCAGGTCCCGGTAACTCTCTAACCTCTCTATCATCATCAGGATCCTGAACCTCTTCCGGATTAGGTCCACCAGCAACTGGTCCCTCAGCAGCTTCAACTATATTCCAAAGGAAAGCATCATCGACCTCAAAATCGGAAATTTCTTCTACCTCGAATTCCTCCTCGTAATTGAATTCCTCCTCTTCTTCGACCTTAAATTCTTCTTCATCGTCGAAGTCTTCCTCTGGTTCTTCCTGAAAAGGCTGAGGCTGCGGTTGTCGCTGCGGCTGAGGCTGCGGTTGAGGCTGCGGTTGTGGCTGCTCAGCCGGCACTCCAGATGCCTCTGGCTCTTCCTCATACAAAGATGGCTCATTAAGTTCTGCCCTAATCCTTCTGACCTTGTCCAAATTACCCTCTCTCCTAGCTCAGGCTAAAGCTCCCCCACGATGAACAAAATGGGTTTTCGGTAATTAAAACCAAGTCTAGAAATGAGACCCTAAGGTTTAGAACTCTATAAGTTAAGAAGTTCATCAAAGTTCTATACTCCCAATTTATTCTATCACTTTGAATTCTCATTATCCAAGATTTTATAAATCCATCTTTTCAAAATAATCCAAGTATATATATTTTTGAAAAGAAATTATAGGTTGAAAAATATTCACGCACATCCATAATGTTAATCACCCTTGATTAACTCCATTCAGTAATTAACTTCCCTTAATTACTTCACCAAAATAAATTAAATACTCATTTTATTAATTATCTCAAGTTAATCCTTTGATTAATTTACATAGTAATTATACTCAAATTACTTTCATCAACAAATTACTTCAATTAATTACATACAGTAATTAACCATTAATTACTTCTCTAAGTAATTTCTCTTTATTAAATTATATTAAGTAATTATCATCAAATGATTATTCTAAATTAATTAAACTAAATTAATTAACTTAATCTAATCAAATTAAACTCAATTAATTACAATAAGTAATTAATTCCTTAATTACTCCCATCAGTAATTTTACTTAACAATTTACACAAATAATTATCTTTAAATTAATTAATCTAATTAATAATTAAAATTAATCATATTATTCAATCATCACATAATTCCTAGTTAATGATCTTCACAATAACTATTAACAATTTTTTTATTGTAATTAATCTCTAATCACTGAATTACTTATGTGCTAATTGTATCCCAAATAATCATTAATTACTTGGTTAATTAATTTTATCTTTAAAGAGCGGAAATTTTTCCAGAAATTTACTAGTTTAAAACTTTTCAAATACCAATTTAAGAGTTTTTCCAAATTTCTCTTGTAAATAAAACTTATTAAGAATACATTTTCCACAGATTCAAATTATAAAGGGTTCTATTTCTAAGGGCATACTCTAGTAAAAAGGACAATCCAATGCATATACTTAAGGTTGTTAGCTAAGACCACACAGAAACTAGATGATAACTTATTATCATTACAACCTACTCATTTTAAATTCCATATATATATTTAAAAATAATCCTATCTTTTATATGGAAAATATATTTGGGTAAAATTATTTCATCTACCCCCTTTAAAACCAATATTGTGTCAATTGGCCTGGTTCAAGTGTTTAGTGATTCCTATCAGTAACGTTAGCTGCTCGCATTGACCAGAATCCATATGCCACTTAACCGATCAATTAACACAATATAAAATCATTTTATACAATTAACAAATACGCACTCTCTTATATGTATATATACACTCAGACTCAACAGGTTGCTATAGACTCTATACCTAATAAGCAACCTACTCGAACCTAGGTATTCACTCAACCTAGGCTATGATACCACAATGTCACAACCCATTTTTCCATACCAATTTAAACCGACTTTGAACCACTCTTGTCAGTTAAATCATACGGAAAGATGGATAATGTAAGAGAGAAAGAAGATAGAAGAAAAGAGAACAAATCAGAATCTCATAGCGGAACGAATAATTTATTATATGAACAATCTTTACATGAAACCAAAACAGTTACATATCATATACAGGTTTTACATCAGAATTACAAACATACAACTTAGAAAGTTATATCAATTCTGTCCTTACAATCATAATCACACGACCAAAGGATTACATATAAACAATACAAGAATATGTCTCCCAATCCAGCTCTTCCTTCTGAAGCTTTCATTCTTCTAGTTAAACATGGAAATATGCTCGGTCTGACCCGAGCATATAGGAAAACACCAAAGCCTGGGTCAGTCTGGTATACCAGCGTGAAAAAACACAATCAACTTGATTATTAAATTTTGAAAAATTCCTTTTGTAAACAAAAGCATCTCGTAAGACCACGCCACAAATAAACATGTCGGGTTTTTACCTTACGATAGCTAAAACATTTTTATGAAATCCTCTGATATTATAATAGTGTCTATATACAAATACTTAATAAAATAACTGAAATTGTTACATTATTAAATTCCAGCTACTAGCCATAGAGTGGGTAATACAAACAAAACTCGTACAAGGCGCGTAGGAAAAATGGATTTCCAACTAATGACTAGGCACTGGGGACCACCTGTCACAGTACGTGGCCTAGATCACAGTACCGAGGAGTACGCCCGCTCCCCTATAACACAAGACCAGAACCATCCCTTACTGGACAGTTCCAAATAAGATCACCCCACGGTTGGGATCAGCAACCGCACCACTAAGCCGAAATAAAAGGGACATCTAGACAGGGATGACCTTACTCTCAAGTGGGGGCTACCCACGAAGCCTTGCTTCATAACCCCTGATTTTCAGTCATTCCCGGTTGATGAGGCTCGAGGCTAAGCGTTACCTTTTTAGAACATATTTAGAATGCTCATCTTGACGATGTTTTGAAAGCATTCGTCCATACAAGTCCATTCCGGGTTCGAACGGAACCGAAGGTACTATTCCTACTACATCCATCTTGGAATCACCCTCAGGATTAGTAGAGAGTAGCCCTTGCAATTCACTGCTCCATCTTCGACTCCAAACTCTTGTCATCATCCCGAAAACGTATTGTTGGATCGAAGTGGTTTTCGTATTTCAAATCCGATCCCGGTCTCTTCGAAACAACATTCACTATTTCCCGGTAAACTCAACCCCGGTTCTTTAGCAAATACTCCGACGAAATACAAGATCAGAGATCACCTCCTAACCGTTATTGTACGGGTCTCCTTATAATTCATCCTAGAGAACAAAAGAGTTTATATGTACGGTACGGCACCTCGATCGGTAACCGTACCATATAGTTCTTGAGTCTCCTCTAGATATTTCCAAAGTCAGGTTTTTGTCCAATTTTGATAGTCGGTTATTTAACTATCGAAGAAATCAATCAATACACAAAGTTCTTTCCCGTTTCGACCGTTAAACCTTGTCCACCTTTAAAAATCTAAGTAAATTATCATTTATTTAAGAAAACTTATTTCATTGAAATATATATACAACTATTTCCTTCCAAATCATACTTATAAATTTATAAATATTATTTCAAGTTAAATAGATAAAATATTCTTCATAAAGATTATTATAATTATTTAAACTACTTTAATTAAAGGGAATTTTTAATTTAAAGAAAATAAACTTAAATATTAATAAAAATTGTTCTTTAAAGTATCTTTACAAAATGAGTTAATACTTGAAACAATTTGAAATTTATAACTTAAAACATTTTCAAAGGAAGAGATAAATAGCTACTTTAAATATTCCAAATAATGATCAATCTTAAAAAAATGTCTAAAAATAATATTATTATATTACTTTATTTAAAAAAAACTAATTTCATAAGTAAATTTAAATCAAACAAGGCTTATTAGTCTAAACGATACTTATCCATTCACATTTCATAATTCACAATCTCAAATATTCAAATCAATCCAGTACCATGGATCGATTCACCATATATTCTTAATATAATTAACAGGCACATAACAGATATACACATTAACAACAGATTAGAGATTATTATTACCAAAATAATCATTCAACACAATCCAGTCAATGTCTTACACTCCTCACAACAATTATATCAAATATACAGCGGAATGGTGTCAGTTCCCGCCGTCCCAATGTCATTTCGATTAAACAATCCAAATAAATGCAACTAATCAATTTGAAATCATTTCAACGGTTAGGCCATAGGATTATTTAATGGCATTCATCCCGATTGACAAATTAGATCCTATCTAAACAAGCTTATACAATCTCACATATCAACTTTACAATGGATCATATGACGACATACCATTCGTCGACGCAAACCATTCATTTGATAACATTTTATTTATGAAATAATTAAAATAAAATATAACTTAAGAACTCGAATTCTCATCCAATTATAAGTACTTATTCCCCTTTATTATTTTAATTATATTTCATTTTTAAATTGATCATCCTTGATTAATTATTTTTTAATTACATTGAGTAATTAACTTTTAATTAATTATACAAATTAATTACTTTAACCATTTCAACAATTAACCCTCAATTTGCTTAATTAGTTACGTAATTCCTTAATTAATTAAAATTAATTATTTGATTACTTATTTCTTAACTAAACAACCTTTAATCCCCTCATTAATTATTATAAAATTAAAAATCTTAAACACTTGATTAATTCAAAGCTCAATTATAATGATTTCCTAAATCATTTTTACTTTACTTAATTTATTTGAATAACTTAAGTAAAAGAATTTAATTATTTAAATTAAATCAAATACTAATATCAGTTTTACTTAAAAACTACAATTATGTATTAATATAACAATTTGCTTATCATTAAAAACTATTTCCTCTAATCAAAACTTATATAGTTATTTAAGATTAAAATAATCTTGTTTTAAAAGTTTACATAAATTATTATAATTGTTAGATGTGAGAAAATAATTTAATTTGAAAACTCTTTAAATACCACTCATATAAAATAACAGCCTTTATAAAACAACCTAACCCTAGGACAATCAGCCCAAAGCACACAGGCTCGCAACACAAGCCAAAAATTCAAACCAATACCCAAAACAAACAATACCGTACTCAGTTGGCCCGAAGCCCATTCCACAATCAAACAGCCCGATTCTCAAAAACAAACGCACGGCAGTTTTAGGCCGAAGCCCAAGCCAAATACAACTGCACGCACACCTTCCCAATCTCTTCTTCCCCAAACTTTCCTCCCTCCAGAAATTTGATCCCCAAACAATCGCCTTCAGGAATTCAATTCCAAATAGAAACAGAGGCTATCGGAAACAAACACAAACAATTAGCACGACGCCGAAGCCAATCGACACGCCCACTCCAACACGGCGACAACCCACGCACCAACACGAAACCATCAGGAAGACGCGTGCACTGATATGCGTGCACGTGTATAGCCGTAACCTCGTCCAACCCTTAGTCGTGATGCCCTAAAATAATCCTACCACATCTCTCAAGTGCAACTAGCTATACGTTGAAGCAATCCTCATTGGCGATCTAAATTTCGTGCTACAGGCCGAAAATTTCCAGGATGCAAAACTCACACGCCCGCACAAATTCCTCAATTACTTCGACAACCATCCACAATGACGAGCGTCATTCACCACTATCGAATGCTGACACATGCAACGACCTACGAACCAAATTCCTGAACTTCCGGTCTACCCCTTGCTCCTCAAACCCACCGTGTTGAACATAGTATTTCAACCTTCCCTTAAACCCTAAACCCCCATGCGCGCTAAACCAAAAGTGTTGGAAATTCCGCCACGGTCGTCGCCTTACCCACGTCACCCCGCACCTACCTGTCCAGGCCGCACCACCCCTCGACGAAGAATTCGCCATAAAATAATTTTTGAACAGAAAAAGTTCAACTTCACATTTCTCACAATCTAAGTGATTAAAAAACACGATTCAGCCACCAAAAATCCTATTTTTATCAGAGAATCTAACATGCATGGTTGAAACTTCGATTCAAACATTTTGAAATTTCATAAAAATTCGATTTTTACTGTAAAACTCAACCCATACTGACTATACAACGTAAAATTTTAAATAATAAATTTTTATCTTAAGCTATTATAGTAAATGAACATATTCCCAGTTCACAATATCTTCAAATTCAAGCTAGATCAATGGATTGGAATTTTAGAAGTAAAGTTAAGTATGAAATTTACTAAAACAGAGCATGCATGAAATTCTAAGTTGAAATCTACAGTTTTGCACCTTAAACATCTGGTTCTAGCTCCCATTAAAACTTGAAAATTGAATTTTAAAAACTTGAAATCCTTGAAATTGTTTCCAAGAAAACAGATTCTTCAAGAGGTTGCTTCAAAATCTTCTTTTTAAAGCCTTCCAGATTTTGTTTTTACAGAAAAACTTTAACTTGCAGAATTTTTCCAAGTGCTGCCATTCTTTTTTTATTTTATTTTATTATTTTAAAAAGAATGTGAACTGTGATGTTCCATAAGCTGCTGATTATATATTTTATATAGTTTTAATTTCTTTTCAATAGGAATGTTGAACAAAAATAGCCCTTTAAAGGCTGAAGTAGTATTTTTTTAAAACCAAAGAATTTTTTTGAAAAGAAACATTCATGATTATGTTTGATTCCATTTTCTTTTAAATGCCAAGTGTAAGTTTGATTTTCTAATTTAATTTCCTACCTTTTTTACCCATAGTTTAAATTAGATTAGTTTAGTTTATTTAGTCCTTTTTGTTAATCTACACTTACATTTATAGTAAATAGTTTGGAGGTTCCTTATTATATTGTTTACATAAGCCATATCATATTAATACATATGTAATTATGTTTAAAATTACAATCATCCCATTCTTAAGATTGAACCAAGTATAAATGTAATTGTCATTTTTAAATTTTAAACAAAAATAAAAACTTAATTAAATAAGATTTAAGGCGTGTATTCTTATTTATTTTAAAATAAAGATGAGGCATAATCAATTAAAATAATCCCTCTTTTTGACTTATACTTTTAATAAATAAATTATTACTCTAAACCAAATGAAATAAAATAACAATTATATCTTCATATAATTTATATCAAATGAAACTTTGATAAAAATAAAAATCTATACCATAGATTAAATCTTAAAATAAATCAAGTCACTCTCCTTTTACAATATAAAAATATATAACTTCAAACAACTAAGTTTCATAAATATTTATGTATATATAGTTTCTCTTATTTATTTATGTGATTTTTATACATATTAATTTATAACGTTTCACTCAAACAACAACTATAAATTTTCTTTCTAATTTATCATTCTATATATGAAAATAATGGATTCACAATAAAATTTAAATTCTTATTATATTTCAATTTTTAGAATAAATATATATATTTATCCTTGAAACAAATACATACATTAAATCAAAACAATATATACATATTTTACTTTGAAACGAAATATATATTTAAGAAATTTTATTTAAATCAACTTCATAATTTAATGTAGTTTTGAAAACCCAAGTTATATTGTTTTTAGAAAAATAAATTTTATATAATGATAATTCATTGATTAATACAAATATTGTATATTAAAATACAATATCATTGAATATTATAAATAATATTCACAACTCGAGATGTCCAAAATCCTGGGTCGTTACAATATCCAAATCCATATCTCATAAAACCATATATTTCTTTACAAAACCATAGAAATCATTTCAAAATATTTTTATATATAGATCACGGTGTCTGTATATAATTTTCTACCCTATGGTCAAGTGATACGGATATTTATCATTTCAATCCGTTATTTAAAATAAAAAACGGTTATATATCATTTCAAACCGCAATCCCGAATGAAATAAAAATGCATAACAACATGCAGTTTATAATAATATAAATACAACATCCATTCATCCAATATCAACTATCAACCATCAACCATTTATCACAATCATCATCATATTCAAACAATAAAATCAATATAGAACGGATAATAAATAACAGGTATTTACTGGCAGTTTATATTTAATAATAAATTAATTTAACTGACAGTTTATATGCAATAATAAATTGAATAACAACTTAATTCAATAAATTCAATTTAACTGGAATGATGATAAAAATATACCAAACATCAATAAATAAATTTCTAATCACATCAGAAATTAATTTAACAGACATGAGAAATTTTAGAAGTTGTGAGTGGGTTAAAACACTCACCTTTCAAATTTGAATTGAATTTAAATCCAAATTAAACCCAAAATTTGAATAGCCTCAGAATCCGTCCAAACCAGTGCAAAAATGTCCATAATTCCATTACGAACCTAGCGGAGAAATCCGCGCATGAATTTGACCTCGTGTGCAGAAGATATCGATATAAGAAGATTATACAATTTAAATTTAAAACAAATAAATAATAAAAGGAGTAAATAGCTGTATGCGCATGCTACCACGTAAGCTCTCCCCTTCATGCAACTGCTCATGCTCGGTCCAAATGAAACCCAATACGTCACTGCCTTTGACCGACCACACACGCCACTACACGCCGATATAGGCCTTTGCACCACCGCCTACGAACTCACCTCCTCCCCCTCTACCTTCGGCCTGAGGCCGCAAGCCTTCGCTGCACCCTAGATCGCCACGCCGCCACCGATACTATAGGATTTTGAAACCCTAGAACACGAATTCCACTCGCCTCTCTCAACAATAGGTGATGCAACCACCACGAATCAACTCCAGACGCAATCCTCCACGAACCCATATCATGATTTTGCTGATTGGGGCCAAAATAGAAAACCCCCAACTCGACGTGTAGGGTTCATGAATTTTGAGTTTGACCGAGATTTCAGGATGATTCGAGCATCATTTACAGAAACGAACACTTGACGTAGATTTGTATCGATGAGATCTATGACATATTATTTTATTTGAATTTTTTTGAGGAGTTTGAAATTTCAATTTGAGTTTTGAATTGCAATTGGATTTCTGCCATTGGAATGAGGAGAGACAGCTGAATTGTACGTACAGAAATAAGGTATAAGAAATAAGCTAGGGTTTATAACGATATATTTATAGTGTATCAGAAAATAGAAACAATTGGATCAGATCGGTTCGAAAGTTGGATGCTACACGACCCAAAAAGCCCGTTTCAACTCCGGAACGAAACTGGGTCAACGTATATATCAAAATAGATGTTTTTAAATATTTTAAATGCGGTGGAATAGGTTTCAAGTCAATATTCCATCGTATGAAGAAGTTATGCTCAAATCAAGTTATTTCAAATTGATTTCAATTGATTTCAATTTAATTGATTTCTGGGCGTTTCGAGTCCGTACGATCAAATGACAAGTTCGATCGTTACGAAACTTGAAATCCTACAATAATTCACTGTTACGGATCCAATGAAACTGGTTTCGTCGAAATTCGAGTCAGTGGCCACAATGGCTATTTTCTAGTTAATTAAATAAATTAAACCACTTTTCAGTTTCAACTCTATAATTAACAAATTTCATCAATTTTAACTTTCTTAACCATTTACACTAATTTAACCAAATTCAACCATCATTTTAGAGTTGATTAATTTATTAATTTCAGTGTTAGCCTTAATTCCATTAACTTCAAAAATTATAAATTTAATTTTGAATAATTCTATTCAATTTACTTTCATTCTATTATTCAATTCATTGTTGTCAAATGGATCCATTTAACATTGGGTTCATGATCTATTCCCTTAATATTCTCAAATTTCCTCTAATTCCTATTTATGTAACATTTAAATATTTAATTTCATTTAATTGAAATTAATCTTATTATCATAAATTAAATTCCAATATATTGATAAAACTTTATTCCCATTCCTTTTATTCAACCAATTGTCATATTATAAATAGAATTGACATTATTTCCGATTATTCCTCTAAATCTACACTAACATAACTTTTAATTTAGATTTATTGCAATTGATTTCTGGTTTTAATTTAATATACTAAATAAATGGTTAACTTATAATAATTGTTACCGTTAACGTTTAATTTCACTTATAAGCTATTACTAAAACAAATGTTGCAATTGGTTTAGATCTAATTCAATAAATTAAATGAATGTAAAAACAACTAATAATTATCACTATTGCCAAATTTACTCACATTCATACTTTATTATCAACCAACAATTATTGAAATTACTTATCTAGCATTGATTCTGTCAAATTACAATTC
The DNA here is from genome assembly GCA_030765085.1 of Allium cepa. Lineage (NCBI taxonomy): Eukaryota > Viridiplantae > Streptophyta > Magnoliopsida > Asparagales > Amaryllidaceae > Allium > Allium cepa. The sequence continues at coordinate 597,327,439 of CM060941.1, read as the reverse complement.
ATTACGTATTATGTCATCAATTAATATAACATTGAGTTTATTTCCCAATTTACTATTTACAATCAATTATGACCTTGCACTTGTTTCAATTAATTGAGTTTGCACTAATTTACTTATTCAATCAGTTTCATTTTACGATACAATTATCATGGTTTATACCATAGTGCATTAATATCCCTATTTTGTCTTAATTTCAAATGATGTAATATTAATCCCATTTACTACAATAGATCCAATTAATTAAAATTTAATTTCAATAAATCATTTTAAATTTGATTTGAACCAATTACTATAATTTCTTATATAATATTGAATTCATTCAATCACCACTAATTATATCATTTCACTAGTTAATTCGATATTCCCATTTGTTTTCTTATATTAAGCTTATAACCAAGTATGACAATTTAAATTATTTCACTTAATTGCAATTTTATTTTACCATTACTACAATTGCTAATTTAATTTCTCACATTCGCTTCATTCTAAATTACTAGATTTTTATTTCTTTCTAAATTTAATTACAAAAATCTTATTAATATAACTAACTTTAATCATTGAAATTTTTGGGTCATTACAGTTCGGGAAAAATATATGTTTTTTGTCCTTTCTCTTTTTAATTCCATAACTATTCAGACGTCTGAATTTTTCAACCATACGTTTGGATTATTTACCAAACGTCTAGATTTTGTTCCAGACGTCTGGACTTTAGCTTTGCCCTTTCCAGGGACCCTTTCCAGACGTTTGGATTTCGTTTCAGACGTCTGGATTTTTCTGCTAGGCAAAAAAAGGCCTAGCTCAAAAAGAGCAAATCCAAACCGAAATGCAATCGAACGAGCGATGAATGCTAGGGATTTATGCCAATCAACATCCCAACCCTATAAGCTCTTCGATATGCCACAAAAAACATATCCAAACATCCAAGATAGGATCTTTAAAGAGTTTGACTTCAAAACACCAAAATTGGAAAATTCACAAAAACAATTCAAATCAAAGGAAAATGAACATGAATAGATGTTAGGAATTTCATAACTAACAACAGTGAAAATTATAGACTAGATGTGAGTTAAAAAAACTCATCTTTAAACCCAAAAATGACGAATGAGAAGCTTCAAAACAAAGGAAGACCAATTCCTCATCAATACACCTCTAGAATCTTCAATCTATTATCAATGGTGAAGTTTTTTCAAAGTTAGGTCATAGAAATTTCTAGAAATTGAAGAGAGAATGAAATGGAGAAGATGAAGAGGATGCATACCTAAGCTTCTCTTTGATTTTAGAGCAAGAACTTGAATTTCCTAAGAGAACTAGGGCTTAGGAATTTCTATTTCCCTTTCTTTCCTTAATTTTTACTTTAGCTTGAAAGTGTTAGGAAATGAAAATAAACAAAGAGAAGAGGAGGCAGAGTTAGGGTATTATGTTAGGTTAATGGGCTGAAATCCAAACCCTAAACCCAATAGAAAAATAGAAAAATTCTAATAAACTTCAAACATATCGATGTTTATACTCAAAAGGGTCGCAAATGACATTTTGGACTCAATGAAAGTGGTCTCGAGTCCTAATTCGACAGTTTACAAAAAATAGCATTTCGGACTTTAATCTGACTAACAATGCTATATTTAAATAAAACATTTAAATATGTAATCGTAAAATATGCGGGTTGTTATAGAAATTTACTAAAGTGAAGTCAAATTGATTAAATAAATAAGTTAAACAAAATTAATTTTGTTTTGGAAGAAAATTTTGTGACAAATAAAGATAAATTTGAAAGCAAATCAGTTGAATGAAATACACTGAATTGAAACAAACCGAATGTGAATAAAATGAATACTCCTTAATTGAATAAAATGGATTGAAACCAAAACTGCCGTACATTTATCAATTTAAGACAAATAAAATTTGTATGATTTTTAAATTAATTTTTGTAGATGTATTTTGAATCTATCTTTCTTTCTGGTTGCTTCTATTCTCCCATCTCGTTCCTTTTCGGGGACGAAAAGTTTTGAGTGAGGAAGAGTGTAACGACCCAGAAATTTTAAAGGTTTTAATAACGTAATTAACTAGAATTTTTTTAAATTTAAACAATTAAATTTTAGCAATGAAAATTCGATATTTGGTATGCGCCTATTCAAACATAGCAAATGGAAGATTTTTGTTGGAAAATATGAAACTTTATTCTATTGTGTAATTTTCAATTCAATTTAAATCAGTTAATATTTCATGGTAATAAAATATTTCTCAACCCTGAATACTTTTATAAAGTAAGAATATAAACTATTTTCTGAGTAAGGTGGCATAATTCGTTTCGTCAATTTTGGACTTCTCGAGCCCCGTTTATCTTAATTTCGATGAATATGCAGCCGTTTAGCAGCGAATATTGACTTTTGATAGGATGGACATATCGTTGATATCTATGTACCGTTCTGATCATCTTGTCATGCTGGTCTCCGTAGTATATTCATTTGTGTGTTTCGGTGTCCGGTACGTGGTGAAATACGCGAAACAGTTAACCACAACAGTCCGTCCTTTTGTTTTCTTTGTGAACATTCGTTGTCCACCGTTTAAAAAAAATGGACATTTGCTTTAATTAGTTCCTGAATTCAAAAATTTGACTTTTGCTTTTCCATTTTTCAATTTTTATTTCCTGGCTCGCTCATCTTTTCCCCTTCCTCTTTACTTTTTCGTTATGCCGTTAAGATATATATAAAAAATGTGAAACTATCATTTCTTTCCAGAGCTTGGAATGCCTTTACCGATTCTTTATGTTCTGTAAGAAAATAATATAAATAATAGTTATATCAAAATTTGCATTTCTTGTTTCTGAAAACTACGCTTGCTTTCTCATTCTTCTTCCATGTTGCCTTTGAACCCACCTTTCGCTCGTCCCCTCCCATATACTTCCAAGCCTTTTTCACATCTCCTTCCGTCATAATTTCACTACCCATCGCACGCAAATACACGATGCCGACAACCACCCCAAACAGCTCCTTCAGGCCGCGTACCCTCCTCTTCTGACATCCGCCTCGACCATTCCACTTGAACCTGCCAAACATCGCAAGCTTCCTCTTCTATATCCTTCTTATATAAATCAAATATATATTTATATGATTATATATATATATTAGTTTATATATATAGGATCTATTCGGTTTAATGTATTAGTTTATATATATATAACATATTCATTTATATATAAGTATAAAAGCTGCTTTGTTTGATTTTTTTCATTCCAATCTTCTTTTAATATATATATGAAAAAAAATTGAGTTTATAAATTTTGTTTATAATCTTTTCTTTTAGTTTTTTAAGATTCACTTTATTTAAAAAATTTGTATACTGTCTTCTTGGTGTAAGTTGATATATTTATTTATTTTGCAGAAGTTCTATTTGTTATATATATAAGTATATAAACAATAGGACCTGTTTAAGTTATATGAGTTTGTATAAATCTATCGTTATGTATACGAGTTTATAAAAGTCACATATATATAACTGCAGTGTATACATTTACAGTAGTACATATATATATATATATACACATAAATATATACATATATATATGTTATATAGTATTTTATAATATGTTGATGCTATATAATATAATTTGTTATAAAGTTTTAGTCAGTTGTTCTTTTAAGAGAAGAAAAGAAAACTATTATATAAATATAGTTATAAGTAGTTTATATTTATATTAGCTATTAGTATTGTATGAGTTACACCAGATTTGTTAGGCCACATATATATGTATGTTTATATAAATAATGCAAATCGGTTTGTTGTATATGAATTTGTATGAGTTATAGATATATGTTTGATTTTTAAAATATATGTGTTTTAAATTAAGTAATAATTGTGTAATATGATATATATAGACTTTGTTAATATATTATGTTTAAATATAAATTTAATATGGAAATTTTATTGTTAAAATATGTATTTCTAAAATTAATTTTGGTTTTATATAATTATTATTTTTCAGTTATATCAAGCTGATTTTGATTTTTTTCCTTCGATTCCAATTAACCAGCTTTGTTCACTGAATTTGTGTCCATCTTGCTTCGCTCTGGAAATTCATGCTTGGATTTGTAAGCCATTTCATTGTCAAATCTCTCTAGCTTCGAAAGGTGAACAATCGCTTACAATTAAAATTCTAATAGTTAGTAAATTTGGTTTCACTTGAAACGACAGTTAAAATATGCGGTTAAAATTGAACCGTTCGGTTATTTAATTGTTAAATATGATATGTAATTATCTGACATTGTTACCTACGACATATGACACCATAACCTGTGTATATATTATATTTAAATTATTACTGATGATATATGCCCGATGTTGATATTATATGTTTATCATATTTGTACTCAAGTTCCCTGTTAGTTTAGAATTCCCTATGGATTGAACTGATACGTACCCGAATGATATTATAGATTAGGGGAAAATCGTTGTGGGTTTAAATGATAAACCCAATTGATTTTTATTGATTTTGAAATTTGGGATTGTGGGTTGAAATGATGTATACCCGTAAATATTAAATTTGTGGATTGAAATGATAAATATCCGAATCACTTGACCATAGGATAGAAAATTATATACAAACACCGTTAGTATATTTTGAAAAATGACTAGCAAAGTTTGAAAGGAAATATGTGGATTTGATTAAATATCGATTTTTAAATTATTATATAAAGAATTTATTTAGATGTGTGAAAATTTAGATTTTTAAAATAGTATGTTTTGGAAATTTTAAATTATAAGTTAGTTATGAAAATATAATTTTTATGATTTTTCTTAAATTTTTATTATTTCAAAATATATAAAACAATATTTTACACAGAATACATTTAATTATAATATTTAATTTAATTGGTTTATAATATGTTTAAGTATTTATTCAAATTTATATTAATATTTTAAAAATAGGTTTTATAACTTTAAAAATAAAGGGTGGGAAGATAAATTAATGTTGACTTGGAATTTAAGTTGGTTAAAAATTGAATTTAAAGAAGAATTGATTTGAACTTATTGATTTTGATGTTTTGAAAGATATGATTTATAGCTTGATTTAATAAAAAGTGATTAAATGAATGTTCTCAAATTTAAATAAAATTGAGACTGAATATTTAATATTGATTTAAATTTATAAGTTGAGATTTTATTTAATTGTTATTAAAATGATTAAGTGAATACCTTCCAATTTGAATAAAATTAAAGTTAAATGTTGAAATAGAAATGCAACTTATATTGAAATTGTTTGAATATTTAAACCTTGAATCTTATTGGAACCGAAATAATAGTTCAAACCTGTATTTGAAATTGATAAAGATTGAAATGGTTTATTTAGAATTTGAATTTAATCTTTAATCTTTTAAATTTAAAGTGTTGAACAGGGATTGATTTAAATTGAATTTTGGAATTTAAGCTGATTTGAATCAATTTTGTGAAATTGCAGGGGAAACTATTTTTATTATACAAAGTATTTTTAATATATACAATCTATTTTAATATTTTAATATATAAACTTTTTTAATTTATAACTATTTTAATATATATACTATTTCAATATCTAAATTGTTTAAGTCAAAAGTGTTATGATTTCTAGAATGTTATGATTTCAAAAGTATTATCATTTCCAAAGTGTTATGATTTCAATAGTGTTATCACTTCCAAAGGTTAGATTTCAAAAGTGTTATGATTTCCAAAGTGTTATGATTTCAAAAATGTTATGGTTTCGAAAGGGTTATAATTCGAAAGTGTTACGATTCTGTAAATGAATATTATTTAAAGTGAATAATGATATCGAATAGATATGGTTTCGAAATAAATATGATATTTTGATATAAAGTATGAACTTTATGAAATGAAATGACCACGGTGTGAAATAAGCGTTTGTTTGTTAAAGAGACTGGGATCAGATATTGTCATACTCTCTGGCAATACCGAAAACCACTTTAATAACTGTGTACGTAGTGGAGATTCTAGATAGAAGTAGGATGGTTTGGAAAAGATTCTATATGGTATTTACGTAGCCTTGACTCCTGTGAGTCAGCTTGAAAATTTTATCCACAATTAACAATATATTGTTTTGAACAATTTAAGTCCGACATATGCGGATGTGAATGGTTTGAAATACCGGATCATTACATTGAAAGTCTAACTTTTAAAGAGATAAATCTTTAAAGAAGAATTGCTCCTATTTGGACTAAGAAATTTTGAATTCTCTAAGCTCATATTTTCAAAGATGGTGATTTTGAGTTTGGTATTCATGTTTGTGAAATTTTAAGTTTTACAACAAATGAGGAAACAATTTCTTATTCTGAAATAAGTTCATTTTTATGAAAATAGTTCATTTAAAACTATTTTGTATGATTACTAGAATTCTTGTTTTATAAAGAGTAAATTTTATGGAGTAGATAGGGATCACAACCAAGGTAGGACAGACTAAGGTTTTTTTTCGATATGGACAAAATAGGAATAAATGTATCACTTGATCTGAAAATTTAAAGCCAGACCCAAAACTCTATTTGAAAAAGGTGGTAACTATAATTGGGTTGTAAATTAGATTGCCCATAGAATATGAATTTATATATTTTAATTTTGAAGGAGTTTCCGTGTAATTTCCATAAATTATACAATTCCGAGATATGTATAAAAGTGCGTTGTTGGAAGCAAAAAGTAATAAACTAAAAGGGAATGAGATGTATGAGAGATGGATATTCTTTTCCATAGTTTATGCTATCTATTTCAATAAAAAGAAAAGAAATAATTTCCTGTAATTTCAAATAAAGCAAAAATATCACATGTGGTTAATTTATGAGAAATTATGACGATAATCTTTTTAGAAGTACAGCTTCAATAGATTAAAATATGGAAATGATTATTTTAGTACAAGCAATTTGTAGTTAGAAATATGAACACATATGGCCGTGCTTAACGGCTAGAATATATATATAGTGTAGATTATGGCTAGGGCAATAAATTTGTAATGAACGAGAGGAAAAATGGAGTTAAATAAGGACTAATTGAGGAAACTTAATATGAAATTTACAGAATAAATTTGAGTAGTGAATGGATTTTAGAAACCTGAAGAAATTTAAAGGGATTAAAGAATGATCAGTTGGGAATGATCTAATTTTGACAGTAATGTCAACTGCTATGGGTATATTAATAGGCAAATGAGTGGACCACATTTAATAGAAACCAAAAAGGATGATTAAGGAAAATGGGTAATAATGAAATGACATATTGAGAAATACCCATCTTAATATGGTAAGAAGTACTAGGACCTCAACATCATTTATATCAGTTGATGTGGCAGCTGTAACAACCCGCATATTTATCGAGTTTACATTTAAATATTTTTATTTAAATATTAAATCGTTAATCGGATTTTGGTCCGAAAAACTACTTTTTGCAAACGGTCAAATTAGGACTCGAGACCACTTCCATTGAGTTCGAAATGTCATTTACAACTTTTTAAGTATAAACATCGATAGGTTCGGAGTTAGTGAAATTTCACTAACTTTTCCCGCTTTGGACTTTGGGTTAGTTTAGCCTATTAAGCCCAAGTTCCAACCCTCTTCTCCTCACTCTTCATAAATTTCCTAACTAACTCAAGCTTTAGCATTAATGGTGAAGAGAATGGGAAATTAAAACTCCAAGCTCAAATTCAATTGCAACTCCATCATTCAACTCCAAATTCAAGTAGAAGATATTGGATTCAAGCTTTGGATTGCTTCTCCTTGCTTTCAAGCTTCATCTTCATAAATTTTAGTGCAAAGGTGAGATTTTTATCTCACAATTCTAGCCTATAACTATATTGGACTATTGGGAATGATTCCCTATCATTTTAGCATGCATGTTAGCATTTGGTTTGGATTGGATTGGCGAAAAACTCCAATTTTTAGCGTTTTGTTGAATTTTCTGCACTTGAGTCGTTCTGGCCATTTTTAGGTCGTTCGGAGTTATGTCGTTCACCCTTGAGTCGCTGAGTCGTTCAACCTTGAGTCGCTGAGTCGTTCACCCTTGAGTCGCTGAGTCGTTCACCCTTGAGTCGCTGAGTCGTTCACCCTTGAGTCGCTGAGTCGTTCACCCTTGAGTCGCTGAGTCGTTCACCCTTGAGTCGCTGAGTCGTTCACCCTTGAGTCGCTGAGTCGTTCAACCTTGAGTCGTTGAGTCGTTCACCCTTGAGTCGCTGAGTCGTTCACCCTTGAGTCGCTGAGCCGTTGGACCCTTGAGTCGCTGAGTCGTTGGACCCTTGAGTCGCTGAGTCGTTGGACCCTTGAGTCGCTGAGTCGTTGGACCCTTGAGTCGCTGAGTCGTAGACCCTTGAGTCGCTAGGTCGTATGACCCTTGAGTCGTTAGGTCGTATGACCCTTGAGTCGTTAGGTCGTATGACCCTTGAGTCGTTAGGTCGTTAGACCCTTGAGTCCTTAGGTCGTATGACCCTTGAGTCCTTAGGTCGTTAGACCTCATTTTGTCTTCACTAGGTCGTACCGTTTTGGTCGGGGCGCTGCCCCGCACCCCGCCGGGGGCGCTGCCCCCTGGACCCCCGCGACCTGACCGGGCAGGTCGAACCCCGTAAGCGGTGGCGTTGCCCCCGCACCCCCACCTTGGGGTGTTGCCACCCCCCCTGGACCCCCCCTCCGTAGGGGATCTTATCTGAAAAACATTGAGCTGGTTTCCTTGGATTTTATTCACATCTCCGTATGCGATTTTTGTGACTGATTGTTTCTACAATTGCTTCTGTGTTTTGTCACTTTATAATATAAAGGTTTCAATACTAGTAGTAAATATCAAAACTCTTTTAACAAACAATTTCAACTCTATTTTTAATAACAAAGCTCTTTTCTTAAACCGTTTTCCAATCTATTAGTATATACAAACCTTTACCTCACTCAATTGAGAAATCTAATTAAACGACTAAGTAAAACAAGTGGTATGAAACGCTTGCGTTCACTTCGTCGGTTAATTCTTGGACCTGTTCGATTGAACCTCTTGTGACAATTTTATTAGTGAAGATTTACAGTTTGTTCGTAAATATTTAAGTTAAGCAAGTGGTTATGGGACATGAAGCTAAACTTCTATATTTACTAGCTTAGTGTAATTGACACTTCTCGTTGATCTTGATGATCGCTTTATGAATTAGACTAGCAATTGCGCGATGTCTCTTTCATTGCAAGGTTAGACTAGACACCACTTGTGTGATTCCATTCACACATACCTTTCTGCTTTTTGGTTAGTCTTGACCTCATTCTGTGTGATTCCACTCACACATGTGGGGTAGCTCCCCATGGTCTTCGGACCGTCATGTGATAGGCCTCTTTCCCTTTTTATGATTTCTGGATTTCTCGTGTTGATTTCTGGAATTTATGTCATTGACTTGTTATGAGTACAAGTTTAGGGTATGATGCCCTCTTCGAATCTTTGAGAAGATTCTTGTGATATTGATTATCTCTTATTGATTGATCTTCTGTTGATCATTATTTACATACTTATAGTGGTATGTCGTTATGGATGTTTATGTTTATGCCATATCTTTTATGTTATATCATGTCATCTAATATTTATAGCTAGACTGATCCGTTTATTATTTTCTTAAATAATACTCGGATCAGACCGAGACGTTATAGGTGCTTCTGCTTGACTTCTTCCCAGGGATTCATCACTCTGACTTTTGGCTAACTTTTTAGATTAGCAGTTTTTGTTGTATACACTTGAGATATAGACTCATAGTTGTATTCTTTTGTATAGCACGTGTTGCTATTCTTTTGTATTATCGTGGATCTTCCTGACCACTACTCTGATGTACACTTTCATGTGTTAATTATATATTCATATCTTCTTCCGCCTTTGTGATATGGATATCTGTGACTGATTTGTGATATGATTATTTCTGTGTTTGTTTCCGAAGATTATTTATAGCCACCGTGTGATAAGCAATTACATGGATGGTCGCTCCTCAACAGCCTTATTCTCCGTGCTAGTTGACAGCACTACTCCGGAGTGTTCTTGGCTAGCGTGGGTATAGAGGTGGGGCGTCACAGCAGCTTTCAGCGAAATTTTATTTTATAGTTCTTGGGTGTAATTGATAGTTTCGCTCTCAGTTATTGGGAAAGTGAATAATGTGGTGTAAGATATATCCATGTTTTATTCCCGTGTTGGCTTTACAAATAAGATTTAAACCACTTGATAAATATATACATGTTGGGAAGCAAGGTAAATAAGAAAATTTTATGGGGACACTTAACAAGTGAGAAACCATAGGTAAGACTGGAAGTTAATGAGGAAATTACGTTAGCAGGCTAAAGTGAATAAATGATTCAATCCCAAAAATTTAGAATTTTGAAAAAATAAAATAAAATTTAGCTCACGAACTCTCAATATTCGAGGAAAAGAAAAAATATATATAAATGTGAAGTGAATTCCTACCGATCAATGATAAAGAAGAAGGTGATAGAATTTTCCGTTTGATGTATTAAAAATGCAACATCTCCAACATAGCTTCATGTAGTTGCAGTTTGCATCGTCGGCGATAGGGACCGTTAGTTTACTGGCAAATTTTGTAGGAGTTTGCTGGTGTCTTTAGGAACTAGCTTTAGTAACTTTGTTAGATCCGAGCATTGCTTACTGACTGAAAACCAATGGACAAACTGAAGAAATGAATAGAAAATTGAAGGATTCGTTGAGAGCTTGCATCTTGGACTTTGGAGGACTTTAGAAGATGCACTTACCTTTAGTATAATTCACGTTTAGTAGCAATCACCAATAGATTATTAGTATGGCACCTTTGAAGCAATTTTTAGGGGCCATACAAATCGCCAGATTATGGGTTGGAAACCATCGACAAACTCTACTCAGACCAGATTTGAATTGCGAGACATTGGAAAGTCAGAGTTGATTAGGTAGCATGTGAAGGTCGTAATATTTGGATAGTTGGAAAAGTTGGCACTAGCTTTATTATGCCTTCCCCAATGTAGGGAAAAACAAGAAAATTTGTAAGTTAACTGGAGTCCATGATGTTTTTTATGTTTCGTATTTGAGGAAATACCTTCACAGCACGGCCATTGTAGTAGAGCCTAATCAATTGGGGAATTTGAGATGGAGCCACTGATGTCCCATGCCACTACAAGCATAGTGGAGCATGGAACTAGAAAGCTCTGCAATAAAGAATTAGATTGGTTCTAGTACAATAAGAAGAAAACCCGGTGGAGGGCATGAGGACTTCTCGTCCTAAGTCTTTCTCTGGTAAATTTTCCCTCCAAAATTAGGATTTTGTTGCATCGTGTTTGTTAGATTGGATGGTAGAAGATGGTTGCTATAATTTTTCACATCAATTTGCACTCATATAGCAATTTTATGCATGTTTAGGGTATTTTCATACATATTTGCATAGCACAATCACATACTCACATTAAGATTGAGCACATTTTCATATGTCTATAGTACATAATCACATTGCACTTTGGCTGAGTAAATGGTTGTGAGATAACTTGATTGTATAACATTGATGCTATTGTGTGTTACGCTATCCACCTCTTGAAAGATTTTGGGATGAAATCCTTTTTAGAGGCGAGAATATAACACCTCGTAAAATCAAGCCTAATTGAATAATTAAATTAAGAGAAAGTCATTTAGTTAAGGCAGTGATAAAAATGAAAATTTGATAAAAGTTAAAATTTGACAATGAAAGTTATTCCATTGCGTTCATGGCAAAATTCTGATCAATTTCCATATATAATATGTTGAAAATTGAGCTCAAATGAAGAAGTTATGATCATTTGAAATTTTTAGATATTAAATGAATTTGTTCGAATTCAAATTCAAATGAGTATTTTAAATCTAGAAATTGAATTTCAAAAATTAACTGTAGGTTTTCTTAAGGTTGAAGTCAAACGTTAAGCTAAACAATTAATATTAAAAGTTAATTAGGGAATAAAATAAACGAGCCATGGAAAAAATCAACGGTCCCAAAATAACGAAGAGTTCGACCCCCTGACCTCTATCAGTTGACCTTGAACGGTCGACTGGTGGTATAGTGGCGGTCGACCGCTCCTATATAATGATGGCTAGGATTTTGTGCTACTGAATGTTCCAAATTTATCCGTTTTTGACCTAGTTTAGTTCTGGTACGTTTCACCCACTATAAATATGTAACGACCCGCATTTTTTCGATAATTAAATCTTTGAATTTAATAAGATTTTGTAATTTAACATTGGAAGAAATTAAAATGTGGTTTATTTATGAAAATAATAACTAGAATGAAATGTAACAATGTTAATGTAAGGTAACTGATACTACTCTAAGGCAGTTTCAATTGGTTGAAATGATTGTAAATATAAAATTGGGTTATAGATCGAAATAAAGAAATAAACCGAATGTTGTAATAAATGATGAAATTGTATGTAATTAATTGAAATTGGTTAATGAAGAATAATAAATCAATATGTGAATTATTAGCTTTTGTCTGTAAACGATAAACATAGAAATGTTAAAATTGTAAGTTGTAATAAAATTTTAATTATAAATTTCACTATTTAATTCGTTGAAAATCAATTGCACTTAATGTAACCAATTATTGCTGTTAATATGAATTAAGATGATAAGGGAAGAATACTGATGAAATTAAGGGTAAACCAATTATACCCAATAGGTAATGGTTGATTGAATAAAAAGAATTAAAATCAAGTTTAATCAATTTATTGGAACCTAAACTATAATTAAGTGATTTATTGCAATTGAAATTTAACACTGAAATTAGTGAAATGATTAACATTGAATATGACGTGGGAAATTGGTTTTGAAAAGATAGTTAATTTATGTGTAATTAGAAATGATAAAATTTGTTATATATAAAAAAATAAAAATCGAATTGAAAAGTGATTTAATCAATTTAATAATAATTTATTTAATTAACGTGAAAATAGCCATTTTGGAAACTGTCTCGGATTTCGACAAAACCTATTTCATTGGATCAATAACGGTGAATTATTGTAGGATTTCAAGTTTTGTAATGATCGTATCTGTCATTTGACGTATAGGCTCGAAACACGTAGAAATCAATTTAAATGAATTCACTTTGAAATAAGCTGATTTTAAAGCTAATTTCTTTATACGATGGAATCAGGACTTGAAAACCATTCCATTGAGTTTAAAAATATCGAAAACATCTATTTTGATATATGAGATGACCTGCTTTCATTCTGGAAGCAGAACGGGCTTTTCGGGTCGTTATTGTTATCTCGAACAAATTCGATATGTTAATTCATTTTATCGGGCATAGTACGTATAAATAAATTTTCTTCTAACCCTACCAGCCTTTTTACTTCTCATTTTTGTACGTATCTATCTATTTCTTCTATCAGCTTCTTCTTCTTTCCAAAGGCTGCTGATACAAACCCCAAATTCAATTTCAAATTCAAATCGAAATCAAACTCCGCAAAACTATATCATATTATATATCGTTGGAAAGCCCTCGACGAGAGTAATCCATTGGTGCAATTCGTTTCTCGATTCCACCATTTTTCTAGAAATTAGTGACTAAGTTTCGATCGCCCATTTGCTAGGGTTTCGATCGAACGGTGGATCTTCGTCTGATCGGTATTGGGAATAAGACGTCGAGAAGGTCCTGGGATGTGATTCGCTCAAGCTAGATGGTCATAGAATTGCCAAAAATGATCGTTATTTGGAGCAGCGGCACATTGTTCAAGGGGGAGGCGGAGCACATCGCACGTGGCCTCTAGGTCGGCCTAGGCGGAGCAGGCGATCGGTGTGGTCGATCATGCTGGACGATGTCATGGTGGCGGCAAATATTAGATTGAGGCGGCAACTGTAGGGTTTCTTCGAGAGGTGCGTACGAGATAGTGTGATAGGGTTTCGATGTCAGGGTGTGTAAGTGTCTCAGGGAGGAGGTAACATACATTTTACTATTATTATTTTATTTTGATTTTTAATTCAATTTAAACGTTCTAGTATGCATAACTTTCAAATATGAGGTCGGATTAATGTGCGGTTAGTTATATTGGGATCGTATCAAAATTCCATACAAAATAGAACTGGTTTGGATGAATTCTTAGACTGTTGATTTTTGTGCCTAATTTGGATTTTTAAAACGATTTGAAATCAAAGGTGAGTGTAACGTCCCGCCTTTTTGCACGATTTAAACAGACACACATGCCAATTCAAACCATACGTAAGGGCGGATTGTTATGGGATAAATAAGAAAACAGAGAAAGAAACAGAATCTCACAACGGAAGGATAAAATATAATAATCAAATATACAGTTCATAAATCTGTTTACAAAAACCTTTGATTTATTTATACAATACATATCAGAGTACACATACCATATAACAATGCAGCGGAACAATATGAGTGTAGTGAAACCATATTATCTATAGTAATAATAATAAAATCTTCGTCTTCTTCCTCCAGAAATAAAATCTTCAATCCTGAAACGCTCGGACTGACACGAGCGAATTTGGAAAGACAAAAACACTCGAGTCATAACTAAAAGATCTTATGTGAGTTACATTAACAGAAATAAATATAAGTGCAGTAACTCAAGAGATGCTCGTGATTTACATCTCCTAAGGATCCGTTAAGCTATTTACTATGTAGTATATTGCGCTATTATAATAGTGTCTAATTGTAAAATAAACTTACTTTTAAATAGCGTTAAGGCTTTACATTTTCCACCTTAACACATTTATACATTCCCATAGTCTATACAGTACCGTAATCTCCCCCGTACTGGGCATTGTCAGAGAGCACTCCATAGGTATGGTACAAAACAAAATCGTATAAGGCGCGCTAGGGTAGGTGACACGGCACAACTAGGCAAGCTAGGGTAGATATACCAATTACGCTTCCGGGCTGATGGAAACGCGCAGCGCGCAGCGGCCGCCCACCTCGAACAAACTCCCAACATCAAAGAAATCAAAAGTGAAGGTGGCCACCGAAAAATCCAAAGTCAGAGTATAGTATCGAAGGGAAGTGTCCGATCAGAGATGCTACCTCATTAACCCGTCAATCGCTCCTGTTTTAGCCACCTTATGCCAACTCACGGGAGTTGGGTCCACGTATTTACCTTACAAGAAACGCCGCCACCAACCTACTTCATTCTGGAATCTCCACTGCGTACACGGTTAGTCAAAGTGGTTTTCGGTATCGACAGAGAGTATGTCCATATCCGATCCCGGTCTCTTTGCCAACCAATCGTTATTATAACACCGCGGTCATTTAAAATAATTATACTTTAAAACCAGAATAAAATATCCATTTCAAAACCATATAAATATGATATCATTTCCTTTTAAAACCCGAATTAATACGATATCATTTTATTCCAATATATATACTTTCCAAAATCATAGGGTTTTCAAAGTAAATATTTAGAGGTCAAAACTCTTGAATATAAATTTCAAACTATACTACCTTGAAAATCATAACTTTGAAACAAGTTTCCATCTCTTAAATGGTCAAATATTAGATTACTTTTATAAAACAAAATAGCTCCTTTACATTTCACAAATCAATTCCAAATATCGATTTAAACTTCCAAATACCATTTTAATTCTTATGTTTCAAAGCTTTAAATATTTCACTATTTCAAAAACAACTCATTTGACAAACCCATATATATCAAATTCAATTACTTATTATTTAGATTTGAAATGTTTACTTAATGAATTCAATATAATCTAAGTAAAACCTTTATCTTCACATAACCGGATATTCTTTCAATTTATTATATACTCATTTAAATCAACCTGATATTCATTTAAATCACTCTACACAAAATCAAGTTGTAAATCATATCCTTTAAAAATTCTAACTTTTTATTAAATTCCAATTTAACTTAATATTTATGTTCAAACTTATTCTCTTTTAAGTCATTAAAACTCTAGAATTTAAATTTCAAATAAATGCTTGATCTCAAAAAAATCAAACATTATTTTATACTTCAAATCCATTTTATACAAAGTTTAAAACCCGGAATTTACTATATATAAATAACCTTTATTAATAACCAAATCAAAACCCATAAACCATATATATAGCTTTACATACCATAGAAAACATTTCAAAAATAATTTTATATATATATCGCGGTGCCTGTATAAAATTTTCTTCCCTATGGTCAAGTGATACAGAGGTTTATCATTCCAATCCGCAATTTAAAATAAAATGCGGTTGTATATCATTTCAAACCGTAATCCCGAAATGACATAGAAATGCATGATGACTTGCAGTTTATACAATATAAATATAGCATCCATTCATTCAAATATCAATCATCAATCAATTTTAATTCAATCATCATCAATTTAAACAAACATCAATGTATATAGCATATAAAATATAACAGGTAATAAATGACAGTTATTAATAACAATTTATATTCAAAAATAAATTAATAACTATTAAATTGGAAGTTCATATGCAATAAAATAAATTTAATAACTGTTGATTTATATGCAATAAATAAAATTAATTAACAGTTAAAATAAATAAATGCGATTTAACAGAGATGATGCATAAAGCATGCCAAACAGTCATAAATAAATTTCTACTCATATCTAAAATCAATTCAACAAACATAAGAAATTCTAAAAGTTGTGAGTGAGTTAAAACACTCACATTTTGAATTTAAATCGAATTTAAATTCAATTTAAACTAAAAAATTCGACGGTCTCCGAATTGGTCCAAACTAGCGTCAGCAGATCTGGATTTAATTACGATCCTAACAAAAAAAATCTCGCGTGAATCGGACTACGTATGAGAAAGTTATTCGAAAATTTCGATTGAAACAAAAATTAAATAAAACAAAATAAACAAATATACCCCATCACCATGCCACGTCACAGGCCACGCCCTTCTTCTCAAATTCGAGCACGCTACAGCACCAATAAAAAAAAACGGACAGTACCAACAAATTACGCTCTTCGAGAATTATGACATATAATTTTTGTGGAATTTTTAGAGGAGTTTGAAATTTTTTTTTATTCTTTTATTTTTATTTTGGACTGTAATTGGATCTAAAAATTTTGCAGCCATTGGAAGAGAAGAAGTTGAAGAAAAGAGCACACAGAGAGAAATGAAGATAGATGGAGGCTAGGGTTTACACAGCCTATAAATAGACAAAGTGAAATAGGATAGGTGGGCACGAATCATAAACGCGCAAAACGGTTGTTGGCCCACCAGAATATTTTATATTAATTGGATACGTTACAGATTAGTAAATAAATTAATTTCTTCCTCAGACATTTACATTGAATTTTAAACGTATTTACAAATGTAAATTTAGATGCTTCATTTATAAGTTTCAATATAAATTCACAATTTCATTAAATTCCAAATTCATAGATAAGTTTCTATTTTCAACTAAATTTCTAAATTATCATTAATTTTTATTCATTCCCAATAGATTTAACTATTGTAAATTGACTAAGTTTTCATACTATAAAAATCCACATTTCTATGTATATATAATTTGAATTCCCTACTAAAATATTTTATTTATATTTCGCAATTACTTCCAATCAATTTTTTTTTTGGCATCGCACTATTACTTAAATAAATAGCCTATACCAACACTAATTATCATTAATTTGAAAACGGGTTACCAAATTTTGGATTTTATTAATAATTATTATTTATTACTTCATTGTTTATTCAAATTTAGACAATTTAAGATGTTTCTTAAATGCTGAGTTCATTATTAACTTCAGCGTAAAACTTCAATTTTATTTTATCTACAAATTATAAATTAACTTTGCAGAAATCCTTTAGTTGACCTTTCATTTAATTATCCTATCTATTGGTATCCCATAGATGGGAATTCCTAGAACATCTCCGAATTCCAACTTTAATTTCAATCACATAAAATGTTCTATTCAATTTCCAATAAATTCAATAAATTCAATAAATTCAAATTATCATGTTCTAAAAATCCAAATGAATCCATATATCCTTCCTTCCATTCTTTTAATCTAACTAATTATCATATTCTGAATAAAGTTTACGTTATTTCCACCTATAAGCTACAAATAACAACGAATGTTGCATTTGATTTAGATTCTAAATAAATTGATGGGTAATAATTAATAATTCTCACTATTGCCCGATTTATTCCCATTCATGCTTAAATTACCACCAAACAATCATTAAATTTACCTATCTTTTATTGATTCCATAAAATCTATTTGCCCTGAGTTAGTTACTGCATTTATCAAATTCCAATTTCGCAATCACCTTAAATACATAAATTGGTATTGCATTAACATTTAAATTTATTAGCTTATGTCAACACTATTAACATTAATTGCAATGTATTACAAATTTTAGTCACTACCCTAACTACTAACTCATATTAACCTACATTATTCCCAAGAATTTCATTGGTTTTTCTTATATTAAATTTATTAACCATATTAATTAAGGTTTTTTAAAAACAATTAATAAAATTCCCTTTAATATATACAACTTAGCAATCTATTAAGCATGGTATTATATTTCACGTAAATGTACATTTAATTACATTTATTACAATGTTATCCAAATAAATTGAATGATCTAAGTATATAACTCCTAATATCCACCCATCTTGCCTTAATCCCAAATAATATACAAATTAAACTACCCTTAATTTCAATTAACCCTATCATTACTTTTTATATTCCAAACAAATAAATTATTAATAGGTTAATTGAATCAGATTTACAATCCAACTTTAATTATTTGCAAATTTTGTCAGTTTGGACCACTTGGTAAATTCAGAATCCTTTAACAACTTCCTACATTAATTTATTTTTGAATAATCCCTAAATTTTTAATATTAAGGTACAAATCCAATTTATCAAAAATTAAAACTTAAATTTCAAGGAATTTATTTATTTAGGTTTAGATCCCGTTATTCACTAAAATTGGTTGGTACTTATTTCATTTGCCTCTTTAATTGTACGTAAATTTCTCATAAATACACCTAAAATTTCATTTAATTCCAACTGCTTCCTAATTTCCATTTCTACGTCTTAACACACTCTATATTAAACTTCTAGACATTGTATTACTTATCATATTAATGTAACCTTTATTTAGTGTATTAACATTTATTTCAATTCAAATTCTATCAACCAATTAAACATGTAACCTATTACTATTGCTTACAAATCAAAATATTGCACCCATTGTCATCTTCTGAATGGAATTATTCTTTATTTCAAAACTTATCTAAATTTACATTGAGACCATATTTAATCCTCTTAGATAATATTAATCCTCAATTTATTAAATGGAATCAATATATCTTACATAACATGTTTTATGCATAAATTTTTAATTAATATTATTTCAACTTATTCCCCATATTCTCAATAATTACCTAACATAAATCTACTCTTATTTTATTCTACGTTCACACTTCCGTTACTCTCAAATCAATAAGTAACGTTCATATAAATAAATGTTATGTCAGTTTCCTATTTATTGCGATATTTTTATTTATTTATTACTGCATAACTTTTCTTATTTTCTTCCCATCACTTTAAAATTAATCGTTAATGTAACGCTTATCAATACGCATCAAATTATTTACCAAATTAAAAGGTTTTGATTTTTTTAACAAATTAATTGACAGATTAATTAGGTAATGTATACGAATTGTTATTATACCCATAAATTTACACTTAACTAATTAAATGCCTTACCTATATTCTCTATCTTCCCATTATATTCAGGTACAATATTTACACCAATTTTTATTGAAAAATTTATTCATATTACAAACAAAGGCTTAAATTACCATTGTTAAATTAGCGTTCAATATATATTTATCACCTTTTATTATTTCTACTAAATTTTTATTACAAAATTCTATTAAATAAATTAAATCGTCGAAATTTACGGGTCGTTACACTCTCCTCCACTCAAAACTTTTCGTCCCCGAAAAGGAAAAAGAAGGGAAAAGAAGGATTTAGAATCTACATATCTTATTCAAAACATTACCTTATAAATAATTAAATTTACCATATCTGTTACTTTTCTTAAAATATACAAATTTACAACATTATCTTTTTATGCCTAAATTTATTAGAGTTTGGAGAACATTTCAAAATATTTCTAAGTCCAAAATTTAAATATCTAAGTAGTTCCAATCACTAATCATCCAAATTAATACAACAACCATCAATTTCCTCGAAAAACATACATACAATTACAAAACAACCATACAATCACACAATCAAATAGTTGTTTGGGTTCAAACTTGAAATTGTATGGAATGAAAAATAACTATCAAGTGCATCATTTACTCAACAGTCTTAGATGGAACAAAATAGATTATTTATTCATCCAACAACTTCAAATTTCCTTACCCAACCAACCATAAATCAAACAATAACAATTCAAACCAGCAACCAAACTAACTTACTATAAATTTCATGCTTTAGTTGTTTGATTTCCCTTTTTGTTTATATAGTGATTTTTTTCTCATTCACATTTACTTATCAAAGGTTTGCTCATTCATTTTTACTTATTACTTACAATTATTCAATTCCATTAACTCGGGTCATGCTGGTTCCTTATATTTTGTTATAATTATTCATTCATTTATAATAGCATGTCCTTATTTATTTACTTTAATTCCTTAAGTTTTATAATCATCTATCTATCATGCTTACCTTTATTTCTATTTACTTGGTAAAATTTCAATTATATCTTAAGTTATTGAATACAACAAATTCATTGAATGCTTCATTACCTACTATTACTTGTACAAATTTCTACTACATTTCTTATTAAACATTTCAACTTTTTATATTTGGTAAGTTATATATGTTAAAGAAAATGCAAATGAACTTATACAAGTTTTATCTCATCTTTTAATTAAATTTAATGTTCAACAATATTACTCTTTATCTCATATGTTACAAATTTCAAATTTCCCTTTATAACTTTGCATTAAATCTCTTACCTAAATTAGAGGTTTCAATTTATTAATCACTTACCTTTTATTTCACTACAATAATTTAAACAATTAATTAATGGAAATTTAAGAATTAAATACCGGGATAAATTTCAAATTATTTTGAAATATTAGATAAATATATTCTTCTAACTTATATACCTCTAATTTTATTTAAAACAATTAAAATTTTATATCTTTTTTCGAAAATGAATCTGTAGTAGAACTACTACAGTGGCCTTTCCCCTTCGAAACTCGAAAATGAAAGTCGATGATGCGGCCGCCATCACCGAAATTATTTTCCAGCGACAGAGAGGAAAGTACAAAACTTATTTTCTCAAAAATCTTGTTTAAAACGATTCTTCCGAATTATGTTAAATATTTATATCAGAAAATACTTATAAACAAAATTATTAATATATTTCAACATCATTCAAAAGAAAAACCCCGGACTTAAGTTCTAAATTTCCAAATTTCATTTATCTTATTTTTCAATCTTATTTCTATTATTATTTACACTTTATTGCTTAACAATCAATCTATTGCAGCCAAATATAAATATCAATTGAATTTTTTTATTTTATATATAAAAATATAATAGGCAAAAAATTTTCATTCACCTATATTAAAAACATATATTATGTCGGTCTGTCCTATTAAGTGTTTAGAAATCCCTATTGATGTCATAGCGTCCCATGCACCAACCAGAATTTATAAATACGAAACGGAACAAATTAACACAATATTAAAACCTTTTTATAACACTAACAAATACGCTCTCTCATATATACACTCAGTGACTCCCATAGGGTATTACTACCCTATTAATAAAGAGTCAAACCCCACAAAGCCAAGATTTATCGCTAAACCAAAGCTCTGATACCAACTGTAACATCCCTCCTTTTTGCACGATTTAAACAGACACACGTGCCAATTCAAACCATACGTAAGGGTGGATTGTTATGGGATAAATAAGAAAACAGAGAAAGAAACAGAATCTCACAGCGGAAGGATAAAATGTAATAATCAAATATACAGTTCATAAATCTGTTTACAAAAGCCTTTGATTTATTTATACAATACATATCAGAGTACACATACGATATAACAATGCAGCGGAACAATATGAGTGTAGTGAAACCATATTATCTATAGTAATAATAATAAAATCTTCGTCTTCTTCCTCCGGAAATAAAATCTTAAATCCTGAAACGCTCGGACTGACCCGAGCGAATTTGGAAAGACAAAAACGCTCGAGTCAGAACTAAAAGATCTTATGTGAGTTACATTAACAGAAATAAATATGAGTGCAGTAACTCAAGAGATGCTCGGGATTTACATCTCCTAAGGATCCGTTAAACTATTTACTATGAGTATATTGCGCTATTATAATAGTGTCCAATTGTAAAATAAACTTACTTTTAAATAGCGTCAAGGCTTTACATTTTCCACCTTAACACATTTATATATTCCCATAGTCTACACAGTACCGTAATCTCCCCCGTACTGGGCGTCGTCAGAGGGCACTCCATAGGTATGGTACAAAACAAAATCGTATAAGGCGCGCTAGGGTAGGTGACACGGCACAACTAGGCAATGCTAGGGTAGATATACCAATTACGCTTCCGGGCAGATGGAAACGCGCAGCGCGCAGCTGCCGCCCACCTCGAACAAACTCCCCACATTAAAGAAATCAAAAGTGAAGGTGGCCACCGAAAAATCCAAAGTCAGAGTATAGTATCGAAGGGAAGTGTCCGATCAGAGGTGCTACCTCATTAACCCGTCAATCGCTCCTGTTTCAGCCACCTTATGCCAAATCACGGGAGTTGGGTCCACGTATTTACCTTACAGGAAACGCCGCCACTAACCTACTTCATTCTGGAATCTCCACCGCGTACACGGTTAGTCAAAGTGGTTTTCGGTATCGACAGAGGGTATGTCCATATCCGATCCCGGTCTCTTTGCCAACCAATCGTTATTATAACACCGCGGTCATTTAAAATAAGTATACTTTAAAACCAGAATAAAATATCCATTTCAAAACCATATAAATATGATATCATTTCCTTTTAAAACCCGAATTAATACGATATCATTTTATTCCAATATATATACTTTCCAAAATCATAGGGTTTTCAAAGTAAATATTTAGAGGTCAAAACTCTTGAATATAAAATTTCAAAATATACTACCTTGAAAATCATAACTTTGAAACAAGTTTCCATCTCTTAAATGGTCAAATATTAGATTACTTTTATAAAACAAAATAGCTTCTTTACATTTCACAAATCAATTCCAAATATCGATTTAAACTTCCAAATACCATTTTAATTCTTATGTTTCAAAGCTTTAAATATTTCACTATTTCAAAAACAACTCATTTGACAAACCCATATATATCAAATTCAATTACTTATCATTTAGATTTGAAATGTTTACTTAATGAATTCAGTATAATCTGAGTAAAACCTTTATCTTCACATAACTAGATATTCTTTCAATTTATTATATATTCATTTAAATAAACCTGATATTCATTTAAATCACTCTACACAAAATCAAGTTGTAAATCATATCCTTTAAAAATTCTAACTTTTTATTAAATTCCAACTTAACTTAATATTCATCTTCAACCTTATTCTCTTTTAAGTCATTAAAACTCTAGAATTTAAATTTCAAATAAATGCTTGATCTCAAAAAAATCAAACTTTATTTTATACTTCAAATCCATTTTATACAAAGTTTAAAACCCGGAATTTACTATATATAAATAACCTTTATTAACAACCAAATCAAAACCCATAAACCATATATATAGCTTTACAAACCATAGAAAACATTTCAAAAATAATTTTATATATATACCGCGGTGCCTGTATAAAATTTTCTACCCTATGGTCATGTGATACAGAGGTTTATCATTCCAATCCGCAATTTAAAATAAAATGCGGTTGTATATCATTTCAAACCGCAATCCCGAAATGACATAGAAATGCATGATGACTTGCAGTTTATACAATATAAATATAGCATCCATTCATTCAAATATCAATTATCAACCAATTTTAATTCAATCATCATCAATTTAAACAAACATCAATGTATATAGCATATAAAATATAACAGGTAATAAATGACAGTTATTAACTAACAATTTATATTCAAAAATAAATTAAAAACTATTAAATTGGAAGTTCATATGCAATAAAATAAATTTAATAACTGTTGATTTATATGCAATAAATAAAATTAATTAACAGTTAAATTAAATAAATTCGATTTAACAGAGATGATGCATAAAGCATGCCAAACAGTCATAAATAAATTTCTACTCATATCTAATATCAATTCAACAAACATAAGAAATTCTAGAAGTTGTGAGTGGGTTAAAACACTCACCTTTTGAATTTAAATCGAATTTAAATTCAATTTAAACTCTAAAATTCGACGGTCTCCGAATTGGTCCAAATCAGCGTCAACAGATCTGGAATTTAATTACGATCCTAATAAAAAAATCTCGCGTGAATCGGACTACGTATGAGAAAGTTATTTGAAAATTTCGATTGAAACAAAAATTAAATAAAACAAAATAAACAAATATACCCCATCACCATGCCACGTCACAGGCCACGTCCTTCTTCTCAAATTCGAGCACGCTACAGCACCAATCAAAAAAACGGACAGTACCAACAAATTACGCTCTTCGAGAATTATGACATATAATTTTTCTGGAATTTTTAGAGGAGTTTGAAATATTTTTTTATTTTTTTATTTTTATTTTGGACTGTAATTGGATCTAGAAATTTTGCAGCCATTGGAAGAGAAGAAGTTGAAGAAAAGAACACACAGAGAGAAATAAAGATAGATGGAGGCTAGGGTTTACACAGCCTATAAATAGACAAAGTGAAATAGGATAGGTGGGCACGAATCATAAACGCGCAAAACAGTTGTTGGCCCACCAGAATATTTTATATTAATTGGATACGTTACGGATTAGTAAATAAATTAATTTC
This sequence comes from Allium cepa, assembly GCA_030765085.1. Taxonomy (NCBI): domain Eukaryota; kingdom Viridiplantae; phylum Streptophyta; class Magnoliopsida; order Asparagales; family Amaryllidaceae; genus Allium; species Allium cepa. The sequence goes on along the minus strand of CM060941.1, from coordinate 597,302,459 downwards.
TTCCTCAGACATTTACATTGAATTTTAAACGTATTTACAAATGTAAATTTAGATGCTTCATTTATAAGTTTCAATATAAATTCACAATTTCATTAAATTCCAAATTCATGGATAAGTTTCCATTTTCAACTAAATTTCTAAATTACCGTAATAATTATCTTAGATTTTTATTCATTCTCAATAGATCTAACTATTGTAAATTGACTAAGTTTTCATACTATAAAAATTCACATTTCTATGTATATATACATTTGAATTCCCCACTAAAATATTTTATTTATATTTCGCAATTACTTCCAATCCATTTTTTTTTGGCATCGTACTGTTATTTAAATAAATAGCCTATACCAACACTAATTATCGTTAATTTGAAAACGGGTTACCAAATTTTGGATTTTATTAATAATTATTATTTATTACTTCATTGTTTAGTCAAATTTAGACAATTTAAGATGTTTCTTAAATGCTGAGTTCATTATTAACTTCAGCGTAAAACTTAAATTTTATTTTATCTACAAATTATAAATTAACTTTGCAGAAATCCTTTAGTTGACCTTTCATTTAATTATCCTATCTATTGGTATCCCATAGATGGGAATTCCTAGAACATCTCGGAATTCCAACTTTAATTTCAATCACATAAAATGTTCTATTCAGTTTCCAATAAATTCAATAAATTCAAATTATCATGTTCTAAATCCAAATGAATTCATATATCCTGCCTTTCATTCTTTTAATCTAACTTATTATCATATTCTGAATAAAGTTTACGTTATTTCCACCTATAAGCTATAAATAACAACGAATGTTGCATTTGATTTAGATTCTAAATAAATTGATGGGTAATAATTAATAATTCTTACTATTGCCCGATTTATTCCCATTCATGCTTAAATTGCCACCAAACAATCATTAAATTTACCTATTGTAACAACCCGCATATTTATCGAGTTTGTATTTAAATATTTTATTTAAATATTAACTCGTTAATCGGATTTTGGTCCGAAAAGCTACTTTTTGCAAACGGTCAAATTAGGACTCGAGACCACTTCCATTGAGTTCGAAATGTCGTTTACAACTTTTTAAGTATAAACATCGATAGGTTTGGAGTTAGTGAAATTTCACTAACTTTTCCCGCTTTGGACTTTGGGTTAGTTTAGCCTATTAAGCCCAAGTTCCAACCCTCTTCTCCTCACTCTTCATAAATTTCCTAACTAATCAAGCTTTGGCATTAATGGTGGAGGGAATGGGAAATTAAAACTCCAAGCACAAATTCAATTGCAAATCCAACATTCAACTCCAAATTCAAGTAGAAGATATTGGATTCAAGCTTTGGATTGCTTCTCCTTGCTTTCAAGCTTCATCTTCATAAACTTTAGTGCAAAGGTGAGATTTTTATCTCACAATTCTAGTCTATATCTATCTTGGGCTATTGGAAATGCATCCCTATCATGTTTGCATGCACATTTGCATTTGGTTTGGATTGGATTGGCGAAAAACTCCACTTTTTAGTGTTTTGGGGTGAATTTCTGGCTTAGGTCGCTCTGTCCCCCTTAGGTCGCCCAGCATCTATAGGTCGTTCGCGTGGAAAAGTCGTCAGCTTCATTTGGGTCGTTTCTGGCCTTAGCCCATTCGTCCACTATAGGTCGTTAGGCCTTAGGTCGCTTGGAGTTAGGTCGTAGGTCGGTAGGTCTTCAGCTCACACGCGTTGAAAAGGCGCGTCTGGAGTTAGGTCGTTCGCGAGTTAACGTAAGGTCGTTTGCGAGTTAGCGCCCTAGGTCACTCGCGTATAGCTCGTTCGGAGTTAGGTCGTTAGGCCTTAGCTCGTATGGCCTATGCAATTTGGTTAGGTCGTCCAACCTCAACACCTTAGGTCGTAAGACCTTAGGTCGTACCCCTTAGGTCGTTAGACCTTAAGCCTTCACTATTGGAACTCGTTAGGTCGTAGCAACCATAGGTCGTAGGTCGCTCACACGGAGTTAAGTCGTAGGTCGTCTCCGACCTTATATCGCTCAGCAAGGTTTCACTTTAAGTCGTTAGGTCGTTTGGACCTTGTTTCCAGTTAGGTCGCAAGACCCTTAAACCGTTAGGTCACTAGGTCGCGATGTTTTAGGTCGCTGCACCCTATGCCTCTATAGGTCGTTCGACCTTGCTAACTTTTAGGTCGCGAGTTTTATAAGTCGCTCGCCTCCCTTAGGTCTTCACTAGGTCGCGATGTTTTAGGTCGCTGCACCCTATGCCTCTATAGGTCGTTCGACCTTGCTAACTTTTAGGTCGCGAGTTTTATAGGTCGCTCGACCCTATTCCCCTTAGGTCGTTAGACCTCATTTTGTCTTCACTAGGTCGTACCGTTTTGGTCGGGGCGCTGCCCCGCACCCCGCCGGCGGCGCTGCCCCCTGGACCCCCGCGACCTGACCGGGCAGGTCGAACCCCGTAAGCGGTGGCGTTGCCCCCGCACCCCCACCTTGGGGGGTTGCCACCCCCCCCCCCCCCCGGACCCCCCCTCCGTAGGGGATCTTATCTGAAAAACATTGAGCTGATTTCCTTGGATTTTATTCGCATCTCCGTATGCGATCTTTGTGAATGATTGTTTCTACACTTGCTTATGTGTTTTGTCACTTTATAATACAAAGGTTTCAATACTAGTAGTAAATATCAAAACTCTTTTAACAAACAATTTCAACTCTATATTTAATAACAAAGCTCTTTTCTTAAACCGTTTTCCAATCTATTAGTATATACAAGCCTTTACCTCACTCGGATGAGAAATCTAATTAAACGACTTAGTAAAACAAGTGGTATGAAACGCTTGCGTTCACTTCGTCGGTTAATTCTTGGACTTGTTCGATTGAACCTCTTGTGACAATTTTATTAGTGAAGATTTACAGTTTGTTCGTAAATATTTAAGTTAAGCAAGTGGTTATGGGACATGAAGCTAAACTTCTATATTTACTAGCTTAGTGTAATTGACACTTCTCGTTGATCTTGATGATCGCTTTATGAATTAGACTAGCAATTGCGCGATGTCTCTTTCATTGCAAGGTTAGACTAGACACCACTTGTGTGATTCCATTCACACATACCTTTCTGCTTTTTGGTTAGTCTTGACCTCAATCTGTGTGATTCCATTCACACATGTGGGGTAGCTCCCCTTGGTCTTCGGACCGTCATGTGATAGGCCTCTTTCCCTTTTTATGATTTCTGGATTTCTCGTGTTGATTTCTAGAATTTATGTCATTGACTTGTTATGAGTACAAGTTTAGGGTATGATGCCCTCTTCGAATCTTTGAGAAGATTCTTGTGATATTGATTATCTCTTATTGATTGATCTTCTGTTGATCATTATTTACATACTTATAGTGGTATGTCGTTATGGATGTTTATGTTTATGCCATATCTTTTATGTTATATCATGTCATCTAATATTTATAGCTAGACTGATCCGTTTATTATTTTCTTAAATAATACTCGGGTCAGACCGAGATGTTACAGGTGCTTCTGCTTGACTTCTTCCCAGGGATTCATCACTCTGACTTTTGGCTAACTGTTTAGATTAGCAGTTTTTGTTGTATACACTTGAGATATAGACTCATGGTTGTATTCTTTTGTATAGCACGTGTTGCTATTCTTTTGTATTATCGTGGATCTTATTGACCACTACTCTGATGTACACTTTCATGTGTTAGTTATATATACATATCTTCTTCCGCCTTTGTGATATGGATATCTGTGACTGATTTGTGATATGATTATTTCTATGTTTGTTTCCGAAGATTATTTATAGCCACCGTGTGATAAGCAATTACATGGATGGTCGCTCCTCAACAGCCTTATTCTCCGTGCTAGTTGACAGCACTACTCCGGAGTGTTCTTGGCTAGCGTGGGTATAGAGGTGGGGCATCACAGCTTGGTATCAGAGCCAAACTTCGGAACAATGTAGAATAACTTGACAAGGATCATCGTCCTAAGTCCACCTTAGGAGTCTTGCTTTAGGATTTTGTTCGGGTTTTCAAACCGATTCATCCTATTTCTTTTATGATTCCTTATTTCACCTGTCAAGAATGTTTGATATTCATTTGGTGAATAACTATTTTCTTTCTCTTCTTTCTTTCTTAAGGAAAGAATGTCTAGACCAGGTCGTCCCAGAGCTGGATCATCTAGTGCTCCACCACCGGATGGAGTTTTTATGACTGCTCAACAGCTTCTTGATTTAGTAACTAATGCTCAAGCAGCTGGAGCTAACCCGAAACCTACTCACCCAAAGTCGGGATTTGCACGCTTGTGCAGCGATTACACTAACTTGGATGGGAAGCCCTTCAAAGGTTCGGAAAATATCATCGAGGTCCAGGCTTGGTTAAAATCATGTGATCGAATCTTTTCTCGCATGAACCTTATCGATCTCCACCGCGTTCAGGTGGCTTCCAGCATGCTCCAGGAGAGAGCATTGGACTGGTACGAACTCCTTATTTCAGAAATTAATGAAGCGGATCTCACCTGGGAGCAATTTCAGGGACGCTTCGAGTTAAAGTTTGTACCAGAAGCTGGGAAAGTAACCTTGGCTCGACGTTTTATAGACCTTGTTCAAGGTCAATCCTCTGTGACTGATTACGTCGCAGCCTTCGAGTCGCTTTCCAAATATGGGGTTGAATACATAACACCCCATTGAAGAAGAACCAGAGGTTCGTTTATGGCTTAAATAAGAATCTTAAGAAGCCACTGCTCCTGAAACTAGAAGTCGCATTTGATCAACTCGTCGATATCGCTCTTCGTCTTGAAGAGGCTGATAGAGAGAGTGATGTTGAAGTGGAAGGCGCTAAACCAAACTTCAACAACAAGAAGAGGCCAAACAAATTCAAGGGTCCTTATCCCAACAAAAAGGGTAAGCAGGCTACCCTTGCGGCAAAGTCTCCTTCTCCTAGTGGTGCGAGTTGCTTCAACTGTGGGTCTGGGGATCATTATGCGAATAAGTGCTCTAAGCCCAAATCTTGTCGCTATTGTAAGAGCCCAGAGCACTTTATACATCAATGCCTCAAACGTAAAACCAGGAATGAGGGAAAGTTAAATGTGGCTCAAGCCCCTGGCAACACATCTCGTGGCCAAGGTATTTCTCATTCCATTCTTGATGGTATTATTTTATTTCATGATCAACCTATTAGAGTTCTCTTTGATACGGGTGCATCCCATTCTTTTATATCAAAGGAACTGGTAGACACTTTTTCCTTAAGTGTTACTGCATTGATGACATCTTTAAAAATTGCGAATCCTGTTGGTGGATCCGCAACTCTTAGTTTGCTTTGTAAAGATGTGGAGATTATTTTTTGCGATTTTTCTTTCCTAGCCGATTTGCATGTCATGCGTTACTTAGGCTTTGGAATAATTTTGGGAATGGATTGGCTTAACCATTATCAAGCCCATATCCTATGTCCTGAGCGGACTATTCATCTCCGACATCCACAATCTGTTAAACAGATTTCTGTTAATCTTAAAGATTCAGAATCATGTTTGGTGGCATCTTTATATTCTTTAAATCCTCGTGATAACGATGATGATGATGAAGATGATATTATTTCTCGTATTCATGTTGTTCGTGAATTTTCCGACATATTCGAGCCCGTTTTAGGTTTACCACCTAAACGAGCAATTGAGTTCAGAATTAATCTTGTTTCTGGAGCTCAACCTATTACTCGTCCTCCTTATCGCATGTCCAATAAGGAAAATGAGGAGATGCGTAAACAATTATCTGAGTTGGAGACGAGGCAATTTATTCGCTCTAGTTCCTCGCCTTGGGGAGCTTCGGCTATTTTCGTAAAGAAATCCGATGGTACTCTGAGGCTCTGCGTTGATTATCGCAAGCTTAACGATCTTACTATTAAAAATAAATATCCTTTACCTCGGATTGATGATCTATTCGATCAGCTTAGTGGTGCTAAGGTCTTTTCACAATTGGACTTGGCTACCGGTTTCCATCAGCTTCGTATCGCTGAGGATAGCATTCCTTTGACATCATTCCATACTCGATATGGATCTTATGAATGGCTTGTTATGCCATTTGGGTTAACGAATGCTCCAGCTTATTTCGTTGACCTCATGAATCGAGTTTTCAAAGATTTCCTCGATCGGTTTGTTCTCATATTCATTGATGATATTCTTGTGTATTCAAAAACCGAGGAGGAACATGAGAAACACCTTCGGATTGTATTGGAAACACTTAGGAGTAATCAATTAAAGGCGAAATTTTCTAAATGCCACTTTTGGCAATCTCGTGTGAAGTTTCTCGGTCATATTATTTCCGAATCCGGGATATCCGTGGATCCTTCAAAGATTGAAGCGATTCAAGATTGGAAGAGACCGGAGAGTGTGACAGAGATTCGTAGTTTTCTCGGATTGGCGGGCTATTACCGTCGTTTTATTAAAGACTTTTCTAAGATTGCCGTGCCTCTTACTGGCTTGACTAAGAAGGGAGTTAAATACATTTGGTCGGACAAATGTGAAGCCTCTTTTCAGAAATTGAAAGAACTCCTTTCCGATGCTCCTATTCTTGTTATTCCTGAGGGGAATCAAGATTTTGTTGTTTATACCGATGCTAGTCACGTTGGTTTGGGTGCCGTTCTTATGCAAAAAGAACGCGTTGTTGCTTATGCTTCTAGGCAATTGAAGCCGGCCGAGACTAGATATGCCACACATGATCTAGAGCTCGCGGCTATTGTTTTCGCCCTTCGAATGTGGCGTCATTATCTATTGGGAGAGAAATTTATTCTTTACACGGATCATAAGTCTTTGAAATATTTATTTTCTCAAAAAGAACTTAATTTACGTCAACAGCGTTGGCTCGAGTTCCTTGCACCTTATGATCTTGATATTCTTTATACCCCCGGTAAGGGTAATCGTGTCGCCGATGCTCTTAGCCGTAAGCAACAAGCAGTTGTTTCTATGATGATATCCGAATGGAACGATCTCGAGATCTTATCCACTTGTGAGATTCGAGAGCGCGTATCCGATTTATGCTCATCGCTTGTTTTATGTAGCCTTGAGGCTCATCCTTCTCTTTTAGACCGCATTCTTGAAGCTCAAGGGCTAGATTCTGAATTGGCTCTTCTTGGCAAAAATGTTAAGGATAAAATTGATATTGAAGGTTTGAAAGACTTTAATATTGATTCTCGTGGCGGCATTCGAAAATTTGGTAGACTTATCGTACCAAATATTGGAGAACTTCGTAGAGATATTTTAGAAGATTCCCATCGTTCTAAATTCACCATTCATCCCGGTAGTAGTAAAATGTACACTGATATGAAGCGACTTTATTATTGGGAGGGAATGAAATCTGATATTACTAACTTTGTTAAGTGTTGCAAGACTTGCCAACTTGTCAAGGCCGAACATCAAAGGCCTGGTGGGTTATTGCAACCTTTAGAAATTCCAATTTGGAAGTGGGATCAAATTTCCATGGACTTTATAGATGGCCTTCCCCGTTCTCGTTCGGGTCATGATAGCTTATGGGTGATTGTTGATAGACTTACTAAATCCGCCCATTTTATTCCGGTTCGGTCTAACCGAACCGTTCCTCTTTTGGCCAAACTATTTGTCAAGGAAATTGTAAAATTGCATGGCGTTCCTACTTCTATTGTTAGCGATCGTGATCCATTGTTTACTAGTGGATTTTGGAAGAGCCTTCAAAAAGCTTTAGGAACGAAGCTTAATTTTAGCACCGCTTATCACCCCCAGTCCGATGGACAAACCGAGCGTGTGAATCAAACTCTTGAAGATCTTCTTCGTGCTTGTGTGCTTGATTTTGGTGGAAGTTGGGAAGATCATATTTCACTTGTTGAATTTTCCTATAATAATAGCTTCCAATCTAGTATTGGTATGGAACCTTTCGAGGCACTCTACGGAAGGCCATGCCGATCTCCTTCTTGTTGGCTTGAGGCCGGTGAGAAGCTGGTTTTAGGTCCAGACTTTATTCGTGATTCCACGGAAAAGATTGAACTTATTCGACATAGGATGAAAGAAGCCCAGAGTAGACAAAAATCCTATGCCGATAATCGAAGAAGGAAATTAGAATTTTCTGTTGGGGATCCTGTTTTTATTCGTGTTTCACCTATGAAGGGTGTTGTACGTTTCAGTCGATCGGGGAAGTTAGCGCCTCGATATATTGGGCCATTTCCTATCACTGAACGTATTGGTTCCATGGCTTATCGCCTTGCATTGCCGGCTCAGTTTTCTGCTATGCATGATGTATTTCACGTTTCTCAATTACGGAAATGCCTTCGGGATTCCGATTCTATTCTTGAGCCTGCTGTTGTGGAAGAAATTGAAGTTTCGCCGAATTTAACTTATGAGCAGCATCCTATTCGAGTTATAGCTTCTGAGGTTAAACGACTTCGAAATAAAGATGTTCCGCTTGTGAAGGTTCAATGGTCCTCAAATCCTAAGGATTGTTCTTGGGAATCCAGAGAATTCATCGAGCGTACACATCCGGGCTTGCTTACTCCTTCTCCTAGAGGTGAACTTCTTATTTCAAAATTCCTCTTGTGTTAATATGCTTTTATGGTTGTTACTTTTTATTTCCATCTTATATATATTGCGAGGACGCAATTTCTTTAAGGAGGGGAGTCTGTAACAACCCGCATATTTATCGAGTTTGTATTTAAATATTTTATTTAAATATTAACTCGTTAATCGGATTTTGGTCCGAAAAGCTACTTTTTGCAAACGGTCAAATTAGGACTCGAGACCACTTCCATTGAGTTCGAAATGTCGTTTACAACTTTTTAAGTATAAACATCGATAGGTTTGGAGTTAGTGAAATTTCACTAACTTTTCCCGCTTTGGACTTTGGGTTAGTTTAGCCTATTAAGCCCAAGTTCCAACCCTCTTCTCCTCACTCTTCATAAATTTCCTAACTAATCAAGCTTTGGCATTAATGGTGGAGGGAATGGGAAATTAAAACTCCAAGCACAAATTCAATTGCAAATCCAACATTCAACTCCAAATTCAAGTAGAAGATATTGGATTCAAGCTTTGGATTGCTTCTCCTTGCTTTCAAGCTTCATCTTCATAAACTTTAGTGCAAAGGTGAGATTTTTATCTCACAATTCTAGTCTATATCTATCTTGGGCTATTGGAAATGCATCCCTATCATGTTTGCATGCACATTTGCATTTGGTTTGGATTGGATTGGCGAAAAACTCCACTTTTTAGTGTTTTGGGGTGAATTTCTGGCTTAGGTCGCTCTGTCCCCCTTAGGTCGCCCAGCATCTATAGGTCGTTCGCGTGGAAAAGTCGTCAGCTTCATTTGGGTCGTTTCTGGCCTTAGCCCATTCGTCCACTATAGGTCGTTAGGCCTTAGGTCGCTTGGAGTTAGGTCGTAGGTCGGCAGGTCTTCAGCTCACACGCGTTGAAAAGGCGCGTCTGGAGTTAGGTCGTTCGCGAGTTAACGTAAGGTCGTTTGCGAGTTAGCGCCCTAGGTCACTCGCGTATAGCTCGTTCGGAGTTAGGTCGTTAGGCCTTAGCTCGTATGGCCTATGCAATTTGGTTAGGTCGTCCAACCTCAACACCTTAGGTCGTAAGACCTTAGGTCGTACCCCTTAGGTCGTTAGACCTTAAGCCTTCACTATTGGAACTCGTTAGGTCGTAGCAACCATAGGTCGTAGGTCGCTCACACGGAGTTAAGTCGTAGGTCGTCTCCGACCTTATATCGCTCAGCCAGGTTTCACTTTAAGTCGTTAGGTCGTTTGGACCTTGTTTCCAGTTAGGTCGCAAGACCCTTAAACCGTTAGGTCACTAGGTCGCGATGTTTTAGGTCGCTGCACCCTATGCCTCTATAGGTCGTTCGACCTTGCTAACTTTTAGGTCGCGAGTTTTATAAGTCGCTCGCCTCCCTTAGGTCTTCACTAGGTCGCGATGTTTTAGGTCGCTGCACCCTATGCCTCTATAGGTCGTTCGACCTTGCTAACTTTTAGGTCGCGAGTTTTATAGGTCGCTCGACCCTATTCCCCTTAGGTCGTTAGACCTCATTTTGTCTTCACTAGGTCGTACCGTTTTGGTCGGGGCGCTGCCCAGCACCCCGCCGGGGGCGCTGCCCCCTGGACCCCCGCGACCTGACCGGGCAGGTCGAACCCCGTAAGCGGTGGCGTTGCCCCCGCACCCCCACCTTGGGGGGTTGCCACCCCCCCCGGACCCCCCCTCCGTAGGGGATCTTATCTGAAAAACATTGAGCTGATTTCCTTGGATTTTATTCGCATCTCCGTATGCGATCTTTGTGAATGATTGTTTCTACACTTGCTTATGTGTTTTGTCACTTTATAATACAAAGGTTTCAATACTAGTAGTAAATATCAAAACTCTTTTAACAAACAATTTCAACTCTATATTTAATAACAAAGCTCTTTTCTTAAACCGTTTTCCAATCTATTAGTATATACAAGCCTTTACCTCACTCGGATGAGAAATCTAATTAAACGACTTAGTAAAACAAGTGGTATGAAACGCTTGCGTTCACTTCGTCGGTTAATTCTTGGACTTGTTCGATTGAACCTCTTGTGACAATTTTATTAGTGAAGATTTACAGTTTGTTCGTAAATATTTAAGTTAAGCAAGCGGTTATGGGACATGAAGCTAAACTTTTATATTTACTAGCTTAGTGTAATTGACACTTCTCGTTGATCTTGATGATCGCTTTATGAATTAGACTAGCAATTGCGCGATGTCTCTTTCATTGCAAGGTTAGACTAGACACCACTTGTGTGATTCCATTCACACATACCTTTCTGCTTTTTGGTTAGTCTTGACCTCAATCTGTGTGATTCCATTCACACATGTGGGGTAGCTCCCCTTGGTCTTCGGACCGTCATGTGATAGGCCTCTTTCCCTTTTTATGATTTCTGGATTTCTCGTGTTGATTTCTAGAATTTATGTCATTGACTTGTTATGAGTACAAGTTTAGGGTATGATGCCCTCTTCGAATCTTTGAGAAGATTCTTGTGATATTGATTATCTCTTATTGATTGATCTTCTGTTGATCATTATTTACATACTTATAGTGGTATGTCGTTATGGATGTTTATGTTTATGCCATATCTTTTATGTTATATCATGTCATCTAATATTTATAGCTAGACTGATCCGTTTATTATTTTCTTAAATAATACTCGGGTCAGACCGAGATGTTACAGGTGCTTCTGCTTGACTTCTTCCCAGGGATTCATCACTCTGACTTTTGGCTAACTGTTTAGATTAGCAGTTTTTGTTGTATACACTTGAGATATAGACTCATGGTTGTATTCTTTTGTATAGCACGTGTTGCTATTCTTTTGTATTATCGTGGATCTTATTGACCACTACTCTGATGTACACTTTCATGTGTTAGTTATATATACATATCTTCTTCCGCCTTTGTGATATGGATATCTGTGACTGATTTGTGATATGATTATTTCTATGTTTGTTTCCGAAGATTATTTATAGCCACTGTGTGATAAGCAATTACATGGATGGTCGCTCCTCAACAGCCTTATTCTCCGTGCTAGTTGACAGCACTACTCCGGAGTGTTCTTGGCTAGCGTGGGTATAGAGGTGGGGCGTCACACCTATCTTTTATTGATTCCATAAAATCTATTTGCCCTGAGTTAGTTACTGCATTTATCAAATTCCAATTTCGCAATCACCTTAAATACGTAAATTGGTATTGCATTAACATTCAAATTTATTAGCTTATGTCAACACTATTAACATTAATTGCAATGTATTACCAATTTTAGTCACTACCCTAACTACTAACTCATATTAACCTACATTATTTCCAAGAATTTCATTGGTTTTTCTTATATTAAATTTATCAACCATATTAATTAAGGTTTTTTAAAAACAATTAATAAATTTCCCTTTAATATATACAACTTAGCAATCTATTAAGCATGGTATTATATTTCACGTAAATGTACATTTAATTACATTTATTACAATGTTATCCAAATAAATTGAATGATCTAAGTATATAACTCCTAATATCCACCCGTCTTGCCTTAATCCCAAATAACATACAAATTAAACTACCCTTAATTTCAATTAAACCTATCATTACTTTTTATATTCCAAACTAATAAATTAATAATAGGTTAATTGAATCAGATTTACAATACAACTTTAATTATTTGCAAATTTTGTCAGTTTGGACCACTTGGCAAATTCAGAATCCTTTAACAACTTCCTACATTAATTTATTTTCGAATAATCCCAAAATTTTCAATATTAAGGTACAAATCCAATTTATCAAAAATTAAAACTTAAATTTCAAGGAATTTATTTATTTAGGTTTAGATCCCGTTATTCACTAAAATTGGTTGGTATTTATTTCATTCGCCTCTTTAATTGTACGTAAATTTCTCATAAATACACCTAAAATTTCATTTAATTCCAACTGCTTCCTAATTTCCATTTCTACGTCTTAACACACTCTATATTAAACTTCTAGACATTGTATTACTTATCATATTAATGTAACCTTTATTTAGTGTATTAACATTTATTTCAATTCAAATTCTATCAACCAGTTAAACACGTAACCTATTACTATTGCTTACAAATCAAAATATTGCATCCATTGTCATCTTCTGAATGGAATTAGTCTTTATTTCAAAACTTATCTAAACTTACATTGAGACCATATTTAATCCTCTTCGATAATATTAATCCTCAATTTATTAAATGGAATCAATATATCTTACATAACATGTTTTACGCATAAATTTTTAATTAATATTATTTCAACTTATTCCCCATATTCTCAATAATTACCTAACATAAATCTACTCTTATTTTATTCTACGTTCACACTTCCGTTACTCTCAAATCAATAAGTAACGTTCATATAAATAAATGTTATGTCAGTTTCCTATTTATTGCGATATTTTTATTTATTTATTACTGCATAACTTTACTTATTTTCTTCCCATCACTTTAAAATTAATCGTTAAAGTAACGCTTATCAATACGCATCAAATTATTTACCAAATTAAAAGGTTTTGATTTTTTTTAACAAATTAATTGACAGATTAATTAGGTAATGTATACGAATTGTTATTATACCCATAAATTTACACTTAACTAATTAAATGCCTTACCTATATTCTCTATCTTCCCATTATATTCAGGTACAATACTTACACCAATTTTTATTGAAAAGTTTATTCATATTACAAACAAAGGCTTAAATTACCATTGTTAAATTAGCGTTCAATATATATTTATCACCTTTTATTATTTCTACTAAATTTTTATTACAAAATTCTACTAAATAAATTAAATCGTCGAAATTTACGGGTCGTTACAGTGAGTGTTTTAACCAACTCACAACTACTATATTATCTTATGTTAGTTAAACTAAATTTATGATGTGATTAGAAATTGATTGATTGATGTTTGGTATATTTAGATTGTCATTCCAGTTAAATATGACTTTATTTGCATTTGATCGTCATTATATTAATATTGAATTTAATTGTCAATTTAATACCTGTTAAGGACAATCAATTGTTTGATGTTATTTATTGGTTGATTGCATGGTAATTGCGATGAACGTTTGTTTGTTGACATTGGATGATTGGATGTTATATTTTTTTATATTGTTATAACACTGCAAGTTCGTTATGGGTTGAACTGATAGACTCGACCGATTTAGTGGATTTGTATTTAAATTCGGGATTGTGGGTAGAAATTATATATATATATATCCATAAATATAAAATAATTGCATATTGGAATGACAAATATCTGCATCACTTGACCATATGATAGAAAATTATACACGGACACCGGATTGGTTAAATTAAATGATTATTAAATCCTTAAAATTTGAACTAAGTTAAATGATATTTGAAATAAAAATTTGATTTATATAAACTAAATTACTTTCAAAAATCCAAGCTTTAAATGTGAAATTGGAATTGGTTTAAATGAATTGTTTAAAGGACTTAAATTGAATTTAAAAAGCTAGAGGTGGCCCAGATGTGTTGAAATGAAGGAAATAGTCTACTTTGATACTAATTCATTTTAATATAAAGTGTGTAAAGAGATATTATTCTAAAATCCCGATTAGTAAGGTTTTCAAACTATTAAACTATTTTAAACTATTTAATCAAACTAACCATTTAACTTATTTTTAAATATATCTTAAGTTATTTTTAAATCTATTTTAATTTATTTTTAAAACTATTTTAATTTGTTTGAAATCTATTTTAATCAATTTAAACTAATTTAATTTATTTTAGTCTATTTGATATAATTAAACCTATTTAAACAATTTTAAAACGGTTTAATCTACTTTAACCTAATTAACCCATTTTAAATTATTTTAAATCTATTAAATCCATTTTTAATCTACTTAAACTATATTAAACCATTTTAACTTATTTTAAATTATGTTAATCTGTTTTAATCTATTTTAAACTATATTAAACTATTTTAACTACCTAAACTCTTTTTTGAATTTCAGGTTTTGTAAAGTGGAGGTTTTACATTTAAATCCTTGATTTTTAAATAGTATACTATTAAATGATTTTATAACATAAGTAAAGATTTAAACGATATATTTGAGGAATATGATGCTTTTAAATGAGGATTTAATCTATTTTTTAAAATATGAATTCGAAAGTTATATGATTTAAAATGTGATATAATTTCAAAAGTAAATATGATTTCGAAATCGTATGGTTTTGAGATTATGATATTTTGATATAAATTATAAATCGATTTTTGGAATGTAAAAGAACCATCCGGTGTGAAATGAGCGTTTAGTTGTCAAAGAGACCGAGATCGGATATTATCATATTCTCTGCCAATATGGAAGACCACTTTAACAACTATGTATAGTGGAGATTCCAGAAATGAAGTAGGATGGTTTGCCGAAAGATTCTGTATAAGGTATTTACGTGGCCCTGACTCCCATCAGTCAGCTTAGATGTGACTAAAAAAGGAGCCATGTCGGCAAAAGTAAGATCATTCCACCTATCGAACATGCTTCTTCGATACCATATTATGACTTCGTGATGATTTGGTGGCCACCCATACATTTTTATTATGGTAGTGTGTTCCTAGGTGGGAGGTAGTAGGTGCTATGCATTACCACCAGTTCGGGTGCGCAATTGGTAGAATCCTACCTTGGCATTGCCTCGAATGCCATGCTCACATGCCCTATCGCGCCTTTTGCTCGTTCGGTTTGTACCATACCTTTGGAGTGCCCTCTAAGTAAACCTCATGGAAAAGCTTACGGTACTGTATAGACTATGAGAATATACAAAATATGTTAAGGAGGATATGGGTAACGCCTTAACGCTATTTTAATACTTTACTTTACCGTAGACACTATTATAATAACATATTGTACTATGTATGTAAATAGTTTAACGGATCCTTAGGAGATGGAATCCCGAGCATCTCCTAATTTATCGCACTTATGTTTGACACTGGATAGGAGGTGTCAAAAACCCGTAACATCTCTAACGCCATTACAATCATATTTATTTACTGTTAATTTAACTTACATAAGATCTTTTAGTTCTGACTTGAGTGTTTTGTCCTTTCAATTCACTTGGGTCGGTCTGAGCTTTTCAGTGTATCGAAGACTGCTTTCTGGAGGACGAAGACGAAGATTTAGTTTTACTATTACTATTTATTATATTTATTCCACTTCATCATGTTATCCCACTGCATTTATTTATTTATTCCCATTGTATGTAACTCTGATCTGTATAGTAAAAGTTTAATCAATGTTATTTCTAAAAAAGCTTCATGAACTGTTTATTTGATTATTATATTTTTTTATTCTGCTGCGAGATTCTGTGTTTATTTTTCTTTCTTTCTCTGGTTTTTCTTATTTACCCATAGTAATCCTCTATTTTGAATGATTTGAGTCTAACGTGTGTGGTTTATCGTTGATTTAAACCGTCCAAAAAGGTGGGTCATTACATTTGGTATCAAAGCTTTGGTTTAGTAATAACCTTAGCTTTATGAGGGCTGACTCATTAGAGAATAGGGTAGTAATACCTAGAGTGATTTGTTGAGTGTATATATATGAGCGAGCGTACTTATTAGTGTTGTAAAATGTTTTTATATTGTGTTAATTTGTTCTGTTTATTATTTATAAATCCTGGTATGTACATAGGATGCTATGACATCGATAGGGATTTCTAAACACTTGATGGGGAAGATCGACGTTATATTGTTTTGAAATTTGGGTAAATGAAATAATTTTACCTAGTATTATATTTTGTTTATAAAAGAATAATTTTAAAAGCGATATAATTTGATGTGATCTATTTGTTTGTTAGGGAGTGAAATTCCATGAATAATTGGTTGTGAAATGAGATTATAAATAAAACGAATATAAATTGGAAATTTGAGAACTTAAGTTCTGGGGTTTGAATTTGTTTTCAAAAGATTTTGGAATATAATAATAGTAGCATTTGGAAGTATTTTCTGACATAAATATTTCAAAATGATTTGAAAGAAATGCTTTAAAAGGAATGTTTTAAAGGAAATTAGTTATGTACTCTCCTCTCTGTTGCTGGAAAATAATTCTGATGATGAGTGCATGCATCATCATCGTTCATTTTCGAGTTTCAAAGTGGGAAGACCGCTGTAGTAGTTTTACTACATATGTGTTTTGATAACAAATCTTAATTTTTCTTAATATGATATGGATATATAAAAGATATGATTATATATAATATTTTTAAATGATTTGGAAATGAAACCCGATATTTAGTTCTTAAGTTACTGTGAATTAGAAATTTCAATTATAAGGAAATGAAATCTTGACTATATTAATAATTGGAAACTTCTCAAGGAAAATAAGAAATTAGATGCTAATTGATTAATGAAATATATAAGAAATTGGAAATTTGTAAACTGTAATAAAAAAGATACGAAAGATAAGAAAATGTAACTATTGAACATTTTGTTAATTAAAGTGAATAAGATAAACTTGTGTAATATTCAAATATATTCTAAAGACATACATATGTATAACTTACCAAAATGTTAAAAGTTGAAATGTTAATAAGAATATGTAATAGAATATTATACAAGTAAAACTTAAGTAATGAAGATGTTCAATGGAATTACTTTTATAAATAAGATTTCTGATATTATATATATACTTAAGTTAATAATTTAAATGTTACCGATTAAATCTATAGAAAGAGTGAACACCGTAGATAAATGATTATAAACTTAAGTGATGATTGAAACCAATTATAATTTAAGTAAATAGTAAAAGTGAATACCATATTAAGCAAATGATTATAACTTCAGAAAAATTGAAATGATTCAGAGAATAGATTTAATATTCAATGACACCATATAAGGAAGGGTGAATGTAAATTAAAAATCTAAGGAACTTAAGTATGTATTGATTCACTAATGAATATAAATCCTAACTAGAAATCATTTTTATAAGTAAATAATAACTGTAAATAAAATTTTGCAAAGAGACTTACATAATATTTTAAGAGTTGATTATGAAAGATCTGAATAATTGAATGGAAATAACTTATGTAAGTAACTGGATGTAAATTAATGAAAAATGACATTGTATGAATGAATGGGAAATGAATCTGTAAGGAAGGAAAGAAGATGGATGAAAATAAGCTTAATTTTTAAGAATAATATGAATAGAAATTTGTAAGAATAAACTTAACGATACTTAGAATTATTGTTTGTTTTGGCTTATGCGATGTTTGAGAAAGGATACTTCTAACCGTATAATGATGTATAAATAATCTATTGAGTTTTATCTAAGACTGTTGAGTGTATGGTGTACTTAGTAGTTATTTATCGTTTGATACTATTAAAAGTTTTTGAACCTGAACCAACCATTTGTTTTGGGTGTTATGGATGGATAGGTGATTGCTTTGACTACAAGTGATGATTGTATGATGTGCCTATAAGTGACTATTTTTATGTTGTGTTGATTTGTTGTTAGTGATTGAGACAACGTAAATATTTCTCTTTTGTATAATTCTAACTCTTTTGGGTTATGGAAGCAATAGCTACTGCTTTTCGTTTCATAAATAAGCACTGTTTGCCCGACAAATGGATACGTTCTCGGATTTCGGTTTTATAGCGGTATTACGTTGTTTTCGCGTGGTTGGAATATATTATTTTGAAATATGTGATATATATTGTTATTAATAACATTATTATTTCTCCCGGACCTCTCCGTACAAAGGAGACACTTCAGAAATTGTAAGGACCCAGAATTTCTGTCATTTGAAATTCATATATTTAATTGATTTTTTAAATATTAACAAGTAAAAATTGTAAGTCAAATAAACTATATTTCGAATATCTAGATTTAACTAGATAATTAAATCGATAATTTAATATTCGAGATTGCAGAAATAATTGGAAATAGGGTTTAATGTGATTGAAAATGATTATAAAATTGTGTTAAATCATATTGGAGTTAGAATGATGTTATAGAACCTTTAAAATCGAATTAAAAGTCAAACTGTAGAAATTGAGTATTTTAATATTTAATGGACGAGTAAAAATAGTCATTTTTCAAACAGTCTCGGATTTCGATGAAACCAGTTTCATCAGATCCGTAATGTTAAATTTTTATAAGATTTCCAATTTCGTGTCAATCGGATTTACGGTTTGTCCGGGGCAAGCTAAAATGCACTGAAATCGGTTTAAGTGAATTTTAAATTTAAAATAGTCGATTTAAAAACCTATCCTCCAAATACTTTCGAATTGGCCTTCAATATATATTCCATTGCGTTCAGAATGGGGGTAAAACAATATAAACGCCAGGCGGCACGCTTCGTTTGGAGTTCGACAAAAATAATGGTGAATAGTGTCGCGAGAATTTTCTATAAAAGGCCTCCATATTTCATTTTTGACACCAAAACCCTAGTTCTATGCTTCAGCTGCCACCCTCTATTTCAATGGCCGAAAATTGTTCTTCTTCCTCCTCGTTTTTCTTTAAATCCGTTAACAATTATCAGAAAGCTTCAACTACAAACTTCTAGAGCACGTTGAGATCTTCTTATCCAACGGGTAAGATCGTGAATGGAGACACGGATCAACGACAATCCTCGCTCAAAGGCAAAATGTTCATGCTCGTTTCCCGGGGAGATGATGGAGCCGAGGTCGACGTCCTTCTGGCCGAAGGAAGTGGGCTTGCAAGCTTCGTTGCGGTGTAACCTGATCGTCGTGAAGTCGAGTATATAGCTTGCGAGCATTAGGGCATAATGGCGGCAATTGTGTTCTTCGGTGGTGAATTTCACGTTGGGGAAGAAGAGAAAAGGTGCGACCTTTATTTGCTGTGAGGTATTGGACGACCTGGAATGATTCTAGGTTAAGAAAATAATAATAATAATTGTAAATTAATATATATATATATTGATTCGTGAATGTTTAAAACGCTATAACTTTTTCATACGAGGTCCGTTTCACACGAAACGAATTGCGTTGGGTTCGTATTCGCAAATACTACGTGATGGAACTAGATTGGAGTTGATTGGATCTAGTGATAATTTTAGGTAAAATTAAACGCGTGTTTAATTTTATTCGAAATGGAACACTGAAGCGGTTATTGTAAGCAAGGTGAGAACTTCTCACTCAATCGAATTTGTTTCGATTTAAATTTAAAATAGTTAAATTTAAAATTGCTTGATTGTATGCTTGGATGATAAATTGCTATTTGTTGTATTGAAATAGGCCATATACGTCGCATATTAAGCGGAGGTTATTATATTAAACACATATACCGCGATATTCCACCTTGAAGTGGAATTGGTATTATATATGTACTTGTAGTTGATTTTCCGGCATTATATAGCGGATGAGACCCTATTGCAATGCATAATAGCGGATAATATTTTATATAAACCCATGTACCACGATATCCCGTCTTGAAACGTGATTGGAATTGTGCTAACATCTGTGGATGCAGGGAAACAGGTTTGAAGGATCCAACTGGATTCCTCAAATAATTGAATTTGTTTCAATGTTGTGTGTTGATTATTTATAATCTCTGTGTGATTATCTTTGTGATTGAAATCATTGAAGGCTAAAATTTAGCCGAATATAATTTTGGTATCGTTAGATACCAGAAATAAATAAAATTTTGATTTTTTGAAAATTTAGGTTGAAAGTTTATATTAAAAATTATGATGTTTTGAGAAATATAGTTGAAAGGTGATTTTTGGAAATATGAAGTTGATTATTTTATAAGATAGTTTAAATGGTAATTTTTGAATTTATTATAAAAACTTTGCATATAAGATTTTAAAAAATGGATTTTTATAAATCAAAGCGATGGAATTATAAAGGAGTTTTAAAGACATTTTAAAATGATATTATAAATGGATTTTATAAAAGAATAGAATCTACGATTTGTGAAGTTATAAATTGAATGAATTTGTAAATAGAGAATTATAAGTAATTTTCTTATAATTTGGATTTTTGGCGTGTAAATAGGATATGGATAGAATTTGTTGATAAAGTGATTTTATAAGTTGAAGTAGTTATAAAATATAAATGGAATTTATAAATATTGTTTTATAAATTCGAAATCGACTTATTTTGATAAGTTAATTATTATAGCTTATTAAAGGAGATATATTCACGATTTTGGACAGTGGATAATCCTTTAAAATAAAATGTGTAGAAATGTTGAATATGGTTAACGAAGTACATTCACGATTTTGGACAATGAATAATATATTAAAGAAATGTTTTGGGGTAGTGATATTCTAAATAGAATTAAAATGATTTAAAGGTGTTTTAAAATGTATTAAGTATCGAGAGCATAGATTTCAGAAATAGACGTTTTCGAGAAATAAAAAGGAAATAATGGACTATAACACTGTTGTTATAGTAAATGATTTTCGAAAGGAAATGTTTTACATAGCATTGGGATTTATATATCTATCTTAATTTTGAATCCCTATACTAGTGATTTTGGGTTGTCGTAACAATGTTTTACGCAACATTCTTTTTGACTCAAATGAATGTGTTTAAGTGAATGTTTTCCTTAAAGAATAAAATATATACTCAATTGTGATTTAAGTATAATGAATATTTTCCAAATGTTGAAAATAAATAGATTTGTGTATAGTAAATAGGTATAATAAAGATATATGTTAGTATCATAAAGTATTCAAAAAATACTATATATTATGTATTACTTATTATTAAATAAGTATGGAAATGTTTTTCAATATGAAGTGAAGTGTTTTGAGATTATATCTTTTAAAGATAAATTGAAAGTGAATATTTGAAATCGATTTGAAAATCGTATATCAGTGGATATTTGGAAATTTAAATAACCATGGAATTTATAAAGGATAGGGAAATTTGTTTAAAAATGAACATTGATTTATTTTTCAAATGTGGAAATAAATTTACGGATTTTGAACGTAAATTTAAAGAAAATTGGTAAGGATTTATTTAATTGGTTTAAATGAACCATTTTGAAGTGTATTCTCCCTGGAAAGCCGAATAAAATTTCTGAATAGCTTTGAAAAATATATACATACGTACATATATATATGTGTGTGTGTGTGTGTGTGTGTGTGTAAAATTCTAGAATTGGTTTTGAAAAGGATACTTTGGAGAAATTAACTTCTTAAGTAGTTTTAAATCCTTTAAGTAAAGATTTATTAAGTTAATATAGGAATGATTATTTCTAAGATTTAATCAATAATTGTTTTAGTTATGTAAATAGTTATACTCCATCTACTAAATTTTGATTTTGAAAATTAGTTTGGACATAAGTTATATGTAATGTTGGTATAATATTTTTATAACTAATATTTTAAGCAAAGTGTTTAAAGAAAAAAATAGTTTTATTTCAAAGTGTTTTACCGATATTTTTTTGGATAAGTGTTATAAATTATTTTAAATTATTTGAACTCGGTAGATTTCCAATGGAAATGAATAAATATTTGGAAATGTTTCCACGTAAGGAAAATTGATTTGAAATTTGTTTTCAAAAGTTGTAAAGGTGAAAAGTGATTTGAAATTTGTTTTCAAATGGTTGAACTGTGGAAAATATATTTTGTAAAGATATTTTTGGAAAATAATTAATTTGGGAAATTATTTTGAATCTGGTGATGTTGTACATATATATTGATGGATAAATAACCGACTATCAATATTTACCTTTAAATGGGTATTTGTTGTGATTTGCTTGAATTTGAATGCTAAACTTATTTTAAAATAAGCGCTCGTTATTTGATTTAGCCGGAAGAGGACCTTTGGGTCATGAATCCCATTCCGAATAGTGATACGTCGTAATGGATAGCATTTGAAGACCGGGTATTTTCGAAAACAGAAGGATTACCGTCAAATGTCTCTACATCAGCTGATCTCCGATATGGAGATTTTATCACCCTTTATGTTGGGAATTCCGGATGTGATTAGTGGATATCCGGATTGCAAGGGCTTCTTTGGAAGTACCTTCGGTTCCGTTTGATCCCGGAACGGACTTGTATGGATGTGTGTCTGACGTTGCAATTTAAGATGTAAAGCTGGTTTCTATCATATACATTTCTGTTGGTGGCGGAGAATTTATTCTCTTAGCTTAACACCCTTCTCTGAGACGTACGAGCTCAGAGGTTATGTAGTTGATGGTTACTAGTGATACATTCCCAATTTGGTAATGTGGCATACGATGTGCTGCTGATCATTTGTTGATCAAAGCATCGCTTTTGTGAAAAGCGTAGCTTTGTCGACGAGGCTTCGTCGGACCTCACAACCAGGTAATGGTCAAAACAGAAAAGATGCAGCAAGGTTATAGGGAGTAGCGCCCCTTAGGGTATGTGCATTTCCTTCTGGATAGAATTGGTATCATAGTATGGAGCCTAGATACTTAACTTATGAGGGTGTCGCAAATATATATGACTTTGTGATTGTTGTTGGTTGAGGATCCTCGGATAAAGGTTGTTTACAACTGGGGGATGACATACTCGTGCCAGTAGTTACCTACTTTTGCAGAGGTAATCCGGCCTTGTGTAGGCAGAGATCCGGTTAGGTTCTCGTGGTGTCTCTCTAGAGGCGTACCCATGCGACAATGGGAAGTTTCTTGGCCTGACCATTTGTTGGAAAATCCAAAGAAACAATACGAGCCCTGTACAGTTTTAGTTGTATAACCTGCCATTTACTTATGGTGGCGCCCCACTGTTTAGATGGTAGCTACAGTAGGCATACGATAATGGTCGTATGTTGGCTAAGATTTATATTATACTTTAGAAATGTTTTCCTACACTTTGCACTTATAGTAATAACAACAAAGAAATTTTTCTACGTATCAAGCATGTTTGACTATCATAAGGAGAAATCTCCTCCGATTCTGCGTTTTCATTGTGTGTGTGTGCGGGAGGCCTTATGGTAGTTACATTTACTAAAAGCATTGCGGATCTATTTTTAAAATATTTCTTCGTTTGTTTTTTAAGCTAAACGGTTTTAAGTTCTCACACCAGTCACATGACTAACCTGAAGTTTATTGTTCCCTTCCTAAACTCTAGGTGCCCATCATTTTCCATACGGGCAGCCTAAAGTCAGGTTACCAGGTCATTCTGGAATTCAGGAGGTGCTGTGGAGCTCAGGAGGCAAGCTGGTTGGCGAAACTTATCACTTGTATATGATATTATCTTTTCTGTTGTGTATTCAGTTGTGAGGACAAATTTATATAACTGTCCATTATTGGGTTGTGTTTATATTGACTCTAATGATGTAATGTATAAAACGTGCAGTTCTTTTGATTTAAAGATTATTCATTTATCTATTATATGTTGTTCCGCTGCGATTGTGAGATTCTGATATTGTTTCTGTTTGCTTCTTCTTTCTTTCTTCTTCTATCTTTTTCTTCTTCTTAAACCCTATGGGTTCGATTTTCCGGCATTCGATTGTTCGGCAGTTGATACAGTGGACGTATTAATGTCGACTTTCTGAGTCGAAAATCCTAACTTTTACATTTGGTATCAGAGCATTTGGTTAAGCGACAACCTTGGCTCTGTTGGGTGTTACTCATTAGAGACAGAGTCAGCAGTACTCTAGAATGAGCGTGAGTTTAATAATAGATATGAGTGCGTATTTGTTAGTGAATATAAAATTGTTTTATATTTTGTTGATTGGTTTGTTGAGTGGTATATGGATTCTAGTCAATACGAGTAATTAACGTTATTGATAGGAATCTCTAAACACTTGTACAAAACAAATTCGACACGATATCGTTTTAAAATATGGTAAATGAAATAATTTTACCTAAATTATTTTCGTATATAAAATAGAAAAATTTACTGTGAATTATTAGAATATATGATTGCTTGGTTGCTAGAAAGTGATGATATTACATTATTATCATTAATGTTGAAAAAGAAATTGAAATCGTAACTCCAAAGTTAAGAAACAAATTGACACAAATAGAATTGGAGAATATAAATTGTAAATGTGATTTGTAATTTGAAGTAAAATTCCAGAGGAATATTTGGAAATGTTTTGAAAGGGTTTGCAATTTGGAAAAGATTAAATTCCTTTTTGAGTTTGAAAATGGTTTTCAAGGGTTTGGAAAAAATGTTTTCGGAGGGATAAAAGCTCTATACTCTTTTCGGTCGCTGGAAAATAACTTCGGTGATGACTGCAACATCATCGGTGTTCATTTTTGGGTTTTCAAAAGAGGGATTGCTGCCAAGTTGTTTTAAATGGAAGTTGTTTGGAAAATTTGGGTATGGGTTGAAATGAGTTGAATTGAACATTTATAAATGAAGGGTAAATTAAATTCATATGGAATTTGAAATCCAGTTTAAATATACGTGGTTATAAACCGAAATAGTGAATTGAATTGTGTTTGGGAACGAACAAAAGAATTAAAACTAAAATTGAAAACTGAATATCGTAAACCAATTTGAATTGTGCGAGATGAAATGAGTAAGAACCTGTAATGAACTAGTAAAAGAAACTAATTTACATTTTCCAAAATCACAAATTCTATATATATATAATTCAATTTCAAAATCTTGAATTCATCATATTTTTTTCAATTCTTTCTCTTTTTTTCTTTTAATGGCAGAGCTCTTCCTTCCCCCTCCCCCCCCCCCATTCCAGGCCATCCAACCCCACTACAAGAAAACATGTCTTTAGTTGCATTTATTGGTAGCGTTTATGGTGTGAATGCAACCAATATTATTTTAAACCTTTTTCCCCCTTATTTTTGTTTTACTGTAACGTGAACAAAATTTACCGCCTATACCCGTGAATAGCCAAACCCTTCTCACGTTTATTCACCTTTTCCCTCTTTCCCTAAATTTTCCCTCCACTTCAAATTTTTTCCCATCCATTACTTTCGTCTCCTACGTATTCAACTAAATTCACAAATTATTTTTTCTCTCGCATTTTGGCTTTCGTCTCCTCCCAATGTATTCAACCTAATTCATCCCTCTCTCTGCCCTCGTTTCCTAAGCTACCGTTTCCTTTTTGGGTTGTTTCCGTCGCGCTTTAGATTGAGGTATCGGGTTCGATTCCATCGTGTTTTTGGGTTAGTGGAATGGTCGACGTTGAGCAATTGATTCAGATTTACATCCGTAGTTAAGGTACGTAAATTAATTTTTGATTTTGACGCATTGAATCGTTCGTTCTTTAGCTTTACTGGTATAATACCAATACTGTATTTTCACTTTACTGATATAATGATTTTTCCACATCAAAGCACGAACAAATCAATTTCACTAATACATTAAGCTATTAAGTGGACGATCTTCTATGCTTGGCTCTCTGGCAAACACAGTAAACACGACATACTTTGAAATGTGAAACACCAAAGTGTTATTATAGCATATAAAAATGGAATGATAGTATTATGTTTGAAGTGCTCTCCTTTAATAAATATATTAGAACTTAAATTCACAACTGAAGGTTGAAATTTATTCGCTGAGTTCAAACATGGAATAATATTCAAATTCCTTTAGCATACTGGTCTTGTTTCCTCGGGGGAGACTGAGAAGTTTCCTATTTTGTTACGATAAAAATTAAGTCAATGTTAAAAATCATAAATTGGTTATACAGAATCATGTCTCGTTCAGTTTATGCCAATTAATGAGTTAACTTAAATGTGGTCTCTTGTACTTGTGTGCTCCAGTATTCATGTATTTTGTATTCATGTACTTCAAGTGAATTGGGTGTTAAATGGTAGTGTTTAAGGTTGCACTCAAATGTATGATGGTAGTGGAAGTTTTAAGGATATGCAATGAGCAGCTGACAGCAGTTGTAGAATTTGTTTGATGGTAGGGATTGTAGTGTGTAGATAGTGTGGGTAGTTTGCTGAAGTGCTGGTTATGTACTGATGTTGGTGTAGTTTGTCTAGGAAGTTTGTTTGTGCTTGACTGGAGATGGAGCGCAGGGGTAAATGGAGGGGGTGACTGATTAGAACAGTTTTGACTAACATATTTTTCACATTTTTTGATACGACTATTACATTCTTTTCTTATTTACATTCAGTACACTTTTTCTTTCCTTTCACCAGAATAATGATGCATTTTGTTTCTCCAAAATGCTGTTTACTTTGGTGTATTAGAATGTCAAAAAGCATATCTATAATGTGTAGATATATGATGAGCTTTCATATTGATAATGGCATGTGGATGTCATAATTAAAAATGTGAACAACAGTTACGGTTATTTTAAGGTTTTTTTTAGCTGGAGATAGTTGATGAGGAAATTAATTAAACGTGGCAAAATCAGTTCTCACTTAAAGTTGATGCATGTCACTACAAGCAACTGGATAGTGCTTTATTCACATTTCTATTCAATTATTGTACTCTTCTTCTAAATATGTACAAAGAAATGGAAGATATATATTCATGAGATCCAAGTTTGTGTACTTAATTTGTTCTTTCTAAATTTAGATCTTGGATTTGGATTTCCAGTATTAGGGTTAAAAATAGTTTCACTGAACCTTGCCTGCAACTCATGAAAATGTTTAGTGTTACCAGGCTAAACTGGTAAAATGCTTACAATCTAAATTCAATGACTTAAGAGGAGAATATGCAAGAAAATAGGGACAGCATGTGGCACATATCAAATCAAACCAGAATTAATTAAAAAGCATAGGCCCTTCAACAATTAAAAAAAACGAGATTCCATCCATGTCTTTATGAGGAAGCTTTCAAAAGGAATAGTTGGAATGTGAGAAATTTCATAGATGGTACAGTATTGACCTTGAAAAATAAGTTCAACCTTCAAAGTACGAAACAATAATAGAGGAAGAAAGAATTGATTGTGAAAGTAGCCATCAAAGGGTACAGTTGCTAGAAGAGTGCAGGTTGGGATATCCAACTCCCACCTGCTACAATTCCAAGTGTTGCTTGCTTCCGTGATTGTCTGTCTGTCTGTCTGTTTGTTAGGCCTACGTTTTTATGTTTTCTTTTGCAACAAGTAGATTGATAGATTCCAACTTACATTAAGAACGGATGATGTCGTGTGTATTGGTAAAAGTAGAGTAGAATTATAGCAAGGCTATCTTATCCTGACTTTATGGAATATCATAAATATAAAGCTGTATATGATGTATTGTATCAGAGATTCTTTGTGATACTTGACTTTAACAGGTACATGGTATAGCCGATGGAAAAGGATTGGGTGTATTTAAACAAGTGGCTATATAAACTTGACTTAAAGTGTATTTTTAGAATCAACACATATATGTCAATATTAAAACTCAATTTTTTTATGTGTTTAATTTTTGTCATAGGACTAGTACAGAGTACCGACAAGGAGCTTTGAATTTTGTGCATGTGGCAAGGAGAAGTTTGAGAAATGTGGAGAAAATTTTGTGCCTATGCACAAGTTGTCGAAATCTTAGTCGTCAGGATGACCACATCATCATTGAGCATTTAATTATAAAAGGAATGGATCCCATATATAAGAGAAGTACATGGTATAGCCACGACGAGCAAATAAATGTGGATAAAAAACAAAGTCTTTTGACACATATGACTTATTCAAGATGATTCATTATGAAGATGAAGATTTTATGAATCATGATTTTTTTGCTGATGATAAGGGTAATGTTGATTCCCAAGGAAGAGAAGAAGAGTTACTTAAGAATTTCGAAGATGCGGAAACTCCACTGTATCCTGGTTGTACAACTCATACAAAATTATCCGCCATCACCATCTTGTATAATCTTAAATGTGAGACTGTTTTGTCTGATACTGGGTTTGACAAGCTTCTAAATGTGCAACAATTGTTTTTGCCGAAAGATAACGTACTTCCTAAAACTTTATATGAAGTAAAGAAATTTCTTAAAGTTTTTGATATGGGTTTTGAAAAGATACATGCTTGTGAGAATGACTGTTGCCTTTTCAAAAAGAATACAAAGATTTAAATACTTGTCCAAAATGTGGTTCTTCAAGATGGAAGATAAATCAAGATACCAAGGAGATTATACAAGGTGTTCCAGTTAAAGTGTTGAGATATTTTCCAATAATTCCAAGATTTAGAAGGATGTTTAGATCTCAGAAGATGGCTGAAGATTTAAGATGGCATTTCAATAATAGAAGCAATGATGGAAAGATGCGTCATCCTGTGGATTCTATGGCATGGAATATGGTGGACGAACGATGGAAATCTTTTTCAGCTGATCCACGCAATCTTAGACTTGGTCTTGTTACAGATGGATTCAATCCATTTTCTACATTGAGTTCAAAATATAGTTGTTGGCCGGTGATGCTTGTGACATACAATCTCTCACCCATGTTGTGTACGAAGAAGGAAAATATTTTGTTGACATTGCTTATTCCAGGTCCAAAACAGCCCGGGAACGATATTGATGTATATTTGGCGCCTTTGATTGAAGATTTGCATTATTTGTGGAGTAATGGAGTTGATGCTTATGATGCATTTAGTAAAACGTTGTTTAAAATGAAAGCAATCTTGCTATGGACAATAAATGATTTTCCAGCTTATGGAAATCTTGCTGGGTGTTGTGTGAAGGGAGAAAAAGCTTGTCCATTGTGCGGTGTTAATACTCATCATCGTTGGTTGAATTATAGTCGAAAGAATGTCTACATGGGTCATAGAAGGTATTTGCCTATGTCAGACTCACGGAGGAAACAAAAGGCTTGGTTTGATAACACCGTGGAGAACGGTAATGCTCCTAGAATTTTAACTGGAAGAAATATTTCTGCATTGTTAAAAGATTTTCCAAATGATTTTGGGAAACATAAGGAAAAGAATAAAAAGAAGAAGAAAAATAATAAGAAAAAGACAATTAAGATAAAATCCATTAACATGAAAAAAAGGAAGAGGTGGAGCGCCCATGACATGGAAGACGAACACAATGAAGATAACGATCCTAAAATATTGGAGCTATCAAGGCGGAAAAAGAGATCAATTTTTTTTATTTGCCATATTGGGAGGTTAGTGGTTATTTTTTTAATTTTTTTTAACAATTAAAAATAATATAATCATACGTTACAATATTGATTTTTATAGGAACTTCCGTTATGTCATAATTTGGATGTAATGCATGTGGAGAAAAACATCGGTGAAAGCATATTGGGGACAATGTTGCATGATAATAAATCAAAAGATGGAACCAACTCAAGAAAGGACCTAGAGGATTGGGGAATTCGGCATGAACTTTATGCACAACCTCGTAGGAAGAAAATATATCTTCCGCCGGCTCCTTATACATTGTCAAATTCCGAGAAAGCAATATTTTGCAAAAGATTATACGATTTCAAAGGACCCGATGGTTATTGTTCAAATTTGAAAAATCGTATATCATTGGAGGGTTGTAAAATTAGTGGTTTAAAATCACATGATTACCATGTTTTAATGGAACATTTATTGCCTGTAGCAATAAGAGGATTATTGTCAAAGGAGGTAAGAAAAGCAATAATTCGTTTATGTTCATTTTTCAACAAATTATGTCAACGTGTCCTTGATAGAGAGAAGTTGCAACAAATCACTGTTGAGATTATTGATATTTTGTGCGAGCTTGAAAAATATTTTCCGCCATCATTTTTTGACATAATGGTACATTTGTCAATTCATCTCGGTAGAGAAGCACTAATATGTGGACCGGTTCAATTTCGTTGGATGTATCCCTTTGAAAAATATATGAAGACACTTAAAGATTATATAAGAAACTATTCACGACCCGAGGGATGTATTGCAGAATGTTATCTTGCAGATGAATGCATGAGATTTTTTAGCGAATTTTTAAAAAAATCAGGACACATTGAAGAGACAAAGGCTCGAAATGAAGATTATGAAAGCCTAGTAATACCCGAAGGACGTCCAATTTCAATGCCTAAGATAGTTACATTATCCTCCAATGAGAAAGAAAGTGCTCATTTAGCCGTGTTAATGAATATGACCATAGTGGAACCATTTTTAGAGTAAGTATATGTTACATTATATTTCAATTATTTTAATATATATATATATATATATATATATATATATATATGTTTCTATTGGTAAATATATGCCTTGTTTTATACTAGTTTGCATTTGGAGGAATTACAAAATTCAAGCAAGCGCATGGAAAGAAATTCAACCTTACTTTGGGAAACACATACAAAATATTTTGCTGATTGGATTAAAAAAAGGTTAAATGATTTTTTAATTATACCTTCATTTTCTTAAAAATATCATTTAAAAATATTTGTTGTAAATTAAACTTTTTACAGATATCTATGAACTCCAATGATCACAATGAAATGCTAAAGTGGATTGCATATGGTCCAAAGAATGATGCTTTGTCTTACAAAGGATATATCATCAATGGACAACGATTTCACATAAAAGATGTTGGGAGAGAAACTCAAAATAGTGGAGTAATTTATGATGCGACCACTATGTGTAGAGCAAGTGCGAAAGATATTTCTCAAGTAGTTGATGTGGTCACTTATTATGGAATATTGACTGATATAATTTTATTAGATTATCATGTGTTTTATATTCCCGTTTTTAAGTGTCGTTGGGCACATATTGGAAATGGAGTAAAAGTTGATGAAGATGGTTTCACTCTTGTCAATTTACATCAAAATCAAGCATCATTTTTAAAAGATACATATATCCTTGCATCTCAAGCTAAACAAGTATTTTATTCAAGAGAAAATGATTTTTCGAATTGGTACGTTGTAATGAAAGCACCACCAAGAGGTTTTCATGATTTAGAGACAGATGATTATGTAGAAGATGCTACCAATGTTGTGGAAGATTGTGACGTAACCAATATGGATGTTGAAGATGTTAGCTATGTTAGGGAAGACTGTGAAGGCATTCTTGAGTAGTTTAAGTATTGTGGATTATGGATTTTTTTTTTTGAGTACATGGATATGTCAATTTTGTTTGTTTTTCCGTTGTTTGCTAATAAGATCAATAATTGTTTTGTAAGAGATGATGTTGCAATTAAGGTAAATGTAATTATTATTTGTGTCTAAATTAGTCAAATATAATTAATATGTTTGATAACCAATTAATATTTCATGTATACAGGTATTGAGTTATTGACTATCGTAGAGATCTACATACTTGAAGACGTATCGAGTCTTCATCATGAAGGGCTGCACTTCTGTTAAAAATAAAGGGGTAAGCAGTTTATTCCATTTAATATATCACATGACAACAAAATATATGATCACTTTTTCTTGACCGTTGATGTAAATCATTCATAACATGTTGATGTAAATCTAAAAAAGTGATAATAGTACCAAGTTCATTGTATGAAAACTCCATACTTTACAAATTTTGCTCGAATTTCACATTAAATTGAATTTAGAATGAACTGTAATCCTTTTATTTCACATTAAATTTTGCTCCAATTTCACATTAAATTTCATACTTGTATTACTTCTAGCTGGGAATACTTTTTTGGAACTTGAAAAAACAACTTTATCTAAAAATCCAGTATGCAATTTAGGATAGTTAAGTATATCCAAATCAATGAAGTAACATTCCGTATAGTACTACCATCAATATTCAGCTAAACCATGAGTAGCATCCAACAAAACTAGAAACAGAAGGGTCTCAAGTGCCTAAATGTAGTTTCAATGGCAAGTTTTAGACGGCTCCAAGTGAATAGTAAAATTTAAAAATGTTCCTGTAAATAGGTTAGAATTTAGTAAATGTAGCTATGGTAGTGGATATAAACCATATGCAAGTATTGTTGTTTTATAAAGTTTAAGTAGTTAAACGCCATACTTGTATTACTTCTAGCTGGGAACATGTTACCTGGCCACTGCAGTTACTGCAGATACAGTTACATCAACTGGCCGCTGCAGTTACATCAACTGAACTAAACATGATTTTGGTCGGATTGAAAGCCACTGCAGTTACATCAACTGGCCACTGCAGTTACCTGGCCACAAGTTTGCTTGACCACTGCAGTTACCTGGCCACTGTAGTTACCTGGCCACTGCAGTTACTCTGTGCACATGCAAACACTCCACTTCCCTTACATCATCACACTTACCATTCCATAATCATAATTGAACCATAATGTGCATGTTTGTTGTGTTGTCACAGAAAAAGGTTATGTATACAAGCTGTGTACGTACTTGTCATCAATTGAAGAATGAGAAATCGCGGAAGTATAAGCCAAAGATCAAATATAGTGAGCCAACCGGTGAAGCTTGTAATGTAGACAAGGAACAAGAATTAGGGCACAAGACAATACAAATGCCTTGTGAGGTAAATGAAATGCACGAAGAAATTGAAATGTCCCGTGAAGAAAATGAATTACATGTAGAAGATGAAACAGCTTGTGAAAAAAACGTTGATGCCGAGACGGAAATCGAAAGACCATGTGAAGTTGAAACCGTAAATATAAATGTAAAAAAATGTGGTAGAGGTCCAACAAAAGTGAAAAGACTCCCGTTAAGTATTGAGAATCGAATTGAAGTTGAATTCAATGAGGCCGTCATACCAATAGGAGAAGGCTCAGTACACTTATCTTCTTATCTTGGACCGCTTGTACGGGAGCATGTTCCGGTTATGCTTGACAATTGGAGGCTTCTAAGTGATGAATTAAAAAGTGTCTTGTGGGGATCAATTGAGGTATGGAAAAATTACTATTTTTGTGGTATAACAATCAATTTGTGTACAAAAATAATCTACCGAACAAATTGTCTTTTTAAAACCATTTTAATATGAAATGAC
The DNA here is from genome assembly GCA_030765085.1 of Allium cepa. Taxonomy (NCBI): domain Eukaryota; kingdom Viridiplantae; phylum Streptophyta; class Magnoliopsida; order Asparagales; family Amaryllidaceae; genus Allium; species Allium cepa. The sequence continues at coordinate 597,269,285 of CM060941.1, read as the reverse complement.
AATTTTTATTTATTTATTGGCTAGATTTAAAGTGAAGGAATGGCAAAAAAATCCATATTTCAACAAATGGGAACTATTTGGAGAGCATCAAAAAGCAAATTGGTTGAAAAAATTTTAAATGCAACAACCGAAGAGGAAAGACTTGGTTTGAAACCGTACAACGTAAAAGACGTGAAAGAGTGGAAAAAGTTTGTAAAAGCGAAAACAAGTTTGGAGTTTAAGGTAACTTCCATTATTTGATAGTTTTCCTTCAAAAGCATGTTCAAGTACATCTTCCATCCGCTTTGCAAACAGTATTTGTTACATTTAACATGTATTCTATTTTTGACTTGGCTTACCAAACTTTGAAATAATTAAATAAATTGAAAGAGATTGGTACATTCTATATACATTCCACTAAAAAAATCTAATATCCCTGAAGCAATAAAGGGGCATTGCACTGAGCTATACCATATTATTGCTTATTTATCCTCACTTGAAATCCAGGAAATAGTGCTGTGTGTTCTCCAAAGTTAACAGAAAAATGGGTAGAGGTAGGTAATTGTTCATGATTGGTTGTTTCATTTGCATATTGAGCTTTACAGAATAATGCTATTATATACTATTTTATAGAAACTGTAAGGCCAGAAACTGATATAAATCCATATCATACAGCCACCGGCCACCTTAATTTACTTAAAAATCTGGACAAGTTGATAACTTAATCCTTTTATGTCCAAATGATTGTACCCACAGACCTATAAATGATTATTTATGTCTGGGGTTACAAAGTTTAATTAACTATTTGCTTACACCTAGCAATGTACTTGTTTGTTAAAAATGTGTTGGCATGCTAATGAAAAGATCTTCTCAAGTCATTTATATGCTAATCCAATCGACATTTATATGTTGTTGAAGTCGTACATCATATGTTTCCTCACCTACATTTGACAGTAAAGCCATTTAGTGTGCTTACTATATGGAAGTTAACCACCCAATATAGTAAAATGAAGGCTTATCTAATTCGATATTGTGTAAGAGTTTTTCGAAGGTGTATTATCATGGTACATTGGAGGTCTATTATCGCGTGGATTCTGGGAAGCTTATACTTTCCTTTTTGGCGATGCGGTTCTTATTTATATTTTTGTCTGTTTTTTCTTTTACCAAGCTGCGTCTCATCCTTAAAGCAGCATAGTTCATTATGTTATTCGTGTCGATGTTCAGCATAATATTTCATACAAACACGGGGTATGAGTTCACTTCAGGGCTATGCAATCTGTTGGCTATAGTGTTGTAATTATTTTAAATGCTTTGGATATACACGGTCATTTCATGGTATGACTTACTTGCTTTTTTGGGGAGACTACTATGTTATGGGTTTGGCCGATCTTTTAATTATGTTAACTTCACTTTACTAGATTTTGCGCATAGTATAGTACACATGTCGATTGATGAGGAAACGATTTGTTGTTTTATTTAAAATGAATACTTTACTCATGTAGTTATTTATTTTCTTTCAGGCACGAAGTGAGAAATTTAGAACCATTAGGCAAAAACAATTACCGCATGCGACTGGACGTAGAGGAATGGCTAGATTGACCGACGATGTGGTTAGTTAATTAACTGTAACATTATTTACCTATCTAGTTAATTAACTATTGATTAAATTTTTTTACTGTCTTTCTAAATGTAGAAAAAACAGAGTCAAGATTCATCATCCATATCTAGAGCTGATATTTGGATCAAATCTCGCACTAAAAAAAATGGTGAACCGGTGAACATGGAAGTTGCAACTGTTATTGTAAGAATATTTGATTTTGTTAGTAATTAAACACTGAAATTTTTACCGTCGTGCATTACGTACATTTATATTAATTTATGTAGGAGGAGATTAAAAATAATAATAATGATAAACATTCCAGCTCGATAAGTAATGTCAAAGAAGATGCAATTGCACAAGTATTGGGACAAGATAAACTAGGACGATTAAGAGCACTAGGAAGGGGATACACCGAAACTAAGTTAACTTCGGCACATTCTAGAGATAATCAAATAACTAATTGTCAAGAAAGAATTTCGGAATTGGAGAGTATGGTGCACATGCTAATGAATAAGCAGGTAAACTTCATGCTAATTACATTTATTTCACATGCTAACAAGTGAAGATGATAGTCTTTCTATATGATTTAACTGGAATTGCAAAAGCAAAGATATCTATTAAACCTCTTCATTTTTGGTTGATTTATTAGTTACCTTTATATGAGTGAGTTTTGTTCCTGTTGTCATCACTTGTATTAATGTCAGTCTACATCATTCATAGATATCCAAAATTAAAGTTAAAAATTCAAGCATCATCTAATTCAACTATTTTTGACATTTAACTACTACTGCTATTTTTGCTTTGGTAGGGTAAAGAATGTTCGAAAGTGGGGAGCACGTCTGAAATGGTAGAAACTCTTGTATTATTCTCTATTTATATAACATCATTTGGAGTTTAGTTTTTAATCCCAAGATAATTTTTGGTTGAATAACTGTAGAACAAGGACAACATGTGTGAGTTGTTGAATTGGGTTGGAATGGATGAAATTGTTGTCGAAGGGAGAGTTGTGTCCCACGATCCAAATGAGGTTGTCGACGGCATTCGTATTGGACCAAATGCTATGAAAATCGCTATAGATCATGTAAAGAAAGCAGATGCTTATTTATGGAGGCCTTCACCTAGTTTGTCACTATTAGGAGAAGCCGAGAATAAGTTAGTAGCATGGCCTGCTAATTGTGTTGTTGCGCTACGAGGATACATGGAGGAAGACATTGTGGTAAAGTTTACAATTTATGGTAACTATTTGTAGTTCTCTACGTATTTTTTAACATTAAATATATTGTTCTTTTTAGAGTAAAGCTAGTAGCACAAACAACAAGTGCAAGATTTATGATTGGAACGAGGGTGAAGTTTTGGTCACCGAAGGAAGATTATGCTGCAGTGATTCAAAATTGTTCGTGAATGGTATTCCACTTGGTCCGTTAGACGTTGTGGTTTCAGTAGACTATGCCAAAAAAGGAGATGCTTTTTTGTGGCGACCCATTGTTGATATGTCATGCATTGAAGATGCCATAGGTAGGAAAATAGCGTGGCCGAAATCAAAAGTTGTAGCTCAAAAAACAAGTGTTTCGACTTATTCTTGCAAGGCTAGAGCAAACATTTCGACTTCTCCTTACAAGGCTAAAGTAACTCCTCATGTAACTATTTGTTTGTTTTAGCCTGACATGAAAGCACTCTAAACGTACACTCCACTATGCAGTAAAGGTGGCATTGCCCCTACACTATGGAGCAGCCATGTGCTGCTGCTATTGTATACAACAGCACATGTAAAGAAATGTATATATAAATCAACACATTCTCTTGCGGTTGCATATTATTTAGTTTGTGGTGGTGATTGTTATGAGTGCTTTGATGGATAAGGATAGCGGTCGACAAGATGGAATGATTGCAGTAGCAACATATGGCGGAAGATGAATGTTGAAGTGAGGAGGGTAGTTCAGGTATGTATGTAAGTGATATGGATGTTGTAGGCACGTTTAATATTTGCAGTGGGGGTTGTTATGGTTGCAGAAGGCTGTTGAAGGTGGAGATGTATAGCTGCAACTTGAATGGTTGGTTGTGTGTAATGTTTGCTTGCTGCTGTTGAAGTTTTCAGGCAGAGGATTGAAGTAATGTGATGAGTAGTTGTGATGTGGTTATTGGTGGAATATGCAGTTGGTTATGATGGTTAAGTATAGATGGAGAATTTCTATAACGGTGTTGTTTGAAGTTTTGATGGTGAAGATGAAGTATAGCAGACACAATGTTGGTGGTTGAGATGTGGTTGTAGTTGTATCAGGAGTTTGACTGGGTTGTTGGATGACGATTAAGGAATGTAATGGCAATGCTGTTGATGGTTAGGTGGAAGTTTTGATGAGAAGGAAGGTGGTTTGGCTACTAGTTATGAAGCAGTGAAGACAGGTATGAAGCAGTTTAGACCGGTGATGTAATGGAGTTGTAATGAATGGGTTGATGAACAGTGAAGTATAGTGAAAATGGTGATTTGTATAATGGAAAAAGGGTTGTCAGGCAGTGGGTTTAGTGGTAGTTTGTACTGTTTCAGTGTTGTAGATGGTTTCAGGTGGATGAATGTTGATAGTACTGTGTGGTGTTTGTGTGATGTGCCAGAGGAAGGAAGTAGACAGTGACACAGGAATTTTGAACACAGTCAAATGCAGGAAATAGAGGAGGGGCAGAATTGATATGTATGAATGGTTGTGTTCAGTGGGGACGTAATGTTAAAGATGGCAGGCAGAAGTGTTGTGGTTTTGTGATAGTGGTGTATATGTGATAAGGCAGTGTGGAGGGGGTAGGAGTTTTGGTTTGTATGTGTGAGAGGTTGACTGGGAAGGGTGATTTGTGATGGGGATGGTTGTATGTGTTATATGGTAAAAGGGTGAGGCAGTTTTGAACTGTAAGGGTAGTAGCAATGACAGTGTATGTTTGTGGTGGAGAATAAATATGGCAGTGATGTTGTATTAGGTTGGTTGTTAAATGTAGAGGAAGCAAGTTATGGATATGCAGAAGTTGATGCAAACAATGAAATGCAGTAAGTTTAAACGAAGACAGTGAAATGTAAACAGTGAAATAGTGATTGGAGTTTGGTGAAGTGATTGAGCAGAAAGAAAGGGGATGGCAGTAAATTATGAAGTATGTTGAAGTGTGTTGAAAGATGTGACAGTTGTTTGGCAAGCAAGTGGACCGATGGCAGAAAATGCGGTGCTGAAGTTGTTAATGTTGTGGCAATGCTATGGGGAGGAAGTATTGTTGAAGTGGTGTGGAGATAAAAGGTTGTGTGGTCTGGTGATTGCTATGCACTGAAATGCAGTGGAGCCTTTCTGAATATCCACCAATTAAATGTAGTGTTTTGTTCAGCCGGCGTAAACAAAATTAAAGTTGTCCATGTTTATTCCACACCTTTCCGTAGGAAGAAACAGTGTTAGCAATCACAAGTGATGATTAGGTAGATACAGTAGAGCTCGCAGGATTAACTAAACTTTAGACAAAAACTTTGGGATAATCATTATTTGGTTTAAGATTTGAGACTAAATCTTGGTCAAACTATCTTATTCTAAACCAAATTAAAAACAAAACATCTGGTAATTTATCGGATTTCTAGACTAAATAAACGCTGAAACCATCGATTAAAAATGAAACAATGCAGTATTTAATGTATAGAGAGGACGCAGAGGCATTCGTGCAAGCATGGTTGAGCCATCCTGACCCTTTTATTCTCACAATAAATAACACAGGGTAAATCTTCAAATGTCAGTTCTTTGCATATTATGAATAGTGAGAAATGAAGGATTGGGACGAGACATAAAGTAAGGAAATGATGTACATGCCCATATTTTACCATTTTACCTCCTCTTTTCTATGGTGTATAATTTTGTGCTGCATAAATATGGCACTCGTGTTCTTCCCATTATAAAATACTGCAACATACAACATAGAAATGTGATATTTGATGATTATTTGATTACTAGTTAGCTGTGATTGTAATGATAAAATGTTAATCCTTTTTTTCAAACGGTTAATCCTTTTGCTTATTTATTTGATGATTATGACATATTTGATGATTACTTATTTATTTGCTTATCCAACAGGGTGCAAATCTGGTATCAAATAGTAGATGTAAGCTGATTGATGTGGGTGAAATGGGACAAGTAGTGGCTGAAGGAACTATCGCTTCAACTGATCCAACAACGATGGTTCATTGTGTTCTGCTGGGAAAAGATGCGGTAAAAGTTTGGGTAAACTTTGTGAGAGTTAATGACGCATTGCTATGGCGACCTACATCTGAGTGTACGTACATGGAAGATGCCTTTGGTACTACGATAGCTTGGCCAGCGGCATATGTCATTGGAGAATCAAGTTCCAGTAAGTATTATTTTTCAGTACATCGTATCTCAACATTAAGTTTTAGTTCTGTTTATTCGGGTATTAAAAAAAAAATTGTATCACAACATTTATGTTTTTATTAAACGTTAGGAAGTATCATATTTGCTGACAGTCTATGGTTCGTATTTGCTGACAGTCTATTGTTGATTGTTAAACTCGTTTGCAGGTAATTAGCTATTTCGAAGCGAAGACTGTCGACAACAAAGAACTACTGGTAATCAAGCAACGAACATGAATTTAATTGTTATATATGTTGTCGTATTTTGTTAGTTCCATTTGTGGAAATTTGTCTGTGAACGCTTGTAGTATGTGACTTATTTTGTTGAAAAACTACTATCGAATTGATTATGGATATTATATTTGATTGTGAGATTAGCATGTTTTTGCAATTATTTTAATATGATGATCATATGATTGATTGTTTGTATATGCTAATTATGTGATTTAATTGTTTGTTTGAATATATGAAAATTATGCGATTGAACGTTCGTTTTAATATGAATAGTATATAAGCCATTACTGGAAATGGTATAAACCATCAGCCGTAAATAGTAGCATTTAAAATATGCTACCAAACAACCAATAACTTTTAGTAGCGTTTCAGAAATGCTACAGAAACAAATGTAAACTAATATAAAAAATATGTAGTTGCATTTTAAAAACGCTACCGAAAATCAAAAAAGCATATAAACAAAAAATGCAACCAAAAAATAAAGACTTCTAGTAGCGTTTTTTTAACCTTACAGGAAAAAACCTATAGCTGCATTTAAAAGTGACTTTTGGTAGCGTTTTTTAAATCCTACAGAAAATACCTATGGTTGCACATAAATGTGACTTTTGGTAGCGTTTACTACAACGCGACAAAAAGTTTTAGACTTTTAGTTGCATGTCGTATAGCAGCGTTCTCTAAAACGCTACCATAAGTTACGGTAGCGTTTTTTCAACGCTACCAAAAGTCTTTTCTGGTGTAGTGCCCATTCCCCTGTCCCGATCTTGCCTGACCCTGAACCCCCACCGCTGCAACAGACTTCCGCCTTTCACCCCGTTTTGCCAGCTGTTTCTTCCCCCCTTACTTCTTCTGATCCATCCAATTTAGATCAGTCTTCCCCCCCATTCTGTAACACTAGTCAACAGGCATGGACTTCTCTTTTCAAGAAGAAACCATGCAATGCAGGGAAGTACATGCCTGTTAGCTTTATCAAAGAATATGATGGTGATGCTCTGGTTCTTCCTGATGCAGTTCAAGGAGCAGGGCAATGTATTTGGCAAGATTATTTAGTAGGCTTCTTCCTTGATAAACCCCTTTCTTTCACTGCAGTAGTACAACACGTCAAACGTGTGTGGCGTTTGAAAGGAAATATAAAAGTCAAGTCTGATGGTGTTGTCTTCTTGTTCCTGTTTTCTAGTGAGGATGATCGGAGCAGGATCATCAAGGATGACCCGATAATCATGAAGAACAAATTGTTTATTATTAAACAATGGGACCCCACCGTAAGCAATGTGTGTGGCTCAATCACATCAGTTTCCAATATGGATACACATCTACAACATCCCTCTAGCAGCGTGGTCCCCTATTGGCATCAACTGGCTAGCAGGAAGAATTGGAAGTGTTAAATGTTTAGATGAAATTACGGAGAAAATGGAAAGGCTAGCATATGCTAAAGCCTTGGTAGAAGTGACTCCCATCTCTGACCTAGTGGACAACTTTCAAGTACTGTGTAAGGATGGAACAAGGAAAACTGTTTTTGTGGAATATCAGTGGAGACCACTTGCATGTACTTCCTGTAAGGTGTTTGGGCACGACATTTTAAGTTGCAAAAATTGTGTTGTGATTGATGAAGATCTAAATAGTAATAAAAATACTTTACCAAAACAAGAACCAAAAAAAGACTCAATTGTGAAAGAACAAAATGATAAAGTTGCCCATAATCTTTCTCACAGGGTTTGGAAGAAAGTTGACCATGGAAACAAAAGGAAGAATGAGATAATTAAGACCAAGGAGAATTCAGGGAGAGGCAATATTGGGAATGACAGAGACTATATATCGAGAAAAGAAGGAATTGAATCAGTTAATAGAAAGGACAATATGGATGAACAAGTTGAGGAAGGGGAAGTTGTTGAGGTGATGGAAATGAACTTAGGAAATAAATTTCAAGTGTTGCAAAAAGTAAATGATGAAAATGTAATTCAGTGTGAGGAAGGAGGAAGTGAGAAAAGAAAAGTTGATCAATTAAAAAATTCTACTGATAGTACCTGTAAGGATGTACTAGTTGCTGATGGAAGAATGCAAGCTTGCATTGACATGAACTATGTTAATCAGTGTAATGATGCTGATTTAGTTGCAAACTTTCAACTAGCTGATAAGTATGGCTAGCTAGTTCAGGAGCTGGTTGAAAATGGAAAGTTAAAACAGAATGTATTGATAAAAGGAAAACAAAAAGGAAAGATTGTTCCTGAAACAATAAGACATGCAAATAAAAATGGTAACAATGTCAATTTGGATGGTATAACTATGCCCTCATTACTCCTCATTGAGAATAATCAAAACCCTCTTGATATTGCTTCCTGTTCCCACAGCAAGCCCCTTCCTCAAGTTCAAGCTACAGTTACACATGCACACAAAGTCAGTGTGCATGCTTCAGTTGAATCCATATCCCCTTGCGATCTTCCAAAACTCCCTTATTCTCATATTACCCCCCCCCCCGGTTATTTAATCCATCATGATCTCCCTCAGCCTGTTCTCCCCAACACTCCAATCCCTCTGAATAATAACCATAGCACTGTCAGGAAAAAAAAGGATAAACATTTTTCTGATTTTGACAAAGGCAACTTTGTTGACTATGGTGAAACTTTACCTGAAAAGGAAAAAACCCCAAACTCAGGCCTTCGAAGGTCTACGAGATTACAAAACCCACTTCCATAAGTTTTCCCATGTTACACAATTTTGGGTTTTGGAACATAAGAGGTGCACATTTGGATATCAAACTTGTGCAAGAAAAACACATTATAGATGAGAATAAATTAGGCATTTTTGGCATTCTTGAGACCAAACTTAACCATGAACTTACCCACAGAGCTGCAAATCTTATCAATCCTCTTTGGAGTTTTCATCATAATTTAGATGGGCCCCATATGGTAGAATCTTGGTGCTTTCTGACCCTAACATTTACACCCTCATCCCAATATTATCCCATAAGCAATTCATCCATTTTCAAGCCTTACATCATCCAACCTCTACTTCTTTCTACCTGAACTTTATTTATGGAGATAACCACACAACTGCAAGGCAGGAAATGCTGAACTATTTACCTCATCTTAGGCAGGAATCTCACCCCTGGTTTGTGTTGGGTGACTTTAACTGCATGCTTTTTGCTGATGATCGCTGTGGTGGCAATCCTCTCTCAATCTCTGACATTGCCCCTCTCAACCTTGCAATCACTGCCTCTAATTTACATGAAGCTACCTTTGTTGGTCCAAAATATACTTGGAATAACAAAAGTCGATCTGGTGTGAGAACCATGAGTAGATTGGACTTGACTTTTCTCAACACTAAGGCCTTAACACAATACCCTAACTCTCTTAATCATATCCTCCCCCCTCTACTCTCTGATCATTCTCCTGTTTATTTAGCCCCTGAGTGCGATGCCATTAAAAGACACTCCAGTTTTAAATTTTTTAATTCCTGGATCAATGATCCAGAATTTATGCCTTTAGTTTCTAAAGTTTGGAAATGCCCTCAAAGTGGTAACAAAATGACTATTTTGCAGCATAAGCTGAAGGCCACCAAGGATGCGCTAAAGACATGGGCCAAGAACAAGTATGGTGATGGTAAAAAGTATTCTTCTATCCTGCAAAGAGAGCTATCTACAATTCAACTGAGGATGCTGGATGACCCAGGTAATATCAGTTTTTCAGAGCAGGAACATGAGTTAACTCAGCGTCTATCTGATGCCATAGTTGCTGAGCAAAGCATGAAGAAGCAAAAGTTAGGGAAGGAGTGGGATTTGTATGGTGATAGGAATACTGATTTGTATCACACCTCCCTTAAAATTAAAAATGCCAAAAGAAACATATTCCAAATTCAGAATGAAGATGGTATCATTTTAAAAAAGCCTGATGACATTGACAGAGCTTTCATTAACCACTACACTGACCTGTTTTCCCCAATTGAAAGGTGGTCCCCTTTAACTCATGATCTTTTGTCAACCCCAATGCCAGTTTTGTCTGCTGATGATATCATGGTTTTATCTTCTCCTGTGACTAATGAAGAAATACATAATGCTATGTTTGGCATGAAGAGAGATTCATGTGGTGGCCCTGATGGCTTTAATGCTGTCTTCTTTACTCACTGTTGGGATATTGTAGCTGTTGACTTTTTAGCTGCCATGCGTCATTTCTTTTCACATAATAAATTGCCTCTCCCCATCAATGCAACCAATTTGTTTTAGTCCCAAAAGTTAAACATGCTCTAACTCTGCATGCCTTTCGTCCGATTGCTTGTTGTAACATAACATACAAATGCATTTCTAAAGTCATTGCTACTAGGCTAAGGAATGTGCTTCCAACTATAATATCTGAGAATCAAGCAGCTTTTTTGAACAATAGAAGCATACTTGATAATGTGTTGGTCACACATGAACTACTTAATGGGTGTGGTCGTACCCATGTATCTCCTAGAGCTATGATGAAGCTAGACATTAGAAGAGCTTATGATACTGTGTGTTGGGAAGCTTTGACTGGTATTATGAGTTTAATGGGTTTTCCTGGTCATTTTGTTAGTTGGATATATACTTGCATTTCCACAGTTTCTTTCTCTTTGTGTTATAATGGGGGCACTGTTGGTTATTTCAGAAGTAAGAGGGGTATAAGGCAAGGAGATCCAATGTCTTCCTACTTGTTCATTATTGTCATGGAATTTTTTACTCAATTAATTAACAAGCAAGTCAGACTAAATAAATTTGAATTGCATCCCAAATGCAGGAATCCTAACATAACCTTCCTGCTCTTTGCTGATGATGTGATTCTTTTCATAAAGCCTACTGCTTTAACTATAAACTGTATAAAGGGCATCCTTACTACTTTTGAGAATTGCACTGGCCTTCAGGTCAATAGCAGTAAGTCTTACCTCTTAGTGGCTGGGCTTAATGATAGTGACAGGCAGTCCATTTATCAAGAAAGTCAATTACCCAACCTACTGATGGTACCATGCACTTGGGCATTCCTTTGTCCTCTAGGAAAATTGGTTCCACTGCTTGTTTACCACTGTTTGAAAGAATTACTGGGGCTATGAACAGGTGGGCTAGCAATAAGTTATCTCAGGCTGGTAGATCCACTATTATTAAATCTATTATTCAAGCCATGATAGTTTATTGGAGCAGATGTTTTATATTGCCCTCTGCACTATTATTGAGAATCAGGAAAGCTATGAATCATTTTCTATGGACTGGAGATATGTATTCTACCAAACTTATTCCAACTGCTTATGCCAAATTGGAAAAACCACAAAAATATGGTGGGTTGGGTTTCAAGTGCATGCCTACTTGGAATCAGGCTGCCTTTTCTAAGCACTTTGATAATCTGATCAATGTCATACCTAACCTGTGGGTCAAGTGGGCTAGGAAATATCACTTGGCAATAAACAATTCTGGCAAATGGTTCCTTCTCCACTGTGTGGCTGGGTTTGGAGATCTATCCTTAATCTTAGAAGCATTTTACTTCCCCATGTTCAGCTGTTAATTAGCCCTGACTGTGGTGCTAAGTTCTGGTTTGATCCTTGGGTGAGTAGAGGAGTTATATTGAATGACTTACTTTCTTATGAGCAGAAAATTCAAACTGGCATCCCCTTGAATGCTAGTGCATATGATTACCACTGTTTGTTTAACCACTGTTTGAAAGAATTACTGGGGCTATGAACAGGTGGGCTAGCAATAAGTTATCTCAGGCTAGTAGATCCACTATTATTAAATCTATTATTCAAGCCATGATAGTTTATTGGAGCAGATGTTTTATATTGCCCTCTGCACTATTATTGAGAATCAGGAAAGCTATGAATCATTTTCTATGGACTGGAGATATGTATTCTACCAAACTTATTCCAACTGCTTATGCCAAATTGGAAAAACCACAAAAATATGGTGGGTTGTGTTTCAAGTGCATGCCTACTTGGAATCAGGCTGCCTTTTCTAAGCACTTTGATAATCTGATCAATGTCATACCTAACCTGTGGGTCAAGTGGGCTAGGAAATATCACTTGGCAATAAACAATTCTGGCAAATGGTTCCTTCTCCACTGTGTGGCTGGGTTTGGAGATCTATCCTTAATCTTAGAAGCATTTTACTTCCCCATGTTCAGCTGTTAATTAGCCCTGACTGTGGTGCTAAGTTCTGGTTTGATCCTTGGGTGAGTAGAGGAGTTATATTGAATGACTTACTTTCTTATGAGCAGAAAATTCAAACTGGCATCCCCTTGAATGCTAGTGCATATGATTACTGTGTTGATGGTGTGATTGTGTTGCCTTACACTTCCAACCTTAGCATTAATCTTCTATGGGAGACTGTGAAATGCTACAAGTTACCTGCTGTTGGTATTGGTTATGTTTGGGCTGCTAAACATGAAAGGCATTCCATAGCTTGCATTTACAAAGCATTGAAAGGAGATGCGAGTAACCAGGTTTTTAGATGGCATACAAGAGTATGGAATAGCTTAACGTCTCATAACCTTAATTTTTTTATTATGGAAGGTACTCAGGAATGCTCTGATGACCAAAGTTAAATTATGCAGAAGAGGATTCACTGTTGACTTGATGTGTGTTTTCTGCAATGTTTATGCCGAAGATGCTGCCCACCTGTTTTTTGATTGTGGGGTTACTGCTAATATTTGGAAAACATGTCTCTCTAGTGCTGGTTTCAATGATCCCATTCTTCATGGTGATGCTGAGTGGAACAGGATGTTCAGGAAGACAAGGTGGAAGAATACTACAACCTTTTGGCATTTTTTGATTTTGAAAGTTTACGTCAATGTAATTTGGGCTGAGAGAAATGCAAGGGTATTTGAAAATAGAAGGAAGACTGCAACTGCGTTGATCGGTGTTATTACTGCTAAGGTTAGGGAGAAGTCCTCTCATCATACTGCTTATGACACCATGGATTAGGGAAAGGATGTTTAGTTCCTTGTTTTTCTTGCTTGTGTGTCTTTTTGTTTTCTTTCTTTTTTTCCATGTTGCTTCCCTGTGTGCTTTGGGTGCTATTTTTCCCTGCTTTGTGTCTTTTGGTGTTTGTGTGTTTTAATAAATATGGCTAGGGTCCATGCAACCCTCCTTGCCTTTCAAAAAAGAAACTAATTTAAAATAGAAAGATGAATCAGTTGTGAATGTAAAATAATTGATAAAATTCAATATCCAGAAGGTAAATTGAATCCAAATAGAATTGAAATTGTAAATTGAATTCAAATGAAATTGATAATGTGAGATTGAATGAAAATGGATATTATGGTTAGCAGGATATACAGGTGGATTAAAGGAAATTAGGATTTTGGTTTCGAAGATAAAAATTGAGTTGCTCGACAAAAGGTATGTATTTGAATTTCAGTATGAAATTTGATGATTTTCTTATCCTGCCACTTGGCTTTTTCTTTTCTTTTTGAAATCTGGGGGCCGTGTTGCCATTTGTTGTAGTCATACCGAGCTAGCCGCGCAAAGGAGACACTGGCCAAAATTTTCGAGAATTTAAGGCGTTAGAATATTTTTGAAATAATTGGAAATTTTCGAAAACTATAACTTTGATTTTGGAGTGAAAAGTTAAACGATATAGTTGGTTTTGAAAAGATAACTAAGTGTGATTTGAAACTTAGTAAAGTTATAGCAATGGATTTTGGAAAAGTTAAAATGTTTAAATGAATTTGAAATTTAATTTGAACAAATGATTTTGAAAAGTTAATGGATTCTATAACTTTTTCTTACTTGGAAATTTTTAGGACGAAATTCTTTTAATGGGGGAAGTTTGTAACGACCCAAAATTTCTGTCATTTGAAATTCGTATATTTAATTGATTTTTTAAATATTAACAAGTAAAATTTGTAAGTCGAATAGATTATATTTTGAATATCTAGATTTAATTGGATAATTAAATCGTTAATTTAATATTTGAGATTACAGAAATAATTGGAAATTGGACTTAATGTGATTGAAAATGATTTATAAAGTTGTATTAAATCATAATAGAGTTAGATTGATGATATAGAACTTTTAAAATCGAATTAAAAGTCAAACTGTAGAAATTGAATATTTAATATTTAATTGACGAGTAAAAATAGTTATTTTTCAAACTGTCTCGGATTTCGATGAAACCAGTTTCATCGGATCCGTAATGTGAACTTTTTGTAAGATTTTAAATTTCGTGTCAATCGAATGTACGGTTTATCCGGGGCAAGCTAAAACGCACTAAAATCGATTTAAGTGAATTTTAAATTTAAAATAGTCGATTTAAAAACCTATCTTCCAAATACTTTCGAATTGGCCACCGATATATATTCCATTGCGTTCGGAATAGTGGTAAAACATTATAAACGCCAGGCGGCACGCTTCGTTTGGAGTTCGGAAAAAATTCTGGTGAATAGTGTCGCGAGAATTTTCTATAAAAGGCCTCCATATTTCATTTTTTACATCAAAACCCTAGTTCTAAGCATCAACCGCCACCCTCTATTTCAATGGCCGAAAATTGTTCTTCCTCCTCCTTATTTTTCTTCAAATCCGTTAACAATTATCAAAAAGCTTCAACTACAAACTTCTAGAGCACGTTGAGATCGTCCTATCCAACGGATAAGATCGTGAATGGAGACACGAATGAACGGCAATCCTTGCTCAAAGGCAAAACGTTCACACTCGTTTCCCGGGGAGATGATGGAGCCGAGTTCGACGTCCATTTGGCCGAAGGAAGGTGGGCTTGCGAGCTTCGTTGCGGTGTAACCTGATCGTCGTGAAGTCGAGTATATAGGTCGCGAGCATTAGGGAATAATGGCCGCTATTGGATTCTTCGGTCGTGAATTTCATGTTGGGGAAGAAGAGAAAAGGTACGGCCATGATTTGCCGTAAGGTATTGGACGGCCTGGATTGATTCTAGGTTAAGAAAATAATAATAATTGTAAATTAATATATATATATTAATTCGTGAATGTTTAAAACGCTATAACTTTTTCATACGAGGTCTGTTTCGCACGAAACGAATTGCGTTGGGTTCGTATTCGCAAATACTACGCGATGGATTTGGACTGGAGTTGATTGGAGCTAGTGATAATTTTGGGTAAAATTAAACGCGTGTTTAATTTTATTCGAAATGAAAACACTGAAACTGTTATTGAAAGCAATGTGAGAACTTCTCACTCAATCGAATTTGGTTCGATTTAAATTTTAAATAGTTAAATTTAAAATTGCTTGATTGTATGCTTGGATGATAAATTGTTATTTGTTGTATTGGAATAGACCTTATACGCCGCATATTAAGCGGAGGTTATTATATTAAACACATATACCGCGATATTCCACCTTGAAGTGGAATTGGTATTATATATGTACTTGGAGTTGATTTTCCCACATTATATAGCGGATGAGACCCTATTGCACCGTATAATAGCGGATAATATTTTACATAAACCCATGTACCACGATATCCCATCTTAAAAGGGGATTGGTGTTGTGCTAACATCTATGGATGTAGGGAAACAGGTTGGAGGGATCCAACTGGATTCCTCAAATAATTGAATTTGTTTCAATGTTTTCTGTTGATTATTTATAATCTCTCTGTGATTATTTTTGTGATTGAAGGCTAAAATTTAGCCTAATATAATTTTGGTATCGTTAGATACCGGAAATAAATAAAAATTTGATTTTTTGAAAATTTAGGTTGAAAGTTTATATTAAAAATTATGATGTTTTGAGAAATATAGTTGAAAGGTGATTTTTGGAAATATGAAGTTGATTATTTTATAAAATTATTTAAATGGTGATTTTTGAATTTATTATAAAAGCTTTACATATAAGATTTAAAAAAAATGGATTTTTATAAATCAAAGCGATGGAATTGTAAAGGAGTTTTAAAGACGTTTTAAAATTATTTTATAAATGGATTTTATAAAAAAATAGAATCTACGATTTGTGAAGTTATAAAATGAATGAATTTGTAAATAGAGAATTATAAGTAATTTGCTTATAGTTTGGACTTTGGCGTGTAAATGGGATATGGATAGAATTTGTCAATAAAGTGATTTTATAAGTTGAAGTTGTTATAAAATATAAATGGAATTTATAAACATTATTTTATAAATCTGAAATCGACTTATTTTGATAAGTTAATTATTATAGCTTATTAAAGGAGATATATTCACGATTTTGGACAGTGGATAATTCTTTAAAATGAAATGTGTAGAAATGTTGAATTTGGTTAACGAAGTATATTCACGATTTTGGATAGCGAATAATATATTAAAGAAATGTTTTGGGGAAGTGATATTTTAAATAGAATTAAAACGATTTAAAGGTGTTTTAAAATGTATTAAGTATCGAGACCATTGATTTCAACATTCATTGTTGAAATAGACATTTTCGAGAAATAAAAAGGAAATGGTGGACTTTGACACTGTTGTTATAGTAAATGATTTTCGAAAGGAAATGTTGTATATAGTATTGGGATTTATATATCTATCTTAATTTTGAATCCCTATACTAGTGATTTTGGGTTGTCCTAACGATGTTTTACGTAACATTCGTTTTGACTCAAATGAATGTGTTTAAGAGAATGTTTTCCATAAAGAATAAAATATATACTTAATTGTGTTTTAAGTATGTTGAATATTTTTCAAATGTTGAAAATAAATAGATTCGTGAATTACTTATTATTAAATAAGTATGGAAATGTTTTCCAATATGAAGTGAAATGTTTTGAGATTATATCTTTTAAAAATAAATTGAAAGTGAATATTTGAAATCGATTTGAAAATCGTATATCAGTGGATAGTTGGAAATTTAAATTCACCATGGAATTTATAAAGGAAAGGGAAATTTGTTTAAAAATGAACATTGATTTATTTTTGAAATGTGGAAATAAATTTACGGATTTGTAACGTAAATTTAAAGTAAATTGGAAAGGATTTATTTAATTGGTTTAAATGAACCATTTTGAAATGAAAGTGTATTCTCCCTGGAAGCCGAATAAAATTTCTGAATAGCTTTGAAAAATATGTACATATACATATACATACATACATACATACATACATACATACATACATACATACATACATATATATATATATAATTCTAGAATTGGTTTTGAAAAGGACACTTTGGAGAAATTAACTTCTTAAGTGGTTTTAAATCCTTTAAGTAATAATTTATTAAATTAATATAGGAATGATTACTTCTAAGATTTAATCAATAATTGTTTTAGAAAATAGTTATTTAAATAATTATACTCTATCTACTAAATTTTATTTTGAAAATTAGTTTGGACTAAAGTTATATGAAATGTTGGTATAATATTTTTATAACTAATATTTTAAGTAAAGTGTTTAAAGAAAAAAATAGTTTTATTTCAAAGTGTTTTCCCGATATATTTTGGATAAGTGCTATAAATTATTTTAATGTATTTGAACTCGGCAGATTTCTAGTGTAAATGAATAAATATTTGGAAATGTTTGCGTGTAAGGAAAAATGATTTGAGATTTGTTTTCAAAAGTTGTAAAGGTGAAAAGTGATTTGAAATTTGTTTTCAAATGGTTGAAGTGTGGAAAAATATATCTTGTAAATATATTTTGGAAAATAACTAATTTGGGAAATTATTTGGAATCTGGTGATGTTGTGCATATCTATTGATAGTTAAATAACCGACAATCAATATTTACCTTTAAATGGGTATTTGTTGTGATTTGCTTGAATTTGAATGCTACACTTATTTTAAAATAAGCGCTCGTTATTCGGTTTAGTCGGGAGAGGACCTTTGGGTCATGAATCCCATTCCGAATAGTGATACGTCATAATGGATAGCATTTGAAGATCGGTGTTGAAGATCGGATATTTTCGAAAACGGAAGGATTACCATCGAATGTCTCTGCATCGGCTGATCTCCAATATAGAGATTTTATCACCCTTTGTGATGGGAATTCTAGACGTGATTAGTGGATATCCGGATTGCAAGAGCTTCTTTGGAAGTGCCTTCGGTTCCGTTCGATCCTGGAACGGACTTGTATGGATGTGTGTCTGACGATACAATTAAAGATGTAAAGCTGGTGTCTATCAAGTACATTTCTGTGGGTGGCGGAGAATTTATTCTCTTAGCTTAACACCCTTCTCTGAGACGTACGAGCTCAGAGGTTATGTAATTGATGGCTACTAGTGATACATTCCCAATTTGGTACTGTGGCATACGATGTGTTGCTGATCATTTGTTGATCAAAGCATAGCTTTTGTGAAAAGCGTAGCTTTGTGGACGAGGCTTCGTCGGACCTCACAACTCGGTAATGGTCAAAACAGGAAAGATGCAGCAAGGTTATAGGGAGTAGCGCCCCTTAGGGTATGTGCATTTCCTTCTGGATAGAAGTGGTATCATGGTATGGAGCCCAGATACTTAACTTATGTGGATGTCGCAAATATATATGACTTTGTGATAGTTGTTGGTTGCGGATCCTCGGATAAAGGTTGTTTACAACCGAGGGATGACATACTCGTGAAACTTGTGGCAGTTACTATCTATCTTTTTGTATTATTTTCTTTTGTACCCATGAGATGTATTATTGAACAAAATATTGTAACGGTTGTTGTTATATATTATGACATTTGAAATGATTTGAATTAAATGGATGTTATTATTGTTATTATATTTTATTCCTTTCGATGTGAATTCTAAAAGAATAGATAGATAGCTTTGTATAGTTTTTCTTTTTACCAACTAACAGTGAATGGGCCTAAATTTCGATGGGGCTTCTCCGAATCGGAAATTATGTCGGTTTCGGGACAGCTAGTTATAAGGACATGATGAAAGACTCCATGTAACATCCCACCTTTTCGCATGTTTTAAATCGACGATAAACCACACATGTCAGACTTAAATCATACAGAAGGGCGGATTGTTATGGGGTAAATAATAAAAAGGAAAAAAGAAACAAAACAAAATAGAATCTTGCAGTGGAACGACAAAATATAGTAATCCAATAAACAGTTCATGAAGCTGTTTAATAAAATATTCGATTATACTTATACAATACATATCAGAGTTACACATACCAAATAACAATGCAACGGTGTACATGATGCAGTGAATAATACAATGGATAATAGTTATAATATCTTCGTCTTCGTCCTCCAAAATAAAGTCTTCAATCCTGTAATGCTCGGACTGACCCGAGCGAATTGAAAAACAAAACACTCGAGTCAGAAATAAAAGATCCTATGTAAGTTAATCAACGGTAAAATATGAGTGGAACGGCGTCAGAGATGTTTACGGGATTTGGCATCTCCTATCCAGTGTCAAACGTGAGTGCGGTAACTTAAGAGATGCTCGGGATTCACATCTCCTAAGGATCCGTTAAACTATTTAATATGTAGTAATATTTCGCCATTATAATAATGTCTATTATAAAATAAACTTACTTTTAAATAGCGTTAAGGAGTTACCCAGTCTCCCCCTTAACACAACAATAGTCCCAGTACTCCATCCAGTATCAGCGCATCTCCAGATCGGGAGACAACCCTAAATACTCCACGGGCTACGAGAGAAAACCAAACTCGTACAAGGCGCGCTAGGCTAGGTGACATGGCACAACTAGGCAATGCCAGGGTAGATATACCGATTACGCTTCCGGGCCGGTGGTAACGCGTAGCGCACAGCTACCGCCCACCTTGAGCCACACCCCTAAATAAAAAAAATGCAAAATGACCATCGAATCAATCCAAAGGTCAGAGTATAATATCGAAGGGATGTGTCCGATCAAATGAGCTACCTCATTAGCCCGTGAATCGCTCCTGACGTATTTACCTCAAAGGAAACGCCGCCGCCATCATACTTCATTCTAGAATCTCCACCGCGTAAACGGTTGTTAAAGTGGTTTTCGAAGTTGGCAGAGAGTATGACAACTTATGATCCCGCTCTCTTTAACAACCCAATGTTATTATAACACCGTGGTCATTTCAAAATAATTTATACTTCAAAACCAGTATATAATATTTATTTCAAAACCATATAAATACGATATCATTTCAAATTTAAAAACTAAATCAATATGATATTCCTTTTATTTCAAATCAATATAATATCATTTTATTTCAAATATCCCCTTTTTAAAATCATAGCACTTCCAAATTTTATCCTTCAAAACCAAACATTGAAATTTTAACACCTTTAAAACATAATGCTATGAAATTCATAACTTCAAAACATTTTAATTTCGATATATATCAACGCTTTAATATTCCAAAATTTCAAAACTAAATTTGAAAATTTTGATTCAACAATTAAATATCCTATTATTTAGTTTTGAAATATTTTATATAATAAACCCCTTATTATTTAAGTAAAACTCAAATTTCAAATAACTAGATATTGCCTTCAATTCGTTATACTTGAAATAATCATTTAATTCACCTAGACTCGAAAATCAAGTTATAATAATTATACCTTTTAAAATTCCAATTTAATAAATTTCACATCAACCCTGTTGGTTTAATCCTTAAATAAATTCAATTTCATAAAATCTCAAATTTATCTAAATTTCAAATTAAATTTTATTCGATTAAAATTCTTAAATAATTTAATTCACATCTATTTCATATTTTATCTTCCAAATCTTAATTTATTTAAATCATTATAACCTCTATATAAAAATATGATTTAAATACTTAACTATATTTATTTTAATAAATCAAACTCCATTTTTTTTAACTTATTGTCATTAAACAGATTTATACATAGCTTAAATACATGAATTTAACTATATATAAAATATTTTTATATAATATCAAAAAGAATCAATATTTATTTAAACCGTATAATTCCATCCAAAACCATAGAAATCATTTTCAAAATATTTATACATATAGACTGACGGTGTCTGCATATAATTCTCTATCATATGGTCAAGTGATACAGATATTTATCATTTCAATCCGCAATTTAAAATAAAAATACGGTTATATATCATTTCAAACCGCAATCCCGAATGAAATAAAGTGTATAACAATTTGCAGTTTATAACGATATAAAATACAACATCCATTCATCCAATATCAATCATCAACCATTAATCACAATCATCATACAATTCAGTCAATAACATCAATATATAACGGATAATAAACAATAGGTATCAACTGGTAGTTTATATTCGAAAATAAATTAAATGAAAATTTAACTGGCGGTTTATATATAAAAAATAAATTAAATAACAATTTAATCCAATAAAATTCAATTTAACTGGGATGATGATTCAAAATATGTCAAACAGTCATAAATAAATTTCTAATCACATCCTAAATAAATTTAACAAACAAAAGAAATTTTAGAAGTCGTGAGTGGGTTAAAACACTCACCTTTTGAATTTAAATTGAATTTAAATCCAATTTAAACCCAAAAACTGGACAATCTCAGAATCCGTTCAAACTAGCGCCAAAATCTTCGGAATTCCAATATGAACCTAGCAGAGAAAACCGCGCGTGAAACGGACCTCGTATGCGAAAGTTATGACGATTAGTGGGTTTGAATTTAAATATTAAAAATAAAAATAGAAGAACACTTTACCCCTTAATGCCACGTCATGCTACTTCTTCTCCACAGGCAAAACACACACGCAATAGCTGTAACACGCAACGCACGTAGTCGGCTCCCATCAAAACCCTAACGCACGAACGTCGATCGCCGCGCCTGCACGTCGCCAACTGCAGCCACAACCTCCCCCACGCACGCCGACCTCCTTCTCCAAGCTCCACGCCGCTGCAGCAACCACCCATGGTCATGAAATTTTGCAATTGCCGCCCTATTTAACAAACCCTGGTCGAATTTTTTACGTCGATCCAAACATCAATTCGCGAAACGGAGCATACCGATGAACTCCCCATCGTCCACTCTCCAATACCCAGAAATGATTCGTCGATCCGACAACGTTCATTGACGCGCGATGGACGGCCGTGAATTATACCTCAATTTCTGGCCACCCAAAAACTCAGATCGAGAAACGGACTGCAGATCTGATTTGCGCTCTTCGAGATCTTCGATATATAATTTTTCTGAATTTTTTTAAGGAGTTTGAAATTTTGACTTTGGATTTGATTGGGAATTTCAATTGGATCTGAAATTTTATTATCTGCCATTAAGGAGGAGGTAAAGAGGGATTGTATGCACATAAAAATGGGAAATAGAGGTAGGCTAGGGTTTATAACAAGGTATAAATAGGCAAACTGAAAATAGAATAGATGGATAGGATTGAATATACGTGCTAACGACAAAGTGGCCCAAAAATCCCGTTTCGACTCCGGAATGAAATCGGGTCAACCCATATATCAAAATAGACGTTTTAAAATATTTTAAATGCAATGGAAAAGGTTTCAAGTCCAAGTTCCATGTATGAAGAAGTTATGCTAAAATCAATTTATTTCAAATTGATTTCAATTTCATTAATTTCAAGGCGTTTCGAGTCCGTACGATCAAACGACAAGTTCGGTCGCTATAAAACTCGAAATCCTACAACAATTCACCGTTACGGATCGGATGAAACTGGTTTCGTCAAAATCCGAGTCAGTGGCCAAAATGGGTAAGTTTATATTAATTAAATAAATTAAAAATCAATCAATTAAATCCTATTTTTAATTTCACTTCTATAATTTAAAATTTTTATCACTTTCATTTTTCTTAATCGTTCACATTAATTAAACCAAATTTAGATGTCAATTTAAAGTTGATTAATTTAACAATTTCAGTGTTTACCTCAATTCCATTAAATTTAGAAATTTTAAATTGAATTTTCAAAAATTTAGTTTAATTACTTCTCATTCTATTATTCAGTCTATTATTATCATCAAAAGGATGCAATTTACATTGGTTTGAAGTTATTGCATTAATATTCTCAAATTTCCTCTTAATTTCCATTAACGTAGTTTTTAAATTATGTTTTATTTCAATGGATTTAAATCTAATTCAATTTCCATTTATTAAAATTCAAATTCATTAATTAATTGAATGCTTACATTTGTTTCCATATATCCAATTTGTAGCTAAGTATAACATCTACATTATTTCCATTGATTTGAGTTAAATTCCCATCTTTATATTATGCCCATTATTACGCTATAAATTGGTTACTATTGATTACCTTTGATTTACTTGCCATATTATCATTCCCATCATTGTAACCTTTGTTTATATTATTAAAATTTGATTTCTCATTTCAATTAATAGACTAAATAAACGGGCAACACATAATTATTGCCATCGTTTACTTTTAACTGCATTTATAATTTTATTGTTTACAGACCAAGTTACACATTTACATAATTTCAATTTATTGTAATCACATTCAATCTATCGAAAGTTTAGCTTAGATTACGTCCTTACCATTTTTTTATTATTGACTTTAGTTAGCATTGTTTACCTTGCATTAACATTATTACTTTAAATCTACATCCAATTACAATTAACATTCTCAATAAATTTATTACACCAATAACTACCTTATAAGTAAATGTACGTTACTATTTTAATTTACATTCACCCTTTCCGTTATTATATTAATTATCATTTAAGTATAGTTAATTATCTTGTATGTTCGTTCTTCCCAACTAATTACCACCTATTATATTATTCCACACCTTAATTCACTAATTACATTTGCTTTCTCATATTCCACTTATAACCAAGTCATACTTTTAAATTATTTTATTTAATTAGAATTTCTTTCAAGTTCATTAATTATTCACTTAAATTAACCTTGTTACGTTTCCTCTTAGTTATTTTAATTATTACAACACAACTTTTATCAATAATTCACAAATTTTTAAATTTTCTTCAATATTAAATTTCAAAAATCTTATTAAATTAACAATCTTAATTATTGAAAATCTACGGGTCGTTACACTCTCCCCCACTCAAAACTTTTCGTCCCCGAAAAGGAAAAGAAGGGAAAAAAAGAATTAAGAAATCAATATTTCTTATTTAAAATATTAAATTTATAAACAGATAAATTTACAAAATTAATTAATTTAAATAAAATATACCAATTTATAACCATTAAATACTTTATACTTAAATTAATAATGTTTGGAAAACATTTTCAAAATATTTTCTAAGTCCAAAATTTATGGAAAAATTTGGCAGAGTCTCATTTGTACGGAGATGCTCGGGAGAAAATATAATATCCAAATAACAATATACAATATATATTTTCCAAAATAATATATATCCCAACCCGGGAAAATTAATATAATAATGTTATAAACCGTAATCCAAGAACGTACCTATTTGTTGGGCAATTAACACTTAATTATGAAACAAAAAGCAGTAGCAATTGCTTCCATAATCTGTATTTCACTTATATAATCCAAAAAGGTTAACAATTATATAAAATGAAATATTCAAAGTGGTTTCACCCATAACAAACAAATTAATACAAACATCAATCACTTGCAACCAGGCATATAACCATCACATAGAATCAACACAAATCAATCATTCATTCATATCAAACAAAACAAATAGTTGTTCGGTTTCAAAACTTCAAATTGTACAGAATGAAAAATAAACTACTAAGCGCACCGTTTACTCAACAGTCTCTGATGAAGCTAAATAGATCATTCATACATCAAAACAATTTTAAAATATCCTACCCAAACAACCATAAAGCAAAACAAACAACAGCAATTTCAAACAACAGATTTAGTTTAACTTATTAATTCCATTCATACATTTGTTGTTTGATTTCTCTTTTTCATTCATATAATGGTTTATCTTTTTAATTTACATTTATTTTTTACAATTTTATTTGGAAATAACTTCAACTTATTTACTTAAGTTTAAAATTTCTTACTTAAAATACCTGCCTTCTATTATTTAATTAGTAATATTTTAATAATACTTAAGTTTATAACAACTCCATCACCAAATCCTTATTTATTAAAGAATTTCATTAATTACCTTCATTACCTCAAGTTTATTACTTGTATAATATCTATTACATTTTCTTATTAACATTTCAACTTTTTACATCTTTTGGTAAGTTATATATATGTTGAAGAATGCAAATGAAACTTATACAAATTTTACCTCATCTTTTAATTTAATTTAATGTGCAATAATTACATCTTTTGTTTTATAAGTTACAAATTTCAACTTTCTTTTAATTTTATTTATAACTTAGAATTTAATCTCTTATTTTAATTAAAGGTTTCAATTATTAATCAAATTCCATTTCACTAAAGTAATTGAAACTATTAATTAATGGAAACTTACGAATTATATACCGGGTTAAGTTTCATACTATTTAAAAATAATAAATAAATGTATACTTTATATATCCAATTATATTTAAAAAAATTTAAAATTTATATTTGTCTATCAAAATAAGTCTGCAGTAAAGCTACTACAGCGGCCTTCCTACTTCGAAACACGAAAATGAATGTCGATGATGCGTGCACTCATCACCGAAATTATTTTCCAGCGACAAAGATGGGAGTACAAAACTTATTTCCTTCCAAAGTTCTTTTAAAACAGTTATTTCAAATTTTATTGAAATGTTTATATTAGAAAATACTTCTAACAATATTATTATTATATTTCAAAATCATTCAAAAGAAATTTTCAAAACCTCGGAAATTAAGTTCTAAATTTTCAATTTTCATTTTTTTCCCAATCTTATTTCAACTGTTATTTATAAATTTCATTACCTAACAACCAATATATTACAACCAAATATAACCTTTATAAAAATTTACTTCATATATATAGAAAATATAATAGGCAAAATTATTTCATTCACCTATATTAAAACTAAATATTGTGTTGGTCTGTCCTATTAAGTATTTAGAAATCCCTATTGATGTCATAGCGTCCCATGCACCAACCAGAATTTTTAACTACAAAACGGAACAAATTAACACAATATTAAAACATTTTATAACACTAACAAATACGCTCTCTCTATACACTCAACGACTCATTGTATGGTATTACTACCCTATTATTAAAGAGTCAAACCCCACAAAGCTAAGGTTTATCGCTAAACCAAAGCTCTGATACCGGATGTAACATCCCGCCTTTTCGCACGCTTTAAATCGATGATAAACCACACACGTCAGACTTAAATCATACAGAAGGGCGGATTGTTATTGGGTAAATAAGAAAAAGGAAGAAAGAAATAAAACTAAATAGAATCTTGCAGCGGAACGACCAAATATAATAATCAAATAAATAGTTCATGAATCTGTTTTATAAAATATTCGATTATACTTATACAATACATATCAGAGTTACACATACCAATAAAAAACAATGCAGTGAATAATGTAATAGATAATAGTAATAATATCTTCGTCTTCGTCCTCCAAAATATAGTCTTCAAATCCTGTAATGCTCGAACTGACTCGAGCGAATTAAAAAACAAAACACTCGAGTTAGAACTAAAATATCTTATGTAAGTTAATCAACGGTAAAAAATGAGTGGAACGGCATCAGAGATGTTTATGGGATTTGACATCTCCTATCCAGTGTCAAGCGTGAGTGCAATAACTTAAGAGATGATTGGGATTCACATCTCCTAAGGATCCATTAAACGATTTACTATGTAGTAATATTTCGCTATTATAATAATGTCTATTATAAAATAAACTTACTTTTAAATAGCGTTAAGTAGTTACCCAATCTCCCCCTTAAAACAATAGTAGTCCCAGTAGTCCATCCAGTATCAGCGCATCTCCAGATCGGGGGACTACCGTAAATACTCCACGGGCTACGGGAGAAAACCAAACTCGTACAAGGCGTGCTAGGGTAGGTGACATGGCACAATTAGGTAATGCCAGGGTAGATATACCAATTACGCTTCTAGGCCGGTGGTAACGCGTAAAGCGCGACTACCGCCCACCTCGAGCCACACCCCCAAATCAAAAAAATCAAAAGTGGCCAAATCAATCCAAAGGTCAGAGTATAATATCGAAGGGATGTATCCGATCAAAGGAGCTACCTCATTAGCTCCTCAATCGCTCATATTTTAGCCACCTTATGCCAACTCAAGGGAGTCGGGTCCATGTATTTACCTCAAAGGAAACGCCACCGCCATCCTACTTCATTCTGGAATCTCCATCGTGTACACGGTTGTTAAAGTGGTTTTTGGAGTTGGCAGAGAGTATGACAACTTCTGATCCCGGTCTCTTTAACAACCCAACGTTATTATAACGCCGCGGTCATTTCAAAATAATTTATACTTCAAAACCAGGATATAATATTTATTTCAACACCATATAAATGCGATATCATTTCAAATTTAAAAGCCAAATCAATATGATTTTCCTTTTATTTCAAATCAATATAATATCATTTTATTTCAAATATCCCCTTTTTAAAATCATAGCACAACCAAATTTTATACTTCAAAACCAAATATTGAAATTTTAACACCTTTAAAACATAATGCTATGAAATTTATAACTTTGAAACATTTCAATTTCGATATATTTCAACGCTTTAAATATTCCAAAATTTCAAAACTAAATTTGAAAATTTCGATTCAACAATTAAATTTCCTATTATTTAGTTTTGAAATATTTTATATAATAAACCCCTTATTATTTAAATAAAACCCAAATTTCAAATAACTAGATATTGCCTTCAATTTGTTATACTTGAAATAATCATTTAATTCACCTAGACCCAAAAATCAAGTTATAATAATTATACATTTTAAAATTTTAATTTAATAAATTTCACATCAACCCTGTTGGTTTAATCCTTAAATAAAATTCAATTTCATAAAATCTCAAATTTATCTAAATTTCAAATCAAATTTTATTCGAGTAAAATTCTTAAATAATTACTTTTGGTTTAATTACATTTTGTAATTAATAAGAAGGATAATTACCGAGTGGAAGTAATTAAGAATTAATTAATAAAATTTATTTAGAAGTTAATTAAGAAATGTAATTAATTAAGGGTAGTTAGTTACTAAATATGATTAATCAAGCTGATTAATGAATGTAAATAATTTAAGATTAATTATTAAATATGATTAATAATTAATTTAAAGAAGTAATTAAGGGATCATTAATTAATATAATTAATAAAATTAATTAATGGTTGATTAATTAAAGAATGATTAATATGTATAAGTGATTTTAGGATAATTAATTAATGTAATTAATTAAGGATCAATGTAATTAATTATAGTTAATTAATTAAAGAAGTAATTAAAGGTTAAGTACTGTAATTGTTTGTGGATAATTAATTTGTGTAAGTTAATCAAGGCTAATTACTTAAAGTTATTAGAGAATAATTAATCAAGGATGATTAATTAAGATGGATATTTGAAGGATGATTAATTAATTAAAAGACTTGTAATTAATTAATGGTTGATTAAGCAGAGTTAGATGATTAATTCTTAAATAATTGATTTAATTTAAGTTAATTAAATTAATTATGATATGAATTAATAATGCTTGCTTACGGATGATTGTTTGTAGGATGTCTGAATTGGATGATATCTATTGAATGATATGCTGTGATATTATGTGATATGATATTGGATATATCAATGATAAGTGTTGTGATATTTATCTGTGTAAATGGTGTGTGAATTCAAAGTATTGAATTGAATCAAATTGTTTAAACTATTAAACAACTTAGCCTTTAAGATACGTTTGGATTTCGATGAGACCGGGATCGGGTATCAAATTTGATTATCCGAAACCACATCGATCCAAGTTAGACAATAGGTCACGACATCTCAAAGTGAAGATCAAGATGGAGTTTCAAAATGCAAGGGTTATTGTCGTTAACTCTGAGAGTGATTCCAAAATGAGTGTAACGAGATAATTCCTTCGGTTTCGTTCGAACCCAGAACGAACTTGTATGTATTGGATGCTTTCAGAACATCGTCAGGTGGACGATGAGCATTCTAAGATAGATGTGTTCTATAAAGGTAATCATAGCCTCAAGCCTCATCAATCGGGAATGGCTAAAACAGGGGAGGTGCAGCAAAGCTAAGTGAGTCGTGCTCAAGTAGGATATGATCTTCCCATGTCTAGAGTCCCTTTTTATTCGGCTGTGTGGGCGGTTAATAGCTAGAACCGCTGGGGTTGTCTTATTCGGGACTGTCCAGTAAGGGATGGTTTCGACTTTATGTTGTGGGAGATCAAGAGGGATCCTCGATACGTTGATTTTGGCCACGTACTGTGACGGGCGGTACCCTAATAGCTTTGCCATTGTATGGAAATCCAATCTCCAATAAGTGCCATCGGACTTGATTTATAACCCACATTGTGGCTAGTATGCTGGAATTTAATCATGTAACAATTTCAGCTATGTGAATATTTACTTGAAAACCCTAGACCCTATTATAATATAAACAGATTTTCTATCAAATGTTTGATTATCGTAAGGTAAAAACATTTTCATGTTTTTGTATGGGAAGTCTTACGAGATACCTTTTCTTTCAAAGGTTTTCAATGTTAAACAACTTTAACCCGTTTACTCACACCAGACCCATGTCTTACCCGGAGTTTATTTCTGTTTTCTTAAACTTTTGGGTACTCAAATTTTTACGGGTAGCCAAGGGATTCATGTTTGCTTTGACGAATTTTGGAAGAGATTTGGAGTATAAGTCTTCAGTGTGTAGAGATATAGTAATTCCGCTGTGTTGATCTCTATGTTAATACTTGTGTTGTATCTTAAGTTGTATGTTAGGCAGGTGTTTGTAACTGTCTAATTTGTGATATAAAGTTTAGTAACTCTGATAGATGTTGTACACTATCTAATATCTATACGATTAATATATTTTATTCATTCCGCTATGAGATTCTGATATCTATGTACTCTGATGATGTGACTGAGATGGTATTTTTCACGAGACATATGTATTTGGTTTTCAAGACATATTATGCATTTGGTTTTATGACTCATTTTATGGAGAAATGAATTTAATTTTAAATGTTTCCGCTGTTTTATTTATTTTGTCTTGCGAGTATTAGTCTCTGTAAAGATTTTAGCTATACCTATAACGCACCATATTCCTTAGTGTGTCCTTTACTGAGGGGAGTGGGGTGTTTTAACGCAAAAAAATTATTTAGGCAAGTCTAGGAAAAAATATAATAGAAAATATTTTTGAAAGGAAGGTTCTAATAGATTAGACTAGAAGAAATATCCTAGTTAAGGATGAATGTAACTAGAGAGATTAAAGGGAAATAAAAGAATATAAATGCATAAAATATATATAACTTGTGATATCCTGGAATTTCTAGGAATTTAAAATGTGATAATCTCCTAACTAATTATCTAAAATTAGTAAAAATAGATATTTTCAAAAAATAATAATAATGTGTTGTTTATATATATAATATAAATAGATTTTAAATAGAATAATTATTTTCAAATTTAATAATATGTTTGTTTAAATTAATATATATATATATATATATATATATATATATTTAAGTTGATTTTAAATTGGATTTTTAAAATTTGATTTTGAATTTGAATTTGAATTTGGATATAAATTTTAATTTAAAGGATAAATATCTAAAAAATATTTTTATAAATTATATAAATAAGGTTTTTATTTAAAATAAGATTCTTTTTATATTATTTTCCTAAAATATTTTTTATATAAATTTAGAAAGTATTTATTTAATAAATACAAAAGTTTTACATTAACATTTAAAAACGAATTAAATATATTTTTATGTGATTTTATTTAAAATCTAATGGATTTTTATTTTATTTCTTTTAAAAAGTTTTATGTAAATAAATTAAGAAAAGCATTTATAAATAAATAAATGTACTAATTAAGTAGGAAATTAATTATAAAGGCTTTTAAATCATTTTAAAACAAATAAAAATAAATAATGATAAGTGTTAGCTTCTTAATTTTTTTATATACATGTGTAAGGAGTTAAAAATGGTATTGACAAATGTTGTTGAATTTAACAAGTGTCACAAATTATTATTTTTTCATTTTCTTTAGTCTTTAAAAATTCTAATCCAACTCTATATAAAAATTCATCTCCCCTCTCTTCTTTTTCTTTCCTTATCTTCTCATTTTCAATGCAAGAAAACTCAAACTCAAATCCTGTAAACATTTTTTTTCAAACCAGAAAATCCCCAAATCAAAAACTCTGTTAACAAATTTACAAACAAGAGAGCTCAAACCTGTAAACCCAATTCTCAAATCCAAGAATCAAAACCTATAACCATTCTCAAATTCAAGTTCAAACCCTATAAACACTTTTATCTTCAGCCTGCAAACACTCCTCAAAACAAATCAAACCTGCAAACACTCCTCAAACCAAAATCAAAAAAGCCTATAAAACATTTTGCAAGTTTAAGAACAAAAGCTGTAATTTTCTGTAAACCCTATAACAAGATTTATTTTCTAATGCAACCTGAAGTAAATCAAAGTCTTAAAGCATTCTCTTCAGTAAATTCAGTTTTCAATCAAAGCACTTTAGGTTTTAAGAAGAAATCAAAGTTTTAAAATCATCTCTGCAATTCAAAGTTTCCAGCTCAACAAAGCATTTCCAGTTTTTCCAACTCTCTGCTTTTTTAAAAAAGGTGCGTAAACATTTACATAAAAAGCTTAAGTAAAGGAAAGTTTTTGCATGTTAATTTATGTGTTGAAGAGTGCTTTGCATATGTATATATAAGTATAATCTCTGTGTACATGTTTGGTTGCCTGAGAATACCTCTGTTTATAGCTCAGAGTTTAAAGTTTTATCCAAATTCAAAATCTTTCCATCTGCTCTCTGTCAGGCTTTGAAATTCAAACAAGAATTGTTTTTTTAAACCTAATGTAACATTTCTGTTTTAAATCAAATTTAAATTGGTAAGTAATTTAATTTTTGAAATTAAATTTGTGAATTAATTTGGTATTTTGTAAAATTAAATAAATATTATGCCTGTTTAATTATATAAACATACTGTAAATTGAATTATGAGTTTGAAATTCAAATGAATATTTTATAAGGTATAATTGTTTAACTAAAAATAGGATTTGATAAAAAGATTTAATATTTTATAAAATGTAACATGAATAAAAGTGATTTGTATATAATATATAAAATAATCAATTGGATATTGATTTTAAATTTAATTGTAAATTTTGAATTCTAAATTAAATATCTAATAAATAAAAATTTGGATTTGAGAAAAACTATATAATTTTATAGAAATTTGTTTTCTAATTTTAAGAGACATATGTATTATATTTATAAAGTTTATTTTGAATTAAATACAAATGATTTTCAAAACAATTTGTTAAAAGCTAAGTTTTATAAAAGAGAATGCATTTATTGGATAATAGAAATTTTAAGAACATTTGTTTTAACAAGTGTAAACAAAATATAATGCAAATGTTTAAAATAATACTTAAGGGCTTAACATAAATTATAAAAATAAAATTTAACAAAGGGTATACACACAAATGTGTACATTTTGGCACTTGTAAAATAGATTTTAACATATTTTAACAAGTGTGAGAAGAACATCATATTAATTAACAAATGTGGCCTTTTACATAATAAAATTTACAAGTGTAAAAAGATTTAGCCTTGCGAATACAAGTGTAAACAAGTAAATACAAGTGGCAAAAATTCAATTCTTCTTTTGAAAGTGAAATACATAAAACATGTATTAAAAGAAAATAAGCTAGGATATTTTTAGTTTTTCAAACCAGAGAATAAAAGTCTCAAACTCTATAACCTGAAATAAATCAAACAAAAGCAAACATCAACAGATCATCTCAACTTCAATTTCGAATCAAAACAATCAAAAAAAACTCAAGTTTCAAGCCTGAAATAAACAAGATCAAAGTCAAAGCAAGGTTCGTTTCCAGTTTCAAAATTATGCAGCAAATTCAAAGTTGCAATTCAAAGTTGCAAGTTCAAATCACTGTCCAGTTTTCAAGTATCAAATTCTAGGCTCAAACTACTCTTTGTTCTCTGTTTTTCAGTGTCAGATGAGTAAACTAACCAACTTATATATGTGTTATACCTTGTTCTGTGAAATATAATGGTGAAAATTGTTTGCATGGTTGAATTCTGTTTGAATATGGTGGAATTACATGTCTGGGTATATAACAACCCGCATATTTATCGATTTTATATTTAAATATTTTATTTAAATATTTTATCGTTAGTCGGATTTTAGTCCGAAAAGCTACTTTTTGCATACGGTCGAATTAGGACTCGGGACCCCTCCCATTGAGTTTAAAATGCCGTTTGCGACCTTTTTGAGTATAAGCTTCGATATGTTTGGAGAAAGTTTATTTTTGCTACTTTTTACTTTGGGTTTGGTTTTTGAGCTCAGCCCTATGTTAACTTATACTCCAAAACTGAACCACTCTCCCCATTCTCCCTCACTTCTTTCTCTTTTCAGTTTTCTTAGCATTAATGGTGGGAGAGATTGGAAATTAAAACTCGAAAACCCTAGTTCCTCTTGCAAATCAAATTCCTAGCTCCAAACTCAAGAAGAACCCATTGGTAAGCTTCTCTCCTTCTTCTTCAACTTATTCTCTTACCAATTTCAGAAATTCCTAAACCTAATTTCGGGAATGTTCTTGTTTTGAGCTTAGATTCAAGACCAATTGGGTTGTGTTGAAGAGAGGTTGATTCTCCATTTGCTTTCAAGCTTCTTCTTGTTCGATTTTGTGAAAAGGTGAGATTTTTATCTCACATCTATGCTTATACTTATCTTCGGATGTTAGGTATGAATTTCTAACACTTATTCGTGTGTATTAGCTCTTAGTTTGGATTGATTTGGTGAAAATCCTAACTTTTGGTGTTTTGGGTTCAATTCCTTAAAAATCATAGCTTTGAGGATCAAATGTGTTTTTGGTGATGCATCGACGAGCCAATAGGGCCGGGTAGCCGTTAGGCATAATTTCCTTGCGTCCGTGCTCGTTCGGTTGCGAATTGATGGAGGTTTCATATCAATACATGGGCATAAATAGGCAGAGCATCAGGTTCGGCCGACCGACCCCCTGGTCCGGTCGACCGACCTGATGCCAAGTGCATAAGCACTTTCTGTTTTAGGGTCCGGTCGACCGACTACAGTGGTTAGGTCGACCGACCTGATGCCGAGGAGTTTTTCAATACAAGGTTCGGTCGACCGAGCACTGTATGTCGGCCGACCGACCTGATGATTTTTGCCTACTTGGCCTTATTGCTTGAATTTCCAACTTAAATCGATTCGCGTTGTTTCCTATTGATTGTTATCAATTATTATGACTTTGATGACTCCTTTTTAGGGATTTTTGAATATCCATTTCGATGGATTCTTTATCGGTTTCGTTGGATATTTATTCACATCTTCGAATGTGATCTTTGTGATTGATTGTTTCTACAATCCCCCTTGTGCTTTGTCACTTTAAAAATATAAAGGTTTTCTATACTAGTAGTAAATATCAAAACTCTTTCCTCAAACGATTTCAATACTATTTTAATACCAAATTCATTTATAAAACTGATTTCCAATCTATTAGTATATATAAACCTTTACCTCACTCGTATGAGAAATCTAATTAAACGGCTTAGTAAAACAAGTGGTATGAAACGCTTGCGTTTACTTTGTTGGTTAATTCTTTGACTTGTTCGATTGAACCTCTTGTGACAATTTTCTAGTGGAGATTTACAGTTTGTTCGTAAATATTTAAGTTAAGCAAGTGGTTATGGGACATGAAGCTAAACTCATATATTTACTAGCTTAGTGTAATTGACACTTCTCGTTGATCATGACGATCATCTTTGTGATTTAGACTAGCAATGTGCGATGTCTCTTTGTCTGCGAGGGAGACTAAACCCCGTTTTGTGGAGTTTCGACTCAATTTGTGATGGGGTAGCAACCCATGGTCTTCGGGCCGTTTATGGAGCTTCGGCTCAATTTGTGATGGTTAGCGACCATGGAATTAGCGTTCCGTTTGTGATACACGTGTTGGTGAGCTTTATGCTCCCGTTTGTGATAGGCCTCCCCCCCTTTTGTGATTTCTGGATTTCTTGTGTAGATTTCTAGAATTTGTGTTTCACCAATTTTTCGTGATTTCCATTGATAAGTCTTATCGATATTTGTGCATTGGTGAATTTGTGTGTCATTGACTTTAGTGATTTCTGGATTTCTTGTGTAGTCTTCTGGAATTTGTGTGTCATTGACTTTTGTGATTGACATTGATATTATCGTCAATATTTATGGTATGGTGAACGAACTAAGGAGTATGACGTTTCTTTGATTCTTGTGTAGATTTGGTGACATTGATTAATCTCTTGATGATTATCAACTAAGTATATATATATATATATATCACAGCTTGGCATTGTGATTATTATGTGTTTAGTCATATCTCTTATTCTATATCGTTTCATCTGATATTTATAGTTAGACTGATCCGTTTATTATTTTCTTATTAAATAATACTCGGGTCAGACCGAGATGTTACAGGTGCTTCTGCTTGACTTCTCTCTTGGGATTGATTTCTCTTGCTTTTGGGTTAACTACTTAGATTAGTAGTTATTTTGTTGTATACATTTTAGATATAGACTCCTTAATTTATACTTATTCATTTGTGTAGTTCGTGTAACTATTCTTTTGTGATATTGTGGATCTTTTTAGACCACTACTCTGATGTACACTTTCTAGTGTAATATTCATATCTTATTCCGCCTTTGTGATATGAATTGTCTGTGACTGATTTGTGTTATACTTATTTCTATATTTGTTTTCCGAAGGATTTATATAGCCACCGTGTAGTAGCTTTGAGTTTGTGTCGGTATGTCGGATTTCCTCTTGAAGTAGAATGCATGTTATATTATCTGACATATCGGTGCTCGCGCAAAGAAATTACACGGATGGTCGCTACTCAACAGCCTTATTCTCCGTGCTAGTCGACAGCATTCACCGTAATGTTCTTGGCTAGCGTGGGTATAGAGGTGGGGCGTTACAGGGTATATCCATATACAGGCTGTTTGATATTAACAGGCAAGAACACTTAAGAAAAAAAATCATATCTCTCTATTTATGCAAATTCGAACTATGACTATTGAAGGAAAGATGATTGAAGCAACATGGCATTATTGTTAAAAATAATTTCAAGGGCTTAAGCTAAATAATTATTTCAAAATATATGATTTACAGTAAAAAATCCATTTGATCCGGAAAATTCGATGTTTTTGTTTTTAAATCTTGGTTATATAAATAGGTTCATATTTAAAAACAATAATATTTAGGATAGAAATCAAGATTTTTCGTGTTGTATCGATCGAGAAATTCGAGTTGAATGAAATTGCTCATTTCGTCCAATTCTAACGATCAATAAGATAATGGTCTTCGTGATTGTAACTGGAGCTTGCTGGTAGGACAATGATCATCGAAAAAATACTAAACGAATTTTTTTATTGTCATGGCGATGGCACCACGTCGAACTAGGGTTCGAAAGTCAAGCTGGAATGACAATTTTCGCGAGGCAAATGCGTCGCCAATGGTGGATTTTGGGTGATCGCGATAGGGGGATATGGATCGTCGAAGTGTGGAGTAGCTAGGGGTAGGTCGGCAGTGGTGCCGGTGGTCCAAGGCGATGGTTAGGGTGGTTTTCCTATTTGGTTGGGTTCCTGCGAAAAATCAATTTTGCTCAATTTCGAATCGCGTCGCAATTTACTAATCTGGGTGTATCGGTCGCCTAAGTGGAGCATGGGCGACATGTCGATGACCGGAGTGATGATCGGAGTTGGCCAAACCCCTGAATTGTTTTTGAAATCTATGAACGAACCTTTGTGAAAGATTATTAAACCTTGTTTTGAAATGAAAGGGATTTTAAATGGTGTATCTTTTATATAAAAGATTTGAATTGGAAACGGGGTTGAAAGCTATTAAATCTTCGATTTAAAGATTGAATGAGTTAACCAGAATTGAAATGGGAATTTTTTTGAAAGGATGTGAATGAATCTTTGTGAAATATTGGTGAACTTTGTGAAGTAAATCTTTTTTAATGGTAATTTGTTTAAACCGTTGAAAGAAAAGTTTGAATAATAAGTTGTGACTTAATTGCAATCCCAATATCCATATGTTTTTAAATATTACGCTCATTATTCGGTTTAGCCGGAAGAGGACCTTTGTGTCATATAACCCATTCCGAACAATGATACGACGTTATGGATAACATTTGAAGACCGGTGGTGAAGACCGGGTATTTTTGGAAGCGAAAGGATAACTCGTCGAATGTCTCTGCACTGAATGGCCCCGGTATAGCGATCTCCATATGTGATGGGAAGTCCGGACGTTATTAAGGATTATCCGGATTTGCAAGGGCTTCTTCGAAAATGCCTTCGGTTCTGTTCGAACCCGGAACAGACTTGTATGGAGGTGTGTCTGACATTACACTATGAGATGTAATGCTGGTTTCTATCAAGTACATTTCTGTTTGGTGGCGGGGATTTATTCTCTTAGCTTAACACATTTCTCTGAGACGTATGAGCTCAGAGGTTATGTAGTTGATGGTTACTAGTGATACATTCCCGATTTGGTAATGTGGCATACGAAGTGTTGCTGATCATTTGTTGATCAAAGCATGACTTTGTGAAAAAGTGTAGCTTTGTGGACGAGACCTCATCGAGCCTCATAACTCGGTAATGGTCGAAACAGGAAAGATGCGGCAAGGTTTCAGGGGTCGCACCCCTAGGGTATGTCATTCCTTCTGGAAAAGGGTGGTATCATGGTATGGAGCCCAGATACTTACTCATGTAGACACTGTATATTTATTACTGTGTGATGTTTTTGATGTAGAGGTACCCTGGATAAAGGTCACAAACAACCGGGGGTGGCATATCTTTGGTGTTACTCCCGGAAAGGGAGTGCACCGGCCTTGTGTTGGCAGAGAGCTGGGTAAGTTCTCGAGGCGTCCCTCCAGAGGCGTACCCATGTGGCAATGGGAAGTTCCTTGGCCTGACCATTTGTTGGAAAATCCAAAAAAACAATATGTGCCCTGTACGGTTTTAGTTGTATAATCTGCCATGGAATGTGGCGGTAACCTGCTATTGAACATGGTAGCTATAGCAGGCATACGACGATATGTTGTATGCTGGCTAAGTTTAATATTATACTTTAGAAATGTTTTCCACTACGCACTAATAATAATATCAAATGTTTTCGCGTATCAAGCATTTTTTTCTACCATAAGGAGAAATCTCCTTCAATTCTGCATTTGCATGGTGTGTGTGGCGGGAGGCCTTATGGTAGTTTCATTTTCCAAAAAGCTGTGACGCCCCACTCCGAGAGCCTCGTTAACAAAGAGTATTACATAGATAATACTATCGGCTAACGCGGACAATAGAGTATAATGGAAGCGACCATGTGCAATCTTACCTTAACTATTCACTAAATACGTCGAAAAGTAGAAACTAAAATTCGACCTATTCAACAAATAATTAAAGCAAAACTACAATGGCTATAGGATCTATCAGAAGAAAATATAACAAATCAAATGTAATATACATCACAGAACAGTCGATCATAATATACACATACACAGATACACAACAGAGTATACAAAATAATACATGTCAAGTGGTACAGGAGACCACAATATACAGACGAGACAAAAAAATATAAATATCAGAGTTACAACAGATAAGGACTACAAAAGACGCTATAACAAAATGAAGCTAGCGAATAGTCCATGCGGAAGCAAAATAGGCTAAGTCCAAAAGCACCTAACCTGAAACATCTCGGTCTGACCCGAGTATAAAATACACGGGTCAGTCTAGATAACAAAGCAGTTAGATAAACTGAACAATAATAAACCTGCAAGGTCATACAGTATAACAAATATCTCTAGAGGAGATAACACAATCATCAACAAGAGATGAATCCTATAGAACAAGCCTCATATCATCGGCAACATATAGAAACAAAGGATACAAATATCCCAAAACAAGCCAGAAGGCAAATAACAAATACCCATAAGGTATACAAGTTCCACAAGGTAATCGCTATACTCCATGCGGCTCAAAAGGCCAACACCGAAGGGCGATACCAAGGGAATATACATATCAATGAAACATCATAAAATTTGCTCGAGCTCAGTACTGTACAAACAAGGATCCATGAGCCCGAAGACTCCAAACCCAAGTATCACCCATGCGGCACATAAGGCCAACATCAGAGCGAAACTATATAGGGCAACAAACCCGAAGGCACACACCCGAAGGCAACATACCCGAAGGCAACAAACCTAGGGAGACAGTCCGAAGACACTATCCCAGAGGCAACAAACCGTAGTGGTGAAGGTCGAAGACCCAGTACTGGACACCACTAACTGGCGGAATGTGTCACAACTCTCGAAAAGGAATCCGAAAAGTGTTAACATATGTCCCATAACCATTCGTTCGCACTAAACGGTTTACTATCCGTCAGTCCCTTTCACACTCAAAGCAGTACAAAGTTTACCTCATATCATCGATAAACCAAACCCGAAGGTCAAAACAATCAATCGAATAGGTCGAGGATTAATCGGAAAGATAAACGCACAGATTCATGGTCCGTGTTTTGCCCAACCATTTAATCACCCTTCCACTTCGTTCGAAGTGCGAAAGTGTGTGTTTTAAATAGAATTTATAAATTAGAGAAACGAACTTTTAAATGCGATTCGAGAGATTATTTTATAAAAACCCGTGGATCAAAATTAAAAGGAACCATCAAAGTCAAAACAATTGATAATCGTACATGGGATCATCATGAATCGATTCAAATTGGAAATTCAACCCAAAGTGGGCTGAAACAGCAGGTTCAGTCGACTGAACAGAGTTTTCAGTCGACTGACCCTATACCTTGAAATTATCCAGGTTTAGGAAACTTTCTGTTTCCAGGTTCAGTCGACTGTGCAGAGTTTTTCAGTCGACTGAATCATGCCTGGAAACTTTCGGGTTCCAGGTTCAGTCGACTGAACAGAGTTTTCAGTCGACTGAATCACGCCTGGGCTGTTTTTCAGCCTTATTTAAATGAAGAGAAAACTCTTCCAAAATGCAATCGGATGAACATTGGCTCTAAGGGCTTATGCCAATCGACAACCCGGCCCTATATGTTCCTCGATGCATCACCAAAACATGATTAAAACATCAAAGTTAGGATTTCAAAGACTTGAACCCAAAACACTAAAAATTGGAATATTCCCCAATTCAACCCAAACCAATTGCAAGTGCATATGAACAAGGTGTTAGGAATTCATACCTAACATCAATGAAATCAAGAG
This sequence comes from Allium cepa, assembly GCA_030765085.1. Classification (NCBI taxonomy): domain Eukaryota; kingdom Viridiplantae; phylum Streptophyta; class Magnoliopsida; order Asparagales; family Amaryllidaceae; genus Allium; species Allium cepa. The sequence continues at coordinate 597,228,868 of CM060941.1, read as the reverse complement.
AAGTAGATGTGAGTTCAAAACTCACCTTTGCACACAAAACAAAGAAGATGAAGAAGCACAATTGCAAGGAATCAACCAACTACACTCCACTTCAACACTACAAGCTTCAATCTAGAATCAAAGCAAGTATTTCTTAAGTTAGGGTTAGGAAATTACTAAAATTGAAGAGGAGTAAAGATGGAGAAGGTGGAGATGAACTTACCAATGGATTCTCTTTGATTTTGGAGCAAGAATCAAGTTACAAAGGAGAAACTAGGGCTTGCTAATTTCTATTTCTCTTTCCTTTCCCCCATTTCAGTTTTTAGCTTAAGAAATAAAATGAAATGAAGAGAGATGAGGGGAAGGGGCTGAAGTAGAAGGTTAAGTGAGTTAGCTAGCCAATGGGCTGAACCCAAATTCAAGCCCAAGTAGAAAAAGGGTCAAATTTCAACTTACTCCAAATATATCAAAGATTATACTCAAAAAGATCGCAAACGCCCTTTTGGAACCAATGGAGGTAGTTTCGAGCTCCAATTCGGCCATTTGCAAAAAGTAACATTTCGGACCAAAATCCGACTAACGACGCTATATTTAAATTAAACATCTAAATATAAAATCGTTAAATATGCGGGTTGTTACAGATCTCCCCTCCTTACAAAATTGCGTCCCCGCAATTTCTAGAGACAATATTTGTAACAACTACATACATACAACATCAAAAGAAAAAGGAAATAAGCTGGAGATGAAAAGACATACTCACCGGTTTCAAGCTAAGAAAGAAACCCCGGATAAGATCGCTCGATATACTCTCTGGTTTCCCAAGTACGGTCATTGGGATTAGCGGACCATTGAACTTTAACGAGCGGCATGTCCTTGTTTCGAAGGTGTCGCACCTCCGTGTCAAGCACGCGAATAGGTTGCTGTACAATAGATAAGTCCGGTGAGACCTCAAGCTCTTGCAAATCAGGAGAAGTAATTACAGAATCCGATTCTCGAAGACACTTCCGAAGTTGCGAGACGTGAAACACGTCATGAATGCCAGATAGATGAGCTGGAAGTGTAACTCTATAAGCCACTGGGCCAATACGTTCAGTAATAGAAAACGGTCCTATATAACGAGGAGCCAATTTCCCAGTCGTACTGAAGCGCATAACCCCTTTCAAAGGAGAAACACGAATAAAAACAAGATCGCCAATTGAGAACTCGAGAGGCTTCCTACGGTTGTCCGCGTAGGATTTTTGACGACTCTGCGCCTCTTTCATTCTCAATCGGATAAGATCAATCTTCTCGGAAGAATCACGAACAAAATCTGGACCAAGAATAAGCTTCTCTCCAGATTTTAACCAAAAAGAAGGTGATCGACATGGCCTTCCGTATAAGGCTTCGAAAGGAGCCATACCGATACTAGATTGAAAACTATTGTTGTAGGAGAACTCTACAAGAGGTAGGTGATCCTCCCAACTACCACTGAAATCAAAGATACAAATACGGAGAAGATCTTCCAAAATACGATTCACCCGTTCAGTCTGTCCGTCAGACTGCGGATGATAAGCTGTAGAAAAATTAAGCTTTGTTCCCAAAGCTTGCTGAAGACTCTTCCAAAAATGACTCGTGAATAAAGGATCACGATCACTCACAATAGAACTAGGAACATCGTGAAGTCTCACGATTTCCTTGACATACAACTTGGCCAAATGCGAAGCTGTCCTATTAGACTTAATAGGGACAAAATGAGCAGACTTAGTGAGACGATCAACAATAACCCAAATACTAGAATGACCTGATCTCGAACGAGGTAGGCCGTCAATAAAATCCATAGAAATTTGATCCCACTTCCACAATGGAATCTCAAGAGGTTGAAGAAGACCAGAAGGACGCTGATGTTCGGCCTTCACACGTTGACATGTCATGCAGTTGCTCACATAACTCGCCACATCGCGCTTCATGCCTTCCCAATAATAAAGACGACGCATATCGGCATACATCTTACTACTACCGGGATGAATGGTATACTTAGAACGATGGCAATCATCAAGAATGTCATGCCTAAGTGCAAAATCAGAAGGCACAAAAAGACGGTTCTTCTTACGAAGACACCCATGAGAATCAATGCTAAAATCTTGCAACGCCTCATCACAAGATCCAGACTCACAAAGCTGAATAAGATGCAACAATTCAGGATCACGCCGCTGAGCATCGGCCATACGATCCAATAAAATAGGTCGAGCTCCCAAACTAAATAATAGAATAGGAGAATCAGAAGATGAACCTCGATCACGAATTTCACAAAAAGATAGAGTCTGAAGAACATTCCATTCGGCAAGCATCATAGAAATAACAGCCGAATGTTTGCGACTAAGCGCATCTGCAACACGATTACCCATACTAGGGGTATACCGGATATCAAAGTCATAAGAAGCAAGAAACTCGAGCCAACGCTGTTGTCTTATATTGAGTTCCTTCTGAGTAAACAAATACTTCAAAGATTTATGATCGGTATAGAGAATGAAGCGCTCGCCCAATAAATAATGTCGCCAAATCTTCAAGGCAAAGACAATGGCGGCTAACTCAAGATCATGAGTGGCATAGCGAACTTCATTCGGACGCAGTTGCCTAGAAGCATAAGCAACTACCCGATCCTTCTGCATAAGAACGGCACCGAGACCACTACCACAAGCATCGGCGTAGACAACAAGATCATGATTCCCTTCGGGAACCACAAGAATAGGAGCATTAGTGAGAAGTTCTTTCAATGACAGAAAGGAAGCTTCACACTTGTCGGACCAAATAAAAGGAATGCCTTTCCGAGTAAGGCAAGTGAGAGGAAGCACAACACGGGAAAAGTCCTTAATGAACCGCCTGTAATAACCCGCCAATCCAAGGAAACTACGAATCTCATGCACATTCTCAGGCCTCTTCCAATTCTGAATGGCTTCGATCTTTGAGGGATCGACAGAAATGCCATCGGAAGATACAACATGGCCTAAGAACTTAACCTTATTCTCCCAAAAGTGGCATTTGGAGAATTTGGCTTTAAGCTGATGATGACGGCAAGTACTCAAGACAATTCTCAAGTGATTAGCATGCTCAGCATCAGACTTAGAATAAATAAGGATATCATCAATGAAGACAAGAACAAACTTATCGAGATATTCCCGGAATACCCGATTCATGAGATCAACAAAGAAAGCAGGAGCGTTCGTCAAACCGAACGGCATAACGGGCCACTCAAAAGAACCATAACGAGTGCAGAAAGCGGTAAGAGGTATGCTATCCTCCGCGACTCGTAATTGATGAAAACCTGTGGCAAGGTCAAGCTGAGAAAAGACCTTAGCACCACTCAATAGATCAAACATGTCATCGATCCTAGGCAATGGATACCTATTTCTGATGGTCAACTCGTTAAGCTTGCGATAATCAATGCAAAGCCTAAGAGTTCCATCAGACTTCTTCACAAAAACGACCGCGGATCCACACGGAGAAAAACTGGACTGAATTAACTGCTTGGATTCAAGCTCGAAAAGCTGCTTCTTGAGTTCCTCATTTTCCTTTGTAGACATCCTCGTGGGAGGACGACTAACTAGCTGCGCGCCTGGAATGAGATCAATGCGGAACTCAATTGCCCGTTTGGGTGGCAAACCCGAAACAGGCTCAAAAACATCAGAAAAGTCACAAGCAATAGGAATATGAGATACATCATCACCATCTCGCGAATCAAGAGAATATAAAGCCATCTCGGAATTATCCACATCCCGAAGAATAAGAGATAACTGAGAAGGCGAATCAGGATGACAAAAATATATAATTCTCTCGGAACAAATAATCCTGGCATCGTACCTCACTAGCCAGTCCATACCAAAAATCATATCAAAACCCAAATGAGAAACAACGTGCAGATTCGCACGGAAAGAAAAGCCACATAAAACAATCTCAATATCATCACAAAACAAACTAAGGGTCGCGGATCCCCCAATAGGATTCGCAATCCTTAAAGAAGTAACCATACAAGAAACATCCAAAGATAAATCATCAACGAGCTTCTTCGATACGAAAGAATGTGAAGCACCCGTATCGAAAAGAACTCGAATACTATGATCATGAAATAGAATAAAACCTTCCAAAATAGATGGAGTCATACCTTTGGATTGAGAAGGACCTCCAGAAGCATTAGCCATATTGAGCTTGCTAGATTTTGCATTAGCAGGAGCAGGAGGACAAGCTGAAACACGATGACCTTCCTTCTTGCAATTACGGCAGAAGAGAGGCTTAGGACAAGCTCGAATAATATGATCCGGAGAACCACAATTGCAACACTTTCGAACGAAAGGTGTTCCGGAAGATTGAGGCTGAGAGCTAGGACCACCGGTCTTCTTCTTCTTAGAAGGAAAAGGCTTCTTCTGAATTGGAAACGACCTCTTGTTGGGGTTCTTAGAAACCTCAACATCTACATCACTATCACACTCCTTCTCGACAGTCTCGAGATGAAGTGCCGAATCCACCAATTCCTCGAAAGAAAGCTTAAGCTGGAGCAACAAGGACTTCTTAAGATATTTCTTAAGGCCAGAAACAAACTTCAAATTCTTCTTGTAAGAAGTGCTAATAAATTCAAGACCATACTGAGATAAAGCCTCGAACGATACGACATACTCAGAAACAGAAGATTTCCCTTGCTTCAACTCAAGGAAGCGACGGGTCAATAAAACTTTTTCAGATTCAGGAACGAACTTGAGTTCAAATCGTCCTCGAAACTGAGTCCAAGAAAGAGTAGACTCATCAATTTCAGCTACAAGAAGCTCATACCAATCAAGAGCACGCTCTTGCAATAAGCTAGAAGTCACAAGAACTCGATCATGGTCAGAAAGATCCATGCGAGAGAAAATACACTCGCACGTGCGAAGCCAAGCTTGGACTTCAAGAACAGACTCGGAGCCCTTAAACGGTTTTCCTCCAAGATGAGAAAAATCACTGCACTGACGTGCAAAAGCAGACTTGCGAGGTGGAGACACTCGAGGAGGAACGGAAGGCTGAGTGCTCCTAAATAACTCCATAAACTGATCGGCGGACATATATACGCCATCGGGATGTGAGCCACTAGATTGCCCAGCATCCGAACGTCGACCTCTGCCTCTTCCAGACATAAGCTGAAAGTCAAGATAAGGAAAAGATTATTCATATGGTAGATATTTCAATATGGGATACTACGAATAATCCTAGACGTATTCCCAAATACTATCTAGCCTCGATGGAACAAAGAGACACGATGATTCAAAGATTTGTATCACTTGTACACTTTGATGTACCATAATATGTGCATCTATTCTGTATTTATCATATTTTGTTCTGAACTCAGCTCCGATACCACGCTGTGACGCCCCACTCCGAGAGCCTCGTTAACAAAGAGTATTACATAGATAATACTGTCGGCTAACGCGGACAATAGAGTATATTGGAAGCGACCATGTACAATCTTACCTTAACTATTCACTAAATACGTCGAAAAGTAGAAACTAAAATTCGACCTATTCAATAAATAATTAAAGCAAAACTACAATGGCTATAGGATCTATCAGAAGAAAATATAACAACTCAAATGTAATATACATCACAGAACAGTCGATCATAATATACACATACACAGATACACAACAGAGTATACAAAATAATACATGTCAAGTGGTACAGGAGACCACAATATACAGACGAGACAAAAAAATATAAATATCAGAGTTACAAAAGATAAGGACTACAAAAGACGCTATAACAAAATGAAGCTAGCGAATAGTCCATGCGGAAGCAAAATAGGCTAAGTCCAAAAGCACCTAACCTGAAACATCTCGGTTTGACCCGAGTATAAAATACACGGGTCAGTCTAGATAACAAAGCAGTTAGATAAACTGAACAATAATAAACCTGCAAGGTCATACAGTATAACAAATATCTCTAGAGGAGATAACACAATCATCAACAAGAGATGAATCCTATAGAACAAGCCTCATATCATCGGCAACATATAGAAACAAAGGATACAAATATCCCAAAACAAGCCAGAAGGCAAATAACAAATACCCATAAGGTATACAAGTTCCACAAGGTAATCGCTATACTCCATGTGGCTCAAAAGGCCAACACCGAAGGGCGATACCAAGGGAATATACATATCAATGAAACATCATAAAATTTGCTCGAGCTCAGTACTGTACAAACAAGGATCCATGAACCCGAAGACTCCAAACCCAAGTATCACCCATGCGGCACATAAGGCCAACATCAGAGCGAAACTATATAGGGCAACAAACCCGAAGGCACACACCCGAAGGCAACATACCCGAAGGCAACAAACCTAGGGAGACAGTCCGAAGACACTATCCCAGAGGCAACAAACCGTAGTGGTGAAGGTCGAAGACCCAGTACTGGACACCACTAACTGGCGGAATGTGTCACAACTCTCGAAAAGGAATCCGAGAAGTGTTAACATATGTCCCATAACCACTCGTTCGCACTAAACGGTTTACTATCCGTCAGTCCCTTTCACACTCAAAGCAGTACAAAGTTTACCTCATATCATCGATAAACCAAACCCGAAGGTCAAAACAATCAATCGAATAGGTCGAGGATTAATCGGAAAGATAAACGCACAGATTCATGGTCCGTGTTTTGCCCAACTATTTAATCACCCTTCCACTTCGTTCGAAGTGCGAAAGTGTGTGCTTTAAATAGAATTTATAAATTAGAGAAACGAACTTTTAAATGCGATTCGAGAGATTATTTTATAAAAACCCGTGGATTAAAATTAAAAGGAACCATCAAAGTCAAAACAATTGAAAATCGTACATGGGATCATCATGAATCGATTCAAATTGGAAATTCAATCCCAAAGGCAAAGTGGGCTGAAACAGCAGGTTCAGTCGACTGAACAGAGTTTTCAGTCGACTGACCCTATACCTGGAAATTTTCCAGGTTTAGGAAACTTTTTGTTTCCAGGTTCAGTCGACTGTGCAGAGTTTTTCAGTCGACTGAATCATGCCTGGAAACTTTCGGGTTCCAGGTTCAGTCGACTGAACAGAGTTTTCAGTCGACTGAATCACGCCTGGGCTGTTTTTCAGCCTTATTTAAATGAAGAGAAAACTCTTCCAAAATGCAATCGGACGAACATTGGCTCTAAGGGCTTATGCCAATCGACAACCCGGCCCTATATGTTCCTCGATGCATCACCAAAACATGATTAAAACATCAAAGTTAGGATTTCAAAGATGTGAACCCAAAACACTAAAAATTGGAATATTCCCCAATTCAACCCAAACCAATTGCAAGTGCGTATGAACAAGGTGTTAGGAATTCATACCTAACATCAATGAAATCAAGAGAAGTAGATGTGAGTTCAAAACTCACCTTTGCACACAAAACAAAGAAGATGAAGAAGCACAATTGCAAGGAATCAACCAACTACACTCCACTTCAACACTACAAGCTTCAATCTAGAATCAAAGCAAGTATTTCTTAAGTTAGGGTTAAGAAATTACTAAAATTGAAGAGGAGTAAAGATGGAGAAGGTGGAGATGAACTTACAATGGATTCTCTTTGATTTTGGAGCAAGAATCAAGTTACAAAGGAGAAACTAGGGCTTGCTAATTTCTATTTCTCTTTCCTTTCCCCCATTTCAGTTTTTAGCTTAAGAAATAAAATGAAATGAAGAGAGATGAGGGGAAGGGGCTGAAGTAGAAGGTTAAGTGAGTTAGCTAGCCAATGGGCTGAACCCAAATTCAAGCCCAAGTAGAAAAAGGGTCAAATTTCAACTTACTCCAAATATATCAAAGATTATACTCAAAAAGATCGCAAACGCCCTTTTGGAACCAATGGAGGTAGTTTCGAGCTCCAATTCGGCCATTTGCAAAAAGTAACATTTCGGACCAAAATTCGACTAACGACGCTATATTTAAATTAAACATCTAAATATAAAATCGTTAAATATGCGGGTTGTTACAAAAGCATTGTGGATTTCAACTTTTAAGTTCTTTTGTTGTTTTTTTTAAAGATAAAACTATGTTTGTTTGCTCATACCAGTCCCATGACTGACCCGGAGTTTATTGTTTCCTTCCTAAACTCTGGGTGCCCACAATTTTCCACACGGACAGTCTAGAGTTGGGTTTTTCAGATAGTAGGTATTGATTCAGTAGCTTTCAGCTTTCTCTGTGGAATTATTTGGAGACTTTGGATATTGAATTCTTTGGTTAGGATGACCGACCTTGCTTAGCTTTATGCAACGTGTTGGTGGTTCGAGCTATCTATAGAGATTGCTGATATTGGTGTTTCTTCTGGAGTTTCAAGTTCTAGTTGTTTCCGCTACTGGTTCATTGGGGTTTCCGCTATAGCATTTCATTGTATCTCTGATATTAATCATTGTTGTATATTTGGATATTGTATCATTGGAGTTGTATATGATATATACTATTCACTTCTTCCGCTATGTTGTACTTAATGTGTTATAAGCTCTGGCGAACCAGATTCGACGTTTGGATCTGCGGCGTTCGAATACGGGTGACGTATTCGGTGCTGATTTTCGAAGGTCGAGTCAGGGTCGTTAGACCTAATCTAAGCTTTGAAATTATAATTAAGTAAGAAAAGTTTGAATATCACCTGGAAAGTAAAATGACAGTGAGAACTTTAGATATATGTTGAAATTCAAACTCTAAAATCCTTTGTTTTTCTTTTATAACCTGAATCCTTGAATTAAATCATGAATTTTAAGAGTAAATTCATAATTTTTAGAATTGTATCAAGTGTATCGGGTTTTGTTCGAAAATTGAGTTTTGGGTCTTTACTGAGGATCAGCGGAGTTTGGGTGGTCGAGGCCACGACTGGAGGTGGCTGTGAGGTCGTTGGTCATATAAAAAATGGTAGGTGTCTTTTTATTCCACCGTAGTGGCGGCAGATCGTCATAGTAGGGTTAAAACCCAATATTTGGTCGAATCTGGAAATGGAGACAATACAGTATCTCGGGTTGATCGAGTAGCATCAGATTTTGGGGATAGCAGCTTAGAATGCTAAGGAAGATGTAGATGGCGTTGCCATGACTTCGGTGATTGGAGATGTGAGTTCGAGGCGTTTTCGGGTGAAGGTTCTGGTTCTAGTTTTCATCTGAATGGCTTGTTTCTGATTTCATGCTTGTGCTCGAGATTTGGATATTAGGATCGAGGATGTAGGCGATCGTCGATGTATGGGAAGTGTAGGCGATGGTTGGAGCTTCGCCGTGGATGGTGCATGGTGCAAGGTGGTTTTTGGTGTGTCTGGGTTTTGGGCAGGAACTGACTCGAAGTAAGGCTCGTGTGTTTGGGTTGGAGATAGGGGTTTACGCTCGAGTAATTCGAGTGAGTTTCGAGTCAAGGGTTTTTTAAACTTAAAATTTAACTAAGTTTTTAAAAAAAAGTAGGAAAGGAGAAGAACTCAGAGTGGCTCTCGAGTGATGTTCGGGTTCGACCCGAAGCAGAATTTTTTTAAACAGTTTAAAAAAGTTTCAAGTTTCTATAAAAACAAGTTTTTAAATTTAAATAAAGCAAGTTTTAAATTTTGAAATGAATCTTTTTTTAAAAAATATACTCTTTACAAAAATAAATGTTTTTGAGTAATTGATTTGAGAAAATTTTGTAACGTATTTAACTTGAAATTATTGAGTAAATTTTTAATTAATTTTAAAATCTTAATTAAAAAGATTTAAATAAGGAAGATAATGTTTAAAGTTAAATGTTTAAGGTGTTACTGATAATTAAGCCATTAATTAAGATAATGTTTTATCTTAGGTTAATTAATATTTTAATAAGTTGAGTTTTAATTAAGCTAATGAAGTAATTTTGGTATAATTAATTAATTAAATTAATGAATAATTAAGGATAAAGGATTAATTAAGTAATTAATTAAGAATAATTAATTAATTTAATTAATTAATGATTATGATTGATTAATTAATGATTAGAGATTAATTAATTTGTAATTAGAAATTACTTAATTAAGCAATTAGAGGTTGATTAATTTGTAATTAAGAAGTACTTTATTAAGTTTTATTAATTAATAATTAAGAGATAATTAATCCACAATTAAAGATTAATTAAAGATTAATTAAAGGTTAATTAACTATTATTAAGAATTAATTAACTGGTATTTAATGATTGATTAATTTGTTATTAAGGGATATTAATTAATAATTAAGGTTAATTAATTGATAGTGAAAGAATAATTAACTTGTAATTAAAGATTAATTAATTGGTTATAAGGTAATTACGGGATGAATTACCCAATTGTAAATAATACAATGAATTTGATTAATTTAAGTTAATTAATTTGTTAATTAATTAAAGATAACCATTTGAGGATTGATTAAGTATAGATACTTAATGAAATTGATAAATGTAATTACTTAGTGAAGTAATTAATGGCTAACTACTGGATGCAATTAACTGAAGAATGGAAGTAGTTTTGGTTTAATTACTTTGTGTAATTAATAAGAAAGATAATTACCGAGTAGAAGTGATTAAGAATTAATTACTTTGTGTAATTAATTTAAGAATTAATTAATAAAATTTATTTAGAAGCTAATTAAGGAATGTAATTAGTTAAGGATAGTTAGTTACTAAATATGATTAATCAAGTTGATTAATGAATGTAATTAATTTAAGATTAATTATTAAATATGATTAATAATTAATTTAAAGAAGTAATTAAGGGATCATTAATTAATATAATTAATAAAAGTAATTAAGGGTTGATTAATTAAAGAATAATTAATCTGTATAAGTGATTTTAGGTTATTAATTAATGTAATTAATTAAGGATTAATGTAATTAATTATAGTTGATTAATTAATGAAGTAATTAAAGGTTAATTACTGTAATTGTTTGTGGATAATTAATTTGCGTAAATTAATCAAGGCTAATTACTTAAAGTAATTAGAGAATAATTAATCAAGGATGATTAATTAAGATGGATATTTAAAGGATGATCAATTAATTAAAAGACTTGTAATTAATTAATGGTTGATTAAGCAGAGTTAGATGATTAATTCTTAAGTAATTAATTTAATTTAAGTTAATTAAATTAATTGTGATACGAATTAATAATGCTTGCTTACGGATGATTATTTGTTGGATGTCTGAATTGGATGATATCTATTGGATGATATGCTGTGATATTCTGTGATATGATATTGGATATATCAATGAAAAGTGTGTGATATTTATCTGTGTAAATGCTGTGTGAATTCAAAGTATTGAATTGAATTAAATTATTTAAACTATTAAACAACTTGGCCTTTAAGATACGCTTGGATTTCGATGAGACCGGGATCGGGTATCAAATTTGATTATCCGAAACCACATTGATCTAAGTTAAATGATAAGTCGTGACATCTCAAAGTGAAGATCGAGGTAGAGTTTCAGAGTGCAAGGGTTATTGTCGTTAACTCCGAGGGTGATTCCAAAATGAGTGTAACGAGATAATGCCTTCGGTTTCGTTCGAACCCACAACGAACTTGTATGGATCGAATGCTTTCAGAACATCGTCAAGTGGACAATGAGCATTCTAAGATAGATGTGTTCTATAAAGGTAATCGTAGTCTCAAGCCTCATCCACTGGGATTGGCTAAAATAGGGGAGGTGCATTAAAGCTAAGTGAGTCGCTCTTAAGTAGGATAAGATCTTCCCCTGTCTAGAGTCCCTTTTTATTCGGCTGTGTGGGCGGTTGATAGGTAGAACCGCTGGGGTTGTCTAATTTCGGACTGTCCAATAAGCGATGGTTTCGGCTTTGTTTCAGGAGATGGGGAGGGATCCTCGGTACGTTGATCTAGGCCACGTACTATGACAGGCGGTACCGCAGTAGCCCCGCCATTGTATGGAAATCCAATCTCCAATAAGTAGACTTGATTGTATAACCCACTTTATGGCTAGTATGATGGAATTTAATCATGTAACAATTTCAGCTATGTGAATATTTACTTGAAAACTCTAGACCCTATTATAATATAAACAAATTTTCTATCAAATGTTTGGTTATCGTAGGGTGAAAACTTTTCTATGTTTATGTGTGGGAAGTCTTACGAGATACCTTTTCTTTCAAAGGTTTTCAAAGTTAAACAACTTTAACCCATTTACTCACACCAGACCCATGTCCGACCTGGAGTTTATTTCTGCTTTCTTAAACTCTTAGGTACTTAAATTTTTAAAAGTAGCCAAGGGATTCAGGTTTACTTTGACGAATTCTAGAGGAGATTTGGAGTAGGAGGCTTCAGCGTGTAGAGATATAGTAATTCTGCTGTGTTGATCTCCGTGTTAATATTTGTGTTGTATCTTGAGTTGTATGTTAGGCAGGTGCTTATAACTGTCTAATTTGTGATATAAAGTTGGGTAACTCTGATAGATGTTGTACACTATGTAATATCTATGTGATTAATATATTTTATCCATCCTGCTGTGAGATTATGATATTGTTTAGTTCTTTCTTTTCTATCTCTTCCCTTTTCTATCCCTTACTTTCTTATAAATGATTCGTCTTTCTGTGGAGTTAAAGACGGGTCGTTACATAACCACGCTAAACCAAAAATAAGTTCATTATTAATACAACAAATATGCCTGTAAACATCCGCATTAAGAGGAATTAGAAATTTAAAGTAATAAGTACAATAAACTGTAATAGTCGGAGAGAAAGAAAGAAAGGTTAAATAAACAATTGATGTAGAAAAGAAATGAGAGTTATGAGAATTTGAATAGTCGAAAGGTTGTAACTCCAGAAATAAATAAGCATTGAACGAGCAATGAATGAAACAGATAAGAATTTAAATAGTCACAAAAAAATAAATGGAACTGATTAATAAAATGTGTCAAAGTAATTATGAGGGAATAAGGAAAGAACTAAAGTGTATAAGACATATAGAGTAATAAGAGACTTGTAATTTAATGGTGTAATAGGAAAAATAATCAAATAAGGAATTAATTCCTAATTAGAGGCATAATAAGGAGTTACCTTATATGGCCTCAACTATTAAATGTCTGGGATGGTATATGTATATGGGTAGTATACATATAAAATATGACTAAGTTATAGAGATGCGTGGTTAGTCTAAAGTTACATGGAAGTCTGCCTAGTCAAATCTGGCTACCAATGGGGTGACTTTTGCGGACTAATGTGGGACATCATCTATAATAAATAACCCTTGTGGACGCGAGGTTAGTCCCAATTATGTGGGGTAAACTGCCCAGTTAATGTCGCTACAAGTACTTACGAGTAGTTGGGCTAATGTGAGACGTCACAGTTTAAGTTATATGTGATTATTATGCTATGAGTACGTAGGAGGAACGTTTAACAAGGGGTCCGCTTTTGGTTAGATTTATTAAGTGGCTATTGTTGGGTCCACCTCATTCCAAGGAAAAGTATTTAGTGACGTAATAGGATTCCTTATGATGTCAATTAAGGAGAACCGTGTAGGGGCCCACCTTGGGGTTAGGTTTTAAATGACAGGGACTACCTATTTTATAGGTCTTAAATGGTCAAAGTCTGCATAATCCTCAGAGATAAATTATTAATTGGTTTGGGGTACTCTCTCTCATGTTGTAGGTGATAGTGCATTATAATTCTTGACTAGAATAGCATTCGGGCTTATAGAGGAAACTAACGGTATAGTTAAGAGCGGTAGATGCAAGCAGTTAAGTTATGTGTTAGTAAACCGTGTGTGGAAGTTAAGTGGTCCCTAGGACGGATTGATTTAGGATAATCGTTACATTGGTACTAGAAGCCGACCCGCTTGGGATTGGGGGATTAAATGGGCGTTGGGTCTGCCTCTTTCGTAGTTAAGAAGTATTAAGTAGTCGGAAATCTTTGGGTAGTAAAACACTTAGAATTATATACATATGTATATAGGGATATTTATATATGTAGTTGTGCCTTAGGTAAGGATAAAAATATCACACGTGCAAATATTAACTAAATAATAGACATAATGTAAGAAGCCTAATTTTTGATAACATTACTCAGGAGATTTAATTAAATAAATTAAGTAGAATAATGTAAAAAGTAAGAGATAAGGAGATTGAAACTTGAATTAATCAATGAAGGGCGGTGCCTAATGAATTAACAAATGGGATTGAGAATGGGTTTTGGGTAATTAAGTCACATAAGGGTATATTAGGAATTTCCGCCCCTAGCTTCCATCCTTATATATATTTCATTCCTATCTCATTCTTCTCACTCATGTCATTTTAAAACGCAAAACAAAAGAGAAGAAACGGTTGGCCATTAAGAGGAAGAGAAAATTCAAATTTAAAAGATAGAGATTCAAACTTAAGGGAAATCAATCTCAATCCAATTTTCTTATCTAAATCAACGTGAATAATAATTCCATCTCTATTTTGGTCTAAATCATATGTTTTCGTATTTAAAGGATAAATTCGTTTTTATGATATATTAGATGATGATATGTTTGATTCATAATTTATTTGATTTAAACAAAGTTGTTTAAAAGGGATTTAGCACAGTTTTAGATCAAAACTGAGATTAAACGATGTTTAAATGCCACGGAGAAATTTTATGTTATGAGAAACACGATTTTGGAGTTGGGCTTCAATTTTGAGAATTTTCAAAGCTATGGAAAGATTGTTATGAATTTTCAAGGGAAAATATGGTTATTTGGGTCTATAATTTATTTTGGAAAATATATTAAGAATTTTGATCTATAATTTGATATGATAGCTAACATGATTACAGTGAATTTCTGAAAATTTTGGGGATTTTTCCAAAGTGATTTTCTATGCAAAATAAATTGTTTTTGAAGAGGGGCTTCTTTGCAAAAATGGAATAGCTAGTTCGATAAACTTAACCATGGTTTAGATCTGGATTAGCGGTAGTTATTTTTGAAAAAGAATTTGAATAAGTTAAGGCAACCAATCTGGTGTTGACATGTGACATGTTAGTTAGAGAAAAGTTTACTTAAACAAGAATTAAACCTGGTTTTGCTCAGAAATGTGGTTCCGCCTACTTAAGAAAGCGGCTTTCGACATAGTAGCTTTAGCCTTTATCCTTGATGAAACCAATTATGCCGAAACCAGCACACAAGGTATCACTATGATGGTACGCTGTGGATTGGAGATAGGCGGAAAGTAGGGTGTCAAAAGCATAGCTTCCGAAGGAGTTGAAACCTTGGTTTGTTTTTAATATGAAAAGCGATTGCCTATGTTTTTTTTAAAGCCTTTGACAGGGTCAAATCATAAGGTTTCGAAAGAGGTTATAAAGGGTTTCAAAAGGGGTTGACATTAACTTATAATTGCTTTTGACTGGGTTCCTAACTTATAACATAATGTTTTGAAAGAAAGGGTTTCAACCTAGTCGATACCCTGCTGTCGTTTTATAGCCTTTCGATGGTATTGAAGATCAATGCTGTCGGAAGGTACTTTGTTTTATAAAGTTTAAGCCGCTTCTTATAGCTTTCGAAAGGAGTTAGGGGTTTCATAGGTGAAGGTTTCGAAAGGGGTTTTAACGCCAACCTTCCAATGTTTTACCTAGATATTTTATGCTTTCGAAAGAGATGGTGCCGACGCCATCAAGTTTTCCCTAATATTTTATATGATAAAGGATGGTTTCGAAACAAATGCTTTCAACTATGTTCACTTTGACTCAAATTATGTTTTAAGTGTAAACCTAATGCTTTCGAAAGGGGTACTTTCAATGGTTTCGGAAGGGTTACTTCTATAAGTGTCGAAAGGGGTACTTTCAGCTAGTTTCCAAG
This sequence comes from Allium cepa, assembly GCA_030765085.1. NCBI lineage: Eukaryota > Viridiplantae > Streptophyta > Magnoliopsida > Asparagales > Amaryllidaceae > Allium > Allium cepa. The sequence continues at coordinate 597,213,129 of CM060941.1, read as the reverse complement.
TCACTGAAAACTATGTCAGAGACAGGTTCATGGTTATCCCCTAAAAACTATGCGTAAAGAATGATGTTAGATAGACAGGTTCATAATAAGCCCATGAAAACTATGACTGGATACTAGTAGGGCTAGTAGGTTTGTGGTTAGTCCATGAAAAGATATCTGGATGAAATATCGACAGAAGTCAATAGGTTCATAGTCAATCCATGAAAACGAGGGTAAGAAGAAAGGATATTGGAGTTACCAGTAGGTTCCTAATCAACCATGAAAACTAGGATAATAGTAATATTGGAGTTACCAATAGGTTCATAGTGATCCCATGAAAACAACGTAATTGGAGAGGGAGTCCTTAAATGTTTAACCGGTTATTAGTCAGCCCATGAAAATTAATGGGTTAATAGTAATCTTAGAATCTATAAATTGAGACAGATACTCTAAATTGTGGACATGGGTAATCTAGAATTAATTCAATTATTTGCATATCATCATATTATATTGTTTTGAATTGTTTTAACCATTGTGAATGTAGGAAACAAAGTATGTGGTTTTGTAAAGGTTTTGAGATACTAGTGAGTGGAAATCCATTCCGCTAAGTGGCATGGTCTCACTAGATATCTAAATGATTGAGATGGTAGACTATTACTTGTACCAGACTTTATGTCCGACTCAAAGTTTATGTTTTTCCCTCATACTCTTAGGTATGAGTAGTTTGAGAGTTAAGGTTTTTAGGTACTTGTTATGACGAATAAGCTTCCGGAGACGTGCAGAAGGTATGATAGATATTTAGAGTTCTCTTTCTTTTGATTCCGTTGTGTTGATTGTAATGGCAAAGCTGTTATATTAACCTGTATATACTCTGATCGTCCCAAGAGGCATCTGCATATGTCGCTTTGGGCGTATATTATAATAAATATATTTTCTCTGAACATGATTTGCAAATTTAGGATTATGTAATGAATTGTAAATACTTTGGAATGAAATGTGATTTGGTTTGAAGTTGAGGATTAATAAATATATTAAAATAAATATATTTCTGTATATCAATGAATTTAACACCGCCGTATTTGGTCGTTGCGGATTAATAACTATAGAGGACTGCAGCATTCGTAACCATTAGTTTGGGACTCCAAGTAGGGGGATGCTACAAGTTGGTATCAAAGCATAGGTTTATGGAGATTTTCAAACATAATTTAATGAAATTCCAAATTTGATCGGGGTTTGGGTTAACCCTATAGTAACGTACTTGTATTCGATATATGTACGTGTATATATATATAAGTACATGTTCCCCTCTCTCTTAGACCGTTTTTCTGTTTCTTACTAAGGCCCGTATGTAGATTTACGAGAAAGAAGATATGGAAGCAGGAAACGGAAAATGAAATCTAGGCGGAGGAAGCACCACAACTAACATAATTGCTCGACCTAGTACCAGGAAGAACCAAGATCGACAGTCTAATGCTAATCCAAACGCTGAAGCCAATGTAGGTGTTGGAAATCCGCCAGTAGATGCGGGAATGGTATATCAGTTGTTGGCCAATCTTTTGCAAGTTGGAGCTGCCAGTAATGTTGGAGGAGCTAATCCTGTGACTCCAATTAGGAATAACTATGCTAAGCTAAGTAGAGACTACACCAGTTTGGGTGGAAAACCGTTTGTTGGAACAGAGGATGTTGTTAAAGTAGAGAATTAGTTATTGATTTATAAGAGGATATGTACCGATCTAGGCTTAAATGATGTGCAAAAGAGAAGGTTAGCTTCTAGACAGTTGCAAGGGGCAATGTTTCACTAGTGGAATAGTGTTATTGCCAGAATTTTGGAGGAAGAATTGACATGGGTTGATTTCAGGAGAAGGTTTGAGCAGAAGTTTTTGTCTGAAGTTGCTTGGTGTGCATTGATGAGAAAGTTTATGGATCCGGTTTAGGGTGAGATGCCAGTGGTCGAGTATGCTGCTAAGTTTGATGAGATGTCTCGATATGGATAGGCTTTGGCTGACACTAATGTCAATAGGAATGAAAGTTTCATTCGAGGATTGAGACCTGAACTTGTTAGGACCACTATGACCCATATTCGAGATCCTTCTAATGTGGCGGTGGAGATGGCTATTCGCAACGAAGCGGTTCTTGCTATTTTAGCGAAAGAGAAGGCAGTTGAATCCCAGGGTTCTCAGGGAAAGAAGAGGAAATTCTTTAAGAAGAAGAGAGCGTAGAAATGGGATGCTGCCAAGAAGCCAAAGGATGATCTGGTTCGCTACAAATGTGATAAGAAGGGTCATTATGCTAAAGAGTGTCGGCCAGGTAAGGGAAGAAAGATACAGACAAGAAGAATGTAAAGTGCTTTAACTGTGATCAAGTGGGGCAATACAAGAACCAGTGTCTAAAGCCAACTAGGGCGGACAAGGGAAAGGTTTTTCTTGTTGGAACATCAGCTAAGCCTACTACAGCTGATAAAGGGAAGACTGAGATAAAAGGTATGTTTTTTATTCAGAGTATATCAGTTAGGATAACTTTTGATACTGGTGCATCGCATTCATTTACAACCCAGTGTTTGGTTGATAGGTTATGCTTTGAGCCCACATACCTTGTTACTTCCGTAAGGGTTGCGAATCCAATAGGAGGGTATGCAACTCTGGGGATAAGATGTGACCAGTTAGAACTTGATTGTTAGGTCAAAAGTTTGCAAGCACTTTGTATGTGTACGATTTTGTAGATTTTGAAATCATTTTGGATATGGATTGGTTGAGGAGGTATGAGGCCAGGATATTCTTCCAGGATGGAGAGATATCCTTGGGACACCCAAATAGTCATAATCGTATTATATTCTCAGTAGATAATTCTGACCAAAGTTGTTGTGCTTTGTTAAGTGCAATGGAAGTGAGTGAAGAATGAAGTCAAGTTCGGATAGCAAGGGAGTATGCAAATGTGTGAGCCAGTTATAGGGCTACCACCGAAATGAGCTGTTCAGTTTCGAATAGATCTTGTGCCAAAAACTGAGCCTGTAAGTATACCACCTAGAAGTATGACACCGACAGAGGTGAAGGAACTAAAAGTGCAACTAGTGATCTTGAAGGAAGGAATTTTATTAGGCCAAGCAGTTCTCCTTGAGGAGCGGCCACGGTATTCGTGAAGAAACCAGATGGATCGTTGAGGATGTGTATCGACTATCGTACGCTGAACGAAAGTATAATAAGGAATAAGTATCCTTTGCCAAGAATTGATGATCTATTCGATCAGTTGAGTGGAGCTAAGGTGTTTTTCCAGTTGGATTTGGTGACGGGGTTCCATCAGTTGAGAGTGGCAGAGGACAGAATTCCTTTGACGGCGTTTCAGACTAGATATGGTTCGTATGATTGGTGAGTGATACCATTCGGTTGACTAATGCACTTGCTTACTTTGTGGATTTGATGAATCGAGTCTTTCGAGAGTATTTGGATAGCTTCATGTTGGTATTCATAGATGACTTTTTATATACTTTAAGGATGAGAGAGAGCACGAAAATCATCCTAGAGTTGTGCTAGAGACGCTGAGGGAAAATCAGCTAAAGGCGAAGTTTTTCAAGCATTATTTTTGGAAGAAAGAGGTTAAGTTTTTTGGTCATGTGTCTTCAAAGAAGGGATTATCAGTCGATACAAGTAAGATCGAAGCTGTGAACAATTGAAAGAGGCCTGAGACAATGACCGTGATCAGAAGTTTTCTTGGATTTGTTGGCTATACTGGAGATTCATCAAGGATTTCTCAAAAATAGCAGTGCCTTTAACTAAGTTTGCCAGGAAGGAAGTGAAATTTATGTGGCTCGACAAATGTGAGGAAGCATTCCTTAAGTTAAAGCATTTGTTAAACAATGCTCTAGTGTTAGTAGTTCCAGATGGCAACCAAGGGTTGGTAGTACACATAGATGCGCGTGGGACAGGATTGAGAGCGGTGTTGATGTAGAAGGGAAAGTCATTGCTTATGCATCCAGGCATTGCACGGAGTAAGATATCATACTCATGACTTGGAGTTGGCAGTGGTGATTTTTTCTTGGAAAATTTGAAGGCATTATCTTTTGGTGGAGAGATTTGAGTTATATGCCGACCATAAATCTTTAAGATATCTATTCTCTCATAAGAAGTTGAATATAAGATAGCACAGGTGGCTGGAATTTTTGGTTGCTCATGATTTTGGTATAGAGTATATGTAACGTTTCGGATTTTTCGTTGCCGAAAAACCGAAATGTTAGGGTTCAAGAAGAAGAAAAAGAGAGAAGAAGAGAGAAGATAGTAGAAAATAGAGAGGAAAGAAAATAAGAGAATAGAACGGGACAGAAAGAAAACAACAACTGAACAACATCAGAATCTCACAATCGCAGCGGAACAACATATAATAGATAAATGAATAATCTTTAAACAAAGAACTATATCAGTTATTACATTACATTACATTTCATTTCATCATATCATCAGAGTGTACAACAACAACAACAAACAACGGGAAAAGAAAATACTATACTAGTAATACGCCATGCCATCCAGTTTGCCTCCAGCAACTCATGAATTCCAGAATATCCTGATAAACCTAACTCTTGACTGCCCGTGTGGAAATTGGTGGGCACCCAGAGTTTAGGAAGGAAAACAATAAACTCCGAGTCAGTCATGAGACTGGTGTGAGAACTCAAAACAGTTTATTTATCTTTAAAATAAAAATAGAGGAATATTTTTTAAAGTCAATTCGCAATGCTTTTTTAAAAATGAGACTACCATAAGGCCTCCCGCACACACACACATAATGCAAACGCAGAATCGGAGGAGATTTCTCCTTATGATAGTCAAAGATGTTTGATACGCATTAAAAAGAACATTTGATATTATTACTAGTGCATAGTGTAGAAATTATTTCGAAAATAAAGATATAAATCTTAGCCAACATACGACCATTATCGTATGCCTACTATAGCTACCATCTAAACAGTGGTGACCACCATAAGTGAATGGCAGGTTCTACAACTAAAACCGTACAGGATTTTGTATTGGGAATTGGATTTCCAACAAATGGTCAGGCCAAGGAACTTTCCATTGCCACATAAGAACGCCTCTGGATGGACGTCCCCGAGAACCAAACCGGATCTCTGCCAACACAAGGCCGGGTTACCCCTAACTGAGTAACAACTAACCGAGTATGCCATCCCCCGGTCCTTTGGGACCTTTAACCGAGCGCTCGTAATCAATTCACACAATCATAAAGTGTTTTCAACATGAGTAAGTATCTGGGCTCCATACCATGAAACCGCCCTTTTCCAGAAGGAAATGCACATACCCTAAAGGGCGCTACCCCTCATAACCTTGCCGCATCTTTCCTGTTTCGACCATTTCCGGGGTGTGAGGCTCGACGAAGTCTCGTCCACAAAAACACACTTTATACAAAGCCGTGCTTTAGGTCAACAAATGATCATAGAAATGATCACCAAGATAGACGATCAAATAAATGATCCTATCACAAATAATCAACATAATGATCATTTCACATCAACACTCAGCATGTCACATTACCAAATTGGGAATATATTGCTGATAACCTTCAACTACATAACCTCTGAGCTCGTACGTCTTAGAGAAAGGTGTTAAGCTAAAAGAATAAATTCTCCGCCACCAACAGAAATATATTTGAAAGAAATCGACTTTATATCTCAATTTGTAATGTCAGACATACAATCCATACAAGTCTGTTCCGGGCTCGAACAGAACCGAAGGCACTTACAAAGAATTCCTTGCAATTCGGATATCCACTAATCACGTCAGGACTTCCCATCACATATGGAGTCTCTATACCGGGGACCATTCGATGCAAAGACATTCGACGAGTTGTCCTTTCGCTTTCAAAAATATCCGGTCTTCAACACCGGTCTTCAAATGCTATCCATAACGACATATCACATATTCAGAATGGGATATATGACACAAAGGTCCTCTCCCTGCTAAACCGAATAGTGAACGCAGTATTTCAAAAAAAAATAAGTGTGGCATTCAATTTCAAGCAAATCACAACAAATACCTATTTAAAGGTAAATATTGATAGTCCGTTATTGAACTATCAATAGATATGCAAAAAATCAGCAGAATCCAAATAATTTTCCAAATTATTTATTTTCCAAAAATATCTTTACAAGATATATAATTTCAATACCTCAAAAATAAAGCAACGTTTATTTTTAAACAAATTCCACTTTCTTTTATAAATTCCATAGTGAATTTATACTTCCCAAAATATCTATGAATATACGTTTCAATTCGATTTCTAATATTCATTTTCAATTTATCTTTAAAAAGATAAATTCTCAAAATATTCACTTTATATTGGAAAACATTTCCATACTTACTTATTCATAAGTAATTCACAAATCTTTTTATTTTCTACACTTGGAAAATATTCAATATACTTAAATCGAAATTAAGTATATATTTCATTCTTTAAGGAAATCATTCTTTTAACCATATTTGTTTGGGCCAAAACGAATGTTACGTAAAACATCGTTACGATAACCCAAAATCACTAGTATAGGGATTCGAAATTAAAATCGATATATAAATCCCAATACTATACAAACATTTCCTTTCGAAAATCATTTACTATAACAACAGTGTTATAGTCCACCATTTCCTTCTATTTCTCGAAAACGTCTATTTCAACAATGAATGTTGAAATCTATGGTTTCGAATCTCAACACGTTTTGAAAACATCGTTAGATTGTTTTAATTCTATTTAAAACATCACATTCAAAACAATTTCTTTAACATATTATTCACTATTCAAAAACGTGAATATACTACGTTAACCAATTTCATCCTTTCTATTCATTTTATTTTAAAGGATTATTCACTGTCTAAAACGTGAATATAACTCCATTAATAAGTTTCAACAATTTTCTTATCAAAATAAGTCGTTTGCGAATTTATAAAACAACGTTTATAAATTCCATTTCTATTTGTTTTATAACAACTTCCTTTTATAAAATCCTTTATTAACCTATTCAATTTATATCTCAATGATATACTAAAAATTCATATTATAAGTCAAATGCTTATAAAACGATTATTTTACAAAATCGTTCCTTTTAAGACTTTCCAAATTATAAATCTTATAACTTATAAGATTCATTTATTTATCAAAAATCCATTCTTCAAATAACTTTACAAATTTTATAAACCTACTGCTTATAAAATTCCATTTATAACTTCACCGTTTATAATTCTATAAATTTCGTTCATTTACGAAATTTATTCACAATTCATTCTAACACTTATAAAAACTTGTTTTATAATTCCAATATTTTAATTTAAAAATATCCATCTTATAATTCTTTTATATAAATCAATTTATATCATTCTTTTTAAAAATGTCTTAACTCCCTTTATAACTTCACCATTTTGATTTATAAAATAATCAATTTTATAAATCCTATATTTCAACTTTTATAATAAATTCAGAAATCCCAATTTAACTATTTTATAAAATCCTTAACCTATATTTCTCAAAAATAAATCTTTAATCGTATTTCTCAAAATCATAATTTTTATAACTTTAAAAATTATAACGTTTATTTATTTAAAATGGATCAATTCCAAAAATATTTTATAAATGTATACTTTCAAAAAAATCACTTTAGAAATCTCTTAAAATAAAAATCGTTATTTTTGAACTTCAAAAATTGGATCCGATGATGCAACACATCAAATAGTCAATCACGACTTTCCAAAATCATATATCGATATGATAAACAATCAAATATCACAATATCTGAAATTACATAAATATTTGTGAGGAATCCAGTTGGATCCCTCCAACCTGTTTCCCTGCATCCACAGACATTAGCACAATACCAATTCCGTTTCAAGACGGAATATCGCGGTATATGGGATTTTATAAAATATTATCCGCTTAATAACAGCGCAATAGGGTCTCATCCGCTATACAATGCGGGAAATCAATCAACTGCAATATATACATATGCCAATATATATATATATTGCTATATGCTAATATAATACCAATTCCGTTTCAAGACGGAATATCGCGGTATATGTGTGTAATAAATAACCTCCGCTTACTAACGGCGTATAGGGTCTATTCACATCCAATATATATATATATATAACAATCATCATTCATGCATTCAATCAACACAACTAACAATTTTAAATCTAACTATTTAAAATTTAAATAAATCCTTTAGAGTGAGAAGTTCTCACCATTGCTTTTATTTGCAATCCATTTCCTTTCAGCTTGTTTCCTTCATTTATACCTTGTATAAATATTTATACAATTCATTAATATTCGAAACAAATCGAATAATAAATTTTCATTAGATAATTTCGATTCATCGGCAATTTCTTTTTAATAGTTAAATTAACTGATAGTTTTATTTAAACCAGTTTCTTCTTTGAAAATTTTATTTAACTAAAATTTAAACTCCCTTTTTAATAAATTGTTTTTGGCTTTCAAACAATTTCTTTTTAATACTTTGATTTAACAAAAATTAAATTCAAAGCTATTCTTTATAAATTCAAATCTTTTTTTTATATATATATATTTATATTTGAACTAATCTCCTTTTATAACTTTATTTTTTAGTAGTTAAATTGACTTAACAGATAAATAAAATAAACTAACCACCAACATTTTTTCTTTAACTACGTTCATTATTTTCTGTTAACTAATTATTTATTTAAATAATTTTCCTTTAATAAAATATCTTTTAGTCACTAAAACAAACAAATAAATTTTGTCAAGCTAATTAATCCTTTTATAAATTTCTGTTAAATAAATTTATTTAACTAAACATTTTAATTTCAAACTAATGCTTTTAAATTTTAAACAAATGACTTGTATTATTTGATTTTATTTTGAAACAACATACATACTGTATATATATTGAATGGAAACATTTTTTTTTATCTGTATATAAATTAAATTTTGAAAAAACAAAAAAATTTAAAATTACCTCACTGCCTATTGCAACCCAAAACCAACATCACCAAATTCCACGACCTCGATAGCTTCATCGAACTCGAACATACGGCCTCACCTCGCTTCGATCGAGTACCGCCGCACCTTCGCCTCACCATCGCGAGTTGCCCCCATCTCCAGCCGCATCCCGTGCGAGCTAACCTGTCTTCGAACGCGACATGAAATCGCGTGCTCGCCTGCCCTGCTCGCGAACGAACCCTAGCCATCATCGATTTGCGTGCGCTTCACCTGTAGATGCTTGAACCGCCGCCGCCCCCATCATATTCGAGTCGACACACGACCCTGAACCCACGCGCCTCCACTTCATGATGCTCGCGCGATCGATTTGATTTAGGGCTTCGGCCTCTTTTAATTTGGAAATTAATATAGAGAGTGTCGGCCATTAATTTTCTTCTGAGATTTGATTTTGAATAATAAAGGAAGAGGGGAAGAGAACGTGAATATTTAAAAACGACCAGGCATAGTTTGCACGATTTCATCTCATGCTTGTAGGCGCGATTGTAGGATGAAAGGGAGGAGAAGACACGATTACGTGATTTTTAGGCGTGATTCAAGGGATGCTGTCGTTTATTTTACATTTAAATTTAAATTGAATTCGATTCAATTTTAACGCGTTTACTCACCGTGTGCTCACATACCAACTCCGAAAAATACGAAATTTGAAATCCGAGAATAATTCAATATTACGGACCCAATGGAACTGGTTTCGTCGAATTCCTAGACTGTGCCTCGGACGGCTATTTTTAAATATCGATTCAAACGATATAATTTCCAAATTGAACAAATCACTTTCAAATTCAATTCTGAAGCTTCTATAATCTTCAACATTATCAATATGAATTTTACAAGCCTTTGAAATATTTTTAATCGGCTTAAAATTGAAGGTTCAAATTTTTATTCAACTTTCAATGGATTAAATCTATAATTTAATCGCCAAATTCAAAGTTATATTGAAAATTCAACCTAAACCATCATTCAAATATTTAAAATTAATTAAATATTTTCAATTTAAATTGTTCAAAATTCTGGGTCGTTACAGTATACCCCAGGGAAAGGTAACAAAGTAGTAGATACTCTTACCAGAAGACGTCAGAATGTGGTGTTGGCTATGTTGGCAGAATGGAATGATTAAGAAGCTTTGGCCAATTGTGGCGTGCAATTAAGATCGACTGCCAGTTTTAGTCAGAGTACTGCCATGTTATCTATAACACCCCGCATTTTTATAAAATTTAATGAATAAATGATAAGCAATGAAAATAAATATTTTTGGAATTATCGAAATACGGCTTCGAAACTTGTAGCATTACATCCGAGGCGATTTTTCCGATCAGTTTCCATATATAACTTATCAAAATCCAAGCCAATATGAAGAAGTTAAGAACGAAATGAGAACGAGTTACAAAAAGAAAAAATAATAATAATAATTAAATATACGTGTATGGGCCGACCAGGTGGTCGACCTAATTAGCCCAATGGTCGACCGCACGGTCGACTGGTGGCTTTGGGCGGTCGACCGCCCGGTTGACCCACGTAGCGACCCAGATGAATTTTCGTCCAGGTACCCACCAGTGACGTAAAAAAAATTTAAGCGATATGAGCCATACATTCTTCAATCCGATTCCAGATCGTGCTATGACATGGTAGCTCCAGATTCAATCCAACAATCCAACGTCTGAGATCCCCAAGCTCCCCCATAAATAGAACCCTAGGCCTAACTCTTTTCTCACAATTAGATTTTCTCCCAATAGGTTCTTGGCCTAAGGCTAAACCCTAAATAGAAAATATTTCTTTGGGTCCTTGGCCAAAAAGCTGGACCCTAAAAAAGAAAATATTTCTAGGAAGATCTTCTAAATTTAAATATTATGGATCATGGAGGGGGATCCAGAAGGATCATACAGCCAAGTTGAGCATTAGCAAAGCTAAGGATGACAAGGGAGTGGGTTTAATTATATTCTTTTACGTTTATAATATATATTATCGTTGAATTTCCGTTAGATAATTTATTCCAATAATTAGTTAGTTTTACAAACATTGTAAAAAAATTATATTTAATTAGGCTTGACAGCTATAAAAGGCATAGGCCGAAAAGTAAGAAATTTAAAGTTATTTACATCTATTTTGAAAGTCATAATTTAGCCTTAATACTGGTTCCTTTTATTCCCTTTTTACGCGAATAATATAGTTAGAAAGAGAATTCGTGGTTATGGATTGAAATACTAGACTTTACAGAAGTAGGTGTAAAATAAGAAAATTGGAATAAAGTTAGAAAAGTGGAATTCTGCAATAAATTACGCTGAACGGAAATAATAAATTTATCTCATAATTTAATTTGAGGAGTAAGTTATATATTATTTGGTTGGTTTAGAAACTTGAATACATTTCTATAATTTAATAATTAAAAGATAACGATAAGCGTAACTGCAATAATAAAAAGAAAGAAGAAGAGAACTAGTGTAAAATAGAAGGAACACTGTATTTTACACTATCCTAAAATAATAAAAGAAATATCTTGCAGTTACTTATTATTGTTTGTAGTATTATGTAGTTTTAAATTATGGAAATAGATTTAAGTATAGCTTTCACAACAAACCAGAAATAGAATTACTTCCTAGAATAAAAGAAAATAAAGTAGAGTATGAAATGAATCAAATAAATTATTAGATAATAAATTAAAGTTGTGAACAATGGATGAACCTAGATCTGCATTTACCGCTCAGACTAAATAAAAGATAGTAATTATTTCAGTTAATTACATAATAAAGGGGAATTAAAAAGAATTCTATATCATAATAAAAGAAGCCAGACTAGAACAGAAAATAAACACTTTTAATTATATACAGATTTCAAAAGAAATAATAGTAACAATTACAAGTATAAGTATAGCATAATTTATGATTAAGTAAAAGAATAGAAAGGCTTATTTGGTAACTTAGAATAAATAAGCAATGATAGCAAAGATAAATAGTAAAAGCTTATTTTAGATTTCTATTAAATTAATAAGAAAATAGAACAAAAGATGCTTATTTAATAAACTTAAGACTTAAATCAAGTTAATAAGCAAGATGTGGCAATACCAATAGCATTCCCTATTAAATCAATGGTGGTCTCACAATAGCCAGAAGCGAGACGAGGGCAAGAATATGCTAATTAGGGTAAACTAGTAGCCAACAAAATAAGAAAAGTAAACTAAACGCAAATTGTAAGGTTAGACTTAGGGTAAATAGAAGAGAGAGATGCGTTTGGAGCAACCCAAAGGATGAAGAGCCTAACGAAGCAGTTCATCATAGATTTCAATATAAGAGAGGCTAAAAGGAAGTATGAGAGTTTAATGGGATGTGAGAGTACTCTAGGGTGGCCCTCTAGGTAGGCCTAAGGAAGCTGCATTCCCAAAGGCAGGTCTATAGGCATTCCATCAAGAGAGTATGCCTTGACTTCATTTGCATTGTAGGCCTAACAAAGCAGACCTTCGTAGGTAGTCAAAAGGATTTGGTGTTAAGAGTAGGATATTCGTATGTCCCGGTACTTGCTAGTAAGTTTAGTGGGCATGACCCAAAAGGATAGTCGCATGCGGATATCACGCCAGCATCAAAACCAAGAATGAGTTCGGGAAAGACTAGAGTTAGACCAACAGACCAATTATTCTTTCACTATCGAGACATTAGGTGAGGGGCACCGCCAATTGAATGTTAGATTGTTTGCAGTAGGGCACAACCACTTAACTCTTTAGAAGTATTTTGGTTAGTTGAGGGGTGACTGGGTGGGGCCAAAGCACGATGAAAAAGAGACAGACCAGCTAGAATATCTGTATTATAGGCCTAACGAAGCAGTCCTTTATAGAAGTAGAAAATCCCCAACTGAATTCAGTATAAGGTAGACCTTGTTGGCGGGATTCAGAGAGTAGACAGAACGATTACGTAATCCTCAATGTATGCACTGGTTGGTACATTGTGGATGTATGATCGCTGGCATAGACTAGCACAGATGTGATTTACGTTTTCATAACAAGTATTGGATCATCTGTATTGTAGGCCTTACGAAGTAGTCCTTTGCAGGTATAGCTACGAATAAGACAATGGAGTATCTGTATTGTAGGTCTTACGAAGCAGTTCTTTACAGAAATAGCTACGGATCAAGACGATCGAGCATATGTATTGTAGGCCTTACGAAGCAGTCCTTTACAAATGTAGTTATGGAATGCTCTCAAAGCAAGACGATCGAGCCCTTTTCGAGGAGGATACGGAAGGTATCATAGGTGGTACCTAGGATCAATATGGTCATTGGGCATATATATATATATATATATATATATATATCTGTTATTAGGTTTTAATCTACTAAGGAGTAGATGTGTACGATTCACGCATAAAGGCGAGAGTATGATAAACCTAGTGAACCTAATATAACAGTAAATGGAAATAAAACGTTATGTGTAGAATTAAGCTTAAAAGTGTAAAGTTTATCCATTCATCGGAACTTTAGTTCTGACCCCTTCCTCATAACATCTTATAGGTTAGGTAGATGGCAGAGACTTCCCAGCATTAAGACACTTGTTTAGAAAGTGTTATTATTTTGGTGAGCATTTACTTACTATTATATTTTAGTCAATTCTGCTGTGAGTTATTTAATTAAGCTCTGATATATTTGTCTTTTCCTATTTGCAAGATACCAGATTCCCAACTCGGGCTTCAGTGGGCTTGCGTTTTAGCATTTTTGCGAACAATACGAACCCACTGGAATTCGGGTTTTTCCATTTCGTATCAGAGTCTAGGTTTAGGATTCCTAGGTAGATTGGGGGTGAGCGTATTTGTATTTTTGAATGAAATATAAATATATTATGTACTAAAATCCAAATAGTCCTCAATTATACGTTTTAACATGTGGATAGTTTTTAGAAGTATATTTGTGCTTAGTTTGCTAGTTGGATTCCCAAGTATGTTGCGCCCAATGTTATTACCGATTTATAGCATACAAATAAGACATGTTTTGAGAGGAAATTTGTATCCATGTGTTATAGGAAGTAGGGAAACCCCCTAGGGATCTCGAGGAGAGTGTATTTATTTTGGAAGGAATAAGAGGTTTTAGTAAAAAAATCCGCTTTATGTCTAACCCAATAAAATGAAACTTTTGAATTAAAAAGTTGAAAAATATAATTGTTAATATATTTGAGGAAGTATATATTGGGTTTTTAAAAAAATAAGTGGTATGAAATTTAAATCGGTTTTTATACAATATAAATTTGTTAAAAGTGAAATTCATTTCAAAGAATTATAGAGCATTTATAGTTCGCTAGTTTCTTTGTAGGTAAACAAAGATTTTAAATATAAAACCTAGAGTGTGTTAAGTATCAAAAACGTATGTTACAACATTTGTTGTTGTAATAAATGTTTTCAGTAAAAATAAAGGAAGCATAAAGTATGACACTATAGTTATAGTCGGTGATTCATAGAGAAAATGTTTTTACATAACATACGAGATTTATTAATTGAATCCATATATTAGTATTTTTGGATTGTAGTAATGGTCTTTTACGCAACATCTGTTTTGTCCCAAACGAGTTTTGGAGATAATCTCTAATTTGTATGTACACTTATTATTTAAATAATTATATGAAAAATTGTCTTATTATAAAGAAGTTTGAAAATGAGTTCTTTTGAAAAATATTGTACGATAAATTAATGAATTTAGTAGGAAATATCTTATGTAAGTAAATATAGAGAAAACATACCTTAATCTATTGGAATGAACTGAATTATGATATAATTTTCCTTGAATCACAAACAAAGATGTTTTGTGCAAGTTATAAGGAATACGTGAAAGAGATGTACAAGATGTGGAAAGCATCATATTTGTATAGCCTATTTCGATAACATATAAAATAAATTTATTATAATTTCACATAAATACGAAATTCTCCTTTAAAGGATTCATAGAAGATTTTAGCATTTGGTTTCACATAAGAGAAAGTAATTCCAATACATTAAGGTATAAAACCACAAAAGTGTAGTAAACTAGTAATTCCTTCAAGGTTAAGTAATTGGAAGAGTATGAAAGTTAAGAGATTTTTGATAAAACAATTGTTCTTATTTTCTCCAGTTTTAGTAAATTTGAAAATCTATAAAAAAGGAAAAGAAGGATATTTAAAAACATGCGAGGACATTTTTTTAGAGTCAAGAAAAAAGATAAATATTCCAGGAACAAGAAAGATTTTTTTAAAAAAAATGGTGTGGTGAAAAAGTAAATAAGTTTTTGAAAAGATAAAACTAGAAGCCATAATTTTTGAAGTAAAATGATAAATACCGAAACAAACTAGACTTTTAGATATGGAGTAGATATGAATCATTTCCTAGGTGTAACGGAAAAGTATAAGGCTATAGCAGTAATTACTCCTAGTGGAAATAATGAAAGTTCCTATAAGGTGTATAAGACATGTAACAACCCGCATATTTATCGATTTTATATTTAAATATTTTATTTAAATATTTTGTCGATACTCGGAATTTAGTCCGAAAAGCTACTTTTTTCTTACGGTCGAATTAGGACTCGGGACTACTTCCATTGAGTTCAAAACGCCGTTTGCGATCTTTTTGAGTATAAGCTTTGATATGTTTGGAGTTAGAGGAATTTTGCCACTTTTCACTTAGGGCTTTGGCTTGGGCTGAACCCATTAATCACTTACTAACTCGGTCCCAACCCCTTTTCCTCTTCATTACTTAATACTCAAGCTTTTATAACAATGGAGAGTGGAAGAGGATATTAAAACTCCAAGCCCTAGTCTTCATTAGCGAATCCAACTTCTAGCTCCAAATTCAAGGGAACCCATTGGTAAGCCTTCTCTTCATCTTCTCCAACTCCTTCTCTCTTGAATTTCAGAAATTCCTAAACCTAACTTTGGAAATGTTCTTCTTTTAAAGCTTAGAATCAAGCTTCTTGTGTTGGATTTTAAGAGTGGTTGATTCTCCTTTGCTTTCAAGCTTCTTCTTCAATTGTTTGGGTTCAAAGTTGAGATTTTTATCTCACATCTTATTCTGTAATTATCTTCCATTGTTAGGTATGAATTCCTAACACTTATTCTTGTGCAATTGATTTTGGTTTGGTTTGTTTTGGTGTATATTCCAATTTTTGGTGTTTTGAAATCAAAATCTATGAAAATCCTTTTATGGATATTTGGACATTGATATTTGAGGCGTATCGGAGAGCCGTTAAGGCTGGGTTGTCGCTCGACATAAATCCTTAGTCGTTGTTTGCTCATCCGAATCGCTTCCGATATTCGTTTGGCCATTTTTGGCCTAGGTTCAGGGAATGCCCTAAACCCAAGTTTCAGACGTCTGAAACGTAGTATTCAGACGTCTGAATATATTACTGGGAATTTTTATCCCCCGGTATTCAGACGTCTGAATCTATATTTCAGACATCTAAATTGGTTCATTTGGAACAAGAAAGGAAATAGGCTAAAATGTGCCTATTTCAGACGTCTGAAATCAAAGATTCAGACATCTGAATTCTGTTTTGGAAAATATTTTATTTTCCAAATTCAGATGTCTGAATCCTTGATTTCAGACGTCTGAATCTGCACTCTTTTTGCCTATTTGCCTATTTGCTTGAGAATTCCAACTTTAATCGATTTATGTCGATTCCGATTTGTTGATTATCATTTATTATGGACTTGATGATTTTTATATCGGGGGTGGATCCCGTAATCGATTTCTTTGGATTTTATTCACGTCTTCGAATGTGAATTTTGATGATTGGTTGTTTCTACAATCATTTCTGTGATTTGTTACTTTAAAAAAATAAAGGTTTTCTATACTAGTAGTAAATATCAAAACTCTTTCTTCAAATGATTTCAACACTATTTTATAACAAAGCTCATTTTCTCAAACCGATTTCCAATCTATTAGTATATACAAACCTTTACCTCACTCGTATGAGAAATCTAATTAAACGACTTAGTAAAACAAGTGGTATGAAACGCTTGCGTTTACTTCGTCGGTTAATTCTTGGACTTGTTCGATTGAATCTCTTGTGACAATTTTCTGGTGGAGATCTACAATTTGTTCGTAAATATTTAAGCTAAGCTAGTGGTTATGGGACATGAAGCTAAGCTCATATATTTACTAGCTACTGTAATAGACACTTTCTTGATGATCAACGACGATCATTTTTGTGATTTAGACTAGCAATGTGCGATGTCTCTTTGTCTGCGAGGGAGACTAAACCCCGTTTTGTGGAGTTTCGACTCAAGTTGGTGGGGTAGCAACCCATGGTCTTCGAGCCGTTTGTGGAGCTTCGGCTCAATTTTTGATGGTTAGCAACAATGGAATTAGCGTTCCGTTTGTGATACACGTGTTGGTGAGCTTTATGCTCCCTTTTGTGATAGGCCTTTCCCCCCATTTTCGTGATTTTTGGATTTCTTGAGATGATTTCTAGAATTTGTGCTTCACCAATTTTCGTGATTTTCAGTGATAAGTTTTATCAATATTTGTGCATTGGTGAATTTGTGCGTCATTGACTTTTTGTGAATGATATTGATATAATCGTCAATATTTATGGTTTGGTGAATGAAATAAAGAGTATGACATTCCTTTTGATCCTTGAGAAGATTTTTGTGAAATTGATTGATCTCTTCTTGATTTTCAATTACTTATTTATCACAGCTTGGCATTGTGATTATTATGCGTTTAGTCATACCTCTTATTCTATATCGTTTCATCGGATATTTATAGCTAGACTGATCCGTTTATTATTTTCTTATTAAATAATACTCGGGTCAGACCGAGATGTTACAGGTGCTTCAACTTGACTTCTCACTTGGGATTGATTTCTCTGACTTTTGGCTAACTACTTAGATTAGTAGTTTATTTTGGTGTACACACTTGAGATATAGACTCTATGATGTATACTTATTCTTCTGTGTAGTTCTTGTAACTATTCTTTTGTGATAGTGTGGGTCTTGCTTGACCACTACTCTGATATACACTTATATGTGTAATATTCATATCTATTTCCGCCTTTGTGATATGAATTGCCTGTGACTGATTTATGTTATGTTTATTTCTATATTTGTTTCCGAAGATTTATTATAGCCACCGTGTGATAGCTTTGAGTTTGTATCGGTATGTCGGACTTCCTCCTTAGCATGCTATACTATCTGACATATCGGTGCTTGCACGAAGATGTTACTCGGATGGTCGCTCCTCAACAGCCTTATTCTCCGTACTAGTTGACAGCATTATTCCGTAGTGTTCTTGGCTAGCGTGGGTATAGAGGTGGGGCGTCACAGGCTTGGTTTCAGAGCCAAACTTCGGAACAATGTAGAATAATTTAACAAGGATCATCGTTCTAAGTCCTTCTTAGGAATCGTGCCTTAGGATTTAATTCGAGTCTTTGTACCGATTCATCCTATTTTCTTTATGATTCCTTGCTTTATCTATCAAGATTTCTTGATATTCATTTGGTGAATAACCTTTTTCTTCTTCTTTATTTCTTTCTAAAGGAAGAGAAATGGTTAGACATGGCCATCCCATTGCCGGTCAATCTAGTGCTACTCCCCAGGATGGAGTTTTTATGACTACCCAACAACTTCTTGACCTTGTCACGAATGCCCGAGCAGCTGGAGCTAATCCGGAACCTACTCACCCAAAGTCGGGATTTGCACGTTTGTGCAGCGATTATATCAATTTGGGTGGGAAGCCATTCAAAGGTTTTGAAACTATTATTGAAGTCCAGGCTTGGTTAAGAGCATGCGATCGAGTCTTTTCTCGCATGAACCTCATTGATCTTCACCGAGTTTAGGTGGCTTCTAGTATGCTCCAAGAAAGAGCATTAGACTGGTACGAGCTTATGATTTCTGAAATAAATGAAGCGGATCTCACTTGGGAGAAATTCAGAGAGCGCTTCGAGTTAAAATTCGTACCAGAAGCTGAGAAGATGACTTTGGCTCACCGTTTTATTGACCTTGTTCAAGGTGAATCTTCTGTGGCAGATTATGTCGCGTCTTTTGAATCTCTCTCTAAGTACGGGGTTGAATATATTAACACCTCATTGAAGAAAAATAAGATATTTGTCTATGGCTTGAACAAGAGTCTCAAGAAGCCATTACTTCTAAAATTAGAAGTTTCTTTCGACCAACTCGTTGATATCGCTCTTCATCTTGAAGAGGCGGATAGGGAAAATTATGTTGAAGTGGTAGGTTCCAAGCCAAACTTCAACAACAATAAGAAAAGGCCTAATAAATTCAAAGGTCCTTATTCCAATAAAAAAGGGAAGCAAGCAACCCCTGTGGCAAAGACTTCTTCCTTTGGTCATGGGGAATGCTATAATTGTGGTTCAAAGGACCATTACGTGAATAAGTGTCCTAAGTCTCTCTCTTGCCGCTATTGAAAAGGTCCCGGTCATGTTATATCTTCATGCCCCAAGCTTCAAGGCAAGAAGGAAGGAAAGTCAAACGTGGCTCAAGCCCCCCGGCAACACATCTCGTGGCCATGGTATTTCTCATTCCATTCTTGATGGTATTATTTTATTTCATGATCAACCCATTCGAGTTTTTTTTGATACGGGTGCATCCCATTCTTTTATATCAAAAGAACTTGTTGATACTTTTTCTTTAAGTATTGTTGCTTTAATGACTTCTTTGAGAATTTCGAATCCAGTTGGTGGATCTGCAACTCTTAGTTTGCTTTGTAAAGATGTCGAGATTATTTTGTGTGATTTTTCTTTCCGAACCGATTTGCATGTCATGGCTACTTAGGCTTTGGAATGATTTTGGGAATGGATTGGCTTAACAGTTATGAAGCCCAAATCCTATGTCCTGAGCGGACTATTAATCTTCGACATCCTCAATCTGTTAAGCAGGTTTCTATTAATCTTAAAGATTCGGATTCCAGTTTGGTTGCATCGTTATACTCTTTAAATCCTCATGATGACGACAATGATGATGAGGAAGATATTATTTCTCTTATTCACGTTGTTCGTGAATTTTCCAACATATTTGAGCCCGTGTTAGGGTTACCACCTAAGTGAGCAATTGAGTTCAGAATTAATCTCATTCCTGGAGCTCAACCTATCACTCGTCCTCCTTATCGTATGTCCAATAAAGAAAATGAGGAGATGCGTAAACAATTATCCGAATTGGAGACGAAGCAATTTATTCGCTCTAGTTCCTCGCCTTGGGGAGCTTCAGCTATTTTTGTAAAGAAATCCGATGGTACACTTAGGCTTTGCGTTGACTACCGCAAGCTTAATGATCTTACTATCAAAAATAAATTTCCTTTACCTTGGATTGATGACCTATTCGATCAACTTAGTGGTGCTAGAGTCTTTTCACAATTGGACTTGGCAACCGGTTTTCATCAGCTTCGTATTGCAGAGGATAACATTCCTTTGACATCGTTCCGTACTTGTTATGGATCTTATGAATGGCTTGTTATGCCATTTGGTTTAACGAATGCTCCGGCTTATTTCGTTAACCTTATGAATCGAGTTTTCAAAGATTTCCTCGATCGGTTTGTTCTCATATTCATTGATGATATTCTTGTGTATTCAAAAACCAAGGAGGAACATGAGAAACATCTTCGGATTGTATTGGAAACTCTTAGGAGTAATCAATTAAAGGCGAAATTTTCTAAATGCTACTTTTGGCAATCTCGTGTGAAGCTTCTCGGTCATATTATTTCTGAATCCGGAATTTCCGTGGATCCTTCAAAGATTGAAGCGATTCAAGATTGGAAGAGACCGGAGAGTGTGACAGAGATTCGTAGTTTTCTCGGATTGGCGGGTTATTACCATCGTTTTATCAAAGGCTTTTCTATGATTGTCGTGCCTCTTACTAGCTTGACTAAGAAGGGAGTGAAATACATTTGGTCGGACAAATGTGAGACCACTTTTCAGAAATTAAAAGAACTCCTTTCTGATGCTCCTATTCTTGTGATTCCAGATGGGAACCAAGATTTTATTGTTTATACCGATGCTAGTCGCATTGGTTTGGGTGCCGTTCTAATGCAAAAAGAACGTGTTGTTGCTTATGCTTCTAGGCAATTGAAGCCGGCTGAGACTAGATATGCCACTCATGATTTAGAGCTCGCGGCTATTGTTTTCGCTCTTCGAATTTGGCATCATTATCTATTGGGAGAAATTTATTCTTTACACGGATAATAAGTCTTTGAAATATTTATTTTCTCAAAAGGAACTTAATTTGCGTCAACAACGTTGGCTCGAGTTCCTTGCTCCTTATGATCTTGATATTCTTTATACCCCCGGTAAGGGTAATCGTGTCGCCAATGCTCTTAGCCGTAAACAACAAGATGTTGTTTCTATGATGATATCCGAATGGAATGATCTCGAGGTTTTATCCACTTGTGAAATTCGAGACCGTGTTTTCGATTTATGCTCATCATTTGTTTTATGTAGCCTTGAGGCTCATCCTTCTCTTTTAGACCGCATTCTTGAAGCTCAAAGGCTAGATCCCGAATTGGCTCTTCTTGGCCAAAATATTAAGGATAAAATTGATATTGATGGTTTGAAAGACTTTGATATCGATTCTCGTTGCGGCATTCGGAAATTTGGTAGACTTATCGTGCCAAATATTAGTGATCTTCGAAAAGACGTCTTAGAAGATTCCCATCGTTCTAAATTTACCATTCATCCCGGTAGCAGTAAAATGTACGCGGATATGAAGCAGCTTTATTATTGAGAGGGAATGAAATCTGATATTGCTAACTTTGTTAAGGTTGCATGACTTTCCAACTCATTAAGGCCGAACATCAAAGGCCCGATGGGTTATTGCAACCTTTGGAAATTCCAATTTGGAAGTGGGATCAGATTTTCATGGATTTTATTGAAGGCCTTCCCCATTCTCGTTCAGGTGATGATAGCTTATGGGTGTAGTTGATAGACTTACTAAATCCGCCCATTTTATTCTCGTTCGGTCCAATCGGACTGTACCTCTTTTGGCCAAACTCTTTGTTAAAGAAATTGTTAAATTACATGGAGTTCCTACTATTATTATTAGCGATCGAGATCCATTGTTTACTAGTGGAATTTGGAAGAGTCTTCAAAAAGCTTTGGGAACGAAGCTTAATTTTAGCACCGCTTATCATCCTCAGTCCGATGGACAAACTGAGCGTGTGAATCAAACTCTTGAAGATCTTCTTCGTGCTTGTGTGCTTGATTTCGGTGGAGGCTGGGAAGATCATATTCCTCTTGTTGAATTTTCCTATAATAATAGCTTCCAATCTAGTATTGGTATGGCACCTTTTGAGGCACTCTATGGAAGGCCATGCCGATCTCCTTCTTGTTGGCTTGAGGCCGGTGAGAAGCTGGTTTTAGGTCCAGATTTTGTTCGGAATTCCACAGAAAAGATTGAACTTATTCGGCATAGGATGAAAGAAGCCCAGAGTAGAAAAAATCCTATGCTGATAATCGAAGAAGGAGATTAGAATTTTCTGTTGGAGATCTTGTTTTTATTCGTGTTTCACCTATGAAAGGTGTTGTACGTTTCAGTCGATCGGGAAAATTAGCGCCTCGATATATTGGGCCATTTCCTATCACCAAACGTATTGGTTCCGTGGCTTATCGCCTATCATTACCGGCTCAGTTTTCTTCCATGCATGACGCGTTTCACGTTTCTCAATTACGAAAATGTCTTCGAGATTCCGATTCTATTCTTGAGCCCGGTGTTGTGGAAGAGATTGAAGTTTCGCCTAATTTAACTTATGAGCAACATCCTATTCGAATTATTGCTTCGGAGGTCAAACGCCTTCGAAATAAAGATGTCCCGCTTGTGAAAGTTCAATGGTCTTCGAATCCTAAGGATTGTACTTGGGAATCTAGAGAGTTCATCGAGCGAACACATCCGGACTTACTTTCCCGCGCTCTTTAAGGTGAACCTTTTATTTCAGATTTCTTTTGTGTTGAATATGCTCTCGTGGTTGTTACTATATATCTTCTTCTTAAATATTGCGAGGATGCAATTTCTTTAAAGAGGGGAGTTTGTAACAACCCGCATATTTACCGATTTTATATTTAAATATTTTGTCGATACTCGGAATTTCGTCCGAAAAGCTACTTTTTGCTTACGGTCGAATTAGGACTCGGGACCACTTCCATTGAGTTCAAAACGACCACTTCCATTGAGTTCAAAACGCCATTGCGATCTTTTTGAGTATAAGCTTTGATATGTTTGGAGTTAGAGGAATTTTGCCACTTTTCACTTAGGGCTTTGGTTTGGGCTGAACCCATTAATCACTTACTAACTCAGTCCCAACCCCTTTTCCTCTTCATTACTTCATTCCTCATTTCCTAATACTCAAGTTTTTATAACAATGGAGAGTGGAAGAGGAAATTAAAACTCCAAGCCCTAGTCTTCATTAGCAAATCCAACTTCTAGCTCCAAATTCAAGAGAACCCATTGGTAAGCCTTCTCTTCATCTTCTCCAACACCTTCTCTCTTGAATTTCAGAAATTCCTAAACCTAACTTTGGGAATGTTCTTCTTTTAAAGCTTAGAATCAAGCTTCTTGTGTTGGATTTGAAGAGTGGTTGATTCTCCTTTGCTTTCAAGCTTCTTCTTCAATTGTTTGGGTTCAAAGGTGAGATTTTTATCTCACAACTTAGTCTATAATTATCTTCGATTGTTAGGTATGAATTCCTAACACTTATTCTTGTGCAATTGATTTTGGTTTGGTTTGGTTTGGTGCATATTCCAATTTTTGGTGTTTTGAAATCAAAATCTATGAAAATCCTTTTATGGATATTTGGACATTGATATTTGAGGCGTATTGGAGAGCCGTTAAGGCTGGGTTGTCGCTCGACGTAAATCCTTAGTCGTTGTTTGCTCGCCCGAATCGCTTCCGATATTCATTTGGCCATTTTTGGCTTAGGTTCAGGGAATGCCCTGAACCCAGGTTTCAGACGTCTGAAATGTATTATTCAGGCGTCTGAATATTATACTGGGAATTTTTATCCCCCAGTATTCAGACGTCTGAATCTATATTTCAGACGTTTGAATTGGTTCATTTGGAACCAGAAAGGAAATAGGCTAAAATGTGCCTATTTCAGACGTCTGAAATCAAAGATTCAGACGTCTGAATTCTGTTTTGGAAAATATTTTATTTTCCAAATTCAGACGACTGAATCCTTGATTTCAGACGTCTGAATCTGCACTCTTTTTGCCTATTTGCCTATTTGCTTGAGAATTCCAACTTTAATCCATTTATGTCGATTCCGATTTGTTGATTATCATTTATTATGGACTTGATGATTTTTATATCGAGATTTTTGAGAATATCCATTTCGATGGATCCCGTAATCGATTTCTTTGCATTTTATTTACGTCTTCGAATGTGAATTTTGATACACGTGCTGGTGAGCTTTATGCTCCCTTTTGTGATAGGCCTTTCCCTCCTTTTTTGTGATTTCTGGATTTCTTAAGATGATTTCTAGAATTTGTGCTTCACCAATTTTCGTGATTTTCAGTGATAAGTTTTATCAATATTTGTGCATTGGTGAATTTGTGCGTCATTGACTTTTTGTGAATGATATTGATATAATCGTCAATATTTATGGTTTGGTGAATGAAATAAAGAGTATGACATTCCTTTTGATCCTTGAGATGATTTTTGTGAAATTGATTAATCTCTTGTTGATTTTCAATTACTTATTTATCACAGCTTGGCATTGTGATTATTATGCGTTTAGTCATACTTCTTATTCTATATCGATTCATCTGATATTTATAGCTAGACTGATCCGTTTATTATTTTCTTATTAAATAATACTCGGGTCAGACCGAGATGTTACAGGCGCTTCAGCTTGACTTCTCACTTGGGATTGATTTCTCTGACTTTTGGCTAACTACTTAGATTAGTAGTTTATTTTGGTGTACACACTTGAGATATAGACTCTATGATGTATACTTATTCTTCTGTGTAGTTCTTGTAACTATTCTTTTGTGATAGTGTGGGTCTTGCTTAACCACTACTCTGATATACACTTATATGTGTAATATTCATATCTATTTCCGCCTTTGTGACATGAGTTGCCTGTGACTGATTTATGTTATGTTTATTTCTATATTTGTTTCCGAAGATTTATTATAGCCACCGTGTGATAGCTTTGAGTTTGTATCGGTATGTCGGACTCCCTCCTTAGCATGCTATACTATCTGACATATCGGTGCTCGCACGAAGATGTTACTCGGATGGTCGCTCCTCAACAGCCTTATTCTCCGTACTAGTTGACAGCATTACTCCGTAGTGTTCTTGGCTAGCGTGGGTACAGATGTGGGGCGTCACATGACACTAGTGAAAACATAGAAAAGTTGCTTCATGTATGAAGACTATAGAAGAATAGTAAGATGGTAAGACACATGTGGTAGGGATAACTAGACCTTAATTGGAGAAAGATGAAAGCTAAAGAGAGAACTTCCCCAAGCTTAGTTGCCTTTTTAGATAGAGACTGCATAGATTGAAATCCTTATCAATTGTAGTAAATGAGACTTAGTTATTCCTTTTTGATCATGAAATAGAAGAGATGAATAGATCTCATTCGTCATAAGTAATACAGCGTAAGTTGGTAACAAGTAATAGACGGTAGGAAGAACATATGAGTTACTTGGAGTCACTAGAGTAGGACCTTTCTATGTCTGAGTGGACAAGGTCCTAGACCTCCTTGCCCTAGATGATAGTTGTTTTTACTTGTTATATTAAAAGAAGAGTAAAAGCAGATATAAGTTAACTAAAAGAAAAACAATAAGATCTAAAGAAAGCAACAGAAATGTCAATAGAAATAAATGAGAATTGCAAAAGAAGAAAAATACATTTTTCCCATAAATTGAGCTTGGGAAAAGTTTGAAAAGAAGATTCTTTCTAATGTAAACCGTGCTTAGGAAAGAAAATAGAGATTTTATAGGGTAGCGGCATAAGTTCTAAGTACGAGAGAGAGGTACGTAAAAATAAAATGGAGAAATGTGAAGTTTTTCCGTTTTCTACCTTCTTTTTGACATAAGAAATCAAGTTCGAAAAAATAGATTTTTATCAAATTCGAATATTAAAAGTTGTGTGGTAGGATTTGGCTGAAAAGCTCATTGAACTGCACCCCTATTCAGTAGGAGTGTAGGAAAAATTAATGAAAAATGTTTTGAATTTTCAAAGAAATTGCATTCATATAGAAATTGCAAGTATATTTAGGATGTGTGCATCATATTTCAAAATTTATTTTAAAAAAAGCATTCAAATAGGAGGTACCGCTTAGAAATTTATGTTGCATATAATTTGTCTTGAAAAGCACTTTTGCACAAAAGCATGGATGGGTGCAAAATTGGATGTACGCAAAATAGTTGTAATTAATGCGAGGGATTATATAAATTTTACCCATGTCAAATTTCGAGGATGAAACTTCCTAAGGATGGGAGAAGTGACACCCTGCATTTTTTTATAGTAAAAAATTTAACGAATAAATGCTAAGCAATGAAAATTAATATTTTTGGAATTATCGGAATATAGCTTCGGAATTTGTACCATGCGTCCGAGGCGATTTTCTGATCAGTTTCTACATATAAGATATCAAAATCCGAGCCAATATGAAGAAGTTAGGAACGAAATGAGAACTAGTAACAAAAAGAAGAAAATAATAATAATAATAATAAAATATGTGTGTATGGGCCGACCAGAAGGTCGACCCAATTAGCCCAACGGTCAACCGCATGGTCGACCGGTGGCTTTGGGCGGTCGACCGCCTAGTCGACCCGCATAGCGACCTGGATGAAGTTTCGTCCAAGTATGTGCCAGTGACGTAAATTTTAGTTTTTAAGCAATCTGGGTCATACACTCTTCAATCCGATGGTTCCAGATCGCCCAGTGACGTGGTGGCTCAAGATTCAATCCAAGAATACAATGTTCCGAGATCCCCAAGCTCCCTTATAAATAGAACCCTAGGACTAGCTCTTTTCTCACAATTTGATTTTCTCCCAATAGTTTCTTCGTTGAAGGCTGAACCCTAAATAGAAAATAATCTTTGGGTCCTTGGCCAAAAGGCTGGACCCTAAAAAAGAAAATATTTTTCGAGAGAAGATCTTCTAAATTTAAATATTGTGCATCCTGGAAGGAGATCCAGAAGGACCATGGTGCCAAGCTGAGCATGGGCAAAAATAAGGACGACAGGTGAGTGGGTTTAATTATATTCTTTTACATTTATAATATATATTATCGTTGAATTTCCATTAGATAATTTATTCCAGTAATTAGTTAGTTATGCAAACACTGTTCATTTTATTTATATTTAATTAGGCTTTACAGTTAGAAAAGGCGTAGGCCTAAAAATAAGAAATTTACAGTTATTTACATTTATTTTAAAATTCATAATTTAGCTTTAATACTGGTTCCTTTTATTCCCTTTTTACGCGAATAACATAGATAGAAAGAGAATTCGTAATTATGTATTAAAATACTACACTTTATAAAAGTAGATGTAAAATAAGAAAATTGGGAAATTGGAATAAAGTTAGAAAAGTGGAATTCTGCAATAAATAATGCTAAACGGAAACAATAAATTTGTCTGATAATTTAATTTGGGGAGTAAGTAATAGATTAATTGGTTGGTTTAGAAACTAGAATGCACTTGTATAATTTAATAATTAAAAGATAACGATAAACGTAACTGCAAGAATTAATAGAAAGAAGAAGAAAACTAGTGAAAAATAGAGATACCACTGTATTTTACACTATCTTAAAATAATAAAAGAAATATCTTGCAGTTACGAATTATTGTTTATAGTATTATTTAGTATTAAATCATGGAAATAGATTTTAGTATAGCTTTTGCAACCAACAAAATAAAATAAAATTACTTCCTAAAATAAAAGAAATTAAAGTAGAGTATGAAATGGATCAAATAAATTATTAGATAAGAAATTAAGGCTGTGAACAATAAACGAACCTAGGTCTGCATTTACCGCGCATACTATATAAAAAGACAGTTATTATGATAAGTTAATTATATAATAAAGT
Source organism: Allium cepa (assembly GCA_030765085.1). Lineage (NCBI taxonomy): Eukaryota > Viridiplantae > Streptophyta > Magnoliopsida > Asparagales > Amaryllidaceae > Allium > Allium cepa. Next base: position 597,185,141 of record CM060941.1, on the reverse strand, counting down.
AGAATTAAAAAGAATTCTATATCATAATAAAAGAATATGGACTATAACATAAAAGAATCATTTGTCATTATATACAAATTTTTTAAAAAAAGTAATAATTACAAGTATAAGTATAACATAAGTTATGATTAAGTAAAAGAATACGAAGACTTATTTGGAAACATAGAATAAATAAGCAATGATAGCAAAGATAAGTAGTAAAGGCTTATTTTGGATTTCTATTAAATAAACAAGAAAATATAACAAAAGATGTTTATTTAATAAACTTAAGACTTAAATCATGTTAATAAGCAAGAAGTGACAATACCAGTAGCATTCCCTATTAGACCAATACTGGTCTAACAAAGCCAGAAGCAAGATGAAGGCAAGAATATGCTAATTAGGGTAAACTAGTAGCAAATAAGAAAGTAAACTAAACGCAAATTAAAAGGTTAGACTTAGTGTTTAATAGAAGAAAGGGATGCAATTGGAGAAGCCCAAAGGATGAAGAGCCTAACAAAGTAGTTCATCATAAATTATAGTATAGGAGAAGCATGTCCAACATAGTTATTTTAGGCTAAAAGGAAGTATGAGATTTCAACGGGACATGAGGATACTCTAGGGTGGCCCTCTGGGTAGGCCTAACGAAGCTGCATTCCCGGAGGCAGGTCTATATGTGTTCCATCAAGAGAGTATGCCTTGACTGCATTTGCATTGTAGGCCTAACGAAGTATACCTAGTAGAGCATGTTTATTGTAAGTCTTACGAAGCAGTCCTTTACACATATATATATATATCAAAGCAAGACGATGGAGTATCTTTATTGTAGGCCTTACGAAGCAGTCCTTTACAAATATAGCTATGGAGCAAGACGATGGAACATCTGTATTATAGACCTTACGAAGTAGTCCTTTACAGATGTAGTTACAGAACACTCTCGAAGCAAGGCAATGGAGCCCTTTTCGAGGAGGATATGGAAGGTACCATGGGTGGTACATAGGACTAATCTGATCATTAGGCATATAGCTTTATATATATATATATATCAGTTATTAGGTTTTAGTCTACTAAGGAGTAGATGGGCACGATTCACGCACAAAGGCGAGTGTAGGATAAACCTAGTGAGCCTAATATAACAGTAAATGAAAATAAATGATATATGTAGATTTAAGCTTAAAAGTTTATAATTTATCCATTCGCCAAAACTTTAGTTCTGACCTTCTCCTAATAACATTCTATAGTTTAGGTAGATGGCAAAGACTTCCCAGCTTTAAGTCACTTGTTTAGAAAGTGTTATTATTTTGGTGAGTATTTTCTTACTATTATATTTTAGTCAATTCCGATGTGAGATATTTAATTAAGCTCAGATATATTTGTCTTTCCCTATTTGCAGGATACCAGATTCCCAACTCGGGTTTCATGGGCTTGGGATTTAGCCTTTTTGCGAAAAATCTAGACCCACTGGAATTCAGGTTTTTACATTGTCCTATTTAAAAGTTCGACTAGTGTTGATCGAGAGAATTGCTTCTAAACAGAAGGAAAATTCATTATTAGCTGAGAGGACCAGAAGGCTTAAGGTTGGAACTAAGGTCGATGATTTGAAAGATTTTTGTCTTGACCAGAGAGGATGGTTGAGAAAGAAGGGACGGTTACGTGTTACAGATGTAGAGAACTTGAGAAGAGAAGATCTTGAGGAATGTTATCGATCAAACTTTACGATTCATCTTGGAGGGACTAAGATGTATCAAGATACGAAGAGGAGCTTCTATTGGGAAGGCATGAAGATGGATGTTGGCTTGTGGGTTGTAGTTTGTAAATTGTCAACAAGTGAAAGTCGAACATCAAAAGCCGAGTGGGTTACTTCAGCCTCTAGATATTCCAGTATGTGCATAGGATTCGATATCCATGGATTTTATTGATAGGTTGCTAAGGTCAAGGAGAGGAAATGAAAGTATAAGGGTTATTGTGGATAGTTTGACCAATAATGCCCATTTCATTCTAGTAAAGTTGACAAGGAAGACACTGATTTTGGCAAGGTTGTTCATGAAGAACATAGTTATACTTCATGGAGTTCCTAGTAGCATAGTCAGCGACAGAGATGCTTTATTCTCTAGTGAATTTGGAAGAGTCTTCGTGATGTGTTAGGCACTAAGCTCAAGATGGGTATCCTATATCAACTACAGAGAGATGGGCGGACAGAGAAGTCAATAAGGTGCTCGAGGACATGTTGAGAGCTTGTGACTTTGGTGGATCTTGGGAGGATCAACTTCATTTGATTGAATTTTCCAATAATAATAATTATCAGACTAGTATAGGAATGATGCCTTTTGAAGCTTTTTATGGAAGGCCATGCAAATCCCTGCATGTTGGTTGGAGAATCGAGGCAGATTAGTCTAAGGTCTAGATTTGGTAAGGGAAGCGTCAGAGAAGATTGAGTTAATCCAAGAACAGATGATGGAAGCTCAATCCAAACAGAAGAGTTACGTAGATAAGAGGGGTAAAGACCTGGAGTTCTCAGTGGGAGACAGATTTTTCATTAAGATATCATCTATGAAGGGTGTGGTACGGTTTGGAAAGTCGAGAAAGTTGGCCCCGAGATATGTTGGTCCATTCCAAATTATAGAAAAGATTGGGAAGCTCACATACAGAGTAGAGTTGTCGAGCAGTATGGAAGATGTCCATAATGTGTTTCATGCTTCTCATCTTCGCAAGTTTATGCATGGTCCAGGGGCCACCATTCCTCAGAAGAGTTGGAGGACTTGGGAGTAGAGCCTAATTTGATTTTTGTTAGACAGCGAGGTTCGGGTTGTTGGAAGAGATGAGAAAAGATTAATCTAACGACCCATAATTTTCAATAATTAAGATGTTAATTTAATAAAAATTTGTGAATAAATATCGGAAGATACTAAAATTTTGTAATTTATTTAATGAAATAACAACTCAAGTGAAACGCAACAGTGTTATTTACAGTTAATTATTTACAACTTGAACGGAATTCCAATTAGTCGAAATAAGGTAAATGTATATTTGGTAACAAATTTCATATAAGAAAATGAACGTAAATATTGAATTAATAATAATAAATAGTAGTTGAATGAAATCAATGTTCTGTAAGTAACTATAATATTGTTTGGAAATGGTAACTTCTAAAAGTATGATTAAGAGTTAGTGGCAACAATTATTATAAGTAAACTGATATATTTTTAATCCATTAAATTGAATTAGAATCAATTGCAATAAATCTAAATAAAATATTACATTAATGTTAATTAAGGTAATATTTGGAAATAATGTTAATGTTATTCATAATAGGACAATTTGTTGAATTGAAAGAATGGAAATAAAGATTTATCAATTTATTGGGATTTGAACTATAATAATTAGATTAATTGCAATTAAATGAAACTAAATATATAAATATTAAGTTAATTGAAATTAAAACAGAATTTGAGAATATTAATGCAATAGATCAAGAATCCAATGTTAATTTCATCCATTTGACAACAATGAATCGAATAATAGAATGAAAAGTCAATTAAATGGAATTATTGGAAATTAAATTTATAATTTCTGAATTTAATGAAATTGAGTTAACACTGAAATTTGATAAATTAACCAACTCTAAATTGACATCTAATTTTTTTTAAATAAGTGTGAATTATTAAGAAACTTAAAAGTGATAAAAATTGTCAATTATAGAATTGAAATTGAAATTTTGATTTAATTAATTAATTACTAATTTATTTAATTAATGTAAAAATAGCCATTTTGGCCACTGACTAAAATTTTGACAAAACTAGTTTCATGGGATCCGTAACGGTGAATTGTAGTAGGATTTCAAGTTTCGTAGCGATCAGACTTGTCATTTGATCGTACAGACTCAAAATGCCTTGAAATCAATTTAATTGAAACTAATTGAAATCAATTTGAAACATGTTGATTTTAATGTAACTTCTTCATACGATGGAATTTGGACTTGAAACCTGTTTCATGTTGATTTTAATGTTACTTCTTCATACGATGGAATTTGGACTTGAAACCTGTTCCATTGAATTTAAAATGTTCGAAAACATCTATTTTGATATATAGGTTAACCCAATTTCGTTCCGGAGTCAGAAAGGGCTCTTCGGGCCATTCATCGTTCAACGTGTAAATCGATCTTATCCATCTATTCTATTTTCAACCGTGTCTATAAATACCCTGTTATAATCCCTAGCAGCCTTCCTATTTCTCATTTCTGTACGTACAGCTTCTGTTGGTCCTCTTCCTCAATGGCTGAAGCCCTAAAACTCCTCAATCCAATTTCAAATTGCAAATCCAAATCAAAAAAATTCAAACTCCTCAAAAAAAATTCAGATAAAGTATATATCAAATATCTCGACAATACGAATCTGGTCAATTATTTGTTTTCGGAATCGGTGCTCGAATCAACGGAAAATCGCGGTCAAACCCTCGAATTTTTGAAACCCTGAGCCAATTTGAGGCTTTTGATTTGGGCTCTAATCGATGAAATTGGTTTATGGGTATTGGAGAGATCGTGGTATGGAGTCGTTTGACTGTGGTCGTGTAGTCTACATTGGCCGGAAGCATTCGATTTTGGCGATTTAGGTTTTCTACCCCCAACTACCATGGTGCCAGTGGCGTGCATAGGGGACGGGGGAGCTAGTAGGGTGGTGCGACATGGTGATGCGAAGGCTTTAGAGGCGGCGTCATGCTCAATGGTAGCGCGTAGGCTGAGCAATGGTCGGTCAAACTTTCGGCTATGGGTGTCGTGGTCTTTGGTGCGTGGACGCATACAAGAGGAAGAAAGGGCGGGCCGACGTGGTAGTCAGTGTGATTTTCTGGTGTTACTTTATTTAATTTGTATTTGAAATCTATATCTTCTAATTCGTATAACTTTTACATATGAGGTCTAATTCATGGGCGGTTTCTTCCACTAGGATCGTATCAAAATTCCGGACATTCTGACCCTTGTTTGGACGAATTCTGAGACTATTTAAAATTTTGGTTTAAGTTGGATTTAAATTCAAAGGTGAGTGTTTTAACCCACTTACCAATTCTAAAATTTCTTATGTTTGTTAAATTGATTTATGATGTGATTAGAAATTTGTTTATGACTGTTTGGCATCTTTTGAATCATCATCTCAGTTTATTTGAATTTATTTGGATTAAATAGTTAATTTATTTATTATTGAATATAAACTGCCTTTAAATACCTGTTGTTATCATCTGTTCCATATTGATGTTATTGATTGAATTAGATGATGATTGTGGTAAATGTTTGATTATTGATATTAGATGTATGGATGTTGTATTTTATATTGTTATAAATAACAAGTTTGTTATGGATTTTTATTTCACTCGGGATTGCGGTTTGAAATGATATATAACCATAAAATATTAAATTGTGGATTGAAATGATAAATATCTATATCACTTGACCATAGGATAGAAAATTATATACAGACACCGTGGTCTATATATAAAAATATTTTGAAATGATTTCTATGGTTTTGTAAAGAAATATATGGTTGTAGATAAATATTGATTTTAGATATTATATAAATGTTATTTTATCCTTGATTTTAAGCTATGTATAATTTGTTTTAATATAGAATAAGCTTAATAATAAGTGTGATTTTATTGAAGATAATATGGTTAAGTATTTAAATTTTATTTTAATATAGGGTTTATAATGATTTAAATAAAATTTGTGGTTGGAAGATAAATTGAGATTTATTTGAAATTGAATTTATTTAAGAATTAAACTCATATAAGTTGATGTGAAATTGATTAAATTGGAAATTTTAAAGGGTATGATTATTATAACTTGATTTTGGGGTTAAGGTGAATTAAATGGGTATTTCAAGTATAAATAAATTGATGGAAATATTTAGTTAATTGTAATTTGGGATTTGTTTAAATGATAATGGATTTATTAAGTAAAATATTTCAAAACTAAATAATAGAAAATTTAATTTGATACGTATATATGAAATTACCAAACTTAGTTTTGAAATTAGGGAATACTTAAAGTTTGAAATATATTGAATTTGAAATGGTTTATTCTGTGGACCAAATCTGTTTTGAAATCGATATAATTGGAGTATTTTATTTGGAAACTAAATTGAATTGAAATTTATGATTTGGGATTTGGTTAAATTTAAAATTTAGAAATTCGAGTTGTTTTGGAATTGATTTGTGAAATTGAAGAAGCTATTTTATTATATAAAGTATTTTAAATATTTAAACCATATAAGTGGTGGAAGTTATAAGTTTCAAGGTATTATAATCTGAAAGTGTTATATTTCAAGTGTTTTGGTTTTCGAAGCGTATAACTTTGAAAGTGCTATGATTTTTGGAAAGGTGAAATAAAAATGATATCATATTGATTTAATTTTGAAATGGAAATGATATCATATTTATATGTTTTTGAAATGGCAATGATATTTCGGTTTAAAGTATAAATTATTTTGAAATGACCGCGGTGTAATAATAACGTTTGGTTGTTAAAGAGACCGGGATCGGATGTTGTCATAATCTCTGCCAACTCCGAAAACCACTTTAACAACCATGTACGCGGTGGAGATTCCAGAATGAAGTAGGATGGTGACGACGTTCCTTTGAGGTATATACATGGACCCGACTCCCGTGAGTTGGCATAAGATGGCTAAAACAGGAGCGATCGACGGAGTAAGAAGGTAGCACCTTTTATCGTACACACTCCTACGATACCATTCTATTACTTTGTGATTGATTAGGGCCCTTTTGATTTTGATTTTGTGGCTCGAGGTGGGTGGTAATAACTGCTACGCGTTACCACCGGTCCGGAAGCATAATTGGTATATCTACCTTGGCATTGCCTAGTTGTGCCGTGTCACCTACCCTAGCGCGCCTTGTACGAGTTTGATTTGTCGTACCTATGGAGTATCCAAGAGGTATTACGGTACTGTATAGACTATTGACACTATTTATGTTTTAAGGGGAATACTGGGTCAGTCCTTAACGCTATTTTAAAGTATGTTTTTTTACTATTAGACATTATTATAATAGCATATATTACTACATAGTAAATAGTTTTACGGATCCTTAGGAGATGTGAATCCCGAACATCTCTTAAGTTACTGCACTCATGTTAGACACTGGATAGGAGATGTCAAATCCTGTAACATCTCTGACGCCGTTCCACTCATATTTATTTCTGTTGATTTAACTCACATAAGATCTTTTTGTTCTGACTCGAGTATTTTGTCTTTTCAATTCGCTCGGGTCGGCCTGAGCATTACAAGATTTCGAAGATCTTATTTCCGAAAGACGAAGACGAAGATTGTATTACTATTATTTATTATATTATTTCACTACATTCGTACTGTTCCGCTGCATTGTTATTTATTATTCTTTGGTATGTGTAACTCTGATTCTGTGTTGTATAAGTATAATCAAATATTTTTAAAGTAGCTTCATGAACTTTTTATTTGATTATTATATTTTTTCCGTTCCGCTGTAAGATTTTGTTTTATTTTTTTTCTTTCTCTGCTTTTCTTATTCACCCCAAAAACAATCCACCCATCTGTATAGTTTGAGTCTGACGCGTGTGGTTTATCGTCGATTTAAAGTGTACGAAAAGGAGGGATGTTACACTTGGTATCAAAGCTTTGGTTTTGCAAAAACCTTAGCTTTATGGGGTTTGACTCTTTATTAATAAGGTAGTAATACCTTATGATAAGTCGATGAGTGTATATATATGAGAGAGCGTATTTGTTAGTGTTATAAAAGGGCTTTGATGTTGTGTTAATTTGTTCTGCTTTGTAATTATAAATTTTGGTTGGTGCATAGGATGCTATGACATCAATAGGGATTTCTAAACACTTAATAGGACAGACCGACACACTATTTGTTTGAATATAGGTGAATGAAATAATTTTGCCTATTATATTTTCTATATATAAAATAAAAATTTATAAAGGTTATATTTGGTTGTAATATATTGGTTGTTAGGTAATGAAATTTATAAATATTGGTTGGAAATAAGATTTAAAATAAAATAAATGAAAATTGAAAATTTGGAACCTAAGTCCCGGCGTTTATGAAAATTTCTTTCGAATGATTTTGGAATATAATAATAATATTATTTAGAAGTATTTTCTGTTATAAATATTTCAATACGGTTTGAAAGAATTGTTTTAAAGAAATTTTGGAAAGACACAAGTTCTGTACTCCCCTCTTTGTCACTGGAAAATAATTTCGGTGATGAGTACACGCATCATCGACATTCATTTTCGAGTTTCAAAGTGGGAAGGCCACTGTAGTAGTTCTACTATAGAATTAGTTTGATAAACAAATGTAAAATTCAGACTATTTTAAATATAATTGGATATATAAGTTGTAAGTATATACATTTATCTATTAATTTGAAATTTAACCCAGTTTTAGTTCTTAAGTTTCCGTCAATTAATAATTTCAATTATTGTTGTGAAATGGAATGTCAATTATTATGGTGAAATGGAATGTAACTAATTAATAATTGGAACCTCCAATAAAAATAAATGATTTAAATGCTAGGTTATAAATGAAATTAAAAGAAAGTTGAGATTTTTAATCTATAAAAGCAAAGGATATGATTATTGAACATTAAATCTATTTAAAAGAAATGGGAAAAACTTTTATAACTTTTAATTACATTCTTAAAGCTTATATATAACTTTCCAAATATTAAAAGTTGTAATGTTTAATAAGAAAATGTAATTTAAATTGTACGAGTAAATTTATATTATGAATGTGTTCAATAAATTGCTTTTATTAGTAAGAATTGATGTTATAATTGTTATATACTTTAGTAGTAATTTGGAAGGTTATTGTGATTAAATGAGACAGAAAAGGGATCATTGTAAGTAAAAGATTATAAACTTAAGTTAGTGAAATTGTTATGCCAAGTAACTGAATTGAACATGAATATTATTAATAAATGAATGTAAATAAATGAAATCAAGTAATGAATGAAATAAATGAAGATAAGTATTAACTGAATGAAAAGGAAATCAAACAACGAATGTTATGAAATGAAATTGATAAGAATGAACTTAATCTATTGTTTGGAATTGTTGTTTGGGCAAGGATACTTTAAATTTGTTTGGATGTATGAATAATCTATTTAGTTTCATCTAAGACTGTCGAGTAAATGGTGCACTTAGTAGTTTATTTTTCACCCTGTACAATTTAAAGTTTTAAACCCGAACAATTATTTGTTTTGTTTAATATGAATGGGTAATTGATTTGTGTTGATTTTATATGATGATTGTATATTGGTTGCAACTGATTGTTATTGATTTATTTGTTAGTGGTTGAAAAAACTTTAAATATTTCATTTTATATAATTGTTAACCTTTTTGGGATTATATAAGTGAAATACAATTTATGGAAGCAATTACTACTGCTTTTTGTTTCATAAAATAAGCGTTAATTACCCGACAAATAGGTACGTTCTCGGATTATGGTTTTATAGCGTTATTATATTATTTTTCCGTTGTTGGGATATATTATTTTGAGATATTGTGATATACATTGTTATATTTGATATTAGCTTTTCTCCCGAGCCTCTCCGTACAAAGGAGACTCTGTCGAAATTTTCCGTAAATTTTGTACTTAGAAATTTTTTGAAAAGTGTTTTCCAAACTTTATTAATTTGACTATAAAAAGATTTAATGGTTATAAATTTGTATATTTTATTTAAATTACTTAATTTTGTAAATTTATTTGTTTATAAAGTTAATATTTTTGAATAAGATGTATTGTTTACTCAATTCCTTCTTTTCCCTTCCTTTTCTTTTCGAGGATGAAAAGTTTTGAGTGGGGGAGAGTGTAAGGACCCGTAATTTTCGAAAATTAAGATGTTAATTTAATAAAAATTTGTGAATAAATATTGGAAGATATAAAAATTTTGTAATTTATTTAACGAAATAATAACTCGAGTGAAATGCAACAGTGTTATTTATAGTTAATTATTTACAACTTGAATGGAATTCTAATTAGTTGAAATGAGGTAAATGTATACTTGGTAATAAATTTAATATAAGAAAACGAACGTAAATATTGAATTAATTAATGAACTAATAATAATAAATGGTAATTGAATAAAATCAATGTTCTATAAGTAATTATAATATTGTTTGGAAATGATAACTTATAAAAGTATGATTAAGAGTTAGTGGCAACAATTATTATAAGTTACCGATATATTTTTAATCCATTAAATTGAATTGGAATCAATTGTAATAAATCTAAATAAAATATTACGTTAATGTTAATTAAGGTAATATTTGGAAATAATGTTAATATTATTCATAATAGGACAATTTGTTGAATTAAAAGAATGGAAATTAAGATTTATCAATTTATTGAGATTTGAACTATAATAATTGGATTAATTGCAATTAAATGAAATTAATATCTAAATATTACGTTAGTTGAAATTAAGATGGAATTTGAGAATTAATGTAATAGATCATGAATCCAATGTTAATTTCATCCATTTGACAACAATGAATCGATAATAGAATGAAAAGTAAATTAAATGGAATTATTGGAAATTAAATTTATAATTTCTGAATTTAATGAAATTGAGGTTAACATTGAAATTTGATAAATTAATCAACTCTAAATTGACAACTAAATTTGGTCAAATTAGTGTAAATGATTAAGAAATTTAAAAATGATAAAAATCGTCAATTATAGAATTAAAATAAAATTTGATTTGATTAATTAATTATTAATTTATTTAATTAATGTAAAAATAACCATTTTGGCCACTGACTTAGATTTCGACGAAAATAGTTCCATCGGATCCGTAACGGTGAATTATAGTGGGATTTCAAGTTTCGTGGCAATCAGACTTGTTGTTTGATTGTACGAACTCGAAACACTTTGACATCAATTTAATTGAAACTAATTGAAATCAATTTGAAATATGTTGATTTTAATGTAACTTCTTCATACGATGGAATTTGGACTTGAAATCTGTTCCACTGAATTTAAAATGTTCAAAAACATCTATTTTGATACATGGGTTGACCCAATTTCGTTCCGAAGTCAGAACGGGCTCTTTGGGCCTTTCATCCTTCAACGTGTAAATCGATCTTGTCCATCTATTTGATTTTCAGCTGTGTCTATGTAACGACCCGCCTTTTTGGACAGTTTAAACCGACGATCAAATACACATGCCGGTTCCAAACCATTAAAAAAAGGCAGATGGTTATTGGGGTAATTAAGAAAAGAAAAGAAATAAAGGAAATGAAACAACACAGAATCTCGCAGCGGAACGATAAAATATAATAGTCAAATAAACAGTTCATGAAGCTGTTTACTATACTTAGACAATTATTTATACAACATTTATCAGAGTTATACATATACAACAGAACAAATAAATAATGCAGCAGACAACATGATGCACAGATAATAATAGTAATAGTATACCAAATCTTCGTCTTCGTCCTCCAGAATAGATCTTCAAAAATCTGAAAACTCAGGACTGACCCGAGCGTAATGAAAAGACAAAACACTCGAGTCAGGACTAAAATATCCATATGAAAGTTAAATCAATCGTAAATAAATATGAGTGTGACGGCGTCAGAGATGTTTACGGGGTTTGACATCTCATATCCAGTGTCAACGTGCGTGCAATAACTTAAGAGATGTTGTAACGACCCAGGATTTTTAGTAATTAAAATTTGAATATTTAATTAATTTTAAATATTAATAAGTGAAATTTATAAGTCAAATAAATTTTATTTTGAATAATTGGATTTAATTGGATAATTAAATCGATAATTTAATGTGTTAGATTATGGAAATAATTGAAAATTGGGTTAAATATGATTGAAAATGATTTGGGAAATTTTATTTTATCATGTTGGAGTTAGAAAGATATTTTAGAACTTTTAAAATCGAATTAAAAGTTAATTTGTGAAAATTGAATATTTTAATATTAAAATCGACTAGTGAAAATAGTCAATTTTTGAACAGTCTCAGAATTGAATGAAACCAGTTCCATTGGATCCGTAATAGTTAGTTATTACTGGATTTCAATTTTCGTGTCAATCGGAGTTATCGTTTGATCGTGGCAGCTCGAAACGCATCGAATCGTTTTTAATTTTAATTTGGCGAGTTAAAACAGCTATTTTTCAAAAAGTCTCGGATTTCGACGAAACCGGTTTCATCGGATCCGTAATGTGATACTATTGTAAGATTTAAAATTTTGTGTCAATTGGATTTACCGTTTGTCCGGTACAAATTAAAACGCCTAGAAATCGATTTAAATCGGTTTAATTTAAATTGAACGTTTATTGCCATAACTCGCACAGATGTCCGAATTAGCTTCCGAAACCTATTCCATTGTGTCCGGAACGCGGGGTAAACCCTAGAAACGCTGGTTACGGCGCGTAAATCGGAGTTCGGAATTTCCGGATGAATAGTGTTCGTTCAAAACTCTATAAATAGACCCACATTTCACAAAAATAAAAATAAAAAAAAAGGCAAAACCCTAACCCTAATGTTTCCAGCCGCCTCCACCTCTATGAATGGCCAAAATTTTTCATATTTCTCCTCTTAATCTCTCTCAATCCATAAGTTTTTAGGAGATTCGTTCAACTACAAACTTGAAGATCTCATCAAGACCTTCGATTCTATAAGGTGATGATCGGATTTGGGGCGTTGTGGGGGTCGTTAGGGGGGTGCGTTCGGCTGTGTTTGGGAACGCATTTCGAGAAGCAATGGAGGGCCGAGCTTCTCATGCTTATGGCCGAGTGTAGCTTGTGCGAGGGGCTTCAAAACCCTTGTCTCCGATCGTGTTTAAGTTGAGTGTGGTGATCGAAAAGTTAAAACCTAATTTGTTGCTTATGGGTTTTGTGCGTGTTCGTATACTGGGAAGGAATTGCGTGAACGATGAAGAAGATGGGGGGGTGTGTGCGGCCTGATGTGGTTGGGTTTGAGATGGAGGTCCATGATTTAAAGTATGGTTTAAAATTATATTATTATGTTGTAAATTTATAAGTTATAAATCGTGTAAACTTGTAAAATCCATATCTTTTTCATACGAGGTCGAAAACGCGCGAAACAAGAAGCGTTGGAATCGTACGGACGAGCACTACGCGATGAAATTGGATTGGAGTCGTTTGGAGTTAGTGAGAATTTTGGGTAAAATTAAACGTCCGTTTAATTTAATTCGAAATAAATCGCTAAAACAGAAATTAAAATCAAGGTGAGAACTTCTCACTCAACCGAATCAGTTTCGATTTTATTTTAAATAGTTAGATTTAAAGTATTTGAATGCATGTTTGAATGATGATTGTTATCTATTGATTGTTAAAATAGACATTATGCGCCGTTAGTAAGCGGATGTTATTTATTAAAAATATATACCGCGAATATTTCATAAACAGTGAAATTGGTATTATATATAGTAGCAATATATATATTGGCATATGTATATATTGGAGTTATTGATTTCCCACATTTTTTTAGCGGATGAGACCCCATTGCGTCGTCTATTAAGCGGATAATATTTTAAATCCCATATACCGCGATAATTTCGTACTGGAGCGAAATTGGTATTGTGCTAATGTTTGTGGATGCAAGAAAACAGGTTGGAGGGATCCAACAGGATTCCTCAACAGTATTTATTTGATTTTGAATATTTTGATATTCGTTGATTATCATATCGATATATGATATCGTTGTAGTCGTGATTGACTATTTGGTGTGTAGCATCATTGGACCAAATTTTGGAATTTTAAAAAGGGGTTTCAAAGTGATTTTTTTTGAAAGTATGCGTTTATAAAATATTTTTGGAATTGATCCATTTTAAATAAATGAACGTGTAATTTTTAATGTTATAAAAATCATGATTTTTAAGAAATATAGTTAAAAACTGATTTTTGAGAATATGATGCTAATGATTTTATAAAATGATTAAATCAGGATTTTTGAATCTATTATAAAAGTTGAAAATATAGGATTTATAAAATTTAATTATTTTATAAGTCAAAATGGTGAAATTATAAAGGAGAGTAAATATGTTTTAAAGAATAATATAAATTGACTTATATTAAGAGATTTATAAATGGATATTTATAAATTGAAATATTGACATTATAAAACGAGTTTTTTTAAGTATTTGAATGAAGTGAAAATGAATTTTGTAAATGAATGGAATTCACAAAATTAAAAATGGTGAAGTTATAAATGAAATTTATAAATAGTAAGATTTATAAATTTTATAAAGTTATTAAAAGAATAGTTTTGAACAAATAATTGAACCTTATAAGTTATAGGATTTATAATTATGAAGTTCAAAAGAATGATTTCTTGTAAACAAATAAATTATAAGTGTTTAACTTATAATATGAATTTTAGTAGATAATTGAGTTACAAATCGAATAAATTAATAAAGGAATTTATAAAAGGAAGTTGTTATAAAATAAATAGAAATGGAGTTTATGAACGTTGTTTTATAAAATTCGCAAACGACTTATTTTGATAAGAAAATTGTTGAAACCTATTAATGGAGTTATATTCACGTTTTTTACTATGAATAATCCTTTGAAATAAAATGAATAAAAGGATGAAATTTGTTAAACGTAGTATATTCACGTTTTTGAATAGTGAATAATAGGTTAAAAAAAACGTTTAGAATGTGATATTTTAAATAGAATTAAAACGATCTAACGATGTTTTAAAATATGTTGAGATTCGAAACCATAATTTCAACATTCATTGTTGAAATAGACGTTTTCGAGAAATAAAAGGAAATAGTGGACTATAACACTGTTGTTATAGTAAATGATTTCCGAAAGGAAATGTTTTGTATAGTATTGGGATTTATATATCTATTTTAATTTCGAATCCCTATACTAATGATTTTGGGTTGTCGTAACGATGTTTTACGCAACATTCGTTTTGGCCCAAATAAATATGTTTAAGAGAATGATTTCCTTAAAGAATGAAATATATACTTAATCTCGATTCAAGTATATTGAATATTTTCCAAGTGTTGAAAATAAAATTTGTGAATTACTTATTAAATAAGTATGGAAATTTTTTCCAATATGAAGTGAATAATTAGAATTTATCTTTTTGAAGATAAATTGAAATGAATAATTGAAATCGAATATTCATAGATATTTTGAAATATAAATTCATTAGGGAATTTATAAATGAAAAGAAGAATTTGTTTAAAAATAAATATTGATTTATTTTTGAAGTGTGAAATTACATATCTAGTAAAGATATTTTGGAAAATAAATAATTTGGAAAATTATTTGGAAACTGGTGATGTGTGCATATCCATTGATAGTTCAATAACCGACTATCAATATTTCCCTTTGAATGGGTAATTGAGGTGATTGTTTGAATTTGAATGCCACACTTATTTTTGAATAAGCGCTCACTATTCGGGTTAACCGGGAAAGGACCATGGGGTCGTATAACCCATTCCGAATATGTGATACGTCGTTATGAATTGCATTGAAGATCGGTGTTGAAGACCGGATATTTGCGAGAGCGATAGGATGACCTGCCGATTGGCTCTGCACCGAGTTGCTCCGGTATTGAGTTCTCCATATGTGATGGTGAATCCGATCAGGATCGTGAATATCCGGATTGCAAGGACTTCTTTGTAAGTGCCTTCGGTTTTGTTCGAGCCCGGAACAGACTTGTATGGATTGTATGTCTGACATTACAAGTTGAGATATAAAGCCAATTTCTTTCAAATATATTTTTGTTGGTGGCAGAGAATTTATTCTTTTAGCTTAACACCCTTCTCTGATACGTGCGAGCTCAGAGGTTATGTAGTTGAATGTTATCAACGATATATTCCCAATTTGGTAATGTGACATGCTGAGTGTTGCTGAAATGATCATTGTGTTGATTATTTGTGATAGGATCGTTTATTTGATCGTCTATCTTTGTGATCATTTCTATGATCGTTTGTTGACCCAAAGCATGGCTTTTGTATAAAGTATGTTTTTGTGGACATGACTTCGTCGAGCCTCACACCCCGTGAATGATCAAAACAGGAAAGATGCGGCAAGGTTATGAGGGGTAGCGCCCTTTAGGATATGTGCATTTCCTTCTGGAAAAGGGTGGTATCATGGTATGGAGCCCAGATACTTACTCATGTTGAAAACACTTTATGATTGTGTGAATTGATTGCGAGCGCTCGGTTGAAAAGGTCCCAAAGGACCGGGGGATGGCTTATTCGGTCAGTTGTTACTCAGTTAGGGGTAACCCGGCCTTGTGTTGGTAGAGATCCGGTTTGGTTCTCGGGGATGTCCATCCAGAGGCATTCTCATGTGGCAATGGGAAGTTCCTTGGCCTGATCATTCGTTGGAAATCCAAAGAAACAATACATGACTTGTACGGTATTAGTTGTAGAACCTATCATTCATTATGGTGGCGCCCCATTGTTTGGATGGTAGCTATAGTAGGCATACGATAATGGTCGTATGTTGGCTAAGATTTATATTCTACTTTCGAAATGAATTTTCCTACACTATACACTAGTAATAATATCAAATGTTCTTTTAATGCGTATCAAGCATCTTGGACTATCATAAGGAGAAATCTCCTCCGATTCTGCGTTTGCATTGTGTGTGTGTGCGGGAGGCCTTATGGTAGTCTCATTTTTAAAAGCATTGCGAATTGACTTTAAAAATATTCCTCTATTTTTGATTTTAAAGATAAATAAACTGTTTTGAGTTCCCACACCAGTCACATGACTGACTCGGAGTTTATCGTTTTCCTTCCTAAACTCTGGGTGCCCACCAATTTCCACACGGGCAGTCAAGAGTTAAGGTTTATCAGGATATTCTGGATATTTTGGAGTTGCTGGAGGCAAGCTGGATGACATGGCGTATTACTAGTATATAGTATTTCTTTTCCGCTGCACTGTTTGTTGTATGTTGTTGTACACTCTGATGATATGATGTAATGAAATGTAATGTATAAAATTTAATAACTGATATAGTTCTTTGTTTAAAGATTATTCATTTATTATTATATGTTGTTCCGCTGGGAATTGTGAGATTCTGTTGTTGTTCTTTGTTGTTTCCTTTCTGTCCGTTCTATTTTCTATCTATTCTCTACTTATTCTCTTTCCTCTCTATTTTTCTATCTACTCTCTCTTCTTATGTCTTTTCTTTTTCTTAAACCATAACATTTCGGTTTTCCGGCCTTCGATTTCTCGGCAGTCGATAAAGTGAATATCGATGTTGAATTTTCGAAAGTCCAAAATCTCCGGGGCGTTACATTTGGTATCGGAGCATATGGTTAAGCGACAACCATGGTTCTGTTGGGTATTACTCATTAGAGATAGAGTCAGTAGTACTCTAGAATGAGTTTGAGTGTAATAATAGCTATGAGAGCATATTTGTTAGTGAATATGAAAAAAATTGTTTTATATTGTGATGATTGGTTTGTTGAGTGGCATATGAACCTTCGTCAGCGTGGTCTCGACAACTATGCCGAAGGGGTTTCTAAACACTTGAATAGAACAATTCGACACAATATTGTTTTAAAATTGGGTAAATGAAATAATTTTACTTGAGTATATTTTATATAGAAAGAAATAATTTTTTAGAATTATTAAAGTGTATATAAGTTGATTGTTTAGATGTTTGAATAATCTAAATTGAAGAATAATTGTATAAGCAAAAGAATTATAAGAATTGAATTATAATTAAAGTGATTTACAATTGTGAAATAAACTTATACATATGAGAAGTGAAACTAATGAATATATTTATGAATATGAGTTGTAAAATAAAAATGAATTTATAGTTAAATGGAATATAACTTAAGTGTTGTTGAATGGAATTGATTTTGGTATCGAAGTAAATAATCAAATGGATTAAATAAATATGAACTTGAGTTATGAAATGAAATTCAACTGTTGTAAATGAATGGATTGAATGTAAATCAATTGAATGTGAATAAAATTGGTATGAAATAATGGATATAAGTGTTAATTCATTAAAATCTTAATGTTATTGGAAAGTTGAATAGTTGAATGAAGATCAATTTAATTCAACCAATTGAAAGTGATGGTGTTGAAACTAAATTGAATGAATATAAGCAAAGGAATTTGGTTGTAATTGATATACATTGATTGTTAGTTGATTGTATATAATTCATTAAGTGTTAATGAAATTGAGTTAATGAAACTGAAAGTTAAAGTAATTGAAATTCAATTGGAAGTTGAGTGAATCTTGAATAAAATTGAATTTGATTTGGGAGTGAACCAACTTGAATATGAATTAGTGAATATGAACTAATTGAAAATGAATGTTAGTAAACATCCACTGTTAAAGAATCAAATGTGATTAAATTGAAAACCTGATTCATTAAATATTAATGAGAATATGAATGAATATATATATTGGTTATGGATGTTAATTGGTTGATGGTTGAATATTTTGCTTTTATTGCATTTTCTATGTTGGCATATATAGTTGTTATGGAGATATATGTTGTATATTGATACTATGTTCATATATGCATGATTCTCATGTTGTTTGTTGAGTGTTTAGTAGGTGCGGATCGCGTTTGCTTCTCATTTGAAGCTCGCTTTCGCGCTATATTAGCCGTATATGCTCGCTAATAATAAAATATAAGGTACATATCTCGGATTACATACCGTACTTTTACACTTTTTCCCTTCGGGATGCCTCATTACTTGATGAGATGTATATTTGTGATATATATACTGTCATTTTTTTTCGGATCGAGCCGCGCAAAGGAGACTATGGCGAATTTTTCCGAAAATTTAAGGCGTTAGAAAATTTTTGAGAAAATTGGAAATTTTTTTGAGAACTTAACTTTGATTTTAGAAATTGAAAGTTAAACAATAGTAGTTGTTTTTAAAAAAGATAACTAAGAATGATTTGAAACTTAGTAAAGTATTATAAGAAATTTAATTATGAATTTTGGAAAGTTAATAAATTATGTAACTTTTCTTACTTAATAATTTCGAGGACGAAATTCTTTTAAGGGGGGAAGAATGTAACGACCCAGGATTTTTAGTAATTAAAATTTGAATATTTAATTAATTTTAAATATTAATAAGTGAAATTTATAAGTCAAATAAATTTTATTTTGAATAATTGGATTTAATTGGATAATTAAATCGATAATTTAATGTGTTAAATTATGGAAATAATTGAAAATTGGGTTAAATATGATTGAAAATGATTTGGGAAATTTTATTTTATCATGTTGGAGTTAGAACGATATTTTAGAACTTTTAAAATCGAATTAAAAGTTAATTTGTGAAAATTGAATATTTTAATATTAAAATCGACTAGTGAAAATAGTCAATTTTTGAACAGTCTCAGAATTGAATGAAACTAGTTCCATTGGATCCGTAATAGTTAGTTATTACTGGATTTCAATTTTCATGTCAATCAGAGTTATCGTTTGATCGTGGCAGCTCGAAACGCACCGAATCGTTTTTAATTTTAATTTGGCGAGTTAAAATAGCCATTTTTCAAAAAGTCTTGGATTTCGACGAAACCAGTTTCATCGGATCCGTAATGTGATATTATTGTAAGGTTTAAAATTTCGTGTCAATTGGATTTACCGTTTGTCCGGTACAAATTAAAACGCCTAGAAATCGATTTAAATCGGTTTAATTTAAATTGAACATTTATTGCCATAACTCGCACAGATGTCCGAATTAGCTTCCGAAACCTGTTCCATTGTGTCCGAAACGCGGGGTAAACCCTAGAAACACTGGTTACGGCGCGTAAATCGGAGTTCGGAATTTTCGGATGAATAGTGTTCGTTCAAAACTCTATAAATAGACCCACATTTCACAAAAATAAAAATAAAAAAGAAGGCAAAACCCTAACCCTAATGTTGCCAGCCGCCTCCACCTCTATGAATGGCCGAAAATTTTCATATTTCTCCTCTTAATCTCTCTCAATCCATAAGTTTTTAGGAGATTCGTTCAACTACAAACTTGAAGATCTCATCAAGACCTTCGATTCTATAAGGTGATGATCGGATTTGGGGCGTTGTGGGGGTCGTTAGGGGGGTGCGTTCGGCTGTGTTTGGGCACGCATTTCGAGAAGCAATGGAGGGCCGAGCTTCTCATGCTTATGGCCGAGTGTAGCTTGTGCGAGGGGCTTCAAAACCCTTGTCTCCGATCGTGTTCAAGTTGAGTGTGGTGATCGAAAAGTTAAAACCTAATTTGTTGCTTATGGGTTTTGTGCGTGTTCATATACTGGGAAGGAATTGTGTGAACGATGAAGAAGATGGGGGGTGTGTGCGGCCTGATGTGGTTGGGTTTGAGATGGAGGGCCATGATTTAAAGTTAGGTTTAAAATTATATTATTATGTTGTAAATTTATAAGTTATAAATCGTGTAAACTTGTAAAATCCATATCTTTTTCATACGAGGTCGAAAACGCGCGAAACAAGAAGCGTTGGAATCGTATGGACGAGCACTACGCGATGAAATTGGATTGGAGTCATTTGGAGTTAGTGAGAATTTTGGGTAAAATTAAACGTCCGTTTAATTTAATTCGAAATAAATCGCTAAAACAGAAATTAAAATCAAGGTGAGAACTTCTCACTCAATCGAATCAGTTTCGATTTTATTTTAAATAGTTAGATTTAAAATATTTGAATGCATGTTTGAATGATGATTGTTATCTATTGATTGTTAAAATAGACATTATGCGCCGTTAGTAAGCGGATGTTATTTATTAAAAACATATACCGCGAATATTTCATAAACAGTGAAATTGGTATTATATATAGTAGCAATATATATATATTGGCATATGTATATATTGGAGTTATTGATTTCCCGCATTTTTTTTAGCGGATGAGACCCTATTGCGCCGTCTATTAAGCGGATAATATTTTAAATCCCATATACCGCGATAATTTCGTACTGGAGCGAAATTGGTATTGTGCTAATGTTTGTGGATGCAGGAAAACAGGTTGGAGGGATCCAACAGGATTCCTCAACAGTATTTATTTGATTTTGAATATTTTGATATTCGTTGATTATCATATCGATATATGATATCGTTGTAGTCGTGATTGACTATTTGGTGTGTAGCATCATTGGACCAAATTTTGGAATTTTAAAAAGGGGTTTCAAAGTGATTTTTTTTGAAAGTATGCGTTTATAAAATATTTTTGGAATTGATCCATTTTAAATAAATGAACGTGTAATTTTTAATGTTATAAAAATCATGATTTTTAAGAAATATAGTTAAAAACTGATTTTTGAGAATATGATGCAAATGATTTTATAAAATGATTAAATCAGGATTTTTGAATTTATTATAAAAGTTGAAAATATAGGATTTATAAAATTTAATTATTTTATAAGTCAAAATGGTGAAATTATAAAGGAGATTAAATATGTTTTAAAGAATAATATAAATTGACTTATATTAAGAGATTTATAAATGGATATTTATAAATTGAAATATTGACATTATAAAACGAGTTTTTATAAGTATTTGAATGAAGTGAAAATGAATTTTGTAAATGAATGGAATTCATAAAATTAAAAATGGTGAAGTTATAAATGAAATTTATAAATAGTAAGATTTATAAATTTTATAAAGTTATTAAAAGAATAGTTTTGAATAAATAATTGAAGCTTATAAGTTATAGGATTTATAATTATGAAGTTCAATAGAATGATTTCTTGTAAACAAATAAATTATAAGTGTTTAACTTATAATATGAATTTTAGTAGATAATTGAGTTACAAATCGAATAAATTAATAAAGGAATTTATTAAAGGAAGTTGTTATAAAATAAATAGAAATGGAGTTTATGAACGTTGTTTTATAAAATTCGCAAACGACTTATTTTGATAAGAAAATTGTTGAAACCTATTAATGGAGTTATATTCACGTTTTTTACTGTGAATAATCCTTTGAAATAAAATGAATAAAAGGATGAAATTTGTTAAACGTAGTATATTCACGTTTTTGAATAGTGAATAATAGGTTAAAGAAAACGTTTAGAATGTGATATTTTAAATAGAATTAAAACGATCTAACGATATTTTAAAATATGTTGAGATTCGAAACCATAATTTCAACATTCATTGTTGAAATAGACGTTTTCGAGAAATAAAAGGAAATAGTGGACTATAACACTGTTGTTATAGTAAATGATTTCCGAAAGGAAATGTTTTGTATAGTATTGGGATTTATATATCTATTTTAATTTCGAATCCCTATACTAATGATTTTGGGTTGTCGTAACGATGTTTTACACAACATTCGTTTTGGCCCAAATAAATATGTTTAAGAGAATGATTTCCTTAAAGAATGAAATATATACTTAATCTCGATTCAAGTATATTGAATATTTTCCAAGTGTTGAAAATAAAATTTGTTAATTACTTATTAAATAAGTATGGAAATGTTTTCCAATATGAAGTGAATAATTAGAATTTATCTTTTTGAAGATAAATTGAAATGAATAATTGAAATCGAATATTCATAGATATTTTGAAATATAAATTCATTAGGGAATTTATAAATGAAAAGAAGAATTTGTTTAAAAATAAATATTGATTTATTTTTGAAGTGTGAAATTATATATCTAGTAAAGATATTTTGGAAAATAAATAATTTGGAAAATTATTTGGAAACTGGTGATGTGTGCATATCCATTGATAGTTCAATAACCGACTATCAATATTTCCCTTTGAATGGGTAATTGAGGTGATTGTTTGAATTTGAATGCCACACTTATTTTTGAATAAGCGCTCACTATTCGGGTTAACCGGAAAAGGACCATGGGGTCGTATAACCCATTCCGAATATGTGATACGTCGTTATGAATTGCATTGAAGATCGGTGTTGAAGACCGGATATTTGCGAGAGCGATAGGATGACCTGTCGATTGACTCTGCACCGAGTTGCTCCGGTATTGAGTTCTCCATATGTGATGGTGAATCCGATCAGGATCGTGAATATCCGGATTGCAAGGACTTCTTTGTAAGTGCCTTCGGTTTTGTTCGAGCCCGGAACAGACTTGTATGGATTGTATGTCTGACATTACAAGTTGAGATATAAAGCCGATTTCTTTCAAATATATTTCTGTTGGTGGCGGAGAATTTATTCTTTTAGCTTAACACACTTCTCTGATACGTACGAGCTCAGAGGTTCTGTAGTTGAATGTTATCAGCGATATATTCCCAATTTGGTAATGTGACATGCTGAGTGTTGCTGAAATGATCATTGTGTTGATTATTTGTGATAGGATCGTTTATTTGATCGTCTATCTTTGTGATCATTTCTATGATCGTTTGTTGGCCCAAAGCATGGCTTTTGTATAAAGTATGTTTTTGTGGACATGACTTCGTCGAGCCTCACACCCCGTGAATGATCAAAACAGGAAAGATGCGGCAAGGTTATGAGGGGTAGCGCCCTTTAGGATATGTGCATTTCCTTCTGGAAAAGGGTGGTATCATGGTATGGAGCCCAGATACTTACTCATGTTGAAAACACTTTATGATTGTGTGAATTGATTGCGAGCGCTCGGTTGAAAAGGTCCCAACGGACCGGGGGATGGCATATTCGGTCAGTTGTTACTCAGTTAGGGGTAACCCGGCCTTGTGTTGGTAGAGATCCGGTTTGGTTCTCGGGGATGTCCATCCAGAGGCATTCTCATGTGGCAATGGGAAGTTCCTTGGCCTGATCATTCGTTGGAAATCCAAAGAAACAATACATGACTTGTACGGTATTAGTTGTAGAACCTATCATTCACTTATGGTGGCGCCCCACTGTTTGGATGGTAGCTATAGTAGGCATACGATAATGGTCGTATGTTGGCTAAGATTTATATTCTACTTTCGAAATGAATTTTCCTACACTATACACTAGTAATAATATCAAATGTTCTTTTAATGCGTATCAAGCATCTTTGACTATCATAAGGAGAAATCTCCTCCGATTCTGCGTTTGCGTTGTGTGTGTGTGCGGGAGGCCTTATGGTAGTCTCATTTTTAAAAGCATTGCGAATTGACTTTAAAAATATTCCTCTATTTTTGATTTTAAAGATAAATAAACTGTTTTGAGTTCCCACACCAGTCACATGACTGCCTCGGAGTTTATCGTTTTCCTTCCTAAACTCTGGGTGCCCACCAATTTCCACACGGGCAGTCAAGAGTTAAGGTTTATCAGGATATTCTGGATATTTTGGAGTTGCTGGAGGCAAGCTGGATGGCATGGCGTATTACTAGTATATAGTATTTCTTTTCCGCTGCACTGTTTGTTGTATGTTGTTGTACACTCTGATGATATGATGTAATGAAATGTAATGTATAAAATGTAATAACTGATATAGTTCTTTGTTTAAAGATTATTCATTTATTATTATATGTTGTTCCGCTGCGAATTGTGAGATTCTGTTGTTGTTCTTTGTTGTTTCCTTTCTGTCCGTTCTATTTTCTATCTATTCTCTACTTATTATCTTTCCTCTCTATTTTTCTATCTTCTCTCTCTTCTTATGTCTTTTCTTTTTCTTAAACAATAACATTTCAGTTTTCCGGCCTTCGATTTCTCGGCAGTCGATAAAGTGAGTATCGATGTTGAATTTTCGAAAGTCCAAAATCCCCGGGGCGTTACAGATGTTACGGGATTTTCCACCTTTCAAGGATCCGTTAAACTATCTACTAGGTAGTAATGTACGCTAAGTAGATAATGTCTATCAGTAATATAAAGTATCAAAATAGCGTTAAGGCGTTACCATAATCCCCCTTAACACATTTTATATTCCCAAAAGCATATACAAGACCGTAGTTTCCCCAAAACCGGAAGTCACCAGAGGGCAATCCATATACTCAAGGTACAAACCAAAACGTAGTGGTCGCGAATAGGATAATCAGTATGACAAGGTACATGAGGCGATACCAACTATGATACTAGTAGTTGCGTGATCCGGACTGATGTTGAGCATAGCAGCTACTACCTCAACACCGCGAAACAACACTCCCAAATCAAGGGGTGCACCCAAATCAAATCACAAATGTAATAGATATGGTATCGAAGAAGTGTGTCCGCTAGAGGTGGCGAACCTCAATGGCCCGGCGCGGCTCCTGTTTTAGTCATGTCAGGGGTCATCCAATATCGTTCCCTTTCTTCAGTCAACGCGTTCACCAAACCATCCACTTCATTCTGGATCAACACTCCGCGTATAATAGTTATTAAAGTGGTTTTCGGTATCGACAGAGAGTATGTCCATATCCGATCCCGGTCTCTTTAATAACTACGTATTATTACACTGATGGCTCTTTTATATTTCAAATTGATTCATGATTGATAACAAAATATCATATTCGCTTTAAAATCAAATCCATTTCAACATCATCATATATTCAAAATTATCAATTTGGTCCGATAAATCAATTTCACTTCAAAATTTGATTCGAATTCAATTTAGGTTATAATCTCTACTTTAACCTAGTTCGTATTTAAACCAAAGGTTTAAATATAAACATTTCCGTCTCTTTAACCAGTTTGAATTTAAGAAAATAGTTTAAATAGTTTAAAATAGTTAAATAATTCAAAATAGTTTAATAGAAAATATTTAAATAGTTTAATCGAAAATAATTTGAATACAAAATGGTTTATATATAAAATAGTTTGGAAAAAATCAAAAATTATTTGATAAATAATTCCAAAGTCAAACCGGTCAACTTCCCAAATTTCCTATCCAAATCAAATCCAAATTCCATTTCGATTTAATAGATTTATTCCAATTTCAACTTGAATAAATTTCTATTCCACGTAAATTTCGATTTCAATTCACAAATTTCTTTAAATTTCAATTCAATTCCAAATTAATTTAAATCTAAATTTCAAATAAATTTTCAATTCCAAACTCAAACTTGAAATATCATTTCATATCAATTTTCTTAGAAATATTCAGAGTTCGATTAAAAGTCCAATCTTTTAAAACAAATCAACTTTCAAAAATTTACACCGTATTTCAATTTTCAATTTAAATCTGAACTTCGATTTTATTTAATAATTTCGTTTACCAAGTTTAAATTCTAACATTTCGAGCTCCAATTCAAAATAGTTCAATTTCCATAAATTGGATTTTATTCTTAAAATCAATTCATTTAAATAATTTCAAAACAACTTTTAAAATCATTTAATTTATCCAACTCGGTGTCCGTATATAATTTTCTAACCTATGGCCAAGTGATTAGTTATTACAATTAAATGTCAGGGATGAATATATCAATTAAATCAATCACAGTGTCATATGTATGCATAGCAGGATATATATAAACAAATAAACATCCAAACATTTAAATATCAACCAATAACATCCATCGAAATACATCATCCAATAGGCAATACAATTCACGGCAATTTCATATTTATCAATGTCAGGTAATTTAATCGCAATTCAATTTTAATTTAAATTTAACTGTCAATTTAATTTTTTTAACGGTGAATTCAAATGACAATCAATATGATAATTAAATTTTATCAAACAACAACAAATAAAAATCATAACTATGCATAATGTCAAATTTAACTAGCATAAAGATATTCAGTACGTTGTGAGCGTTATAAAACACTCACCTTGATTTTACGATTTTAAATCAAATCGAACGACGTTCGATTTAACATAAAATTTTAATGAGCTCCAAACACTTTCGGATCTGCACTGCAGCGCAGCTCTCATCTCTGTGATTCCGGCGCTTCTTCCCCAACGTGAAATTCACGTATGCAAACCCATTAGCCGCCGATCTTCAAGCAATTTTCATGACCACCTCGTCGACTTCACGAAACGATCAGCTAGCGCCACCACGAAGCCCTTCACCAGAGCCACCTACGCGCCAAGTTTCATCCCGTCATTCGCCGTCGTTTGCACGCAATCCAAGGAAATACGTACACACTTCCAAGTCAGATCTGGACGAATCCATGAAAAATTAGCATACGTCAACCGTATGAATTTGAAGAGCTCGTCGAGATTTACACTTTTGCTTTTGGAATTTTTCGATTTCGTCGAACGGATTGAGAGATATTAAGGAAAGAAGATCGGCAATTTCTGGCCATGGAATAGGTGGCGGCCATGATTTAGAATTAGGGTTTCTGGATTAAAATAATAATAAAACTGTCTCGGTTTGCGTGCGTATTTATATAGGTAGGTCCAAAATCATCCGAACTCCAATCAAGACGTGTCGCCAGGCGTTTATAAGGTTTTACCCTCATTCCGGACGCAATGGAACTAGTTTCAAGGCCTAATTCGATCATATCTGGAAGATAGCTTTTCGAAGTCGATTATTTTAATTAAATTCAAAATTAAATTTCTACGCGTTTCAAGCTCGCACGGCCAAACGACAAGTCCAACTGCTACGAAAATTGAAATCCTACCATAATTTACTATTACGGATCCGATGAAACAAGTTTCGTCGAAATCCGAGACTGTTTGAAAAATGGCTATTTTAACTCGTCAATTAAATATTAAAATATTCAATTTTCACAAATTTACTTTTAATTCGATTTTAAAAGTTCTAAAACATCATTCTAATTTTAATATGATAAAAAAGGAATTTTACAAATCATTTTTAATCATATTAAACCCGTTATCCAATTATTCAAATAATTTCAAATATTAAATTATTCAACAAATTACATTAATAATCATTTTCTTTCAATAATCACCTTAAATTTTCTAATTAAAATAGCTAAAAATACGGGTCGTTACAGTCTATAAATACCCTATTATAAACTATAGCAGCCTTTCATTTCTCATTTCTATACGTACATCTTCTATTGCTCCTCTTCCTCAATGATTGAAACCTAAAAACTCCTCAATCTAATTTCTTTGCAAATCCAAATCAAAAAAATTCAAACTCCTAAAAAAATTCAAAAAATTATATATTAAATATCTCGACAATATGAATCTGCATCAAGTGTTCATTTTCAGAATTGATGCTCGAATCAACGGAAAATCGCATTCAAACCCTCGAATTTTCGAAACCCTAAGCCAATTTGGGGCTTTTTGATTCGGGCGCTAATCGATGAAATTGGTTTATGGGTATTGGAGAGATCTTGGTATGGAGTCGTTTGACTGTGTTCGTGTAGTCTACGTTGGCCGGAAATGTTCGATTTTGGCAGTTTAGGGTTTTGAACCACAACTTCCGTGGCGGCGGCGTGCATTAGGGGACGGCGGACCTAGTAGGGTGGTGCGGCATGGTGATGCGAAGGCTTTAGAGGCGGCGTCGTGGTCAACGGCAGCGCGTAGGCTGAGCAATGGTCGGTCAAACTTTTGGCTATTGGTGTCAGGGGTCTTTGGTACATTGACGCGTACAAGAGGATGAAAGGGCGGGTCGACGTGGCAGTCAACGTGTGATTTTCTGATATTATTTTATTTAATTTATATTTGAAATCTATATCTTCTAATTCGTATAACTTTTATATACGAGGTCTAATTCATGTGCGGTTTCTTTCGCTAGGATCGTGTTGAAATTCTCGACATTCTGACCCTGGTTTGGGCGAATTCTGAGACTGTTCAAATTTTGGGTTTAAATTGGATTTTAATTCAATTTAAATTCAAAGTTGAGTGTTTTAACCCACTCACAACTTCTAAAATTTCTTAGTTTGTTAAATTGATTTACGATGTGATTAGAAATTTATTTATGACTGTTTGGCATATTTTGAATCATCATCTCAGTTCATTTGAATTTATTTGGATTAAATAGTTATTTAATTTTTTATTGAATATAAACTGCCTTTAAATACATGTTGTTATCATCTGTTCCATATTGATGTTATTGATTAAATTGGATGATGATTGTGATAAATATTTGATTATTTATATTGGATGTATGGATGTTGTATTTTATATTGTTATAAACTGTAAGTTTGTTATGGATTTACACTCGGGATTGCGGTTTGAAATGATATATAACCGTAAAATATTAAATTGCAGATTGAAATGATAAATATCTGTATCACTTGAACATAGGATAGAAAATTATATACAGACACCAGGGTCTATATATAAAAATATTTTGAAATGATTTCTATGGTTTTGTAAAGAAATATATGGTTGTAGATAAATATTGATTTTAGATATTATATAAATGTTATTTTATCCTTGATTTTAAACTATGTATAATTTTTTTTTAATATAGAATAAGCTTAATAATAAGTGTGATTTTATTGAAGATAATGTGGTTAAGTATTTAAATTTTATTTTAATATAGGGTATATAATATTTAAATAAAATTTGGGTAGGAAGATAAATTGAGATTTATTTGAAATTGAATTTATTTAAGGATTAAACTCAAATAAGTTGATGTGAAATTTATTAAATTGGAAATTTTAAAGGGTTTGATTATTATAACTAGATTTTTGGGTTAAGGTGAATTAAATAAGTATTTCAAGTATAAATAAATCAAAGGAAATATTTAGTTATTTGTAATTTGGGATTTATTTAAATGATAATGGATTTATTAAGTAAAATATTTCAAAACTGAATAATAGAAAATTGAATTTGATATGTATATATGAAGTTACCAAACTTAGTTTTGAAATTGTTGAATACTTAAAGTTTGAAATATATTGAATTTGTAACGGTTTATTCTGTGGACCAAATCTGTTTTGAAATCGATAAAATTTTGAGTAGTTTATTTGGAAACTGAATTGAATTGAAATTTATGATTTGGCATTTGGTTAAATTTAAAATTTAGAAATTCGAGTTGTTTTGGAATTAATTTGTGAAATTGAAGAAGCTATTTTATTATATAAAGTAGTTTAAATATCTAAACCATATAAGTGGTGGAAGTTATAAGTTTCAAGGTATTATAATTTGAAAGTGTTATATTTCAAGTGTTTTGGTTTTCGAAGTGTATAACTTTGAAAGTGCTATGATTTTTGGAAGGGGATATACTTGAAATAGAAATGATATCGTATTGATTTTGTTTTGAAATGGAAAAGATATCATATTTATATGGTTTTGAAATGGCAATGATATTTCGGTTTAAAGTATAAATTATTTTGAAATGACCGCGGTGTAACAATAACGTTTGGTTGTTAAAGAGACGGAGATCGGAAGTTGTCATACTCTCTGCCAACTCCGAAAACCATTTTAACAACCTTATACGTGGTGGAGATTTCAGAATGAAGTAGGATGGTGGTGGCGTTACTTTGAGGTATATACATGGACCCGACTCTCATGAGTTAGCATAAGGTGGCTAAAGCAGGAGCGATCAACGGGATAAGAAGGTAGCACCTTTTATCGGACACACTCCCTCGATCCATTCTATTACTTTGTGAATGATTGGGGCCTTTTGATTTTGGGGGTGTGGCTCTAGGTGGGCGATAGTAGCTGCTACGCGTTACCACTGGTCCAGAAGCGTAATTGGTATATCGTCCCTGGCATTGCCTAGTTATGCCATGTCACCTATCCTAGCGAGCCTTGTATGAGTTTGATTTGTGTCGTACCTATGGAGTATCCTCTAGTAGCCTCCCGATCAGAAGGTATTACGGTACTGTATAGACTATTGGCACTATTTATGTGTTAAGGGGAATATTTTATCACTCCTTAATGCTATTTTAAAGTAAGTTTATTTTACTATTAGACATTATTATAATACCGTATATTACTACATAGTACATAATTTAATGGATCCTTAGGAGATGTGAATCCCGAACATCTCTTAAGTTACTACACTCACGTTAAACACTGGGTAGAAGATGTCAAATCCCATAAACATCTTTGATGATATTCCACTCATATTTATTTATATTGATTTAACCCACATAAGATCTTTTAATTCTGACTCGAGTGTTTTGTCTTTTCAATTCGCTCGGGTCAGCCTGAGCATTATAGGATTTTGAAGACCTTATTTCTAGAAGACGAAGACGAAGATTGTATTACACTTATTTATTATATTATTTCCCTACATTCATACTATTCTGCTGCATTGTTATTTATTATTCTTTGGTATGTGTAACTCTGATTCTGTGTTGTATAAGTATAGTCAAATATTTTTAAAGCAGTTTTATGAACTGTTTATTTGATTATTATATTTTGTCCTTCCGCCGCAAGATTCTGTTTTGTTTTTCTTTCTCAGCTTTTCTTATTCACCTCAATAACAATCCGCCCTTCTGTATGGTTTGAGTCTGATGTGTGTGGTTTATCGTCGATTTAAAGCGTACAAAAAGGTGGGATGTTATAATTAAGAAACAAGACAGTCAAGTTGTTGACAGTTCAATGGAGCACCAACGAGATGAACCGTACTTAGGAAACATAGAACAGGATTTGAGATACTTATCCTGATCTGCTTTGAGGGTATGTCTATAATAGATTTATATAGATATTTCCTAGTCTTGTAGGCTAGTAAGGTTGTTAGAAGACGTTACAAATGATTGCTATGTTTGATATTTAGTCTTTACTGAATTTCGAGGATGATATTCTTTAAGCAGGGGAGTCTGTAACACTCCTAATTTTTGATAATATTATTCAGGAGATTTACTTAGATAAATTAAATATAACAATGTAAAAAGTAAGACATAAGGAGACTGAGACTTGAATAAATTAATTAAGGGTCGTGGCTAATAACTAACAAATGGGCATGAGAATGGGTTTTGGGTAATTAAGTCGGATAAGGGTATATTGGGAATTGTCGCCCCTAGCTTCCACCCTTGTATATACTTTGTCCCACTCATTCTTCGCATTCACGTCATTTTAAAATGCAAAACAAAAGATAAGAAACGGTCGACCATTAAGAGGAAGAGAAAATTCAAATTTAAAAGCTAGAGATTCAAGCTTAGGGGAAATCAATCTCAATCCAATCTCCTTATCTAAATAAGGTTGAATAATAATTCCATCTCTAATTTGGTTTAAATCATATGCTTTACTATTTAAGGGATAGTTTTTTTGGATGATGATATGCTTGATTCATGATTTATTTGATCTAAACAAGGTTATTTAAAAAGGATTTAGCATGGTTTTAGATCAAAACTGGGATTAAATGATGTTTAAATGCCACAGGAAAATTTTATGTTGTGAGAAACATGATTTTGGAGTAGAGTTTCAATTTTGTGAATTTTTCAAGCTATGGAAAGGTTATTATGAATTTTCAAAGTAAAATATGGTTATTTGGGTTCATAATTTATTTTGAAAAATATATTAAGAATTTTGGTCTGGTATTTTGATATGTCAGATAACATGATTAAAGTGAATTTCCAGAATTTTTGCAGATTTTTCCAATGTGATTTGCTATGCAAAATAAATTGTTTTAGATTAGGGACTTCTTTGCAAAAATTAGATGGGCTAGTTTGATAAACTTAAACAAGGTTTAGATCTAGATTAGCGGCAGTTATTTTTCAAAAAGAATTTTAAAAATTAAGGTAACCAATCTGGTGTTGACATATGACAGGTTAGTTAGGGAAAAGTTTACTTAAACAAGAATTAAATCTGGTTTTGCTCAGAAATGTGGTTCCGCCTACTTAGGAAATCTCCTTTCAACATAGTAGCATCTGCCTTCATCCTTGTTGAAACCGACTATGCCATAACGAATGCACAAGGTATCATTATGATGGTACACAGTGGGTTGGAGATACACGGAAGGTAGGGTGTCGAAAGCATAGCTTCCGAAGGGGATGAAACCATGGTTTTTTTTAATACGAAAAGCGCCTGCGTATGTTTTGTTTTAAGCCTTCGAAAAGTTCGAAGTATAAGGTTTCGAAATATGTTTTAAAGGGTTTCGAAAGGGGCTGCCATTAACTTATAATTGCTTTCGACTGGATTCCTAACTTATAACGGAATATTTTGAAAGAAGGGGTTCCGACCTAATCGATACCGTATTTTCGTTTTATATCCTTTAGATGGTGTCGAAGATATCAATGCTGTCGGAATATACTTTGTTTTATAAAGTTTAAGCCGCTTCCTATAGCTTTCGAAAGGGGTTAGGGGTTTCGAAGGTGATGGTTTCGAACGTGGTTTCTAGCCCAACCTTCTAATGTTTCACCCAGATGTTTTATGCTTTCGAAAGAGATGGTGCCGACGCCATCATGTTTTTCCCAATATTTTGTATGATAAAGGATGGTTCCGAAACAGATGCTTTCGACTATGTTCACTTTGACTCAAAAAATTTTAATTATAAACCAAATGCTTTCGAAAGGGGTATTTTCAATGTATGGAAGGGTTACTTCCATAAGTGTTGAAAGGGGTACTTTAAACTAGTTTCAAAGCTAAAGCTTTTAAAGTTAAATGTTAATACTTTAATATAGTCGAAAGGTTTTGAAAGGTAGCTCTTAAAGTATTATAAGGCAGGAGCATAATGTTTTTAAGAGCTTTCGAAGGGGGTCATCCTATGAAGTCGAAAGCTAGGTTTTGAAGGTATCATGACCCACTCTATTTTTTTAAGGAAAAACCCATGACTATATTAAAGGAGTTTTTTGTGGATTTAAGAAGAAGCTATTTTTGATAAAGAAATAGGTTAAAGGGATTAACCATGTTTTATTTTAAACCCCAGGAGATTGTTATATTGCTTCTTCTAAGATGAATATATTCACTTTATAGTGGACCCATAACTGCATTTTGGGGATAAAGGGTAGGAGAGCCATTTAGGTCAACCCAATAGTGAATATATATTGAACAAACTCCTAGATGAATAAAATTGCTTCCAAGAGATCAGGAAGGCTAGAATACAGGATGCTAAAATATAAATGAAAGATATTGATAGGAGCCAATAGGTTCACAGTATATCCATGAAAACTGTATGATATTGGCAGGGGCAAAATATGTTCGTAGTTAGCCCATGAAAACTATGTATAAGAGAAAAAGTCAGAGATAGGTTCATGTTTATCCCCTAAAAACTATGCGTAAAGGATAATGTCAGATAGATAGGTTCATCGTAAGCCCATGAAAACTATGACTGGATATTGGTAGGGCCAGTAGGTTTGTAGTTAGTCCACGAAAACATATCTGGATGAAATATCGACAGAAGTCAATAGTTGCCTAGTCAAACCATGAAAACTGGGGTAAGAAGAAAGGATATTAGAGTTACCAATAGGTTCCTAGTCAACATATGAAAACTAGGATAAAAGAAATATTGGAATTACCAGTAGGTTCGTTGTGATTCCATAAAAACTATGTAATTGGACAGAGAGTCCTTAAATGTTAGTTATTAGGCAACTCATGAAATTTAATAGGTTAATAGTAATCCTAGAAACTATAAATGAAACAGATAGTCTAAATTGAATGGAGATGGCTAATCTAGAATTAATTCAATTGTTTTCATATCATCGTTTCATACTGTTTTGAATTGTTTTAACCATTGTGGATGCAGAAAGTACAGTATATGGTTTTGTAAAGGTTTTGAGATACTAGTGAGGGGAAAACCGTTCTGCTAAGCCGCGTGGCCTCACTAGATATCTAAATGATTGAGATGGTAGATTATTATTCATACCAAGCTTTATGTTTGACTCAAAGTTTATGTTTTCTTCTTAAACTCTCGGGTACTCAATTGATTTTGAGTAGTTTGAGAGTTGAGGTTTTAATGTACCTATTATGACGAATAAGCTTCCGGAGACATGCAGGAGGCATGATAGATATTTAGATATCTCTTACTTTTGATTTTACTGTGTTGATTGTCATGGAAAAGCTATTATATTGCCGTATTTACTCTGATCATCCCAAGGGGCATCTTCATATGTCGCTCTAGGCATATGTTGTAATAAATATATTTCCGCTGAACGTGAATTGCGAATTTGGGTTTATGTAATGAATTGTAAATATTTTGGAATGAAATGTGATTTGGTTTGAAGTTTAATTTTTTTCCATATTAATGTTTTCCATATATCAATGAATATAACACTGCCATATTTGGTTGTCGATGATTAATAACTATGGATGACTACAACATCCGTAGCCGTTAGTTTTGGGCCTCCAAATAGGGGGATATTGCATATAACATTAAATAGAGGCCAAATCGGTATAAGTCTATGTTATGAGTAATGTATGTAACTTTTCTTGTCACCAGAACTTTGTTCTGACCCCCTGACAACTAATAGGACAGATTTATAGGAACATGTCACTGGAAATGACATAATGGTTGATGGAGAATTATTCTTTTTCATGCTCAATTTTAGTGAGGTTGGTGGATATCCATGGGATGCGGTTAATTCAAAAGGGGCAGTCTCGGTTGACATTTGACCTTATTATATTTCCTTTCTGCTGTGAGATTTATTTTATTGATCTCTGATATACTTTTGTTTATTACAGATTATCAAAACCAACAGTCCATACGATGGACTTGGATTTTACTTTTTATCGAAATTTAGACTCATTAAGATGTCGGTTGTTACACTTACAATATTGTATGGGACAACAAGGAAAAAGTACGAAAAATTGCAGAAATGATAGAACAAAGTTTGAAAAGTTAAAAGACGAGAAAGGTTGTTATATGGAGACATTTACCTGCCTTATTTTGGGAAATATTATTTTGAAAAAAATATCCTTGGGGATTTCATTGCATAATTTTTAAGTACTCTAAGTATTCTTCTTCCTATAAAAATTCTAGATCATAAATCATTAATTTGAATAGAAAATAATGGCCATAAATTTTCATATTATTCTTATATATTCTCTGTCCAGTAGCATTTACAGCACTTAATATTGTTGCCTTTGACCTAAAGCGCCGTTCCTGGCATGCTATAACATCGTTTTGTGTTTATGTTGTTTTAAGCAATTTTGTGTTGATGTTTTTTAAGCAAGTTTTGTGATTTAAATGTGTTTAAAATATTATTTAAATTTATTAGTTTTATGGGATCTTTTCATGAAAATTTTATAGCAGGTTTTTAAAGTAGTTTAAAAGTGGTTTTAAGTTTAAATATATTTTTAACAATTATTTATGAATTTTTAAAGCAAATGGTTTATTTTGCAACATTTATTCAAAAATGGTTTCTCTAGTAATTTCTAAATTTACTATTTTTACATAATACTTTATGTAGATATTTAATACATACTTATAATTATTTTCAATGTATTATATATATGTAGGTTTTTGAAATGTAAGTGAAATATATATAAAAGATAAAGGTAGTTTTGGTTATAAGACTTAACTATAATATATGGTTTTGGAGAGTAATTAAAAGGTATATTACTTCGTTAAATAAGCATAGATATACTTAGATCTTTAAAGATATTATGGTAAAGATAATGATATGTATTAAATGGTTTTTGGTTTATAGCGAACATTATTGTAGTGGTATTTATTTTCAACCCTTTACAGTATACTTTTGAACATAATTAAATCTTCAAAAAAGAATATTTCGAAGATAATGATAAGTGCTAAATGGTTTGGGTTTACATTGACAATATTTAAGCAATATTTGTCTTTAACCCATTTGAATATACTTTTGAACCTACTTAGATCTTAAAAAGGGTTATTTAAAAAATAAGGACAAGTATAGAATGTTTTGGACAAATGATTTGAAAAGGTAAAGGTTTAACTTATAAAAGAGATGATGTTTATAGTAACAACGTTTTAGTAATAATTTTTTTAACTTTTTTGATTATAGTTTAAAGTATAAAATCTTGTTAAGTGATTTGCGAATGTTCTTATACCTTTGAGATAAATCTATGAATATATTTCGAAGTATTGAAAAGAGTAGAAGCAAATAGTGAAATAGTAGTATACATGTAACTATTATTGTAGAGGTGTTCAAATATATATATATATATATATATATATATATATATATATTACGCGCGCACACACACAAAAGTATTTACAGATAAGTATTATTTGAATAATGGGATTAGTAGTTGCTTGTGTAACTTAATCGTGCTTTGCATGTTTACTCATTTATGGAATGTGTTTACTCCTATACTTGGCGCTAAAAGCCGACAAATTAGATTGGTTCTATCAGTGAGTGTTAAGAATGAAGTGTTAAGGTAGGTGTTGGATGCAACAATGCTATAACCTACATGGCTTCACTCTTAATTAAGGAATAGCATAAGCTGAGAAAGTCGAAAATGGTGATAAATATATGAGACATGATTTCCCAACGCGATCAATTTTATTCCTAGTTAATGATCAAAATATACTTAGAAAGTATATAAAAGATTCACAGCTTCATACAGTTCGAGATCCCCTTCAACACCCTTTAAAAATTAATAAGAAATCAACTAATAGGAAAAATAATAACTAATAAATTAATAATAATGCTAAAACTAGAATTTTGAAGATGTTGGAATTTAGCTAAGAATGTTGTGTCATTACGTTCATGCGATTTATTGATCAATTTTCATATATAAAGTTTTGGAAAAGGAGCTTAAACGAAAAGGTTATTGATATTTGATGTTTTTGGATTCAAATTAATTTAAAGGGAATTCGAAATGAAATAAATAATTAATGCTAAAGTTTGAAATTCAAAAATTAACGGTATTTAAACTTGGGGTTTAAGTAAACGTTAAATATGCATTAACATTAAATATTAACGAAGGAATTAAATAACTTATCGACGGCAATAAAACAAGCATTTTCAAAATAATTGTACAAATCAACTACCTATCTTGGATTGATCGACCACTAGCAGTTGACTGCCTGGGTAGAAGCGATTAACCAGTGCTGTTTATGGCGGATAGGATTAATTTAGACAGTGAATGTTTTAGATTTTATTATTTTAAACCGACGTAAATCCAATGGTTTTGGTACTTTCTAACCACTATAAATAAAAGCCTAACCCCATCGCTTTTATTCATGGATTATTTTTGGAACTAAGCTCTGTCGGTCCCTGTCTTTGAATATTTCGAAAATTTTCTAGGGTTTCAGGAAAGAAGTTTTAAGTATTTGCTATTTAATTTCTAATCCTATTCTCCTCAATAACTAAATTTCTTAATTTAATTCATATACCACTCCCTTGTTATATATTTCTAGGAGAAGAGATTTGCAACAGATTGAAGTGGACGCAAACAAATCTGAAAATGAAAAGCTAAGGACTTTTTGTAAGTGAAAATCTTAGTCTTTCTTATTTTAGAAATTGTATAGTATATCTTGGATTTGATATATGCCTTGGGGAGCTTTTTTATGAAAACATCATACTAAAACCCTAAAATTTCCCAATGTGAAATGTCAATTCTTATGTTAAGATCTCAATTATGCTATATTAAAATAGTGGAATTGTATAGTTATTGCAATTTTAATGTTTTACATTCTATTCCACTTCTTAACTTTTTCTTCGAATTTGATTAAGGATTTTTGGAAGCAAATAAGTCAGGTAATGGTGTAAGATACTGATTCCTTTATTTGGTGAGATGTATAGTAATATGTTAAACAACTAAAATTCTGTTACTAACGGTATCTGATTAAGGGTTTTTCCTTATAGGGCCTTAATAGGGAATGTAGTGAGATGTATAATAATATGTTAAGAGAATGTAGATTATGACTAAGTTATAGGGATGCGAGGTCAGCCATAAACACACTGAAGTCTACCCCTTAATTTTTCTACCAACAGTGTGACTTAGGGACTGATGTGGGATATCACCTACAATAAGTACCCATAGAGGATGCGAGGTTAATCCCAAATTATGTAGGGCAAACCTTTCCAGCTAATCTGGCTACCAGCATCTACGAATAGTCAGACTAATGTGAGATGTCAAAGCTTAGATTACGA
The DNA here is from genome assembly GCA_030765085.1 of Allium cepa. Taxonomy (NCBI): domain Eukaryota; kingdom Viridiplantae; phylum Streptophyta; class Magnoliopsida; order Asparagales; family Amaryllidaceae; genus Allium; species Allium cepa. Next base: position 597,146,472 of record CM060941.1, on the reverse strand, counting down.
ATCATAATACGAAGGACTCGCTTTAGGGTTGAAGGTATTAAGTGGTTGATGAGGGCTCGCCTCCACCATATGTAGGAAGTGTTAAATGGTCAGGGTTAGTGGTTAGGCATGGTAGAGGATATCTCCGGGAAGGTCCGCTTCGGGTTTGATGTATTAAGTGGCTATTGTAGGGTCTGCCTCTCCCATAAAAAATATATTTAGTGGTCTAAAGAGATTTCGTGCAATGTCAGTTAAATAGTACTAGAGAGGAGTCCGTATTGGGATAGATACTAAATGATGGGGACATGCCTCGAATAAATCAGAGTCCGCCTGATTCCCATTGAAAAAGGCTTTAAGTGGCTTAGGTGCTATTTCTTAGGTCATTAGAACATTATTGGCAATAGACGCATAGGACTGAGAGTGGCCTTTGGCCTAAAGTTGAAGATGGGTTATTGGGTTGTAAAAGGGTAATGGTTATAGAATTAGACTGGAAAAGCATTAGGGCTTGTAATTAGAAAACTTAAAAAGTATATTTAGGATGCATAAGACATATTCTTCTTTAAATTATACTGCCCAAGCACTATTATAGAAAGACTCGAGATTTTTATTCACTACAAATTATTGTTCTGACTCCCTCCTCATTACCACGAAGGTTAGAGAAGGCACTGCAAATTACAAAGGCGAAGGCGATGAGGGGCCTTATGGCGGTTATCTATTGATCTAATTGTGTTTTTTTGTACCTCAAATGTACCCATTTAAATTTTTTGATGTATTTTATGATATTACACTACAGATATTTGGCATTGTTATGAGGTAGTGTTGTATTTTTTTACATTTAAATTTTAAATAAAAGGGGTACTGTTTATGATATTATTTACTATTCTTCTGCTATGAGATTCTAAATATGTACGCAGATAGCTCTGTGAATTGTTCTTTGTATCATTTTTACCAAACAACAGTCGGCTTTGGAAAGGATCTAGGGATCGATGAGCCTTTTCTGGGTCGAATTAGTCTGTTTCAAGCTGAGCTATTACATCCTATGAGGCGGACACGTTAGCATGAAATGCCTCTCGCTTTAAGAACGTATATATAGGAGATACCTTAAGGTGGACTCCTTTATATTGTTTCCTTACTTCTAAAATAATCGAAATTGAGTAAACTATTCACCAATTTAGTTTTGAATAATCCTAGATAGGATAAGTATACTTATGTATTACTTACCGAAATGTAATAACTATGTTGTTAATTACCTAATTAATTAAGTTTAATTATGGATAATTAATTTTTAATTGTGCTTTGTGAAATTTAACCATAAAATTAAATCTAGTATTTGAGAAAGTCGATTTGATTTATCATAATTAATCTTAAGTTAAAATTGGGAATTTAATAAAATATCTCAATATTAATAGAAATGAGATTTTTTTTAAACTTGTTGCATTAGTTTTCAAAAATTTAGGGAATATCAAAGTATGATAAATAAATCATTTTTTAGTGTAAATTGGTGTTTTATAAGTGATAAAACAAAATATAAAACTAGTAACACTTCTCTTTGAAAATTTGTAACACCTTACTATTGGATCCATATTTCAACCCTTTGGCCCTTAAAGGTGATATTAGTGTGTAAGAAATGAGAAATACGTACATTTGTTTTCTCATTTTACTTTAGCTAAAAATCTATAAACTTCTTCCTCTTCACTATCAAACCCTAGAAGCTAAATTAATCCCTAAATCAAAATCGAATCAAAGGGGTTTTGGCTAATTCTAGCAGAAATCATAAGAAGGTAATCTCTTCCATCCTATAGTACATCTACTAGGGTTTAACTTCAGATCACGCTTTGGTTAGTAATTTCATTTTTGCAAACTTCTGAGTTTAACCAAGATTTAAATGATGAGAGAAGCTCACCAAGGAGAATTCGGGTCTTTATCATGAAATTCAAGCTTATAAAGGTGAGTTTACCTCATACTACTATCTCGAAATATAGTGCATGTTGTTATTAGTTAGTTTTGTTGAATCTATGATTTATTTGACCTCATTTCTTTTGATGTTTCAACCTTAATTTCATTTTATACTTGTTTAAAGTTAGTGTTAGATATATAATTTGTAAATATTCAAATCTAATGCCTTGAAATCACTTGAAAGACTTGCTTGAACATCTCTAAATTAACTGCACAAAAAACCAGAACCAAATTCCGTTGTCAGGGATTGGTTGGAGGGCAACTTGGAGATGAAATAGCTCTAGGTCACGACCACACCGATTCATCAGTGGGCTTCTCCGTTGCACTATCATGTGGCTATTTCAGCTCTAGGAAACACCCTTCGACCCGTTATTATTCGCCCTTTAATTGGCTTGTTTGTTATTGTTGTTTCTTGTGATTTGTGTGTTTATCTGTGGACCTTCTAGTGTTCATGTCCAACGATTTTTTAAACTATAAATTAGATTTAGAAATACTATAAATTTAAACCCTATGGAATTACTTCATGACTTTAAGATTACAATGACCTAGTATTTGTTGTAATGAATTCACTTGTGTTCTTTGGACTTTGAATTACTTTGATTCAAAGGTTTGGAATTTTATAAAATTATATCTATTTATTTTCTAAACAAGGACATACATAATTTTGTAAAAGAGAGTTTGTTAAGTTTACAAATATTAAACTTGTTTGTAAATTATTCTAGTTCCTTTTATAAGTGACTTTTACAAATAGTTATACATATGGTATTGGTAGTGTAAATGGTTACAGATTTTAGAAATATGGTTTTGTAAATATAAACCTAATTTATTTCTAACTAAAATGGTTATATATATATATATATATATCAAATTGGGTTTGGAACAGTAACCAATATACTTTCATAAATATATGGTTATTTACATATAAATATGGCCTTTGGAAATGGTTTCTGAATAATATAATCATTATGTAATTTGAGACAAGTGCATTTATATTTATTTTGAGATCAAGTGGAATATATGGTTAAATTTATCTTATGATAAATAAAATATTTTGAATCTTTTCCTATACGTAAAATTATAATATTGGATTTCTAAATTATAAACTCTTATAAGAAAATTGTTTTGACAACTTTAGCTCTATAATATAGGGAGTACCAATAATCAACTTAATGTTATTGATTAGTTTAAATGCTTTCGAATAACACTTCATCGAATATAGTATAACTCATTGAACATAATGTTTGGGTGGAACTTACTAGCGCATTAGTGAATACTCGAATTTCACCAGTAGTATGGGATGCCATGGTTAAATTCTTGTGATTGCTATTAGGAAGTATTTAACACTTTAGAATTGTATTCTCTTTTGGTGTTTGGTGCGACTAATAGTTCCTTAAGAGAATATAGTCAGGTTTTCTGGTAGTATCCGTAACAAGTAAGATTTACTAGCTTTTAGTAAATCCTTGAATTTCACAAGGCAGTATGGGACATTTTGGTTAAGTTCTAGCGATACTTGAAATTGATAGTATTTAGCACTTTAGAGTATATTTCTTTTTTGTGCTTAATGGACCGATATATCCTTTGAAGATATACTCATGGATTTCTTTATGATTATAAATTTATAAAGATGAAAAATCTAGAGCTTTGAGTCAAGGTTGCTACGGTCTTCTTGATCGGTATCGACTATCCTTGAGATTAGTTGTGATTTTGTGTTCTCGGTATGAGTACGATCTTTGATATCGGATCGGTATGAGTGATACTTTTGTTTGTTTGCCATGGTCTAAGTAGAATCAATGCAACTGGTATGGACAATCATTACGATCGACGCAGATTAAGATATCTTAGATTTTGGAAATTTAGATTCCGCGACTATTCCGAGTTCATGAAATAAATATATACTCTTGTGTCATGAGATTGATTATGAGTTAAATTAATTCTATGACTTGTTATATCTTAGATATCATATTTTACTTATACATCTTATATATTTATATTATATCGTGTTCTCACCCTTTTGGATATTTAGAGATAGTCTGATTCGGGTGTGATTTCAATACTCGGGTTAGGCTGAGATTTTTCAAGTTACATGATAGGTTGACCATTGGATGGTTGTGCTAGCAAGAAGATAAACATTTTTGACTTTTAGTTTATCTCATTGATGATTCATGTTTATTTGTGAGATGTAAAATTGAGATATGGATTTATATCAGATGTATATTACGTGAGTCTAGTGTCATGTTTGATAGACTCTCACTTTTGTATATGTATATGATGTTTATTATTCCACTATGATCTGTGACTAATATTTATATGATATACTGTTCTAATTTTCGGAAACAGGTGTGATTATTACTTTGAACTGAGACTGTACATGTCAAATTTTATTCTAGAGATTAAATAGACTGTAAGTATGATGTGTCAATGTTAGTTTTAAGATAGATTCACGTACAGTCGCCCTTATCAAGTCGTGTTCTCCATACTTTTAAATGACATTATTTATAATTTTCTTTAAAAATATAGTTATCGTGATGGGTTCTTTATAAAAAACGACCTTAAAAATTATATACGAGTAATAAATTTTAGAAGAGGTTATGGAGCAAAATGTTATAAAGCTGCAATGTCAAGTAACTTCGATGGAGAGGTCGGTGTCAACATTTCAGACAAAGCTATAGAGTTGAATATCTACACCGAGGATAATTCCAAAGGAGAGGTTAGTGTTATCATTCATAGGATAATTATGTTGGAATCTATAGATAGAGTCATGAATATTCAAGTGATGATGACTCGTGTGTTGAGATGTCGGAATATATGGAGAGGTTCGAGTGATAAAGCCTCATGTGTCGAAATGTTCAACGTGACTTCACCATCGAAAATGGCAGAGAACAACATAGGCCTCATAGCCAGTGTGTTTAGCCAATCTAAGTGTATATCAACTCCAAATATCTAGAGATGCTTTTGGTTGAGGTGCATGGAAGTTGATGGTGTTCGATATCACATGTTCGAGCATAAACTAACCATGTTTTTCCTTTGTTTCATATTTTATCTATAGATATACATGGTTTCAAAAGGAAATTTTCGACCATGTCAGGAGGCTGGCCTCGATGTACTTAGGAGACCTCAAATGGAAATCCATAACTTAGTGGTTTTATTTGTACTTCTAATATTATTATGTTATGAGGTGCAATTATCACAGATATTTTCTGATTTATATTCTTCACCTTATGTGACGGTCCTGACTCGACCTTCGAAAATCGACACCAAATACATCGCCCGTTTTCGAATGCCGCAGATTCAAATGTCTAATCTGGTTTGTCGGGGCTTATAACACATTAAGTGAAACAACACTGTGGAAAAAGAAATGAATATCTTTTTATTGATACAACACATTCGATATAAATGATTATCTATATTATCAGAGATACACAACAGTGGAAAGATAATAGCAACAGTATAAGAGATAACATCAGCGGCGGAAAGATATCTTCAATGCCAAGCAAGAGAGAAAGAAAATCCGACAGTACTGCAACTCCATAGCCAAAGCTCTAAACTTTAAGCTCAAACCACCATCATGCTGAAGTGAAACAAACTCAATCCAAATGCGAATGCTAAACCACAGATTCCAAAGATTGCCATAAACTATATCTACTAGCTGATTATCTGAAAATATGACTCTAGGCTCCTCGCGTGGAAAATTATGGGCACCCAGAGTTTAGAAGGAGAACAATAAACTCCAGGTCAGTCATGGGACTGGTGTGAGTAAAAAAAATGGTTGTTTTGAACAAAAACAAACAAAAAGAAATTAAAAAGAAATTCGAAATGCTTTTTTTTGAAAATGAAACTACCATAAGGTCTCCTGCCGCACACACAATGCAAACATACAATTGGAGGAGATTTCTCCTTATGATAGTCAAACATGCTTGGTACGCGAAAATCATTTTGATATTATTATTAGTGCATAGTGCAGAAAATATTTCGAAAATATTATATTAATCTTAGCCAGCATATACATTTCGTAGTATGCCTACTATAACTACCAATTAAACGGTAGGTCACCATCATAAGTTAAAGGCAGCTTATGCAACTAAAACCATACAGGGAGCGTATTGCTTCTTTGGATTTCCAATAAATGGTTAGACAAAGGAACTTCCTATACCACATATGTACGCCTCTGGAGGTATGCCCCCAAGAACCTAATCGGATCTCTGCTAACACAAGGCCAGGTTACCCTGTAACTAGGTAACAACTGACACGAGTATGCCATCCCCCGGTCAATACTGACCATTATCCCGGGATTCACCAACAAATAGAAACAACCACCTAGGTTAAATATCTGGTCTCCATACCATGTTACCACCTTTTATCCATAAGGAAATGGACATACTCAAAAGGGCGCGACCCTCATAACCTTGTTGTATCATTCCTATTTTGACCATTTCAGGTTGTGAGGTTCGATGAGGTCTCGTCCACAAAGCTACGCTTTTCATAAAAGCCATGCTTTGATCAATAAATGATCAGCAACTCTTAGCATGCCATATTACCAAATTGGGAATGTATCACTAGTAACCATCAACTACATAACCTCTGAGCTTGTACGTCTCAGAGAAAGGTGTTAAGCTAAGAGAATAAATTCTCCGCCACCAAACAGAAATGTATTTGATAGAGACCAACTTTACATCTCAAAGTGTAATGTCAGACATACATCCATACAAGTCCGTTTCGGGTTCGAACGAAAACGAAGGCACTTCCAATGAAGCCCTTGCAATCTGGGTATTCACAATCCCGATCGCACTCCCCATCACATATGGAGATCTCTATACCGGCACGACTCAACGCAGGGACATTTGACGGGTAATCCTTTCATTCTCGAAATAACCCAGTCTTTACCACCGTCCTTCAAATGCTATCCATTTCATCATAACATTATTCGAAATGAGTTTTATGACATAAAGTCCTCTCATGGCTAAACCGAATAATCAGCGCTTAATTTGAAAAACATATGGATATATTGGGATCTTAGTTAAGTCATAATTTTAAAGCCCAAACCTTTGTTTTCGAATGGTTTAAACAAATTTCCATTTTTAAATCTTTTATACAAAAGATACATCTTTACGATCCACGTCAAATTAAAATATGGTTCACCAATATTTCACAAAGATTTATTCATAGCTTTCAAAACAATTCCATTTCAAATTTGAAACCCTTGCAACAAAAACTGGAAATCCTTTCTTTATTTGAAAGCTATTATCATTTGAAAACAAATACCTTTTGTTTTAGAAAAATCTGATCAAATATACACAAGTTATAGCCTTTAAAAATATAAACCAGAAAATCAACGAGCTGCTGTATCAATGGCAAGTTCTATTTGAATTAAATTCAAACTCCCAAAATAATTTATTTAAATCTATATATATTTTTATATATTGTATAACTTGTATAATCCTTTCAAACCATAATTGTAACGACCCAGAATTTTATTTAATTAAAATTTGAATATTTAATTAATTTTATATATTAATAAGTGAATTTATAAGTCGAATAAATTTTATTTCGAATAATTGGATTTAATTGGATAATTAAATCGATAATTTAATATGTGAAAATATGGAAATAATTGAAAATTGGGTAAAATATGATTGAAAATGATTTGTAAAATTTTATTTTATCATATTGAAGTTAGAACGTTATTTTAGAACTTTTAAAATTGAATTAAAAGTTAATTTGTGAAAATTGAATATTTTAATATTAAAATCGACTAGTGAAAATAGTCAATTTTTGAACAGTCTCAGAATTGGACGAAACCATTTTCATTGGATCCGTAATAGTTAGTTATTACCGGATTTCAATTTTCGTGTCAATCGGAGTTATCGTTTGATCGTGGCAGCTTGAAACGCATCGAATTATTTTTAATATTAATTTGGCGAGTTAAAATAGCCATTTTTCAAACAGTCTCGGATTTCGACGAAACCAGTTTCATCGGATCCGTAATGTGATATTATTGTAATGTTTCAAATTTCATGTCAATTGGATTTACCGTTTGTCCGGTACAAATTAAAACGCCTAGAAAATCGTTTAAATCGGTTTAATTCAAATTGAACGTTTATTGCCATAACTCGCACAGATGTCCGAATTAGCTTCCGAAACCTATTCCATTGTATCCGGAACGCGGGATAAACCCTAGGAACGTCAGTTTCAGCGCGTAAATCGGAGTTTGGAATTCCCGGATGAATAGTGTTCGATAAATTCCTATAAATAGCACCCCTTCCTTTGTAAATTAAAAAAAAATATATAAAAACCTAAACCTAATAACAGCCGCCGGCCCTAGGTCCTATGGCCGAAAATGCTCCTTCCTTCTCCCTCGAATTTCTTTAAATCCGTTCATTAATTCGAAAAACGTTCTACATGAAAGTTATAGAGGGCAGTGTGATTGATACATCCAACGGTGGGTTTTTGTTCCAGTGCTTTGGATCGATGGGAAATTGGGCTCCAAGGTTGTGCGTTCGGTCTCGAAATTTGTGCATATGTGTCGACCGAGCTCGCCATGCTCGTGGCCGTGAGTAGCTTGTGGTGAGGCGAGTTGGATGGCGCTAGCTGATCGACGTGGAGATGCTTGTAGTTGGGCGCGTGTATTAGGGTTTGGATTTGAAGTGGGTTCGGCCTGTAGGTTGCGTACGTGAATGAGGAGAGGGAGAAGCAAGGGTGTGTGCGGCTGAGATGCAAGGGAGGGAATCCAGTGGCCAGTATTAGATGTGGGTTTGAAATTAAATAATTGTTGTAAATTTTTTTTATAAAATCGTGTACAAACTTCATAAAATCATAAATTTTTCATACGAGGTCGAAAACGCGCGAAACCAGTTGCGTTGGAATCGTATGGACGAGCACTACGCGATGGAATTGGATTGGAGTCGTTTGGAGTTAGTGAGAATTTCGGTTAAAATTAAACGTCCGTTTAATTTTATTCGAAATAAATCGCTAAAACGGAATTGAAATCAAGGTGAGAACTTCTCACTCAATCAAATCAGTTTCGATTTTTATTTTAAATAGTTAGATTTAAAATATTTGAATGCATGTTTGAATGATGATTGATATCTATTGATTGTTAAAATAGACATTATGCGCCGTTAGTAAGCGGATGTTATTTATTAAAAACATATACCGCGAATATTTCATAAACAGTGAAATTGGTATTATATATAATAGCAATATATATATATATTGGCATATGTATATATTGGAGTTATTGATTTCCCGCATTTGTATAGCGGATGAGACCCTATTGCGCCGTCTATTAAGCGGATAATATTTTAAATCCCATATACCACGATAATTCCGTACTGGAGCGGAATTGGTATTGTGCTAATGTTTTTGGATGCAGGAGAACAGGTTGGGGGGATCCAACTGGATTCCTCAACAGTTTTTATTTGATTTCAGATATTTTGATATTTGATGGATTATCATATCGATATATGATATCGTTGTTGTCGTGATTGACTATTTGGTATGTAGCATCATTGGACCAAATTTTGGAGTTTTAAAAGGGATTTCAAAGTGATTTTTGAAAGTATACGTTTATAAAATATTTTTGGGAATTTATCCATTTTAAATAAATAAACGTATAATTTTTAATGTTATAAAAATTATATTTTTGAGAAATATAGTTAAAAAAACTGATTTTTGAAAATATGAGGCTAATGATTTTATAAAATAGTTAAATCGGGATTTTTGAATTTATTATAAAAAAGTTTAAGAATAGGATTTATGAAATTGGATTATTTTATAAATCAAAAATGATAAAATTATAAAGGAGTTGAAAGACGTTTTAAAAGAATAATATAAATTGATCCATATAAAAGATTTATAAATTGATATTTATAAATTTAAATTGTTGGAATTTAAAAACGAGTTTTTATAAGTGTTAGAATGAATTGTGAATGAATTTTATAAACAAATGAAATTTATAGAATTATAAACGGTGAAGTTATAAATGGAATTTTATAAGCAGTAGGTTTATAAAATTTATAAAGTTATTGAAAGAATAGATTTGGATAAATAATTGAATCTTATAAGTTATAAGATTTATAATTATGAAGTTCAAAGGAACGATTTTGCAAACAAATAAATTATAAGTATTTCACTTATGATATGAACTTTTGTTTTATAATTGAGTTATAAATTGAATAGGTTAATAAAGGAATTTATAAAAGGAGTTGTTATAAAATAAATAGAAATGGAATTTATAAACGTTGTTCTATAAATTCGGAAAGACTTATTTTGATAAGTAAATTGTTATAACTTATCTATGAAGTTATATTCACGTTTTAGATAGTGAATAATCCTTTAAAATAAAATGAATAAAAGGATGAAATTTGTTAACAAGTATATTCACGTTTTTGAATAGTGAATAATATGTTAAAGAAATTGTTTTGAATGTGATGTTTTAAATTGAATTAAAAGGATCTAACGATGTTTTAAAATGTGTTAAGATTCGAAACCATAGATTTCAACATTTATTGTTGAAATAGACGTTTTCGAGAAATAGAAGGAAATGGTGGACTATAACACTGTTGTTATAGTAAATGATTTCCGAAAGGAAATGCTTTGTATAGTATTGGGATTTATATATCTAATTTAATTTCGAATCCCTATACTAGTGATTTTGGATTGTCGTAACGATGTTTTACGCAACATTCGTTTTGACCCAAATAAATATGGTTAAGAGAATGATTTCCTTAAAGAATGAAATATATACTTAATCTCGATTTAAGTATATTGAATATTTTCCAAGTGTTGAGAATAAATAGGTTCATGAATTACTTATTAAATAAGTATGGAAATGTTTTCCAATATAAAGTGAATATTTGGAGAATTTATCTTTTTGAAGATAAATTGAAATGAATAATTGAAATCGTATATTCATAGATAATTTTGGAATATAAATTCACTATGGAATTTATAGAAAGGGGAAATTGTTTAAAAATAAATATTGATTTATTTTTGACATATTGAAATTATATATCTTGTAAAGATATTTTGGGAAATAAATAATTTGGAAAATTATTTTGAATCTGGTGATGTTGTGCATATCCATTGATAGTTCAATAACCGACTATCAATATTTACCTTTGAAAGGTATTTGTTGTGATTTGTTGAATTTGAATGCACACGTATTTTTAAATTATTGCGCTCGTTATTCGGATTACCCATTCTGAATAGTGTTACGACGTAATGGATAGCATTGATGACCGGTGTTGAAGACCGGGTATTTGCGAAAGCGATAGGATGACCTATCGATTGTCTCTGCACTGGGTAGCTCCTGGTATAGAGATTCCCTAAGTGATGGGAAATTCGATCGGGATTGTGAATACCCGTATTGCAAGGGCTTCGTGAGAAGTGCCTTCGGTTCTGTTCGAACCCAAAACAGACTTGTATGGATTGTATGTCTGACATTACAAATTGAGATATAAAGCCGATTTCATTCAAATATATTTCTGTTGGTGGCGGAGAATTTATTCTTTTAGCTTAACACCCTTCTCTGAGACGTACGAGCTCAGAGGTTATGTAGTTGAAGGTTATCAGCGATATATTCCCAATTTGGTAATGTGACATGCTGAGTGTTGCTGTAAATGATCATTGTGTTGATTATTTGTGATAGGATCATTTATTTGATCGTCTATCTTGGTGATCATTTCTATGATCATTTGTTGACCCAAAGCATGGCTTTTGAATAAAGTATGTTTTTGTGGACGTGACTTCGTCGAGCCTCACACCTCGGGAATGGTCAAAACAGGAAAGATGCGGCAAGGTTATGAGGGGTAGCGCCCTTTAGGATATGTGCATTTCCTTCTGGAAAAGGGTGGTATCATGGTATGGAGCCCAGATACTTACTCATGTTGAAAACACTTTATGATTGTGTGAATTGATTGCGAGCGCTCGGTGAAAGGTCCCAAAGGACCGGGGGATGGCATATTCGGTCAGTTGTTACTCAGTTAGGGGTAACCCGGCCTTGTGTTGGTAGAGATCCGGTTTGGTTCTCGGGGATGACCATCCAGAGGCATTCTCATGTGGCAATGGGAAGTTCCTTGGCCTGATCATTCGTTGGAAATCCAAAGAAACAATACGAGACTTGTACGGTTTTAGTTGTATAACCTGCTATGGAATGTGGCGGTAACCTGCTATTGAACATAATTAGCTATAGTAGGCATAGTTCGAAATGTCTATGCTGGCTAAGATTTATATTCTACTTTCGAAATAAATTTTTCCTACACTATGCACTAGTAATAATATAAAATGTTCTTTTTAATGCGTATCAAGCATCTTTGACTATCATAAGGAGAAATCTCCTCCGATTCTGCGTTTGCATTGTGTGTGTGTGCGGGAGGCCTTATGGTAGTCTCATTTTTAAAAGCATTGCGAGTTGACTTTAAAAATATTCCTCTATTTTGATTTTAAAGATAAATAAACTGTTTGAGTTCTCACACCAGTCACATGACTGACTCGGAGTTTATTGTTTTCCTTCCTAAACTCTGGGTGCCCACCAATTTCCACACGGGCAGTTAAGAGTTAGGTTTATCAGGATATTCTGGATATTCAGGAGTTGCTGGAGGCAAGCTGGATGGCATGGCGTAATTACTAGTATATAGTATTTCTTTTTCGCTGCACAGTTTGTTGTTGTTGTTGTACACTCTGATGATATGATGTAATGAAATGTAATGTATAATATGTAATAACTGATATAGTTCTTTGTTTAAAGATTATTCATTTATTATTATATGTTGTTCCGCTGCGAATTGTGAGATTCTGATATTGTTGTGTTGTGTATAGTTCCGTTCTATGTTCTCTTTTCTTTTCTCTCTATTTTCTATCTTTTTCCCTCCTCTTATCTCTCTTTCCTTTTCTTAAACCATAACATTTCCGGTTTCCGGCCTTCGATTTCTCGGCAGTCGATAAAGTGAGTATCGATGTTGAATTTTCGAAAGTCAAAAATTTCCGGGACGTTACAGGTGGTATCAGAGCATATGGTTAAGCGACAACCATGGTTCTGTTGGGTATTACTCATTAGAGATAGAGTCAGTAGTGCTCTAGAATGAGTTGAGTGTAATAATAGCTATGAGAGCGTATTTGTTAGTGAATATAAAATTGTTTTATATTGTGATGATTGGTTTGTTGAGCGGCATATGAACCTTCGTCAGCGTGGTCTCGACAACTATGCCGAAGGGGTTTCTAAACACTTGAATAGAACAATTCGACACGATATTGTTTTAAAAATGGGTAAACGAAATAATTTTACCTTAATTATTTTATATATAAAGAAAATAATTTTTCAGAATTATTAAAGTGTATATAAGTTGATTGTTTAGTTGTTTGAAAAAAATTCAAATAAAAGAATAATTGTATAAGTAAAATGAATTATAAGAATTGAATTATAATTAAAGTGATTTACAATTGTGAAATAAACTTATATATATGAGAAGTGAAACTATATGAATATATTTATAAATATGATTTGAAATAAAAAAAGAAAATGAATTTAAAGTTAAATGGAAAATTTACTTTAGAATTTGGAATCTGAATTGATTTATAAGTTGGAATTTAAGTTATGTAAAACCAAGTGATGTTTGTAAAATGGAAGTATAACTTAAGAAATGTTGAATGAAGTTGATATTAGTATCAAAGTAAAATAATAAAGTGAAGTGATAAATGTGAACTTGAGTTATGAAATGAAATTCAACTTTAGTAATTGAATATGAATTGAATGAATGGATTGAATGTAAATCAATTGAATGTGAATTAAGTTGATATGGAATAAAGGATATAAGTGTTAATTCATTAAAATCTTATGTTATGGAAAGTTGAATAAATTGAAAGAAAATCAATTTAATTAAACCAAATTGAATGAATATATGCAAAGGAATTTGGTTGTAATAAATATACATTGGTTGTTATATGATTGTTAGTTGATTGTATGTAATTCATTAAGTATTAATGAAATTGGAAGCTAAAGTAATTGGAATTCAATTGGAAGTTAAGTGAATCTTGAATAGAATTGAATTTGATTTGGAAGTGAACCAACTTGAATAAGAATTAGTGAATATAAACTAATTGAAAATGAATGTTAGTAAGAACATCCACTGTTAATGAATCAAATGTGATTAAATTGAAAACCATTTCATTGAATATTAATGAGAATATGAATGAATATATATTGGTTATGAATGATAGTTGGTTGATGGTTGAATATATTGCTTTTGTTTCAATTGCTATGTTGACATATATAGTTATTATGTTGCTATATGTTGTATATTGATACTATTATCTATATGCATGGTTCTCATGTTGTTTGTTGAGTGTTTAGTAGGTGCGGATCGCGTTTGCTTCGCATTTGGAGCTCGCTTTCGCGCTATATTAGCCATATATGCTTGCTAATAAAATATAAGGTACATATCTCGGATTACATACCGTACTTTTATGCTTTTTCCCTTCGGGATGCCTCATTACTTGATGAGATGTATATTTGTGATATATATACTGTCATTTTTTTTCGGATCGAGCCGCGCAAAGGAGACTATGGCGAATTTTTCCGAAAATTTAAGGCGTTAGAAAAAATTTGAGAAAGTTGGAAAATTTTGAAAACTTAGACTTTGATTTAGAATTGAAAGTTAAACAATAGTAGTCGTTTTTGAAAAGATAACTAAGTATGATTTGAAAACTTAGTAAAGTTGTTATAAGAAGTTTAACTATGGATTTTGGAAAGTTAATAGATTCTGTAACTTTTCTTACTTGGTAATTTCGAGGACGAAATTCTTTTAAGGGGGGAAGATTGTAACGACCCAGAATTTTATTTAATTAAAATTTGAATATTTAATTAATTTTATATATTAATAAGTGAATTTATAAGTCGAATAAATTTTATTTCGAATAATTGGATTTAATTGGATAATTAAATCGATAATTTAATATGTGAAAATATGGAAATAATTGAAAATTGGGTAAAATATGATTGAAAATGATTTGTAAAATTTTATTTTATCATATTGAAGTTAGAACGATATTTTAGAACTTTTAAAATTGAATTAAAAGTTAATTTGTGAAAATTGAATATTTTAATATTAAAATCGACTAGTGAAAATAGTCAATTTTTAAACAGTCACAGAATTGGACGAAACCAGTTTCATTGGATCCGTAATAGTTAGTTATTACCGGATTTCAATTTTCGTGTCAATCGGAGTTATCGTTTGATCGTGGCAGCTCGAAAAGCATCGAATTATTTTTAATATTAATTTGGCGAGTTAAAATAGCCATTTTTCAAACAGTCTCGGATTTCGACGAAACCAGTTTCATCGGATCCGTAATGTGATATTATTGTAAGGTTTCAAATTTCATGTCAATTGGATTTACCGTTTGTCCGGTACAAATTAAAACGCCTAGAAAATCGTTTAAATCGGTTTAATTCAAATTGAACGTTTATTGCCATAACTCGCACAGATGTCCGAATTAGCTTCCAAAACCTGTTCCATTGTGTTCGGAACGCGGGATAAACCCTAGGAACGTCAGTTTCGGCGCGTAAATCGGAGTTTGGAATTCCCGGATGAATAGTGTTCGATAAATTCCTATAAATAGCCCCCCTTCCTTTGTAAATTAAAAAAAAAATATAAAAACCTAAACCTAATATGCAGCCGCCGGCCCTAGGTCCTATGGCCGAAAATGCTCCTTCCTTCTCCCTCGAATTTCTTTAAATCCGTTCATTAATTCGAAAAACTTTCTACATGAAAGTTATAGAGGGCAGTGTGATTGATACATCCAACGGTGGGTTTTCGTTCTAGTGCTTTGGATCGATGGGAAATTGGGCTCAAAGGTCATGCGTTCGGTCTCGAAATTCGTGCATATGTGTCGACCGAGCTCGCCATGCTCATGGCCGTGAGTAGCTTGTGGTGAGGCGAGTTGGATGGCGCTATCTGATCGACGTGGAGATGCTTGTAGTTGGGCGCGTGTATTAGGGTTTGGATTTGAAGTGGGTTCGGCCTGTATGTTGCGTACGTGAATGAGGAGAGGGAGAAGCAAGGGTGTGTGCGGCTGAGATGCAAGGGAGGGAATCCAGTGGCCAGTATTAGATGTGGGTTTGAAATTAAATAATTGTTGTAAATTGTTTTTATAAAATCGTGTACAAACTTCATAAAATCATAACTTTTTCATACGAGGTCGAAAACGCGCGAAACCAGTTCCGTTGGAATCGTATGGACGAGCACTACGCGATGGAAATGGATTGGAGTCGTTTGGAGTTAGTGAGAATTTCGGGTAAAATTAAACGTCCGTTTAATTTTATTCGAAATAAATCGCTAAAACGGAATTGAAATCAAGGTGAGAACTTCTCACTCAATCGAATCAGTTTCGATTTTTATTTTAAATAGTTAGATTTAAAATATTTGAATGCATGTTTGAATAATGATTGATATCTATTGATTGTTAAAATAGACATTATGCGCCATTAGTAAGCGGATGTTATTTATTAAAAACATATACTGCGAATATTTCATAAACAGTGAAATTGGTATTATATATAATAGCAATATATATATATTGGCATATGTATATATTGGAGTTATTGATTTCCCGCATTTGTTTAGCGGATGAGACCCTATTGCGCCGTCTATTAAGCGGATAATATTTTAAATCCCATATACCGCGATAATTCCGTACTGGAGCGGAATTGGTATTGTGCTAATGTTTTTGGATGCAGGAGAACAGGTTGGGGGGATCCAACTGGATTCCTCAACAGTTTTTATTTGATTTCAGATATTTTGATATTTGATGGATTATCATATCGATATATGATATCGTTGTTGTCGTGATTGACTATTTGGTATGTAGCATCATTGGACCAAATTTTGGAGTTTTAAAAGGGATTTCAAAGTGATTTTTGAAAGTATACGTTTATAAAATATTTTTGGGAATTTATCCATTTTAAATAAATAAACGTATAATTTTTAATGTTATAAAAATTATATTTTTGAGAAATATAGTTAAAAAAACTGATTTTTGAAAATATGAGGCTAATGATTTTATAAAATAGTTAAATCGGGATTTTTGAATTTATTATAAAAAAGTTTAAGAATAGGATTTATGAAATTGGATTATTTTATAAATCAAAAATGTTAAAAGTATAAAGGAGTTGAAAGACGTTTTAAAAGAATAATATAAATTGATCCATATAAAAGATTTATAAATTGATATTTATAAATTTAAATTGTTGGAATTTAAAAACGAGTTTTTATAAGTGTTAGAATGAATTGTGAATGAATTTCATAAACAAATGAAATTTATAGAATTATAAACGGTGAAGTTATAAATGGAATTTTATAAGCAGTAGGTTTATAAAATTTATAAAGTTATTGAAAGAATAGATTTGGATAAATAATTGAATCTTATAAGTTATAAGATTTATAATTATGAAGTTCAAAGGAACGATTTTGCAAACAAATAAATTATAAGTATTTCACTTATGATATGAACTTTTGTTTTATAATTGAGTTATAAATTGAATAGGTTAATAAAGGAATTTATAAAAGGAGTTGTTATAAAATAAATAGAAATGGAATTTATAAACGTTGTTCTATAAATTCGGAAAGACTTATTTTGAGAAGTAAATTGTTATAACTTATCTATGAAGTTATATTCACGTTTTAGATAGTGAATAATCCTTTAAAATAAAATGAATAAAAGGATGAAATTTGTTAACAAGTATATTCACGTTTTTGAATAGTGAATAATATGTTAAAGAAATTGTTTTGAATGTGATGTTTTAAATTGAATTAAAAGGATCTAACGATGTTTTAAAATGTGTTAAGATTCGAAACCATAGATTTCAACATTTATTGTTGAAATAGACGTTTTCGAGAAATAGAAGGAAATGGTGGACTATAACACTGTTGTTATAGTAAATGATTTCCGAAAGGAAATTTTTTGTATAGTATTGGGATTTATATATCTATTTTAATTTCGAATCACTATACTAGTGATTTTGGGTTGTCGTAACGATGTTTTACGCAACATTCGTTTTGACCCAAATAAATATGGTTAAGAGAATGATTTCCTTAAAGAATGAAATATATACTTAATCTCGATTTAAGTATATTGAATATTTTCCAAGTGTTGAGAATAAATAGGTTCATGAATTACTTATTAAATAAGTATGGAAATGTTTTCCAATATAAAGTGAATATTTGGAGAATTTATCTTTTTGAAGATAAATTGAAATGAATAATTGAAATCGTATATTCATAGATAATTTTGGAATATAAATTCACTATGGAATTTATAGAAAGGGGAAATTGTTTAAAAATAAATATTGATTTATTTTTGACATATTGAAATTATATATCTTGTAAAGATATTTTGGGAAATAAATAATTTGGAAAATTATTTGGAATCTGGTGATGTTGTGCATATCCATTGATAGTTCAATAACCGACTATCAATATTTACCTTTGAAAGGTATTTGTTGTGATTTGTTGAATTTGAATGCACACTTATTTTTAAATTATTGCGCTCGTTATTCGAATTACCCATTCCGAATAGTGTTACGACGTAATGGATAGCATTGATGACCGGTGTTGAAGACCGGGTATTTGCGAAAGCGATAGGATGACCTATCGATTGTCTCTGCACTGGGTAGCTCCTGGTATAGAGATTCCCCAAGTGATGGGAAATTCGGTCGGGATTGTGAATACCCGGATTGCAAGGGCTTCGTGAGAAGTGCCTTCGGCTCTGTTCGAACCCAGAACAGACTTGTATGGATTGTATGTCTGACATTACAAATTGAGATATAAAGCCGATTTCATTCAAATATATTTCTATTGGTGGCGGAGAATTTATTCTTTTAGCTTAACACCCTTCTCTGAGACGTACGAGCTCAGAGGTTATGTAGTTGAAGGTTATCAGCGATATATTCCCAATTTGGTAATGTGACATGCTGAGTGTTGCTGTAAATGATCATTGTGTTGATTATTTGTGATAGGATCATTTATTTGATCGTCTATCTTGGTGATCATTTCTATGATCATTTGTTGACCCAAAGCATGGCTTTTGAATAAAGTATGTTTTTGTGGACGTGACTTCGTCGAGCCTCACACCTCGGGAATGGTCAAAACAGGAAAGATGCGGCAAGGTTATGAGGGGTAGCGCCCTTTAGGATATGTGCATTTCCTTCTGGAAAAGGGTGGTATCATGGTATGGAGCCCAGATACTTACTCATGTTGAAAACACTTTATGATTGTGTGAATTGATTGCGAGCGCTCGGTGAAAGGTCCCAAAGGACCGGGGGATGGCATATTCGGTCAGTTGTTACTCAGTTAGGGGTAACCCGGCCTTGTGTTGGTAGAGATCCGGTTTGGTTCTCGGGGATGTCCATCCAGAGGCATTCTCATATGGCAATGGGAAGTTCCTTGGCCTGATCATTCGTTGGAAATCCAAAGAAACAATACGAGACTTGTACGGTTTTAGTTGTATAACTTGCTATGGAATGTGGCGGTAACCTGCTATTGAACATAGTTAGCTATAGTAGGCATAGTTCGAAATGTCTATGCTGGCTAAGATTTATATTCTACTTTCGAAATAAATTTTTCCTACACTCTGCACTAGTAATAATATAAAATGTTCTTTTTAATGCGTATCAAGCATCTTTGACTATCATAAGGAGAAATCTCCTCCGATTCTGCGTTTGCATTGTGTGTGTGTGCGGGAGGCCTTATGGTAGTCTCATTTTTAAAAGCATTGTGAGTTGAGTTTAAAAATATTCCTCTATTTTGATTTTAAAGATAAATAAACTGTTTGAGTTCTCACACCAGTCACATGACTGACTCGGAGTTTATTGTTTTCCTTCCTAAACTCTGGGTGCCCGCCAATTTCCACACGGGCAGTTAAGAGTTAGGTTTATCAGGATATTCTGGATATTCAGGAGTTGCTGGAGGCAAGCTGGATGGCATGGCGTAATTACTAGTATATAGTATTTCTTTTTCGCTGCACAGTTTGTTGTTGTTGTTGTACACTCTGATGATATGATGTAATGAAATGTAATGTATAAAATGTAATAACTGATATAGTTCTTTGTTTAAAGATTATTCATTTATTATTATATGTTGTTCCGCTGCGAATTGTGAGATTCTGATATTGTTGTGTTGTGTATAGTTCCGTTCTATGTTCTCTTTTCTTTTCTCTCTATTTTCTATCTTTTTCCCTCCTCTTCTCTCTCTTTCCTTTTCTTAAACCATAACATTTTGGGTTTCCGGCCTTCGATTTCTCGGCAGTCGATAAAGTGAGTATCAATGTTGAATTTTCGAAAGTCGAAAATTTCCGGGACGTTACAGGTGGTATCAGAGCATATGGTTAAGCGACAACCATGGTTCTGTTGGGTATTACTCATTAGAGATAGAGTCAGTAGTGCTCTAGAATGAGTTGAGTGTAATAATAGCTATGAGAGCGTATTTGTTAGTGAATATAAAATTGTTTTATATTGTGATGATTGGTTTGTTGAGCGGCATATGAACCTTCGTCAGCGTGGTCTCGACAACTATGCCGAAGGGGTTTCTAAACACTTGAATAGAACAATTCGACACGATATTGTTTTAAAAATGGGTAAACGAAATAATTTTACCTTGATTATTTTATATATAAAGAAAATAATTTTTCAGAATTATTAAAGTGTATATAAGTTGATTGTTTAGTTGTTTGAAAAAAATTCAAATAAAAGAATAATTGTATAAGTAAAATGAATTATAAGAATTGAATTATAATTAAAGTGATTTACAATTGTGAAATAAACTTATATATATGAGAAGTGAAACTTTATGAATATATTTATAAATATGATTTGAAATAAAAAAAAGAAAATGAATTTAAAGTTAAATGGAAAATTTACTTTAGAATTTGGAATCTGAATTGATTTATAAGTTGGAATTTAAGTTATGTAAACCCAAGTGATGTTTGTAAAATGGAAGTATAACTTAAGAAATGTTGAATGAAGTTGATATTAGTATCAAAGTAAAATAATAAAGTGAAGTGATAAATGTGAACTTGAGTTATGAAATGAAATTCAACTTTAGTAATTGAATATGAATTGAATGAATGGATTGAATGTAAATCAATTGAATGTGAATTAAGTTGATATGGAATAAAGGATATAAGTGTTAATTCATTAAAATCTTATGTTATGGAAAGTTGAATAAATTGAAAGAAAATCAATTTAATTAAACCAAATTGAATGAATATATGCAAAGGAATTTGGTTGTAATAAATATACATTGGTTGTTATATGATTGTTAGTTGATTGTATATAATTCATTAAGTATTAATGAAATTGGAAGCTAAAGTAATTGGAATTCAATTGGAAGTTAAGTGAATCTTGAATAGAATTGAATTTGATTTGGAAGTGAACCAACTTGAATAAGAATTAGTGAATATAAACTAATTGAAAATGAACGTTAGTAAGAACATCCACTGTTAATGAATCAAATGTGATTAAATTGAAAACCATTTCATTAAATATTAATGAGAATATGAATGAATATATATTGGTTATGAATGATAGTTGGTTAATGGTTGAATATATTGCTTTTGTTTCAATTGCTATGTTGACATATATAGTTATTATGTTGCTATATGTTGTATATTGATACTATTATCTATATGCATGGTTCTCATGTTGTTTGTTGAGTGTTTAGTAGGTGCGGATCGCGTTTGCTTCACATTTGGAGCTCGCTTTCGCGCTATATTAGCCGTATATGCTTGCTAATAAAATATAAGGTACATATCTCGGATTACATACCGTACTTTTATGTTTTTTCCCTTCGGGATGCCTCATTACTTGATGAGATGTATATTTGTGATATATATACTATCATTTTTTTTCGGATCGAGCCGCGCAAAGGAAACTATGGCGAATTTTTCCGAAAATTTAAGGCGTTAGAAAAAATTTGAGAAAGTTGGAAAATTTTGAAAACTTAGACTTTGATTTAGAATTGAAAGTTAAACAATAGTAGTCGTTTTTGAAAAGATAACTAAGTATGATTTGAATACTTAGTAAAGTTGTTATAAGAAGTTTAACTATGGATTTTGGAAAGTTAATAGATTCTGTAACTTTTCTTACTTGGTAATTTCGAGGACGAAATTCTTTTAAGGGGGGAAGATTGTAACGACCCAGAATTTTATTTAATTAAAATTTGAATATTTAATTAATTTTATATATTAATAAGTGAATTTATAAGTCGAATAAATTTTATTTCGAATAATTGGATTTAATTGGATAATTAAATCGATAATTTAATATGTGAAAATATGGAAATAATTGAAAATTGGGTAAAATATGATTGAAAATGATTTGTAAAATTTTATTTTATCATATTGAAGTTAGAACGATATTTTAGAACTTTTAAAATTGAATTAAAAGTTAATTTGTGAAAATTGAATATTTTAATATTAAAATCGACTAGTGAAAATAGTCAATTTTTAAACAGTCACAGAATTGGACGAAACCAGTTTCATTGGATCCGTAATAGTTAGTTATTACCGGATTTCAATTTTCGTGTCAATCGGAGTTATCGTTTGATCGTGGCAGCTCGAAAAGCATCGAATTATTTTTAATATTAATTTGGCGAGTTAAAATAGCCATTTTTCAAACAGTCTCGGATTTTGACGAAACCAGTTTCATCGGATCCGTAATGTGATATTATTGTAACGTTTCAAATTTCATGTCAATTGGATTTACCGTTTGTCCGGTACAAATTAAAACGCCTAGAAAATCGTTTAAATCGGTTTAATTCAAATTGAACGTTTATTGCCATAACTCGCACAGATGTCCGAATTAGCTTCCGAAACCTGTTCCATTGTGTTCGGAACGCGGGATAAACCCTAGGAACGTCAGTTTCGGCGCGTAAATCGGAGTTTGGAATTCCCGGATGAATAGTGTTCGATAAATTCCTATAAATAGCCCCCCTTCCTTTGTAAATTAAAAAAAAAAAATATAAAAACCTAAACCTAATATGCAGCCGCCGGCTCTAGGTCCTATGGCCGAAAATGCTCCTTCCTTCTCCCTCGAATTTCTTTAAATCCGTTCATTAATTCGAAAAACTTTCTACATGAAAGTTATAGAGGGCAGTGTGATTGATACATCCAACGGTGGGTTTTCGTTCTAGTGCTTTGGATCGATGGGAAATTGGGCTCAAAGGTCATGCGTTCGGTCTCGAAATTCGTGCATATGTGTCGACCGAGCTCGCCATGCTCATGGCCGTGAGTAGCTTGTGGTGAGGCGAGTTGGATAGCGCTAGCTGATCGACGTGGAGATGCTTGTAGTTGGGCGCGTGTATTAGGGTTTGGATTTGAAGTGGGTTCGGCCTGCATGTTGCGTACGTGAATGAGGAGAGGGAGAAGCAAGGGTGTGTGCGGCTGAGATGCAAGGGAGGGAATCCAGTGGCCAGTATTAGATGTGGGTTTGAAATTAAATAATTGTTGTAAATTGTTTTTATAAAATCGTGTACAAACTTCATAAAATCATAACTTTTTCATACGAGGTCGAAAACGCGCGAAACCAGTTCCGTTGGAATCGTATGGACGAGCACTACGCGATGGAAATGGATTGGAGTCGTTTGGAGTTAGTGAGAATTTCGGGTAAAATTAAACGTCTGTTTAATTTTATTCGAAATAAATCGCTAAAACGGAATTGAAATCAAGGTGAGAACTTCTCACTCAATCGAATCAGTTTTGATTTTTATTTTAAATAGTTAGATTTCAAATATTTGAATGCATGTTTGAATAATGATTGATATCTATTGATTGTTAAAATAGACATTATGCGCCGTTAGTAAGCGGATGTTATTTATTAAAAACATATACCGCGAATATTTCATAAACAGTGAAATCGGTATTATATATAATAGCAATATATATATATTGGCATATGTATATATTGGAGTTATTGATTTCCCGCATTTGTATAGCGGATGAGACCCTATTGCGCCGTCTATTAAGCGGATAATATTTTAAATCCCATATACCGTGATAATTCCGTACTGGAGCGGAATTGGTATTATGCTAATGTTTTTGGATGCAGGAGAACAGGTTGGGGGGATCCAACTGGATTCCTCAACAGTTTTTATTTGATTTCAGATATTTTGATATTTGATGGATTATCATATCGATATATGATATCGTTGTTGTCGTGATTGACTATTTGGTATGTAGCATCATTGGACCAAATTTTGGAGTTTTAAAAGGGATTTCAAAGTGATTTTTGAAAGTATACGTTTATAAAATATTTTTGGGAATTTATCCATTTTAAATAAATAAACGTATAATTTTTAATGTTATAAATATTATATTTTTGAGAAATATAGTTAAAAAAACTGATTTTTGAAAATATGAGGCTAATGATTTTATAAAATAGTTAAATCGGGATTTTTGAATTTATTATAAAAAAGTTTAAGAATAGGATTTATGAAATTGGATTATTTTATAAATCAAAAATGATAAAATTATAAAGGAGTTGAAAGACGTTTTAAAAGAATAATATAAATTGATCCATATAAAAGATTTATAAATTGATATTTATAAATTTAAATTGTTGGAATTTAAAAACGAGTTTTTATAAGTGTTAGAATGAATTGTGAATGAATTTCATAAACAAATGAAATTTATAGAATTATAGACGGTGAAGTTATAAATGGAATTTTATAAGCAGTAGGTTTATAAAATTTATAAAGTTCTTGAAAGAATAGATTTGGATAAATAATTGAATCTTATAAGTTATAAGATTTATAATTATGAAGTTCAAAGGAACGATTTTGCAAACAAATAAATTATAAGTATTTCACTTATGATATGAACTTTTGTTTTATAATTGAGTTATAAATTGAATAGGTTAATAAAGGAATTTATAAAAGGAGTTGTTATAAAATAAATAGAAATGGAATTTATAAACGTTGTTCTATAAATTCGGAAAGACTTATTTTGATAAGTAAATTGTTATAACTTATTTATGAAGTTATATTCACGTTTTAGATAGTGAATAATCCTTTAAAATAAAATGAATAAAAGGATGAAATTTGTTAACAAGTATATTCACGTTTTTGAATAGTGAATAATATGTTAAAGAAATTGTTTTGAATGTGATGTTTTAAATTGAATTAAAAGGATCTAACGATGTTTTAGAATGTGTTAAGATTCGAAACCATAGATTTCAACATTTATTGTTGAACTAAACGTTTTCGAGAAAAAGAAGGAAATGGTGGACTATAACACTGTTATTATAGTAAATGATTTCCGAAAGGAAATGTTTTGTATAGTATTGGGATTTATATATCTATTTTAATTTCGAATCACTATACTAGTGATTTTGGGTTGTCGTAACGATGTTTTACGCAACATTCGTTTTGACCCAAATAAATATGGTTAAGAGAATGATTTCCTTAAAGAATGAAATATATACTTAATCTCGATTTAAGTATATTGAATATTTTCCAAGTGTTGAGAATAAATAGGTTCATGAATTACTTATTAAATAAGTATGGAAATGTTTTCCAATATAAAGTGAATATTTGGAGAATTTATCTTTTTGAAGATAAATTGAAATGAATAATTGAAATCGTATATTCATAGATAATTTTGGAATATAAATTCACTATGGAATTTATAGAAAGGGGAAATTGTTTAAAAATAAATATTGATTTATTTTTGACATATTGAAATTATATATCTTGTAAAGATATTTTGGGAAATAAATAATTTGGAAAATTATTTGGAATCTGGTGATGTTGTGCATATCCATTGATAGTTCAATAACCGACTATCAATATTTACCTTTGAAAGGTATTTGTTGTGATTTGTTGAATTTGAATGCACACTTATTTTTAAATTATTGCGCTCGTTATTCGGATTACCCATTCCGAATAGTGTTACGACGTAATGGATAGCATTGATGACCGGTGTTGAAGACCGGGTATTTGCGAAAGCGATAGGATGACCTATCGATTGTCTCTGCACTGGGTAGCTCCTGGTATAGAGATTCCCCAAGTGATGGGAAATTCGGTCGGGATTGTGAATACCCGGATTGCAAGGGCTTCGTGAGAAGTGCCTTCGGCTCTGTTCGAACCCAGAACAGACTTGTATGGATTGTATGTCTGACATTACAAATTGAGATATAAAGCCGATTTCATTCAAATATATTTCTATTGGTGGCGGAGAATTTATTCTTTTAGCTTAACACCCTTCTCTGAGACGTACGAGCTCAGAGGTTATGTAGTTGAAGGTTATCAGCGATATATTCCCAATTTGGTAATGTGACATGCTGAGTGTTGCTGTAAATGATCATTGTGTTGATTATTTGTGATAGGATCATTTATTTGATCGTCTATCTTGGTGATCATTTCTATGATCATTTGTTGACCCAAAGCATGGCTTTTGAATAAAGTATGTTTTTGTGGACGTGACTTCGTCGAGCCTCACACCTCGGGAATGGTCAAAACAGGAAAGATGCGGCAAGGTTATGAGGGGTAGCGCCCTTTAGGATATGTGCATTTCCTTCTGGAAAAGGGTGGTATCATGGTATGGAGCCCAAATACTTACTCATGTTGAAAACACTTTATGATTGTGTGAATTGATTGCGAGCGCTCGGTGAAAGGTCCCAAAGGACCGGGGGATGGCATATTCGGTCAGTTGTTACTCAGTTAGGGGTAACCCGGCCTTGTGTTGGTAGAGATCCGGTTTGGTTCTCGGGGATGTCCATCCAGAGGCATTCTCATATGGCAATGGGAAGTTCCTTGGCCTGATCATTCGTTGGAAATCCAAAGAAACAATACGAGACTTGTACGGTTTTAGTTGTATAACTTGCTATGGAATGTGGCGGTAACCTGCTATTGAACATAGTTAGCTATAGTAGGCATAGTTCGAAATGTCTATGCTGGCTAAGATTTATATTCTACTTTCGAAATAAATTTTTCCTACACTCTGCACTAGTAATAATATAAAATGTTCTTTTTAATGCGTATCAAGCATCTTTGACTATCATAAGGAGAAATCTCCTCCGATTCTGCGTTTGCATTGTGTGTGTGTGCGGGAGGCCTTATGGTAGTCTCATTTTTAAAAGCATTGTGAGTTGAGTTTAAAAATATTCCTCTATTTTGATTTTAAAGATAAATAAACTGTTTGAGTTCTCACACCAGTCACATGACTGACTCGGAGTTTATTGTTTTCCTTCCTAAACTCTGGGTGCCCGCCAATTTCCACACGGGCAGTTAAGAGTTAGGTTTATCAGGATATTCTGGATATTCAGGAGTTGCTGGAGGCAAGCTGGATGGCATGGCGTAATTACTAGTATATAGTATTTCTTTTTCGCTGCACAGTTTGTTGTTGTTGTTGTACACTCTGATGATATGATGTAATGAAATGTAATGTATATAATGTAATAACTGATATAGTTCTTTGTTTAAAGATTATTCATTTATTATTATATGTTGTTCCACTGCGAATTGTGAGATTCTGATATTGTTGTGTTGTGTATAGTTCCGTTCTATGTTCTCTTTTCTTTTCTCTCTATTTTCTATCTTTTTCCCTCCTCTTCTCTCTCTTTCCTTTTCTTAAACCATAACATTTCGGGTTTCCGGCCTTCGATTTCTCGGCAGTCGATAAAGTGAGTATCAATGTTGAATTTTCGAAAGTCGAAAATTTCCGGGACGTTACAGGTGGTATCAGAGCATATGGTTAAGCGACAACCATGGTTCTGTTGGGTATTACTCATTAGAGATAGAGTCAGTAGTGCTCTAGAATGAGTTGAGTGTAATAATAGCTATGAGAGCGTATTTGTTAGTGAATATAAAATTGTTTTATATTGTGATGATTGGTTTGTTGAGCGGCATATGAACCTTCGTCAGCGTGGTCTCGACAACTATGCCGAAGGGGTTTCTAAACACTTGAATAGAACAATTCGACACGATATTGTTTTAAAAATGGGTAAACGAAATAATTTTACCTTGATTATTTTATATATAAAGAAAATAATTTTTCAGAATTATTAAAGTGTATATAAGTTGATTGTTTAGTTGTTTGAAAAAAATTCAAATAAAAGAATAATTGTATAAGTAAAATGAATTATAAGAATTGAATTATAATTAAAGTGATTTACAATTGTGAAATAAACTTATATATATGAGAAGTGAAACTTTATGAATATATTTATAAATATGATTTGAAATAAAAAAAAGAAAATGAATTTAAAGTTAAATGGAAATTTTACTTTAGAATTTGGAATCTGAATTGATTTATAAGTTGGAATTTAAGTTATGTAAAACCAAGTGATGTTTGTAAAATGGAAGTATAACTTAAGAAATGTTGAATGAAGTTGATATTAGTATCAAAGTAAAATAATAAAGTGAAGTGATAAATGTGAACTTGAGTTATGAAATGAAATTCAACTTTAGTAATTGAATATGAATTGAATGAATGGATTGAATGTAAATCAATTGAATGTGAATTAAGTTGATATGGAATAAAGGATATAAGTGTTAATTCATTAAAATCTTATGTTATGGAAAGTTGAATAAATTGAAAGAAAATCAATTTAATTAAACCAAATTGAATGAATATATGCAAAGGAATTTGGTTGTAATAAATATACATTGGTTGTTATATGATTGTTAGTTGATTGTATATAATTCATTAAGTATTAATGAAATTGGAAGCTAAAGTAATTGGAATTCAATTGGAAGTTAAGTGAATCTTGAATAGAATTGAATTTGATTTGGAAGTGAACCAACTTGAATAAGAATTAGTGAATATAAACTAATTGAAAATGAATGTTAGTAAGAACATCCACTGTTAATGAATCAAATGTGATTAAATTGAAAACCATTTCATTAAATATTAATGAGAATATGAATGAATATATATTGGTTATGAATGATAGTTGGTTAATGGTTGAATATATTGCTTTTGTTTCAATTGCTATGTTGACATATATAGTTATTATGTTGCTATATGTTGTATATTGATACTATTATCTATATGCATGGTTCTCATGTTGTTTGTTGAGTGTTTAGTAGGTGCGGATCGCGTTTGCTTCGCATTTGGAGCTCGCTTTCGCGCTATATTAGCCGTATATGCTTGCTAATAAAATATAAGGTACATATCTCGGATTACATACCGTACTTTTATGCTTTTTCCCTTCGGGATGCCTCATTACTTGATGAGATGTATATTTGTGATATATATACTGTCATTTTTTTTTCGGATCGAGCCGCGCAAAGGAAACTATGGCGAATTTTTCCGAAAATTTAAGGCGTTAGAAAAAATTTGAGAAAGTTGGAAAATTTTGAAAACTTAGACTTTGATTTAGAATTGAAAGTTAAACAATAGTAGTCGTTTTTGAAAAGATAACTAAGTATGATTTGAATACTTAGTAAAGTTGTTATAAGAAGTTTAACTATGGATTTTGGAAAGTTAATAGATTCTGTAACTTTTCTTACTTGGTAATTTCGAGGACGAAATTCTTTTAAGGGGGGAAGATTGTAACGACCCAGAATTTTATTTAATTAAAATTTGAATATTTAATTAATTTTATATATTAATAAGTGAATTTATAAGTCGAATAAATTTTATTTCGAATAATTGGATTTAATTGGATAATTAAATCGATAATTTAATATGTGAAAATATGGAAATAATTGAAAATTGGGTAAAATATGATTGAAAATGATTTGTAAAATTTTATTTTATCATATTGAAGTTAGAACGATATTTTAGAACTTTTAAAATTGAATTAAAAGTTAATTTGTGAAAATTGAATATTTTAATATTAAAATCGACTAGTGAAAATAGTCAATTTTTAAACAGTCACAGAATTGGACGAAACCAGTTTCATTGGATCCGTAATAGTTAGTTATTACCGGATTTCAATTTTCGTGTCAATCGGAGTTATCGTTTGATCGTGGCAGCTCGAAAAGCATCGAATTATTTTTAATATTAATTTGGCGAGTTAAAATAGCCATTTTTCAAACAGTCTCGGATTTCGACGAAACCAGTTTTATCGGATCCGTAATGTGATATTATTGTAAGGTTTCAAATTTCATGTCAATTGGATTTACCGTTTGTCCGGTACAAATTAAAACGCCTAGAAAATCGTTTAAATCGGTTTAATTCAAATTGAACGTTTATTGCCATAACTCGCACAGATGTCCGAATTAGCTTCCGAAACCTGTTCCATTGTGTTCGGAACGCGGGATAAACCCTAGGAACGTCAGTTTCGGCGCGTAAATCGGAGTTTGGAATTCCCGGATGAATAGTGTTCGATAAATTCCTATAAATAGCCCCCCTTCCTTTGTAAATTAAAAAAAAAATATAAAAACCTAAACCTAATATGCAGCCGCCGGCCCTAGGTCCTATGGCCGAAAATGCTCCTTCCTTCTCCCTCGAATTTCTTTAAATCCGTTCATTAATTCGAAAAACTTTCTACATGAAAGTTATAGAGGGCAGTGTGATTGATACATCCAACGGTGGGTTTTCGTTCTAGTGCTTTGGATCGATGGGAAATTGGGCTCAAAGGTCATGCGTTCGGTCTCGAAATTCGTGCATATGTGTCGACCGAGCTCGCCATGCTCATGGCCGTGAGTAGCTTGTGGTGAGGCGAGTTGGATAGCGCTAGCTGATCGACGTGGAGATGCTTGTAGTTGGGCGCGTGTATTAGGGTTTGGATTTGAAGTGGGTTCGGCCTGCATGTTGCGTACGTGAATGAGGAGAGGGAGAAGCAAGGGTGTGTGCGGCTGAGATGCAAGGGAGGGAATCCATTGGCCAGTATTAGATGTGGGTTTGAAATTAAATAATTGTTGTAAATTGTTTTTATAAAATCGTGTACAAACTTCATAAAATCATAACTTTTTCATACGAGGTCGAAAACGCGCGAAACCAGTTCCGTTGGAATCGTATGGACGAGCACTACGCGATGGAAATGGATTGGAGTCGTTAGGAGTTAGTGAGAATTTCGGGTAAAATTAAACGTCCGTTTAATTTTATTCGAAATAAATCGCTAAAACGGAATTGAAATCAAGGTGAGAACTTCTCACTCAATCGAATCAGTTTCGATTTTTATTTTAAATAGTTAGATTTAAAATATTTGAATGCATGTTTGCATAATGATTGATATCTATTGATTGTTAAAATAGACATTATGCGCCATTAGTAAGCGGATGTTATTTATTAAAAACATATACCGCGAATATTTCATAAACAGTGAAATCGGTATTATATATAATAGCAATATATATATATTGGCATATGTATATATTGGAGTTATTGATTTCCCGCATTTGTATAGCGGATGAGACCCTATTGCGCCGTCTATTAAGTGGATAATATTTTAAATCCCATATACCGTGATAATTCCGTACTGGAGCGGAATTGGTATTATGCTAATGTTTTTGGATGCAGGAGAACAGGTTGGGGGGATCCAACTGGATTCCTCAACAGTTTTTATTTGATTTCAGATATTTTGATATTTGATGGATTATCATATCGATATATGATATCGTTGTTGTCGTGATTGACTATTTGGTATGTAGCATCATTGGACCAAATTTTGGAGTTTTAAAAGGGATTTTAAAGTGATTTTTGAAAGTATACGTTTATAAAATATTTTTGGGAATTTATCCATTTTAAATAAATAAACGTATAATTTTTAATGTTATAAATATTATATTTTTGAGAAATATAGTTAAAAAAACTGATTTTTGAAAATATGAGGCTAATGATTTTATAAAATAGTTAAATCGGGATTTTTGAATTTATTATAAAAAAGTTTAAGAATAGGATTTATGAAATTGGATTATTTTATAAATCAAAAATGATAAAATTATAAAGGAGTTGAAAGACGTTTTAAAAGAATAATATAAATTGATCCATATAAAAGATTTATAAATTGATATTTATAAATTTAAATTGTTGGAATTTAAAAACGAGTTTTTATAAGTGTTAGAATGAATTGTGAATGAATTTCATAAACAAATGAAATTTATAGAATTATAGACGGTGAAGTTATAAATGGAATTTTATAAGCAGTAGGTTTATAAAATTTATAAAGTTCTTGAAAGAATAGATTTGGATAAATAATTGAATCTTATAAGTTATAAGATTTATAATTATGAAGTTCAAAGGAACGATTTTGCAAACAAATAAATTATAAGTATTTCACTTATGATATGAACTTTTGTTTTATAATTGAGTTATAAATTGAATAGGTTAATAAAGGAATTTATAAAAGGAGTTGTTATAAAATAAATAGAAATGGAATTTATAAACGTTGTTCTATAAATTCGGAAAGACTTATTTTGATAAGTAAATTGTTATAACTTATTTATGAAGTTATATTCACGTTTTAGATAGTGAATAATCCTTTAAAATAAAATGAATAAAAGGATGAAATTTGTTAACAAGTATATTCACGTTTTTGAATAGTGAATAATATGTTAAAGAAATTGTTTTGAATGTGATGTTTTAAATTGAATTAAAAGGATCTAACGATGTTTTAGAATGTGTTAAGATTCGAAACCATAGATTTCAACATTTATTGTTGAAATAGACGTTTTCGAGAAATAGAAGGAAATGGTGGACTATAACACTGTTATTATAGTAAATGATTTCCGAAAGGAAATGTTTTGTATAGTATTGGGATTTATATATCTATTTTAATTTCGAATCACTATACTAGTGATTTTGGGTTGTCGTAACGATGTTTTACGCAACATTCGTTTTGACCCAAATAAATATGGTTAAGAGAATGATTTCCTTAAAGAATGAAATATATACTTAATCTCGATTTAAGTATATTGAATATTTTCCAAGTGTTGAGAATAAATAGGTTCATGAATTACTTATTAAATAAGTATGGAAATGTTTTCCAATATAAAGTGAATATTTGGAGAATTTATCTTTTTGAAGATAAATTGAAATGAATAATTGAAATCGTATATTCATAGATAATTTTGGAATATAAATTCACTATGGAATTTATAGAAAGGGGAAATTGTTTAAAAATAAATATTGATTTATTTTTGACATATTGAAATTATATATCTTGTAAAGATATTTTGGGAAATAAATAATTTGGAAAATTATTTGGAATCTGGTGATGTTGTGCATATCCATTGATAGTTCAATAACCGACTATCAATATTTACCTTTGAAAGGTATTTGTTGTGATTTGTTGAATTTGAATGCACACTTATTTTTAAATTATTGCGCTCGTTATTCGGATTACCCATTCCGAATAGTGTTACGACGTAATGGATAGCATTGATGACCGGTGTTGAAGACCGGGTATTTGCGAAAGCGATAGGATGACCTATCGATTGTCTCTGCACTGGGTAGCTCCTGGTATAGAGATTCCCTAAGTGATGGGAAATTCGATCGGGATTGTGAATACCCGGATTGCAAGGGCTTCGTGAGAAGTGCCTTCGGTTCTGTTCGAACCCAGAACAGACTTGTATGGATTGTATGTCTGACATTACAAATTGAGATATAAAGCCGATTTCATTCAAATATATTTCTGTTGGTGGCGGAGAATTTATTCTTTTAGCTTAACACCCTTCTCTGAGACGTACGAGCTCAGAGGTTATGTAGTTGAAGGTTATCAGCGATATATTCCCAATTTGGTAATGCGACATGCTGAGTGTTGCTGTAAATGATCATTGTGTTGATTATTTGTGATAGGATCATTTATTTGATCGTCCATCTTGGTGATCATTTCTATGATCATTTGTTAACCCAAAGCATGGCTTTTGTATAAAGTATGTTTTTGTGGACGTGACTTCGTCGAGCCTCACACCTCGGGAATGGTCAAAACAGGAAAGATGCGGCAAGGTTATGAGGGGTAGCACCCTTTAGGATATGTGCATTTCCTTCTGGAAAAGGGTGGTATCATGGTATGTATCCCAGATACTTACTCATGTTGAAAACACTTTATGATTGTGTGAATTGATTGCGAGCCCTCGGTGAAAGGTCCCAAAGGACCGGGGGATGGCATATTCGGTCAGTTGTTACTCAGTTAGGGGTAACCCGGCCTTGTGTTGGTAGAGATCCGGTTTGGTTCTCGGGGATGTCCATCCAAAGGCATTCTCATGTGGCAATGGGAAGTTCCTTGGCCTGATTATTCGTTGGAAATCCAAAGAAACAATACGAGACTTGTACGGTTTTAGTTGTATAACCTGCTATGGAATGTGGCGGTAACCTGCTATTGAACATAGTTAGCTATAGTAGGCATAGTTCGAAATGTCTATGCTGGCTAAGATTTATATTCTACTTTCGAAATAAATTTTTCCTACACTATGCACTAGTAATAATATAAAATGTTCTTTTTAATGCGTATCAAGCATCTTTGACTATCATAAGGAGAAATCTCCTCCGATTCTGCGTTTGCATTGTGTGTGTGTGCGGGAGGCCTTATGGTAGTCTCATTTTTAAAAGCATTGCGAATTGACTTTAAAAATATTCCTCTATTTTGATTTTAAAGATAAATAAACTGTTTGAGTTCTCACACCAGTCACATGACTGACTCGGAGTTTATTGTTTTCCTTCCTAAACTCTGGGTGCCCACCAATTTCCACACGGGCAGTTAAGAGTTAGGTTTATCAGGATATTCTGGATATTTAGGAGTTGCTGGAGGCAAGCTGGATGGCATGGCGTAATTACTAGTATATAGTATTTCTTTTTACGCTGCACAGTTTGTTGTTGTTGTTGTACACTCTGATGATATGATGTAATGAAATGTAATGTATAAAATGTAATAACTGATATAGTTCTTTGTTTAAAGATTATTCATTTTTTATTATATGTTGTTCCGCTGCGAATTGTGAGATTCTGATATTGTTGTGTTGTGTTCTGTTCCGTTCTATGTTCTCTTTTCTTTTCTCTCTATTTTCTACCTTCTTATCTCTTCTTCTATCCTTTTTCTTCTTTTTAAACATTGATAATTCGTATTTCTGTTCATCTTGAGTTGATCTATGGAGATTAGTGTATATTCAAGGAGTACGGATTTGCGGGTCTTCACAATAATTCCAAAATAATTTCAAAACCTAAATAAGATATATTATATTCAAACTAACTTTTAGTTTCAAAACTTGTTTTTCAAAAGTTTTGATATTCAACTCAATTTCATTTCCAAACCAATTGGATTTAAAATTCAACTTTTTTTAAACTTAAAATATCTGTGACTTAACCTATTTCCCGTGAAATCTATATTTGTATGTGTGTGGTGTAGTCCAAGGTTTTTACACACAACAATACAATGTCATCAATCATCACAATCTAAGCACAGAAATATCGATAAGCGGTATAATCCTATAACACTTATCTTCATTCACAGATTCATAGATAAATAATATAAATTTATCACAGATAAATAAATTACATTCATCATAGCTCAAATCAAAATAATTCATATCACAGAGCAATAGATATCAGGGATATCAAACAATTCAAAGCATCCCATACAATCAAGACATCCGTAAGTAAGATTAATTAATCATCTGATTAATTTAAAGTAGATAAATTACTTGTGAGTAAATTACTAATCTTGGTTAATTAACATTAATTAATTACAAACCTTTAATTAATTATCCTTTAATCACTTATTAATTAGTCTTTAATAAATTAACTAACCTTTATTATTTATCAATCAACCTTTATTTATTTAATTAACCTTTAAATAATTATCCTTAATTACATTAATCAATTAACCCTTATTACCATTTAATTAATTATTCTTAATAAATTACAATAAGTGATTATCCCTAATCATTTAACCAACTTTAATCGTTAATTAATTGCTTTTAATTGAGTAATTATCTTTAAGTAATTAATTACCTTTAATTACTTACATTAATTAATCTTAATTAATTAATTATCCTTTAATGTAATCACATAAAG
The DNA here is from genome assembly GCA_030765085.1 of Allium cepa. Taxonomy (NCBI): domain Eukaryota; kingdom Viridiplantae; phylum Streptophyta; class Magnoliopsida; order Asparagales; family Amaryllidaceae; genus Allium; species Allium cepa. Next base: position 597,110,595 of record CM060941.1, on the reverse strand, counting down.
TAATTATACCATAATTACATTAAGTAATTTTTTTTTACTAATTACAATAAGTAATTGTACTTAATTAATCTCATTAAGTAATCATCTTTTAATTAATTAATTAACTCTTAACCAATTAATTAATCTTACTTAATATTTAATTAAGCTTTGAATTAGTAATTATCATTAAATTTCAAATTAATGATCCTTTAATCTTAAGATAATCTATTTATCTTAAATAATTACAAAAACAACATTTAAGTCTTCTTTAAATAATCCTTGAAATAAATTCATTATTATCTCAAAACCTTTAAGTTAAATTAATGTTTTATATAACAAAACCATTTCATCTTTAATTAATAACAATATTAAGTTTATTTAAAATAAACTTATAAAATAAAGATTATATAGATTAAACACTTCAAACTTAATTAATTTGAAATAATTTTTTATTTAAAAACCTTAAACAAATTTAAAACTTAAGTAAACATTCATTATTTGCAAAAGAAGTAATTTTAACAAAACTGTATTAAGTAAAACTTAATTTTTTTTTAAAAAAAAATTAAAACTGTTTTTGCACTTAACTTCAGATCTGAGCTCAACCCGTATAGTTCCCAAGCCCAACTTCGAATTTTCCCTCACCCCTCTCATCTTCGAGTTTCATACGAAAATCACTCGAGATCGTCCCCGAGAAAACATCATCTTCCCAAAATCCACAACGAATTCCAAATATACATGATACCTGTGCACATGCACGATCGATCTGATCGCCTTCGATCGATGCTCCGATCGTTGACAGGTTACCAATTCTCCCCTGAGTCGACAAGACCACCTAATCACCTTTGAACTTGCCTGAAATCGAATATAAGCTATCGACTTCAACCTAGAACCAAACCCAGTCACCAAAAGCCACCTTATGCCGGCGATCCCGACCACCAATCACCATTCAACTTTGTCCATAGCTTCGCCGAAGACCTACTCACCATTTCACCTTGGTCCGATCCCCTCCGGCACCTTGACGATGACACACCAACTCAAAATCGACCCTCGACCAATTTCTGTGCTAAAAACCTAAAACGTTGCTGTCGGATCACCACGGTGGTAGATAAATCCACCCACCATTTTTGCCGACACGGCTGACCTCCTCGCAAGCTCCACCCACGATCCCGAGGTCCAAACACCCTCCGACCACCAGAATTTTGTCGAAACCCAATTTATGTTCACCTGCGAATGCTCCTAATTTCCTAACTTAAAAATCATGAATTTATTATTAAAAATCAGTTTATGAAGGCGAACATGATCATGCAATCAAAACCTAAGATATAATCAACTAAATTTTTGACAGGATTTGATTTTTATCATGTTTTTACATTTCCCAGTATACCCATTCATTTTTAATACTTAAAAGTATTTTTATAATTTTGATCTTGCAAATTCAAGCATATATTGTTTAGACATCAAAACCTATAAGTGAATAAAAGATGAGATTTTGAATTTTTAAACTAAATTTATACCTTGTAAGTTTGAGCAAAGGCCTGACTGCCTGTACACAGAAATGCACAAATTTTTTATACATATATCAACACATGCAGGCATATTTATCAACTATTCTAGCAATTTCTTTTTCATCATACATCAGATGTCGAAAAACATCAAAGTGTAGAGGTAGAATCATGTGACTTTGCTCACCTGGATGAAGACAGAGAAGCAGACTTAGATTCTTTGATCTTGAATTTAAAAGCTGGTGAATGTGTTTGATTTCTGATCTGATCTTTGAAAACTAGAACTTGATTGTTGCTTTGAAATCTTGATTCACTTGCAGTTGAACTTGAACTTGTTTGATTCAAATTTTCTTCTCAGGTTGAATTTGAATTGAAACCATATATTTGCTTTGCATTGTTTCAGGCTTTTGAATTTGAATCTGAAACTTGCTTTCAGATTTGCTTGATGTATTTTAATCTGAACTAAAATTCACTACTTGCCTTATTTTCCAGGTTTTGATTTTCCTCTTGTTTTAGAAGAAGAATGAAAGAAATTGAGAAGTGAAGATAAAGGCTGGTGTTAGAAGAAGAATGAAAGAAATTGAGAAGTAATGACAAATAATACTACGCTCATACTTGTATTAATGCATGATCTTATTAATTTACACTTGTTCAATCTCCTTGTATTAATATTTTACTAATGTCTTAAACTCATATTTTTATGTCTTAAACCCTTATTTTATTTGATTTATAAATTTTTGTAATATGTTTTCTTATGTTTATATTTTGAATACTTTAAATTTTCATGTTAATAATATTTAAATAAATACATTTTCCTTTATTAACATTTATATAACCTTTTAAAGAAAATGATTTTAAAATTTAATTATACATTAATTAAATATACACACATGTACATAACACACACACACACACACACACAGATATATATATATGTATGTATAGAATTTAATTACAATACCCTTTTGAAGATTATTATATTTAATCTCAAATCATAACTCCCAAAACATTTATATTATAAACAACATAGATTATTTATTTTGGAATATTTTTAAATTCAAATTTCAAAAAATAATCAATTTATATAAATAAATAAGCACATATCATATTTTAGTTTCAAATATAAAGTTTTCTTTAAATCCAATTTATCAATAAGATATTTATTTTTGAATCTCAAACCAAAATTCTATTTATATTCAATTTCATATACATATGTTTTTTTATAAATCTATGTTTATGTTTTTATATATATTCATACTTTTTCTTTATTACATATTCATATAACTCTAAACAGTATAATTTGAGATTAAATTATAAATAAATAAATAAATAATCACATTCTTATATATATATATATATATATAAATTTAATATCAATTTAATATATATATATATATATATATATAACCGGATCTCTGCCAACACAGGGTCGGGTTACCTCTGTAATTAGGTAAGTACAGACACGAGTATGCCATCCCCCGGTCGTTACCGACCTTTATCTCGGGATACACTAACAAATAGCAACTACCACCTAGGTTAAATATCTAGGCTCCATACCATGATACCACCTTTTATCCAGAAGAAAATGGACATACCCTAAAGGGCGCGACCCTCATAACCTTGCTGTATCATTCCTGTTCCGACCATTTCGGGTTGTGAGGTTCGACGAGGTCTCGTCCACAAAGTTACGCTTTTCACAAAAGCCATGCTTTGATCAACAAATGATCAGCAACACTTAGCATGCCACATTACCAAATTGGAATGTATCACTAGTATCCATCAACTACATAACCTCTAAGCTCGTACATCTCAGAGAAGGGTGTTAAGCTAAGAGAATAAATTCTTCGCCACCGACCAAAAATGTATTTGATAGAGACCAGCTTTACATCCTAAAGTGTAATGTCAGACATACATAAGAGAATAAATTCTCCGCCACCAAACAAAAATGTATTTGATATAGACCAGCTTTACTTCCTAAATTGTAATGTTAGACATACATCCATACAAGTCCATTCCGGGTTCGAACGGAACCGAAGGCACTTCCAAAGAAGCCCTTGAAATCTGGGTATTCACAATCCCGATCGGACTCCCGTTCACATATGGAGATCTCTATACCGACACGACTCAGTGTAGAGACATTCGATGGGTAATCATTTCGTTCTTGAAAATACCCAGTATTCACCCTCGGTCTTCAAATGCCATCCATTTCGTTGTATCATTATTCGGAATGGGTTTTATGACATAAAGTCCTCTTCCGGCTAAACCGAATAATGAGCGGTTAATTTTAAAAACATATGGATATATTGGGATCTTAGTTAAGTCACAACATTAAAGCCCAAAACCTTTCTTATTGAATGGTATAAACAAATTTCCATTTTTAAATCTTTTATACAAAAGATACATCTTTAAGATCCATTTCAAATTAAAACAAGGTTCATCAATCTTTCACAAAGATTTATTCTTAGCTTTCAAAACAATTCCATTTCAAATTTGAAAGCCTTTCAACAAAAACTGGAAATCCTTTCTTTATTTGAAAGCTATTATCATTTGAAAAAAGAAAATTTTCGTTTCAGAAAAATTTGATCGAATATACACATGTTATAGCCTTTAAAAATATAAACCAGAAAATCAGCGAACTGCCGTATCATCGGCAAGTTCAATTTGAATTAAATTCAAACTCCCAAAACAATTTATTTAAATATATACGTATTTTTATATATTGTATAACTTGAATAATCCTTTCAAACCATTGTTCCAAAATAATTCAAAAACCTAAGCAAGATATACTATATTCAAACTAAATTTTAATTTCAAAACAACTTTTTCAAAAGCTGTTCATATTCAACTTAATTTCATTTCCAAACCAATTAGATTTAAAATTCAACTTTTAAATAAATTAATATTTAAATTCAAAATATCCGTGACTTAACCGATTTCCCATGAAATCCCTATTTGTGTGTGTGTGGTGTAGTCCAGGGGTTTTACACACAACAATACAATATCATCAATCATCATAATCCAAGCACAACAATATCCATAAGCGGTATAATCCTATAACTCTCATCTTCATTTACAGATTCACAGATAAATAATATAAATTTATCACAGATAAATAAATTACATTCATCACAGCTCAAATCAAAACAATTCATATCACAGAGCATCACATATCAGGGATATCAAACAATTCAAAGCATTCCATACAATCCAGACATCCATAAGTAAGATTAATTAATCATCTGATTAATTTAAATGGATAAATTACTTATGAATAAATTACTAATCCTGGTTAATTAACATTAATTAATTACAAACCTTTAATTAATTATCCTTTAGTCACTTTTTAATTAATCTTTAATAAATTAACTAACCTTTAATTATTTATTAATCAACCTTGATTAATGAATCAATCAACCTTAATCATTAAATAATTAATCTTTAATTATTTAATTAACCTTTAAATAATTATCATTAATTCCATTAATTAATTAACTCTTAGTTAATTACCATTTAATTAATTATCCTTAATTAATTACAATAAGTGATTATCCCTAATTACTTAATCAACTTTAACCATTAATTAATTACTTTTAATTAAGCAATTATCTTTAAGTTATTAATTACCTTTAATTAGTTACATTAATTAATCTTTATTAATTAATTATCCTTTAATGTAATCACACAAAATAATTATACCTTAATTACATTAAGTAAAAAATCTTTTGTTAGTTACATTTAGTAATTTACTTAATTAATCTCATTAAGTAATCATCTTTTAATTAATTAACTCTTAGCCAATTAATTAATCTTTAATTATTACTTTTTTTGGCAAAGCCAGCGGGGTTGAATGGTCCCCTACCATTATATTGAAAAACAAATGAAAGGTTACACAACATTACAACAAGGAACTCACAAAACAAAGATTAACAGCATACAAGGATATCCAGTAATCCATAGATCTAATTATAGAAAGGACCATTACATGTTTAGAGGTAAATTGACCTTTAAACACTCTAATGTTCCTCTCCAGCTAAATGAGATATATAGTCTTCTTAAGAATTCTTAACATCATTTTTCCTCTTCCATTCTTCCATCTAGTAGCTTTGAATATGTGGAACCATTCCACAATAGACACTCTTCTAGGATTGTGCAAGCCATAGTGATGTAAAACTCTATTCCGAATGTAGAAAGAAAACTCACATTCAAAATAAAAATGTGACATAGTTTCCAGTCCAATTCCACACAAAATACAAGTATCACTATGTATCAAACCACATGCTTTAAGTTTTTGTAGAGTAAGAATACCGTTCTTCAAAACTTTCGACATGAACAAGTTTTCCTTAGGGATAGATTGAGAGTTCCAGATTCTAGAAAACAAAGGAAATAATGGATAATCAACAGTAGAGTCATGAACTTTGTATACTGATTTTATTGTATGTGTCTTTTCATTCCATATGACCTGAACATTGCAAGAGTTGTAAGTCTTACTTTGGATAACACTCCAAGAAGTTCTAACAACAGAGGAACTGCAATAAGGCATGGAAACAGCTCCGTCACACCAGTATTATCAACATAAGCTTTCTCAAGAATACCAGTTATTACTCTAGACTCATAATCAATGATATCACCAAGGATTACACCTTTAGCAGACCATGGATCACACCAAAAAGAGATTTTGTCAATGATTTTCACGCCCAGCTGAACCATAGGTAGGAAAACAACTCTACTTCTTAAGATGTTCCTCCAAGACCAACTACAGCCAGAAGGAAGGGAAATAAACCAGAAGTTACCATCCTTAATGTAAGATCTTCTACACTAAGAAGCCAATAAGTTTAAGTCATTTCTCAATAACTTGTCAACTCTAGAGGAAAGAGCAGCAAGGTTCCATCTTTTAATATTCATAATTCCAAGCCCACCCTTATCATAAGAGCAGCATATATGTCTAAAAGCTATAGGGATCATTTTCTTAGAATAAGGGTTTCCATGCCATAAAAAATGATTCAAAGCAGAGTTGATCATGCCAATAAGCTTGGTAGAAAGGATGAAGATTCTGGCATAATATACGCATATGGAGACGGCAACAGATCTAACAATCACTAACCTTCCAGCCATAGGAAATTTTGAACTAGTCCAGCTAGAAATCTTAGAAGTAATTTTTTCAAACAATTGCAAACACTGGTAAGTCCTTATTTCAGAAGTACACAGAGGAGCTCCTACATAAATTTCATTGTCATTGAAAGGAGATAGACCAGACATGGCATACAACCTCCCCTTATCATGATCAGACAGGCCAGCAATTTTAGTTCTGTACTTGCTTCTATTAATGGTTAGACCAGTCATAACCTAAAAACGAGATAGAATTTCCAGAACTCAATTAATACATTTAGTATTAGGCTTAGTGAAGAGAAGCAGGTCATCAGAAAAAAGCAGAGAAGAATGCTATTCTTTTTGCATAGTTGGTGATAGTCCATTACTTTATTAGTCATTGCTGCTGAATTGATTGAAGTGAATTGTTCCATGACATATACAAAATATAGGGTGAAACAGGGTCACCTTGTTTAATAGCCTGAGTAGCACCAAAGTAGCCAAGGTGGAACCATTAATACTGAGAGAATAATTGATAGTAGATATGCAAGTGTAAATCCAACAAAGGAAAGGGATAGGAATATTCATTTTATGAAGAATGTATATGAATTTCCATTGAACAGAGTCATGAACTTTTTGTATGTCTAATTTAAGAACACATCTTGGCGTGATAACATTCCTATTGTAACCCCTCATAAGCTCATAGGCAAGTAGATATGATCAGTAATATCTCTTGATGGAAGAAAGGCATTTTGATTAGGAGAAATCAAATCAGCAAGAGAGATCTTCATTCTAGCATCCAAAGTTATAGAAATGCATTTGTAAATCACATTACAACATGCAATGGGGCTATACTGATTAGCATAAGCTGGCTGATCAATTTTAGGAATCAATGCAAGCCTGGTTGCATTTATTCCAGTGATTAACTTACTATGCTTGAAAAAGTTCTTAATAGCTTTGGTCACATCATCACCTATAATAGCCTATGTAGCTTTAAAGAAGTGAGCGTTAAATCCATCTGGACCCGCCGAGCTACCAGATTTCATTCCAAATATTGCTAGTTCAATTTCATCATCAGATACTTCCTTGATTAGATCACAGGTTATTGGAAATGGTAGGGAGTTGAATTTGAGAGAACTGTTCCAGAGAGATAGTTGGAATTTAAGGATTACCTCGAATCATTTGAAAGTAATCCAGGAATGCAGCATGAATAGAATCTTGAGAAGATTAAGGAAAGTCATGTATATCAAGGACATTAGATATATTTGCAATAGAATGTGGAATCTTCTAAGTGTTGTGAAAAATGAATATATTTTTATCACCATTCACACGCCATTCATGTTTTTGTTTTTTCTTTACCATGATATTTTCTTCCACTAACGCTTTAGCGAGGCCTTTTAAAAGTAAAGTTTCATGTTCAGCAAGATTAGATAGTAGGATACTATCATGGCAGTTTTGTATATCTATTTGAACTTGAAATAATTTTTCTTAAATTGTAGAAGATAAACTGCTCCAATTCCCAAAAGTATGCTAATCCCACTTCTTCAAATTATCCTTAAGATGTTTGAGTTTAGCCTGCAAAATAAACATAGGGTTTCCAAAAGTATGAAATTTCCAACTTTCAGAAACATTATTTAATAAATTATAGTGCTTAGACCAATTATTAAAAAACGAAAAAGAAGAACGCCTTCTCACAGTGTCCTTGCCCCAGTCCATAATGGGAGGGGAGTGGTCAGATAAAGATGGAGATGGGATTATGGTGATGAGGTTAGGCCGATTATAGAGGAAAAATTCTGATAATCTCTATCAAGTTTACAATGTGTCCTTTTACCAGTTTTGCTAGAATTGTTCCATGTGTAAAAAGCACCACTAACAAAGGTGGGAAGAAGGTTAGAAGCATAAATAGCATTGTTAGGAGGTCTAGTCTGACTGTAAGTCAGTGGAACACCACCACTTTTCTCGGAAGACAACTTCATACAATTCCAATCACCAAAGCAAAGCCACGGTGAATTGGACTGTTGAAGTGTAGGTAGAATGTCAAGGAGAGATGCCTATGAGCAATATTATTATCTACATAGGTAGCAGTTAGAAAGAAAGAAGTAAAAGAGGGGATGTGAATGATCTCTGAGTGAATGAATTGCCTATGAACAGTTAAGGGGAAAAGGAAAAAACAGCAGGGTTCCATAAGATTAAAAGTCTACCAAAAGGGGCTAGAGAGAGATTGTGAATAGAGCTCCAGCCATGTTTAATATTTGGGGCAACACAGATTGTTGTATTATGATTGAGTTTTGTTTCTGCAATTGCCATAAGATCAAGTTTGTGGGAAGAGATAAGATTATATTTGATTTCTAATTGCTTGGCCATGGAGTTACCACCTCTAACATTCCAAAAACCTATTTTTCCAATCATCGAGGTAGTATTATAGAGGCTCTGGCTTTAACCCCAGAAGAAGAATGTGCAAGATTATTAAGAGGAGGCATGGTCAAACCAGTTTGATCAATAGAGAAATTGATCCCTTTGTCCAAATTAATAGTAGAGCTAGTAGTGGTTTTGTTAGGTCTACCTTTTTTCCTTTTAGAGGAGGAATCTGGAAAGGAAACGAAGGGCGACGGTTGTAGAGTTGGAAGAATTGAAGAAGAAGAATTAACCAAATCATTGAATATTTGGTTAGGGAGAGTTAAGGAGGAGTATGGAGAAGATTGCAAAGAAATTGAGGACGACTGATATTGATTAAGAGGTGGAATAAGAGAGGGAAGATTCTCAGCTATAGAGAAGTTGTACATGTCAGAGTTTAGATTGTCATTGTACATGTCAGGGGAGCTACTGGATTTGGGAAGTGTTAAATCATTAATAGTATCATCCGGAGGGGGGATATAGGCTTCATCACATACATGTTGTAAATCATTATCATGATCATTAATTTGCTGAAGCGTAGAAAAGGCATTATGTGTTGCAATTGCTTCAAAATCAGATTGCATTGTGATCACACTTCTTGACAAAACTTGCATTTTATTAGGACTCGAAGTATCCCCCAGAGCTTCACCAGGCTCACTCAAAGGATTACACACAGCTGATAAAGAAACATTTAGTATCCCCAGATCTTCACCAGGCTTACTCAAAGGATAACATACAGCTGATAAAGAAACATTTGCTTCAGGACTCGAAGCAGATACATGTAAAGCACCTTGCTGACTCAAAATAATACTATTAGTAGCCAAATTTCCATTTCCATCTGGACCCAAACCAGACTCAGACACAACTCCAATCTGACTCAAAACATTTTGATCAGTAACTAATTCACACTGTTTCCCTGAATGAACCTTATTAGATAGTTTATCCTTCTACAAAGCAGTGACCTTATTTTTATTTCTTTCCTCCTTATTAATTTTCCTCCACACTTTTTGCCCAGTTTTAATTCTCTTCTTGTCTCTAACATGAAAACTCCTTTTTTCTTTAACAATTTGAATATCTTTATCTACTTTGGAACCACCATCAGTTGTAAAATTTTATCACCAGAATTCGTAACTTCTCCTTCAACTTGTATCTCCTTATTGCTCTCACATTGATTAGTGGCATGACCAAAGACTTTACAAGTAACACAAATAAGAGGTTTCCAAGAATATTCAATCAAAATATTGGGACAAGAATCATCCCCTACTACTAGAAAGTCAGAAAATTCTTTGTTAGGAGACACTTCTATTCAATACCTAGCATATTCAAATCTTTTCATTCTTTCTATATTTTCGTCATAGCACACAAGCCTTCCAAGGTGACATGCTATCCAATTAATGCCAAGCAGTGACCATAGCATTATTGGAATTTTGTAAAATTGGATCCAAATTGGAACTAACCTAACAGGTGCCTGAGCTGATGAAAGGGTCGGAATCCATTCATAGATAGTAAACAGTTGCCCCCTAATAGACATGGGATCTCTCCTCAGAATAAGATTCTTGTCCCCCTCACTAGCAAATTTAAAATAATAATTTTGGTTATCAAAAAATATTTCATATGATCCTTTAAGTTTCCAAGATTTTTCTAAATGAGTTTTAATACCCATGAAGTTTACATTACCAGCCAAAAAAGTTCCAGCCAAGCAGTCCGACCATGTTTTAAAACCTTCATTCAAAACTTCTTGAGGAGGATCAATGGGAGAGCCAGAATAAGAAACATCAAAATGAATAGGAACATAAGCATCGGCATTCGTAGGCTTAGTACTGAAAAGAGAAGACCAGGAAGAGATAGGAACAGAGGGAGAGGAAGACCCAAGGGGGAGGAAAGTGATCAGGAGAAGAAGAAGATAAGAGAGGACCGGTCAGAGGAGTAGGAAGAGGATCAGGTATTGAAACAACAGGAAATGGAGGAGGAGGTAGAGGAGGCGGAGGAAGCGACAGAATATCAACGATAGAACAGGAAGGAAAGGTAGGGGCAGAGGGGATGGCAGGGGATGGGGGAGGAATGGGAAGACATGATGGAAGGACACCATGAGAAGACATGTTTCAGACTATCTTTAATTAATACTTAATCAAGCTTTGATTTAGTAATTATCCTTAAATTTCAAATTACGATCCTTTAATCTTAAGAGAATCCATTTATCTTAAATAATCACAAAAATCATCATATAAGTCTTCTTTAAATAATCCTTGAAATAAATTAATTATTAACATAAAACCTTTAAGTTAAATTAATGTTTTATATAACAAAAACATTTCATCTTTAATTAATTACAATATTAAGTTTATTTAAAATAAGTTTTTTAAATAAAGGTTATATAGATTAAACACTTCAAACTTAATTAATTTGAAATAATTTTTTATTTAAAAACCTTTACCAAATTTAAAACTTAGGTAAACATTCATTACTTTCAAAAGAAGTAATTTTAACAAAATTGTATTAAGTAAATTTTGATTTTGTTTTCAAAATTTAAAACTATTTTTACACTTAACTTCATACCCGAGCTCAACCCGTATAATTCCCGAGCCCAACTTCGAATTTTCCCTCACCCCTCTCATCTTCGAGTCTCATACAAGAATCACTCGAGATCGCCCCCAAGAAAACATCATTTTTCCTAAAATCCACAACGATTTCCAGATATATATGATATCTGTGCACATGTACAATCGATCTAATCATCTCCGATTGATGCGTCGATTATCGACATGTTACCAATCCTCCCCGATCGACACGACCACCCAATCACCTTTGAACTTGCCTAAAATCGAATTCGAGCTATCGACTTCAACGTGGAACCAAATCCAGTAACCAAAAGGCATCCCGTGCTGGCGATCCCGACCACCAGTCGCCACGCAACTTTGTCTATAGCCTCGCCGATGACCTACTCACCTTTTTCCCTTGGTCTGATCCCCTTCGGCGCCTTGATGATGACACACCAACCCAAAATCTACCCTCGACCAATTCCAGTGCTAAAACCCTTAAACGTTGTCGTCCGATCACCACGGTGGTGGATAAATCCACCCACCATATTTTTCGACACCGCCGGCCTCCTAGCAAGCTCCACCCACGATCCCGAGGTCCAAACACCCTCCGATCACTAGAATTTTGTCGAAACCCAATTTACGTTCAACTTGCGAATGCTCCTGATTTCCTTACTTGAAAATCATGAATTTATTATTAAAAATCATGGTTTATGAAGATGAACATGATCATGTAATCAAAACCTAAGATATAATCAACTAAATTTTTGACAAGATTTGATTTTTACCGTGTTTTTACATTTCTCAGTATACCCATTCATTTTTATTACTTAAAACTATTTTTATAATTTTGACCTTGCAAATTCAAGCATAAATTGTTTAGACTTCAAAACCTATAAGTGAATAAAAGATGAGATTTTGAATTTTTAAATTAATTTATACCCTGTAAGTTTGAACAAAGGCCTGAGTGCCTGTACGCAGACATGCACGATAATTTTATACATATATCAACATATGCAAGCATATTTATCAACTATTCAAGTAATTTCTTTTTCATCATATATCAGATGTCGAAACGCACATCAAAGTGTAGAGGTAGAATCATGTGACTTTGCTCATCTGGATGAAGACAGAGAAGCGGACTTAGATTTTTTGACCTGGAATTTAAAAGCTGGGGAATGTGTTTGATTTTTGATCTGATCTTTGAAAACTAGAACTTGATTGCTGCTTTAAAATATTGATTCACGGGCAGTTGAACGTGAACTTGTTTGATTCAAATTTTCTTCTCAGGTTGAATTTGAATTGAAACCATATATTTGCTTCGCATTGTTTCATGCTTTTGAATTTGAATCTACAAATTGCTTTCAGATTTTCTTGATGTATTTTAATCTGAACTAAAATCTACTACTTGCCTTATTTTCCAGGTTTTGATTTTCCTCTTGTTTAAGAAGAAGAATGAAGAAATTGAGAAGTGAAGATACAAGCTGGTTTTCTTTTCAATATATGTTACTTATAATTTAAATTAAAAGAAAATTTTGTTTGCCACTTGTAATTACAAATAATACTATGCTCACACTTGTTTTAATGCATGATCTTATTAATTTACACTTGTTCAGTCTCCTTGTATTAATATTTTACAAATGTCTTAAACTCATATTTTTATGCTTTAAACCCTTATTTTATTTTATTTATAAATTTTTGTAATATGTTTTCTTATGATTATATTTTAAACACTTTAAATTTTCATGTTAATAATATTTGGATATAACTTTATATTATATTTCCTTTTTAAATAAATACATTTTCCTTTATTAACATTTATATAACCTTTTAAAGAAAATGATTTTAAAATTTAATTATACATTTATTAAATATACACACATGTACATAACATATATATATATATATATATATATATAATTTAACTAAAAATACCCTTTGGAAGATTACTATATTTAATCTCAAGTCATAAGTCCCAAAACATTTATATAATAAACAATATAGATTATTTATTTTAGAATATTTTCAAATTCAAATTTCAAAATATAATCTATTTACATAAATAAACAGGCACATACCTTATTTTAGTTTCAAATATAAAGTTTTCTTTAAATCCAATTTATCAATAAGATATTTATTTTTGAATTTCAAACCAAAATTCTATTTATATTCAATTTCATATATATATATGTGTGTGTGTGTGTGTGTGTGTGTGTGTTTTTATAAATCAATTTTTATGTTTTTATATGTATTCATACTTTTTCTTTATTAAATATTCATATAACTCTAAAGAAAATAATTTGAGATTAAATTGTATATAAATAAATTATCACATTCACACACACACACACACACACACACATACATATATATAAATTTAATTTCAATTTAAGATTTCTATTTTGAGTTTCAAATTCAAAATTCAATTTATAATGAATTTTTATGCATATATATATAAAAACAAACAAATATCTTATTTAATTTGGAAAATTTCAAATTTATTCCTATTTAATTCAAAATTTTGTTTCAAATTATCAATTTAAATTTAATTTAAAAATGGGAATGTTACACCTTAGACACTGTTTATTATATCGCCATATGTACTTATTAGATGGTTTGGTTCTTTTGAGTGGAAAACCATTCTGATGATTCGACTGGTCTTAAAAGTTATAGTCATATGTGGCCATTCAAGTAGTCCGAGAAAGGCAGGGTTTCATTGGTATTCTTTAAAGTTCAGGAGGCGAGCTGGATGCTTTCATTCTCATATGGTTGTATTTTATTGTTGCTGCACTACTAGTATGCATGTATCAATAGTTGCGAGGATAGCCTGTTATAATTGTCCAAGCTGATGTTAGTACTTAGATTATTAACTCTAAAATCCTAAGTTTCTTGGAGTAACCCTTTGTACAATTTCGATATTATATATTATCGCCCTATTGTGAGATTAAGATGTTTTGTTCTTCCTACCTTGTGTCCTTTTTTTTATTTTCTTTTTATTTAACCAAACAATCTTTCTTTCCGACATTTGAATGTTCAACACATGAATACCATGGATATATTAATGTGAACATTTGAGGGTCGAAAAGGCGGAGTGTTACACTTGGTATCAAAGCTGAAGTTTAAGCAAGAACCTTAGTTTTGGTTGGGTAACTCGTTTGAGATAAGGTAACCAATATCCTCGAATTATTGAGTGTGTATTATAAACATATGCCTTAAATGTAATTTTTACAAGTTTGATTTGCAATGTACTAAATGTAGGGAATGATGATGGTCATTTATTATCCCTCATTGATTAGTTTAGCTGTTGTCGGCCAGTTTATGAGCATTGCTATCCATTGTACATTGATTTGTCATGCTCAGCTAGTTTACGAGCATTTCCAATCGTTTATTGATTGTTGAATTGTGCTTGACCAGTTATTGAGCAATTTATCCTTTTTACTACATGGATTAGGTAGGAAATATTTGTAGGTGCATTGAAATGAATACCCAGTGAATTGAAATTCATAGTTTGACTATAAGACGTTCGATGATAATGTTAGGTTAGAAGTTTACTTTAATAAAAGTGGTTTAATATAAATCTTTTAAGAAAGTGACTTTGTATGAGTGGTATATAAAATACAGTTTATAAATGAAGAGGATATAAACTAATATTTTGAGAACTAGGTGTCTTTGAAAATGGTTTCCAAGATTTTGGAGAAAATAATATTGTGTTATATGAAAATATTTAAGAATATTTACATTCTAAAAAGAGTTTCATTCGAGTTCGAGATTGCTTTCAGAATATGCGAGTCAATTCGGAAACAAAGTAATTTTAAGTTGGCTAGTTCGAGTGGCTCGAAAGTGACTAAAAATGGGTGAGAGAGGTGTTTGATCGGTAAGTACTTCTCATGAGCATTTCCCTTCGAAGTAAGGGGGTGTATTCTATGACTTGGTAGGCCCTATTTTCATGCTATCATTTTTGTATTACTCGATTTATTATGTACATTTTTTATGGATTTCTTTTGAAATAAAGGATATATGATCCAAATACCATACAACCATACAATATATATACAAACACACACACACACACACACACATATATATATATATATATACGTAAAGATACAGGATTCCATGACCTTAAGGTCCACACAACAAACATAGAGCCAACATGCCTAGATAGATAGCACTAAGAGAAAAAAATAAAGCCAACATGCTTAGCGAAATAGCAGAAGCAGAAATAATATCCAAAAACCTAGAAAACCATCTTGAGTTTAAATTTCAGGCATGAAACAGTGGACCAAACGACCTTGGATAGAGTTGAAAATTGCTACGCACATACTAGGAAAATCATCTTTCAAATAAAAAAGAATCAACGAATTTCGACTGAAAATGAAAAAGTTACACCGTTTCAAACATGGACTCAGGCCATATTTGCAACAGTTCGAAAAAACAAAAATGTACAGGCCTGAAAACTTTGTACAAAGAGCAATAATTCACGGTTTTAAGCAATTTGAGCTTTTAAATCAATTTAAAATTTATAATGTATTTTATTTGAATCATGTATATATTGTGGTCGTCATACCACTTATGATGTATTATTTGTATTGTATTGGAGTGTATCAGTATATATATATGTGTGTGTGTGTCTTTATTGTTCAATGACATGTCATGCACTTGAATTGTCGTATTTTGTTCTGAAAGATTCTATAGCTACTTGTAGTTTTGTATTAAGCATTTATTGGATATACCAATCCACTTGAGAAAGGAAAACAATATAGAGCACTAATCGACGTATTCAATAGATATATAAGACAAGACTATAAATGGTTGCTCCTGAATAGCCCTATTCTCTGCATTAGCAGACAATATTACCAATAAAACTCTTTGTTAATGTGGGTCTCGAGGTGGGGCATTATAGAAGGCAAACTCAATAGCAGACAAATTTTTAAAATAAAAGAAATGTAACTAAACTCCAAGGCATCTTCGGAACCAACTTATAATCCCCAAGCAGAAACCTGGTGAGTGGTGCAAAAAAATGAATTTGCGATCCTTGTCTTTTGTAGATAAAATCTCTTCGTTGTTAGCTCTGAACTCACCATCATTGTAGAGGACCGACCCATTGTCTAAGAGCCTATGGAAAAGCTTCCGTTCATCTTTTTTATCATTAGAAATCCATTTTAAGAAAACCTTCAACCCTAAGTGGTAACAAAGACCACAATCCTTGTAAGTCAAGGTCCCAGCCTTCTTGCACCAATCTAAAGGAATATTTTTTATAGAGTCTATCTGCAAGTACCTAAACAATGAGCTCAGTACATGGTGGGTGAGAAATTAAGGCATGAAGAAAATGCTTCTTAACAGATTTGTATGGGGAGTCAATGATAGAAGAGGGAATTGGATCCGAAGGCAAGGGATCTGAGATGCATGCAAATGAAGGTAGGATCTCGTCATAGGCTATAATGGCTTCATGGAATGAAGTCGAAGGAACATCGTGTAGTGGAGATGGATCCGCCATCCTTGGAGAATCCAAAGTGATGGATGATAGGTGATAGGCTGGTGGTTGGGCGACTTTGCAAGCTTTAACCTGTCAACGTCTACTAGGGGTTTTAGGAAGGGGTTTTTAGGAGGAAGGCTGGGAGGAGCGATACTTTAATAAGAGACATTGGGAATTTTATGACCAAAATAATGACACCAGACGCAAATATGTGGTTTCTGTTTGTATGAGAAGTCAATGTGGTTAATCCTCCCCTAGCAAAGGAGACAGGAATGCGAGATGGCTACTGCTTAGAGGGGGAAACCTTAATCAAGGCTTTGGAAAAACAAAGCTGTTTATGCTCGGTAGATATATCAAAACACAACTCATATGGATTTTAATGTTATAAAACATTTAAAAAATAAGTTATCTCGTAAAACCATGCCGCACATAAACATATTCAGGTTTTTACCTTACGATAACCAAATCATTTAACATGAAATCTTGTGATATTTTAATAATGTCTAGGGTTTAAAATAAATTTTGAATCATAGCCGAAATTGTTACATTAATTAAATTCCAGCATAGTAGGTATACAACTAAGTCTTAAAGCACTTATTGGAGAATGGATTCCATACAATGTCAAAGCTACTAGGGTAGCACTTTCCATAGTACGATTCTAGAAAATGTACCAAGGTCGAAAACCTTTCTATCCCTGCGAATCAAGGCCGACCTACCCCTTACTGAATAGTACCGAATAAGTCACCACCCTAGTTGCTTTGAAACCTTTTTCCAAGAGCTCTCATGCACAAACAAATCCTATATATATATATAAAGGTGATGACAAACCCTAATGGTAGCGAACCACATAGCCCTGAAGCATATATCCTATTTTAGTCATTCCTGTTTATCTAGGCTAGAGGCTACGTTTACCTTGTTTAGCAAATCCCACTTGGAGTGCTAACACTGCCCTCCAGACAATAATGCGATGTCAGCATTCATCCATAAAAGTTGTTTAGGATATGAAAAAAATGAAGGAACTACTTCTACTACATCCTTTTTGGAATCACCTTTAGGATTAGTAGCAAGTAACCCTTCCACTTCAAAGACTCCTCTTCGATTATCTTCAAGATATCTCCAATTTGAAAGCTGGTGCTAGTTCAAAGTGGTTTTCATAATATACCCGACCCTATTATCTCCGAACCGACAATGATAGTTTTTAAAACTGGCCAAGATTTTATCGTCTGTTATTTAATTATCAAATAACAATAAATTCAACTATAGATTTAATTCCATAAGGAGAATAACACTGGTTAAGCATATAAGCACCCACTAAGCCTCTTTAGTTAACCTCTTCATTAATTAAAACTTTATCAATTCTTATATTAAAATGCTTTTACAAAGATATAAACACAAACTCATCTCTACTCTTTTCAATACCCAAAAAATATTGATATACTTATTTCAACTTTATAAGTATACTCACAAAAAATTTCACTTTCAAAACTTTGATGCTCTTCCAAATAATTATACCATCATTATAAGTATATTCACAAAATACTACATTTCCAATACATAGGAAATATACCCACATACTTATGTCAATGATATAAGTATATTTAGAAATCTTAAGAGAGATTGTATTTCCAAAGCCATACTTAATTAGTTAAAACAATGTCATTCTAATCATTAACAATAATAAACCCGAAGACCTTCCTTTTGGTGAAAAGTAAATAGATCGCATAACAATTAGGACAAATATACTTATCACTACTTCCCAATTTCAAACAGTATTATGCCTCGATTAACAATGATATCGGACAAGTTAAAATACTAACCTTGCCTCGTCACAAGTTCTTAACTCTCAAGATATATATGAGTTTCCATACTTTGTAATTTGGTGTTACGTATGAAAAGAAAATTTTCCAATTCATCATAATTTAAAAACGATCATTTATGAAAATAGGGTCTCGGCTTTTTTATAAACCCTTTATAAAATACTTTTTAAAAGTCTTTTCCCTATTTATAGAAACTCATTTCTATAGATCTCTTTCATATTTATAAACTATTTACCATAAATAAAACTCTTTTATATAAATAAAACTCCTTTCTATAAATAAAAATCTTTTCTATAAATAAAACTCCTTTTCTGAATCTTCTTAACAAAGCTCCTTTTTATAAATCTCTTTTACAAAATATCATTTATAAATTCCATCATAAAATTTCATTTAAAATTTTCCCATGTCAAACTCCCATTTATAATCTTATAATTTATCACAAGCTTCAATTTCCAAAATAGAGCCAAATACTTTCCATAAACCTATTATTCCATATGTTAATATAAATCCACAAATGTGATTTATTTTTCAACATATCAAAATGATATTAATTTCCATTTTAAAAACCTATTCTTTTATTTATAAAATACCATTCATAATTTGTTCTTTTATTACAACATTTTATATAAATGTTTCCCAAATATTTATTCCAAACTATTTATATCTTCTTTTAAAAACAAAAATTCACTTTAGAATAAAAGATAAACCCCTTTGATTTCTTTTAAAATAAATTTTCTGTAAAAGATAAATACTTTCCAAAATAATTTTAAACATTTACACACACATATATACATATATAGATATATGTATATATATATTAGAAAAGAACAGTACAAGAAGTTAAAGCAAAATAGAGAAGATCAAAAACCCTATTTAAAATAAAATATCTTAGAAAATCCAAAAAGGTCAGATTTAAAATCATATTTCCAAATTGAAACCATTTTCGAACGAAACAACAATTAATAGTGTTCCAAAATACTATATTGAGGCCAATAATTACTATAGCATTTAACCAGTGCTATTACTACCTTTTCCTCTAAAAAGTTCAACCATTTAACATATGTCAGTGTCACATCTAAATGGCCAAACTATCAAATTTTGAAATTTAACAATCTTTATAACATAAATTTAGATCAATGGATATATAACTGAAATTAAAAATTCACAATGGTGAGAAATCCGGATTGCTCTCTATAAAATTCCCTATATTTCATTTTAAAGGTCGTTCATTTTTAAAGTGACATTTAACCAAACCAAACCAACAATCATTCAAGCACAAAGCAATGCTTTTTATCTACAATAAAATACTTATTATCCAAAAAGGTGAGTTTAACTCATCAAAATTCTAGCGGACACTTCGGCGTTCCAGTTTGAGCTAAAATTGAACAATGTTCGATTTTATTCCAAAATTTCACTTGCTCCAAATTTGATGAAACCGAATCCAACATGTAGCTATCGCCATTACAAGTGCAACACAAAAAGTCTCACCTCAATTGGACTTTATATGAAATAGTTATGCATTTTATAAGTTTTTGAGAATTTTAAATTATAAATTAAACTAATTACATTTTAAATAACTAAATACGCTATAACTTCTTCCCTCCCAAATTTAATTCCTTGACATAAGCATCGTGCATAAACCCATCCCTAGCCAACTTTCTCTCCACCTTCTCTTTCTCTCTTGACACACCACGAAACCAAGATACGACTACACCATCACCTCCACTTCACGAGAGCAATCTTACCGACCCCACAAAATCCAACTCGACCCCTCCCTTAAAACCGCGACCAAGCCACCCTCATTCACGACCATATATAGGTCGCATTCCCCAATACCGGATCGCACCTCACCAAAATCGGCCTATCAAAGCTCCTTTACACCCCCAAACATCCTACTACCCTTATTTTGCCTAATGTCGACTATGCACCCATAAAAACCATATTATTCCTTCCATTTGTTCAAAACTACCGCATCTTCCAAATCACCCATGAACGCAACAAAACAACCATAGGTTTGTAGATCTCTTCAACGCAAATCAAAAGATCCTCGTTTTATAATTTTTGATTAACTATATGAATCTATATTGATTTAGGAAGGAAGTGGATTTAATTTTTTTTCTTTGATTTAGTTTATAGGACATTAACTTTAGAAAGGAGAAAGAGTAAATAAAATGAAAAGTATATGTTGAATTATGTGTTAAATAAGTAAAGTGTGGGTTTATGTTTATTTATAAATTTTTGATATCTCGGTATACAGAATTTTGTTCGCGTACAAATCGTGAACGATAAACAAAATTATAATCGGGCATAAAAATAAGATACGATCTCAAAACAATAATAATGTACACTATTTATCTTGTTTTGTAAAACTGTTTACCAAAAAATCATCAAATGATTTCATATTAAAATTAGTAAAAAAATCAAATAAATTAAATAAAAATGTCACACTAAATCGAGTCGGTATATTGAATTTTAGTATTCCAAACATTTATCACATTCGAATCGGATCTAAATATTTAAGTAAATTAAATATTCCTTTTCGGAATGTTAAAAATTTCACGTCACAAGTGTGGCTCACATTATGAGTGCATGGGTTGGACGGATAAGTCCCACACCGCAAGAAATATGGTGTATAATGTGGTATATATAAGATTAATAGCACGTAATGTTGGGGCTTCTTTTTATTACAAGTAAGTGTTGCCATAACCATGTATGTGCTCCTTGGGGCGGCAATGAAGGGATATTCAATCGAGACGCCAGCACATTGGAAGCCTCATTAAGTGGTGCTATCACACATAATGAAGCACGTATAGGGATGTGCCGGAGTGCTAAAAACTGAACAACCGTGTTAGATTCTTTGTTTAAAGTTCATTACATATATATATTTTGTTTTGTTACTTAATATTTGCTTCTATTGCTATTCTATGTTTAATTCCTTAAAAAATCCAGTCAATATATTGTGTAATCAAGATGATCATAGAGACTTAATTAGAAAAAAATACCATCTAAAGCATCTTATGATGAATAGTTTTAACAATGATAGAACATTGAGATTGATCTTGAATTCTATCTTTTGTTAGATGAATTTGTTAGAAAATTCTCTTTGTTTTTAATATTTCTTGTCCACACCTAACATAGTGATAGGTTGCGTTATGGTGACCACAAATCTTGAAGCATAAGATCTCCTTTTCATATTTCTTATTAAGGACACATTCAAATATGGTATTTAGAAACACGAAACTGTGTATAATTTGGTATTATGACTTTAAAATGAAATATTATGAAATTACCTTGTTATTTGATGTATATAATTTGGTGTAAACATATCTTTTGTCTAATTACATAATGTGTTAATTATATATATGTTTTTAATCATTCTTTTTGTCTAATTATATGTATATTTAGTGGAAGATATAATACAACTTTGATCCATAAATTACATCATGGTATTTTTAAATAATATTTTAATATTTTAGTTACTAATATTTATAACCGTTAGTAATCTTGAGATTTCCAATGGATATAACCATTGGTAATTTCAAAATTAGTCTTGGGAGTTGATTTTCCAACGGTTATAACCGTTGGAAAATGCCATATTCCTAACAGTTATAACCATTGGAAAAATTTATACAAAACTTTCCATGCACTTGGTTTTGTGTAACAACCCAAAAATTTTCAATAATTAAATTTGTTGATTTATTAAGATTTTGGAAAATAAATTAAGAAGAAATAGAACCTTTGTAATTTAATGATGAAATGAATGCTAAAATGAAATGCAATAAAACTAAGTATTAACAATTGAAATGAAATTACAATTATTTGAAGTAATGTAAATTGTTATACTTGGCTATAAATTAATTTAAGAAAACAAATGCAAACATTAAAAATTATAAATGAGATAATGTAATAAATGATCACTGAACAAAGATTGGGTATATAAGAATGATAGCATTTATTTCAAGTTACCTACATATTTAGTCTACCAAATTTATTTGGAAATCAATTACATTTAAACGTAAGTAAATATTCATTAATGTGATTAAGAACCTCAATTGTAATGTGTGAATGTAGTAAAGTAATAGGAATGTATATTGTATTCATAACATAATATAAAAGAATGAAACCAAGTTAAATTAAATAATTGGGGATTTTAATCACAATCCATGTATATATTCAACAAAAATACCATAAAATGGGAATATGATATTTAATATAAACTAAAGATGGAAATCGGGGTATATTAAGATAATGAAAGGTAAAACAAAGGTTAACAGGTTTATAGGTAATAATGGACTTAATAAAAAGATTGGAATTGAATTAAATCAGTTTATTGGAATTAATTATAATTAATTTGAATTCAATCTATAATAAATGGATTTATTGCAAGTAAATGAAATTAAATACTACGTTAATTGAAATTAGCATGTAATGGAAAATATTAATGTAGTAAATATAAACCAATGTTAATTATACTATATGTTAAAATTGACTAAATAACAAATGGAAAGAAAATTAAATTGAATTATTGGAAATTTAATCTATAATCTCTAAATATATTGAAATTGAAAATTGAAACTTTGAAATTGGTGAAATATGCAACATTTAAGTTAATTGAAAGTGATTTAATTAATCTAATATTTATTTATTTAATTAACTTGAAAATAGCCATTTTGGCCACTGACTCGGATTTCGACGAAACTAGTTTCATCAGATCCGTAATGGTGAATTATTGTAGGATTTCAAGTTTCGTATCGATCGGACTTGTCATTTGATCGTACGAGCTCGAAACACTTAGAAATCAATTTAATTGAAATCAATTTGAAATAAGCTGATTTTAACATAACTTCTTCATACGATGGAATTAGGACTTGGAACCTGTTCCAATGAGTTTAAAATATTTGAAAACATCGACTTTGATATATGGGTTGACCCATTTTCGTTTCGAAGTCGAAATGGGCTTTTCGGGTCATTTTCGTTCAACATTCCAAACCAATCGAGCCAAGTCCTTTCTATTTTGTTCGCCTATATTTATTTCATTTTAAATGCCAGGTCACTTCTTATCCATTATTTTTGTACGTACAACTCCATTTGCTCCTTCTCTTTTCAATGGCAGACAAACCATAATTCCCAATTGCAATTTCAATTCAAATTCAAATCCAAAAATTTAAACTCCTCAAATAACATCAATTTATTTATCAATCTGAAGCTCTCGACGAGCGTACCCCAGATTTGCAACTTGTTTCTCAAATCGGATTATCATTTTTCTTGAAATTGCGAATCAGTTTCGACCGTCCATATTGGAGTTTGGTCGATCCAACGGTGGATCTACATCCGTTTATCGATCGGGTAGTGCCGTTGTGTAGCTGGCACGATGCGGGTCGTGTAGATGGTTTCATTGGTCATGACGTGGTCAAGAATCGCCGTGATTCGACTGGGATTTCGTGGCGGCGACGGCAAGATTCGCGAGGCCAGAGGAGGCCGTGCATACGTGGAGAGGTCGGCTCTGCAAGGGGTCGCGGCGTCGGTGTTCGATCGTGACGATAGGCGGCGAGGCAGCATCAATAATTGCCGAGATGGTCACGTGCTTGGGTGTTGAAGGAGGCGTCTGCTGTAGGAGTTCGAACGAGATTGGTAGCCGTTGTAGGTTGGAAGGTGCT
Source organism: Allium cepa (assembly GCA_030765085.1). Taxonomy (NCBI): domain Eukaryota; kingdom Viridiplantae; phylum Streptophyta; class Magnoliopsida; order Asparagales; family Amaryllidaceae; genus Allium; species Allium cepa. The sequence continues at coordinate 597,086,148 of CM060941.1, read as the reverse complement.
TGGTGACGTGGCTTCAAACGTTAGGGTATTTTTTTTTATTTAATTCAAACTATAAATGTTCTAACGCATATAATTTTCACATACGATATCTGATTTATGCGCAGTTTCTTTTGTTAGGATCGTATCGAAATTCTGGACTCTATGACGCTGTTTTGGATGGATTCTAAGACCATCCAAATTTGGGTTTAAATTGGATTTAAATTCAATTTAAATTCAAAGGTGAGTGTTTTAACCCACTCACAACTTCTAAAAAAATTACGTTTGTTAAATTGATTTATGATGTGATTAGAAATTTATTTATGACTGTCTGCCATATTTTGAATCACCGTCTTCATTTATTTGAATTTATTTGGATAAATAATTATTTAATTTATTATTGAATATAAACTGCCAGCAATACTAGTTTATTATATGTTCTATACTGAATGTTGTTGATTGAATTTGATGATGATTGTGATAAACGTTTGATGATTGATATTGGATGAATGGATGTCGTATTTTATATTTTTATAAACTGCAAGTTGTTATGGATTTTTATTTCATTCGGGATTGTGGTTTGAAATGATATACAACCGTAAAATATTAAATTGCGGATTGAAATGATAAATATCTGTATCACTTGACCATAGGATAGAAAATTATATACAGACACCGTGTTCTATATGTAAAAATATTTTGAAATGATTTCTATGGTTTTATAAAGAAATAGATGGTTTTATATAAATATTGATTTTAGATATTATATAAATGTTACTTTATATAGATAGTTTCTTGATTTTAGCTATGTATAAATTTGTTTGGTATAAAACAAGTTTAAAAATAAGATTGATTTTATTAAAAGTGTAGCATGGTTAATTATTTACATAAATTAGATTTTATACAGAGTTTATAATGATTTTAATAAAATTAAGGTTGGGAAGATAGATTTGAAATTGATTCGAAATTGTATTTAATGTAGAAATTTATTAAATGAAATCGATTTGGAACTTACGTAATTGGAGATTTGTAAAGGATATGATTTATAACTTGATTTTGGTTTAAGGTGAATTAAATAAATATTTCAAGTATAAATGAATTGAAGGAAACATTTAGTTATTTGTAATTTGGGTTTTATTTAAATGATAATGGATTAATTAAGCAAGTGTTTCGAAACTAAATAATAGAAAATTTAATTTGATAAATATATATATATATATATATATATATATGAAATTATCAAACTTAGTTTTGAAATTGTTGAATACTTAAAGCTTGAAATATACTGAAATGGTTTATTTTGTGGATCGAATCGGTTTTGAAATCAATATAATTTGAAATAGTTTACTTGGAAACTGAATTGAATTGAAATTTATGAATCGAGATTTGGTTAAATCTAAATTTTTGGAATTCGAGTTGTCTTGGAATTGATTTGTGAGATTGAAGAAGCTATTTTATTATATAAAGTATTTTAAATATTTAAACCATTTAAGTGACGGAAGTTATGTTTCAAAGTTATGAGTTTCAAGGTATTATAGTTTGAAAGTGTTATATTTCAAGTGTTTTGATTTCGCAATGTTATAACCTTGAAAGTGTTTTGATTTTAGAAAAAGGTATATTTGAAATGAAAATGATATCGTATTGATTTGGTTTTGAAAAGGCAATGATATTTGATTTTAAAGTAGAAACTATTTTGAAAATGACCGCTGTGTTATAATAACGTTTGGTTGTTAAAGAGATTGGGATCGGAAGTTGTCATACTCTCTGCCAACTCTGAAAACTACTTTAACAACCGTGTACATGGTGGAGATTCCATAATGAAGTAGGATGGCGGCGGCGTTCCCTTGAGGTATATACGTGGATCTGACTCCCTTGAGTTGGCATAAGGTGGCAAAAACAGGAGCGCTTATGGGCCAGTGAGGTAGCTTCTCCTATCGGACACACTCCTTCAATTCCATTCTATTACTTTTTGATTGATTGGGGCCCTATGATTTTTTTCTGGGGTGTGGCTCGAGATGGGCGGTAGTTGCACGCTATGTATCATTACAGTCCGGATGCATGATTGGTATATCTGTTTGTACAAAAATTGGGCACAACACCCTTCGGAAGTTTTTGAAGAGATAAAAGTGAAGAATATAAATTTAAAATGAAGATTATCTAACAAAAACTCCAACAAACAATAACACAAATGCACAGACAAGCAATTTAGAGTGGTTCGGCGTGTTGCCTACGTCCACTATGAAGTTTTTGTGATTTTATTGATTCTTTTTTAACGATTACAAGTGATTATAGCGAACAGCAGCCAAATACAACTTGAAACTCGAATTCAACAGTAAGGGTACGATGCAAATCTCGATCCGGCAGAGTCTGGGCGCTTGAGAATCAAAATGTCCTTTTTTGTAGGCTTCAGGGGGCTATTTATAGGTGTAGGAGGCTGATATCTCGCTCAAACTTCGGGAGACTCCTTCGGGCACGTGAGTGGGCCCACGCGATCGATCCCACCAAGTTTCAACTCGATCTGCGATCGAGACGAATCGATTTCGTATCGATCAAGAAATGGTCCAATCGAGCTGAAACTTGGCAGGAGCATTCCTTGGCTTGTACGTAAGTTTCTACGAAAATTTCATAGCATTTGGATTGGTGGATCTCGAGTTATGGTCCATACGAATTGGGATCTTTGACTGTAATGCTTCCTTCGAATCGATTAATTCGAATCGATCAATTCGACTCGATGATGGTACACGTGAGAAAGTTGACATGGCCGTGTTCTTAGTGTCGATCCGCCTTTCACTCTGGTTTGATTGAGTCACCCCGCGTATTTCGCCGTGGTCGTATCCATAACTAACGCGTCATCTTAGGCCTGTTTGACCCGATGGATGCGAACGAGTCATATCCATGGATTCCATCAGAGGTCTCTAAGTATAAAATGTAACCATTTGATGGATACGTATAGTGGCTATCTGATGGACACGAACACCGGGCATCTGATGGATACGAACATCTTCTCTGTGATGGAAACGAGCTAACAAAGTTGGATGGGTACGAATAGGGCAATTGCTTCATGGATGCGAAGTAGTCACCAGCCAATCGATACGAAGATGATGGATTCGAATACTGACAACTGGATCGATACGAACCAAGAGGAACTGATCGATGCAAAGTGGGTGATGGATGTGAACCGGATCGAGTCGAACCGTGGTTTACTGATGAATACGAAAACGAGGCTGTTTCGTCCAGTTTTAATCGATCATAACTAGAGCATATGAAATCGGATTGACTTGAAATTTGAAATGCAGGCTTGCATGGCTTAGGTTGTCATGTCTTGTTAGTTGTAGCTTGATTCGGACTTAGAAAAAATTCAACGACATCCATAGCGAACCTGTGCATGCTTGATACCCAGGACTATTGATCCTAAGCTTGTCACCAGTTCCTTGATATCTCAGCCTTCCCAAAAGGCGGGATAACATTTCCGCCCAAAGTATGTCTTATGGAAACATGACGTGCTTTGGAAAGCTTCAGTCTTCACTCTGAACAGTCATTGCTTTTTTGTTAAAGATTGTAACCTTGCGTTGTTATAACTGATTGCTGTATGATAGTGCTTAGCTGTTTGTCGCCGTAATCATTATTAAATAAATATCCAATTCCTGTTAATACTGAAAATTGAATATTAGTTTGACATATATGTATATATGTTAATCTGACTCTCGTTAACGTTGCACATTCACGAGTCGTTGTCAGTTTTCTTGTACCGAATTTCGCATCGATCCTCTCCTGAACCGATGTGAAACTCGAATTGTTACAACGCTAGATGGTTGTTTTTGGACGTTCCTTCGTATCGATCCTCTCCTGGATCGAGATAGAAGTTTAAAAGGTTGCCCTTGCACCCGTATGTTTGGCATTGATGGGTACGAATCGTCATTTCGTATCGGGGGACGTGAGTGTCGATGGATATGAGCCAATGTTCGCATTGATCATCTTCCAGAGTTTCAGCGGATCTTTATGATGCCTTTTGAATCGATGAAGGATTGAGCCATTGGAGTCGATTTGCCACTTCGAATCAATGGGAATAAAGGCTTCGTATCGATGATCCTCATCACTGCTGGATTCTAGCAGGTGATCTTCAACTTGTGCCGATAAATGCTAGTTTGTTGTAAGATGAGATTCGATGGATTTAAAGAATGAAGTACGTATCAATGGACCGTGGTTGGAGTTCCAAAATCATCGATTCGAATGAAGGTTTCGCACCGATGGGACCAAAAGCCTTTTGCATTGACTTCATTGCGCACTTCGTATCGAAGAACCCCTCTGTCCATTCCAATCTATAGGAGTTTTGGCTGATGGATTCGAACCTGCCGTTTGACTGGGTGCGACGGTTGTGACCGGTTGTATTTGACCGGGATGCGAGTCGCCTTTTTCTTCCACTTCGGCCCATATAACTACCCTTGGACTCAGCCATTTTTCACCTTTTACTTTTAATGTTGCTTTCTCTACCCTCTATTTTCGCATCGATCCAAAGAAAAGAAAGAACTTCGTTCGTTTTTTATTCGAACAGATCTTTTGTTCTTTGCATCAACTGTTAAACTTAGATAATTCATCAAACGAATCTAATGCGCAAATAATGAGATTCAATCCTTAATACTAAATCACCTAGATCCATGACCGATTCCAGCGCTTTGATGGTGGAATTGGTTTAAATGAAAATTGTGGAGGAGGTAATGGGGTTTGGGCCGTTTGGAGAAGAAGAATTGATGAAGGATTCGAAGGAACCGATCGAAGATTATCAGGGCTTCGATTCATATCGATTTGGAGTATGTGCTTCGAGATGGTAAAATGAAGGCTTTCGTATCGACCAACGAATAAAGGATGAACTTCGAGTCGATCCCAGCGATATCAGTTCACCTCGATCGGAATCAATATGATTTCGAGTGGCTAAGGCATCGATACGTAGTTCTTGGCTTTAGATCGGTGCGCGCTTCATGGTTCGAGATTGAGTCGAAATCGTCGCGTGCTCGATCGTTACGAAATGACGACTTCGAACCGACACGAACCCACGAGCATGCCAATCGATACGATGCAAAATTCCCTGGTTGATACGAAACTAGCAATCTCTTGATCAATACGAAGTGTGTTCTCACGGTCGATACGAAGTGCATCGACTCGAACACGATGGATACGAAATTGACAATTCCTTGACCGATACGATCCTGAACATTGGTACCGATTCGAAACCTCTATATTTTGATCAATACGAAATTGAGAACCCTTCGATCGATTCGAAGCTGAACTGTGATGATCGACTCCAAGCTGAAATTTGATGAATTCAGAGAACTTTTTGATATTTGAACACTTGTCCCCGGCGAGCTTCATTCCTGCATATCTGGACTTGACTGTAGAACGGCATATTTGACTATCCTCCGAAGCTCGCAGATGGAAGTGTAACCTAACAAAAAAAACTTATAATGATCTTTAACCTGGATTGATCACCAATGTCTGGATGGTATGGTTTTGACGGACAGCGATGACAGTCACTCCAATCGGATTCCAAAGCTTTCTTCGTTTGCAAATTTTTCTTTAACTCCGCAGAATTTGTTTAAGTAATGTACAGCACTGCACTACACAACACACACTTTACACGAGGGGAACAGATGGGCTCTTTATGGTCCAATGATTGTTTTTCGTGAGTTAGTTAGTTATGGAAACTCCAGGCTCGCAGCCATAGGGAACTCAGAGTACAATTCCTCCCAGACTTGAAATATCGGACATCGAGGCCGAAATTATCGATCCGGCCCCGGATGAGGCGCCTGACGAATTCTTTATCAATAGTCCGCCATTCTCTATTTTCCATCCAATATTTCTGAAGATATGCTTGGGAGAATATGCTTAAGGCATGGTTTGTCAATGGACGACGTAATATTGCCGGGACTAAATGACAGGCCACATAATCCACCGGAGGGGTATACCGCATTCAATCAACATGCGTGCGTAGCCGGGACGCTTCCCCCGTTCAATCAATACATAAGAGAAGTGTTGTCCTTTATAGGGATCGCCCCATCTCAGCTACACCCAAATGGATATACTTTACTGAATAGCTTGTTCATTGCATTTATGGAGCACCTCTATCGACCACCCCGACTGACCGCGATAAGGTACTTGTTCAACTTCAAGAGTCGAACAGACAGTCCATCTTTCACATTCCTTGAGGCCATGAGAAATTGCCAAATAATTATGGGGTCTTGGACTAGGTTGAGCTACTTCAAGATGGAGTGGTTCTACGTTAGATGCCCCCCAGGATTTGCCAGGCGATGGCTATTTAGACATGAGTATTGCTATCTTCTCGATTAGTCGACAAGACAGTTATTAATGAGACCAAACTCATATCTCTTTTTCTTTACAGCGATAATCCAGCGACCCGAAGGCAGATATTACAAGGAGATAGTTTGGGTTCTTCAAGAGGTCCAAGCGAAGAGAGGAACATCGACTTGGTCTTGACGGACAGAAACCTTAGGATTCTGGGGCTAATCGAGCGAAGACAAAGTATAAGGCTCGACGGCTCACTAAGGATTATCTCATGGGAATGAGTTAAGCGTAAAAAGCCTAAGATTGTCATAGTTAAAGAAGCTGACTCCGAAAGAACCCACACTGATGATGAACCTTTGGCCGAGCTGCAGATGCAGCCCACGATTCTGAGGAAAAGAGAAAAGGCAAGGCAACCGTTTTTAAGCAACCAAAAAAAGGGGAGATGGAAATCTGTGGTCATGTCCCGACCCGCCTTCGGAATTAGTATTTCGGAGATGTCTCCCCCAAGAGTGGAAAATCTTTACGAAGGGCTCGTCGATCATCCAATTCCGGACGACGTGTCCATGAAGCATGATGCCAGATTAGATGAACTCCAACACGCCTTAGTTTTAAGCGAGTCTCTGCCCACAGCGTGGTTGACACATCCGGTTGGTCGGGGGGTTGCACATAGATCGAAATTTCACGGCACTACACGATTTCAGACTGTAATACGTCCATGGTGAAAGATTACTAACTTCGTTTCTATTTTGCATTGTAGATCCATGTCCGGTCGAGGCTCAGTGCTTGGCAGTCTACGCAGCTAACGCAAGTCTTCGTCATACTACGAATCACGTAGGAGGGAAGGAGATAGGGACTACGATCAAGAATATTCTAGTCAGGAACAGTTCTGACAGAGATAAGGGTTATAGGCATCGGTCTTGGTCTCGCATGCCACCTCCCAGAGCTCCGGTACCGCCGCCAGTTCATGTTCCACGACCTTTGGAAGCTCCTCGGCACAAACCATCTTCCCAATCATCTAGGCCTGAATCTTAGCATAGAACCGAGGTTATAGATCCTTCCACTACTGCACAGGCCCTCGTCGAGCCTACTGGAGAAGGAGCAATGAGGCTCGCTCAGCTGAGAAAGGATTTTCCCGACATTTACTTTGATGGGTTCGTCTTTCCTCCGCGCTTGAAAAGAATCCCGACGTCGGCCAAAAATACAGTACATGATTATGTCGCGGACATATTTTTCCAGTAGCAGGAGTGGTCGAAAATCACGAAAAAGGCATCGATGGTGGCCTTTGACCGAGCCACCATGATTGAAAGGTTGAAGAAAGAACTTGGACAGAAAGATCGGATCATTCAAGCGTTCAACAGTGAGGCCAAGTCTTCTTGGAAATCTGAGATTGAGGCTCTTAAGAAAGCCGACGAGGCCCTGGCGGCGATGGATAGGATGAACAGGGAAGACTACGCCATGGTGGAGGACATGGGTCACCGAAACACCATCGTAACAGCTGAGCAGGATGCATCCCTAAAAGAGCTAAATGAGCTTAAGGCCAAAATCTCGAAAATCATGAAAGAGAGAGATGCTGCTAATGTTTCCACATAGGAAGCTTGCGATCAAACGGTGGTGTTTCGGAAGGAGAGAGATGCGGCCATGGAAAAGGTCCGTGAGGTTGAGGCAGAAGTTGATGAAAAGGTCTGATTGGCGGAGATCAGGCTTGAGTCGGAGATAGAGGAGCTTCTCGTCACTTATAACGCCAATGTGCTGAAATAGAGGAATCTAGCTTAGCTTGACGATTACTCAACACATCTATACAATGCCTGGTATTTGGTGGTTGAAGAAGAAAAGGCGGTGTTGTCGAGTGGTGCCCTCGATGAATTTGAGCTGGAGAACCGCATTTTGAGCGAAGATGAAAAGAAGGTTCTTCATGACTCCATGTTTTCTCATGCAAGAGAGAGATTGGGCACCCAACATCTAGAAGTTAGCGAGGGCTCCGGCGTCGCGCACCAAGCTATAAGCTCTGAGATGATTACTTCATCTGGACCCGAGCCGATGCCAGCAATTGTGCCATAGCTAGTGCCAGCCTATGACCCGGAACAACCACACTTATCTCCCATAAGGGAGCATTCTTCGAAAGCTGTTCAGCCAGCCATGAGTCAAGCTGAGGAAGGTAATCTGCATAAATCTCTTGTGGTTGTTTGAAATAAAGTACTTGTATTGAAGCATGTACTGACAACTCATTCTTTTTCCTTGTCCAGTGACTGAAGTTACATCAGCAGCGTCTCCTACAATATAGGTATCACGACAAATGCAGGAGGCCATTATTACTGAGGCGATCACTACGATCACGGCCGCGCCTGACGAGCTAACACATGGGAGCTCCCTTTCTTTTGATGAGCAAATGATGAATTATCTCCTGGGACGACAGAGCGACCCCTTCGGGGCCTTACCGTTCGTCCTTAGTGGATTTCCACTGCCTCTTGCGCTTTGACACAGACCGCCGCTACCCACAGTGAAGCCCGTGCTGCTCGTGAAGCAGAGATACTAGCTGAAATCAACGTAGAGATGGAGGCTGCGGCTCACGGCGGTAGTACTGAGGGTGGATTGACAGCAACTGACCCAACTCCACTTAGGATGATATCTCCCGGGGATACGCTTGTTGACACTAGTGCGCCTATTCCGCCCTCGGTAGTAGATCCAGTTCCTCCGACTCCTCTTGCAGGGAGCGTTCCTGTATATTCAAGTTCGGAGGAGGATGTTGATATTATGCCTCCATTTGAAGATGATCCGCCAAAGCGTAAAGGCTCAAAGTGAAAAATTATTGGTGGCTCAGGCGGATTCACACTTAAGAGGAAGCCGAAGAAGGCTAAGGAGTAGATAGGCCCTTCTGATGCAAATTTTGTTTACTTAAGAATTTGTTTTTCCTTTATTGGCCGTGTATAGATGCGGGTTCGGCCCTTGCCAGTAGGAATTTTTTGGAAGAACTTGTATGAAAGTTTTTGCTTTTGATTAGTTGAAATAAAACTTTGTTTTTGTTGCTTCAACTCTTATTTCTGTTTTCTGTACTTAAGTGTCGTAGAGTTTGGATCTCGGCCCCACGTACTCGCGAAGTTTCAACCCTTGAGTTCTCTTTATTTGCCAAGTCTGAAAATCATGAGCACGGGTTGTACCGAGAGATCGAGTTGGACTCTAGACATCGTACTACTTCAGTCAGCGGTTAACACTTAAGCTCTGCCCCCAGTTTCGGGAACAAGTTGTAAAGATCTGCTAGCGATCGTGATTTGTCTCTATTTTTAGAGTTTAACATTGTCATATTGATGGAGAAACAAGCGTAATTCGAGTGATTGCATCGCATTCGCTTACCTATGAATAGTCGCATCCACACTCTGGGGATCAGCAATTTTCACTTTGGCATCGATCACATCTATCGGAGTTTTTTTTTCAAATACATGTCCACACTCCAAGGACATAAGCTAATTTACGAGTGGCCATCCGCACCCAAGTTATTTTTATATTTCGTCCACACTTTGCGGACTTACGATAATTCGTGATTGATAACCTAGTTCGCACTCGGGGATTCCGATAGTTATCGACGTTTATCGCACAGTTCGTGCTCCGGGAACTTCAACTCAGTATTTATACTCCAATTCGCACTCTGGGAATTTGGAGTTAGTGTTTATACTCCGGTTCGCACTCCGAGAACCTAGAGTTGATGTTTATACTCCAATTCACACTCCGGGAATTTGGAGTTAGTGTTTATACTCCGATTCGCACTCTGGGAACCAAGAGTTGATGTTTATACTCCAATTCGCACTCCGAGAATTTGGAGTTAGTGTCTATGCTCCGATTCGCACTCTGGGAACCTAGAGTTGATGTTTACACTCCAATTCGCACTCTGGGATTTTGAAGTTAGCCGATAGATGGTCAGTCACATCTGTTTAGACTTTTAGGAGGTCGTTCACACTCTGGGAACGATAGATTTATCAGGATCGTGGATGGTCGGATCACATCCACCCCAAATTAACAAGTGAGGTCGTTAGATGGACGACTCCATCCTCCTCTAACTTGGTCAGGACATGGTCAAAGTCGTTAGGCAGACCAGCCTGACCTCTCCAAAACCGTATTCAGAATTTCTATGCTCGGACTCAAACTCTGGGAGTTTGGAGTTGTTTTAAGGATTGTCGTGTACCAGTCCTCTTTGATATTAGCGTAGTGACTTGCCCCCGGGCTCGGGTTTCATTTAATGAGTGACCGGTCATATCATAGTCACTCCTTATTTGAATAAATTCCACTATTTGATGGAACTTAGCTCTTTGTGCACGTGATGTCATACGTCATGCTCAATAAATCACAGCTCTGGCTCGAAGAGATGGCATTTTATTGCTGAATGAGAAAATATGCCAATGTCAGTTGCCTTATTACAAATACAAATTTCGAAATGCGAAAAAATTACAAATAAGAGATTGAATCAAATAAATAAAGCCAATCATATGTAGTAGCGACGGAGGCTTTCACTATCCCAAGCTCTTGGCAAAGTAAGACCGTCAATGGTCGATAACTTGAACGTGCCATCTTCGAGCTTTTGGGTGATCACATACGGTCCTTCCTAATTTGGCTTCATGTGTGAAGGAACCAGATAAATTCTTTTTAGAACGAGATCGCCAAGTTCGAAGGTCCATAGTCGAACCTTGGCATAGTATAATCGGGGGACTCGATTTCGATATGCGGCTGCCCTCAAATCAGCCTCTTCGCGCTTCTCATCCAGTAAGTCCAAAGATTCAGCGAGTAATATGGCATTAGTTTTCGGGTCATAATAAGTCACACGATGAGAAGGTACTTCCATTTTGACTAGAATAACGGCTTTTGAGCCGTAAGACAGAGAAAATGAAGTGTGTCCGGTCGCGGACATGTGGGTCGTTCGGTAAGCCAATAAAGCCATAGGTAGTTCATCAACCCACTTGCCCCCGGCCTTTTCCAGTCGCTTCTTCAGAATATATTTGATAACCTTATTAACAGCTTCAACTTGGCCATTCGCCTGAGGGTGTGCAACCGCAGAAAATATCTTGTGGATGTGGAATCATTGGCAGAAATTATTGAATTCAACACTGTCGAATTGAGCTCCATTATCAGTGATAATGGTCTGCGGGAGACCAAATCGGCAGATGATATTGCGAACTACGAAGTTGATTACTTTTTTCGTTGTGATTGCCGCAAGAGGTTTCGCTTCAGCCCATTTAGTAAAATAATCAACTGCGACAATGTCATACTTCGCTCCTCCTTTGGCAAGAGGAAGAGAACCAATGATATCAATACCCCCATACTGCAAATGGCCAGGGGCTGACCATATGGGTTCTCAGTAGTGGGGCTCTTAGAATTCGAGCGTGTTTCGGGCATTTATGACATTTCCTTGCATAGTCTGATGCGTCACGGTTCACAGTTGGCCAGTAATATCTATATCGGAGTACTTTCTTGGCGAGAGCCTGCCCCCATGTGATCGCCACATTCTCCCTCATGCACACCATGTAACACTCGTTTGATTTCATCGTGTGCGATACATCGGAGGAGAGGAACGGAATATCCTCTTCTATACATGACTCCATTCTGCATGGTAAACTGTGAGGCTTTTCGAAGAATCTGTCTTCTTTCACTCCTATGCTCAAGCAGTGTTCCGTGCTCGATATAGTTTCGATATGGGGTCATCCACGACTCCTTATCGGGAGCAATATCAAATATAAATTTAGTTTCCATCTGATCAATGCTGCGAGAAGATAGAGTTTCAACAGGAACGAGTCCTATCTGCTGTGCTTCGCCCGTACTTGCTAACTTGGCCAATGAGTCAGCCTTGTGGTTGTGCTCACGGGGTATGTAGAAAATGGCATAATAATCGAATTGATCAAGTATTTCCTAGACTCGAGCTAGATAGGCTGCTAGTCTTCGATCCTTGGCCTGGTATTCACTCCGAACTTGGCATACGACTAACTAAGAGTCGCAGTAAACTTCCAGAGCAATAATTCTCAGATCACGGGCTAGCTTCAACCCAGCAAGTAAAGCTTCATATTGAGCTTCATTATTGGTTGCACGGAACTCAAATTTCATAGCATAGCATATGGACCGGCCCTCGGGGGTTTCAAGTACTACCCCAGCACCTGAGCACCGAACGTTGGATGTGCCATCGGTATGCAACTTCCAGATGTATTCGGGAGATTTAGTGGTCTTGGGCAAGTCCTCTAGGACGGTGAATTCGGCTATAAAATCTTCTAAGACTTGACCTTGAAAGGCTCTTTTTGGGGTATAGGTGATATTGAACTGACTCAGTTCGATATTCCACTTAAGCAACCTACCAGATGTCTCAGGCCACATAAGGACCTGTCGTAACGGCTGATCAGTGTACACATTGACAGGATGAGCCTGAAAATATGGATGGAGCTTCCTCGAGGCAATGAAAAGGCAGTGGGCCAACTTTTCTAGCTTTGGATATATAGTTTCTCTCAGCTCCTGTTAGTCACTTGCTAACATAACAGACCGGTTTCTGCACTCGGTCTTCCTTCCGCACAAGGGCAGAACTAATCGCATTTTCTGATACCGCCAGGTAAATATACAACTGCTCATGGTCAATAGGCTTTGATAAAATCGACGGTGTGGAAAGATGTTGAACTAGTGCTTGGAATGCTCCCTCGCACTCCGTAGTCCATTCGAAGTTTCCGCTTTCCTTTTCGGATCATATCAAAGAAGGGGATGCATTTATCGGTAGACTTTGATATGAACCTGCTCAACGCCGCTACCTTCCCGTTGAGGCTCTGAACTTGCTTTATTGTTCTCGGAGTCTGCAAGTTTCTTATTGCCCAGATCTTTTCTAGATTGGCTTCTATTCCTCGAGCGTTGACAATGAACCCAAGGAACTTTTCGGATGCGACTCCAAAATGACACTTCAGCGGATTGAGCTTCATTCCGTACTTTCAAAGGATGTCGAACATTGACTCCAAATCTTTGATGTGATCGGTGGAGAACCACGACTTTACCAGCATGTCATCTACACAAACCTTCATGGTCTTCCCGATATGGTTAGCGAACATATGCTTGACTAGGCGTTGGTATGTTGCGTAACTTTGTAGTAGTAGAGTCCCAGGTCAGTTAAAAGCTAGTATGCTCTTGGTCGGGTACATGCATGGGTATCTGATTGTAACCGGAATAAGCATCCATGAAAGATAATAATTCATGTCCAGCTGTTGAATCTACAAGCTGATCAATCCTGGAAAGTGGAAAACTGTCTTTTGGACAAGCTTTATTTAGATCAGAATAATCAACACATGTCCTCCATTTCGCATTCAGCTTTCGGACAAGTATGGAATTGAATACCCACTCCGGGTATAAAGCATCTCGAATACATCCATTTTATTTTAGCTTATCGACCTCTTCTTTGAGTGCGGCAGATCTCTCTGGATCTATACCACGCCTTTTCTGTTTGACCGGGATACACCGTGGGTCAATATTCAGGGTGTGGCTCGCGATGTTCGACGAGATTCCACACATGTCAGAGTGTGTCCAGGCGAACATGTCGAGATTCGTCCGGAGAAAATCAACCAATTCATGCTGTGTCTCTTGGCTCAACTAAGACCCAATCTTTAACATCCTCGAATCATCATTATCATTACCATCGATCGGAACATTGATCGCAGTTCGGCCGGGGAAGCTTGAGTTTCTGTATATTCATCCTTTTTTTCATTGTCTCCAGGGTCAAGATCCCTCTGGAATTGGTTGTGGTGCCCGGGCCGAGGCCCAGGCACCAATTGTCAATTATCTGCAAAACGGACGCAGAGAGATTCCTCTACGCCCTTTCCTTTCTCTCTTCGCTGCGCCTCGTGCAGCTTAGTAACATAACAGGCTCTCCCAGCAGCCTGTTCTCCTTGAACGACTCCGATCCCACGATCGGTGGAAAATTTCAAAGTCAAACACCACGGGGCAATAGTTGCCCTGAATTCAGCAAGGGCCGGTCGGCCCAAAAAAGCATTGTTTGGAGAGTGAATATCTAAAACAACAAACTGTAACATCCGGACTCTCCGGCACTCCCCAACTCCCAGCTCCACCAGCAGCTCTACTACTCCAGTGGGTATATTGGCACTTCCATCGAAGCCATGAATTCTAGATTGGCAAGGTTTTAAATCCTTGGCTTCCATTTTCGTCAGATCGTAAGCTGTCTTAAACAAAATATTTACTGAACTCCCACTGTCAACCATGATCGTCTTCATCCAAGTAGGACCAACCTGGGCAGATATGACCAGTGGGTCAATAGTGGGGGCTTCGACCATGTCAGCATCCCGGCTTCTGAACACGATGTCATCAGTCATTGTTTTCTGTTGTTTGGCCGGAGCCCCTTCATCAAAACTACTGCAACACTCGAAGTCCGCATGCCTGATAGAATACGACTCCATTTCCCTCCAGCTTGGGTATGCTGGATGGGGACCACCACTGATTGTATTTATTACCAATCTCCCGCCCGTACGAGCAGGTTCTTCTCGTCTTTCTTAATTTTGAGTACGATTTTGGATTGATGGGCCTGCACCACAAGACCGTGGCGCACGCACAATCTGATCTAACTTTCTCTCTCTGATCAACTTCTCAATTAGGTCGTGCAAATGTCTACACTCATTGGTATTGTGGCTATAACTCTCATGGAATCTACATCTTCCCATTTGAATCTGCCTCTCCGACGATGGCTTCGGAGCAGGCTTCTTGTATTGCATAGCATTGCAAGTCTGCAAATATACGTTCTCTAGCGACATATTCAATGGTGTGTAGTTGTCAAACATTGGAGCCCTACGTCGTAGGCCACAGCTTTGATCCCCTTTTTTATTCTGATTATCATTGTTTCTCGGTTGAGACTTCTTGTTCTGTATATTCAGTTGTACTTTCCCAAAACTCTCACCCGACTGTTTAACTGCCACATTGCTCTGAATCCCCTCACTATTGGGTTCCACGTCATCCTGCTTCCTAGACTTTTTCGCGTCCTCTCGCCTTAAGAATTGGACGCCTTGGGAGTAGAAAAGGTCCAATGACGTGGGAGGCTTTCCGGCCAACCAATTTCCAAACTCGGAGTCAGGGTAAATTCCCTTAGTTAGTGCCATCAAGATTGAGTTTCATTGGGGTTACTGATCTTTGCGCATGCAACATGGAACCTTTCCAAGTAGCGTCTAAGCATTTCCCCGGGAGCTTTAGTGACGCTTGACAAAGTGTTAACATCCTCAGGCCTTGTAACATGCATACGAAACTGTTCTACAAACATCGTGGCCATTTGATCAAAACAAGAAATGGATCGGGGTGGCAATCGCGTAAACCACATAGTGGCAACGCCCCCTAAAGAGATAGGAAAACTACGGCACTTTACCGCATCATCCGCTCTTGCAGCGTTCATCAACCATTCATATTTCAGGATGTGCTGGTTTGTGTCTGAATTTCCTTCATAAACCGATAAAGTGGGCATTCTGAACCATCGAGGAGGTTCGGCATAGAATATGTCATCCGTAAAGGGGTGTGACTAAGGGAGATTCCCTAGTCGTCGTTGGTAAGACCTTGACTTTCATTGATCATTTGACGTATCATAGCTGGCAGGTCTGGCGTTTGAATGTTCTACGCACGTGGAGCCAAGTTGTAGTCGGGTTCCACATTGCGAGGATGGACCGGGCGCTATCGACGATCCATGTCTCGCATCCTTGGCTCGACGTCTTCTGGGACGTAAGGTTCAAGAGTACGTCCATGCTGATTTCGGACATCAATCTCTGTTTCAACCGTGGCGGTGGTGGCATGATTATCTACGGTGTAATGAGGAATAGTACTTCCTCGATAAGAGGGTCCAGTATGAAAGCTGGCCAATGGACCAACTCTCAGCTGTCCAACAGTCAATGTGGGCTAATGTCCGATGCCTGTGTGTGACCTTCGTCCAGTCGAGGACGAACGGATCTTTGGTTGTAGCCAGACGAGGCAGAAATTTCCGTAGAGGAGTGAGAGACCTGATCTCTTCTATGCCTTCTACGCTTCTGGCGGTTTAGCTGGTTGGTCAGCTCGGCATTTGCGCACAGCTGTTCTGTCAACTATTGGCGACTCTGTGTTAATTCCTATAGCAACAACTGGAACTCTTGCCTGGTAACCGGGCCTTGTGAGTCTGAGGGTCCGGCTGCGTTTTGGTTGGTTGGTGGCAACTACGTGGGATTTTGCCTATCCCGGCCTTCTTGATCGCCAACATTGGAGGTGGTCCTTGTGCTAACCATCTTGAGGGTTGAACTTCTTTCCCAGACTTTGTGCAAATCTGAATAGGATGGAAGGAATTCGGATTAGTGATCTGGATCTTTCTCTTAGATTTATGCAATCCAGTACCGACGATAGATCCAAGGAGCAGGAGAAAACCTGAGTTCATTTCTCAGTGAAAGCACCAAACTGATTGTACCGAAAACGGGCACAACACCCTTCGAAAGTTTTTGAACAGATAAAAGTGAAGAATATAAATTTAAAATGAAGATTATCTAACAAAAACTCCAACAAACAATAACACAAATGCACAGACAAGCAATTTAAAGTGGTTCGGTGTGTTGCCTACGTCCACTATGAAGTTTTTGTGATTTTATTGATTCTTTTTTAACGATTACAAGTGATTACAGCAAACAACAGCCATGTGCAACGTGAAACTCGAATTCAACGGCAAGGGTAGGATGCAAATCTCGATCCACCAGAGTCTGGACGCTTGAGAATCGAAAAGTCCGTTTTCTGTAGGCTTCAGGGGGCTATTTATAGGTGTAGGAGGCTGATATCTCGCTCAAACTTCAGAAGACTCCTTCTGGCACATGAGTGGGCCCATACGATCGATCCCACCAAGTTTTGACTCGATCTGTGATCGATACGAATCGATTTCATATCGATCAAGAAATGGTCCAATCGAGCTGAAACTTGGCAGGAACATTCCTTGGCTTGTACGTAAGCTTCTGTACAAATTTCATAGCATTTGGATCGGTGGATCTCGAGTTATGGTTGATACGAATTGGGGTCTTTGACTACAACGCTTCTTTCGAATCGATTAATTCGAATCGATCAATTCGACTCGATGATGGTACGCGTGAGCAAATTGACGTGGTCGCGTTCTTCGTGTCGATCCGCCTTTCACTCCGATTTGATTGAGTCACCCTGAGTATTTCACCGTGTTCGCATCCTTAACTAACGCGTCATCTTAAGCCTGTTTGACCCGATGGATATGAACGGGTCATCATCCATGGATTCGAACAGAGGTCTCTAAGAATAAATGTAACCATCTGATGGATACGAATAGTGGCTATCTGATGGACATGAATATCGGGTATTTGATGGATACGAACATCTGCTCTGTGATGGAAACGAGCTAACAAAGGTGGATGGATACGAACAAGGCAATTGCTTCATGGATATGAAAGAGCGACTTGTCGCTGTTGATGGATGCGAAGTAGTCACCAGCCGATCGATAAGAAGATGATGTATTCGAATACTGACAACTGGATCGATACGAACCAAGAGGAACTGATCGATGCAAAGTGGGTGATGGATGCGAACCGGATTGAGTCGAACCGTGGTTTACTGATGGATACAAAAACGAGGCTGTTTCCTCTAGTTTTAATAGATCATAACTAAGGCATAAAACTCTGATTGACTTGAGATTTGGAATGCAGGCTTCCATGGCTTAGGTTGTCATGTCTTGTCAGTTGTAGCTTGATTTGGACTCGGACATAATTCATCGACATCCATAGTGAACCTGTGCTTGCTTGATGCCCAGAACAATTGATCCTAAGCTTGTAACCAGTTCTTTGATAACTCGGCCTTGCCAAAAGGCAGGATAACAATATCTACCCTGGCATTGCCTAGTTGTGTCGTGTCACCTACCCTATCGAGCCTTGTACGAGTTTGATTTGTGTCGTGCCTATGGAGTATCTTCTCGTAGTCTCCCGATCAGGAGATATGCAGGTACTGTATGGACTACTGGCACCATTACGTGTTAAGGGCTATATGGGTAACCCCTTAACTCTATTTTAAAGTAAGTTTATTTTACAATTAGACATTATTTTTATAGCGTATATAACTACATAGTAAATAATTTAACGGACCCTTAGAAAATGTGAATTCCGAGCATCTCTTAAGTTACTATGCTCTCGTTAGACACTTGATAGGAGATGTCAAATCCGGTAATCATCTCTGACGCCGTTCCACTCGTATTTATTTCTGTTGATTTAACTCACATAAGATCTTTTAGTTCTCACTTGAGTGTTTTGTCTTTTCAATTACCTAGGTTCAGTCTGAGCATTTCAGGATTCGAAGACTTTATTTCTGGAGGATGAGGACGAAGATTGCATTACTATTATTTATTATATTATTCCACTACATTCATACTATTCTGCTGCATTATTTGCTATTCTCTGATATGTGTAACTCTGATCTGTGTTGTATAAGCATAATCAAATGTTTTATAAAACAGCTTCATGAACTATTTATTTGATTATTATATTTTATCGTTCCGCTGTAAGATTCTGTTTTGTTTTTTTTCTTTCTCTGCTTTTTCTTATTCACCCCAATAACAATCTGCCCTTCTGTATGGTTTGAGTCTGACATGTGTGGTTTATCGTCGATTTAAAGCATACAAAAAGGCGGGTTGTTATAGTTGGTAACAGAGCTTTGGTTTAGCGATAAACCTTAGCTTTGTGGGGTCTTACTCTTTGCTAATAGGGTAGTATTACCGTGTGATGAGTCGTTGAGTGTATATATATGATAGAGCATATTGTTAGTGTTATAAAATTTTTTGATATTGTATTAATTTGTTCCGTTTCGTATTTATAAATTTTGGTTGGTGCATAGGATGCCATGGCATCAATAGGGATTTCTAAACACTTAATAGGATAGACCGACACAATATTTGTTTTGAATATAGGTGGATGAAATAATTTTGCCTATTATATTTTCTATATATAAAATAAATATTTTATAAAGGTTATATTTGGTTGTGATAAATTGGTTGTTAGGTAGTGAAATTTATAAATATTGATTGGAAACAAGATTTAGAGAAAATAAGATAAAGGAAAATTGGAATTTTTAGAACTTAATTTCCGGGATTTTGAAATTTGCTTTCAAAGAATTTTGGAATATAACAATATTGTTTATAAGTATTTTCTTATATAAATATCTGAATACAATTCGAAAGAATTATTTTAAAGAAATTTTGAAAAGAAATAAGTTCTGTACTCCCCTCTCTATCGCTGGAAAAAAATTTCGGTGATGAGTGCATGCATCGTCGACATTCATTTTCGAGTTTCTAAGTGGGAAGGCCACCACAGTAGTCTTATTACAGATTTATTTTGATAAACAAATATAAATTTAAAATTGTTTTAAATATAATTGGATATATGTAAGTTGTAAGTATATACATTTATTTATTATTTTAAAATGATGTGATGTCCCGTAATTTCAAGCAATTTAAATATGATAATCTCTCTTATTTAATTAATTAAAATTGGTAAAATTTGTTATTTTCAAACAATAAATATAATGTGATGATTTTAATGATTGTTATAAATAGATTTTTTTAAATGGAATAATTATTTTTACAAATTTAGTTTGGTTATTTTATAAGTAGACTTATTATTTTCAAATTTAAATAAGTATTGTTTAAATGTATATGTATATATATTTATTTAAGTTAATTTTAAAAATAGAATTATTATTTTCAAAATTTAATAATGTGTTTGTTTAAATTAATATATATATATATATATATTTAAGTTGATTTCTAAATTGGATTTTAAAATTTGAATTGGAATTTAATATTTGAATTTAATATTTGAATTTAAAGAATAATTATTTTAAAATATTTTATATACAAAATATATAAATAAAGTTTTCACTAGGATATAATTTGTTTTATACTGTTTTCCTTAAAGAATTTATTTATATAAATTATGAAAGTGTTTATTTAAATAGTAAATGAATACAAAAGTTTTATATTTACATTTATAAATGGATTTAATACACTATATATGATTTTATTTGAAATATGATTGGTTTTTATTTAATTTTCTTTTAAAGGTTTTATTTTTATAAATTTGCAAAAGCATTTATTAATTAAGAAATGTACTAAATTAATTAGGAAATTTATATAAAAGCTTTTTAAATCAATTTAAAAATAAATAAATAAATGCATCAAACATGTGTTAGCATATAAATTCACTTGATTACATGTGTTAAGAAATTAAATAGAGTGGAAGACAAGTGTCACCCCTTGTATTTTATTTTGCTTAATTTTTATAAAATGATAAATTAGCGTATATAAGCAGACATCTTCCTTTCTTGTTTCTTTTTCTCATCTTATTTCTAAACAAAGAAAACAAAGAAAATCTCAGATCTTAACTGGAAAAAAAACTGTAAACACTCTTCAAGCACAAAACACAAAACCTGTACTTCATTTCTCAATTCAAAAAGCAAACACTGTAATCATCTCTCAAGTTCAAAATACAAATCCCTGTAATCCATTTTCCAATTCAAAAGACCCAAGCCTGAAACAACTTCATAACTCAACCTAAAGCAAGATAATCAAGCCAAATCTGTAACCATTTTTCAAAATCTAGATTATCAAAGCTATCAGCAGCAATTAAGTTTCAACCTGCATCAATTAAACAAGAATCAAGTTCAAATGCCTGAAATGCATTTATCTTGAAACCTGTAGCAGAAAATCAAAGTTCAAACAAGAAACCAATAATCAAAGTTTTCAAATCATCTCTGCAATTTTTCAAAGGTGAGTAAACTTTTATATTAAAAAAACTTAAGTAACAAATATCTGTTACATGTGAATTGTTGTGTTGAAGGTTGCTTTGTATATCTATATATATGTAAACTTGTGTGTATTTCTATTGATTTTAACATTGCTGTTCTTAGTTTAAGCCTCTGTCCTTGAAAATGTGAGCATGAAACACTTCAAATTTGATGCATATGCTAAATGTTTGAAGAAAACTCATAAAGTATGTTAGAAAATATGTATGTATGTTGTTTTTAATCTAAATATATGTATATATGAATGATTGTAAACCTAAGTACATATGTGATTCATTTGTGCATATCTGTTTTTCTCTGTTCCATATTACAGAGTTTAAGGGGCAATCAAAATTCAAGATTTTTTTTTATAAAACCACTGTTAGGACCTGAATTTTAAGAAAAATGGTTTTGTTAAATCATAATCTAAGTGCCAAAAATAGATTCAAGTATTTTAAAGATTTGAACTATGCTAAAATATGTAAAATACAGTGGTGATGTTAAAATCATATTAAATCAAATGTTTTAATTCATTGTTTCTGGGTTATAACTTGAATCTATTTAGAAAGTTATGATTTTTAAAACTAAAACCTCAATTTTTAATAATGCATTGAGATTGCATTTTGGATTTGACTGGAATTTGATTTTAGGGCCACCTCTAGCGATCAAGGGGAAGAGGAGTCTCGGGATTCCTACTGGAGGTAGATGGCGTTACAGGATGTTTAGCAAAAACGGTGGTTGTGATGATTATGGACATTGGCACGGCGTTGTGATGAGTTAAATTTTAACCCTAGTTTTGGTCGAACTGGAAATAATAGATGCTGCGTCGTTTCTAAGGCATCGAGGTGCTTGGGTTTTGAAAGGTGGCTGCGTGGATGATTCGCGAAGATGTGGCCGAAGTTGGGAGGCTCTAGTGGTCGGCGACGTGGATGCGGGGTTATTTTCAGGTAGTGGATTTGGTTTGAGGTTCACCTGTGATACTCGTTTTGATTTGGGTTTTGTGCTGACGTATGGATGGTCGGAATCAGTTGTAGGCAGGATCGCTGACGTGTGAGAGGTAATCACGGCGGCGCTGATCGCTGGTGCATATGCACAGGAGAATGTGTTAGTGGGTTTGAGTGTTAGTCTGGGAAGATGATTTATCTCGGGTCGTAACTCGAGTCTATGGGATGTTCGCTCGAGTTTGAACTCAAGTAATTCCTGAGTGTTTTTAAACTGGTATACTGTTTTAAGTTGTTACGCGTTTTAAAATTAAAACTAAGTTAAAAAAGAAAGAAGAGTAGTTCTTTTTAAAATAGTTTTAAGAATGGTTTTGAAACATAGTTTATGAAATTTAAAAATAAATTTGGTTAAACTTTCTTTTATAACTTTCCTTTAAATAAATAATCGTTTCCTTTAGCATTGTTTAAGAAGTTTGGAATTTGATTAAATTTATTTTGGTTAAGTAAAGTTTAAAGTTGTTTTAAATCTTAAGTTAGAAAAGAAATATAAAGGCAATTTAAAGGTATAATGTTTAAAACAATTTCAAAGGTCTTTAAAGGTTTTATAAAGACAAGTTTAAAATTTAAATTTATTTTTGTTTAAACTATCATTTGATAAATGTTTAAAGTTATTTAAAAGAAGTTATAATATGGTAACTTTAATTTATCAAGTTATATAATTATTTTATTTTAAAAAAATTATTAATGATTTAATTAAGTAAAGTCATTTTTAAATAAAACGTTTTAATGATAATTAAGACATGAATAAAATAAGGTTTTATCTTAAGATAACTATGGTTCTAATGATTTGAGATTAATTAGGTTAATTAAGAAATTTAAAAGAATTAATTAACTTAATTAAGTATAAAGGGTTAATTAAGTAATTAATTAAGAATAATTAATTTAATTAACTAATGATTAAGGATTAATTAATTTTTAATTGAGGGTTATAACTAATTAATTAAAGGTTAATTAATTGTAGTTAAGGGTTATTATTTGAGTAATTAAAGATTAATTAATTTGTAATTAGAAATTAATTGATTAATTAGAGGTTGATTAATATTAATTAAGAAATAATCAATTAAGTTTTATTAATTAATAATTAAGTTTTATTAATTAATAATTAAAAGATAATTAATTTATAATTAAAGATTAATTAAGGGTTAAAACTGATAATTAAGGATTGATTAACTGGTAAGAAGTGCTTAATTTGTAATTAAGTTGTATTGATTGATAATTAAGGTTTATCAATTAATAGTTAAAGAATAATTAATTAAAGATTAATTAATTTTTTTATAAGGATAATTAAGGGATGAATTACCCAATTATAATTAATTTTTTAATTAATTAAAATAATCTCTTGGTGATTAATTAAGTATAAATACTTAATGAGATTAATAGGTATAATTACTTAGTGAAGAAATTAATGTATAACTACCGGATGTAACTAATTAAGGGAATTACTTAATGAGATATAATTAAAAGATAATTACTTAGTAGAAGTAATTAAGGATTAATTACTTGGTGTAATTAATCAAAGGATTAATAATTAATTAAGGAGTTAATTTATTAAGTAAGTAATTACAGGATGATAATTACCGTTTAAGATTAATTAAGGTTGATTAATGGAAGTAATTAATTAAAGTATAATTAATTAATGTAGATTAACTAAGGATCAATGTAATTAATTATAATTAATTAATTATTGAAAGTAAGTAATTAAGGATCATTAATTAATGTAATTAAATATTAATTAATGAGAGTAATTAAAGGTTAACTACTGTAATGGTTAAGGTTAATTAATTTGTATAATTAATTGAAGGGTAATTACTTTATATAATTGATGAATAATTTATCAAGGTGATTAATTAAGATGGGTATTTAAAGGATGTTAGTTAATTAAGAGGTTTGTAGTTAATTAATGATTGATTAAGCAAAGTTGGTGATTAATTCTTAAGTAATTGATTTAATTTAAGTTAATTAAATTAATTATAATAAGGATTAATAATTGTTGCTTATGGATGATTGATTGAGTAGAATATCTGAATTGGATGATATCTATTAGATGATATGCTGTAATATTCTGTGATGTGGTATTGGATATATCATTGACAGATGTGTGATATTTATCTGTGTTAATGCTGTGTGAATTCAAATATTGAATTTAATTTAATTGTTTAAACCTTTAAACAACTTGGCCTTTAAGATACGTTTGGATTTCGATGAGACCGGGATCGGGTTTCCAGATTTGGATATCCGAAAACCACATCGATCCAAATTGACGATAGGTTGTGACATCTCAAAGTGAAGATGGAGATGGAGCTTTAAAGTGCAAGGGTTACTGTTGTTAACTCTGAGGGTGATTTCAAAGTGAGTGTAACAAGATAATGCCTTCGGTTTTGTTCGAACCCGAAACGAAATTGTATGGATTGAATGCCTTCAGAACATCGTTAGGTGGACGATGAGCATTCTAAGATAGATGTGTTCTATAAAGGTAATCGTAGCCTCAAGCCTCACAACCGGGAATGGCTAAAATAGGGGAGGTGCGACAAGGCTAAGTGGGTAGCACCCAAGTAGGACGAGATTTGCTCCTGTCTAGAGGTCTCTTTTATTCGGCTGTGTGGGCAGTTGTTGAGCTCCAACTGCCTGGGTTGTCTTGTTCAGGACTCTCCAGTAAGGGATGGTTCCATCCTTGTATTGCAGGGGATTTAGGGTGGATCCTCGGTACGGTGATCTAGGCCACGTACTATGAAGGATGGTACCCCAGTAGCCCTACCATTGATGGAAACCCATTCTTCCTATGAGCCCTTACGGTTTTGATTGTATCGCCCACTTTTGTGGCTAGTAGCTGGAATTTAATGAATATAACAATTTCGGCTATTTTCCGTTTATTTGAAAACCCTAGAACCTATTATAATATCGCAGAATTTCCTATCAAAGTTTTGGTTAGTGTAAGGTAAAAACTTACCCATATTTATGTGTGGGGAGTCTTACGTGATACCTTCGTTTTCAAAGGTTTTTAAAGTTAAGCAACTTTAACCCGTTTACTCACACCAGACCATGTCTGACCTGGAGTTTATTTCTGTTTTATTAAACTCTTGGGTACTCAAATTTTTACGTGTAGCCAAGGGATCCAGGTTATCTTTGACAAATTCTGGATGAGATATGGAGCATGAGGCTTCTGCGTTTGTAGGTAGATAGCGGTTCCGCTATGTTGATCTCTGTGTTTGATATCTGTATTGTATTTTAAGTTGTATGATAGACATATCTTTATAACTATCTAGTATATGATGTATAAGCTGTGTAACTTTGATGTATATGTAATATTCATGTGATTAATATAATTTATTCATTACGCTGTTGAGATTTTGATGTTGTTTCATTCATTCTTCTCTATCTTTTCTCTTTTCTATCCCTTTCTATCTTAATAATGATGCGTCTTTCTGTGGAGAGAAAGGCGGGTCATTACAGTTGATATTAGAGCGCTAGGTTGAGTGAATACCTAGGATTTGGAGTGATTTCTTTCTTGAGAGCGTGTACTTGTAATTTATACATACATACATACATACATACATACATACATACATACATACATACATACATATATATATATATATATATATATATATATATATATATATATTTCTACCTATTTGTTGGGTTACCTTTTCGGGTTTTCCAATATGAGTTAAAGAGTTAGGAAGGGCAGTGGTGTGTGTAGCACGACTACCAATGGAAGAAGTCCGTGTATTGAGGTTGGAGGTGTATCTATCAAGACTATAGATCCAATACCGTCTCGAGTGAGTTTTGCAGCATGATGTAAGGATTTCTCTAATCTCTGAAGGAAACCTGTTAAGGTTCGGAGTCCATCATTGAAGTATAAGTTCGATCACGCTCGTGTGAGAGGATTTTCGAGAGTTTGGATCTGTTGGTTAAGCAGAAGCGAGTGATGATATTTTGGCAACTTTAGGAAGAAGCAGCTGCATGGTGAGACACAGTGACTTTGGATGTTTCCAAAGATGTTGTCTTTTGAAACAAGTTTGAGGAAGTATGTCTGCATCAGTGATGAGACTGAGTCCAGCAGGGTGTTGTGTTTGGTTTGAGGTCGAGTTTCTTGAGGAGGTATCTGCCCATCTCAAGGCTCTTTTTGATATTGGTTGATACAGTTTTGAGGATCAAGAAGCTTTGGATAAGGAAGTCTTTGGGCATTAGTGGCAACGTTGCAGCTCGAAGTGTTCTGTGTTCCTGCCGGAAGATCTTTTGACTTTGCAGTTTCCAAGAGGTAGAGTTCTGAAGCAGCAGAGTGGACCCGTTCCTTCAATTGATTGATCAAAGATAAGTTGTTCTGACTTGTGAAGAGAGAGCAGTATCTCCGGATACCGAGCAAGATAGGATCACAAAAGTGACTTGCGATAGTTGAGTGTTCTCTTGGGAAATCTTTTGCATGGGATTGAGACATATCTGGAGGATGTAGGAGTTATAGAGTTGTTAGAGATTTTCTGGATGTCTTCTGGGAAGTCTAAGGTTCGTCCGCATTGGTTTGAGTTCTGTATCGACTGATTCATGGAACTGTCAGTGACTCAGCTAGGTTGAAGAATGTCTCATAGGATGAGGTTTTTGGTGAAGTAGCTCAGGATTGCTTTGTGCTTCTATGTTTTCTCTTTGTGGATCTGAGAAACCCTATTTCTAGGAAGTGTTGTCTAGTCTATGCTTGTGTTCATCGATGGCATTCTTATCTACTCCAGATCAGAGTTGCGCAGTGGAAGGTAGGTGGTAGCTATTCTAGAGTAGAAGCAACCGGAAGTTGCAGTGTTTGGATTAAAGGGTTTCTACAGAAAAATTTTCAAGATCTGAAGGCCAGATTTGGCAAGTGCACTTGTTTTGTCTTTTTCGGATAGGAGAAGTAAGTTTGAAGTCTACTGTTGATTGTGAAGTGGAGTTTGCATTCTTGATTTTGGTAGATCTTGAGAGGATCATTTTGTTGGATTGTGATCCAGTTTGTTTCAAAAAGCATCAACAAAGGTTGAGCTGATCAAGGAGGTTGTAGGCAGCTCAGGATCATCAGAAGTGTTTTGTGGTTAAGAGACGGAGGAATTTAGAATTTGAGTTGGAGACTTGGATTTGATTAAGGTTTTCTCCGGTAAAGAAGAGCTATAGGATTATGTAAGATTGGAAAGCTAGCTCAGAAATATATTGGATCTTTCTGTATTTTTGTAAGATTAGTGTGTTGGCCTACAGGGGTTGAATTCCCAGTTTGGAAGACTGGAATTCAATATATTTCATGTATCTATAAGGGAGTACGTGTATAATCCATCACTGATTGTGGAACCACCTGTTGGAAGGATTTGGTTATCGATTAGGTCTTGTTTGTGGTCGAGTCTCTTGTGTTGACAGTAGATCCAGATGAGTAGGAGCTCAATAGCTTAGTGGTGTAGCTAGTTTGGATTTAGTAGAGCGAGTATTCAGGTATCTATATCTAGGAAACTCAGGATAGTTTTAGAAAATTATTCGGATTTGTGTTCGGATAGCTAGTAATGTTTGTTTGGATGAAATTGTTTGTTTGGATGAATGGTTGTTTGGATGAATGGTTGATAGTGTACGGTTGATATGTATGTTTGAAATTGTTTGAAATATAATAAAAAATTTGGGATTATCTTTTGTTTAAATTTTGGGGACGAAATTCTTTTAAGGGGAGAGGAATGTAATATCCCAGAATTTCAAGCAATTTAAATATGATAATCAGTCTTATTTAATTAACTAAAATTGGTAAAAAAAATTATTTTCAAACAATAAATATAATGTGATGATTTTATTGATTGTTATAAATAGATTTTTTAAATGGAATAATTATTTTTACAAATTTAATTTGGTTATTTTATAAATAGACTTTAAATAGACTTATTATTTTCAATTTTAAATAAGTATTGTTTAAATTAATATATATGTGTAAATTGATTTTTAAACTGGATTTTTAAATTTAAATCGGAATTTAATAGTTAAATTTAAAATTTAAATTTAAAGAATAATTATTTTAAAATATTTTAGATATAAAATATATGAATAAAGTTTTCATTAGGATATAATTTGTTTTATATTGTTGTAACGATAGCAATTTTTCGTCGCTTGAAAACCGACATCAATGCGTCCACTGTATCAACTGCCGAGCAATCAAATGCCGGAAAACCGAAGTATTATGGTTAAAGAAGAAGAAAGAGGTAGAAGAAGAGAGAAAAAGATAGAAGAACAACAGAAAGAACAATAAAACAATATTAGAATCGCACAATCGCAGCGGAACAACATATAATAGATAAATGAATAATCTTTAAAACAAAGAACTATATCAGTTATTACATTACATCTCATTACATTACATTTCATCATCGGAGTGTACAACAACAAACAGCGGAAAAGAAATACTATATACTAGTTTGATATGCCATGCTCTCCAGCTCGCCTCTAGATTTCTACAGCAACTCCCGAATCCAGAATGACCTGATAACCTGACTCTACACTGCCCGTGTGGAAATTGTTGGGCACCCAGAGTTTAGGAAGGAAACAATAAACTCCAGGTCAGTCATGGGACTGGTGTGAGAACTTAAAACAGTTTATCTTTAAAAGACAACAGAGGAATATTTTAAAATAGATTCACAATGCTTTTTAGAGAATGAGACTACCATAAGGCCTCCCACACACACACACAATGCAAATGCAGAATCGAAGGAGATTTCTCCTTATGATAGTCAAAGATGCTTGATACGCATTAAAAAGAAACATTTGATATTATTACTAGTGCATAGTGTAGAAAAATCATTTTGAAAGTATAATATAAATCTTAGCCAACATACGACCAGTATCGTATGCCTACTATAGCTACCATCTAAACAGTGGCGACCACCATAAGTAAATAGGAGGTTCTACAACTAAAACCGTACAAGATGCGTATTGGAGTTTGGATTTCCAACAAATGGTCAGGCCAAGGAACTTCCCATTGCCACATGGAAACACCTCTAGAAAGACGCCCCGAGAACCTAACCGGATCTCTACCAACACAAGGTCGGGTTACCTTTCAAACTAGGTGACTACTGACACGAATATGTCATTCCCCGATCGTAACCGATCTATATCCGAGGATCCTCGATTTCCAACAACCGCAAAGTAATAAATTTGCAGCAACAACATATGTTAAGTATCTGGGCTCCATACCATGATACCACCTCTATCCAGGAAGAAATGAACATACACTAAGGGGCGCTACTCTGTAAAACCTTGCCGCATTCTTCCTGTTTTGACCATTTCCGGGGTGTGAGGTCCGACGAAGTCTCCTCCACAAAGCTACGCTTTATATAAAAGTTGTGCCTTGTTTCAACAAATGCTCAACAACACTTAGCATATCACACTACAAAATTGGGAGTATATCACTAATAACCTTCAACTACATAACCTCTGAGCTCGTACGTCTCAGAAAAGGGTGTTAAGCGAAGAGAATAAATTCTCCGCTGCCAACAGATACGTATTTGAAAGAAATCAGCTTTATATCTCAATTTGTAATGTCAAATATACAATCCATACAAGTCCGTTCCGGGATCGAACGGAACCGAAGGCACTTCCAAAGAAGCCCTTGTAATCTAGATATTCACTAATCACGACCGGACTTCCCGTCACTAAGGGTGATAAAACCTCAGTATCGGAGATCAGCCGATGCAGAGTAACTCGACGGTAATCCTTCCGTTTTCACAAATATCCGGTCTTCAACACCGGTCATCAAATGCAATCCATAACGACGTATCACATATTCGGAATGGGTTATCCGACCCTAAGGTCCTTTCCCGGCTAACCCGAATAGTGAGCGCTTATTTAAAAATAAGTATGACATTCAAATTCGGGCAATTCACAACAAATACCCATCCAAGGGTAAATATTGATAGTCGGTTATTTAACAATCAATAGAGATGTGCGACATCATCAGATTCCAAATAATTTCCCAAATTATTTATTTTCCCAAAAATACCATTACAAGATATTTTTCCACACTTCAAAAATAAAACAACATTTATTTTTGAGCAAATTCCCCTTTTCATTTATAAATTCCATAGTGAATTTACATTCCAAAATATTTATGAATATACGATTTCAGTTATTCATTTTCAATTTATCTTCAAAAAGATAAATTCTCAAAACGTTTCATTTCATATTGGAAAAACATTTCCATACTTATTTATTAATAAGTAATTCACGAATCTATTTATTTTCATCATTTGAAAATATTCAATATGCTTAAATCATGATTAAGTATATATTTTTATTCTTTAAGGAAAGCGTTCTCTTAAACACATTTATTTGAGTCAAAACGAATGTTGCGTAAAACATCGTTACGACGACCCAAAAACACTAGTATAGGGATTCGAAATTAAAATAGATATATAAATCCCAATACTATATAAAATATTCCCTTTCGGAAATTATTTACTATAACAACAGTGTTATAGTCCACCATTTCCTTTTATTCCTCAAAAACGTCTATTTCAACAATAAATGTTGAAATCTATGTATTTGATTCATAATACAATTTAAAAACTCTTTTAAAATAATTAACTTCATTTTATAATATCGCTTTCCCAAAACATAACCATTTTATTTAATAATATATTCACTGTCCAAAATCGTGAATATACTTCATTAACCAATTTCAACATTTCTACGCATTTTACATAAAGAATAATTCGCTATCCAAAGTCGCGAATATACTTCCTTTAATAAATTTCTATATTCAATTTATCAAATTCCATTGATTTCAATTTATAAACAATGTTTATAAATTCTATTTTTATTTATAAACTTCGATTTATAGATCTCCTTTATTAATCCAATTCAATTTAAATAACTCAATTATATACCAACGGTCCATATTATAAGTTAAATACTTATAATTCATTTATTTACAAAATCGTTCTTTTTAAAACTTCTATTACTTATAAGATTCCTTTATATTTTATAACAACTTCAACTTATAAAATCTCCTTTATTAACAATTTCTATTAATATCCCATTTATATGCTAAAATCCAGTTTATAAGTTAATTACTTATACATCTTTTATTCTACAACACCTATTCATTTTATAATTTCACCATTTATACAACTGTGAATTTCATTCACTTATGAAATCCTTCAATACTTCATTTTAACATTTATAAAAACTCGTTTTATTATTCCAATATTTTTTATTTACAAATATCAATTTTAAAAATATTTTATATACATCCTTGATAATAATTCAAAAATCCAAATTTAAACTATTTTATAAATCTATTTATTTTATTCACAAAAATCTTAATTTTATAATATTAAATTTTATAACGTTAATTTATTTTAAAATGAATCAATTCAAAATTTAATAAAACGTATCTTTTCAAAAATCACTTTAAAACTCTTTTTAAAAATCAAAATCGTTATTTTAAACTTCAAAAATGGATCCGATGATGCAACAGCATCTAATAGTCAATCACGACAGTCAAACATCATATATCAATAAGATAACAGAATATACAATAATATCTGTAAATAAATCAATACAGTTGAGGAATCCAGTTGGATCCCTCCAACCCGTTTTCCTGCATCCACAGACGTTAGCACAATACCAATTTCGTTCCAATACGGAATATCGCGGTATATGGGATTTATAAAATATTATCCGCTATTATGCGACGCAATAGGGTCTCATCCGCTATATAATGTGGGAAAATCAACTTCAAGTACATAAATAATACCAATTTCACTTTGCAGTGAAATTATCGCGGTATATGTTTTTAATAATAACCTCCGCTTAATAACGGCGTATAATGTCTATTTCAATCAATAACAGATAATAATTTATCATTCAGGCATACAATCAACAAATTTTAAATCTAACTATTTAAAATTTAAATCGAAACAATTCGATTGAGTGAGAAGTTCTCACCTTGATTTCAATTCCGTTCCAGCGTTTTATTTCGAATAAAATTAAACAAGCGTTTAATTTTACCCGAAATTTTAACTAGCTTCAAACGATTACAATCCATCTCCATTGCATAGTGTTCGTCCGAACGATTGCAACGCAATTCGTTTCGTCCAAAACGGACCTCGTATGACAAAGATATGCTATTTTAAAGTTTACACGAATTTAAATATATAATTTCAGCTTTTATTTTTATTTTCTAACCCTAGGCAAATCTGGACTGTCCAACCCCATGCCCAACCAGATCCAGGTCGTCCCATTTCTCTTCTCCTCTACGTGAAAGCTCACGTTCAACCCTACCCATAGCCGCCATCCTTGCTTCAATTATCACGACCCCCACGACGTACTTGAAGATGATCAGAGATGGCCACGTCGAAGCCTAGCTACGACTCCACCCACGGCCAGGCTCGGACGCCCCCTCCACCTCGAATTTCGTGCAAAACATAGTGACTTTGTGGTCAATTTCCCGTCGATCCGCTCAGTATTTTCCGATCATGACCGTTGGTTTTAAAGATCTCGAGGAGATCTACAACTTTGTAGTTGACAACTTTTTGAATTAATGTGTAGGTTGAGAGAAAATTGGAGGAGAAGCATGCAAATTTCTGGCCATTGAATTATAAGTGACGGCCATGAAACCCT
Organism: Allium cepa; assembly: GCA_030765085.1. Classification (NCBI taxonomy): domain Eukaryota; kingdom Viridiplantae; phylum Streptophyta; class Magnoliopsida; order Asparagales; family Amaryllidaceae; genus Allium; species Allium cepa. Next base: position 597,053,473 of record CM060941.1, on the reverse strand, counting down.
AGCTAGGTTTATTTGCAAAATGAAGAAAGCAAGGGCTTTTATAGAAATTCTACCGAACACTATTCATTTCGGATTTTTCGAACTCCGATTTACATGCTGTGACCGGCGTTTCTAGGGTTTAACCTGCGTTCCGGACACAATGGAATAGGTTTCGAAAGCTAATTCGATCGTATGTGTGAGATATGGCAATAAACGATCGATTTAAAATTAAATCGGCTAATCAAATTTCTGTGTGTTTTAGCTTGCCCCGGACAAACGGTAAATCCGATTGACTTAAAATTTGAAATCTTACAATAATATCACATTACGGATCTGATGAAACTGGTTTCGTCAAAATCCGAGACTGTTTGAAAAATGGCTATTTTTCAGTCGATAATTAAATATTAAAATATTCAATTTTCACAATTTAACTTCAAATTTGATTTTAAAAGTTCTATAATGTTATTCTAACTTCAATATGATTAAATAAAATTATCCAAATCATTTATAATAATATTAAACCCAATTTTCTATTATTTCTGTAATTTCAACTATTAAATAATCGATTTAATTATCCAATTAAATCCAAATATTCGAGATAAAATTATTCGACTTATAAATTTCACTTATTAATATTTAAAATCAATTAAATATTTAATTTTTAATTAACAAAAATTCTGGGTCGTTACAATTGTTTTTCCTTAAAATACTTATTTATATAAACTATGAAAGTATTTAATTAAATAGCAAATAAGTACAAAAGTTTTATATTTACATTTATAAATGGATTTAATACACTATATATGATTTTATTTGAAATATGATTGGTTTTTATTTAATTTTCTTTTTAAAGGTTATATTTTTATAAATTTACAAAAGCATCTATTAATTAAGAAATATACTAAATTAATTAGGAAATTTATATAAATGCTTTTTAAATCAATTTAAAAATAAATAAATAAATGCATTAATACATGTGTTAGCATATAAATTCACTTGATAACATGTGTTAAGAAATTAAATAGAGTGGAAGACAAGTGTCACCCCTTGTATTTTATGTTTCTTAATTTTTATAAAATCATAAATTAGCCTATATAAGCATACATCTTCCATTCTTATTTCGTTTTCTCATCTTATTTCTAAATAAAGAAAACAAAAAAAATCTCAGATCTTAAGTGAAAAAAAACTGTAAACATTCTTCAAGCTCAAAACACAAAACCCATACTTCATTTCTCAATTCAAAACGCAAACACTATAATCATCTCTCAAGTTCAAAAACACAAATCCCTGTAATCCGTTATCCAAATCAAAAGACCCAAGCCTGTAATATCTTCATAACTCAACCTGAAGCAAGATAATCAAGTCAAATCTGTAACCATTTTTCGAAATCTAGATTATAAAAGCTATCAGTAGCAATTAAGTTTCAACCTGCATAAATTAAAAAAGTATGACGACCCGCCCTTCTACTCCTAGAAAGACGTATCATCATTTAAGAAAGAAAGGGATAGAAATAGAAAAGAATAGAAAGAAAGAACAATAACATCATAATCTCACAGCGGAAGGAACAAAATATAATACGTCACATAATTATTACATAATTTACATATATCAGAGTTATATAGTATCGTACACATGACTGTCATACATACATCTGTTACTATATACATCAGAGATACGGCATATACTAACTACACAATGAAACTAAATAGATAGATAGATACGTCTGGAAACTCCTGCTCCAAGCTCCTCTAGAAATCAAAGCCCAAAACCTATCACTTGACTACTTATAAAAATTTGAGTACCCAAGAGTTTATGAAAAAAAATATATAAACTCCAGGTCAGACATGGGTCTGGTATGAGTAAACGGTTTAAAATTGTTTAACTTTGAAAAACATTGGAAAATGAAGGTATTACGTAAGAATCCCTACAAATAAATACGGGTAAGTTTTTCCCTTACGCTAATCAAAACATTTTATAGGAAATCCTGTGATATTATAATAGTGTCTAGGGTTTTCAAGTAAAATATAGAAATAGCTGATGTGCTAACATCTCGCATTCCCACATAGTTGGGCACAATCAAAATGTATGGCGCTTATTGGAGATTGGATTCCATACAATGGCAGGGCTACTGGGGTACCACCCGTCACAGTACGTGGCCTAGATCACCATACCGAGGAGCCACCCTAACTCCCCTGCAACACAAGGCAGGAACCATTCCTTACTGAACAGTCCTGAACCAGATAACCCCGCGGTTGTAGCTAGCAACCGCCCACACAGCCGAAATAAAAAGGGACATCTAGACAGGGGTATATCTCGTCCTGCTTGGGCGTGACCCACCTAACCTAGCTGCACATCCCCTATTTTAGCCATTCCCGGTTGATGAGGCTTGAGGCTGCGATTACCTTTACAGAATGCTCATCGTCCGCCTAACGATGTGCTGAAAGCATTCAATCCATACAAGTTCGTTTCGGGTTCGAGCGAAACTAAAGGCATTATCTCGTTACACTCATTTTAGAACCACCCTCAGAGTTAACAACGATAACCCTTGCATTTGGAAAACAGCATCTCGATCTTCACTTGAGAATTCATGACTTATCGTTTAATTTGGATCGATGTGGTTTTCGAAAAATCAAATTGACTCCCGATCCCAGTCTCATCGAAATCCAAATGCCATTTTATAGGCCAAGTTGTCTAATTAACTTAAACAGTTTAATTCAATAATTAAATTCACATAGCATTTATCACAGATAAATAATACACAATTATCATAGATATATCACAGCATATCACAGAACATCACGGAAAATCATCAAATAAATATCACAAATCAGATATTCTACACAACAATCCATAAGCAATCATCTTAAATTCTCATTTGTAGTTAATTCAATTTAAAATCAATTACTAGAGAATTAATCACTTAACCCTTTTTAATTAATCATTAATTATTAATTAATTACTTATTCCATTTTAAATTATTTAATTAATAAATCATTTCTTTGTCAGTTATTAAGTCTTAATTACTTAATTAATTAATTATTTTATTTCACACTATTTAATTAATTACTTTTTTTATCAAGTTATTTAACTTTAATTAACAATTTCTTATCATTAATTAATAATCTTAATTATTAATAAATAAAATTTAATTACCTATTTATTAACTGCTAATTATTTAATTAATCATTTATTAATTCTTAATTAAATTCCTTAATTAATTAACTATTCATCATTCATTAATTAACTTAAGTAGTTAATTACACATTTATCAATCACTTAAACATTCATTAATCTCTAATTACAATTATACTTTAATTATTCTTAATTACTTAACTACTAATCATTGATTAATTTACTTAAGTAGTTAATTACTATTTATTTATCATTTATAGTTATGTAATCCAAACTCTAATTAAAATTAAAATGTTAATCATTCTTAATTACTTTCTAAAAATAATTAACATTAATTATTCAACTTAATTAACTTTTAAAGGAATTTTTCTTTAAATTTTGAAAATCAAATTACTACTAACTACAAACTTTAATGTTAATCAGTTTCAAATTTAACTTAAAGTAATTACTTAATTAAAGTAATAATTAAGAGATTAAACAATTTAAAGTATTAATCAAATAATTTAAAACTTGTGTTAAAGTTTCAACTTAATTTGTTAAACACTTACTAAGTCGACAAACGTTTACCTCGTTGAAACATACCTTTATTAAGTTACAATGCTTAAATTTTGGTTGAGAACACTTAACTTAACTTCATCATTATTTTTATTAAATACTGCAGTTGGAAGAAACCCGAGCTATTCCAGCTAAAACTCGAGTATAAGTCCGAGTTAATCATCAAGTTCCCTGAGTCTTCCCCCTATACGCTACTCTCTTCTTCTCCTTCTTTTTTTTTATCTGTTGTTTAAGTTTTTAACTAAGTTAATTAGCATCAGGAAGAAAACTTACACACACGATACTCGAACACAAACCCGAAGAAAACACCCAGATCTCTCGAGGACGACTCGAGACTGCGCACCCATCAACGTTGCTGACACACATCGCCACTGCCGTACACGTGCGCGGCAGCACGACTCGTCTCCGGCGATCACCAACATCACCGGCAAGTCGTAATTCACCCTAAAGTACGAAATTCAAAATCTAAATGCCTACAGAAATTCGAATCAAAAATTTAGCCAACAGCTCAAAAAAACTGTAACTCCACCTACCATCTAAAACGCTACGCCACCGCCGCTCACGCCACCGATGACTCCCAAACTTCGGCCACACGACGACAACGCGGTAAGCCACCTTCCACCGGACCCTCGAGCAACTCGATCACGTGAAGAGGATGAACACGCCATGTTACAGACATGTTCAAAAACTCCAACTAAAACCCTAAATCGAATTCGTTCCTTTAATTTATACAATAGAAAATTTCTCTGATAATTTTCTCAAAATCCATGATGTTAATACTAGCTTCAATTCAAGTTTCAACATTTATTATTGATTCAAACATTAGAAATTGAAAGAAATACAATTTTTTGTTCAACCATTAACTGCTCTTCAAATATGCAACTAAAATTCTTCATTTTTGTTTTAAAAATCATAACTTGCAGTAATTATTGAAGATATAAACCTGAATTAATAGTTTATAACAAACAAATTTATCAATTTACTGCTTGATTACCTATAAACAAAGTTTTCCAGTATGTCACTAACATATTAAATAAACTTTAAAAAAAATCTTATTTGAAGTTTTAACATCTTGTTTGTTGAGAAATCAAAGCCTATCAATGATTTAAATAAGAATAACTTGAGTTTTTGAACCAAATATGCAATCTGTACCAAATTCCAGAGAAACACAGAGCACCTCAAAATCATATGCAAACTGAAGCATATACAAACCTTTTTATCAATGAAGTTTGGACTATTTTAATTAACTTAAAACTTTTTAAAAAAAAATGTTTACTCACCAGCAAGATTTCGGTGAACAAAGAACACTTGATGATTGAGAAAACTATTGCTTGAAACTGTCTTGAATCTGTTTTTAAAGATTGAATTTAATTTTTGAACTTGCTTCTTCTTTCTTTTAGTTTCTCTCAAGTTTTCCTATATGATAACTGAAAGAACTAAAAAGAAAGATGACACAAATATATATAGAAGATAATAGTATGTTAAGGAAGGTATTATCTAGTTAGCTTGTTTTCTAATCTTTGTTTGTTTTGATATGGGCAGATTTTATGTACGGCAAATGAAAAGATTTGCTAAATATTTTGAATAGACAAAATATTGGGCTGAACAGATAGGCATTAAATGTTTTGTTGCTTAATTAGTTTACATAATTATCATTATTTTTGCTATATACATATAGATATCTGTATGAAGAAATGTACTTTTGCAGGTAGGCTTTTGGCTTATATAGGAAGATATCTTGTATAAAGAGATTTGTTATCATCTAGCTTAAACTCATGTACATATCTGTCTTATTTTATTTTATACTTTGGCCTTGTTTTCATTCTATTCTATACTTTGTTCTTAAACTTTATTCTGTATTTTGTATTTCACTTTATTTCTTGTTTGTAGTTATTAATTTCTAGTTTGAATGATTTACATACATATGTGGGTGTTAGGTTTATTTTATACTTTGGCTTGTAGATGAAGATAGTTTGCATAAGAATATTTGTCTTCTTGCTTAAATAATTCATATCTATATGTTTGTTTGGTTTCACTTATACTTTGTGCTTATTTTATGTTATACATTTGTGCTTTAAATCTTCAGTTTATGTTGTATGTTTAACAAAATTATTTAATCCTTGTTTTTCTTTTATTTTCATTTCTAACTATCAATGTTTAAGTTATGACCAATATGATTTACTTACATTTATACTTATTTTTATGTTGATATAATTTGATTTTTATTTCAAATGTTATCATCCACATCTATATATTTATTTATCACATGTTAACAAGACAAAGTATTTTAATTCAATTATGTAAGACAAATTTTATTATAAATATTATTGAGATATTTTATTTTAAATTTTCAAATCAATTTCCTTTCAAATATACAAATCAATACAAATAAATGACAATTATACCAAAAGATTTAATCATTTCAAATTGATAAGTTTAAATTTTATTTAAATTAGATTAAATATTTATTAAAATAAACATGGCCAAAAATCCAGTGTCGTTGCATTCCTTCCCGTTTAAAAAAATTTCGTCCCCGAAATTTAAAACAAAGATAATTCAAAAGCTATTATACCAACCATTCAAACATACATATCATTCACACATTAGCAAACAACCATACAATCTATCCTAACAAACATCACTAGTTATCCAAACACAAATCTGGTTAAGCTTTCCTAAAACTATCCAGGGTTCCCCAGGTGCAATCTCTAGGATCCTCACTCCACTGCACTTGACACGCGTCACTACCTTGCTTCTGAGTTACCTCTCGTCTGTATCAACAATTTGAACTGGATTCCTGACCACAATCAAGTTCGACACAACTTCCGAATCTTCTGGACTGCTGGTTCCACAACTAATGATGGATCAAGAACAAATTTCCTTAGATGGGATACATGGATTACATTATAAATTCCCAACATTCGTTCTGGCAATTCAATTCTGTACGCTACAGCACCAACTCTTTCCCAATATCTGAAATGATCCAATATATTTCGGAGCAAGTTTTGCCGTCTTTCCGAATCTTACAGCTTCTTTAATCGGGAAACTTGACAAAAATTAAATTACCAATCTAAAATTCCAATTGTCTTCTGACGGTCCTGAGCAGCTCTCATCCTTTTCTCGACAAGCTCATCTTTAGCAGAAACTTCATGAATCAAATCTGATCCAAGCACAAGACGATTTTTCGACTTTATCCAATAGAATGGGGATCTATACGGTCTTCCATAAAGAGCTTCATAAGGAGCCATCTTAATACTCGCTTGGTAACTGTTGTTATATGAGAATTCTACCAAATGAAGATGGTATTCCCAATGATCTACCAAATTCCAAAACACAAGCTTGCAACATATCCTTTAGAATACGGTTCAGCCTCTCCGCCTTTCCATCTGTCTAAAGATGATTGGCTGTACTCAATTTCAAACTAGTTTCCATATCTGATTGCAGAGCCTTTCAGAATTAGCTGGTAAAGATAGAATCACGATCACTTACTATGCTGATAGGAACACCATGCAAATCTGACTATCTCTGTCAAGAAAATCTCTGCCAGAGAAACTACGGTACGAGTTGCCTTAACCGGTATAAAATGGGCACTCTTAGTTAACCGATTTACAATAACCCATATACCATCATTTCCTTTCTTGGTTATAGGCAAACGGTCGATAAAATCCATCGAAATCATCATCCATTTTCATTCTGGAATTTCCAAAGGTTGCAATAATCCGGCTGACTTCTGATGATCTCCTTTAACCAGCTGACAGATAGCACCATTGTTACAAAAAGCAGTTACATCCCTCTTCATGCTCGGCCACCAGGAAAATTCATCTCATATCTTTATACATCTTAGAAATTCCTGGGTGAATATTCAGTCTAGAGCGATGACATTCAACTAAGACTTCTTGCCTCAATCCATCTATATTAGGCAGACACAAACGACCATTAATCCCTAAAATACCTTGATCATCCACCTTGAAATCTGAATACCGACCATCCTTAGTTCCCAAAATCAGTTCCACAAAGATCTATCCTCCATTTACTTACTAATGATTCTATCCTAGAGAGATGGAACAACTTCCTAAGAGACAAAACTGCATTCCTGCTAAGAGTATTAGCCACAACATTTGCCTTTCCCGGGGTATATAGAATATCCAAAACATAAGATGCCAGAAACTCGACTCATCGCTGCTACCTCAGATTAAGATCCTTATGAGAGAAAAGTATTTCAACGGTTTGTGATCTGTGAATAACTCAAACTTCTCTCCCAAGAGATAATGTCTCAAAATCTTCAAAGCAAAACAATGGCTAAAATTCAAGATCGTTTGTAGCGTAGTTCCTTTCATGTGGCTTTAATTGCCAACTCGCATACGCAATTACTCTTCCATTCTGCATCAACACTGCTCCCAGACCAACTATACAAGCATCGGTAAAAACTTCAAATTTGCTCTTTCCATCCGGAATAGCTAGCATTGGTGCACTGGTAAGCCTCGTCTTCAGAACTCGGAAAGCTTCTTCACACTGGTTTGTCTACTTGAATCAACTCCTTTCCTTTTCAACTTAGTCAGATGTGAAGAAATCTTGGAATAGTCCTTAAAAAACTTCTTGTATTAGCAAGCAAAACACAGAAAAATGCGAACTTCCGATGGTGACTTTGGTTGCTTCCATTCCAGAATAGTCTCAACCTTCACTGGATCTACAGAGATACCTTCACCAGAAACAATGCACCCCAAAAATTTGATTTCCAATTCCAGAAAATGGCACTTAGAGAACTTCACCTTCAAACATGTCTCCTCAGTGTCTCCAACACTATTCTCAAATGCTGCTTGTGCTCTTCTTCCGACTTAGAATAGACCAGAATATCTTCAATGAATACCAAAACAAAACTTATTCAACACATCCCGAAAGACTTGGTTCATTAGATCAACACAGAACTTAACGATCCATCCAATTTTAGTGACAAACACTGCAGCAGAACCCCAACCAGAAAAACTAGGCCTAATTACTGGCACTGCTCCTGGAATCAAATCAATGCGAAACTCTATCTCTCAATGTGGAGGCAAACCTTAACTTCCTCAAATACATCAGGGCAATCTTGGACCACATCAAAAACTTTAATCTTCTCTTGAGAAGTCTCAACTCCATGTAAAAGACAACTCAAGTGAATTCCAGAATTATCATACGACACTCTGGCAATTCTACCCAAATCTGTTTCCAATGAAACCGTTCTCACATCACAATTCGGAACAGCCTTACACCTATCGAGCCAATCCATCTAAGAAATGGATCCACTCTGCTGCTCCTGAAATTCCCTCAAGAAAAACTACTAACCAAAAATTTTCACGAAGGCACACAGAACACTTCGAGCTACACTGCTGACCCATATGCCCAAAGACTTCCTATCCAAAGCTCTTCGAGAAACTCGGACCTCGAATCAAACATAAACACCCTACTGAGCATAGCCGTAACACCAAAGCAGACATACTTCCTCATCTTGTTCCGAAGAAACATCTTCGGAGACATCCATAGTCACTGTGTCTCATCACACAGCTACTACATCCTGAGATATCAAGATATCATGACTTGCTTCCGTCCAACCAACAGATCCGAACTCTAGCTCATCCAAACTTACACTTCAAAAATGAACTACGAACCTCAACAGGTTTCCTTCAAAGATCGATAAAATCCTTACACCACCCAAAGTTCACTCGAGACGGTATTAGGTCTACATTCTCGACAGATACTCTTCCAACCTCAACATTCAAATTCCAACCATTGGTAGTTGTGTTACACACACCACTATCCTATCTACCATTATAATTTATATTGGAACACCAGAACAGGTACCCCAACTAATAGGTAGAAATATATATATATACACACACACACACACACATATACATACATATATATATATATATATATATCAAAATTACAAATAAGCTCTCTCAAGAAAGAAATCACTCAAGAGCCTAGATATTCGCTCAACTTAGCGCTCTGGTACCAACTGTGACGACCCTCCCTTCTACTCCCAGAAAGACGTATCATCATTTAAGAAGGAAAGGGACAGAAATAGAAAAGAATAGAAAGAAAGTGTAACGACCCGGAAATTTCAATCTCGAAAATTCCAGATAGTTAGTGAAAAGAAGATAGAGAAAGAAGAAGAAACAGAAAACTCAAACTCAGAATCTCACATTCGCAACGGATAAAATATAATATCACATAAATAATAGTTTTACAAAGAAGAACCGTGTCAGTACATTTACATTTTTATACATCAGAGTTACAACTTTTACACAACATTGGACAGTTTAAAAGAACCTGTCCTAGATAAACTATAATATATCACAGCGGAAATACACCATATGTTCCTGCCATCTAGCTCGCCCCCTGAGCTCCAGAATGTCCTTACTTGAAAATATGTAATACTCGATCTGACCCGAGCATTACATCAAAGTAACACACGGGTCAGGCTGGAAACCAGCGTGAGTAAACCCATCAAGCATGAATTACAAAAGCATATAGCTTATATATACACACACACACACACACACACACACATATATATATATATATATAACCCGGGTAACTTGTATCAATTTACAAATTCACAAGTTTGGTATAAACAAAACTTATTACACACATCAATTCCTAAGTACCGAACTTAGATTAAGTGGTCCAATTCACTTAAATCTTTTCATTTCAGCCTATTGATTCCATATATCAATTTATAAAGAATCGGATTGGTTTCGGGTATTAACTAATGCCCGACTCCGGTCACTTCGAATCCAATGTCATCTTAACTCAAATTATTCATGTGAATACAATTTACCTTAAAATACTGGATGTCACTTTACACATCATTTCATCATAGACGACCACATTATCACGGTCCACCCAAACATATTGTATCACAAATATTTCATATCATAGATATCAACCAATTCAAGTCATTTAACATCATTCAATCATTCATAAGCAAGACCGATCACTTTCAAAATAAATATTTAATTTATCTCTAATTAAATTAATTTTTAATCTTAAATCACTTGGATTACCTTTACTAAACATTAATTTATTACAAACCAATTAATTAATCATCTTTAATTACCCATCTTAATTAATCACCCTTGATAAATTTTCTTTAATTACATAAAGTAATTATTCTTTAATTAATTACACAAATTAATTATCCTTAACCATTTAATGTAATTAATCTTATTATTAACTAAACCAAGAAATTAACCCTTAATTACTTCTCCCACGTAATTAACCTTAATTATTTCCCATAAAGTAATTTATCTTATATTAATTACATCCAGGAATTTATCCATCCATTACTTCACTAAGTAATTTTGCTTATCAATCTCATTAGGTAATTATACTTAATCAGTTACCAAGCGACTATCTTTAATTAATTAACGAATTAATTAATCACATTCATCTCATTAATTACCACTGGGTAATTCATTCCCTAATTACCCTATAGACAAATTGATTAATCTTTAAATAATTATAGATTAATTATTCTTTAATTATTACTAATAAACCTTAATTATCAATTAATCTCCATTAATACAAAGTAATCAATCCTTAATTACTTTTATAATCAATTAACTATCCTTTAATTAGCTGATTAATTATCCATTAACTATTGATCAATAACCTTAATTACTAATCAATATCTCTCAATACAAATTAATTAATTCATAATTACTAATTTATTTATCACTAATCATTAATTTATTAAAATAATTAATGACTCTTTAATTATCTTATTAATTCAATTTACCTTAAAACATTAAATCTCAATTTACTTAAGATAAAATATTTTTCCTTATTAATGACAAGATTGTCATTAACAAGTTCATTTAAAACACTACACTTTAAAACTTAGTTTTAAATTTATTTCAAAATTTTGTTTTAAAATATATTCAAAATTTTGTTTTGAAATATTTATAAAAATTAAAATAATTTTACCAACCTCTTAAATTAATGTTAATGGAACACTCATCTTTTATAAAGGAAATTTATATAAGAGTTTTAAATCAAATTTCAAAATTTCAAAATCTTTTGCTTTTAAAAATTTCTTTTAAAAAAAATAAGTTTGAAACCAGCTTCGGGTTCAACCCGATCTATACTCGAGTCTTGTCTCAAGAAACCCCTCTCTTTGTTTACAAAATTTTTAAAACTTAAAACTGGAATCAAACACTTCCTTATACGAGTCATACACGTAATACTGCTTTGAGTACATTCCCAGGCTACACGAGACAAACTCGAAAAGAACTCAAATCAAACCCGAGTTCAACATCATCACCAAATAAACAAGGCCTAACACCAGCAGTGCACCGTGCACATGCACAGTGCTTCGACCACCTACGGTCATCTCTCCGACCACAGACAAACCACAACCAATCTTGCTTACACGATCGTCCACTCGAATAATGATTCCAGCCTCGAGTCATAAAAATTGAACCCAACATCCCAATGCTGGAACAACCATCATCAGAAAACACTCGCTGCCGACGATCTAGTTCCTGAGTAACCTCGCCGATCATGCCATAAAGTCATCTCGACCTCCAGCAACATTTTTCCCTAGTGCGATCGCTTCCTGTGATCGATCATCGTCGCGCTAAGCTCACAATCCCATTGACCAAAAACGCCTCTCAAAACCCTAAATCTCCATCCCCTGAAAATTACAACCATCAGAAAAAATCACCATTATTTTTCCTGAAACCATCCTTCCACAAGCTAACTCTGACCATAAACTCGACTTAGTTTATCTCGCCGTTCGGCGTGCATCGGCAATGAACCACAAAACCCCCAATCCCGATTATCTTAGAAGTTACAAATCTAAAAAAATATGATTTTACTCCCAAAAATCGAGTTTTTGTATAGGTATTCAGTTTATGAATCTGAATTTATAAACTAAGATGTTTGAGCATTCTCCTATCTTAATCTTGCTCTGTTCTTTTAAGTTTCCAGTAGGATTTCAATTTTAATTTACCTTAAATAAATTTTTAAAGCTTAATCTAAAATCAAACAATCAAATCTTGTTTAAAGCCTAAGTTCTAACAGCAAATGGATCAAGAGGTATTAATTTTTTTTATTTTTATCAATAGCCTGGAACTAAAATCAGAAAACATGGGTACACAGCATGCACCCCATCAATACATTCATATATATATATATATATATATATATATATATATATAGACACACGCACACACACATATACACAGAACTTATCCATATATATTCACATAAAACATATACACTCCATAACTTAGCATGCAACCAGACTATTTAAATATTTAAGCTTTTTAAAGAAAGAGTTACTCACAGTTTTTAAATGCAGAGAGTAGAAAAATTGGAATCCCTGAAACTTTGCAACAGTTTTGGATTCCTGAAGCCTGTATTACTTTTCTAGAAACTTTGATTACTTAGATGTTGATGATATATAAACTAAAAAGCTTGATGATCTGAAGCTAGTTGTTGTTTGAGAGAAGGTATAAGTTTAAACAGAACTGAAATCTTGGTTACTGGCTTGAAAAGATTTCAGGTCTGGCCACTAATTCTTGAAAAATGATTTCAGGTTTAGTTTGGTTTGAGGAATGTTTTTTTTTAATTTCTAATTGAGGATTATTTTTCCACTTGTTAACTTATGTGCCACGTAATTTACAAATGTTGAAACCATGCCTCAAATGTGTACAAGTGTTTAAACTTAAATTATTTAAGTTCATATATATTTATGTAATACATTTTAATGTATTTAATGTTTGTCTTTAATAAATAAGCTTTTAAATTTATGAATATATATATATAAATGTGAATTTCTGTAAATATTCATTTATAAATAACTTATGTTTTTTGAACCAATCAATTTAAACCAAAATATATTTAAGATATACTTCCTTTTTAAATTTCAAATTCAAATTCAATCCTTTAAATTCAATTAAAAATCCAATTCAAGACCAGTTCAAAATAAATACATATATTTAAACAAGCCTAAGTCCAATTTGAAATTAATAATAATAATTTTTTTAACTCTGTTTATCTAAAAATAACACATAAATATTATTGGTTTGAAATTAACAATTTTGCCTAATTTAAATAATTTACTTATATAAACAATCATTATTATTTACTTTTAAAAGAATAATTTGTCAATTTTAAGTGATTATATTAAGATATGATCAAATAAATATTTATCCAAATATAAATATTTACGATTAGATTCATTTGTTAAATTTACAATTCAGTATTTCTATTAATTTACCCAATTATTATCAATTACAGATGCCCAGAAATCTGGGTTATCACATTCCTCCCCCTTTGAATCTTTTCGTCCCCGAAAAGAAACGAAACCAAGTTAATTAAAATGCTTAAAATTAGATAAATTTTTCTTAATCATTTTTAAAACACTTTAAAAATCTATATAATATTACTAAATAGTTTTTATATAAATACTTTTATAACTCGATGTTTCAACAAGTCCGTCCTTGTTCTCATAGAGATTCAGTCATACGTTGATCAGGCGTACGACTGAAGTCTATAAGTACTTAGTAGCCCCACTTTCAACACCCAGTGGAAAATACTTGAAAAACAATTTTATTGAAAATATAGAAAACAGTTTTTGAAAATAGAGGATATATCTTGGGTGAGAATGCTATGGAAATCATCACCCCCGTCCATGGTCGCAGTTACATCCTGTGTTACGTTGCGATCGCAGCAAAAGTCCATGTAACTGCAGGCTCTCCGCGGCCTTTCGATTACGCCATGGAACCCATGACAGATCGCAGTTACATTCCAGGGTTACGTTGCCATCACAACAAAAGTCAATGTAACTGCAGGCTCTCTGCAGCCTCTGATTTTCCCTGTCGAAATGAAACTTCTCCACTTCTACATAGGTCGCAATCTACCAATATAAAATCAAACGCAGACTGTTGGCTCTCAGCGGCACACACGACTTTCGCTATGTTACCATAGGTCGCAGTCTACCGATATAAAATCAAACGCAGACTGTTGGCTCAAAGAGGCACACACGACTTTTGCTATGGTATACTCTACTCATAATCCCCAAGAACTAGTTTTGTCCGGACTCCTCACAGGATCAACTTTAGAACCTCCCCTTGGGGCTTAAGGCAGCACCACTCGGTGGCACTCCTGAGAAGTTCATTTCAAGGGAGCGCCTTTTTCCCCAGAGTCATCATCAAAACATTTTATACTATACACATATAGTATCTTCAAATCATACAGCTAGTACGATCTCATACAAAGCTCCTTTTCACAAAATCGATTATTCCAAAATCGTTAATTCTCAAACTATGCTTTTCAAATTCTCATATTGATTTTACCCAAAAAACAAGAGCCTTTCCAAATCCAAAGGTTCCTAAAACCTTTTCTAAAATCATCATAAGATCCTTTATATATATATATATATATATATATATATATATAATTTTTGAAACTTTGGATCATTTCAAACTTGTATAAAACTCCTTTTTTGTGACAACCCGTCCTCCTATCTCCAGGAAGACGTGACGCAAATGAAGAAAGAAAGGGATAGAAGAAGAAAAGAAAGAGAAATAAGAAAGACAACAACATCAGAGAACTCGCAGCGGAACGAATGAAATATAATATCACATAAAATATTACATAGTATCATATTACATCGGAGTAAACAACTTATACAACACATATTAGACAGTTATAAACATCTGTCTAACTATACAACTCAAGAATACAAGATACAGATAGCATACAAACACAGCAGAACCAAAATATATCTATGGAAGCCTCCTGCTCCATATCTCCTCCAGAATTTGTCAAGCAAACCTGAATCACTTGACTACTCATACATAATATGAGTACCCAAGAGTTTAATAAAACAGGAAATAAGCACTCGGGTCAGACAGGGGTCTGGTGTGAGTAAACGGGTTAAAATTGCTTAACTTTAAAAAAACCTTTGAAAACAAAAGGTATCACGTAAGACTTACCGCACATAAACATGGAAAAGTTTTTATCTTACGCTAACCAAAACATTTGATAGAAAATCCAGTGATATTATAATAGTGTTTAGGGTTTTCAAGTAAATAAGAAATAGCCGAAATTGTTACATGATTAAATTCCAGCTACTAGCCACAAAAGTGGGTAATATAAACAAAACCATAGGGTCTCGTAGGAAGAATGGGTTTCCATCAATGGCAGGGCTACTGGGGTATCGCCCGTCACAGTACGTGGCCTAGATCAACGTACCGAGGAGTACGCACGCTCCCTTGCAACGCAAGGACGGGACCCTTCCTTACTGAACAGTCCCGAACAAGACAACCCCGCGTTGGCCGTGACTCAACTGCCCACACAGCCGAATAAAAAGGGACTTCTAGACAGGGGAAAATCTTGTCCTGAAATGGGCGCTACCCACCTAGCCTTGCTGCACCTCCCCTGTTTTAGCCATTCCCGGTTGATGAGGCTTGAGGCTGCGATTACCTTTATAGAACACATCTATCTTAGAATGCTCATCGTCCACCTGATGATGTTCTGAAAGCATTCAATCCACACAAGTTCGTTCCAGGTTCGAACGAAACCGAAGGCACTATCTCGTTGCACTCATTTTGGAATCACCCTCAGAGTCAACGACCGTAGCCCTTGCACTCTAAATTACCATCTCGAATCTATAAGTACTATTCCGTCAAACTCATCACGCACCCACAGATTTATACTGACGTATAGTTCTTACACCTTAAGTCTTCACTTGCTCCACTTGGATTCACGACCTAACGTTTAATTGGAATCAGTGTGGTTTTCGGATATCCAAATATGGAAACCCGATCCCGGTCTCACCGAAACCAAACGCCATTTTAATGTCCAGGTTGTTTTTAAGGGTTTTAAACAGTTAAACTTATATTCAGGATGATATAAACAGATAGATGAATCACATTATCACAACAGATAATTCATATCAAACATTCATCTCACAAAGCAGCATATAACATAACAGAGATATCCAAATCATCCAGTATCAAACAATCACCCAATATCAATCATCCAATATTAATCACCCAATATCAATCAATCATCCATAAACAGAATTGCTTAACTCTTCAATTGGATTAACCTTAAATCCTTCTTCATTTATTTATTTCAAATAAATAAATTAATCATCTCTTAATGATTTTCTTTAATCAATCTCCTTTGATTAATTATACTTTAATTACCTTCAAGTAATAATCCTTAACCATATATAGTAATTAACCTTTATTTTTACCATTAACTACAACAATTAATGATCCTTCGTTTACTTTCATTGATTAATTAACTATAATTAATTACATTAAACCTTAATTAATTAATTACTTTTATTAATTAACCTTGACTAATATCATTTATTAACTAATGATCCTTATTAATTAATAATTTACTTGTAATCAATTAAACAATTAACTTGTAATTAATCATCTCATTAATCAGTAATTAACCACTTGTAATTACTTATCTTAATTAATTAACTTCTTAATTGATTATATAAACCTTTTGATTTATTAATCTAATTAATTAATCTTTAATTACTTCATTAAGTAGTTATTAATCAATTAAAATAATTAATAAATCCTTAATTAATTACTTTATTAATTAATTACAATTTTAATTAATTACACATAATAATTAATCTTAAATAAATCACATTCGTTAATTAATTAACTAAAATTAATTAAGTAATTAACCCTTAATTACTTACATAACAAATTATCTCTAATTACTTCATTAATAAGTCTTGATTACTCTCTTAATTAATTACTTAGCAAATAATTACTTCCATCATTAAATAATTCTTAATTTATTAGTTAACTAATTACTCAATAATAAATTAACTTCAAACAATTATATTAATCAAACCCTCACTTAATAACATCAATTGATTACCTTTTAATCACTTCAACCAAATACTCCCATGAGTAATTTCCTCTAATTACTTCCATAAGTAATTATCATTCTTAATTACATTCAATAATTAACCATTAATTACTTCATTAAGTAATTACACTTAATTAATCCATAATTAAGTGATTATTTAAAATTAAATAAACAATTAACTAATTATTTAAAATTAATTAAATTATTAATTAATTAACTTATTATATTTTCAAAATCCTTAATTAATTAAGAAAACATAAATCTTAATAAATCTTTTGCTTATTAACGATTTATATTAATTAAGTATCCATAAGTTCATAACAAAGATAAATTAACCATATTTATCCTCTTAAATAAATTATTTGAAATTAAATCAAATCTTATTAAAAACCAATTATTCTATTTGGTTTTCAAAATTTAAAATAACAACCTTACTTGAAAATAAAGTATTTAGAAATCAATTTCAAATATAAAATACTTTAAATTATCTAACTTTAAACTTATACATTTGCAATATAAATTTGAAAACTTTGTTATTAAAACCTTCCCTTAAGATTCAGTTAAACTTTGATTAATCCTTAATTTGAAAACACTTATTTTAACTTAAAAATTATAAAATTTTGTTAAGTTAATTATTTCCGAAAGAAATCATTTTTAACAAATTTGAAACTTAAAATAAATTCAATCAATACCTTTTAAAAAAAATTGATTAACTTTAACTTACAAACAACAAGTTTTAACTTGTAAGTTTATTTCCTTATAAACTTGTTTAAATATTTAAAACCTGATCTCAACAACAAGTTAATTTTGCAACTTATATCATTTACAGAATTACCCAGAAACAACGTCCAAAACTCAAGTCCAACCCCTAGTTTCCCCATGCTTGCCTCGATAAACCACCAGCACCAAAAATCTTCGAGTCGCCACTGATGATAATGGATAACAAACTCAAGTCTCATTCCTCTTCCACAACTCGAAACTACACTTATCCAAGACCGTGCACGGTGCACCTTGCACGGAGAACCAGGCATCGCTGATCTCTTCTTCGGTCATCTCCAAGTCATCGGCGACCACTACAACCCCTCCACAAACCCAGATCGAAGAATCGGTATGTGAATCAAAATTTGACCCATTAACTCGAAAAAAACGCAGAACCACAACGAACCAAAATCCCATTTCCGACCATTCTCAGCACCGTCGAACTTCACCATCCCCGTCATCGAACACCACGGCCACGAGTTCCTACATCCCCAAACACGATTGAACTCGATCCACTAACCAAGCCACAATTGCCTTCACAGCCAAGCCAAAAACAAAAACATATAAAACGCTATTTTGAACAAATTCGAATGATTCACTTATTAGAAAAATTATTGAACAATTTTCCCAGCATCTAGAACCTAAAAACATGCTTCGATCAAAATTCAAGCTTCAATCATCATGTTGTTCTTCGTCAAATCACCGAAGTTCCCAAACGAACAAACCCAAATATCTCACTATTTACACAATTAAAAATTATGATACAAGCTCTAAAAATCATAATTTTCCAATTGTAATCCAATTATAAAATTAAAACTAGAATTTGAATTCATAAAATTTTGCCCAAATTTGATTTTTTTACTGTAATTTGAAAAATATGAGTTAATCATTCATTTTAAAATTCTATAACTATTTTTAGACGATAAATTACATGATTACAACCAACTTCCATTTACAAATCAAAGTCCAGTTCGTGTTCAAAATCAAGTTATTGAAATTATTATAGGATTTGGAACTGTTTTATAAACACAGTAACAATTCTAAATTTTACAGGCATTCAATACACCCAATTCAACATGCATTCAATTTAAAACAAATATTTCATATAATCATCATGATATCATCACAAAATCAAGATGAATCTAGAATCAAACTATTTTAAAATTCCATTTACTCACCTGAAATATAAGTGGAGTAGTTTATAAAATTTTCCAGACACTTGAACAAATTTAATTTGAAAAATGCTTTGACTATGTTGATGAAACCTGAATCCTAAAATCTAAAGAAAACTTGAATGCATGCCTTCAAATTGTTGATGATTTAAAATGCTGTTGAACTTCATTTGGATTTGCAGAAGACTTGGAGTTGCAGCTTAAATTTTTCTTTGCAGATTGAAGTTTCAGATTTGCTTCAGCATTTAGTTTTAATTTTGCAGATTTAAGAAAGATTTTCTGGTTTTAAAATCTCTAGTTTAAACAAAATTTCTGGTAGCCACTAAAATTTGAAAGAATGAAGAAGTTAAAACAAAGAAAAAATGTTTGTAAAACAAATTTTCTTCTAATAACATTTATTAAAAATTAACTGAACAGTTTGCCACTTGTTATAATTCGAACAAATGTCAAATGTAATTCCTTTTAGCTTACAAGTGTTATTAAGGGGTATTAATATGGTTACACATGTTCTTTAAATATTTTTAATAAAATTTTCATTTAATTTAAATGTAGTATAAACTTACATATTTAAATTCCTTAATTAATAAATGTTTTCATATGTATTTATAAATTTACTTTTAAGAGAAAATTTTCTAAACTAATTAAAACACAAATATATCTTTATACATGTATTTTAAAAAATCTAAAACATTTATACATAAATTTATAATCATTTTGAATTAAGCAATTTGAAAGAAAACAAAACAAAGCTTGTTTAAACCCTTTTTAAACTATCATATTTAAAACAAACAATTATCTTATATATTGAAAACAAATTAATTAATCTAAATTCAGTTTTTGAAAAATATTTATTTTAAAACAAAACTTCAAATTACAATTCATCCATACATATATGTATTTATTAATAGATTAAATTGAATTTCTGAACAATATCAAATTATATCATATACATACATATATATTACAATTTGAAAATTCATCTTTATTTAAAATAAAAGATATTATATTCACAATATATATCAAATATATATATTATAAACAGAATAAAATTTCATTAGCTTTGGAAAATAAATCTTATCCATTTTAAATTGATAGAAAGATATTGATCAAAATTACCAAATTAAATATTTATTAACCTTTAAAAGATTAAATTAACCAATTTAAATTTAAATTTAAATTATAAAGAAAAATTATTAAGTTAATTTAATTATTAACTCAGATTATTAAATTCATATTGCCTAAAATTCCGGATCGTTACATTTTTATACTTCAAACATTTTCAAAATCCCTTTTCTTCTAGCAAAAGATTCAACAAGGAGAGTTTCATTTTATAAAACAAAGATATTTAACTGTGTTTACTCAAAATCAAATATTCAAATTTGATTACTCCTTTCAATATCATTTTCATTCAAATCCGTATGATGTACACGTATCATCCGTACGCTATACCAATCTGATCGCTCACTCGACCACACAATTTCACTTCCAAACTAGTATCATCCACCCGACTTCATAGTGCGAACACATGTCTGGTTTCTTGATCAGAAACCGTCATTCTCCTTGCATAGTCATAACTATGATAGAGAATATCCAGAACCAATCAACAATCCATTTCCAGGTTCGCCGTCAAAAATCGAGTGGGAAAATCTCAACTCGGATCGATATAACTATCTCGAAATTCTATGCTCGAATCTGGATCAAATCACTATGCGAATAGAATAATATACGTACACCCTACGTATTTATTTTTATTGGTTATTAGCCAAATCAATTCCATTTCTATTCATATTCACTTACTCACAATTGCTTCAATCCATTTGGATTATCACCTCTATTCTTATCTCGATTGGGTATTTAACCAATAACAATTTGAACTCCAACCTGTTTATTTAGAAAATAGCTTGAAATTTTTTAAAATAGATAAGTAGTTGGAAAATAATTACTAGTTTGTAAAATAGGTGTAAAATAGTTAGAAAACAGTTAAAATAATTATAGAAATTTTAGAAAATTGCAAAATAATAGTAAGATAATAATTAGTTTTGTAAAATAGTTTGAATATAGTAATTAGTTTATAAAACAGTTGGAAAATCGTTAAACAGTTTCAAAAATAATTGTAAAACAAGTATAAGATAGTTTGGCTTTTAAAAGAAAGGTTGTATATATAATGAATAGCTTGGAAAAATAGGTTTATATTAAAATAATTTATATATAATGAATAGCTTGGAAAAATAGGTTTATATTAAAATAATTTATATTAAAAATAGTCCAAAGTCAAACTGCTCACTTCTCAATCTCCATTCTGATTAATTCAATTTAAATTTCCACTTCCATTTAAATTGACCCAATTCCAATTTTAAATAACTTAAATTTCCATTGAAATTGATTCAACCCCAATTCAAGTGGAATTAACCTCATTTTCTTTCCAAATTTGACTTTATTCAACCTTGATCTCAAATTCTACTAATTCAAATAAATTTCAATTGAACTAGTTACAGTTTCAATTCATTTCAACTCCAGTTTGAATTAGTCCCAATTTCAAACTCCATTTCCAAATCAACTTGAATTATTCTTGATTTCCTCCCAAATTCAATTCAAATTCCATTTGAATTTTAAACTATTCAACTTTGATTACAATTCCAAATTATTCAAACCAGTTTGGACTAATTTCAAATTGAACCCACTTCAATTTCAAATCAATACAATTCAAATTCTCCATTTGAATTTTTAAACTTATTCATCTTCAATCACAATTCTAATTAATTCAAATCAAATTTAATTTGAACTAATTCAATTCAAATTTCAAATTTTAAACCATCACGAATTATATAAGTTTGAGTTAATGTGACGCCCCACCTCTATAACCATGCTAGCCAAGAACATTACGGTGAATGCTGTCAACTAGCACGGAGAATAAGGCTGTTGAGGAGCGACCATCCGTGTAATTGCTTTGCGCGAGCATCGATATGTCAGATAGTATAACATGCATTTCTTTATCAAGAGGGAAATCCGACATACCGACACAAACTCAAAGCTACTACACGGTAGCTATAATATCTTCAGAAACAAATATAGAAATAAACATAACATAAATCAGTCACAGACAAATTCATATCACAAAGGCGGAAATAGATATGAATATTACATTAGGAAGTGTACATCAGAGTAGTGGTCTAAAAAGATCCACAATATCACAAAAGAATAGTTACACGAACTACACAAAAGAATAAGTATACATTATGGAGTCTATATTTCAAATGTATACAGCAAAAACTACTAATCTAAGTAGTTAACCAAAAGTCAAGGAGGTCATCCCGAATGTAAAGTCAAGCAGAAGCACCTGTAACATCTCAGTCTGACCCGAGTATTATTTAATAAGAAAATAATAAACGGATCAGTCTAGCTATAAATATCAGATGAAACGATATAGAGTAAGAGATATGACTAAACACATAATAATCACAATGCCAAGCTGTGATATATATAAGTAATTGAAAATCAACAAGAGATTAATCAATATCACAAAATCTACACAGGAATCAAAGAAATGTCATACTCCTTATTTCGTTCATCAAACCACAAATATTGACAATTGTATCAATGCCAATCACAAAAGTCGATGACACACAAATTCACCAATGCACAAATATTGATAAAACTTATCAATAGAAATCACGAAAATTGGTGAAACACAAATTCTAGAAATCATCTCAAGAAATCCAGAAATCACAAAAAGGGGGAAGGCCTATCACAAACGGGAGCATAAAGCTCACCAACACGTGTATCACAAAAGGAACGCTAATTCCATGGTTGCTAACCATCACAAATTGAGCCGAAGCTCCACAAACGGCCCGAAGACCATGAGTTGCTATCCCGCCAATTTGAGTCGAAACTCCACAAAACGGGGTTTAGTCTCCCTCGCAGACAAAGAGACATCGCACGTTGCTAGTCTAAACCACAAAGATGATCGTCATGATCAACGAGAAGTGTCAATTACACTAAGTTAGTAAATATATGAGTTTAGCTTCATGTCCCATAACCACTTGCTTAACTCAATATTTACGAACAAACTGTAGATCTCCACTATAAAATTGTCACAAGAGATTCAATCGAACAAGTCCAAGAATTAACGGACGAAGTAATCGCAAGCGTTTCATACCACTCGTTTTACTAAGTCGTTTAATTAGATTTCTCGTGCGAATGAGGTAAAGGTTTGTATATATACTAATAGTTTGGAAAACGGTTCAAGAAACGAGCTTTGTACTAAAATAGAGTTGAAATCATTTGAAGAAAGAGTTTTGATATTTACTACTAGTATAAAAACCTTTATATTTTTAAAGTCACAAATCACGAAGAAGATTGTAGGAACAATCAATCACTAAAATTCACATATGAAGATGTGAATAAAAAATCCAACGAAACCGATAAAGAATCCATCAAAATGGATATTCAAAAATCCCTAAAAAGGAGTCATCAAAGTCATAACAAATGATAACAACACATAGGAAACAACACGAATCGATTAAAGTTGGAAATTCGAACAACTAGGCGAAATAGGCAAAAATGCACCAGGTCGGTCGGCCGGCTACAGAGCTCGGTCGACCGGACCCTGTTCTCAAAATTCCTCGGGAAGCAGGTCGGTCGGCCGAACCCTGTACTCGGTCGACCGAACCTTAAACAGAGAAGTGCTTATGCACTTGGCAGCAGGTCGGTCGGTCGGCAGCAGGGCTCGGTCGACCGGACCTGTTGCCAGTCCCTTCCCAGTCCATCCAAATGAGGTCCAACCTCGACCAAATTGCATTCTCTCGAGCAACGGCGCTAAGGGATTATGCCAATCGACTACCCGGCCCTATATGCTCCTCGATGCATCACCAAAAACATATTCAAACATAGAAGTTAGGATTTTTAACGAATTGAACTCAAAACACCAAAAATTGGAATTTTCACCAAATCAATCCAAACCAAAAGAAAATGCACACGAATAAGTGTTAGGAATTCATACCTAACTTTCGAAGATAAATATAAGCATAAATGTGAGATAAAAATCTCACCTTTGAACCCAAGCAATTGAAAAAGAAGCTTGAAAGCAAAAGAGAATCAACCACTCCTCAAATCCAACTCAAGAAGCTTGATTCTAAGCTAACAAGAGAAACATTTCCTACATTAGGTTTAGGAATTTCTGAAATTGATAAGAGAATGAGTTGGAGAAGAAGAAGAGAAGCTTACCAATGGGTTCTTCTATTAGTTTGGAGCTAGAGCTTGATTTGCAAAAGGAAACTAGGGTTTTGGAGTTTTAATTTCCCATCTCTCCCACCATTGATGTTTTAAAATTGAAGAGAGGAGAAAGTGAGGGTGAATGGGGAGGAGTGGCTCAGATTTGAGTATAAGTTAAACATAGGGCTGAGCCCAAACCCAAACCCAAAGTGAAAAAGTAGCAAAAATCAACTTTCTCCAAACATATCGAAGCTTATACGCAAAAAGGTCGCAAACGGCATTTTAAACTCTATGGAAGTGGTCCCGAGTCCTAATTCGACCGTATGCAAAAAGTAGCTTTTCGGACTAAATTTCGAGTATCGATAAAACATTTAAATAAAATATTTAAATATAAAAATCGATAAATATGCGGGTTGTTACAGACTCCCCTCCTTAAAGAAATTGTGTCCTCGCAATATTTAAGAAGAAGATATAAAGTAACAACCATAAAAGCATATTCATCACAAAAGAAGTTTGAAATAAGAAGTTCACCTCAAATAGCACGGGAAAGTAAGTCCGGATGTGATCGCTCGATGAACTCTCTAGACTCCCAAGAACAATCCTTAGGATTTGAAGACCATTGAACTTTCACAAGCGGAACATCTTTATTTCGAAGACGTTTGACCTCCGAAGCAATAATTCGAATAGGATGCTGCTCATAAGTTAAATTAGGCCAAACCACAATTTCTTCCACAACACCGGGCTCAAGAACAGAATCGGAATCTCGAAGACACTTCCGAAGTTGAGAAACGTGAAACACGTCATGGATAGCAGAAAACTGAGCCGGTAAAGAAAGGCGATAAGCCAAGGAACCAATACGTTCAGTGATAGGAAATGGCCCAATATATCGGGGCGCTAACTTTCCCGATCGACTGAAACGTACAACACCCTTCATAGGTGAAACACGAGTAAAAACAAGATCTCCAACAGAAAATTCTAATTTCCTTCTCCGGTTATCGGCATAGGATTTTTGTCTACTCTGGGCTTCTTTCATCCTATGTCGAATAAGGTCAATTTTCTCTGTGGAATCCCGAACCAAATCTGGACCTAAAACCAGATTCTCACCGGCCTCAAGCCAACAAGAAGGAGATCGGCATGGCCTTCCATAGAGTGCCTCGAAAGGTGCATACCAATACTAAATTGGAAGCTATTATTATAGGAAAATTCAACAAGTGAAATATGATCTTCCCAACTTCCACCAAAATCAAGAACACATGCACGAAGAAGATCTTCAAGAGTTTGATTCACACGCTCGGTTTGTCCATCGGACTGGGGGTGATAAGCGGTGCTAAAATTAAGCTTCGTTCCCAAAGCTTTTTGAATACTCTTCCAAAATCCACTTGTAAACAATGGATCACGATCACTAACTATAGAAGTAGGAACTCCATGCAATTTAACAATTTCTTTAATAAAAAGTTTGGACAAAAGAGGTACGGTTCGGTTAGACCGAACGGGAATAAAATAGGCAGATTTAGTAAGTCTATCAACAATCACCCATAAGCTATCATGACCCAAATGAGAACGGGGAAGGCCGTCTATAAAATCCATGGAAATTTGGTCCCACTTCCAAATTGGAATTTCTAAAGGTTGCAATAACCCACCGGGCCTTTGATGCTCGGCCTTAAGGAGTTGGCAAGTCATGCAACGCTTAACGAAGTTAGCGATGTCAAGTTCCATTCCCTCCCAATAATAAAGTCGCTTCATATCCACGTACATTTTACTACTACCGGGATGAATGGTAAATTAAGAATGATGAGAATCTTCCAAAATATCTTTACGAAGATCACCAATATTTGGCACGACAAGTCTACCAAATTTCCGTATGCCGCCACGAGAATCGATATCAAAGTCTTTCAAACCTACAATATAAATTTTATCCTTAATATTTTGGCCAAGAAGAGCCAATTCAGGATCTAGCCTTTGAGCTTCAAGAATGCGGTCTAAAAGAGAAGGATGAGCCTCAAGGCTACATAAAACAAATGATGAGCATAAATCGGATACGCACCCTCGAATCTCACAAGTGGATAAGATCTCAAGATCGTTCCATTCGGATATCATCATAGAAACAACAGCTTGTTGTTTTCGGCTAAGAGCATCGGCGACACGATTACCCTTACCGGGAGTATAAAGAATATCAAGATCATATGGTGCGAGAAATTCGAGCCAACGCTTTTTACGCAAATTAAGTTCCTTTTGAGAGAATAAATATTTCAAGGATTTATGATCGGTATAAAGAACAAATTTCTCTCCTAAAAGATAATGACGCCAAATCCGAAGAGCAAAAACAATAGCCGCGAGCTCTAAATCATGAGTGGCATATCTAGTCTCATCAGGCTTCAATTGCCTAGAAGCATAAGCAATAACACGTTCTCTTTGCATAAGAATGGCACCCAAACCAACGCGACTAGCATCGGTATAAACAACGAAATCCTGATTCCCCTCGGGAATAACAAGAATAGGAGCCTCAGAAAGGAGTTCTTTTAATTTCTGAAAAGAAGTTTCACATTTTTCCGACCAAATGTATTTAACACCTTTCTTCGTTAAGCTAGTGAGAGGCACGACAATCTTAGAAAAGTCTTTGATAAAACGGCGGTAATAGCCCGCCAATCCGAGAAAACTAAGAATCTCTATCATACTGTCCGGTCTCTTCCAATCTTGAATCGCTTCAATCTTTGAAGGATCCACGGAAATTCCGGATTCGGAAATAATATGACCGAGAAACTTCACACGAGATTGCCAAAAATGGCATTTATAATATTTTTCTTTTAATTGATTACTCCTAAGAGTTTCCAACACAATCCGAAGATGTTTTTCATGTTCCTCCTCGGTTTTTGAATACACAAGAATATCATCAATAAAGATGAGAACAAACCAGTCAAGGAAGTCTTTGAAAACTCTATTCATAAGGTCAACGAAATAAGCCGGAGCATTCGTTAGACCAAATGGCATAACAAGCCATTCATAAGATCCATAACGAGTACGGAACGATGTCAAAGGAATGCTATCCTCTACAATACGAAGCTGATGAAATCCAGTAGCTAAGTCTAATTGCGAAAAGACTCTAGCACCACTAAGTTGATCAAATAGGTCATCAATCCGAGGTAAAGGATATTTATTTTTGATAGTAAGATCATTAAGCTTGCGGTAGTCCACGCAAAGCCTAAGTGTACCATCGGATTTCTTCACAAAAATAGCTGAAGCTCCCCAAGGCGAGGAACTAGAGCGAATAAATTGCTTCGTCTCCAATTCGGATAATTCTTTACGCATCTCCTCGTTTTCTTTATTGGACATACGATAAGGAGGACGAGTGATAGGTTGAGCTCCAGGAATGAGATTAATTCTGAACTCAATTGCTCGCTTAGGTGGTAATCCTAAAACGGGCTCAAATATGTCGGAAAATTCACGAACGATGTGAATAAGAGAAATAATATCAACCTCATCATCATCATCGTCATCACGAGGGTTTAAAGAATATAAAGATGCGACCAAAGCAGAATCCGAACCTTTAAGAATAACAGAAACCTGATTAACAGATTGTGGATGTCGAAGATGAATAGTCCGCTCAGGACATAGGATATGAGCTTCATAACGGTTAAGCCAATCCATTCCCAAAATCATTCCAAAGCCTAAATAACGCATGACGTGCAAATCGGCTCGGAAAGAAAAATCACACAAAATAATCTCGACATCTTTACACAATAAACTGATTGTTGCAGATCCACCAACCGGATTCGCAATTCTCAAAGAAGTCATTAAACACAAAACATCCAAAGAAAAAGTATCAACAAGTTCTTTTGATATAAAAGAATGGGACGCACCCGTATCAAAAAGAACTCGGATAGGATGATCACGAAATAAAATAATTCCATCCAGAATAGA
The DNA here is from genome assembly GCA_030765085.1 of Allium cepa. Lineage (NCBI taxonomy): Eukaryota > Viridiplantae > Streptophyta > Magnoliopsida > Asparagales > Amaryllidaceae > Allium > Allium cepa. Next base: position 597,024,842 of record CM060941.1, on the reverse strand, counting down.
ATGAGAAATACCTTGGCCACGAAATGTGTTGCCAGGGGTTGAGCAACATTAAGCTTTCCCTCCTTCTTGCCCTGAAGCTTGGGGCATGAAGATATAACATGACCTGGACCTTTGCAGTTAGACTTGGGACACTTGTTCGTATAATGGTCCTTCGAACCACAATTATAGGACTCCCCACGACCAAAGGAAGAATTCTTTGCCACGGAGGTCGCTTGCTTCCCTTTCTTATTGGGATAAGGGCCTTTGAATTTACTGGGCCTTTTCTTGTTGTTGTTGAAGTTTGGTTTGGAACCCACCACTTCAACATCATTCTCCCTATCTGCCTCTTCAAGACGAAGAGAGATATCAATGAGTTGGTCGAAAGAAACTTCTAATTTTAGAAGTAATGGCTTCTTGAGATTTTTGTTTAAGCCATAGACGAACCTCTGATTTTTCTTCAATGGGGTGTTGATGTATTCAACCCCATATTTGGAGAGAGATTCAAAAGACGCGACATAATCTGCCACGGAAGATTCACCTTGAACAAGGTCTATAAAACGGCAAGCCAAAGTCATCTTCTCAGCTTCTGGTACGAATTTCAACTCGAAGCGTTCCCCGAATTGCTCCCAGGTGAGATCCTCTTCATTAATCTCAGAAATAAGAAGCTCGTACCAGTCCAATGCTCTTTCTCGGAGCATACTAGAGGCCACCTGAACTCGGTGAAGGTCAATAAGATTCATGCGAGAAAAGATTCGATCGCATGACCTTAGCCAAGCCTGTACTTCAATAATGTTTTACAACCTTTGAATGGCTCCCCACCCAAATTAGTATAATCGCTGCACAAGCGTGCAAATCCCGACTTTGGGTGAGTAGGTTCCGGGTTAGCTCCAGCTGCTTGAGCATTTGTCACTAAATCAAGAAGCTGTTGAGTAGTTATAAAAACTCCATCTTGGGGTGGAGTGCTAGACGGTACGGCTCTGGGGCGGCCTGGTCTAGACATTTCTCTCCCTTTAGAAAGAAAGAAGAAGAAGAAAAAGGTTATTCACCAAATTGAATATCAAGCAATCTTGATAGATAAACAAGGAATCATAAGGAAAATAGGATGAGTCGGTACGAAAACTCGAATTAAATCCTAAAGCACGACTCCTAAGATGGACTTAGGACGATGATCCTTGTTATATTTTTCCATATTGTTCCGAAGTTTCGCTCTGATACCAAACTGTGAAGCCCCACCTCTATACCCATGCTAGCCAAGAACATTACGGTGAATGCTGTCAACTAGCACGGAGAATAAGGCTGTTGAGGAGCGACCATCCGTGTAATTGCTTTGCGTGAGCATCGATATGTCAGATAGTATAACATGCATTTCTTTATCAAGAGGGAAATCCGACATACCGACACAAACTCAAAGCTACTACACGGTGGCTATAATATCTTCAGAAACAAATATAGAAATAAACATAACATAAATCAGTCACAGACAAATTCATATCACAAAGGCGGAAATAGATATGAATATTACACTAGGAAGTGTACATCAGAGTAGTGGTCTAAAAAGATCCACAATATCACAAAAGAATAGTTACATGAACTACACAAAAGAATAAGTATACATTATAGAGTCTATATCTCAAATGTATACAACAAAAACTACTAATCTAAGTAGTTAACCAAAAGTCAAGGAGGTCATCCCGGATGTAAAGTCAAGCAGAAGCACCTATAACATCTCGGTCTGACCCGAGTATTATTTAATAAGAAAATAATAAACGGATCAGTCTAGCTATAAATATCAGATGAAACGATATAGAGTAAGAGATATGACTAAACACATAATAATCACAATGCCAAGCTGTGATATATATAAGTAATTGAAAATCAACAAGAGATTAATCAATGTCACAAAATCTACACAAGAATCAAAGAAATGTCATACTCCTTATTTCGTTCATCAAACCACAAATATTGACAATTGTATCAATGCCAATCACAAAAGTCGATGACACACAAATTCACCTATGCACAAATATTGATAAAACTTATCAATAGAAATCACGAAAATTGGTGAAACACAAATTCTAGAAATCATCTCAAGAAATCCAGAAATCACAAAAAGGGGGAAGGCCTATCACAAACGGGAGCATAAAGCTCACCAACACGTGTATCACAAACGGAACGCTAATTCCATGGTTGCTAACCATCACAAATTGAGCCGAAGCTCCACAAACGGCCCGAAGACCATGGGTTGCTACCCCACCAATTTGAGTCGAAACTCCACAAAACGGGGTTTAGTCTCCCTCGCAGACAAAGAGACATCGCACATTGCTAGTCTAAACCACAAAGATGATCGTCATGATCAACGAGAAGTGTCAATTACACTAAGCTAGCAAATATATGAGTTTAGCTTCATGTCCCATAACCACTTGCTTAACTCAAATATTTACGAACAAATTGTAGATCTCCACTATAAAATTCTCACAAGAGATTCAATCGAACAAGTCCAAGAATTAACGGACGAAGTAATCGCAAGCGTTTCATACCACTCGTTTTACTAAGTCGTTTAATTAGATTTCTCGTGCGAATGAGGTAAAGGTTTGTATATATACTAATAGATTGGAAAACGGTTCAAGAAACGAGCTTTGTACTAAAATAGAGTTGAAATCATTTGAAGAAAGAGTTTTGATATTTACTACAAGTATAAAAACCTTTATATTTTTAAAGTCACAAATCACGAAGAAGATTGTAGGAACAATCAATCACTAAAATTCACATACGAAGATGTGAATAAAAAATCCAATGAAACCGATAATGAATCCATCAAAATGGATATTCAAAAATCCCTAAAAAGGAGTCATCAAAGTCATAACAAATGATAACAACACATAGGAAACAACACGAATCGATTAAAGTTGGAAATTCGAACAACTAGGCGAAATAGGCAAAAATGCACCAGGTCGGTCGGCCGGCTACAGAGCTCGGTCGACCGGACCCTGTTCTCAAAATTCCTTGGGAAGCAGATCGGTCGGTCGAACCCTATACTCGGTCGACCGAACCTTAAACAGAGAAGTGCTTATGCACTTGGCAGCAGGTCGGTCGGTCGGCAGCAGGGCTCGGTCGACCGGACCTGTTGCCAGTCCCTTCCCAGTCCATCCAAATGAGGTCCAACCTCGACCAAATTGCATTCTCTCAAGCAACGGCGCTAAGGGATTATGCCAATCGACTACCCGGCCCTATATGCTCCTCGATGCATCACCAAAAACATATTCAAACATAGAAGTTAGGATTTTTAACGAATTGAACTCAAAACACCAAAAATTGGAATTTTCACCAAATCAATACAAACCAAAAGCAAATGCACACGAATAAGTGTTGGGAATTCATACCTAACATTCAAAGATAAATATAAGCATAGATGTGAGATAAAAATCTCACCTTTGAACCCAAGCAATTGAAAAAGAAGCTTGAAAGCAAAAGAGAATCAACCACTCTTCAAATCCAACTCAAGAAGCTTGATTCTAAGCTAACAAGAGAAACATTTCCTAAATTAGGTTTAGGAATTTCTGAAATTGATAAGAGAATGAGTTGGAGAAGAAGAAGAGAAGCTTACCAATGGGTTCTTCTATTAGTTTGGAGCTAGATCTTGATTTGCAAAAGGAAACTAGGGTTTTGGAGTTTTAATTTCCCATCTCTCCCACCATTGATGTTTTAAAACTGAAGAGACGAGAAAGTGAGGGTGAATGGGGAGGAGTGGCTCAGATTTGAGTATAAGTTAAACATAGGGCTGAGCCCAAACCCAAACCCAAAGTGAAAAATTAGCAAAAATCAACTTTCTCCAAACATATCGAAGCTTATACTCAAAAAGGTCGCAAACGGAATTTTAAACTCAATGGGAGTGGTCCCGAGTCCTAATTCAACCGTATGCAAAAAGTAGCTTTTCGGACTAAATTCCGAGTATCGATAAAACATTTAAATAAAACATTTAAATATAAAAATCGATAAATATGCGGGTTGTTATAGTTAAATTTTTAAAGATTGATTTAATCCTTTAGATCAAATCAGCTTATATCTTTAAAACCATTTAATTCTGAATCCAAATTTCATTTCAAAATTATTTCAAAGTTCAAATAATAATTCAAATCTTTTTAAACAACTAAATCTTTGAAATTCAATTTATCATCAATTTCAATATTAACCTTTGAAGTTTTATCTTAAACATTCAAAATTTAAGTCCAAAATGATTCCATTTTAACTTATAATGGATATATTACCACACCCCATTTCTTCATTCATTTTAAACAAATCCAGCTTAAAGATTATTAATAACAATAGGATGGTATCATTCAAATTACTTTAAAACATCCAGCCATTCCAAATTTTCAAATCTCAAACCTATTTTGAGATCACAGAAACTCTCAATTCAAATTAACCATTTAACTTCCCAAGTAAAATCTTAATTTCATCTTAAAATTTTCAAATCAGGTTGGTCATTCAGACTTATTTAACCTTTCCAAAGGTAAACTCAATTCACTTAATCCAGTCAACCTTACCCAGTTTGAACTTCCATCTTAAATTTTGAACTTTTCATAAATAATCTTCCCGCTTATTAAGTTCAAAAACTTATCACTTTGGGTATCATATCTCATTCCAAATTTAAAACTCAATATTTAGAGTTTATTTCAAATTATCCTTGATATCATGTATATCCATACATATATACATATTTATTTCTTGGCCCTCCTAGCCATGTTTTAAAATTTTAAACTACCTTTAAATTCAAGTCCAATCATCAAACAACTCATTGTTTACAACAAGTCTCTTTTATTCAAATAATACTTATTTATTCTTTTAGCGCTTTGAAACAACCTTTCAAATTTATGGACCTAGATTTAAAATTCCACAATTTAGGTATTTTCAATTTCAATTTATAAGTCATACCTTACATAAATGTTTATTTCTTTAGAATATTTCATTTTGCTTACTCATTAATACACATCTTATTATTAAACACACAACTATCATTTAGGATAATAACCAAGATTATCATATCTAAAGCCATTCATTATCATCTTATTCTGAAACACTACTCCAATTTGAGATTTCAATTTCAGTTTGAATCCATTTCAAACTTATCTTTATTTAATTTCAGTTTGGTTGTATTTCTAATACCACTTAATTTAATCCCAATTCCAGATTTCAATTTGGTTGTATTATAATACTTCTTAATTTAATTCCAAAAATTTAACAACCAATTCCCTTAATGTTTATTAGAAAGAAATATTGCTTTATATATCAAAATATATTCTTATATAAAATCATTTAAAATCTTTATATAAGAAAATAACAAGTACGCTCTCATACATACATACATACATACATACATACATACATACATACATATATATATATATATAAATATATATGTACCCAACTCATCCTAGGGTACCACTTACCCTATCCTTAATGAGTAATCCCACCAGAGCCAAGGTTCTCACCTAACCTTCAGCTCTGATACCAAATGTAACGACCCGGAAATTTCGATCCCGAAAATCCCAGATAGTTAGTTAAAAGAAGATAGAGAAAGAAGAAAAAAAAAGAAAACTCAAACTCAGAATCTCACATTCGCAGCGAATAAAATATAATATCACATAAATAATAGTTTTACAAAGAAGAACTGTGTCAGTACATTTACATTTTTATACATCAGAGTTACAACATTTACACAACATTGGACAGTTTAAAAGAACCTGTCCTAGATAAACTATAATATATCACAGCGGAAATACCCCATACATTCCTGCCATCCAGCTTGCCTCGTGAGCTCCAGAACGTCCTTACTTGAAAATATGTAATACTCTGTCTGACCCGAGCATTACGTCAAAGTAACACCCGGGTCAGGCTGGAAACCAGCGTGAGTAAACCCATCAAGCATGAATTACAAAAGCATATAGCTTTTATATATATATATATATATATATAACCCGGGTAACTTGTATCAATTTACAAAATCATAAGTTTGGTATAAACAAAACTTATTACACACATCAATTCCTAAGTACCGAACATAGATTAAATGGTCCAATTCACTTAAATCTTTTCATTTCAGCCTATTGATTCCACATATCAATTTATAAAGAATCGGAGTGGTTTCGGGTATTAACTAATACCCGACTCCGGTCTCTTCGAATCCAATGTCATCTTAACCCTTCAAGTGAATACAATTTACCTTAAAATATTGGATGTCACTTTACACATCATTTCATCATAGATGACCACATTATCACGGTCCACCCAAACATATTGTATCACAAACATTTCATACCATAGATATCAACCAATTCAAGTTATTTAACATCATTCAGTCATTCATAAGCAAGACTGATCACTTTCAAAATAAATATTTAATTTATCTCTAATTAAATTAATTTTTAATCTTAAATCACTTGAATTACCTTTACTAAACATTAATTTATTACAAACCAATTAATTAGTCATCTTTAATTACCCATCTTAATAATTACCCTTGATAAATTTTCTTTAATTACATAAAGTAATTATTCTTTAATTAATTACACAAATTAATTATCCTTAACCATTTAATGTAATTAATCTTATTATTAACTACACCAAGAAAATAACCCTTAATTACTTCTCCCCAGTAATTAACCTTAATTATTTCCCATAAAGTAATTTCTCTTATATTAATTACATCCGGGAATTTATCCATCCATTACTTCACTAAGCAATTTCCCTTATCAATCTCATTAGGTAATTATACTTAATCAGTTACCAAGCGACTATCTTTAATTAATTAACAAATTAATTAATCACATCCATCTCATTAATTACCACTGGGTAATTCATTCCTTAAATACCCTATAAACAAATTGATTAATCCTTAATTAATTATAGATTAATTATTCTTTAATTATTAATAATAAACCTTAATTATCAATTAATCTCCTTTAATACAAAGTAATCAATCCTTAATTACTTTTAAAATCAATAACTAACCTTTAATTAGGTGATTAATTATCCATTAAGTATTGATCAATAACCTTAATTATTAATCAATATCTCTCAATACAAAATAATTAATTCATAATTACTAATTAATTTATCACTAATCATTAATTTATTAAATTAATTAATGACTCTTTAATTATCTTATTAATTCAATTTACCTAAAAACATTAAATCTCAATTTACATAAGATAAAATATTTTTCCTTATTAATGACAAGATTGTCATTAACAAGTTCATTTAAAACACTGCACTTTAAAACTTAGTTTTAAATTTATTTCAAAATTTCGTTTTAAAATATACTCAAAATTTTGTTTTAAAATATTTATAAAAACAAAAACAATTTTACCAACCTCTTAAATTAATGTTAATGAAACACTCATCTTTTATAAAGGAAATTTATATAAGAGTTTTAAATCAAATTTAAAAATTTCAAAACCTTTTGCATTTAATTTTTAAAAAAAAACAAGTTTGAAACCAGCTTCGGGTTCAACCCGATCTATACTCGAGTCTGGTCTCGAGAAACCCCTCTTTTTTTTCACAAAATTTTTAAAACTTAAAACTGGCATCAAACACTTCCTTATACGAGTCATACACGTAATACTGCTTTGAGTATATTCCCAGGCTACACGAGACAAACTCGAAAACAACTCAAATCAAACCCGAGTTCAACATCATCCCCAAATAAACAAGTCCTAACACCAGCAGTGCACCGTGCACATGCACGGTGCTTCGACCACCTATGGTCGTCTCTCCGATCACAGACAAACCACAACCAACCTTGCTTACACGGTCGTCCACTCAGAATAATGATTCCAGCCTCGAGTCATAAAAATTGAACCTAACATCCCAATGCTGGAACAACCATCATCAGAAAAGACTCACTGCGACGATCAAGTTCCTGAGTAACCTCGCCGATCATGCCATAAAGTCGTCTCGACCTCCAGCAACATTTTTCCCTAGCGCGATCGCTTCTGGTCATCGATCATCGCCGCGCTAAGCTCTCAATCCCATCGACCAAAAACGCATCACAAAACCCTAAATCTCCATCCCCTGACAATTACAGCCATCAAAAAAACTCACTATTATTTTTCCTAAAACCATCCTGCCACGAGCTAACTCCGATCATAAACGCGACTCAGGTTATTTCGCCGTCCGCCATGAGTTGGCAATGAACCCCAAAACCCCCAATCTCGATTATCTTAGAAGTTACAAATCTAAAAAATATGATTTTACTCCCAAAAATCAAGTTTTTTTTATAGGTATTCAGTTTATGAATCTGAATTTATAAATTAAGATGTTTGAGCTTTCTCCTATCTTAATCTTGCTCTGTTCTTTTAAGTTTCCAGTGGGATTTCAATTTTAATTTAACTTAAATAAATTTTTAAAACTTAATCTAAAATCAAACAATCAAATCTTGTTTAAAGCCTAAGTTCTAATAGCAAATGGATCAAGAGTTATTAAATTTTTTTTATCAATTGCCTGGAAACTAAAATCAGAAAACATGGGTATACAGCATGCACCCCATCAATACGTTCATATATATATATATATATATATATATATATATATATATATATACAGAACTTATCCATATATATTCACATAAAACGTATACACTCCATAATTTAGCATGCAACCAGACTATTTAAATATGTAAGTTTTTAAAGAAAAGAGTTAACTCACAATTTGTAAATGCAGAGAGTAGAAAAACTAGAATCCCTGAAACTTTGAAACAGTTTTGTATTCCAGAAGCCTGTGTTACTTTTCTGGAAACTTTGATTACTTAGATGTTGATGATATATAAACAGAAAAGCTTGATGATTTGAAGCTAGTTGTTGTTTGAGAGAAGGTTCGAGTTTAAACAGAACTGAAATCTTGGTTACTGGCTTGAAAGATTACAGGTCTGGCTATTGATTCTTGAAAAATGATTTTAGGTTTTGGTTTGGTTTGAGGAATGTTTTTTTTAATTTCTTATTGAGGATTATTTTGCCACTTGTTAGCTTATGTGCCACATAATTTACAAATGTTGAAACCATGCCTCAAATGTGCACAAGTGTTTAAACTTAAATTATTTAAGTTCATATATATATTTATGTAATACATTTTAATGTATTTAATGTTTGTGTTTAATAAATAAGCTTTTAAATTTATGAATATATATATATATATATATAAATGTGAATTTATGTAAATATTCATTTATAATAACTTTTGTTTTGAACCAATTAATTTAAACCAAAACATATTTAAGATATACTTCCTTTTTAAATTTCAGTTCAAATTCAATCCTTTAAATCAATTAAAAATCCAATTCAAGACCAGTTCAAAATAAATACATATATTTAAACAAGCCTAAGTCCAATTTGAAATTAATAATAATAATTTTTTTTAACTCTGTTTATCTAAAAATAACACATAAATATTATTGGTTTGAAATTAACAATTTTGCCTAATTTAAATAATTTACTTATATAAACAATCATTATTATTTACTTTTAAAAGAATAGTTTGTCAATTTTAAGTGATTATATTAAGATATGATCAAATAAATATTTATCCAAATATAAATATTTACGATTAGATTCATTTGTTAAATTTACAATTCAGTGTTTCTATTAATTTACCTAATTATTATCAATTACAGATGCCTAGAAATCCGGGTTATCACAGAAAGAACAACAACATCAGAATCTCACAGTGGAAGGGAACAAAATATAATACACCACATAATTATTACATGGTTTACATATATCAAAGTTATATAGTATCATACACATGACTGTCATACATACATCTATCACTATATACATCAGAGATACGGCATATACTAACTACACAGCGGAACTAGATTGATAGATAGATACGTCATGAAACTCCTTCTCCAAGCTCCTCTAGAAATCGAAGTCCAAAACCTATCACTTGACTACTCATAAAAATTTGAGTACCCAAGAGTTTATGAAAAACAAAATATAAACTCCGAGTCAGACATGGGTCTGGTATGAGTAAACGGTTTAAAGTTGTTTAACTTTGAAAAACATTTGAAAATGAAGGTATCACGTAAGACTCCCCACAAATAAATACGGGTAAGCTTTTCCCTTATGCTAACCAAAACATTTTATAGGAAATCCTGTGATATTATAATAGTGTATAGGGTTTTCAAGTAAAATACATAAATAGCTGAAATGCTTACATCTCGCATTCCAACATAGTTGGGCACAATCAAAACGTACGGCGCTTATTGGAGATTGGATTCCATACAATGGCAGGACTACTGGGGTACCGCCCGTCACAGTACGTGGCCTAGATCACCGTACCGAGGAACCACCCTAACTCCCCTGCAACACAAGGCCGGAACCATTCCTTACTGAACAATCTCGAACAAGATAACCCCACAGTTGTAGCTAGCAACCGCCCACACAGCCGAAATAAAAAGGGACATCTAGACAGGAGTATATCTCGTCCTTCTTGGGCATTGTTGGGCATGTTTCCACCTACTACCGAACCATCCCCTCTCCACGCATTGCCGAGCCAACCTATTCCCACCTACTACTGGATTCACCTTCATCGAACCATCTCCTCTCCAAACAATGCCGGACCAATACACTCTCCAAAGCCCTACCGGTCCAACACCACTCCCAAGCATTGCCGAACCAACCAACTTCTCCTACACAGCCGAACCAAGCTCCATCCACTCACCACCGGATCATGTCCCACCAAACCAAGCTCCATCCACTCACCACCGGATCATGTCCCACCGAACCAATCTCCATCCACTCACCACCGGATCATGTCCCACCGAACCAATCTCCATCCACTCACCACCGGATCATGTCCCACCGAACCAATCTCCATCCACTCACCACCGGATCATGTCCCACCGAACCAATCTCCATCCACTCACCACCGGATCATGTCCCACCGAACCAAGCTCTACCGAACCAACCTACCTCCATCCACTGCCGAACCAGAAGCAAGGGAGGACACGACCAGACTAATTCTACCAGGCCAAATTGCATCGGCCCAGGCCCACTAGCCGCTATATACATCCAAGACCCCTGCCCCCAACCTCACTCTATAAATAGAGGGGTAGGGGTACAACAATGGCGAACAAGCATGAGAGCTCAAGCAAGGATAGAACTTTCAAACAACTTTCAGATACTTGTAATCAAAGCTTTGTACTTGTAATCTGAATAGAAAAGGAGAATAACATATAAAGTGGACGTAGGCACATTCTGGACGAACCACTATAAATTTGTATGTCTTTTACAATTTAGTCCATCTATTTTATATATTTTCATAAATCACCCGAATCATTAAGAACAACATATAATCAACTAGATCATACGACTTGGAGGTGTTTGCCCATTTTTTATGCAAATATTTTTGGTGCTTTCACTGAGAACAGGAGCTCGAAGCTTCAGCTTCTCCCACTTAACCCTTTTCCTATCAGCATCGTTCATTGCTTGGAAAACATGCCTCCCAGACGGAAGAAAGATGCTAACAAAGGAAAGAACATCGCAACTGGCAGTATCCCAGATCCAGTGATCAGAGATCAAGACAATCGTCCGGTTCCAACAGCAAATGGAAATCAGGCAAATCGGACTGCCCCTGCTACGGAACAACCAATTACAAGGGCGGATATGGACAGGGTTGTAGCTGAAGTAACTAACCGCTTCGCATATCAACAAGAAGCCTTGGTGGATCAACTCATGTCACGCTTAAGGGATGTTGAAGAAACCAACCACAACACTGAATCATGGGGTGAGTCCCGGTCTGGAGGATCTGGGAGATGACAAAGGTCTTTCTTCTTCGAAGAGGCTAACAACAGAAACAGCTATGGTAGGAGCCGAGCCCGGACTCAGCCCGAATTCCAACCCGAGGAAACACTTGGAACCGAACCCAACAGGGGAGGTGCCAGGCAGGGGTCGGATGTAGCTGAGCCCGCCATGCTACCTAACCATGGAAACACCAATGGACGAGACCGAGCTGAAGTCCAGTTGGACCCGAGGAAGTGCTGAGAACAGAACCCAGCAGGGGAAGATCAAGGCAAGGGCCAACTGTAGCTGACCCCAGCGTGCCCCGGAAGACCAGAGGCAGCCATTGGAGAATGTTAGGAGTGATAGACGATACCATCCCTACAGGTCATCTGGATGGAATCAATCCCGCAGGGAAGAACCAAACTCATGTCTATCTGCTCCAAGTTCTGATGAAAGGATGGCGCGATTGTTTAGAGAGTGCGTCCGACGGGACCAAAGAGATCGAGGGATAGGCGCTAGGGTAACCAGCCTCTTCACCCGCAATATCGAAATCGCCATCACCCCCCGAGAATGGAAAATGCCAACAATGGAACCTTACAAGGGAACCTCTGACCCCGTCGTACACTTACAGAGATACACACAGCATATGCTCATGAGCGGAGCAATGGAGCAAGTGTTGTGTAAATGCTTTCCACTATTCTTGGCAGATCTAGCTACCTCCTGGTTCTGCCATCTACCCCAAGGGTCCATCAGATCATGGGAAATGTTGAAAGAAAAGTTCATCAGCCAGTTCCGCATTCATGTGGAACAACCCAAGGACGCTTACTCCCTATCTAATATCAAACAGAAACCCGGAGAGACAGTGCAACAATATCTAACCCGATTCAACGCCGCAGCGGCCGCAGTCCAAGATGCCGACGAGAAACTTATCCTAATGGCCCTCTGCAGTGGTGTACAGCCGGATATTAAATTTGCTAGGAGATTAACAAAAGAAAATCCAGCTACCTTACCCGATTTCTTCCATGAAGCCGGGAAATACATGAGACTCGAATACGCTGCCATTGAAAGGAAAACAGGGCAATAAACCAAGGCAGCTCATGGCAACACACCCGCAGTAGCAAAGGACGTTCGAAAAAATGACTCCAGAGATAGTGCTGGGGCAAGAAGGGAGAAAAGCGCTTATATAGATCAGGACCGAGATTTGACTCTTACACTCCTTTAAATGAAACAATCGAAAACATCTTCTTGGCTTCCCAAGACGAAGTTAGATACAAGCGCCCCCCGCACAAGAAAGAATCGGATAATGCAATTAAGTCTGGAAAGTTCTGCCGCTTCCACGAATCTCATGGGCATGACACCAATGAATGCCATCATCTCCGGGACTTGATTGAAGAACACATCAGAAGGAAGAGACTAGAGCTCTATGTGAAAGGTCAGAACGGGATTTCAACTCCTGCTAATGAGAACCCAGGGCTATCCCTCCCGGAAGTAGGCGGAGGAAATCGCAACACCAGTGGCTCCAGTCAAGAGAAGATAGTGGTCCTTACCATATCAGGAGGACCACACATCGCCGACGGAATCTGGGCAGAGATGGAAAGATATGGTAAGTCACTTAGAAACAATGAAGGCTACGTTAATTCTGTTACAGAAGAACGCCACCCGAAACGGAAAGAGAATGATGAAATGACATTCAGTAAGCGTGATCTAGAGGGAAGGCAGTACCCTCACATGGATCCTATGATCATCTCTTCCTGGTTCGGTCCAGCGAAGGTTTTCCGAATTCTAGTAGACACCGGAAGCTCAGTAAATATCCTATTCAAGCATGCTTTCGACAAAATGAAGCTGTCAATGAAGGATGTGTCTCCTTGTAGCAAACCGCTACATGGTTTCACTGGAGATGCGAAGATGCCCATCGGGCAACTGGACCACTTTGTCGAAATAGGAAGTCATCCCCGCTCCGTTGTGCGAAAACAAACATTTGTGCTAATAGAGAACCACTCGGCCTACAACGCCTTTTTGGGAAGGCCAGCCTTGTCTGACTTTCAAATTGTCCTAGCCCCGTGGTGCCTGAAGATGAAATTTCCGACGGATAACGGAATAGGAGAAATAGAGGCAGATCAAGACGTCGCTCGAGATTGCTATGTGACTGAACTTCGCAATAATCGCAGGAAGGATAAAGGGAAGGATGCAGAGACTTCTCTCTGTAAGAAAAACTTGGAAGCATAGCAATTAAAGAAAGCCCATTCTCTTCGATATACCAACGATCCTTTCAACGAATTAGACCCCAGGGACAAGGAGTAGGAGGCCACCACCGAGCCTGCAGAGGCTATGGAATTTGTATCTGTAGACAAATACGACCCAAGTAGACTACCGAGAGTCGGGTCTCGGTTAAGAGCGGAATTGAAGGATCAACTCGTCGATTTTCTTCGCCACAACTTGGATGTATTTGCATGGACGCATGCTGACATGACTGGAATCTCCCCAGACGTAGCATGCCACGTACTGAACATCGATCCCACCAAGATGCCAGTAAAGCAGAAAAATAGAAGCATGGGGGCAGAGCGATCAGCAGCCCTCGAGGAAGAATTAAAGAACCTACTTGCCAATAACTTCATAAGAGAAGCCATCTACCCAGAATGGATCGCCAACCCGGTACTGGTAAAGAAGGCTAATGGAAAGTGGCGAACATGCATCAACTTCTCTAACTTAAATGACGCTTGCCCGAAGGACTACTTCCCACTCCCCTGAATCGATCAACTCGTGGACAGCACAGCCGGACACGAACTTTTATCCTTTATGGATGCATACTCAGGATATAACCAAATCCCTATGCACGCCCCCGATCAAGAACACACTAGTTTCATCACTGACCGGGGATTGTACTGCTACAGAGTAATGCCTTTTGGACTTAAAAACGCCGTAGCTACTTATCAGCGCCTCGCCAACAAGATGTTTGCGGAACAAATAGGACGAACTATGGAAGTTTATGTGGATGACATGCTGGTAAAATCGAGGAAAGCCAACGATCATATAAACCACCTAGACGAGATGTTTCAAGTACTTCGCCAGTATGGAATGAAGCTGAATCCTCTAAAGTGCTCCTTCGGAGTATCGGCGGAAAAGTTCTTAGGATTCATCGTCCATGCCAGGGGTATTGAAGCAACCCCGAACAAGTCCGGGCTTTGCAAGATATCAACATACCATCCACTCGAAGGGAGATGCAAAGCCTAAATGGGAAGGTGGCCGCCCTAAGCAGGTTCATCTCTAAAGCAACCGACAAATGCATCCCTTTCTTCGAAGCTCTAAAGAAAGACAAAGGAAAGTTCGAATGGACTGATGAATGCTCGACAGCGTTCTTTAACCTAATCGAACGCCTCTAGAGACCACCAGTACTCTCAACTCCAAATAAAGGCGAAGAACTATACATATACCTTGCTGTATCGTCCCATGCTTTAAGCGCCGCTTTGGTGAGAGAAGACAACCGTGCGCAGCGGCCTGTATACTTTGTAAGCAAGAGATTTACAGAGGCAGAAGCCAGATAACCTAAACTTGAGAAGCAAGCATACTGCTTGCTAATCACGTCACGGAAGCTGCGACACTATTTCCAATCTCATTCCATCAGAGTGTTAAGCGATCAACCGCTAAGGAAGGTACTCCATCGCCCCGACACTTCTGGATGACTACTTAAATGGTGCATTGAACTGAGTCAATATGATATCACCTACCACCCTCGCACCGCCATTAAGGGACAAGCCATGGCCGATTTTATTGCCGAATTCACTACCAACGAAGGTAAAGATCGATCTGAAATAGCAAAAGATATCAAGTGGAATACCTTTGTAGATGGAGCATCAAACGAACAAGGCTCTGGGGCAGGTATTGTGATAATCACCCCCAGGGGAAGGAAGCTGCACTATGCCCTAAAGTTGGAATTCGCTTCCACCAACAACGATGCAGAATATGAAGCAGTGATAGCCGGATTAGAACTTGCCCTAGAGATTGGAGTCGGATCTTTATGTCTCCATAGTGATTCTCAACTTATTGTAAATCAAATACTGGGAGAATTCCAGACTCGAGGAGAATGACTCACAGCATATCTAAAGAAGACCAAGCTGCTGCTCAATCAATTGGATCACTATTTAATCAAACACATTCCTCGAGTAGAGAATCAGGAGGCCGACGAACTGGCAAAGCAAGCTAGCATGAAGGAAGGCACTACTTCCGGAACAATAACCATCTCAAAGCAACTAGCCCCGAGTTTCGAGCCTGTGAATCTGATAGCTGCAATCGAAGAGGAAACTTGGATGACTTCCATCCGGAAGTACTTACAAAGTGGCACACTGTCCGACGGACGTAACGAAGTTAAGAAAATCTTGAGGAAAGCTTCCCGCTACACAATACAAGAAGGCATCCTCTATCGACGCGGCTTCTCTAACCCCTTATTAAGGTGTGTCGCTGGAAGGGAAGCCAAGGAAGTCTTGTCCAACATCCATCAAGGAAGTTGTGGAGATCACACTAGAGGGCTGACTCTAGCAAATAAAATACTCTGATATGGGTATTATTGGCCCACTTTAAACAAAGACGCCTTATACTTCGTCAAAAGATGTGACAGATGTCAGAAATTTGCTAAGATTCCTCGACTACCAACAAATGAGATTACTCAAATGACCAGCCCTTGGCCCTTTGCAGTATGGGGAATTGACTTGATTGGCAAACTGCCGATGGGCCGAGGAGGAGCCAAATATGCTATAGTGGCAGTCGACTATTTCACCAAATGGGTGGAAGAGAAAGCTTTAAATAAAATATCTTCGGCAAAAGTTATTAATTTCTTGATCAAAATAGTTCTATGCAGGTACGAGGTTCCACTCAAAATCATATCGGACAATGGACTTCAGTTTGACAGCGAGGAGTTCGCCGACTGGTGTCGAGAGCACGGAATTCACAAAAGCTTCTCATCTGTAGCTTATCCCCAGGCAAATGGACAAGTCGAAGCTGTCAACAAAATTCTCAAAACTCTGATCAAGAAGAAGCTTGAAAAGTGATAAGGCGCTTGGGTGGATGAACTTCCTACGACGCTTTGGGCCTACCGCACGACTTTCAGAACATCAACAGGGCATACTCCTTTCTCTTTGGCATACGGATCGGAGGCCATGCTCCCAGTTGAAACTGTAGTGCCCTTCCACCGTAGGATCCACTACAACCCAGAAGAGAATGAAGAACTCCTACACATGTCTTTGGACCTAATTGAAGAGAGAAGAAATGATGCAGCACTTAAAGCGGCAGCTCACAAGCAAAAAGTGGTAACACAATACAACTCCAAAGTCAAACACCGTAGCTTACAAGAAGGAGATTTTGTCCTCAAACGGATCTTTCCACGCCCTGGAGCGCTAGATCCAATCTGGGACGGACCCTATGTAATTCGTAAAGATCTCCACAACGGAGCTTATATTTTGTCAACGGTGGACGAAGAGGTGTTCCAGAGGGCATGGAACATCCAACACCTTCGTCGATACTTTTCTTAACTTGTATTGACCATATGAAGTGAATTAACGAAGAGAATCAGTGGACGTAGGCATTTTCGTGCCGAACCACTTTAAAAATCTTGTCTCTTTTTAACTTGTTCCTTTACACCTTGGCTGCTTGTTAAGCTTTATCCTTTTCTGTTGAACAAAATCCTGTATAACGACATTTCCATTCTGGACACTTCACGGCACAACCTCACCTGGACAAGACCTAACAGCTACTATACGAATCTATGCCCTCGTCAATGAGACACTTTTTCTCCAGCATCCCTCTACTGCGGGTTAACTCATTGCTCGTGACGGCCCACAAAGCCAACTGTAATGAGCTTATCATAAGCCACCGAGAAGGCCGACTATAGCCGAGGAAGCTCATTACGGCGTTCGGCTCGCCGGCGACTGTGAACCGATTATAAGCCCCAACATAAGGTGTGGCCAGCGAGGGGTAGTTCACAGTTGACGATCGGCACCCACGCTAGCCGGCCACGGTAAATCGAATAATACCCACGATTACGGGCCATAATGGACCAGGTAGTTACTGTGCACGATCTTGGCTCCGATGTGTCTTAAGTACGGCTGTGGTAAAAAAGAAAACTCGCCACGGAGGCGTAAGATGGGTGATGAATGTCTCCAAGACCCACAGCTAGGGAAAATGACTACAAAACCCGTTTGCCACGAACTTAAGA
This sequence comes from Allium cepa, assembly GCA_030765085.1. Lineage (NCBI taxonomy): Eukaryota > Viridiplantae > Streptophyta > Magnoliopsida > Asparagales > Amaryllidaceae > Allium > Allium cepa. The sequence goes on along the minus strand of CM060941.1, from coordinate 597,006,881 downwards.
ACATCGAAGGCCTTTCGTGATTGGAAGTTTTACTATTCCTTATATTTCCATTTTATTTATAAAAACTTTCCTCCTATCCTCTATAACGATCACTAAAGTACAGGACACAAAATAGGAGACACTCGCTAATGGGAATAAGAACTCACAGCTGGATGGCAGGACATTCAACTGCATTCCATATTCGATTACACAAGGCATTCAAAGCTATCGTCTACAGCAAAAACTTGAAGGGCGGTACTCTCTTCCCTTGTGTACAAATAAGTAGCTCTAATATATTCACACATCATATTAACATTGCAAGACATGAAATTATATGTTAAGCGAGAACTTGACATCAAAACACAATTGAATCACTAGCACATGCACAGCTATATTTCTTATGCAACACATCAAAATAATGACAACATCCTAATATGACAGAATCAGCTTATGTTATAAAGTTACATGTTAAAAATGAAGTCGTTCGTTGCAATGACATAATTACAACCTGAAAGTACATTAATGTTTTAGAACTAGTATATACAGGAATGTCAAGTAAAACCAAAAATGCCTGGATCAAGTCAAAATAGTCGGCAGCATCAGAACTTCATCTCTATCCTTCCAAACCCCCAAGATCTACTTGACAGCAGGATCAGAACTCCCAGCATGCTGACCAGAGGTCCCACCTGTCCAATTCAGGAGAAGAATCTATTAGACAAACGATAAGCAATAAAGTTAAGAAAAGATTAAAAGGGAAGACTTACCAGCGTCTGCTCCCTGATCATCATCCTCAACTGCACACCCACTTCCTCGGCGGTAAGTAGCCGCATGCCCTCCTTCACCGCCACCTTCTCCTCCTTGGTGAACTGAGCGATAACCACATCCATTCTGAAGGCCACGCCACCCTCTTTATCCGCATTAGCCTTGGCCTCCTCCAAAGCCTGGAGATATATCCTAGCCATGACCCGGGGGTAATCGTCCATCCAGGATAGGTTGCCCTGCTTCCAAGTACGAAAATACATATCCTGCAGCATATCATCCATCATCCCCTCGTTCTCCTCAAACTCCCTCATACGGGCCTCAGAAACCGACAACTTTGCAACGGCAGCATCCCTCTCCAATCGGTATCTCGAGTAGTCAGCTTGAAGGGATCTCCTCATCTCCTCCTTTAGCTTGGCCTGAGCAAGCCCTGCGGCTTCGAGCATTTCAGATAACTACTCTACCTGCTCGAGATCCGCTCTCCGAACCTCATCCATCGTTGCGATGGCCATGTCAATTCGTTTCTTGCAAGCAGCCTCCATCTTTCGCAATTCCGCATTGCTAGCCTCTTCCATGGTTTTCTTTAGTCGTCTGGAGGCCGCCTCATGCTGGGAGATCTTAATGGCCTGATCGGCAAGCTGTTTGGCCTGATCGGAAACCATTAGCCGCAACCGAATGTTAGTACTTCCCATTTCCTCTCCAGCCTTGACCAGTCGGGCGTGATGCCCCATCAACTTCTTGGTCTCCTCAGCCACCCGATCGATATTTGCCTTGGCCTCATCCCCCATAGTCACAATCCGAGTGGTCAACAAGTCGAGATCCAAAGACTTAGCCTCATCAAGCACCCTTACCATAGGATTGCGGGGTAGGAGGTGCTCACCGGTAACCTCATCGAAGGAAATATCATGAGAACTTGGGTCCAGATCTGGATGACCCGCAAATGGGTTACGAGCCAAGCCGGGACGATCAACATGAGTAACGATAGGATTCTCTAATAGATGCGGAGATGGTATGGACTCAGTATCCTCCCCCGTGATGTCATGAATAGGCTGGGTTGGGGGCTGAGGTCCGAGTGAATGTTCGAACATGGAACGCCTCCTCTTTCTCTTTTGAATATCCTCTTCAATGACTCCGAGAAGAGGACGGAAGCCAACTACGCCCCTGGAACGGTCAGTCGAGGGCTTCGGTTTAGCAGAAGCTTTGAGGAGTTTGAATTGCTCGAGGCGGTGCCGAATGTCTGATGTCTTGGCCGCCTTACCCGTTCTAGGAATAAAAACCAAGTGTTACAAGCATGCATGAGACTATAATCCAAGAAACATGTGAAGTTAAAAGAGGAGTCAAAAATTCACCTTTAACCGCCGGAGTTGCCCTAGTTGAAATGCTCTCAGAAGATAGACTGGTGCCAGTCCCGGCCTTATCAGTTTTCTTCGGTTTCTCCACCAAGGCCGACCCTTCCTCCAACCCCTCAAAAGCTTGGCAGAAAGCATCATCCGTCCACTCTTGAATCTCACCTACTTGCACCGAGGTCAAGGCACCAACGCCACTACCACATTGTCCTTCACCACCATTACCACCATCACCTTCTCCATCGCCTCCGCTCTCCTCCTCGCCTCTTTCCTCCTCTCCACTTTCCTCCTCTGGAACATCTGGGCACGTGCTGGGAGAGGGTCCATCAGTTTTCTTGAGCTTCTTCCCCCCGACGACTGGAGGTATCGAGAAGGGTTTTCTCTTGCTGCTCTTTGTCGTGGCCCCTCCTTTGGATTTAGCAGCCCTTTCCTCAGCCGTATCTCTCTGCTTGACCACAGATTGATGTGGTAGAATCAAGTTGTGTCCCAAGAGAGTAGCATTCCTGATCAGGTAAGAACCTGACCTATCCCTTCCCGAAATGGCCTCTATCTCCGTGGCCATCTGAACCAGGTAATCATTCTCCACGACCGTAAAGCCACCTATCGCTAGCAAGAAATAAAAGCACATAAGAAGAAGCATCTCAGTCAGAACGAAAATTATAAATAAGCTTCAACTTACAGCCAGAGGTGAAGCGGTGGATTGAAACGGTGTCATCCTGGACGAAGAACCATTCCTTCTTAAACATGGTGAACTTTGAATACAAGTCCAAGACCGGCTTGAAGGACACGACCGATTCCAAGCTGATGTATGGAGACCCCTTCTTGTAACCTCTCAAGCTATATAGATACCGAATCTCCCGGTTAGAAGGGGGCGCCCATACTTTCTCTGGAAAATCACGAATGGGCACACCAAGATAGCGTAGGAGTTGGGCTGGAGCTGGAAAGCGGCCACCTTCAAATAGGTGACAAAGCTAACTATCCAAGCATTGATTGGAGGAATGGCCCCACACATGCAGTGGTACCTACTATAAGCGAAGTATCCTTCAGGGGGATTATATGGCATGACCCCCTTCCCTAGCAACAGCATGCGTGCTCTATCAATCCCAAAGGAGCGGGAGATAACATCAAGCTGCTCCTCTCTGAGAGAGCTCGAAAAGCAATCAGAAGGAGAGTTCAGAAGCTCTTGAGGACCATATCCGTCCACTAGTGATCTCGGGGTGGTTCCCTGTCGTCCCGGTCCTGGCTAGGCTGGGGGCACCACAGGGGACTCTCTTCTGTCCGTAGATTTTCTCTTTTCTGATCGAGTTTCCACTTTGTGAGACATTATCTGCGATACCAGAAAAACATACTGTTAAAACAAGGAATATAGAGACATAAGCAAGAAAGTATATGTAGTCCGGAATTTCACTCGTAATTCACAATATAAGAAGAACATTTGGTAGTTCAAAGCCGAAAGGTCATTCGGCGCTCAAACCCCCGATTGGTAAAGAGAGGCAAAAAGTTCATTCGGTTTCATCCGGTAATTCAGGGGTTTTTAAGCTCATTCGGCACTTTTACTTCCCATTCCCATTCGATGGCTCGAGCACACGTTCCATTTGGCAATTCAAAGCACGAAAGTGTCATTCGGTACTTAAAACCCACAAGGTTCATTCGGTAAAACAAAGTCTCTAAGTTCATTCGGGGGTTCAACCTTAAAAAATCGTCCGGAAGAAGAAAGCTAACCTGGTCCGGCAGTTAAGTCGATTCGGTATACAGTTGATCCAGCAGTCAGAACTGGTTCGGCACTACAATTTGTTCGGCAGTTAAGAATTCGATTCGGCTGTTTCACTTGGTAAGAAATAACGAAAGAACAATGCCCTTACTTATAGCCAAATGGAAGCGACCGGACCACTGGTTCGGCACACAGGGCCAGATGAGAATGCCGAATGAGACAGTCCAAGCTAAAACAAAGTGCGGCATATGCTGGCAAATGCCCCACTTTGGGGGCAAATGTTGGGCATGTTTCCACCTACTACCGAACCATCCCCTCTCCACGCATTGCCGAGCCAACCTATTCCCACCTACTACCGGATTCACCTTCACCGAACCATCTCCTCTCCAAACAATTCCAGACCAATACACTCTCCAAAGCCCTACCGGTCCAACACCACTCCCAAGAATTGCCGAACCAACCAACTTCTTCTACATAGCCGAACCAAGCTCCATCCACTCACCACCGGATCATGTCCCACCGAACCAAGCTCCATCCACTCACCACCGGATCATGTCCCACCGAACCAATCTCCATCCACTCACCACCGGATCATGTCCCACCGAACCAATCTCCATCCACTCAACACCGGATCATGTCCCACCGAACCAAGCTCTACCGAACCAACCTACCTCCATCCATTGCCGAACCAGAAGCAAGGGAGGAAATGACCAGACCAATTCTGCCAGGCCAAATTGCATCGGCCCAGGCCCACCAGCCGCTATATACATCCAAGACCCCTGCCCCCAACCTCACTCTATAAACAGAGGGGTAAGGGTACAATAATGGCGAACAAGCATGAGAGCTCAAGCAAGGATAGAACTTTCAAACAACTTTCAGATACTTGTAATCAAAGCTTTGTACTTGTAATCTGAATAGAAAAGGAGAATAACATATAAAGTGGACGTAGGCACATTCTGGCCGAACCACTATAAATCTGTGTGTCTTTTACAATTTAGTCCATTTATTTTATATATTTGCACAAATCACCTGAATCATGAAGAAAAACATATAATCAACTAGATCATACAACTTGGAGGTGTTTGCCCATTTGTTGTGCAAACAGGCATAACCCACCTAACCTTGCTGTACATCCCATGTTTCAGCCATTCCCGGTTGATGAGGCTTGAGGCTGCGATTACCTTTACAGAATGCTCATCGTCCGCCTAACGATGTGTTGAAAGCATTCAATCCATACAAGTTCGTTCCGGGTTCGAACGAAACTGAAGGCATTATCTCGTTACACTCATTTTGGATCACCCTCAGAGTTAACGACGATAACCCTTGCATTCTGAAAACACCATCTCGATCTTCACTTGAGAATTCATGACTTATCGTTTAATTTGGATCGATGTGGTTTTCGAAAAATCAAATTGACTCCCGATCCTAGTCTCATCGAAACCAAAAACGCTATTTTATAGGCCAAGTTGTCTAATTAACTTAAACAGTTTATTCAATGATTGAATTCAGATAGCATTTATCATAGATAAATCATACACAATTATCATAGATATATCACAGCATATCACAGAACATCACAGAATATCATCAAATAAATATCACAAATCAGATATTCTACACAACAATCCATAAGCAATCATCTAAAATTCTCATTTGTAATTAATTCAATTTAAAATCCATTACTAGAGAATTAATCACTTAACCCTGTTTAATTAAAATTAATTATTAATTAATTACTTATTCCATTTTAAATTATTTAATTAATAAATCATTTCTTAATCAGTTATTAAGTCTTAATTACTTAATTAATTAATTATTTTATTTCACACTATTTAATTAATTTCTTTTTTTATCTAGTTATTTAACTTTAATTAACCATTTCTTAATCATTAATTAATAATCTTAATTATTAATAATTAACTGCTAATTATTTAATTAATCATTTATTAATTCTTAATTAAATTCCTTAATTAATTAACTATTCATCATTGATTAATTAACTTAAGTAGTTAATTACACATTTATCAATCACTTAAACATTCATTAATCTCTAATTACAATTATACTTTAATTATTCTTAATTACTTAACTACTAATCATTGACTAATTTATTTAAGTAGTTAATTACTATTTATTTATCACTTAATAGTTACGTAATCCAAACTCTAATTAAAATTAAAATGTTAATCATTCTTAATTACTTTCTAAAAATAATTAACATTAATTATTCAACTTAATTAACTTTTAAAATAAATTTTCTTTAAATTTTGAAAATCAAATTACTACTAACTACAAACTTAAATGTTAATCAGTTTCAAATTTAACTTAAAGTAATTACTTAATTAAAGTAATAATTAAGAGATTAAACAATTTAAAGTATTTATGAAATAATTAAAAACATGTGTTAAAGTTTCAACTTAATTTGTTAAACACTTACTAAGTCGACAAATGTTTGCCTTGTTGAAACATGCCTTTATTAAGTTACAATGCTTAAATTTTGGTTGAGAACACTTAAGTTACTTTCCCTTGTACGCTACTTTCTTCTTCTCCTTCTTCTTTTTTTTTTCAGTAGTTTAAGTTTTTAACTAAGTTAATTAGCATCAGGAAGCAAACTTACGCACACGATACTCGAACACAAACCCGAAGTAAACATCCAGATCTCTCGAGCTCGACTCGAGACTACGCACCCATCAACGTTGCTGACACACAACTCCACTTCCGTACACGTGCACGACAGCACGACTCGACTCCGGCGATCACCAACATCACCGGCAAGTCGTAATTCACCCCAAAGTACGAAATTCAAACTCTAAACGCCTACAAAAATTCGAATCGAAAATTTAGCCAACAGCTCAAAAAAACTGTAACTCCACTTACCATCTAAAATGCTATGCCTCCGCCGCTCACGCCACCGATGACTCCCAAACTTCGGCCACACGGCTACAACGTGCCAAGCCACCTTCCACCGGACCGTCGAGCAACTCGATCACGTGAAGAGGATGAACATGCCATGTTACAAACATGTTCAAAAACTCTAATTAAAACCCTAAATCGAATTCGTTCCTTTAATTTATACAATAGGAAATTCTCTTGATAATTTCCTCAAGATCCATGATGTTAATACTAGCTTCAATTCAAGTTTCAACATTTATTATTGATTCAAACACTAGAAATTGAAAGAAATACAATTTTTGTTCAACCACAAACTGCTCTTCGAATATGCAACTAAAATTATTCATTTTTGTTTTAAAAATCATAACTTGCAGTAATAATTCAAGATATAAACTTGAATTAATAGTTTATAACAAACAAATTTATCAATTTACTGCTTGATTACCTATAAACAAAGTTTTCCAGTATTTCACTAACATATTAAATACTTTAAAAAAAATCTTATTTGAAGTTTTAACATCTTGTTCGTTGAGAAATCAAAGCTTATCAATGATTTAAATAAGAATAACTTGAGTTTTTGAATCAAATATGCAATCTGTACCAAATTCCATAGAAACACAGAGCACCTCAAAATCATATGCAAACTGAAGCATATACAAACCAGTTTATCAATGAAGTTTGGGCTGTTTTAATTAACTTAAAACTTTTTAAAAAAAGTGTTTACTCACCAGCAAGATTTCTGTGAACAAAGAACACTTGATGATTGAGAAAACTGTTGCTTGAAACTGTCTTGAATCTGTTTTTAAAGTTTGAATTTAATTTTTAAACTTGCTTCTTCTTTCTTTTTGTTTCTCACAGGTTTCCTATATGATAGTGGAACGAACTAAAAAGAAAGATGACACAAACACACACACATATATATATATATATATATATATATATATATAAGATAATAGTATGTTAAGGAAGGTATTATCTAGTTAGGTTGTTTCTGATCTTTGTTTGTTTTGATATGTGCAGATTTTATTTACTGCAAATGAAAAGATTTGCTAAATATTTTGAATAGACAAAATATTGGGTTGAATAGATAGGCATTAAATGTTTTGTTGCTTAATTAGTTTACATAATTATCATTGTTTTTTCTGTGTATATATAGATATTTGTGTGAAGATATGTACTTTTGCAGGTCGGCTTATGGCTTATATAGGAAGATATCTTGTGTAAAGACATTTGTTATCATCTATCTTAAACTCATGTACATATCTGACTTATTTTATTTTATACTTTGGCCTTGTTTTCATTCTATTCTATACTTTGTTCTTAAACTTTATTCTGTATTTTGTATTTCACTTTATTTCTTATTTGTAGTTATTAATTTCTAGTTTGAATGATTTACATACATATGCGGGTGTCAGGTTTATTTTATACATTGGCTTGTAGATGAAGATAGTTTGCATAAGAATATTTGTCTTCTTGCTTAAATAATTCATATCTATATGTTTGTCTGGTTTCACTTATACTTTGTGCTTATTTTATTTTATACATTTGCGCTTTAAATCTACAGTTTATGTTGTATGTTTAACAAAATTATTTAATCCTTGTTTTTCTTTTATTTTCATTTCTAACTATCAATGTTTAAGTTATGACCAATATGATTTACTTACATTTATACTTATTTTTATGTTGATAGAATTTTATTTTTATTTCAAACATTATCATCCACATCTATATATTTATTCATCACATGTTAACAAGACAAAGTACTTTAATTCAATAATATAAGACAAATTTTATTATAAATATTATTGAGATATTTTATTTTAAATTTTCAAATAAATTTCCTTTCAAACATACAAATCCATACAAATAAATGAAAATTATTCCAAAATATTTAATCATTTCAAATTGATAAGTTTACATTTTATTTAAATTAGATTAAATATTTATTAAAATAAACAGGGCCAAAAATCCAGGGTCGTTACAAAAAGAATCAAGTTCAAATGCCTGAAATCCATTTATCTTGAAGCTTGTAGCATAAAATCAAAGTTCAAACAAGCAACCAGTAATCAAAGTCTTTAAATCATCTCTGCAATTTCTCAAAAATGAGTAAACTTTTAAATTAAAAAGAAACTTAAGTAACAAATATCTGTTGATGTGAATTGCGGTGTTGATGGTTTCTTTGTATATCTATATATATGTAAACCTGTGTGTATTTCTGTTGATTTTAACATTTATGTTCTTAGTTTAATTCTCTGTCCTTTAAACTGTGAGCATGAAACATCTTTAAATTTGATGCATATGCTAAATGTTTGAAGCGAACTCATAAAGTATGTTAGAAAATATGTATGCGTGTTTTTTTTAATCTAAATATAAGTATATATGAATGATTTTAAACCTGAGTACATATGTGATTCATTTGTGCATATCAGTGATTCTCTGTTCCATATTAGAGAGTTTAAGGGGTAATCAAAATTCAAGATTTTTTTATAAAACCACCGTTAGGACCTGAATTTAAAACAAAGTAGTTTAGTTAAATCATAATCTAAGTACCAAAAATAGATTCAAGTATTTTAAAAATTTGAACTATGCTAAAATATGTAAAATACAGTAGTGATGTTAAAATCGTATTAAATCAAATGTTTTAATTCGTTGTTTCAAGGTTATAACTTGAATCTATTTAGAAAGTTATGATTTTTAAAACTAAAATCTCAATTTCTATTAATGCATGGAGGTTGCATTTTTGATTTGACTGGAATTTAATTTTGGGGCCACCTCTGGCGATCAAGGGGAAGAGGAGTCTCGGGGTTTCTATTGGAGGTGGATGGCGTTACAGTGGTGATAATGGACTGTGGCGACGGCGATGTGATGATTTAAATTTTAACCTTGGTTTTGGTCGATCTTGCAATAATGGATGCTGCGTCGTTTCTAAGGCATCGAGTCGCTTGGGATTTGAAATGTGGCTGCGTGGATGATTCGCGGAGATGTGGCGGGAGTTTGGGAGGCTCTGGTAGTCGGCGATGTGGATGTGGGGTTTTTTCTGGCAGTGGATTTGGTTCGAGGTTCACCTGTGAAGCTCGATTTTGATTTGGGTTTTGTGATGACGTATGGATGGTCTGAATTGGTTATGGGGAGGATACCTGATGTGTGGGAGGTATTGATGATGATCGCGGTGGCGTTGATCGCTTGTTCATATGCACAGGTGAGTGTGTCAGTGGGTTTGAGTGTTAGTCTAGGAATAGCATTTATCTCATATTGTAACTCGAGACTGTGGGATGTTCGCTCGAATTTGAACTCGAGTAATTCCTGAGTGTTTTAAAACTGGTAATTGTTTAAGTTGTTACAGTTTTTAAAATTAAATTTAAAACTAAGTTAAAAAAAAATTCAAAACAGTTTTATGAAGGGTTTCAAAACATTGTTTTTGAAATTTAAAAATAAATTTGGTTAAACTTTCTTTTATAAATTTCCTTTAAATAAATAATTGTTTCCTTTAACATTGTTTAAGAAGTTTGGAATTTGATTAAATTTATTTTGGTTAAGTAAAGTTTAAAGTTTTTTTTAAATCTTAAGTTAGAAAAGAAATATAAAGGCAATTTAAAGGTATAATGTTTAAAATAATTTCAAAGGTCTTTAAAGGTTTTATAAAGACAAATTTAAAATTTAAATTTAATTTAGTTTAAACTATCATTTGATAAATGTTCAAAGTTATTTAAAAGAAGTTATTATATGGTAACTTTAATTTATCAAGTTATATAATTATTTTATTTTAAAAACCATACTAATGATTTAATTAAGTAAAGCTACTTTTTAAATTAAATGTTTTAATAATAATTAAGAAATAAATAAAATAAGGTTTTATCTTAAGATAATTATGGTTCTAATGATTTGAGATCAATTAGGTTAATTAAAAATTTTAAATGAATTAATTAAGTTAATTAATTAAGTATAAAGGGTTAATTAAGTAATTAATTAAGAATAATTAATTTAATTAATTAATGATTAAGGATTAATTAATTTTTAATTGAGGGTTATAATTAATTAATTAATTAAAGGTTAATTAATTGTAATTAAGGATTATTATTTGAGTAATTAAAGATTAATTAATTTGTAATTAGAAATTAATTAATTAAGTAATTAGAGGTTGATTAATATTAATTAAGAAATACTTAATTAAGTTTTATCAATTAATAATTAAGTTTTACTAATTAATAATTAAAAAATAATTTATCTACAATTAAAGATTAATTAAGGGTTAAGTAACTGTTAATTAAGGATTGATTAACTAGTAATTAAGAAGTACTTAATTTCTAATTAAGTTATATTGATTGATAATTAAGTTTATCAATTAATAGTTAAAGAGTTATTAATTAAAGATTAATTAATTTGTTTATAAGGATAATTAAGGTATGAATTACCCAATTATAATTAATTTGTTAATTAATTAAAGATAATCTCTTGGTGATTAATTAAGTATAAATACTTAATGAGATTAATGGGTATAATTACTTAGTGAAAAAATTAATGTATAATTACTGGATGTAATTAATTAAGGGAATTACTTAGTGAGAAGTAATTAAAGGATAATTACTTAGTAGAAGTAATTAAGGATTAATTACTTGGTGTAATTAATCAAAGGATTAATAATTAATCAAGTAAGTAAGTACAGGATGGTAATTACTGTTTAAGATTAAATAAGGTTGATTAATGGAAGTAATTAATTAAAGTATAATTAATTGATGTAGATTAACTAAGGATCAATGTAATTAATTATAATTAATTAATTATTGGAAGTAAGTAATTAAGGATCATTAATTAATGTACATAAATATTAATTAATGAGAGTAATTAAAGGTTAATTACTGTAATGGTTAAGGATAATCAATTTGTATAATTATTTGAAGGATAATTACTTTATGTAATTGAAGAATAGTTAATCAAGGTGATTAATTAAAACGGATATTTAAAGGATGTCAATCAATTAAGAGGTTTGTAATTAATTAATGATTGTTTAAGCAAAGTTGGTGATTAATTCTTAAGTAAATGATTTAATTTAAGTTAATTAAATTAGTTATAATAGGGATTAATAATTGTTGCTTATGGATGATTGATTGAGTAGAATATCTGAATTGGTTGATATCAATTGGATGATATGCTGTGATATTCTGTTATGTGATATTGGATATGTCATTGATAAATGTGTGATATTTATCTGTGTTGATGCTGTATGAATTCAAGTATTGAATTGAATTGAATTTAATTGTTTACACCTTTGAACAACTTGGCCTTTAAGATACGTTTGGATTTCGATAAGATCGGGATCGGGTTTCTAGATTTGGACCACATCGATCCAAATTGATGAGAGGTCGTGACATCTCAAAGTGAAGATCGAGATGGAGTTTTAAAGTGCAAGCGTTATTGTCGTAACTCTGAGGGTGATTCCAAAATGAGTGTAACGAGATAATGCCTTCGGTTTCGTTCGAACCCGGAACGAACTTGTATGGATTGAATGCTTTCAGAACATCGTCAAGTGGACGATGAGCATTCTAAGATAGATGTGTTCTATAAAGGTAATCGTAGCCTCAAGCCTCATCAACCGAGAATGGCTAAAATAGGGGTGGTGCAGCAAGGCTAAGTGGGTAGCATCCAAGTAGGACGAGATTTTCCCCTGTCTAGAGGTCCCTTTTATTCGGCTGTGTGGGCAGTTGTTGAGCTCCAACTGCCGGGGTTGTCTTGTTTGGGACTATCCAATAAGGGATGGTTCCGGCCTTGTGTTGCATTGGATTTAGGGTGGATCCTCGGTACGGTGATCTAGGCCACGTACTGTGACAGGTGGTGCCCTAGTAGCTCTGCCATTGATAGAAACCCATTCTTCCGACGAGCCCTTACGGTTTTGATCATATTACCCACTTTTGTGGCTAGTAGATAAAATTTAATGAATGTAACAATTTCGGCTATTTTCTATTTATTTGAAAACCCTAGACCCTATTATAATATCACAGAATTTCCTATCAAAGTTTGGGTTAGCATAAGGTAAAAATTTACCCATGTTTATGTGTAGGGAGTATTACGTGATACCATTGTTTTTAGAGGTTTTTGAAATTAAGCAACTTTAACCCGTTTACTCATACCAGACCCATGTCTGACCCGGAGTTTATTTCTATTTTATTAAACTCTTAGGTACTCAAATTTTTACGAGTAGCCAAGGGATTCATGTTAGCTTTAACGAATTCTGGAGGAGATACGGAGCAGGAGGCTTCAGCGTTTGTAGATAGATAGTGGTTCCGCTGTGTTGATCTCTGTGTTGATATTTGTATTGTATATTAAGTTGTATGATAGACAGATCTTTATAACTGTCTAGTATATGATGTATAAGCTGTGTAACTCTGATGTATACGATACTATGTAATATTTATGTGATTAATATAATTTATTCGTTCCGCTGTTGAGATTTTGATGTTGTTTCACTCCTTCTTCTCTATCTTTTCTCTTTTCTGTCCCTTTCTTTCTTAATAATGATTCGTCTTTCTGTGGAGAGAAAGGCGGATCGTTACAAATGATTTAGAATTTAACCCGGTATTTAGTTCTTAAGTTTTTGTTAATTAATAGTTTCAATTATTTTAGTGAAATGGAATGTAATTAATTAATAATTGAAACCTCTAGATGAAATAAGAGATTTAATGCTAAGTTATAAATGAAACTATAAGAAAGTGGAAATTGTAACCTATAAAACAAAGATATGATTATTGAACGTTTTATATATTAAAAGAAATTAGATAGACTTGTATAATTTCCAATTACATTCTTAAAAAGCATATATATAACTAACCAAAAGATTTAAAAGTTGAAATGTCTGATAAGAAAATGTAATGGAAAAATTTACAAGTAAAACTTATGTAATAGAAAGATTCAATGAATTACTTTTATAAATAAGAATTTGATGTTATAGTGGTTATAAGCTTAAGTTATAATTGAAATACTACTACAATAAGATGTGATAGAAAGTAAATATTGCAAGTAGATGACTATAAACTTAAGTTAATGAATTGAAACGCTAAGTAATTAATTGAACATGAATATTATTAATAAATGAATGTAAATAAATGAAATTAAGTAGTGAATAAATGAATGTAATACAATAAAAAGAAAATTTCCATGATATGAATGAATTGGAATAAAATTTAGTAAGAAGTAAATGTTGTGAAAGAAATTTATAAGAATAAATTTAAGTAAGGTTAATTTTGTTGTTTGTTTTGGTTTATGTTGTTTGGGCAAGGATACTTTAAATTTGTTTGGATGTATGAATAATCAATTTAGTTTCATCTAAGACTGTTGAGTAAATGGTGCACTTAGTAGTTTATTTTTCATTCTATACAATTTAAAGTTTTAAACACAAACAACTATTTGTTTTGTTTGCTATGGATATATGGATGATTGATTTTATTGACTTCATATGATGGTTGTATATTGTGAGTGCAAGTGATTATTATTGATTGTTTGTTGTTGATTGAAACAACTTTAAATATTTCATTTTATATAATTGTTAACCTTTTTTGGGATTATATAAGTGAAATACAGGTTATGGAAGCAATTGCTATGCTTTTGGTTTCATAAATAAGTGTTATTTACCCGAAAATAGGTATGTTTTCGGATTACGGTTTTCCAGTGACATTATATTGCTTTTCCGTTGTTGGGATATATTATTTTGAGATACTATGATATATATTGTTATATTTGATATCATATTTTCTCTCGAGCCTCTCCGTACAAAGGAAACTCTGCTGAAATTTTTCAAAAATTTTGGACTTAGAATTTTTTTTGAAATATTTTCCAAAATTTTATTAACTTGAGTATAAGAGGATTTAATGATAATAAAATGGATATATTTTATTTAAATTAACTAACTTTGTAAACTTCTTTTTTATGAATTTAATATTTTGAAAAAGATATATTGACTATTTAATTTCTTCTTTTCCCTTCTTTTTCCTTTTCGGGGACCAAAAGTTTTGAGTGGGGGAGAGTGTAACAACCCGAAAATTTTCAATAATTAAATTTGTTGACTTATTAAGATTTTGAAAAATAAATTAATAAGAAATAGAAACTTTATAATTTAATGATGAAATGAATGCTAAAATGAAATGCAACCATGGAAATTAAAACTAAGTTAACAATTAAAATGAAATTATAATTATTTGAAGTAATGTAAATTGTTATACTTGGCTATGAATTTATATAAGAAAACAAATGCAAACATTAAAAAAATTCAATGAGATAATATGTAATAAATGATCATTGAATAAAGATTGGGTATATAAGAATGATAACATTTATTTCAAGTTACCTTTATATTTAGTCTACCAAATTTATATGGAAATCAATTACATTTAAACGTAAGTAAATATTCATTAATGTGTAAGAACCGTAATTGTAATGTGTGAATGCAGTAAAGTAACAGGATGTATATTGTTTTCATAAGATAATATAAAGGAATGAAACCATGTTAAATAAATTAATTGGGGATTTTAATCACAATTCATGTATATATTCGACAAAAATATAATAAAATGGGAATATGATAGTTAATACAAACTAAAGATGGAAATCGGGGTATATTAAGACAATGAAAGGTAAAACAAAGTTTAACTAGGTTTATAGGGTAATAATGGACTTAATAAAAAGATTGGAATTGAATCAAATTAGTTTATTGGAATTAATTATAATTAATTTGAATTCAATCTATAATAAATGGATTTATCGCAAGTAAATGAAATTAAACACTACGTTAATTGGAATTAGAATGTAATGGGAAATATTAATGTAGTAAATGCAAACCAATGTTAATTATACCATATGTTGAAATTGACTAAATAATAAATGGAAAGCAAATTAAAGTGAATTATTGGAAATTTAATCTATAATCTCTAAATATATTGAAATTGAAAATTTAAAACTTTGGAATTGGTGAAATATTCAACATTTAAGTTATATGGAAATTTGCTGTAAAGAGTTATAAATTACATAATAAATCCAAAGTGATAGAAATGGTAAATAATTAAAATTTGGATTGAAAGTGATTTAATTAATTTAATATTTATTTATTTAATTAACCTGAAAAATAGCCATTTTAGTCACTGACTCTGATTTCGACGAAACTTGTTTCATCGGATCTGTAATTGTGAATTATTGTAGTATTTGAAGTTTCGTATCGATTGGACTTGTCATTTGATCGTACGAGCTCGAAACACATAAAAATCATTTTAATTAAAATCAATTTGAAATAAGCTGATTTCAACGTAACTTCTTCATACGATGGAATTAGGACTTGAAACCTGTTCCATTGAGTTTAAAATATTTGAAAATATCTATTTTGATATATGGGTTGACCCATTTTCATTTCGAAGTCGAAACGGGCATTTCGGGTCATTTTCGTTCAACATTCCAAACCAATCGAGCCCAGTCTTTTCTATTTTGTTCTGCCTATATTTATGTCATTATAAACCCTAGGTCACTTCTTATCCCTCATTTCTGTACGTACAAATCTATTTGTTCCTCCTCTTTTCAATGGCAGACAAACCCTAATTCTCAATTGCAATTTCAAATCAAATTCAAATCCAAAAATTTAAACTCCTCAAATAACATCAAATTATATATCAATCTGAAGCTCTCGATGACGTAACCCAGATTTGCAACTCGTTTCTCCAATCGGATTATCGTTTTTCCTAAAATTGCGAATCAATTCCGACCGTCCATATTGGAGTTTGGTCGATCCAACGACGGATCTACATCCGTTTGTCGATCGGGTAGTGCCGTTGTGTAGCTGGCGTGATGCAGGTCACGTAGATGGTTTTATTGGTCGTTACATGGTTAGGAATCGTCGTGATTCGGCTGGGATTGCATAGCGACGGCAGCGAGATTCGCGAGGCCAGAGGAGGCCATGCAAACGTGGAGAGGTCGGCTCTACAAGGGGGTCGCGGTGTCAGTGTTCGATCGTGACGATAAGCGGGGAGGTAGCGGTAATAATTGCCAAGATGGTCGCGTGCTTGGGTGTTGAAGGCGGCATTTGTTGTAGGAGTTTCACGTGGAAGGTGCTTGGTGACGTGGCTTCAAACGTTTGGGTATTTTTTATTTTTTTAATTCAAACTATAAATGTTCTAACACATATAATTTTCACATACGACGTCCGATTTACACGTTGTTTCTTTTGTTAGGATCATATCAAAATTCTGGACACATTGACGCAGGTTTGGACAGATTCTGAGACCGTTAAAATTTTGGGTTTAAATTGGATTTAAATTCAATTGAAATTCAAAGGTGAGTGTTTTAACCCACTCACAACTTCTAAAGTTTCTTATGTTTGTTAAATTGATTTATGATGTGATTAGAAATTTATTTATGACTGTCTGGCATATTTTGAATCACCTTCTTAGTTTATTTGAATTTATTTGGATAAATAGTTATTTAATTTATTATTGAATATAAACTGCCAGCAAATACTTGTTATTTATTATCTGTTCTATATTGAATGTTGTTGATTGAATTCGATGATGATTGTGATAAGCGTTTGATGATTGATATTGGATGAATGGATGTCGTATTTTATATTTTTATAAACTACAAGTTGCTATGGATTTTTATTTCATTCGAGATTGCGGTTTGAAATGATATACAACCGTAAAATAATAAACTACGAATTGAAATGATAAATATCCGTATCACTTGATCGTAGGATAGAAAATTATATACAGACCCCGCGGTCTATATGTAAAAATATTTTGAAAACGATTTCTATGGTTTTAAAAAGAAATATATGGTTTTATAAAAATATTGATTTTAGATATTATATAAATGTTACTTTATATATATAGTTAAATTCTTGATTTTAACTATGTATAAATTTGTTTGGTATAAAACAAGTTTAAAAATAAGATTGATTTTATTAAAAGCGTAATATGGTTAAGTATTTACATAAATTATATTTTATATAGAGTTTATAATGATTTTAATAAAATTAAGGTTGGGAAGATAGATTTGAAATTGGTTCGAAATTGTATTTAATGTAGAAATTTATTGAATGAAACCGATTTGGAACTTATGGAATTGGAGATTTGTAAAGGTTATGATTTATAACTTGATTTTGGTTTAAGGCGAATTAAATAAATATTTCAAGTATAAATGAATTGAAGGAAACATTTAGTTATTGGTAATTTGGGTTTTACTTAAATGATAATGGATTAATTAAGCAAGTGCTTCGAAACTAAATAATAGGAAATTTAATTTGATATATATATATATATATATATATATGAAATTATCAAACTTAGTTTTGAATTGTTGCACACTTAAAGCTTGAAATATACTGAATTTGAAATGGTTTATTTTGTGGATCAAATCGGTTTTTAAATCAATATAATTTGAAATGGTTTATTTGGAAACTGAATTGAATTGAAATTTATGATTTGAGATTTGGTTAAATCTAAATTTTTGGAATTCGAGTTGTTTTGGAATTGATTTGAGAAATTGAAGAAGGTATTTTATTACATGAAGTATTTTAAATATTTAAACCATTTAAGTGGTGAAAGTTATATTTCAAAGTTATGAGTTTCAAGGTATTATAATTTGAAAGTGTTATATTTCAAATGTTTTGATTTCGTAATGTTGTAACTTTGAAAGTGTTATGATTTTAGAAAAAGGTATATTTGAAATAAAAATGATATCGTATTGATTTGGTTTTGAAAAAGCAATGATATTTGGTTTTAAAGTATAAACTATTTTGAAAATGACCGCGGTGTTATGGTAACGTTTGGTTGTTAAAGAGACCGGGATCGGAAGTTTTCATACTCTATGCCAACTCCGAAAACCACTTTAACAACTGTGTACACGGTGGAGATTCTAGAATGAAGTAGGATGGTGGCGGCGTTCCCTTGAGGTATATACGTGGACCCGACTCTCGTGAGTTGGCATAAGGTGGCTAAAACAGAAGCGTTACGGGCCAGTGAGGTAGCTCCTCTTATCGGAATCCCTAATTCGATATCATTCTATTACTTTGTGATTGATTGGGTCCCTTCGATTTTTTTTAGGGTGTGGCTCGAGGTGGACGGTAGCTGCGCGCTATGCGTCACCATCAGTCCGGATGCGTAGTTGGTATATCTACCCTGGAATTACCTAGTTGTGCCGTGTCACCTACCCTAGTGAGCCTTGTACGAGTTTGATTTGTGTCGTACCTATGGAGTATCTTCTCGTGGTCTCCCAATCAGGAGATATGCAGGTACTGTATAGACTATTGGCACTATTACATGTTAAGGGCTATACGGGTAACCCCTTAATGCTATTTTAAAGTAAGTTTATTTTACTATTAGAAATTATTATTATAGCGTATATTACTACATAGCAAATAGTTTAACGGACCTTTAGGAGATGTGAATCCCGAGCATCTCTTATGTTACTGCACTCACGTTAGACACTGAATAGAAGATGTCAAATCCCATAAACATCTCTGACACCGTTCCACGTATATTTATTATTGTTGATTTAACTCACATAAGATCTTTTAGTTCTAAGTCGAGTGTTTTGTCTTTTCAATTCACTCAGGTTAGTCTGAGTATTTCAGGATTTGAAAAGTTTATTTCTGGAGGACGAAGATGAAGATTGCATTACTATTATTTATTATATTATTCAACTACATTCATACTGTTCCACTGCATTATTTATTATTCTCTGGTATGTGTAACTATGATCTGTGTTGCATAAGTATAATCAAATGCTTCGTAAAATAGGTTCGTGAACTGTTTATTTGATTATTATATTTTGTCGTTCCGTTGCATGATTCTGTTTTGTTTTTTTCTTTCTCTGCTTTTTCTTATTCACCCCAATAACAATCCACCCTTCTGTATGGTTTGATTCTGACATGTGTGGTTTGTCGTCGATTTAAAGCGTACAAAATGGCGAGTTGTTGCAATTTAATAGTTATAACTATTATATATTTCATTTGTAATGGTAATAACTATTAGGAAAGAGCAACTCTGGTGTTGTAGTTACTTCGAAATAATGGTGTAGCGCCTATATGGCAATCTGTAATGTGGAATCAAAACATTACTTAGGAATAATGGCATAAGGCCTGTGTGAAAACTTGTATTGTAAAACCACTACATTACTTTGAAATAATGGTGTAAGGCCCAAATGGAAACATGTAATGTAAAACCAATACATCACTTGTGAATGAAGGTGTGAGGCCTATGTTGCAAATGGTAACGTAAAACCCCTAATTAAATATGGATAAGGGTTTAAGGACTGCATGCTATCCTTCGATGTAAACCTGAATAAGGTAAAACCAATACACGAGCACAGGGGAGGCATTGACTATTATGACGTGGTCTACTTGGACAGATATGGAAGATATATTTTGATTAGAAAATTATTCATCAAGTTTAATTATGTTTGCTTACTTTGATTGACTTGAATGCATTACTCTTAAGATTGTTAAGTGATTAGTTATGTTATAAAATTTCCTTGCTTGATTTTACTATGATTTTTTTACAGTTTATGACATGTTGGGTTATACTGATTTATCATATTATATTGTTTTCCTTATATGTTAAGTTATATTACTTAATTTGCATGACAACCATGTGATGTTGTAGTTGTTCAATGTTGACTTTTGATGGTCCTAAACTTCCCAACTATTTAAGTGGGTCTTCCCAACTATTTAAGTGGGTCTCAGAATTGAGTATTGTTGGCTAGATTTTTCATCAATCTCGAATTGGACAAATGCATTATGAAGAGTAAGGTTACCCGCTGATCACTTGGCTTAAAAATGAAAATGAAGAGGAAGCTGGCAGTAATGCGAACGACACTAAATATAGAATGGTTCGGCAAGGTTGCATATGTTCTTTGTGAAGCATTCTTACTATACACCTATTTTACAATTACAAGGACCCATAAGATAATAAAAAAAAGGTGAGTCGCTTAAGACTAATGAAGAAGCTAATCTTAAGTGTTTGTTGCGTGAGGAGCTATGAATGATGTATGTTGGTTGAATTCACTCCTAATTCGACCACTTTGAAGTGATAATGCAAGAGGTATTTATAGTAGCTGAGATCGATGCTTGGATGGTTGAGATTGAGTTGTAAAGTAGGCAAAAAGCATGCCTGGCCGTCGATTAGGTCAAACAGGCTGATGGGAGATGGCTTAAATAGTGAAAGGAATGTGTGGCTGAGACAAGTGCGAATAGAAGAATTGTGCAAGGTGTGTGCCTTTCCTTTACTATGCATTTAATGCATTATGTACTGTGGTGGCTTGTTATAAGGATACGACATGCCTACTATTAGAAGTAAATACACCTAGTTGTACTTATTATTGTTTACCTCAGCATAATTAGGTGGCGAGGTAGGGTGGACTGGTAAGATGACTGTTAAAGATATGTAGAGAACAGAAAGTTCCTAGACAAAGTTGAGATGGGTTCCAAACCAGACGGGAGATGACAGGATGGGCCACTCGAAATAAATCCTAGACAGCTATGCTGAAGCTGAGAAAGAGGCGAGCTACTTGAGCTTTACCAGTCAGCAAATGGCTGGGAGAGATGCTCGAGAGGATGCTTGTTATACCAAATGCAGGTCAGCATTTGGGGGACGGGGGTGGTCATGTGTGAGAAGGTTCAGCACAGATCAGGCAGGTGATGCTTAGGTCTGACCATGACCATCTAGTTGGTTCCTAAAGCCACTTCGAGGTATGCCTGCTGGTAGCTGGCCTGATGCGCTTTTGAATAGATAATGTGACATGGGCCCAGTTTGGCCTAGGTAGGCAATTGAGGGAGCCTAGCTAGCCAACCCCTTGCCACGCCTAGTCTACGGTAGTCTAGCCAAGATATAAGCCAGCTTTAACTAAATTGGGCCAGGCTAAGAAGCCTTGACCAGTCTGCCTTTTTTACTTGCAAAAAAATTTGAGTAGCATTTTCCCCCAAAGTTTATACCTGTATGTGGGTACGGGCTTGTCAAATCATGAGGCTCGGACTATTTTCCACTCTATTGTGCATTTCATGTGCATCATACATGGTGTTGTTCTATTAGCTAAGGTGGTTGTACTTCTTAAGATGTGGCAGTGATGTGTCACTTCTCCATGCACGTCGTATGACACAACTTTTGATTGTTACTGAATGGTTGAGATCATTTTAGCCTTTTTAACATAACGGCTGAGATCAAAGGAATAGTTATTTAAATATCTCATTCTCCTCTACTTTAAACTCACGAATCTTTTATCATGTAAATTCCATTGGAAATCCCGAACCTTGCGAGGTTTACTATTAGTAAAAATTGCTAATTTCATTTTCCTTTTCCTCTCCAAACGTTTTATTTAGTCAAACTTGTTAGGTTAAAAGGTAGCATAGCATCATTACTCATAACGTTGATTTTTGTCTTGCAATGTTGTTTATAGATGGATCATGCATCTTTGCTTGGCCTAAGGCCATTCTCTCTAGTTGTTTTTTCAACATAGATTGGCCATCGCTACCATGCCAATGGTCCAGTTGATGTTGGTGGGTTTCCTTGCTATCTTGCTTTGGTAGCACCAAACCTAGGTTGGTTTGCACACTTTACTTCCATGACGGAAAGAGTAGTGGTTGTCGCCTATGTCTCTAATATCACAGCTAAAGTCTATGTAGGATCCTTCACGTAGTTGACTGGTAACTTTTTGAGAACTCTTATTAGATTTGACGTGGAAGGTTTCAAAGGTGGTAGTGCACCCCAACTCTCATAGCAAAATGTCAACTGGTCGGTGCTAGGAGTGCTCATCTGCACATTTGAAGTTGGGTCTTTTTAGAGTACTCTAAGATGCAACTCTCTTCCTCTTCTTTTTCTTCTTTTTAACAGTTTACTGAAAATGTCTTTATAAGCCCAATGGGGCGGCTTTATGCCCTAGCACTCTTTAAACTAAACAAAGTAGATCTTTGGTTGCAAATTTTGACTAAGAATTTGTTGTTCTGCCTTTGCATGCCTATTTGTGTTTGACTTGTTGAGTAATCATTTCTAGGATGGCTAGCTTAATACCTACACTATTTAAAAAAAAATATTTGTTTTTAAGATTTGTTAAACAATAAAGTACGTAACATGATGAGTTAAGCCCAGTCGCTTATGCAAGCCATGTGCATACAAGATGCATTGTGATGGGGGTTGAGATATGAGTGGAAGCATATGTTAGCTCATAAGTTTTCCTCGGTGACAAACTATTATATGTAGAATGGAGGACGGCACTGGCTCGAATTATAGCGCATAAGGGTTCAAGGTTTCTCCTTGGTGACATGCCTTCAATCGTAAGGCGATGGTAGGTCCTGGTACGAATCAAAGCGCAAGGTTGGTGCAAGCACTCTTGCATAATTATGTTATATGATGGCTAGACGGGTGTGTGTCCCACTGTTCATTTGAACTTTAGTAGATAAGACACTTATTATTAGGAGTGGTACTTTTCTATGGTGGTAGGCTGGGCTAGTAAGTGCTCTTGAGAAATGCACCAACTATTAAGCATAACTGTCTTCAAATATACGGATGAGCATCCGGTCACCTGTTGTCATTGCTAAGGGTGAAAACGAGCAAGGGAGCTATTCGATGGCTTACTGATTGACTAAACTGGCCATCGGGGGAATCTAGACATGAATCCACACATGATTACTAGGCTAATTACCTTGCCCCTAGTCCTACTACAAGGGCCGGCCGGCTCGAAAATCGTTTTTTTTGGGGGACCACTCCTAGGTGAAGGAAAGAGTGCCCATTATTGTTTTTATATAGTGGCATTGCTCATAGTAGCTTGGCCACCTTAACCTGCAGAAAGTCGGGAGGTGGGGGAACTTTCCAAGTTGTTGGTGTAATCCTCATGCAGGCTACATGCATAATTACCACGACTTAGTTAATAGCTGTAGTAATATGGAGTGAATGGGCATGACTTGTAGCTGCATAGGACATGGAGCCAAACTATAATTGCAATCTTAATCTTCGAAGGACAATGTTCAGATTTCGAAGGGGGTGGTGGAACACTATTCATTTCTACCACCAATGTTATATATGATTTAAAAAAGTGTTGAAAGAGCTTACAAAAGAGAAAAAGAAAGGAAAAGTTGAGAGATTTAGGAGGATGCCCTCCTTCTAGTACCAAAATGTTGACTAGATTTTTCGTCAACCTTGGAATTTAACTAATGCGTTGTGAAGAACAAATGTTACTTGTTAATCAGTAGGCTTAAAAATGAAAATTGATAGGGAAGTGGGCAACTAATGCGTATAACGCCAAATATAGAGTGGTTTGACAAGGTTGCCTACGTACACTATGAAGAATTCTTATTATCGTCTCTTACAATTACAAGGAAGCACAAGAAAATAATAAGAAAAGCGAGGTACTTAAGACTCAAGAATAATGAAGCAGCAAAGCTTAAGGGCTTGTTGTGCGAGGAGCTCTGAATGATGTATATTTGTTGGATTTCGTGCTTACTCTAACTCCTTTGAAGTGACGATGCATGGAGTATTTATACTAGCTAAGAATGATGCTTGGACGGATAAGATTGAACTGTAAAGTAGGGAAAAAGCACATCTGGTCATTGATTAGGTCGAATGGGTTGATGGGAAAGGTGTGGCCGAGATGAATGCCAACAAGAGAATCATGAAAGGTGCATGTTTTGGCTTTACTGCGCATTTAATGTATTATGTGCTATGATGGCATGTTACAAGGACACAACATTTCCTACTATCCGAAGTAGGTACACCTGGTTATATAGTCACTTACCTCTGCATGATTAGGTGGTATGGTAGGCTGGGCTGGTTGACTACCGAGGTCATGAAGAGAACATAAAGTTGCTAGAAAAAGTTGAGATAGGTGCCAAGCTAGGTGGGAGATGATAAGACATGCCACTTGGAATTAATTGCAGATGATTGCGCTGAAGCTGGGACAAAGACAAGTCACACTTGAACCGGCCTTGAGCCATGCTAGTCAACAAATGTATAGCAGAGATGCTTGAGCAGATAGGTGTTTATTGCTATACTAAATGCAGGTTGGCATTGGGGAGAGGTCGCCTGTGAGATGGGTCGGTGCATACCGTGCTCGGTGATGCTTAGATTTGGCCTTTACCAATGGGTTGGGTTCTGAAGCTGCTTCGAGGTGTGTTGGACGGTAGCTGGCCTAATGCGCTCTTAAGTAGATGGGCCGATATGGGGCTAGCATAGTCCTAGGTCGCCAGTTGAGAAAGCCTAGTTGAGACTAGCTGGAAGTTGAGAGAGCCTAGATCTAGGTTGCTTGGTTTGGATACGAGCTGGCTTAAACTAAACCAGGCCAAGTTGAGAGGCCTTGATCAGTTTATCATTTTGCCTTACAAAAAAATTGAGTAACTAGTATGATGCTATTATAACATGAGTAGGCCCATGTATTATTTTGAGGATGTACCCATGAGTAGGCATACATGATAAATATGAGGGTGTAAGTAAGAATTGGTCATTTTTAGGAACATGACCATGAGAAGTTCACTAATTGTTTTAAGGATAGGTAATCATGAGTGACACACATATTATTTGTTGATGTGTAGTTACCATAGGGGTTAGTACACATGTGTGGTTGTTGGTATTCTAGTATGTTGATACTACCTCATATGTTTGAGATTGTGTGCTACATGTTGACGAGATACACTGACTGGTGGTTTATATACCTACTTGTATAGAAACCAACATAAGTTTGGTTAGGGACCTTTGTTATAGACTAATTAGGTCGGATTGGTTGGATGCATGATATGCCTTGTGAATGGATAAGATCTACGATTAATTGTTAACTCTGCGTTGATGGAGCTTAATTTTTGCTAGTACCTTTGGTTGTGTGGTTGTGAGAATATACGTGTCACTATAGTATGTATGTGTGAAATTGAATGCTTTTACATTCCTTATTATAAAAATCGGCTTTGATGTGCCATAATCAACTTGTGCTATGTATTCATCATATGCTACTTCAAAATTAGTTAGTTCATGACTAGCATACTTTCCTATATTTTTTACATGTCTATATAGTTAAGTATATGATATGATATTTTATGTATCAAAATGAGGGTTATTCTATGGTGACTTGTCGGGATGTAATTTTTAAAGGGGGAAATGTAACGATTCAAAATTTTGAAAGACTATTTACTAGTTAATTTTCAGTAGTTGTTTAAATTAAATTGATGATGAATGTCAATTTTGGAGTAGAGTTGGTCCTTTGGATATTTTGATATTTCTATTTTGTTTGAAAAGTTTGAGAAAATAACTTATTATGTAATATGTTGTTAGGGTTTGGATACGCTGGTTGAAATAGATATTTTTGTGCCGAAATTATTTCAGAGCCAAATTACTTGAATATTTTGTAATAAATATGTGTTTACCGTAAACACTGTTAGATCAGCCCCTCTTCTGTAATCCCAAAATTCTTCTTAATCGCATTTTAATGGCATACAATTTTCTCTAATTATAAGTTATTCCAAAATTCAAACTACCTAAACCTCAACAAATATATATTAAATTGTTTAATTCAACAAGTGAAGAAACAATAATAATTCATTTTCCAATACAATTTTCAGATTGACAAAAATCACAGTCAAAGGGCGATGATGGATAAACCTTAGGTTGATTAGAGAACTCTAATTGGAGAATTGACCGACAAAATTTATAGCATGTATGTGTAAAAGAAAGAAGTGTAAAGACATTTGGATTGTAGCTTAATTTTGCATGAGCAGACCAAAATTTTCCAAGGAAGCGATAGAAGGTGGTGGAGGCAACATCAATTGGAGCTGATCGAGGGTTGGCGACCACTTAGCTGAGGCAATGGAGAGCATAGTAGTGTGGTCTATTTTTGAATCAATGACCTATGAGATGCCTAGAGTCAGTATTAGCAACGGGGAATAGAACATCTGGTTTATAAGATTACTGTTGGGGTGATAATTTTTGTATTTAGGCCTCTATAAATTTAATAATTGTGTATCAAAGCCTATAACTTATAGCTCATATTACTTTTACATACAACCTCCATTTCATGCATTGCTTATTCCATAGTGTTTATTTGGAGATTCCAGACAACTTGGTGGGATTTAATGGTCACAAGTATATATATTTTCAAATATTAAATAAATATTCATCGATGTTGAAATATATTATACCTCTTTTTTATTATTGTTTGACTGTTGTGGCATTTTGGTATGATACGTTTTTAGGTATGATTTCTTATCCATTAATTGTTATATTATTGGACGATTGATGTTTTATAGTAATTATTCGTATGTTTAAGAAAATAATTAACTAAATTGAGAATACATAAAATCATGTAATTTTGGAGTATGAGTTCATTTATAAATTTAGGGTGACATTTGTAAATAGTTGTAATTTATAGTTTGTTCATAAATTAGTGGGTAAATTTTAGCAATATTATTATTTATGAATTTTCGGAGATTCTCATAAACAATAGAAAAGAGGACATATATTTTAATGTGAATTGGGAGTTTATAATTATTACGTATAATGTAAAGTAGAATTTAACAAATAATAATTTGAATTTGGGAAAGTTATATTATTTTATAGTGAATAATAATCCAACTGTTTTATAAGGATTATGGGAAAATGATATTGTTATTATTTAAATTAAATGTAATGAGTGATATTGTGAGGATGATAACAATAAAGATGTAATTTCAGAAGTTTTGGGAATTATTATTATTTTTAGATAAATACAAAATTAGGAATTTTGAGATTTAATGAAGGATATTATTGTTTTTGTAAATGTGATAAAGTGGTTGTGAATGATAATAAGACGATTTTGGGTAAATATTATTATTTTTACATAAAGTAAAAAAATGATAACGGTTGGACGTTACTTATTATTTCGATTTAATATTGATGTTTTGAACTATTTAAAGTAATATTTAGATAATGAAGGATTTTTGAAGTGTATTATCATTTTGAGAAATATTATTGCCTTGATATAACAGAATTAAATGTATTTCTATATTAAACAATAAAAAAATTATACTTTAGTTGACATAATAGTTGTGAGCAATAAGTGTGAGTACTATTTTGGGTTATTGTGAAATGTGTTAATTTTTGGTTAGAGTTAACATATACATTAGTTGTGTGCGATGGAAGCACATCAAGAATTCTTATGCGATGCTTTGTCGTTATTACCCTACAAAAGTTATGTAGTTTATTATGGTTCTGCTTTATAAACGACATTGGTGTTTAGTTATTAATATAGAATAGTTTGTATGTATTTGATAAGTTTGATGTTTCGATCACTAATATGGTAATCGGTACACATTTGATGAGTTTAATGTTATGTTACTTATAAGGAGTGATTAGTACACATTCTGTGGATTGATACTTGCATTCGTGCTATTGATATTATGTTACTAATAATGGGTGGTCAGTACATATATGACAGTATTTGTTGTTGTTTATTTATTTAATGTTTGAGGTTGACATTGAGATTATTCAATTTTCATGATGCTTAATGCTATGTGTTATTATTATTGTTACCCTATATTTATGATGACCAATTATGGTGGGATAGTAAAATGTTATATTTTTTACTTATATTGGTTTTATGGATGTGAGTGCTATATAGTGTTATGTGCTAACAAGTATTCAATGCTAGAGAAGAGTAGGAAACAAACCTGAATGATCCCGAAAGAATAGGTAGGCAGTCTTTTTCTATGCAATAACTACCATATCCCTTATGTTTGACAAACGTGTATAGGATAAGGCACATTCCAAACTAGTTGAACACCATTTTCCATTTTTGTTATATTTGCATATTTTTGTGTTTTTATGGAATCTCCAAGTTTATAGGAATGACAGGTGTAACAACATGCCCTTTGTAATACTTTGAATCAACGCCGAATGACAACATTTGACTCGAATACCACAAAAGACAGATTTTTGGGAAGATAAAATTGAACAAACATTATATTAAGGCATATTTATATGATCTCAAAGTGTGAATGATAATAATAGGAGAAACAATATATAAAAGACTACACTGGCAGAAGTAACTGATAAATAAATATCAATATAGACTATCAGAATACACCAAGTCTATATATATATGGAGTCCTGAATATGATATTTGGTACATCAAGTCTCATATATAAATATAGATCTGTCATGTACTACTACAATATATAGTATTTGTATGGATATCGACATCGACTCCATAAAATGCTCCAACTATCATGAAAGCGTATCCCTAAAAAAACCTGGCTCACAAACTTGTCAAATGAGTACCTAAGAGTTGTCATAACATAAACAGACAAAGACAAAAGCAGGTCAGACTTAAAGTTTGGTGTGAGGGATACTATCTCAAAATATTGTATGTCAAAACTATATACAAATAAACAGGAAACTAGTGAGGCATTGCTGGTCCTCCCCACAACCATGGCTCAGGGGTAATCTAAACTGTCCTAACACAATAAAGTAAATATATCCAAAATGGTGGGGAATCATACAATAACTTGTCCTGCTCTTATAACCAACAAGTCATCACAACTAATATAACATGACTACCATGTAACAATATACCATGATACAGGTAACCTAATATAAAACTAAAGGGGTAATACAGATTTTATAATATAAGTCTAATTCAAAATACCAAATAGTATTAGCTCACTAGTATAACATGCATAATCCTAAAACTAAATGGTTAACAGAGAATATAAATTGATACCCGACATTGCTAATGGGTGCAGTCCTCTATAGAAATCTAACATGATTCAATGATTCCCGTCGAGGGTCAAAGAAAGTAGAGTCAGTACTGAGTTATAGTATTAACCTTGAGCTACATCCTATCGATCAAACTTGTGTAAATCACACTATATCCATCATCAAGCATAAGTGATATTTGATCTACTCTAGATATCTGAAACTTTATGGGTCCTACCATGTCCCTCATTGAGAATAAGTGGAATCCAACCCACTTGTAGATCTCACTGTGTCTCTCATTTAATATAGAAGATATCCAACCCACTTATCGATCTCATATGTCCCTAATTGAGGTAGGTGATATATGATCCGCTTTAAATATCTGAAACCTATGTGGATCCCACCATTTCCTTCATCAAGCATAGGTGGTATATAGCCCAGTTATGGATCTCATCATGTCCCTCATCGAGCATAGATGATACCTGAAAAGGAGGCTATGCAGTAGGATCGTGTAATATGAAATTACGGAATAGTCTAGGTAGATAAAATAAGTAAAAGCAAGGAGACACCAGGATTTTATACTGCTTCGAACCTCTAGTCCTACGTCCAGTCCCTAAGCTTCACTTAGGAATTTCACTAACTAACACCCTCACTTAACCCGGAGGAATAGGTTTACAGCTTACCCGAACAACCGAACGGGATTTCTTGCCTCAAACACCGAAGAGGACTTCAACTCAATTACAAAAACAATATTCGACTTGTTGTGTTCTTATCAACACTACTGAGTCTAATGTAGTACAATATTCCTATAATCTTATCCTCGAGAGTATGCAATGTGTTTGTGAAGATTTAGGAAATGTGAATTGCTATGAATCAAAAGAATGTTAAAAACAAAACAGTGATTCAAGCAATAGATTTGTGAATGCTTTAAGAATTTCTAGATAATATGTTCAAGAAGATAGTAAGATTAAAGCAAGAGAATTTGGTGAATTGAAGATGTTAGAATTATGTATTTATACATGTAGAATAGGTGCATATGTTGGCTAAGGTTGCAGACAAGAGATGCTTCCATTTCCATTGGTGAATGGATGCAACTCTTGGGAGGAAGAAGGTGTCCATTCATAGAAAATTCGCAGGTTCAAATTCAGTCGACTGAACAGAGAATTCAGTCAACTGAAAACATGAAGTAAAATTTTCAAGAACAAATTCAGTCGACTGAGCATGGTGTCTCATTCTACTAAAACTGTACATGTTTGTATATGTGTAACAGGTTCAGTCGACTGGTCATCCCTATTCAGTCGACTGAACCACTAAGCTGTGCACAGTGAATGTGTATTAAGAAATGAAATTTATAACATGTATTCTAGTGTTTGTGCAAGACTCTTGAGGATAGATTTTAACAATAAATCTAAACTATGACCTATATAAAATTCATACATATGTTTATTCTTGATGTTCATCGTTCTTTCTTTATCTTTGCACATATCTCTTCCTTTTTGTTGAAGCACATTGTCATTGATCAAAATCTTAGCGTATCAACATTCTCCTCCTTCTTGATTGATGAAAATACTCATGTGTATAGAGATTATTTTCTCCCCCTGAGTATATGCACTATCTTTTCTACAAAAACAAGGTTAGTAACATAGATTTCTCCCCCTTTGTCATCGACAAAAAGCAAGTAAAAATCACAGAAGTATATTGTCAAAGCAATCACTGATATGTATGTTTATCGTTTAAGAATGTAGCATAGAATATAGCATAAAAATGTAGCATGAGAATAAAATATAGAATGTTGCATGAATGAATAAAACATAAAATGTAGCATGAATGAAACATAAAAGGCTATTTATACAAGCCTTTGATACTTCAAAGAATAAAAACCACAAAAGAGTTTATTCATCTTTGTCCCAATCATATGAGGCTTCTCTCCCTCCCCTTGGTTCGTGGATAACGGGTCCACCTGTGGGAGGTCTATAACTTCCTCCTTGACCACCACTCGCACCACTCGTGATGCTGCTTGTATGTTCTTCGGAAGATGTCCATGTGAAAGTAGGTGCAGGACGCTTACCGCATGATGTTGAAGCAGTAGTGGAAGTTGAGCATGAGATGGCATCCCATAATTTATTGAAGAATCCTTTAATTTTATCAAGTTTGTGATCTGCCTTCTTGAGGCGATTATCAAGAATTTGTTGATTTCTTGATAAAATTCCTAACGATAGATTGGTAGTAAAACTTGGCTCAATGATACGAATTTCATCTTCTTGGTCGAAGGGTTCTTCATGTGCAGCTGGTGGAGGTTGTTGCGCTTGTGGAGGTTGTTGTTATTCTTGATGCCTAGCTTCCCATTCGGCTAGAGATATAATGCGAGGAGGTCTATCCAGGAGTTGCATAAGGCTTATTGTCCGTTGGTTAATTTGATGGACCATTGTATTTTCGGACTCGGGTAATGGCGTATCAACATTGAGGAGAAGTCTCATGATATATTCTCCAAAATATATAGTTCGCATTTTTCCATTATTAAATGTGAGAAACTCATCAAGGATTAGTTGGAGCCAATTGACTTGAATATTGCCCCAAATAGCGTATAGAGCTCGATAATTGATTGGGTAGACAAGTTCATATGAACCCGTTCGTGGAGTAATAGTTCTCATAAGAGCTTTGTGAAGGATTCTAGCTCTAGGTCGTAGGGAAGTGGACTTAATATCTCTAATGTTAACATTATCATCCATAAATTGATGATATATGTTATCACGAATTTGTGGATTGAATTCTACCTCATCAAGCTTTCTCCCTACGTTAGGTGATCCTAAGATGTGTGCCATTCGATCTAAGGAGAACCAAACTTTCTTCCCACACACCATACTCCAAACACTATCATTTGGATTTCTTAGAGTTTGGTGACAAAGATTAAGATTTGCACAAAATAATTTGACCATGATATGGTTTATTGCATGGTCATTTCTTTTCAAATCCAAAAGAGAAGTTAAACCTGCCCGATCCATTAATGCTTGAATGTTGTATGTCTGAAGGCTTTGAAAATCAACGAAGGAGTGCTCGAAAATGCAAGAATTCTTCATTTTATTCCACCTTGTTACAGCTACGCCATCATAGAGCCATTGTGCAATTTGAGCATCAATTGGCTCGGAGGATGAAGAAGAAGAAGCTCTTGATCTTTTTGGGGCCATTTGTCGTGAGTTTTGAGAGTAATTTGTGAATTGTGGGCTAGGGTTTTGGAAAACAATGGGGAAGAGAGAACTTTTGGAAGGTAAAAAGTGGAGGTAAAATGGTAAAAATTGGTTGATAAAAGGGAAAAAGTTGCCTGGGAATTGGCTTTCAGTCGACTGAAAAAGTCTGTTTAGTCGACTGAATTTTTGGTCGAAATTTTCTGTGTTAAATTGAGTCGACTGAACAGAAATTTTAGTCGACTGAACTATTGTATATTTGTTTTCTGCCTAGTGTTCAATCGACTGAGCACGAAGGTTCAGTTGACTGAACCTTGAGTTTTTGGAATTCTAAAATTTTTTAAAATAAATTTCAATAAATGATTACAATAGTATAGATATACTATGATATAATAACATGATTTGGCCACCGAAATAATCATTTCTTTGGAGATGGACTATTTTTCTTTTTGCGTCCTTCATTCTCCATACAGTTTATATCCCATGAGTTTGGACTATACTGAGGAATCTTTGGTGACATCCAAGGATTCACGGGATCGGCTGGTGTACGGTATGACGAAGATGGAACATACGAACTAACTGGCCGAGGTAGAGGCTCAGTCACTTCGTTTTTCTTTGAGCCACAAAAACGTAAACCGAGTTTCTCTAGGAAGCTTAATCGTCTCGCCGTTACTTTTTGTTTGAAATATAATTCTTGTTGAAGATCTATTTGTTGTTGTTGAAAGTGATGAATCTCATCAATTTTTCTTTTCGTATCTGGTGAGATAAAAAGACAACGTTTAGCCTTCTTCGATTCCGGTGTGTATCCAGTTCGATAGTTGTCCCATTTATAGACTGGCTCATGCTTTGGTGTTGGAGTAGGAAGTTTTGGTGATGTAGGTGAGTTATCGATCGAAGAGGTGATGTTGATTGGGGAGTATGAGTTGTTTGAGGACATTTTTATATCTTTTCAATCTTATGCAAGTGAAAATGAGTTGTGAAAATGAAAATAAGTTAAACATGTATTTATAGTACTAACATTCTAAAAATATTGTGGTGATAATTTATCAAAGTTTTTAAACCAAACAAAAATTTAATGGTTAAAATAAATCATTTAGAAATGTATGGATTAGATAACCCTTATATTATTATTTATAATATATCATTATTTTGAAAATGCAAATTGAAAGTCATGGTTTTCTTTATTCAGTCGACTGAACAAATAGATTTAGTCGACTGAATTGTAAAAAAATTTGATAACTTTCTATAAAATCTCTTTAAAAGAGATTATTCCTAATTCTCATCGTAACTTTATAAAGGAGTTTTCTAATAAAGGTTTAGTAAATATAACGGCAATTTGATTTTCGGTAGAAATATGTTCTAAATTTATGATTCCTTTTTCGATATTGTCTCGTAGAAAATGATGACGAATGTCTATATGTTTTGTACGAGAGTGATTAACCGGATTTTTAGATCAATTTATTGTACTTGTATTATCGCAATATATTGTCGAGTTTGTTAAATTTATATTAAAATCCTTAAGTGTTTGTTGCATGTAGATAACTTGAGTACATGCTAAGGCGGCTGATATATATTCCGCTTCACACGTGGAAAGTGAAACACAATTTTGTTTCTTACTAAACCAAGATACAAGTGATTTTCCGATGAAATGGCACGTACCACTTGTACTTTTTCTATCTGTTCGAGATCCACAAAAATCAGCATCATTGAATGACACTAACTCAAATGGACACTCTTTTGGATAGAAAAGACCAAAATCTTTAGTATCATTAAGGTATCGCATAATTCGTTTTACCGCTCTTAAGTGTGATTCTTTAGGATTAGATTGAAAACATGCACATAAACATACACTTATCATTATGTCTGGTCTACTAGCGGTTAAGTAGAGTAAGGAACCTATCATACTTCTAAATAATTTTTGATCTATACTTTTGCCATTTTCATCTCGATCGAGATGAGTAGTGGTACTCACAGGAATAGGTTTAGCAGAAGTGTTCTCCATTCCGAAAGGTTTAATTAGATTAGGACAATATTTTTCTTGGTTTATTAAAATTCCATTTGTTAATTGTTTAATTTGAAGTCCGAGAAAATATGATAATTCTCCCATATGAGACATTTCGAATTCCTTAGTCATTATATTTGAAAATTCTTTACATAAATTTTCATTTGTCGAACCAAATATAATATCATCTACGTATACTTGAATTATTAAAATATCTTTAGTAGTATTTTTAATGAAAAGCGTTTGATCAACTTTTCCAATTTGAAATCCCGAGTTTAGTAAGTAACTTTGAAGTCTTTCATACCAAGCACGAGGTGCTTGTTTAAGACCATATAGTGCTTTCTTTAATTTATATACATGATCTGGATATTTTTCATGTATAAATAAGGGAGGTTGTTCTACGTATACATTTTCTTTTATAAAACCATTTAAAAATTCACTTTTAACATCCATTTGATAAAGTTTAAAATTGTTAAAACTTGCAAAAGCTAATAGAATACGTATTGCTTCAAGTCTAGCAACGGGAGCAAAAGTTTTTTCAAAATCAATACCTTCTTCTTGATTATATCCTTGTGCTACTAGTCTAGCTTTATTCCTAGTTTTATTACCTTGTTCATCTATTTTATTTTTGTAAACCCATTTTGTTCCTATAACAGATTGATTATCCCAACGGGCAACTAATTCCCAAACATCTTTACGTTCAAATTGATTTAATTCTTCTTGCATTGCAATAATCCAGTAATCGTCTGTTGATGCTTCTTTAGGATTTTTAGGTTCTATTTTAGAAATGAAGGCTACATGTCCCATTTGATTTAATTGATTTCTTGTCTTAACTCGAGAATTGATTTCACCTATTATGTTTTGAGTAGGATGATCTCGTAATATTCTTGGTGACGATCTTAGTTCATTATTACAATTTTCAAGATTTTTATCTTCTATATTTAAATTCTTCATCATCTTTTATACTTAATTCTTTGTTGAAATTCTCATCAAAAGATACATGTAAGGTTTCTTCGATTACGTTTGTTCGTTTATTAAATACTCGATATGCCTTACTTTGTTATGAATATCTTACAAAAATTCCTTCGTCGGCTTTTGGATCAAATTTACTTAGTTGATCTTTTGTATTTAAATAAAACATTTTGATCCAAATATTTGAAATAAAATATATTTGGCTTTTTGTTGTTGAATAGTTCATATGAAGTATTTTTAGTTAATGGTCTAATTGATATTCTATTCAATACATAACATGCAGTAGTTACGGCTTCTGTCCAAAAATGTTTTGGTAGAAAACTTCCATTTAATAATGTCCTAGCGCATTCTTGTAATGTTCTATTCTTTCTTTCTACAACTCCATTTTGTTGAGGAGTTCTAGGAAATGAAAAATTATGATTTATTCCTTTCTTTTTACAGAATGTTTCAAAAGCTTCATTTTCGAATTCTCCTCCATGATCACTTCGTATATTTTTAACTTCAAATCTTTAGTGTATTGAATTCTTTTGACAAATGTTTTAAAATGCTCAAAAGTATCACTTTTATTTTTTATAAAAATAGTCCATGTATATCTTGAGAAATCATCAACTATTACAAACACGTATCGATTATGATTAATGGATTAAACTTGTGTTGGTCCAAATAAATCCATATGTAGTAATTCTAATGGTTGTAAAGTCGAAATATTTTTCTTGGATTTGAAAGATGATTTCGTTAATTTTCCTATTTGACAATCATCACAAAGATTTTTTATTTTAAAGTTTATCTTGGGTAAACCTCTTACTAATTCATTTTTGGAAAGTTTTCTAATAGTTTTAAAATTTATATGACAAAATCTTTTATTCCATAACCAAGGATCATTATCTTTGGCTAGTAAACACATACTTGTGTTATGATTAATATTCGTATTTAGAACGTAAATATTTGACGCAGCGGATAATGACAAAACGATATAGATCGATGAAAGTAGCAATCGGTGGATTGATGAATACTGAAATGCCCAAATTCGTTGATCCGAAGATACCCAATTCTAGCTATCCTCGTCACGTTGATCGCGCACGATACTGTGAAAGAAAATCTTCAATTCTTCAAGCGTTGATCAAGCGCACTTGATTCCGCGAATCGGCTTCAACAATTGTTGATTCGAGCGCACTCGAATAACCGAAAGTGGAGATAGGAGATTACACTCAACTACCAATTTAGATGAAAGCACACAGCAATCAAACAAGAATTTTATTCAAAAATCAACTTCCAAAAAGTTATAACACACTCCCTATTTATAGCATTTTTGACCCAGACCCTTAAGTCGTTGCCGACCTAGTTCCCCACGACTCACGACTCATCCTTAGGTCGTACGCGACCTAACACATCACATACATACACGACTCAAAGCAATTACATCACAATAGCCTTCGGCCGACTCAACACTTGAACGACTTAAGGAAACACACAAATATACAACACCTAGGTCGTATTCGACCTAACGACTTACGACTCAAAGAAAAACAAATTACAACACACGACTTAACTAGGTCGTTGCCGACCTAACAGATACTACACGCCTCAATTACAACACAATCACATATATACAGCAACTCAATCAACCCAACTCGTCCAGTACACGACTTACGACTTATCAAATAGTCGATTCAACCTGTTACAATACATTCGACTCATCACAACATTCAGCCGACTTATCTTTACGCCGACCTACGACTCAAGAACAAAACGACTCAATACAGTACGACTTGCGAATGACAATATATTACATCACTTACGACTTACTCTAAGTCGTTGCCGACCTAACCTTCTTCCGTAGGTCGTAACTCTTTAGTTCGAAACCCTTTAGGTCGTAGCTCCTTTCCCCTTGCTTTGTTAAGTCGTAGCTGACTTAAGCATTTATGTCGCAGCCGACTTAAGCTTTTAAGTCGCAGCCGACTTAAGTCTTCACTACAACAATGCGGCAGATCACTAGGTCCTTGGCTTTTAACTTGCAGCTCCTCCTCACGTGACTCCTTAGGTCGGGGTTGACCTTCATTAACTCGTGAACGACCTATGCCTTGTGCTTCCGTAGGTTGTGCTGCATCATCCTCCCTTGGTTGAGAAAAATTCGTCCTCGAATTTGCAAATTCTTCCACATCAGACTGTTCATCTCCATAATATGGCAAAATGTGCTTAACATTGAACACGTCAGAAGTGTACACATCCTCCGGCAGCATCAACTTATAAGCATTTTCATTGATCCGTTTCACAACTTCTACAGGACCAATTTTTCTAGCTTTCAACTTGTATAAGCGCCTACTGGAAAACGATCCTTGGTTAACACCGCGTAAACCAAATCACCTTCGTTAAATTCAACACTTCTTCGTTTCAGATCTGCAGATCGTTTATACTTCTCATTTGCCTTTTCCAATCGCTCATGAACGATTTTATGACATTCAGTCAATCCATCAACAAAATCTACAGCTTGTTTAACCGTCCCCTTCGGTTGTGGTACTACTGCTAAATCCAACGGTCCCCTTGGTAAATTTGAATATACAATCTGAAATGGACTGAATCCCGTACTACGATTCATTGCATGATTATAAACAAACTCTGCTTGGCATAACTTCATGTCCCAACTCTTCAGATTGTCCTTCACAAGACATCGCAACAAATTTCCCAACGATCTGTTAACAACTTCGGTCTGTCCGTCTGTCTGCGGATGATAAGCGCTACTAAATTTCAG
The DNA here is from genome assembly GCA_030765085.1 of Allium cepa. NCBI lineage: Eukaryota > Viridiplantae > Streptophyta > Magnoliopsida > Asparagales > Amaryllidaceae > Allium > Allium cepa. Next base: position 596,968,619 of record CM060941.1, on the reverse strand, counting down.
CTTCGTTCCAACAATCTTCCACAAACTTAGCCAAAGATGACTCAGAAATCTGGTATCCCTGTCAAAACCAATAGACTCCGGCAACCCATGTAAATGATAGATTTCTTCAAAGAACAACTGAGCAACATGAACAGCATTCGCCGTCTTCTTAGAAGCAATAAAATGTGTCATTTTCGAAAATATGTCCACCACAACAAATATAGAATCATTCCCCCTTTGAGCTCGAGGTAAACCCAAAACAAAATCCATACTGATATCAACCCATGGTTTGGTAGGTACTGGTAACGGCATATATAATCCTGCATTCGTCGATGTTCGCTTCGCAACCTGACAGATATGACATCTCTCTACAAACCTTTCAACCTCTTTCCTCATTGACGGCCAAAAGTAAGATTGTGAAATTAACTGTAAAGTGCGATCCCATCCAACATGTCCTTCTTCATGTAACTCTTTGATAATCTTCATTCTCAAACTACCTCCTGGTATGCACAATTGATTTCCCTTGAACAGGAACCCATCGACCAACAAGAATTCATCAGTTCCCCCGTCCTTGACTTTCTCAACAAATTTCATAAAGTAAGGATCTTCTTCAAGCAATTCTGGTAATAGTTCAAACCCTGTCACTTCAACTTTCATTGTCGTCAACAAATGATTTCTCCTGCTCAATGCATCAGCTACACGATTCGTCACCCCTGATTTGTGTTTAACAACAAAAGTAAACTGTTGTAAATACGCGATCCATGAAGCGTGCCTAGCTGAAATTTTATCCTGCCCTTGCAAATGCTTCAAAGCTTCATGATCCGTATAAAGAACAAACTCCTTATGAAACAGATAATGTCTCCAATGCTTCACTGCTTGAACAGTTGCGTAAAACTCAACATCATAAGTGCTATATCTCAACTTAGTTCCTGATAACTTCTCACTGAAATAAGCAACTGGTCTTCCTTTCTGACTCAAAATCCACAAACCCCAACCTTTGACGCATCAGTATGTAACTCAAACAACAACTGAAAATCCGGTAAAACTAGAATTGGTGCTGTCGTCAATAGTGTCTTGATCCTCTCAAAAGCAACCCCTGCTTGCTCTGACCACTCAAACTTCTTTCCTTTCATGCAATCGGTTATAGGTGCCATCACACTACTAAAATCTGGAATGAATCTTCGATAGAAAGATACCAATCCATGAAAACTCCTCACTTCAGTAATCGTCTTGGGCTGTGGCCAACTCCTGACAGCTTCTACTTTACTTTCATCCACTTGAATTCCTTCTTTCGATAGAACATATCCCAGAAATAAAACACTATCCGTCATAAACACACACTTCTTTGTTGCAGCATAAAATTTCTCCAGTCGTAGGATCAACAGTACTTCACGCAAATGCTGGACATGCTTTTCCATACTTCCACTGCAGATCAAAATTTCATCAAAGTAAACTACCACAAACTTCCCAATGTATGGTCTGAAAATCTGGTTCATCACTCTCATAAAAGTACTCGGTGCATTTGATAAACCAAACGGCATAACCAACCATTCGTATAAACCTTCCCTGGTTTTGAAAGCAGTCTTCCATTCATCACCTGGTCTAATACGAATTTGATGGTATCTACTCTTCAAACCAATCTTTGAAAACACAACAGCTCCACTCAACTGGTCAATCAAATCATCGAACCTTGGTATAGGAAACCTGTATCTCACAGTGATCTTGTTTAGAGCCCGACTGTCCGTACAAATTCTCCACGAACCATCCTTCTTCGGCACCAATAAGGCTGGCACTGCACAAGGACTCAAGCTCTCCTGAACAAGCCCATGTTCTAACAACTCTTCCACTTGCCTTCGCAACTCCTCATGTTCCTTTGGACTCATTCGGTAATGTGGCCTGTGTGGTAAAACTACTCCTGGCACAAGATCAATCTGATGTTGAATATCCCGCAATGGTGGTAACTCCGTTGGCAATTCTTTAGGAAACACATCTCTGAATTCTTCCAATACCGGCTTTACTTCCTCTGGAACTTCTACCGATTCAGTAGCTTCACGTCCAATCAACAAAAACATTTCTGGACTTTCCGCTACTTCTTCAATAAATTCTTTCAAGGTCAATAAAGCCTTCAGCTCCTCAATCTCTTCAGATTTACTCTCTTCCTGTTGTCTCTTCTTTGGAACCAAAATGATTTTGACACCTTCAAACATAAAACTGTAGCTATTGGTCCGACCGTCATGCTGCATTGCTCGATCATACTGCCATGGTCTTCCCAAAAGTAAATGACAAACATCCATTTCCACAACATCACACCAAATCTCGTCTTTATATTTCTTCCCAATAGAAAATGAAACTCGAACTCGCCTGTCCACCTTCACTTCTCCTCCTTTTCTCAACCATGCTAACTTGTAAGGATTTGGATGCTTCTCCGTTTTCAGCTTCAACTTTCTTACGGCTTCAGTAGAAAGAATATTGTCACAACTTCCTGCATCAATCACAAACTTACAAACTTTTCCCAGAATAGTGCATGTAGATTGAAAAATGATACTCCTCAACCAACTAGCCTCTTCTTCTTGCTTCGGTATTAAACAAGACCTCCTCATCAGTAGGTTACATCCTTCATCTCCTAACGCAATATCCTGTTCATCCTCCTCAACTGGACTAGAATAACCTTCATCAACATCCTCACCTTCAACTTCAACCATCATAGTTCGCTTCTTCGGCTTCGGACATTCATTACTCTTGTGACCCACTTCCTGGCAATTGTAACACTTGAAACTGTTGTTAACCTTCGTCTTCGCAACTTCATTCACAACTGGTTTGCTGATAGATTTAGGAACATTAGAGCTTCCACTAACTCCCTTCACTTGATTGTTGGAATTAGTAAACACACCACCTCCACACCTTCCCTGCTTCTTCCAAGCCAACGCTTTCTGATGTGCTTTTGCTACAGATCTAGGATCAAACATATTCACCATATCTTGAATCTGTATCCTCAATCCTCCAACAAATCTAGCAGTCAGTTGTTCCTCTGTCTCCATAATGTCATTTCGAGCAATCAGTTGATAAAATTCATCAGCATAATCATTAACAGTCTTCGTCCCCTGTCTTAGATTCTGCAACCTCTGGTACATGAGTGATTGATAGTTATAAGGTAAAAATGTAGCCTTCATCATCTTCTTCATCTTCTCTTATGATTCAATCTTCGACTTCCCCATCCGTTCTCGTATAAGTTTGGTTTGCAGCCACCATGCCAAAGCTCTCCCCCTCAACCTAGTAGCAACCATCTTCACTCTTCTATGCTCAGGAACTTCTTTAAAGTCAAAAATCTCTTCAACATTAGACAACCAATCTAGGAATTCTTCAGCTACGATTCCTCCCTTGAACTCTGGAATTTTCATCTTCAAACCCGACTCCCATCGACGATCATCATCTACATCTCGATATGAATTTCGAACTTGGTCTCGATCTTGATAATGAATGCTAGCTCTATCACCCTCTTCATCAAAATCAAATGTACGTCCATATCAATCTCGACCATCAACATTCCTTCGATCACGCATGTCTCTTCTACTATGTCTCTCTTCATCTCTATATGGCTCATCTTCATACTCACGTGGAGTTCTTCTCTCTTCATGTCCATAGTCATGGTGATCTCTCCTCGATGAAATTGATGTTTCTCTTCTCTCTCTAAAAGATTGCGGTGATACCCTTCTCGCTTCCGTAATCGATGGCGAAACTCGGTTTCCTCCATGGTTCGAGATTGGTGATCTCCTCCTTTAATTTTGATTCAAATCATCCATCAACTTCTCTAACTTTCCAATGCCTTCATCAAATTTCTCATTAATGCGTTGTTCCATTTGCTCGGCTTCTTCTCTTCTATACAACGCTTCAACATTTTGATGACGATTAGCTCTCCTTGGCGGCATGATTGAACTTCACAACACTTCAAAAATCTTCAACACAAGTCAAAAAAACACGGCCCCAACTCAACTTGGCTCGGCCTCAATCACTTCAACACAAATCAAACTCAAACAACTTCCACACTTTGATCCAAAATGGAATGGATCAAAAGTTCTCCTCTTGTTGCAACTTCCAGACGAACTCGATGAGCACCAAACTTCAAACTCCTTGGCTCCAAGACTCGTCTTAGCTATGATTGGCTAAGTCAAGCTCTGATACCAAAAACTGACACAGTGGATAATGACAAAACGATATAGATCGATGAAAGTAGCAATCGGTGGATTGATGAATACTGAAATGCCCAAATTTGTTGATCCGAAGATACCGAATTCTAGCTATCCTCGTCACGTTGATCGCGCACGATACCGTGAAAGAAGATCTCCAATTCTTCAAGCGTTGATCAAGCGCACTTGATTCCGCGAATCGGCTTCAACAATCATTGATTCGAGCGCACTCGAATAACCGAAAGTGGAGATAGGAGATTACAGTCAACTACCAATTTAGATGAAAGCACACAACAATCAAACAAGAATTTTATTCAAAAATCAACTTCCAAAAAGTTACAACACACTCCCTATTTATAGCATTTTTGACCCAGACCCTTAAGTCGTTGCCGACCTAGTTCCCCACGACTCACGGCTCATCCTTAGGTCGTACGCGACCTAACACATCACATACATACACGACTCAAAGCAATTACATCACAACAACCTTCGACCGACTCAACACTTGAACGACTTAAGGAAACACACAAATATACAACACCTAGGTCGTATTCGACCTAACGACTTACGACTCAAAGAAAAACAAATTACAACACACGACTTAACTAGGTCGTTGCTGACCTAACAGATACTACACGCCTCAATTACAACACAATCACATATATACAGCGACTCAATCAACCCAACTCGTCCAGTACACGACTTACGACTTATCAAATAGTCGACTCAACCTGTTACAATACATTCGACTCATCACAACATTCATCCGACTTATCTTTACGCCGACCTACGACTCAAGAACATAACGACTCAATACAGAACGACTTGCGAATGACAATATATTACATCACTTACGACTTACTCTAGGTCGTTGTCGACCTAACCTTCTTCCGTAGGTCGTAACTCTTTAGTTCGAAACCCTTTAGGTCGTAGCTCCTTTCCCCTTGCTTTTTTAAGTCGTATCCGACTTAAGCTTTTAAGTCGCAGCCGACTTAAGTCTTCACTACAACAATGCGGCAGATCACTAGGTCCTTGGCTTTTAACTCGCAGCTCCTCCACACGTGACTCCTTAGGTCGGGTCGACCTTCATTAACTTGTGAACGATCTATGCCTTGTGCTTCCGTAGGTCGTGCTGCATCAATATTCCTATCTCTTTTTCTTTAAAAAACAAGATTTTGGTTTTGATCAAAAATACTACAATTATTTTCCGAAAAGTTATTTTAAAGCCTTTGTCACAAAGTTGACTTATGCTAAGTAGATTATGTTTTAGATTTTCAACTAATGAAACATTTGTTATAAAAGGTAAATTTGATATACCGTAATTGCTCACATATCCTTTGCCAATGATATAGCCTTTTGAATTGTCTCCGAAGGTAACCGAGCCATCATCAAAGTATGTGATGTTTGTAAGCATATATTAGTCTCCGGTCATGTGTTTTGAGAAACCACTGTCTAGTATCCATTTCTTCCTTTTAAGTGGGACCTGAAAATAAGTACAAAATTATTGGTACCCACTTTTTAATAGGGTCCAAAAAAGTTAGAGCTTAGGAAGCCAAACCCAATTTTGTTAAGTATCCTTTTTATAAATATAGTTTTTATTATAGTGAACACTATTCATAAATGTTTTAATATATTTATTCCTAATTAAAATATTGTTAGTCTTTGGAACCCAAATTTTGATTATCTTGGTTTTTATTTTTGTTTTAATAGGTTCTCTTAATAATATTTGTTGTTTTGATTCAATATTCCTCTTGAAGTTTGTATTTTTCTTTTAGAAATTTTTGACTTCTTTTTATATCCTAATCCATGTTTTTTTGAATAAGATTGAGAATTTTCTAAAATCTTTGATAAATTTTCTCTTCTTTTGTTAAAGTTAGAAATATTTTTAGTGATACTATCTAGTCTAGCTTGAAGACTATTATTTTCTAACTCAACTTGTCTAATCTTAGTTTTTAACTCATGATTTTCAGAAACAATTATATCATTCTTTATCTTTTGAGTTTCAATTTGTTGACTTAAAAGTGATAATTGAATTTCCGAATTTGAATGAGATTCTTGAACTTTTTCAAGTTCTTCTTCTAAAATTTTCTTTTTATCTTTTAACATATCCCTTTCAAATTCAGCTTTGTTTTGATTTTCACGAGTTTCTATGAGCTTCTTTTTAAGAGTTTCTATTGTGTTCAAAAGTTCAGTGTTTACTTCAATTAAATCATCGAAAGTTAAATTACTTACATCAGATTCTTGAGCCATGAAGCATACATTTGCCTGTTCATTGTCGCTATCATTTTCACTTTCGGATGAAGATGAATCCGAATCATCCCATGTTACAGAGAACGCCTTCTTTTTGAATTTCTCTCTCTTGTGTTTGTTGTTGAGAGATTTTTGATTCTCCTTCTTTTGCTTTAGACAATCCTTGTGCATGTGACCTTTCTTGTGACAGTTGAAACATTCTATATTCGAGGATGTAGGTTTGTTCATGAAATTCTTATTGAATCCTTTTTTGTTTCCTTTTCTATATCTTAAGAATTTCTTGAAATTTTTGGCTATGAATGCTAAATCCTCATCTTCATACTTTGATTCTTCCTTTTCCGCATGAAAAGCAACATTCTTTCTTTCTTGAGCTTGATCTTTCTTAGCTTGCATATTTACTTCATATGACATAAAATTTCCAACCAATTCCTCTGGTTTCATTGTAGTTAGATCATTTGCTTCCTAGATTGCTAGTACTTTTCTCTCCCATTCATCAATGAGTGAATTTAGAACTTTAGACACAATGTCAAAATCCGTGTATTTTTTTCCTAGTCCGATTAAAGCATGATGAATGTCTTGAAATCTTGAGTACATGTCATTGATGGATTCATTTTGTCGCATTCTAAAGTTTTGGAATTGATTCTTCAGCATGGATATCTTTGTTTGTTTAACCTTGTTTGTGCCTTCATGTATGACTTTAAGTGTTTCCCAAATTTGATATGTAGTAGTACATATGCTAACACGGTTGAATTCGTTTCTATCCAGGGAGAAAAATAGCATATTCATAGCTTTGGCATTTGCATTAGCTTCATTCTTTTGAATTTTTGTCCATGTAGGATAATCGGTTGTTGGTACAATGAACTCTGCTTGAGTAGCATTCCAGGCTTTGAAACTTGTTGCTTGCATATAAATTCTCATCCTTGTAGCCCAATAGTTATAGTTTAGTCCATTGAATAGAGGAGGTCTTTGGGTAGATTGTCCTTCCGCAAATGTAGAACTATAGGCAGATGTTGTGCTTGTACTTGCGTTATTTTCCATATTAGCAATATGTCTAATAACGGTGTAATGGTTATATGACAACCTTGCTCTGATACCAATTGAAAAGGAGGCTATGCAGTAGGATCGTGTAATATGGAATAACGGAATAGTCTAGGTAGATAAAATAAGTAAAAGCAAGGAGACACCAGGATTTTATACTGGTTCGGACCTCTAGTCGTACGTCCAGTCCCTAAGCTTCACTTAGGAATTTCACTAACTAACACCCTCACTTAACCTGGAGGAATAGGTTTACAGCTTACCCGAACAACCGAACGGGATTTCTTGCCTCAAACACCGAAGAGGACTTCAACTCAATTACAAAAACAATATTCGACTTGTTGTGTTCTTATCAATACTAATGAGTCTAATATATTACAATATTCCTATAATCTTATCCTCGAGAGTATGCAATGTGTTTGTGAAGATTTAGGAAATGTGAATTGCTATGTATCAAAAGAATGTTAAAAACAAAACAATGGTTCAAACAATAGATTTGTGAGTGCTTTGAGAATTTCTAGATAATATTTTCAAGAAGATAGTAAGATTAAAGCAAGAGAATTCGGTGAATTGAAGATGTTAGAATTATGTATTTATACATATAGAAGAGGTGCATCTGTTGGCTAAGGTTTGCAGACAAGAGATGCTTCCATTTCCATTGGTGAATGGTTGCAACTCTTGGGAGGAAGAAGGTGTCCATTCATAGAAAATTCGCAAGTTCAAATTCAGTCGACTGAACAAAGAATTCAGCCAATTGAAAACATGAAGTAAAATTTTCAGGAACAAATTCAGTCGACTGAGCAGGGTGTTTCAGTCGACTGAAATTGTACATGTTTGTATATGTGTAACAGGTTTAGTCGACTTGTCATCCCTGTTCAGTCGACTAAACCATTAAGCTGTGCATAGTGAATGTGTATTAAGAAATGAAATTTATAACATGTGTTCTAGTGTTTGTGCAAGCCTCTTGAGGATAGATTTTAACAATAAATCTAAACTAAGACCTATATAAAAATCATACATATGTTTATTCTTGGTCTTCATCGTTCTTTCTTTAGCTTTGCACATATTTCTTCCTTTTTGTTGAAACACATTGTCATTGATCAAAATCTTAGCGTATCAACAATACCTAACCCACTTGTCGATCTCGCTATGTCCCTCATCGAGTATATGTGATATATATTAAGTATAAAGTCACATAATGAAATGTATCTACCACAAACGAAGGTCGATCTAACATCATCGTCTGTCTATGCGTATGGTCACTATTGAAAGAATAATACTATGTGCGTCAGCTAATATAAGGCCAATACAATTTACGATTACTTATATAAGACCGATACTGTGTCCTGCCACTAATATAAAGCTGATACCATCAAACAAAGCATATCTACCCCAAAGTCAAAGCCAAGAGGCATGTTCTAAATCCGCTTTGTCGCATATGCTCACCAGATGTGATGGTGCAACAAACCATAGCATTGATATCGTATCTGATCATTATTGATCACACGCGTATCACTATACATTGCATCTGAATCTCAATCTTCGCCTTACATTCCACTTTCCCGAGTAGCCTAGAGTATTCCTGAAGTCAAACCAAAGCCCTATGCCAACTCATGTCTAGAATTGGGAGAAAATCCCCCATTAATGCTCCATACCCAGGGCGCCACTACCTGGAACCAGTCCCATATAACCATAACGAAAAATCAACCATTTCACACCATTAAGAAATTCATATAAATCATAATATCCTTTTCAACGAAGTGCACCTTACTAAAGAAATTAATCTTAAATCATATGGTTTATGTTTATTCTAATCATGCCTCTCCATTTTATTTTATGATGGTCTTAAACTTATTTTATAAAATAGTATACTTGCCTATCAATCATGCTAAAGCTTAATATCACTTAATCCTTTTACTAAAATTAAGTTTAGCTATAAACAAGGCCAAATAAACATCAAAGCCATTTTAAAATAAGTTTAACTTGTTAAACCATTAATCAAGCCTATTAGCTTATTTTTAAAAGGTCGTGTTTTTAACTTTGATTAGTAATAAAATATATAATAATATTTTTGTCACTCATATAACAACAAATTAGAGTGTATTTAATTTATAATTATGTTATAAATTAATATCATCCATATCTAACTATATTCAACACAAATAAAACACAATATATATGCATGTTTATATGTGTATATATATATGTATACATGCATGCATATATATACATATGTATGCATGTATGTACATATGGATGTATGTGTGTGTGTATGTGTGCGTGGGTGTGAGGATTTATACTTTAATATAAATTCAGACTTATAATTCCACTCGCCTAAACTGCAAATTCATAAGTGTCTGAATCCAGTTCGAGCCCATAGTATGTTAAAATAATCTCACTACGAGTGCAACGACGAAGACTGTGTCTCGATTGGATCTCGTATGAAGAAATATGAATCAAATGAAATGACATAATCGATTTATTAATTAATTATAATTAACAATAATTACCTATATCTCCTTACCTCTTATGTCTCAAATGCCCACTGATACTCCCCACATCTAAATACCCATTTCATTGCACTTCTCTCTTTGAATTCTCCACCTGCACACCACAAATCGACGCACCCATGGCTCTTATGCACATGATATCAACTCAAGCTCCTCCTTGTAGTCACAACCAACTAATTCCCAATTCGCCCTTATAATATCACGAATGTCTAGAGATGGCCGAAGTTCGAGCAGTTGTCACTGGAAGGTGCTTGCCACCAAGAAAAAAATAATGGCACTTGTATTTCTCCTAACTCTTCCGCCATCATTACTAACTCTCAACCCTAGTTAACGGCCATGAAATGTCGATTTTGCCAAGCATCGCCACACCCTCCTACAGTACCATAGATGTGAACTCCTCCTCTCCTCATGTCCAATGAATTTGGTGTCATCGTCAATCGTGGACTGTAGCTCTCTAAATCAAGGAAAACCTTATGACCCTCTTTTTGGACCCGTTAAGAAAAAATGAGAGGAGAAAGAAGAGTAAGACATAAATTGTCTCTACCTGTGTGGAAACAAACACACACACTCATATATGTCTCTGTGTGTGTGTGCGCGGGTGTGTGTGTGTGTGTTATTTGATTTCTCAAGTAAATCACCGCACTTAATGAGCCTGTACGATCACATAAGACATTGGATCATCATGAAACTCATCGACGCACATCATCTTATTTTTTGATTTCAATGGTATAAATTTCGTCACCATCTAAAGCAACACTCTGGGATGATAATATCATGCATTTCAAGGTCATTTTGGCTATTGGACAGCCCGATTCAAAAATTCGTCAATCTTACATCTCTCCAAGAACACAAGCTATATACCAATATCCTACTACACCCAACTACACATGTATTTTTATAAAATATATGCAACAATACGTAAACCATACAAAATGCTATAACTCCAAGTATAGCGATATTTATACTCATTTTGATTCGCAACGTCAGTCCGGACTAAATGGAAGTGCCTTGAATCCTAATTCGATTATATGCGAAAATTTGGACCTACAATTCATTAATGGTTAGAATTTTAAATTAATCATTTAAACATCCAGTCGCTAAAATGTAGGTTGTTACAACAGGTGAGGAACGGAAGGTTGTATCCGCATGTCGTCTTCTCGAACATGCTTATGTTGTGGTACTAATGTATAGTTTATAAAGTGAATAGTTGATTTATCTAATCATGGATATTTGCAACAATAGATATTTCTTTTTATATTAACTCTTGTCTGGCATACGTTTGTTTTTAAATTATCTTATGCTATGAGATTATCTTCATACTTATTTTTGGTATTTAATCTATCTATCAATTGAGTCATTGTCTTCATTGCTTGAAATTAATAACCAGAATTAATTTTAAACATTGAAAATGGTGGACCATTTCAAGAAGGATGTAGTTAAAAGTGATAAGCGAACTGCACTAGTATTTTATACCATGCTAATACTTAAACAAGTCAATGTACATGTGTACTGCCAATACAGACAAATAAACAAAACTATCTTCACATAATGAGCATAAATGTGAACCCACTTAAACATACCTTTATCATTCAGTTTAGGGAGTTCCTAGGGTATATTATAAGCTAGTGGAATCGAAACTAAGTCATAAAAGATGCATGCCATGGTCAAAATTAAAGTTCCAAAGAAGGTGAATAATGTAATGAGTTTGGCATGGAAAGTAACACTGTTAAGTAGGTTCGTTTCAAAAGTCAAAAATAAGTGCATCTTGTTCTTTGATCAAATAAACAAGGGAAGACTTTTCAAATGGACCATGGAATGCATTGCTACGTTTCAAGCATCTAGTATACATCGCTAGAAAGCATTTGTTTGGTGCCGAGCTGCATTATATCTTAATAAAGCAACTGGCTTATATTATCAAGTTAATAGCTATAATGTTGCATTTTTATTATCAAGCCTATGTTACCAAGGGTTTGAAAAATCAACTACTAATGCAAATTCGGCACAAACTAGAAAGTTCAAGTCGCCTAATAAATTGGGAAATTGGGCTTAACTAATATGACATTTCATATTGTCCGACAAATGCAATAAAAGGACGAGCCATAGTTGACTTCGCTACTGAATGCATGCATCCAGCCAAGCAAACAAAATTAAAAAGAATAAAAAATCCTCAACAATGGCAACTCTATGTAGATGGAGAATCAAATGAATAGGGTGTAGGTATTATGATGTACCGATCAGATGTGATGAACAAAAGTTGTATAAAGTAGGCCAACTTGGTTTGAAATCCACTAACAACATGGTCGAGTATGAATCGCTCATCGCTTGGTTAAAAATGATGCATATAATAAATGCAGCACTTATCCTAATTTACAGTGACTCGAACTAAATCAAGTGTAGGCAAGTTACTAGTAAAGGAACCGACCCTTGCTAAATATATTGAGTTATCAAAAAACCCTACTGAGTTAGTTCAAGTAGTTTGATATCGAGAAAATCGTAATAGTATAGAACTATTAAGCTGATTCCCTAGCCAAAATAGTCAGGGCTAAACCTACACAAGAAATAAAGGTAGTGCCAACATGACACTTTTCTAAACCACGCATCGATCAAAACAAACAAATCCAAGTCCTAAGCATGCTTAATGCGCTAGAGGTCAAACAAAAGGGATCAAAATGAAAGTTTTCCTACATAGGAAACTGCACCTATGTTGCTTGTGTAGGAGGACATGGTAGAAACTTGGATGACACAAATCAAGTGTGTAGAATACAATGGTTTATGATTATTTTTTGTTAAATGTGTTTGTTATAGTACCATTGTAATTTCACAGAATTGAATAAATATTTGCTTAATGAAATAATTGAATCATAATTCTATTTGAACAAGTATTTTATTCAAACAAAATATTTATTTCAAATTCAAATTGTACACATTTAACTTCCTCTATATTTACATTTTCAAGTACAATACAACTTTCACTATTACTCTTATATATATAACATTTCTATACACTCTCAGATACAATATCAACTCACACTCGATCTTAATTTGCTATCTCCTTGCACCAGCCTTTGTCCATTCGTCCACTATACCTTTCAAATAAATATCACAATAAAATAGATAAAAAACCAAAATTGTGAAAATAAAATTATAATTGTGATTTAATATGGCCTCAGCTATTTGGGTTGTTTGTTTCCATATTTTAGACAGGGACAAATATATATATGTGCATGGATAACTTGTGATATGCATAGTGTATCACTGTGAATATCACAAGGCCGAGCAACGATTAAATCTTATGGACAGTTATAAAGGTCAAACCCAAAAGCTCTACACAGTGCAAGTGTACAAAAGGTCAAGTCAACCATGTTTCAGACTCAACTCAAGTGTACTTATTAAATCAACATATACAAATATACACATATGTATATACATGTATATATGTACATAGTGAAAAACATGCATATGTAAAACAAAGGTAAAACACTTAGGATCGGCACCCAGATAACAAACGATGCAACAAGATGGAACTCAAGTTCAGACAACATAACCAGAAGCTACCATACATACATGTACATATATACACATACATGTGTATATGTATATATATACTTGAGATAATAGTGGAGTGCAACTCGCGTGCTAGGAATGCTAGGAAAGATCAACAAACCAAAAATAAAGGAGTACAAAGCATCAGAAATTTCATACAATGTACATACATATGTATGTATATACATGAAAATCAGTGCATATGTACAAGAGGAAAGACAAGCATACATAAGGGCCGTGCAATAATGGATGTGCAGGGTTAATAACAAAAGAAAAGCAACACACATACAAACATGACATAACCAGGGTCGAGAATACATGTAAAAAGCAAGATCTGGTTGGTTAAGTGCATAACCTGGTCCAGTCAAGGTGTGCATCATCGGTTTTAGATACAATCATACATTTATTCATTACAAACTCCAAACAACTGGACTGCACTCAGGCATATAACAATGCCCTCAGTACACAAGATTGTGTAAAGATAGGCTCAGAAATTCACCAGCAAGAAACTTAAGCGAAAAGTTTGGATTCATCTTTTTAGAATTCGAAATTAATGTGATCAGAAAGTTCAAGCATCAACATAGAAAATTTGGTCAAATCTCGAAATATGCAGTAGTTTTGAACATGTTGACCAGGGAAATATATTAGGAATATATATATATATATATATATAGAATATTCGAATATATGAATACACAAAAGAATCTTATATTATTAAAATAGAACAAGTCAAAAATTAAAAACCATCATTCATCAGGAAATTGAATGCGTAAAGATAGCAAATGAAAAATTCAAAATCAAGAATATATACAAATTGTAAGAAACTAATTCTTATATAAAGATCCCAAATCATCATCGACAAGTAGCAAGTCGAGTTCGAATACAAAATTCAAAAGGAAATGCTATCCCGCATTTTGGCAAGGCCGTGATACTGTAGATTCGGTTAAGAACGATTGGTTACCAGCCTTAAGAATCAGCTATATGCAGTATTATGGACAATGGTCGAACAGATTTGGACCGGGTCCCAATCAAGGTGTAATCGATATGAAGCAACAACGAAGACATTATAAGGCTTATCTTTCAAATTCCAAGCCAATCAGAGTTCATATGCTGGAGTTATGGACAAATGGAGAATTTATGTGGATCGATTAGAACGATCCATGAAACAGCGTAAATCGACGAAGAGTGATCAATATCTCAAAATTTACAAAGACAATGCACTTGAAACTTTCAAAGCATCAATACACTGAAGAGTGAAGCCCACAAAAATGATCGTATGAAAAAATTCCAAAACCTTGGAAATAGAGGTCGATCGTTATGGAACAATCGTATGAATCACCAAAATGATCCACATTCAATAAAGGTTGGATGATATCTCACAAACGATACATCGGAATTGCACAAAATCTGAAGAGCAAGTAATTTACATCATGAAGAGCCTACATATCGATTACATAATAGAACATAAGTAAAACATAAAAAGACACCGATCGTTATTGGACGATCAACATAACGATGGGTTCTACAAAGAATGGGCGATATCTCAAAAAGTATACCCCAGAATGACACCATATTTTGGAAGCAAGGCCCAGAGGCCAATGGGACCACATAAGAATGATCGCAAATTGATTGGGGCCAAAAATAACGATCGACCCTAATCTTTGTTTTTGTATAATTTAGACCACCGATCATTCTGGTGGGCCCCTACAGATCTAGAGATTTTTCTGGCAAATTTTTAGCCCGATCCATGCACATCTTCCCCTATAAATACAGCTACCATTCTCTTTAAAGATGATCCTTCTTTCTACTGCCCTGGCTTTGCCATTGTTATTCTTTACTCTGGTACTAATGGATCCCATTGATCCAAGCATTCTTGTAATCATAATCTAGTGTAAGATCAATAAAAATATGAAGTTGACGTAGGCCAAGATTACTGAACCACTATAAAAATATGTGTGTTTATTTATTTCTCTTCACTATTTGAAATTAATTCATTATTTAATCTTTACGAGATTCCATTGGGTGTTGATGCCTGTTTTGGAATCAATATTTTGGTGCTCATTGAGAAATGAATTCTTAGCTTGATTGGATCTCGCCTTCTACTTGCGGATTTTCATGTTCATGAGATAAATCTAGCTTTCGACCGACAAGTTTCCTATTTTAGTTAGATGTGAAGAGAATCTCTAAGGAAAATATTAGCCATGGCCAGAGGAGTCAAGCCTACTTCCTTTTGCGGAAGAAGGAAATCATGGTATTAGTGATCGATTAGTCATGTGTTTGATCAACATCCATACATTTTCAAGTTCTAAAGCATCTATGAACGGTCGATCATCGGCCATGCTCCAGACAAACGATTGTCCCATCAATCCCTCCATAAAACCTTCTGACCGATCCATTTCAAAGAAGAAGAAACAAGAAAAGTTGAAGGTCATAATTGGATCAGGTATCATCCATATTTTCAAGGATTTGCACTAATTGTTTCCACACCGATCATTGCTATAAGATCGTTCCTCCTAGGTCGTTTCTACACGATCGCTTCCACACTGATCATTTCTATACGATCGTTCTGACCAAATCATTTCTACATGATTGCTTCCACATTAATCGTTTCTATACGATCGTTCCCACCAGATAGTTCCACCTAGATCCATGTGCCACATCATCTTGTGCGATCGTTTTTCTATATGATCTTTCCTTATACGATCGTTTCTCCATGATCGTTCCACCCACCAATGTGATTTGTATGATCGTTTTTTCTGTACGATCGTTCATACGATCTTTTCTCCACCTACCATTCTCACATGATTGTTTTTTCTCGATCGTTTTCAACATATAGTTCCACCAATCGTTTTCCTAGCCGATCTTTCTTCAATCAACCAGTGCATTCTATCCATTTCCCTTATGTCCTGTGATTGACTAGGGCATAAGGAATCAAGCGGTAGCTTTTGAACTGCAGCTAGGGAATTGACGAGGAACCACTACTTAGACGATACTCCCAAAGTTGGAGAACCAAGGTGATATGACACAAACCAAGGTTATATGACTTAAAGAAATCCCACGAAATTATGGCCCAAGGTCAAACTTGGGTAAAAGCATAATTTTCTCTAAGCAAACACTAATATGACTCCAAGCACCATTCTTCACTAATCCAGCACTTAGAATTTAGAAATTCCAAGAAAACCAGTTGCTGATTCTAAAAAAAATATTACATTTTCTCAAGTTTGACCCTAAGAATACATCAATATCGGTCCACCTTGCTTTGCTCATATCTTGAGCATACGGACTCCGAATGACTTGAAACTTAGTTAACCTCAAGAGGCATTCCTTACCACATTATACGCATCGTGCCTTATCTAGATGAAAGTTTGGGGATCATCATCAATCTGTAATCCCATCCTAACTGATTCACCATTCGACATGCATTCTCAACTATTCAAACATTCGAAAATCATGTATACATTATTCACAAGCATTACAAGCAGCTGTAACTTGAAAATAGAATGGACTGAAGATGGCTGGAGCATCTCCTCCGGTCGAAACCTATTCATTGAAGGCATTCAGAGTGTAGAACATCCAAGGAGATTTAGTGTACCAATCATATCGGCTTACTCAGGGAAAACTGACCCTCGACTACATTTCATGAAATTCGAGTGGCATATGAATTCCACCAGAGCGATAGATTCCAACGAATCTAGACACTTTCGTATATTCCTCAAAGGTGTAGAGATTATGTGGTTTATTAATTATTGCCTAAATCCATCTCCCTATTTCATAATCTAGCTAAGAAGTTTTTTGAGCAATTCAGAATGCATGTGAATCTCCCCACGGATGCGATCTCATTATCTAGCTTGTTCCACGCGATAGGTGAGCCACTCAAGGACTCCTTGTTGACATTCAGCACCTTTATTAATGAAGTGAGCAGTCCTAGTTAGCACATCATACAGATGGCATTGATAAAGGGAATCGACCCTAAGATAGATTTTGGCAACTGGTTAGTTGGGGGAGCCTCCGACGACCTTGGGTTGTTTCCGTTACAAAGTGAACCCTAACCTAAGCAAGGAGGAGGCAGAGCAGACGAGGAGAAAGAATAATGTAGGCTTGTTAGCTGAAGGAATCCAAAGAAAAGGAAATATTAAGCCCTTAGATGAGCACTCGGCTTCAAGGAGATGACCTAGAATCCCAAAATTCAACTCGTATACTCCTTTGAACGATTTAGTCGAAAACATCTACTTGGAGACGCACGACTCGTCGCAATACTGGAAACTAGCCTTGAGAGATTGCATGGAAACCTAGAAGAAATCCAAGAAATGTTGAATTTTTCAAGATACGCATGCTCATAACACTGGTGATTGCAGACACCTTCGAGATGTGATCAAAAACCTAATCCAGAAAGGAACTTTTTAACAATATGTGCATGCCTCATGGAATACTTGGCAGGGAACATCTGACTCTATCAATAAAGAACTTTGATTATCGATTATGTTGTGAACCGTGATCAACTTGAACTAAACTATTTCTAAACGATGCAGGTAACCAAGTGCGTAGGGTTTAGCGGCAACCAATCTCCATAGATCATGATCAGACCTTTGGAGTTTCATCAACACAAGTGTGATTCAACCTCTCATCAACTACCATATGACCCAGACTTAGGGGTAAGGACTTGAAATGGAAAGTGGATATGAATTGACCATCCACTTCCTGCTTTGTGCTTCAATTCTGATAGAACATCCATGCCTTACACAAAGCCCGACAAGGATAGAGTCCAGTATAAAGTGGACATAACCGACCATCCACTCATCAACTTCCACGCTTGACTTGAAGTTCTCCAAAGTACTTATTCTTCTTTCAAAGCTCAACAAGACCGAAGCCCAACTAAGGTGGATGTGATTTGACTGTCTACACATTAACTCCTTCCCTTGACACAAGAGGCAGTCTGGGAGCTTGACTAAAAGTAGGCACGACCGACTATCTACTAATTAATCACCACCCTCGACATTAGTACTGAGTGTTGCTCGAGGTGGATGCGATTTGACTGTCCACCTAATAACTCTTTACCTCGACTTGCTAGGAAGAGAATGAAGCAAATTGGACGAGACCTAAAATTCCAACCTAAGCATGGACGTGATTCGACCATTCTTCGCCTACTCCCTTCAGTGACTTGACAAGAAGAGCTACAATTACCAAGCGGATATGAATCGATCATCTAACTTGCCAAGTTCTGTCCTCGATGTTAGGGGCAGAATTCCATTTTATGAATGAACATGTTTCAACCGTTCATCCAATAACTCTAACCTCGACTTGATAGATGGATTATAAATCAAAAAAAGGGTTCTACTAACGACCCATCATATAATTCTAGTTCCCAGAGCATGGATTGGACTATAAACTCAAAAAGATGGATGCGGTTCGACCGTCCATGGACTAACTGTAATTCCAAAAATGCGGACCGGAGTATAAACATAAAAAGATGGACGTGGTCCGACCGTCCATCGATCAACTCTAGTTCCCAAAGTGCAGATTTGAGTATAAACACAAAAAGATGGACGTGGTTCGACCGTCCACCAACTAACTCTAGTCTTTAGAGCATGATCGGCAATACAAAAAAGTGTATGTGGTTCGACCATCCGCTCTCCAATACCCTGGCTTGAGGCAAAGACACAACTCAAAGTGGATGCCCATCCACTCCCCTTCTTCGGCATGAAGTTCACCAAAACACTCATCTCAGTCGTAAGGTTCGGCAGAAGCAAGATCTAAATGAAAGTGGATGTGGTACTAACGTCCATGCAACGAGATCTGTTCCGAATGCAAGGCATAGATTGAGAGCCAAAGTTTAAATTGGATATGACCCAACCATCGCAAATTAGCTCCTTCATTCCCACGATTCGATGTAAAGAACTCCAAGTAAGATTGAACATGATACGTCCAACCACACTTTGAATGCTGCCATTGACTTGAAGCCGGAAGAAATGACAAGGGAAAATGTGGTTCGACCATTTTTCAAAATACTTTAAGTTCCCAAAATGTGGACTGGAGTGTAAACACAAATTGGGTGAAATTTAACCACCTGCCAATAAACTCTTATTCCCAGAGTGTGGATATGAGTATAAATGAATAGATGAGTGTAGTCAGGACCTCTCACTTTTTCATAAACCCTGACTTGAGCTCGACAAGAGGAATATAAACATGCTATGGATGAGATTCGATAATTCACGAACTAATTCTACTAACCCAAAACTAGGGGAAAGAATATAAGCCACTAAAACCGGAGTACTACAGCTCATTATAGCTCTAGCTTGGTGTTCTTTACGGCTTAAGGCAATGACTACAAGGAGGCCTTTGTATCAAACCAATCGAAATGATGTTTGACTTTATGGGGCACAGATTATATCATACCACTAGGTCGATGGTCAATATTGATCCACACCAACCACAAAATATAGGTCCTTACCTAAAGTATGGCGACATTTACAACAAAAGGGGACATGATTAACCATTCGATACACAACTGATGCCCGAATTCCAATGAAGCATCGAGGTCTTCCCCTAGGAAGGCAAAACCCGAATATAATCTAGCATAGATGTGACCTAGCCTTCCGTCAACTAACCCGACCCCGTGATTCAACGGGAAAGAGTATAAAGCTAAAGTGGAAATGACTTGCCTTCCTACATATCAGCGTATGCCCCAGACTTGGGGACATAAGAGAGAAATAAGACGAATGTGAACTGACCATTCATCGACCAACTCTAACTCTTTGGAGCTTAGGTAGGAGTATAAACATGACTAGGATGAGACTCGACCGTCCATGCAGTACATTTATCAATTCGAGGCCGGGAGTAGAGGTGTGATCGTCCAAAAGATGACTGTGATAGCTTAATACTGTGACTTATACCTATAACGACTTGAGGCTATGACTAAAAAGATGCCTAGAGATAGAATCATCAAATCTATGCCCAGGCTCATTGGCAACTGACCATCAGTTTAACCCAAACGACGAGTAACAAATCATTAGTACATTGAATGAAAAGCATGTTACTTGAATAGACAAGTAGATTCAAACTCAAAGTAAGAGCCAGATATGTAGTTGCATGCAATACGAGGCTGGACCCTACTCGAGATTTGATTCAATGTGCATCTAAGCCTGATATTTAGCCATTTGCAGATAATCAGTCAAAGCATTTAGAGCCATTTACTATCAGACTTGATAACTCATGACAGGACTCTAGGATTTAGCTAGAGTAACCAGCCATATCGAATTTAACATTAATTGTTACACGAAATAGTTACATTTGAACTCAAGGAATCCAAGGCTGCAACCGTTGAGCTAATGATCAAGATTATGGTCAGCCTTTCCTACCCATCACGGGTACTGAATACCGATCATATCTCAGTGCAATGATGATGAAGGAGTTAGCTGGCTTTCTCTGAATGATTCTTGATGTGTTCGCTTGGACCCATTTTTACATGTATGTGATCTCACTGACTATCGCAAGCCATGCATTGAATGTCGACCGGAGGCATGTCCGGTGAAACAAAAGCAACGCGGCAAAAGAAACACGACATGGATCTAGAAATATTTGCTGCACTTAAAGAGGAGGTGGATAAACTAAAAAATAATAGGTTTATCCATGATGCCCCCTACCTAAAATGGTTATCCATTCCAGTTCATGTAAGAAAAGCTGATGGAAACTGGTCGACATACGTCATCTACTCTGACCTAAACAAGGCATGCTCGAAAGGCAGCTTTCCACTTTTGAGTGTCGATCAGCTGGTAGACTAAACCGCTGGATATGAACATGTTTCATTTATGGATGCGTACTCCAGATACTACCAGATCCCAATGCACGTCCTCCACCAAAAGCACACCGGCTTCATTACCGATCTAAGGCTATATTGCTATTTTGTAATGCCATTTGAACTTAAGAATGCTAGTACAACTTACTGAAGGCTAGTTAACCGAATGTTCAAAGGCTATATCGGGCAATCAATGGAAGTATATGTGGATGATATGCTCATGAAGACATGGAAATCAAACAACCACATCGATGACTTGGTAGTGATTTTCAGTATTCTCCATATATGTGAAATGAAACACAATCCCTTGAATGCTCTTTTGGCTTTATGTCAGGGAAGTTCTTGAGTTTCATGCTCAACTCTTCTGTAATTGAAGCCAATCCTAAGAAGATTCTGGCAATTAGAAATATCTAGGTAACAAGATAATCAAGTAGGTACGTGGCCTAAATGGGAAGATCACCTCCCTAAGTCGATTCATCTCAAGGGCCATTGACAAGTGAATTCTCTTCATAGACCTAATTAGGGGAGGGAAGAAAATCATTGAATGAATGTAGAACTTCAATGGCGCGTTTCAAGCTCTAATAGATTAGTTAGAGCGACCTCCCATCCTATCTAAGCCATTGGATCATAAAGAATTATACATCTTTTGTGGTGTCAGTATATGCTATAAATGTCGCATTATTATACGAAGAGAATCGGATCCAAAGGTCAGCATATTATGCTAGCAAGCGATTGACAGATTTTGAGAGAAACTGCCCGAAGCCGAAAGAGCACACGTATTGCCTGTTCAATGTGTCGCAAAAGTTTCGCCTTTGCTTCCATCTCACCAATCAACGTCTACACCGACCAGTCGTTACTACGGGTCCGACAGCGACCTGAGACGTCCAGAAGGTTTCTTAAATGAAATATCAAGCTAGTCCAATTTGATATCACTTATCTCCTTTAAAGAGCAACCTAGGGATAGACATTGGCAGACTTTATAGCAAAATTTACTACACTAGATGACTCTCCAAAGAGCAGTGGAGAACCAATCAATCGATGGAAAATGTACACGAATGGACCATCCAACGATTGGTGTTCTAGCGCCAAAGTCATGTTAGTGACTCCTGAGGGAAAAATCGATCTGCTACACCTTGAAACTCGACTTCCCTGCAATAAATAACGAAACTGGGTACAAAGCGTTGATCGTTGAGCTCAAAACTTGCCAGAGAACTAGGAGTGAAAACTTTACAAATCATTTTTGATTCTCGACTAGTAGTATGCTAAGTCAGGAGAATTATCAAGCTAGAGGGCAGCGAATTGCCCTTATCTCAGCTGGTCCAAGAGCTACTGGTTGACTTCGAGTATTACACCATCACAAACATCACCAGCAATACAAAATGAGAAAGGTGACCCACTGGCCAAGCTTTCCTATTCTAAGAATGCGTAGCAAATAGACTTTGTCCCGATTAATGTTCTAGATGCTCTGAGCATCGACCAGATGGAGATTGGTTGGGTTCTAGAGATGGGCCCGGGAAGGGGGTCGTGGGTGACTTCTATCAAAGGTTATCCGCAATGAGGGATCCTTCCCGGATGGAGGAATGAAAAATGATATATCTTCCAAAGCTTTACACTACATCATCCAAGAAGGAGTCATGTACAGAAAAGGTTTCTCCTCCCCCTACTTGTGTTTCACCCATGAAGAAATAAAACGAGTCTCGAGAGAAGTCTATATAGGAGATTGCGACGATCAAACCACATGGCAAACCTCGACAAAGAAAATATTCCGCTGCAGGTATTACTAGCCAATTGTCAAACGAGATGTAGCTTATTATGCTAGATAATGCGTCGAGTGCTAAATGTTTACAAAAAATACGAGAGCTCGGCCGAAAGAAGTTACACGAATGGTCAGTACATGGCCGTTTGCCACTTGGGGCATTGATATTATCAGTTCCTTACCGATCTCTAAAAATCGAGTGAAGTATGCAATCGTAGTAGCGGATTACTTCACCAAATGGGTTGAAGCTGAACCTTTAGCCATGAACATGACGAAGAAAGTAATCAACTTCATTGTTCAGAGCATCATCTATCATTCTGTCCTTCCACGAACCATTGTAACTGATAGTGGAACCGAATTCAACAATGCTGGATTCAAAGATTTCTGCCATCGGCATCATATTGAAAATAGATTTGCGGTAGTTGCTCACCCTTAAGAAAATGGACAAGTTGAAGCTATGAACAAAATCATAAAGTCCATTCTGAAGAAACATTTGGAAAAGGTTAGAGGCAAGTGGGTTAATAAAATCCCAGTAACATTATGGCTTACAGAACTACCCATAATCCTTGACTGGCTATACTCCATTCGCCCTTGCTTACGGCTCTAAGGCCATCATCCTTGAAGAACTTGAAATCCCTTCCCATTGAGTGACTTATTATGACCTCGATTTCGTTATAAAAAAATATAAATAAGGAATTGCAATCCAATTGCAATTAAAATTTAAGGAATTGGTGATGACTCGTGAGTGTACAAACGCATCCGTAAGCCAATGACAAGAACGTGTACTTAAACGTTCATGTGTATATGCTAAAAATTCAATTTCTTGAAACCCAAAAAAATTGAATTTTCACCTCAGGTTTTTAGAGAAATGACTAGATCAGACAGCCAAAGCTTACCAGCCTCGTAGAACTAGACACAAATAGCAATTAATGGAATACAATCTTGAATTTATACTATTGGAAATCGCCAAGCGTCATGATGATCAAAGAGGGATATATCACTTTGGGAAGATAAATCAACAAAACGGTGTCGAACATTCAATAAACTGGATAGAATCCTTTACAATGATTGAAGCCTACCACTTTTCAAAGCACATCATGTTCAAACAAAATGTACTTTGGGAGGCAAATGTTACCCCGCCTTTTGGCAAGGCCATGATGCAGTAGATTTGGTTAAGAATGGTTTATTACCGTCCTTGAGAATCAGCTATATACAGTATTATAGACAATGGTCGAATAGATTTGGACCAGGTACCAAACAAGGTGTAATCGATATGAGGCAATAAGAAAGGCCCTATGAGGCTAGCTCTCAAATTTCAAGCCAAGCGTAATTTGTATGCTCGAGTTATGGACAAATGAAGAATTCATATAGATCGATCTAGAAGGATCCATGAAACAACGTAAACTGACGAAGATCGATTAATATCTCAATATTTACAAAGCCAATGCACTTGAAACTTTTAGAGCATCAATATATTTAAGAGTGGAGCCTAAAAAAATGATTGCATGACAAAATATCCAAATCTTGGAAATAGAGGTTGATCGTTATTGGAACGATTGTACGAATCACCAAAACGATCCATATTCAGTTAAGGTTGGATGATATCTCACAAATGATATGTCGGAATTGCACAAAATTTGGAGATCAGGTAATTTACATTTTAAAGAGCCTACAACAACGATCACACAATAGAACTCAAAAACAACATAAAAGACACCGATCATTATTAGATGATCGACACAACTATCAGTATTCTACAAAGAATGGGCGATAACTCAAAAATGATAGCTCAGAATGACACCATAGTTTGGGGGCAAGGCCTGGGGCCTATGGAACCACCCAAAAACAATCACATATTGATTGGAGCCAAAAATATTGATCGGCCTTGATTGTTATTTTTGTAGAATTTAGACCACCGATTGTTCTAGTGGGCCCTTATGGATCTTGAGATTCTTCTGGCAAAATTTATGCTCGATCCATGCACATCTTTCCCTATAAATATAGCTACCATTCTCTATAAAGAGGATCCATCTTTCTACTACCCAGGATCTTCCACTTTTATTCTTCACTCTTGTACTAATGGATCCTAACCGATCCAAACATTCTTACAATCATGATCTAGTGCAAGATCAATAAAAATAGGAAGTGGACGTAGGACAAGATTGTAGAACCACTATAAAAATCAGTATGCTTATTCATTTCTCTGCACTATTATGATTTCATTCATCATTTAATCTTTACGATATTCTATCGGTTGTTGATGCCCATTTTTGAAGTCAACATGGGAATAAAGTTAATATCATTCAAACAGCAAATTAATTTGACGATGAAGGAAGTGCAAATCAAAGCAATACGATCGAGTGATAAGGCAATCAAGATACATTTCTTTAATCAATCAACCGATGACTTCATTCAGGAAACCCTAATTCGAGATTGCAAGGAAAAGGAGTTCGACCATGAAATGTGTAACGAACGCGATTTTTCGTCCACAAAAATCGACATCAATACGTCCACTGTATCAACTGCCGAGCAATCGAAGGCCGAAAAACCGTACCGTTAGGGTTAAAGAAGAAGAAAAAGTAGAAGAAGATAGAACAGAACAGAAAGAAATAACAGAACAACATCAGAATCTCACAATTCGCAGCGGAACAACTTATAATACATAAATGAATAATCTTTAAACAAAGAACTATATCGGTTATTACATTACATTACATTTCATTACATCATCAGAGTGTACAACAACAAACAACATCAACAGCGGAAAAGAAATATTATATACTAGTAGTACGCCATGCCATCCAGCTTGCCTCCTGCAACTCCTGAATTCCAGAATATCCTGATAAACCTTACTCTTGACTGCCCATGTGGAAATTGGTGGGCACCCAGAGTTTAGGAAGGAAAACAATAAACTCCGAGTCAGTCATGTGACTGGTGTGAGAACTAAAACAGTTTATTTTTCTTTAAAATCAAAATAGAGGAATATTTTTAAAGTCAATTCGCAGTGCTTTTAAAAATGAGACTACCATAAGGCCTCCCGCACACACACACAATGCAAACGCAGAATCGGAGGAGATTTCTCCTTATGATAGTCAAAGATGCTTGATACGCATTAAAAGAACATTTGATATTATTGCTAGTGCATAGTGTAGGCAAAATTCATTTCGAAAATAAAGATATAAATCTTAGCCAGCATAGACATTTCGCACTTATGCCTACTATAGCTACTATGTTCAATAGCAGGTTACCGCCACATTCCATAGCAGGTTATACGACTAAATCCGTACAAGATCGTATTGTTTCTTTGGATTTCCAACAAATGGTCAAGCCAAGGAACTTCCCATTGCCACATGGAAACGCCTCTGGAATGACGTCCCGAGAACCAAACCAGATCTCTGCCAACACAAGGTCGGGTTACCCCTAACTGGGTAACTACTGACACGAATATGTCATCCCCCGATCGTAACCGATCTATCCGAGGATCCTCGATTTCCAACAACCACAAAATTTGCAGTAACAACATAGGTTAAATATCTAGGCTCCATACGATGATACCACCTCTATCCAGAAGGAATGACATACACTAAAGGGGTGCTACCCCCTAATAACCTTGCTGCATACTTCCTGTTTTGACCATTTCCGGGGTGTGAGGTTCGACGAAGTCTCGTCCACAAAGCCACGCTTTATACAAAAGTTGTGCTTTGGGTCAATCAAATGATCAT
Source organism: Allium cepa (assembly GCA_030765085.1). NCBI lineage: Eukaryota > Viridiplantae > Streptophyta > Magnoliopsida > Asparagales > Amaryllidaceae > Allium > Allium cepa. The sequence goes on along the minus strand of CM060941.1, from coordinate 596,941,848 downwards.
AGAAATGATCACCAAGATAAATGATCAAATAAATGATCCTATCACAAATGATCAAACAATGATCATTTCACAGCAACACTCAGCATGCCACACTACCAAATTGGGAGTATATCAATAATAACCTTCAACTATATAACCTCTGAGCTTGTATGTCTCAGAGAAGGGTGTTAAGCTAAGAGAATAAATTCTCCGCCACCAACAGAAATACATTTGAAAGAAATCAGCTTTATATCTCAATTTGTAATGTCAGACATACAATTCATACAAGTCTGTTCCGGGCTCGAACAGAACCGAAGGCACTTACAAAGAAGTCCTTGCATTACGGATATTCACTAATCACGACCGGACTTCCCGTCGCTAAGGGTGATAAAACCTCTATATCGGAGATCAGCCGATGTAGAGTAACTCGACGGTAATCCTTCCGTTTTCGCAAATATCCGGTCTTCAACACCGGTCATCAAATGCAATCCATAACGACGTATCACATACTCGGAATGGGTTATACGACCCCAAGGTCCTTTCCCGGCTAACCCGAATAGTGAGCGCTTATTCAAAAATAAGTGTAGCATTCAAATTCAAACAATCACAACAAATACCTATTTAAAGGTAAATATTGATAGTCGGATTATTTAACTATCAATAGGCATGCTTAACATCACCAATTTCCAAATAATTTCACAACTTATTTGCTTTCCAAAATATCTTTACTAGATATAAAATTTCCCATACTTCAAACATTTGAAAACAATTTTTCAAATCACTTTTCCTTGCTCGGAAATACTTTCATTTCAAAATGGTTCATTTAAACCAATTTAAATAAATCCCTACCGATCTACTTTATATTTACGTTCCAAATCCGTAAATTTATTCCCACACTTTAAAAATAAATCAACGTTTATTTTTAAATTAATTCCCCTTTCTTTTATAAATTCCATAGTGAATTTATAATCCCAGAATATCTATGATGTACGATTTTCAATTGATTTTCAATATTCACTTTCAATTTATCTTACAAGGATAAATTCTAAAATGTTCATTTCACATTGGAAAAATATTTCCATACTTATTTAATAATAAGTACATCACAAATTTATTTATTTTCAACATTTGAAAATATTCGATATACTTAAATCAAAATTTAGTGGTGAAATATTCGTACTGTGAAATATTCGTACATAAATCAATTCCATGTACATAAATAATACCAATTCCACTGTACTGTGAAATATTCGTGGTATATGTTTTTAATAAATAACCTCCGCTTACTAACGGCGCATAATGTCTATTTTAACAATCAATAGATAACAATCATTATTCAACATACAATCAAGAATTTTAAATTTAACTATTTAAAATGTAAATCGAAACCGATTCGATTGAGTGAGAAGTTCTCACCATGATTTCAATTTCGTTTTAGCGATTTATTTCGAATAAAATTAAACGGACGTTTAACGTTTAATTTTACCCGAAATTTTCACTAACTCCAAACGATTCCAATCTAGCTCCATTGCGTAGTGCTCGACAAAACGATTGCAATGCAATTCGTTTCGTCCAAAACGGACCTCGCATGAAAGAGTTATGGTATTCTAAACATTATACAATCTTTTATATAATTAGTTTACAATAAATATTTCATTTTCTAACCCTAATCGCATCACAGCCGCACGTTTTCATTTGAGAAATCTGAGCCACAACATTCATCTTCCCCATCGTTCAAAACAGCCGTTCCTATCAACCCATAGATCACGTTCAAAATCGTACAACGCAACCCAAACAACTCGCCTAGACAACGATCCATCACCCCCGTGACATGCGCCTCCACGCCCCCTACCTCCGGTCGAAGGCTTGTTGAACTCGACGTCAAACTTAGCTCGAAAACTGCACTCGAACGCGGCCCCTTCATGGCAAAATTCTCGACCATCCACACAACGATTTTCAATCACCACCGTTGATCTAGTGGAACTCGATGCGCTCGACGTTTTTGTAGTTGATGACCTTTGTTAAAAGTGAATGGATTGGAAGAACGAAAGGGAAGAAGTGAAGAAGATGTCGGCCATTGGTTTTAGCATAGGCGGCGGCTGCAACCTGAAAACCTAGTTTCTTTTTTTTATTTGTGAATTTAGGTCCTTATATAGAAAATTGAACGAAAACACTATTCATTCCGGAATTTCAAAACTCCGATTTATGCGCGGTGACCAGCGTTTCTATTATCCCGCGTTCCGGACACAATGGAACATGTTTCGGAAGCTAATTCGGTCATTTGTGCGAGTTATAGCAATCAACGTTCAATTTAAAATTAAACCGATTAAATGATTTCTAGGCGTTTTAGCTTACACCGGACAAACGATAAATCTGATTGACACGAAATTTGAAACCATTCAATAATATCACATTAGGATCCGATGAAACTGGTTTCGTCGAAATCCGACAATTTTTGAAAAATGACTATTTTAACTCGCCAAATTAATATTAAAACAATTTCGATGCGTTTCGAGCTGCCACGGTCAAACGAAAACGCCGATTGCTACGAAAATTGAAATCTGATAATAACTAACTATTACGGATCCAATGGAACTAGTTTCGTCCAATTCTGAGACTGTTCGAAAAATGGCTAATTTCACTAGTCGATTAAATATTAAAATATTCATTTTTCACAAATAAACTCTAAATTCAATTCTAAAAGTTCTAAAATATCGTTCTAACTTCAATATGATAAAATAAAATTTTACGAATCATTTTCAATCATATTTAACCCAAATTTCAATTATTTCTGTATTTTCACTATTAAACTATCGATTTAATTATTCAATTAAATCCAATTATTCGGAATAAAATTTATTCGACTTATAAGTTTCACTTATTAATATTTAAAATCAATTAAATACTCAAATTTTAATGAACAAAAATTCTGGGTCGTTACATATTTCCCCCTTTAAAAGAATTTCGTCCTCGAAATTACCAAGTAAGAAAAGTTACAGAATCTATTAACTTTCCCAAAATTCATAGCTAAACTTCTTACAATAACTTTACTAAGTTTTCAAATCATACTTGGTTATCTTTTCAAAAACAACTACTATCGTTTGACTTTCAATTTCAAATCAAAATTATAGTTTTCAAAATTTTCCCAATTTTTCTCAAAAATTTTCTAACGCCTTAAATTTTCGGAAAAATTCGCCAGAGTCTCCTTTGCGCGGCTCGATCCAAAAAAAAATGACAGTATATATATCACAAATATACATCTCATTAAGTGATGAGGCATCCCGCAGGGAAAAAAGTGTAAAAGTACGATATGTAATCCGAGATATGTACCTTATTTATTATTAGCGAGCATATACGGCTAATATAGCGCGAAAGCGAGCTCCAAAAGCGAAGCAAGCGCAATCCGCACCTACTAAACACTCAACAACAACATGAGAAACATGCATATATGAAAGTAATATGAATATACAGCGTATAGCAACATAATAACTACATGTGCCAACATAGCAATGCATTCAATAGAAATAAATGCAACTACCAAATCAATATAAATTTATTTCTCATTAACATTTAATGAATTGGTTTTCCAATTGATTCATTAACATTGGATTTACTAACATTCATTCATATTCAATTTTCAATTAGTTTGCATTTACTAATTTTCATTCAAGTTGGTTCACTTCCAAATCAAATTCAATTCTATTCAAGTTCACATATTATCCATTAGAATTCAATTACATAGCTTTCAATTTTGCTAATTCAATTTCATTAATCCTTAATGAATTATATACAATCAATCAACAGTCAAATAACAACCAATGTTTATTCAATACAACCAAATTTATTCACTTTACATTCAATTTGGTTCAACACTCTTAATCCAATTGGTTGATATTAAATTGACTTACATTCAATTTATTCAATTAGCTTTAAATGAATTAACATTTTCATCCATTATCCCGTATCAATTTTATTTACATTCAATTGACTAACATTTAATCCATTAGTTCAATTCAATTGCTAATTCGTTTAACAATATAAGGTTGAATTTCATTTATATAACTCAAGTTCAAATTCTTAATGACTTCATTTCATTAATTCACTTATTAATTTACTTTGACACCAAAAATCAACTTCATTCAACATCACTTAAGTTATATTCCATCATTTCCCATTCTATAAGTTATACAACTTATTAATTAACTTCCAAATCCATTAACTTATCCAAAGCTAAATTTATTATTCATATTATAAGTTCAAAACACTTTTCACTTATATTTATCAATGACAACTTGGATTTTAATTGATTCGCTTATACTCCCTTTAACTTAACTCCATCCTTTAAGTTAATATCAAAATTCCAATTGTATAAGTTATCAACTCATTTATCATTCCCATAAATATCTTAAATAGGATTCTAGAGTCCTTTCAATCTTTCAAAACAATTTTTTGAAATCAATTCAATTATCTTTTGAATTTCAAAACCCAAATCCAAATTTTCCAAACAACTTTCATTTAAAATAATCTAGCAGCAATTCCTCTTTTGGAAACTCGAAAATGAATTCTAATGATGTGGCCATCATCATCAGGATTATTTTCTAGCGACTGAAAAGAGTTTAGTTCTTTAATTTCTCCAAAAAAAAATTCCAAAATATCAAATCCTTTCAAAACACTTCTCTGGAATTTTATTTTCAGAATATAAATCACATTTGTAAGTCTTTTACTTATATAATTTCACTTCTTGTATATAAGATTATTTCACAATTGTAAATCACATTAATTATAGTTCCATACTTATAATTCATTTGCTTATACAATTATTCTTTAAAAATTGTTGTTTTTATTCAACAACCAAACAATCAATTCATATATACTTTAATAATTCTGAAAAATTATTCCTTTATATATAAAATATAATCAAGGTAAAATTATTTCATTTACCCAATTTAAATAATGCTATGTCGACAAGCCTCGTTTAAGTGTTTAGAAATCCCTATCGATAATATGGCGTCCCATCTACCGATCAGAATCCACAAACAGCTCAACGGATAACCAAACACAATATAAAACATTTTTTTTATATTCACTAACAAATACGCGCTCATAGCTATTATTACACTCACACTCATTCTAGAGTACTGCTGACTCTATCTCTAATGAGTAATTCCCAACAGAGCCATGGTTGTCGCTTAACCATACGCTCTGATACCAAAATGTAACGAACGCGATTTTTCGTCCACGAAAATCGACATCAATACGTCCACTGTATCAACCGTCGAGCAATCGAAGGCCGGAAAACCGTACCGTTAGAGTTAAAGAAGAAGAAAAAGTAGAAGAAGATAGAACAGAACAGAAAGAAATAACAGAACAACATCAGAATCTCACAATTCGCAGTGGAACAACTTATAATACATAAATGAATAATCTTTAAATAAAGAACTATATCAGTTATTACATTTCATTACATCATCAGAGTGTACAACAACAAACAACATCAACAGCGGAAAAGAAATATTATATACTAGTAGTACGCCATGCCATCCAACTTGCCTCCTGCAACTCCTGAATTCCAGAATATCCGGATAAACCTTACTCTTGACTGCCCGTGTGAAAATTGGTGGGCACCCAGAGTTTAGGAAGGAAAACAATAAACTCCGAGTCAGTCATGTGACTGGTGTGAGAACTAAAACAGTTTATTTTTCTTTAAAATCAAAATAGAGGAATATTTTTAAAGTCAATTTGCAATGCTTTTAAAAATGAGACTACCATAAGGCCTCCCGCACACACACACAATGCAAACGCAGAATCGGAGGAGATTTCTCCTTATGATAGTCAAAGATGCTTGATACGCATTAAAAGAACATTTGATATTATTACTAGTGCATAGTGTAGGAAAAATTCATTTCGAAAATAAAGATATAAATCTTAGCCAGCATAGACATTTCGCACTTATGCCTACTATAGCTACTATGTTCAATAGCAGGTTACCGCCACATTCCATAGCAGGTTATACAACTAAATCCGTACAAGATCGTTTTGTTTCTTTGGATTTCAAACAAATGGTCAGGCCAAGGAACTTCCCATTGCCACATGGAAACGCCTCTGGAATGACGTCCCGAGAACCAAACCGGATCTCTGCCAACACAAGGCCGGGTTACCCCAAACTGAGTAACTACTGACACGAATATGTCATCCCCCGATCGTAATCGATCTATCCGAGGATCCTCGATTTCCAACAACCACAAAATTTGCAGTAACAACATAGGTTAAATATCTGGACTCCATACGATGATACCACCTCTATCCAGAAGGAATGACATACACTAAAGGGGTGCTACCCCCTAATAACCTTGTTGCATCCTTCCTGTTTTGACCATTTCCGGGGTGTGAGGTCCGACGAAGTCTCGTCCACAAAGCCACGCTTTATACAGAAGCTGTGCTTTGGGTCAATCAAATGATCATAGAAATGATCACCAAGATAAATGATCAAATAAATGATCGTATCACAAATGATCAAACAATGATCATTTCACAGCAACACTCAGCATGCCACACTACCAAATTGGGAGTATATCACTAATAACCTTCAACTATATAACCTCTGAGCTCGTATGTCTTAGAGAAGGGTGTTAAGCTAAGAGAATAAATTCTCCGCCACCAACAGAAATATATTTGAAAGAAATTAGCTTTATATCTCAATTTGTAATGTCAGACATACAATTCATACAAGTCTGTTCCGGGCTCGAAAAGAACCGAAGGCACTTACAAAGAAGTCCTTGCATTCCGGATATTCACTAATCACAACCGGACTTCCCGTCACTAAGGGTGATAAAACCTCTATATCGGAGATCAGCCGATGTAGAGTAACTCTACGGTAATCCTTCCGTTTTCGCAAATATCCGGTCTTCAACACCGGTCATCAAATGCAATCCATAACGACGTATCACATACTCGGAATGGGATATACGACCCCAAGGTCCTTTCCCGGCTAACCCGAATAGTGAGCGCTTATTCAAAAATAAGTGTAGCATTCAAATTCAAACAATCACAACAAATACCTATTTAAAGGTAAATATTGATAGTCGGATTATTTAACTATCAATAGGCATGCTCAACATCACCAAATTCCAAATAGTTTCACAAATTATATACTTTCCACAATATCTTTACTAGATATAAAATTTCCCACACTTCAAACATTTGAAAACAATTTTTCAAATCACTTTTCCTTACTCGGAAATACTTTCATTTCAAAATGGTTCATTTAAACCAGTTTAAATAAATCCCTACCGATTTACTTTATATTTACGTTCCAAATCCGTAAATTTATTCCCACACTTTAAAAATAAATCAACGTTTATTTTTAAATTAATTCCCCTTTCTTTTATAAATTCCATAGTGAATTTATAATCCCAAAATATCTATGATGTACAATTTTCAATCGATTTTCAATATTCACTTTCAATTTATCTTACAAGGATAAATTCTAAAACGTTCATTTCACATTGGAAAAATTTTTCCATACTTATTTAATAATAAGTACATCACAAATTTATTTATTTTCAACATTTGAAAATATTCGATATACTTAAATCAAAATTTAGTATATATTTCATTCCTTAAGGAAATCATTCTCTTAACACATTTATTTGGGTCAAAAACGAATGCTGTGTAAAACATCGTTACGACGACCCAAAATCACTAGTATAAGGATTCAAAGTTTAAATAGATATATAAATCCCAATACTGTACAAAACATTTCCTTTCGGAAACCATTTACTATAACAACAGTGTTATAGTCCACCATTTCCTTCTTTCTCGAAAACGTCTGTTTCAATAATAAATGTTGAAATCTATGTTTTCGATGTTTACACCTTTTAAAACATCGTTAAAACGATTAACTTCAATTTATAATATTCATTTTCCCAAGCATACCCATTTTATTTATAATGTATTCACTGTCCCAAATCGTGAATATACTTCCTTAACCAATTTCAACATTAAATTTATCAAATTCCATTGATTTCGAATTTATAAAAAATGTCTATAAATTCCATTTCTATTTATAAACTTCGATTTATAAATCTCCTTTATTAATCCAATTCAATCTATATATCTCAAATATATATAACAACAATCCATATTATAAGCTAAATACTTATAATTTATTTATTTACAAAATCGTTCTTTTAAACTTCACAAATTATAAATCTTATAAATTCTCATTCACTTATGAATCCATTATACTTCATTTTAACACTTATAAAAAACTTCGTTTTATAATTCCAATATTTTTAATTTATAAATATCCGTTTTATAAATCTTTTATAAAAATTGTTTGTAATAGTCCAAAAATTCCAATTTAAACCATTTCATAAATTTATTAACTATTTATTTCAAAAATCACTTTTCACTTTCATTTCATAAGAATCATACTTTTATAACATTAAAATTTTAACGTTTATTTATTTTTAACAATTCAAAATTTAATAAAACGAATACTTTCGAAAATCACTTTAAAATTTCTTTTAAAACCAAAATCATTATTTTTAAAACTTTATAAATGGATCCGATGATGCAGCAGCACCAAATAGTCATTCACGACATCCAAATATCATTTATCGATATGATAATCAACAAATATCAAAATATCTGTAAATAAATCAATACAGTTGAGGAATCCAGCTGGATCCCTCCAACCTGTTTCCCTGCATCCAAAGATGTTATCACAATACCAATTCCGCTCCAGTACGGAATTATCGCAGTATATGGGATTTATAAAATATTATCCGCTTAATAGACAGCGCAATAGGGTCTCATCCGCTATATAATGCGGGAAAATCAATTCCAAGTACATAAATAATACCAATTCCACTGTACTGTGAAATATCCGCGGTATATGTTTTTAATAAATAACCTCCGCTTACTAACGGCGCATAATGTATATTTTAATAATCAATAGATAATAATCATCATTCAACATACAATCAAGAATTTTAAATCTAACTATTTAAAATATAAATCGAAACCGATTCAATTGAGTGAGAAGTTCTCACCTTGATTTCAATTTCGTTTTAGCGATTTATTTCGAATAAAATTAAACGAACGTTTAATTTTACCTGAAATTCTCACTAACTCTAAACGATTCCAATCCAGCTCCATTGCGTAGTGCTCGACAAAATGATTGCAACGCAATTCGTTTCGTCCAAAACGGACCTCGCATGAAAGAGTTATGGTATTCTAAACATTATACAATCTTTTATATAATTAATTTACAATAAATATTTCATTTTCTAACCCTAATCGCATCACAGCCGCACGTTTTCATTTAAGAAATCTGGGCCGCAACATTCATCTTCCCCATCGTTTGAAACAGCCGTTCCTATCAACCCATAGATCACGTTCAAAATCGTACAACGCAACCCAAACAACTCGCCTAGACAACGATCCATCACCCCCGTGACATGCGCCTCCACGCCCCCTACCTCCGGTCGAAGGCTTATTGAACTCGACGTCAATCTTAGCTCGAAAACTGCACTCGAACGCGGCCCCCTCATGGCAAAATTCTCGACCATCCACATAATGATTTTCAATCACCACCGTTGATCTAGTGGAACTCGATGCGCTCAACGTTTTTGTAGCTGAAAACCTTTGTTAAAAGTGAATGGCTTGGAAGAACGAGAGGGAAGAAGTGAAGAAGATGTCGGCCATTGGTTTTAGCATAGACGGCGGCTGCAACCTGAAAATCTAGTTTCTTTTTTTTTATTTGTGAATTAAGGTCCTTATATAGAAAATCGAACGAAAACACTATTCATTCCGGAATTTCAAAACTCCGATTTACGCACGGTGACCAGCGTTTCTAGGAGTTATCCCGCGTTCCGGACACAATGGAACATGTTTCGGAAGCTAATTCGGTCATCTGTGCGAGTTATGGCAATAAACGTTCAATTTAAAATTAAACCGATTAAACGATTTTCTAGGCGTTTTAGCTTGCACCGGACAAACGATAAATCTGATTGACATGAAATTTGAAACCATACAATAATGTCACATTACGGATCCAATGAAACTAGTTTCGCCGAAATCCGAGACTTTTTGAAAAATGACTATTTTACCTCGCCAAATTAATATTAAAACAATTTCGATGCGTTTCGAGCTGCCACGGTCAAACGAAAACTCCGATTGCTACGAAAATTGAAATCCGTTAATAACTAACTATTACGGATCCAATGGAACTAGTTTCGTCCAATTCTGAGACTGTTCGAAAAATGGCTAATTTCACTAGTCGATTAAATATTAAAATATTCAATTTTCACAAATAAACTCTGAATTCAATTTTAAAAGTTCTAAAATATCTTTCTAATTTCAATATGATAAAATAAAATTTTATGAATCATTTTCAATCATATTTAACCCAAATTTCAATTATTTCTGTATTTCACTATTAAACTATCGATTAATTATTCAATTAAATCCAATTATTCGGAATAAAATTTATTCGACTTATAAATTTCACTTATTAATATTTAAAATCAATTAAATATTCAAATTTTAATTAATAAAAATTCTGGGTCGTTACAAAATGTATACAGACTGAATAAACAAAAGGGGATAAACGTTTTCAATTTTAATTTAAGCCGCACTATTTTGTTACTTCTCTTTTGGGCTTAAACTATTTGTATTTAGGATTTCAATTTTTATTTTATTGTAATTTTCTTTTTAACTTTGTAAAGACTCTAGTTTTTAACTAGGTACGAACTGCGGGGCATAGTACAAGAACTTACAATTTAGTGGTTGAGTTGTGGTAGAGTTTTGAGTGTAGGATTAGAACAAAAAGGAAAGAGATAGTCGCAAGTTTACAGGGTCTATAAGCGGTCATTTGTTTAATTCCTTGTAGAAACCTTAGGGGAAGCAGTAGGCTTTTGTCGCAGTTGGGTAAACTTGTGTGTCGCTTTTTAATTTCTACATTTACTATATTTTCTATGCTGCAATTTATATATATCTATGAATTTTATTAAACCCTATTCGCCCCCTTCAAAGGTTAATTTGATCCTACAAGTAGTACCAAATCTTGGTAGAAAAAATTCACTTTTTTTAACTATGGTGTGTTATAATTATTCTTTTTCTGAAGGTCAATCTATTGCAAGTCCACCTATGTTTAATTGTACTGATTATTTAACTAGGATGATTTTTTTTTGAATATTATAGATGCTTAGGATATAATTGAAACTCGATAAAATTTAACTATAGAAAATATAGAAGGTAATGAAGTTCTTAAACCAAAAGATAAGTGGAACCCTAATGAGCTTAGTTTACATTGTTCTAATGCTATGGCTATGAATTCTATTATTTATGCATTAGATAAAACTGAATACAATCATGTTTCTTACTGTAAAACTCGTAGGAAATTTGACATACACTTGAAGTTATTCATGAAGGAAAATCGCAGGTTAAGGAATCTCATTGAGAAATGCTCAACAATGAATACGAGAATTTCATAATGATGAAAGATGAAAATATAAATGAGATGTATGGACGTTTTCAAAATATAGTATTCAAATCCAAAACATTGGATAAAGCTTATACAAAACTGAAAATGGTCCAAAAAATTATGAGAATCCTTCCTAGAAATTCAAATGTTCTTTAGCCTAGAAAGATGAGGGTGAGATCTACACATTTTGGGTATCATGACATCGAAGTTATGTAAGGTATGATTTCTAAACTTTCTCTTATTGTTAATTCTGTTTTTGTTGACATTGCTATAGTATTTTTTCCATATCTTGAGCTTCTTAACTCCGATTTGCAAAATTCAAGATGTTCTGGAAAATAAATTGCAAGTAACATAAGCTTTATTTTTTATTTATCCAGAATCTAAACTTAAATAGGTGAAAAACAGAAAATCATTTGGAGTATTGTTTGGAAACAGTTTCAAAAATTCTTGACACAACTGTACTAGTCAATCATAACTTGAACATTTTTACTCCGAATTTTAGAATTTTTTAAAGTTCTATAAAGCTAACTGATAGTACTATAATTTTACTATTTTTGAGTTTTTTTTGATTCATTTTGAAAAATATTGAAACACAACAATCTTTTTGGCATATTACTTGAAAAGTATTTCTGATTTACACAAACAAGTTGTAGTATTTCATTCATAACTTTTGTTCGATTTATCGTCTTGAATCGAAACCAATTTTTATAAGTGGCATTTTTGAGTATGTAAAACTTTTATGTTTGCTAAATAAAATTATGAAACTAAAGCTTTCAAATAGTGGTTTCAAACGGACTGAATTTTCAAAAAAAGAATTTTTAGTTGCTTTGGTAGAATTATTATCTCCCATTGTGTTGTTCATGACTCTCAATGTAATGGTTGGATAAACGTTTTTTGTTTTTTCTTCTATATAAATGCCTTTGCCTCTGATTAATATAAATAGTCTTGTTGAAAGTTTTGAAAATCAATTCAAGTGATTTTGAGAAGTAAAAGCTTTGCTTGTGTTCTTATATACCACTATATGTTACCTTGGTCAATCCAAATACAAGTGGTAACAAACTTCCTATTGAAATCATATGTGCATTTGATTGATTATTTTCAACTGATTTTCACTAGCACACATTTTCGCAAAAACGCCCGATAGAAAATTGATTTTCATATATTTTAATTTTTAAAATAACTAGAATTGTTTACCTTAATAAAAATAATCTTGTTTCTTTTAATAAGGAATTTACTCTACAAAGATAATCTTTGACTAATTGAATCTATTTGAATTTATCATAACTATTAATAGTATTTGAGAAAGTGATGGGTACTGATTAAATTATATTTCATAACAAGAGGAAGTACAATTTAAAATTTCATGAAAATTAAACAAATTTATTATATTTAAAATCAGTACTAATTCCATGATCATTTCTAAATCTATCACCTTTCTTTCAATCCATACACCAAAATTTAATATAGTGTGAAGAAGTTTGTTTTTCAAACCAAAGAAACATTTTTTGTAAAATAATCCTATCCCAAAGTATTCAGTCTTATTTAAAATCCTTGCGGTTATGCATGGGTGAATTATTTTAATCTCTATATATCTACTTCTATTCTCATTTAAAAGTCATTGCGTTATGCATGGATAGGACTCATATAAGAGAGGGAAATTCAAGTACATTCTAACCACATTAAAAGTCCTCACTGTTATGCATGGTTAGAAAATACTTGACATTCATTTTTAAGTAACTACTAACCTCAACTAAAGGTCCTATAGGTTTGGTTAGAAAACACTTAATATTTTTTGTATAATATTTAAAAGAAGATTAACAAATTACTCCTTTATTAAAAATACCAAACCGATTCACTATATAAAATTTTCCCTAAAACCATAATCTTATCATTTCTCGAAAGTGGAATTTGTTTCTAATACATAAATTATTATGATTTTTGTTTGATTAATTAGAATTTAAGTTATATATTTCCCTCTTGATTTGATTATGTAATTTTAGTCAAAATTCACTACTATTTCAATTACTATTATTATTTTGACGATAAAAAAGGTGAGAGAGGTAAACATGTTGATGTTTGAGTGATAACCTTACTGATATTTGAAAGTGTTTTTATTACTCAAGAGTTGTTTTGAATTTATTTTTTTAAAACTAATTTTTCATTTTTCTATTGCATGCATCTGTGTAGGGCGAGTTTAATTATAATGAGAGCATCTAAATGGCGGTGCTTTAACACATCACATCAAACCCATTTATGTAATTCAAAAACTTAATATATGTTTGTTATCACAAAAATAGGGAGATTGTAGAATAGAATGGTTTATGATTTTTGTTCGTTAAATGTGTTTGTTATAGTACTATTGTAATTTCATAGAATTAAATAAATATTCGCATAATAAAATAATTGAATCAGAATTTTATTTGAACAAATATTTTATTCAAACAAATATTTTATTTCAAATTCAAATAGTACATGTAGCTTCCACTATATTTACATTTTCAAATACAATATAACTTTCACTATCACTCATATATATACAACATTTTTATACACTCTCACATTTAATATCAACACACTCACACTTGATCTTCATTTGCTATCTTCTTGCTCCACCTTATGTCCTGTCATCCACTATTCCTGTCAAATAAACAACACAATAAAATGAAAAAAGAAAAAACCAAAATTATGAAAATAAAATTGTGATTATGATTCAATATGGCCTCAGTTATTTGGTTGTTTTTTTTTCATATATTAGACAGGAAGAATATATGTGTGCAGGGATAACTTATGATATGCATAGTGTATCACCGTGCACAAGGCTGAGCATTGATTAAATCTTACTAACAGTTGCACAGGTCAAACACGAAGACTCAGCATAGTGCAAGTGTGCACACGGTCAGGTCAACCATGTTTCAGACTCAACTCAAGTCTACTTATCATAAGCAACAAAAGAATGCACACTAATATACATATATGCATATATGTATATTTATATATATGTACATAGTGAAAAACAAGCATATGCAACACAAAGGTAGAGCACATAGGGTCGGTACCCCGATGAACAACAATGCAACAAGATGGAACCGAGGTTTAGGAAACATAACCAAAAGCTACCACACATATACATACATATATATACATACATGTGTATATGTATACATCTACTTGAGACAACAGCGGAGTGCAACTCTTTGTGCAAGGCAAGATCTGCAAACCAGAAATAAAGAAAGGAGTTCAAAATTTCAAAAATTTCATACATAATATATGTATGTATGTATGTATGTATGTATGTATGTATGTATGTATGTATATGAAAATCAGTGCAAGTGTACAAGAGGCAAGGCAAACATACATAAGGGTAGTGTAGCAATGGAAGTGCAAGGTCAAGGACAAAAGAAAAGTAAAACACATACAAACATGACATAACCATGGTCAAGAATACATGTACAAAGCAAGATCAGGGTGGTTTAGTGCGCAACTAGGTCCAGTCAAGGCCTGCATCATCTGTTTTAGATATAACCTTACATTCAAGCATTACAGACTCCAAACAACTAGACTCCACTCAAGCATACATCAGTGTCCTTAGTACATAAGAATATGTGTACACAATGGCTTAGAAATTCAACGGCAGGAAACTCAACTGAAAATTTTGAATTCATCTTTTCAGAGTTCGAAATTAATGTGATCAGTTATGAGCAAAACAATTCAAGCATCAACATATAAAATTTGGACAAAATTCAAAATATGTAGCAGTTTTGAACATGTCAACCAGGGGAATATACTTAAAATATATATGCAATACTTTCGAATATATGAATACATCAGAGAGTCATATATTATCAAAATAGAACAAGTCAGAAATAAAAACCATCATTCATTGGGAAATCTAGCGGGTAAGGAGAGCATATGAAAAATTCAAAGTGAAGATAATATACAAAAGTATAGGAAACTAATTCCTACATAAAGAACCCAAATCATCATCGGCAAGAAGCAAGTCGAGTTCGAATACAAAATTCAATAAGGGAATAAAGTTCATACCATTCAAATAGCAAATTAATTTAATAACAAAGCAAGTGCAAAGAAAAGCAATACAAATGAGTGACAAGGCAATCAAGATGTTCACATTTCAGTCGATCAATCGGCGGCCTCGTTTAAGAAACCCTAATTCAAAATCGAAGGAAAATGGAGTTCGGCCATGAAATGAATACAGACCGATAAGAAAAAAGGGAAAAGTTTTCCAATTTTAATTTAGGCTGCACTATTTAGTTACTTCTCTTTTGGGCTTAAAACATTTGTACATAAAGATTCAACTTTTATTTTATTGTATTGTTCTTTCTAACCTTGTAAAGATTCTAGTTTTTACCTAAGTACGAACTGTGGGGCATAGTTCGAGAATTCGCAAATCAGTGATGAGTTGTGGCAGGGTTTTGAGCGTAGGGTTAGAACAAATAGGCAAGCGATAGTCGTAAGTTTACAGAGTCTGTAAACAGTCATTTGTTTAATTCCTAATAAAAACCATGGGGTAGCCGTAGGTGAGTTTTGCCAAAGTTGGGTAAACTTATATATTGCTTTTAATTTCTGCATTTACGTTGTTTTTTCCGTGCTACAATTTACTTATACCTGTGATTTTTTTTATAAACCCTACTCATTCCCCCTAGGGTTAGTTAGATCCTACAAAGCGGATCTTATTATATTGAGTTTACCAAATAACAAGAAAACCACATATAAAGTTTGGTATCAAGCTCCATACCTTGTATATTTTAATGGAATATTGTATAAAAGGGGTATTCAATGTTATATCTAAGATGTGTCACTAAAAAGAAGGAGTCGGGATCCAAAGAGAAATTCATAAGGGATACTATGGAGATCATTTTAGAGGACTATAATTATAAAGAAAGTACCAAGGTAAGGCTGTTACTTGCTTACATTACACCACGTTGTAGAAGATTTTATCCATAGATGTGATCGATGCAAAATGTTTTCTAGTATCCCATGATTGCCATCACATGAACTCATCCTAGTGACCAACATTCGACCATTTGACACATGGGGCATAGACTTGATTTGGCCACTTTCGATGTCCAAAGGTGAGCCAAATATACAGCTGTAGCTATCAACAACTTTACAAAATGGGTGGAAGCCGAGCCGCTTGCAACAGTACATCAAAAACGATATTGAACTTCATAGCTAGAAACATCATAACCCGATTTGGAATCCTACATAAAATAATTTTAGACAATTGTACACAGCTTGACAGTAAGGAGTTGATTAAACTAGTGAAAGAAACAGTATAGTAAAATAATTTCCTTAGTAGTACATTCATAGGAAAATAGGCATGTCAAGGCAACCAATAAAACCATTAAAAGCTATTCAAGAAAGACTGACAAAGGAAAAAAGGGAAATTGCAGAGGAGTTTCCTTTTGTTTCATGGGCTTATAGGACTTCAACCAGGTCATCTGCCAAACTGTAACATCCCGCCTTTTCGCACACTTTAAACCGACACACATGACGATTCAAGCCATACGGAAGGGCGGATTGTTATGGGGTAAATAAGAAAAAAACAGAGAAGAAATAAAACAAAACAGAATCTCACAGCGGAAGGATAAAATATAATAATCAAATATACAGTTCATGAAACTGTTTTACAAAATATTTTATTTTACTCGTACAATGAATATCAGAGTTACCCATACCAATACTATCAATGCAGCGGAATTAAATGGTGTAGTGAAATAATATAGTAGATACTAGTAATATAAATCTTTGTCTTCGTCCTCCAGAGCTAAATCCTCAAATCCTGAAACGCTCGGACTGACCCGAGCGAATTTGAAAAGACAAAAACACTTGAGTCAGAACTAAAAGATCTTATGTGAGTAAAATTAACAGAAATAAATATGAGTACAGTAACTCAAGAGATGCTCGGGATTTACATCTCCTAAGGGTCCATTAAACTATTTACTATGTAGTATATTGCGCTATTATAATAATGTCTATTTATAAAATAAACTTACTTTTAAATAGCGTTAAGGGGTTACCCATATGGCCCTTAACACAGAATATATTCCCATAGTCTATACAGTACCGTAATCTCCCCCGTACTGGGCGTCGTCAGAGGGCACTCCATAGGTATGGTACAAAACAAAACTCGTAGTAAAGGCTCAGTATGGTAGGTGACACGGCACAACTAGGCAATGCCAGGGTAGGTATACCAATTGCTATCCGGGCTGGTGGAAACGCGTAGCCGCAGTTACCGCCCACCTCGAACAAACTCCCCCAAAATCAAAAATAGAAGTGGCCACTGAATCAATCCAAAGTCAAAGTATAATATCGAAGAGGAGCGTCCAATCAGAGGTATGACCTCATTGGCCCGAGAATCACTCATGTTTTAGCCACCTTATGCCAACTCACGGGAGTCGGGTCCACGTATTTACCTTACAGGAAACGTCGCCACCACCTACTTCATTCTGGAATCTCCACCGCGTACACGGTTAGTTAAAGTGGTTTTTGGTATCGACAGAGAGTATGTCCATATCCGATCCCGGTCTCTTTGCCAACCCATCGTTATTATAACACCGCGGTCATTTAAAAATAGTTTATACTTTAAAACCAGAATAAAATTTTCCATTTCAAAACTATGAACACGATATCAATTTAAACCCAAAACAATATGATATCATTTTATCTCAAATATAATTCTTTTCCAAAATCATGCAGGTTTAAAATTTAAAATATCTGGAAACCAAATATTTGAAATATACTTTCAAAGCATAATATTTCAAAATTCAAAATTTTAAAACCATAACTTCTAAAACTTGAATGGTTTGGATATTCAACGAATGTAAAATAAATGGTTTAACTTTAAAGTTACTTTGTAAAGAAAAATAATTTCCATGGCTTTTCAAATATATTTCTTTATTTAAAGTTTAAACCATAATTTAAATATCACTTCAAGTTCCCAAAAACCCCTTCAATTTCTATATATATATATATATATATATATATATATATATATATATATATCCATTTGGAGTATTAATATTTCAAAACTAAAGTTGGATTTTCTTCTTTCAACAATTAATATTCTATTATTTAGTCTTGAATATTCATATAAATTCCATAAATAAAACTCCAATTTTCTAGCAATTAAATATTTTCTCAAATTTACTTTATACTAGAATTTTCATTTTTAATTCATCTTGGAAAATCAAGTTATAAATATCATAC
Source organism: Allium cepa (assembly GCA_030765085.1). Classification (NCBI taxonomy): domain Eukaryota; kingdom Viridiplantae; phylum Streptophyta; class Magnoliopsida; order Asparagales; family Amaryllidaceae; genus Allium; species Allium cepa. The sequence continues at coordinate 596,923,151 of CM060941.1, read as the reverse complement.
CTTAAAATTTCCAAACTTAAACATATAAGATAAATTTCCAAATTCCATTTTCTCAATTTTTCATTTTTATTTAACAGGCTTATACACAACTTAATTTTCAAATTTTTAACTTCATATGTATATATATCGAAGAATAATATTTTATAAAATATCAAAATCAAATTTTTATAAACCGTATCCCATCCAAACCATAGAAATCACTTTAAAATAATTTATATATAGACCACGGTGCCTGTATATAATTTTCTATCCTATGGTCAAGTGATACGGATATTTATCATTTCAATCCGCAATTTAAAAATAAAATTTTGCGGTTGTATATCATTTCAAACCACAATCCCGAATGAAACGAAAAATGCATGATAACTTGCAGATTAATGATATAAAATAAAACATCCATTCATCAACATCATCCATCATCCAAATCACAATCATCATCCAATAATAATTCAATATCAATATATATCTGATAATATATATCAGGTAATAATTGGAGGTTATATTCAAAAATAAATTTAATCAACTATTAAACTAACAGTTTATATTTAGTAATAAATTTTATAACTGTTTACTAGCAGTTCCTATGCAAATAAATAAATTCTAACTGTCAATTAATATGCAATAAATAAAATAAATTAACAGTTAAATTAAATAACGCGATTTAGCAAATATGATGAACAAAACATGCCAAACAGTTATAAATAAATTTCTACTCATATCTAAAATAAATTTAACAAACATAAAAACTTTTAGAAGTTGTGAGTGGGTTAAAGCACTCACCTTTTGAATTTAAATCAAATTTAAATCCGATTTAAACCCAAAAATTCGACGGTCTCCAAATTTGTCCAAACCAGCGTCAAAAAAATCTGGAATTTAATTACGATCCTATCAAAAAAAATCGCACGTAAATACGACTTCGTACGTATAAGTTATGAGCATTTGAACAATTAGCTTAAAATTTAAATTAAATAAATAACCTCATTCAATCCTCTCCATGTCACCACGAAAAAACACGTGCCCACCCCTTCGTACGAAGCCCTAATTCTTCCAGGTCGCGACACTCACGAAGCCGCCGATGCCAAGGCAATTTCTCTGGCCAACGTGCTGACTTGTAGCACGATCCAACGACGCCGTCAGAGCATCCTACCCCGGCCGCCCCTACCACTAACGACCGGCCTCCTCTGGCTCTACGAAAATTCACCTCCACCGTCACATATCTCGGCCCACCACATCGATTCCAGAAACATCTAACCCAAACGAACCATGCCGATCGAAAGCACTTGGCCCCCTCTACGCGCCTAGCCTTCATGATCGATAAATCGTGGAAGATCCACCGTTGAGTGAGCATCCACACAACGTACGGCCGAAACTAAATTGAAAATTCCAGGATGAACGATAACTCCAATCGAGAAACCAATTTCAGATCTGAGTTCCCCTCGTCAAAAACATCAACATATATTTTTTTGGAAATTTTCTAAGGTGTTTGAATTTTGAAGTTTGAAATTTGAATAGAAATAAATCTGACATATGCATCCATTTGAGGAGGAGAAGGAGTTGAAGAAATGAACGTACAGCAAAAGGGAATAGAAAGGAGGCTAGGGTTTATCACAGTCTATTTATAGACAAATTGTAGTAGGCTAGATGGGCACGTATTACGAACGTGCTAAACGGTAGTTGGCCCAAAAAGCCCGTTCTGACCCCGGAACGAAATTTGTTAAACCCATATATCCAAATAGGTATTTTAAAATATTCTGAACGCGATGGAAAAAGTTTCACGTCCAAATTCGATCGTATGAAGAAGTTATGCTGAAAACAAAATTTTCCAATTGATTTCAAATTGATTTCAATTAAATTGATTTCAAGGCGTTTCGCGTCCGTACGATCAACCGACAGGTCCGATCGATACGAAACTTGAAACCCTACAATAATTCACCATACGGATCCGATGAAACTGGTTTTGTCGAAATCCGAGTCTGTGGCCAAAATGGCTATTGTTATATTAATTAAATAAATTAAAATAAAATATAAAATCAAATTTTATATTCAAATTCTAAAATTTACCAAATTTTAGCGCTTATATATTCCTTAATCAATTTCAATGATTTAACCAGTTTAGATGTGAAAAAAAAGTTGATAAGTCTTTCGATTTCAGTGTTAATTTCTCCACTTCTTTATATTTAGAAATTATAAATTAAATTCTCAAAACCCATTATTAGGTTTTCAACTTTTATATTCTCAACTTTTATCCAAAATAAGGATGCCACTAACATTGGTTCATGATTTCACATTATTTTCCTCAAAGTCCATTTTAAATTTCAATAACGTACTATTCAACCATTAAATTCCATTTTACTGTGCAATAAATGCAAATTGTTTAATTTGATACTCAAATTAAATTTATAAATCCTGCTTTCTAAAATCTATATCAACAAATGGTCCAATTATAAATAGAATTGGCATTAACTTCATCTTATAGAATTAACTACTTCAATTACAAAACAAATCTACGCTAACTACACAATTTAAATCAATTAATTGTGATTAAGTCTACATTAAATGTTATAAATTATACATTTGAACCTCAATAAATTCGTTTACTGAATTAAAATCTTTCTATTCAGTAAATAGACATTTTATGGGTATAAATAACATTTGAATTATACTACATTTCATTAGTGCATGCTTCATTTCTTATAAGTTTCCCTTTATTAACTAGAACCCATTAACAAAACAAATAATAAATTTAGATTTATTTCAATCTATTGCCATTCTTAACTTAATATACTAAATAAATGATTAGCCTCAATAATTGTTACCCTTTTACATTCAAATTCACTTACAACCATCATTAACAACAATGTTGCCATAGATTTTGATTAAATTAAATAAATTAGATGAATGGGTAAAATCTTGTAATTATCACTAATGCCAAATATATATGCATTAATTACTACTTATTATTATGAATTCATTTATTAATTTACTAGTTGCCTTTGTCATCTTATTTCCTATTTACTACCAAACTTCCTACTTAGTTATCGTTTATCAATATATACATACCTAGGCAAATCAAGATCTTGTCCTTTCTGTTATTTCAATTAAATCGGGTATGCACAAATAAATTGTTAATTAACTTATTCCTACAAAATTATTTACATACATTCCGTTCCAAATTTTATAGAATTAAATTCTAATTACTTACCACTTAATCCATCAATCATACATTCTATCAAACATGCATTTAAATTTTTTTTTATTTTAAATAAATTTATTCAATGTTGACATCCACTAAATAAAATTTACTTTCATTTATATAGTTGCAATTTAATTCAGTTATTATGTCATTAATACTATTTCCGCTTTATATCTTCCAATATTAATTTCACAAACCAACTTAATCAACAAATTATAACTTATAACCACAAACGCCAATCTACGTTATTTCATTCTAAATTAGATTAGAAATCATATTAAATTAACTCATTTAATATCATCAAATTTAACGGGTCGTTACACTCTCCCCCACTCAAAACTTTTCGTCCCCGAAAAGGAAAAGAAGGGAGAAGGAAGAATTAAAAACAGTACATCTTATTTCAAATATTAACTTATAAACAATAATTTACTAAATTAATTTCCTTAAATGAAATATACCCGTTTTATAATCATTATATCCTTTTATACTTAAATAATTAGAGTTTGGAAACATTTTCAACATAATTCTAAGTCCAAAATTTTCGAAAAATTTTGGCAGAGTCTCCTTTGTACGGAGGGGTTCGGAAGAAAATATAATATTAAAATATCACAAAATATCATATAGAATATTTAAAATAGTATATCCCGACACGGGAAAATTATACAAAATAGCGCTATAAACCGAAATTCGAAACGTACCTATTTGTCGGGCAATTTACGCTTATTATTATGGAACCAAAAGCAGTAGCAGTTGCTTCCATAACCTGCATTTCTCTTATAAAAATCCAAAATATTAACTATTTATGTATAGTGAAATATTTAAGTTTCAAATCGCCAACAACAAATCAATACAACAACCATCAATTTTAACAAACAGCACACACAACAAAACAAACAATCATTCAATCAAACAAACAAATAGTTGTTCGAGTTCAAAACTTGGAATGGTACGGAATGAAAAATAACTATCCAGTGCATCATTTACTCAACAGTCTTAGATGGGACAGAAATAAACTATTTATTCATCCAACAACTTCAAATTTCCTTACCCAGCCAACTACAAAGCAAACAATATCGATTTAAACCAACAAATCAATTCAACTTATATAAATTCATTACATACTTTAATTGTTTGATTTCCTTTCTTTTATTCAAACCACATAAATTTTCCCTTTTTAAAAATTTACATTCATTTCTAACAAACTTCAAATTTTATTTCTCATTCCAAGGTTGTTTCCTCATTTTTACTTATTACTTACCATTATTCATTTTTATTTTATTTAGGTTATGTAAGTCTCTTTTATTTGTATTACATTAAATGCACTTCTCAATTTCAATCATTTATTTAATGCTTACATTTCTATTATATTTAATTATAATAAACCTTTTTAATTACACTTAAATTCTTAACCTTATAACCTCCATTCTTATAAATAAAGGATTTTATTAATTTATTACTTAGGGTTTGCAGTCATTTATTTATATTACCTACTTTCTATCATACTTAAGTTAATAGCCCTACACATCAATCCTTATTTATTTAAAGAATTTCGTTTTATTTACTTAAGTTTAAAATCACCTATTTATAATACTTACCTTTAATTATGGTAAAATTTCAATTATAACTTAAGTTTATGCCATTAAATTCTCATTTATAATAGTAATTCATTGAATACTTCATTATTTCCAAAATTTCTACTTGTATAATATTCTATTCCAATCTCTTATTTAACATTTCAACTTTTCATATTTGGTAAGTTATATATGTTAAAGAAAATGCAAAAGAACTTATACAAGTTTTATCTCTTCTTTTAATTAAATTTAATGTTCAACAATATTACTTTTTGTCTCATATGTTAAAATTTTCAAATTTCCCTTTATAACTTTGCATTAATTTCTTGCCTAAATTAGAGATTTCAATTCATTAATTACTTACCTTTTATTCCACTAAAATAATTTAAACAATTAATTAATGGAAATTTAAGAATTAAATACCAGGTCAAATTTCAAATTATTTTAAAAATAATAGATAAATAATTTCTTACAACTTTTATATCTCTAATCATATTTAAAACAATTAAAATTTTAGATAATTTCAAAATAAATCTGCAGTAGAATTTACCACAGTGGCCTTTCCCCTTCGAAACTTGAAAATGAAAGTCGATCATGCGGCCGCCATCACCGAAATTATTTTCCAGCGATAGAGAGGAAAGTACAAAATTTATTTTCTCCAAAATCTTCTTTAAAACAATTCTTTCGAATTATACTAAATAATATAAGAAAATACTTATGAGCCAAATCATTATATTTCATAAATCCTTTGAAAGCAAATTTTCAAAAATCCCGGACTTAGGTCCTAAAATTTCCAAATTTGATTGATTTTAATTTCAATCTTATTTTACCTATTATATATAAATTTTATTCCTAACAACCAATCTATTGCAACCAAATATATATATCTTTTGGAAAATTTACTTTATATATATAGAAAATATAATAGGCAAAATTATTTCATTTACCTATATTTAAAACAAATATTATGTCGGTCTGTCCTATTAAGTGTTTAGAAATCCCTATTGATGTCATAGCGTCCCATGCACCAACTAGAATTTATAAATACAAAACGGAACAGATTAACACAATATCAAAACCTTTTTATAACACTAACAAGTACGCTCTCTCATATATATACACTCAGCGACTCCCATAGGGTATTACTACAGTATTAACAAGAGTCAAACCCCACAAAGCTAAGGTTTATCGCTAAACCAAAGCTCTGATACCAACTGTAACATCCCGCATTTTCGCAAACTTTAAACCGACACACATGACGATTCAAACCATATGGAAGGGCGGATTGTTATTGGGTAAATAAGAAAAAAACAGAGAAGAAATAAAACAAAACAGAATCTCACAGCGGAAGGATAAAATATAATAATCAAATATACAGTTCATGAAACTGTTTTACAAAATATTTTATTTTACTCGTACAATGAATATCAGAGTTACCCATACCAATACTATCAATGCAGCGGAATTAAATGGTGTAGTGAAATAATATAGTAGATACTAGTAATATAAATCTTTGTCTTCGTCCTCCAGAGCTAAATCCTCAAATCCTGAAACGCTCGGACTGACCCGAGCGAATTTGAAAAGACAAAAACACTCGAGTCAGAACTAAAAGATCTTATGTGAGTAAAATTAACAGAAATAAATATGAGTACAGTAACTCAAGAGATGCTCGGGATTTACATCTCCTAAGGGTCCGTTAAACTATTTACTATGTAGTATATTGCGCTATTATAATAATGTCTATTTATAAAATAAACTTACTTTTTAATAGCGTTAAGGGGTTACCCATATAGCCCTTAACACAGAATATATTCCCATAGTCTATACAGTACCGTAATCTCACCCGTACTGGGCGTCGTCAGAGGGCACTCCATAGGTATGGTACAAAACAAAACTCGTAGTAAAGGCTCGGTATGGCAGGTGACACGGCACAACTAGGCAATGCCAGGGTAGATATACCAATTGCTATCCGGGCTGGTGGAAACGCGTTGCCGCAGTTACCGCCCACCTCGAACAAACTCCCCCAAAATCAAAAATAGAAGTGGCCACTGAATCAATCCAAAGTCAAAGTATAATATCGAAGAGGAGCGTCCGATCAGAGGTATGACCTCATTGGCCCGAGAATCACTCCTGTTTTAGCCACCTTATGCCAACTCACGGGAGTCGGGTCCACGTATTTACCTTACAGGAAACGTCGCCACCACCTACTTCATTCTGGAATCTCCACCGCGTACACGGTTAGTTAAAGTGGTTTTTGGTATCGACAGAGAGTATGTCCATATCCGATCCCGGTCTCTTTGCCAACCCATCGTTATTATAACACCGCGGTCATTTAAAAATAGTTTATACTTTAAAACCAGAATAAAATTTTCCATTTCAAAACTATGAACACGATATCAATTTAAACCCAAAACAATATGATATCATTTTATCTCAAATATAATTCTTTTCCAAAATCATGCAGGTTTAAAATTTAAAATATCTGGAAACCAAATATTTGAAATATACTTTCAAAGCATAATATTTCGAAATTCAAAATTTTAAAACCATAACTTCTAAAACTTGAATGGTTTGGATATTCAACGAATGTAAAATAAATGGTTTAACTTTAAAGTTACTTTGTAAAGAAAAATAATTTCCATGGCTTTTCAAATATATTTCTTTATTTAAAGTTTAAACCATAATTTAAATATCACTTCAAGTTCCCAAAAACCCCTTCAATTTCTATATATATATATATATATATATCCATTTGGAGTATTAATATTTCAAAACTAAAGTTGGATTTTCTTCTTTCAACAATTAATATTCTATTATTTAGTCTTGAATATTCATATAAATTCCATAAATAAAACTCCAATTTTCTAGCAATTAAATATTTTCTCAAATTTACTTTATACTAGAATTTTCATTTTTAATTCATCTTGGAAAATCAAGTTATAAATATCATACCTTAAAATTTCCAAACTTAAACATATAAGATAAATTTCCAAATTCCATTTTCTCAATTTTTCATTTTTATTTAACAGGCTTATACACAACTTAATTTTCAAATTTTTAACTTCATATGTATATATATCGAAGAATAATATTTTATAAAATATCAAAATCAAATTTTTATAAACCGTATCCCATCCAAACCATAGAAATCACTTTAAAATAATTTATATATAGACCACGGTGCCTGTATATAATTTTCTATCCTATGGTCAAGTGATACGGATATTTATCATTTCAATCCGCAATTTAAAAATAAAATTTTGCGGTTGTATATCATTTCAAACCACAATCCCGAATGAAACGAAAAATGCATGATAACTTGCAGATTAATGATATAAAATAAAACATCCATTCATCAACATCATCCATCATCCAAATCACAATCATCATCCAATAATAATTCAATATCTATATATATCTGATAATATATATCAGGTAATAACTGAAGGTTATATTCAAAAATAAATTTAATCAACTATTAAACTAACAGTTTATATTTAGTAATAAATTTTATAACTGTTTACTAGCAGTTCCTATGCAAATAAATAAATTCTAACTGTCAATTAATATGCAATAAATAAAATAAATTAACAGTTAAATTAAATAACGCGATTTAGCAAATATGATGAACAAAACATGCCAAACAGTTATAAATAAATTTCTACTCACATCTAAAATAAATTTAACAAACATAAAAACTTTTAGAAGTTGTGAGTGGGTTAAAACACTCACCTTTTGAATTTAAATCGAATTTAAATCCGATTTAAACCCAAAAATTCGACGGTCTCCAAATCTGTCCAAACCAGCGTCAAGAAAATCTGGAATTTAATTACGATCCTATCAAAAAAAAATCGCACGTAAATACGACTTCATACGTATAAGTTATGAGCATTTGAACAATTAGCTTAAAATTTAAATTAAATAAATAATCTCATTCAATCCTCTCCACGTCACCACGAAAACCACGTGCCCACCTCCTTCGTACGAAGCCCTAATTCTTCCAGGTCGCGACACTCACGAAGCCGCCGATGCCAAGGCAATTTCTCTGGCCAACGTGCTGACTTGTAGCACGATCCAACGACGCCGTCAGAGCCTCCTACCTCGGCCGCCCCTACCACTAACGACCGGCCTCCTCTGGCTCCACGAAAATTCGCCGTCGCCGTCACATATCTCGGCCAACCACGTCGATTCCAGCAACATCTACCCCAAACGAACCATGCCGATCGAAAGCACTCGGCCCCCTCTACGCGCCTAGCCTTCTTGATCGATAAATCGTGGAATATCCACCGTTGAGTGAGCATCCACACAACGTACGGCTGAAAATAAATTGAAAATTCCAGGATGAACGATAACTCCAATCGAGAAACCAATTTCAGATCTGAGTTCCCCCCGTCAAAAACTTCAACGTACATTTTTTTTGGAAATTTTCTGAGGTGTTTGAATTTTGAAGTTTGAAATTTGAATAGAATTGAATCTGACATATGCATCCATTTGAGGAGGAGAAGGAGTTGAAGAAATGAACGTACAGCAAAAGAGAATAGAAAGGAGGCTAGGGTTTATCACAATCTATTTATAGACAAATTGTAATAGGCTAGATGGGCACGTATTACGAACGTGCTTAACGGTAGTTGGCCCAAAAAGCCCGTTCTGACCCCGGAACGAAATTTGTTAAACCCATATATCCAAATAGGTATTTTAAAATATTTTAAACGCGATGGAAAAAGCTTCACGTCCAAATTCGATCGTATGAAGAAGTTATGCTGAAAACAAAATTTTCAAATTGATTTCAATTAAATTGATTTCAAGGCGTTTCGCGTCCGTACGATCAACCGACAGGTCTGATCGATACGAAACTTGAAACCCTACAATAATTCACCGATACGGATCCGATGAAACTGGTTTCGTCGAAATCCGAGTCTGTGGCCAAAATGGCTATTTTTATATTAATTAAATAAATTAAAATAAAATATAAAATCAAATTTTATATTCAAATTCTAAAATTTACCAAATTTTATTGCTTATATATTCCTTAATCAATTTCAATGATTTAACCAGTTTAGATGTGAAAAAAAAGTTGATAAGTCTATCGATTTCAGTGTTAATTTCTCCACTTCCTTATATTTAGAAATTATAAATTAAATTCTCAAAACCCATTATTAGGTTTTCAACTTTTATATTCTCAACTTTTATCCAAAATGAGGATGCCACTAACATTGGTTCATGATTTCACATTATTTTCCTCAAAGTCCATTTTAAATTTCAATAACGTACTATTCAACCATTAAATTCCATTTTACTGTGCAATAAATGCAAATTGTTGAATTTGATACTCAAATTAAATTTATAAATCCTGCTTTCTAAAATCTATATCAACAAATGGTCCAATTATAAATAGAATTAGCATTAACTTCATCTTATAGAATTAACTACTTCAATTACAAAACAAATCTACGCTAACTGCATAATTTAAATCAATTAATTGTGATTAAGTCTACATTAAATGTTATAAATTATACATTTGAACCTCAATAAATTCGTTTATTGAATTAAAATCTTTCTATTCAGTAAATAGACATTTTTTGGGTATAAATAACATTTGAATTATATTACATTTCATTAGTGCATGCTTCATTTCTTATAAATTTCCCTTTATTAACTAGAACCCATTAACAAAACAAATAATAAATTTAGATTTATTTCAATCTATTGCCATTCTTAACTTAATATACTAAATAAATGATTAGCCTCAATAATTGTTACCCTTTTACATTCAAATTCACTTACAACCATCATTAACAACAATGTTGCCATAGATTTTGATTAAATTAAATAAATTAGATGAATGGGTAAAATCTTGTAATTATCACTAATGCCAAATATATATGCATTAATTACTACTTATTATTATGAATTCATTTATTAATTTACTAGTTGCCTTTGTCATCTTATTTCCTATTTACTACCAAACTTCCTACTTAGTTGTCGTTTATCAATATATACATACCTAGGCAAATCAAGATCTTGTCCTTTCTGTTATTTCAATTAAATCGGGTATGCACAAATAAATTGTTAATTAACTAATTCCTACAAAATTATTTACATACATTCAGTTCCAAATTTTATAGAATTAAATTCTAATTACTTACCACTTAATCCATCAATCATACATTCTATCAAACATGCATTTAAATCTTTTTTTATTTTAAATAAATTTATTCAATGTTGACATCCACTAAATAAAATTTACTTTCATTTATATAGTTGCAATTTAATTCAGTTATTATTTCATTAATACTATTTCCGCTTTATATCTTCCAATATTAATTCCACAAACCAACTTAATCAACAAATTATAACTTATAACCACAAACGCCAATCTACGTTATTTCATTCTAAATTAGATTGGAAATCATATTAAATTAACTCATTTAATACCATCAAATTTAACGGGTCGTTACACAAACATACACTATTCTCTCTATCATATGGCTATGAAGCATCTCATTCCAAAAGAGATGGGCCTGTCATTAGAGATACAGTATATTAATAGAGAATGTCGAAGGATACAACTCTTAAAAGAAAGAAAATTCCACAAAGGGTTTAGTTTTGAGAAAAGTGATGGCTAACATGAAATAACGAATAGACGACGCACTAGGGACAAATTGGGAAGAACTGTTAGTCATTGTTGAAAAGTTATTCAATGATGCATATCAATTATCAAGTCAAGAAAGAAATATGGTGCCTAGAGCATGGAATTATGAGCATCTCATTCCAAATTTAATTTGAGCAACTGTAAAAGAAATATGATTTATCATTGTGGTTGAAAGAGTTTATATGATGGTAATATGGATGTATAGATATTAGACCCCTGTAATGACCCTAATTTTTAGTAACGTTATTTAGGATATTTAATTAGTTAAATTATATAAAATAATGTGATGGTTAGGGGATTGAGATTTGTATTAATAGACACATAGTTGTGCCATATAACAAATGAACTAGAGTGGAAAATAAAATAAAATAAAATAGGTAAGGCAAACAGATAAGGGGTAAAACAGGAATAAGTATATTCTTATACCCTAAACCCTTAGGCCTTTCATCTTGCATGTTCTTTTGCAAAAATTAAACATAAGAAGCCAGTCACCATTAAGGAAAAACAAGAAGAAGATTAACCAATCAAAAGAAGGAAACTTAATCAATTAAAAGTCATTCTCAAATCACAACTCCTTAATAACAAATCTAAGGTGAATAATGACTACATCTCATATTTTAGATTATTTTTCAGTTTAAATTAAATTTGAACTATTTTGAAAGGTTTTGCCATGTTTTTTATTGTTAAAATTGCATATATATGATTGTTGATGATTTATGCTAATTCATATGAATTTTATGATATGTTTTAATGTGAAGACCCTATTGAATGACATCCAAATGCACTATAATTTTAGAATAAGGTCAAAAATGATATTTTAGAAATGGGTTTCAATTTTCATAATTTCTCTAATTAATGTGAATTTAATATTAATTTTATAGTGAAAAAATGGTTATTTGGGTTTAAAATTAATTACGGCTAATACATGTATGTTTTGAATAGGAATTAATATATGTTAGAAAACATATTAAAAATGATTTATGGGAATTTTTATAGATTTTTCCAAAGTGTTTTAATAAGTATATAAAATTATTTAAGGTATGGTACTTAGATGTTTTATATATTTATAAAAGCAGATAGGACATTTTGTAAATAATTTAGTTTGTTTATTTCAGAAATTTCGACAGTACTTTTTGAAAAGAAATTAGCAACCAATCATGTTCTAACAAACAAGGCAGGTAAGTTGGAAAGAGTTGCTTTAAAAAGTTAAAAATTAGTTTATACATGCTTTTTACATATTTTGCCACTTTTGACACCTAGCCTTCGATACCTTACTGTTGCTTCCCTCTCTATTGTAATTAAAGCAAAGGGTATCAAAGACTTAGTACAGAGTGAATTGGACATAGGCGAAAGGTATTGGGATGAAACAAGGGGTTCCGAAGGGGTCGAAGCTTTACTTTGTTTTTAAATGAAAATGTGCCTGCTTTACTTCCGAAAGGAATGCTTTCGATTTGGTTAGCTTTTGACAGGTCAAATTGTTTTAAAGGAATGGCTTCGAAAGAGGGTGTGCCTTTTTGTTTTAAGTAAATTCTTTCGAAAAGGTCGAAATCCCTTGCTGCGACTTTCCACCTTTCGAAGAAAATGGTTTCGTAAGGGCTACTTTGTTTTAAAACTTAGCCACTTCTCCAATGCTTTCGAAGGGTTCGTTTCGACATCATCACATCTTTACTTAGGAAATAACTTTGGGAAGAGTGCTTACCACTTAGTTGTTTTATGACCCATTTGTTCTATTGAAAGTCAAACCCAAAAGGTTTTGAAAGGAATAGTTTCAAATGGTTTCGAAAGGTTATTCCACATGTTTTACTTGAACCTAATTACTTTCGAAAGGTTTTATTTTATGAAAAGAATTTGATGCATTCGAAAGGTTTAAGATAAAGGTTTTAAAGCGGTGGTTCACCAATGGTTTCGAAAGGTTTTAAAAGAAAGGCCTTTTATGATTTCGAAAGGTTTATTAAGAATGGTCTTAAAAGGTATGTTTTGGCCTTTCGGCCTAAGATTATAAAGCAAAGTAGTTGCTTGGTTTCGAAAGGGGTACTTTCAATTTTTTTGAAAGGGGTACTTTCAAAGGATTAAATATTTTCATCAATAAAGTTTTGTGTAAATATATATAACACGATAAGGTGATTTGAGTAAAGCATAGAGTATATTTTCCTTGTTTAAAGTATGATTTAAAGGTTTAAATTAATTTAAGAGAAAATGTTTCCAAGGAAAACTTTATAGGTAGATGAACCTAAGTAAAATGACTCAGATATTAGAATACTAGATGAGACTGATATGAAGTCGTGCCCTATACTTTAGCTAGTAGCCCCTAGCTAATATAAGTCCAAAATTCCAGTGTGTAAGGCTTGGTCACTGGTAAGACTAAAATGATGTTACATACAGAAAGGAATCTATACAGGTGAGTAGGTTTTTGGTGAGCCCACAAAACCATTAGGATCAGTTGACCCTGGAAGAACTAAGTTAGGGACAAATAGTCCAAAAGAGGAGAATCTAAAAGAAGTTATATTAATTTTTTTATTTTGTCTGGTAGGCCCGAGTCAGCCAAAGGTTAGTATTTAGGCGAACAAAACTATAGTGTTCGGACAGATAGTTGATTTGTTACCTAATTTGTATGCATACATGATATTGTTTTATTGTGTTAACCATTTTTGGATGCAGGATTAAGATTTGCAAAAGATGTGTTTTAAAGGATATTAAAGAAGGGAAACTCGTTCCGCTAAGCGACGTGGTTTACTCAATATCATATAACCGAGATATATAGTATTATTCACATTAGGCTTTTTGTCCGACTCGAAATTTATGTTTTCCCCCACAAACTCTCGGGTGCTCAAAATTGATATGAGTAGGCTGAGGGTTGAGGATTTTTAGGTTTTAGTAGGTGGATGGATAAAGCTTCCGAAGACGAGTAGGAGGCCGATGCTAGCTATATTTAGGAGTTTTTTTTGTTCTATTTCCTCTATGTTATATTAAGTTGTTATAACTATTTAGTACTCAGGTCATCCAAAGGGACATCTTTATATGTCGCTTTTGGCATATTTATGTAATAATTAAATTTGATCTGAACTTGGAAAACGTTTGGGATTATGTAACTTGGACATGAAATGTTATTTTAAAATGTAATCAGAAAAGTGTTATAATCAATTATAATTTTATTTCATATGCAAGTGCTTCTGATATAATGGATACCACAAACATTACTGTATTTGGTCACCGAAAGTTAATACTATGGATGACTGCATCATCTATAGCGTTTAGCTTCGGACCTCCAGATAGAATATGTTACAACTTGGTATCAAGGCATATGTTTATGAAAATTTTTAAACTAAAATGATTTTTTAAAACCTAATCCAAAGAATTAGAGATAAGATTGGGTGTGGGATAAAGATATAGTAGTGTACTTTTATTTGTTATATATAAGTACACAGCATATCTCAATTCTCCTACCTCCCTTAGGCTATTTTTCTATATCTTACGAGGCTTGAATACAGATATGGATGCTAGAAGAAGAAGAGTTAACCTTGGAGTGGGAAGCACCACTACAAATGGAAATGTTAGACCAAATATGAAAAGGAACCAAGGTCCGGCACAAGTTGGAAATGTGGGTGCTGGAGTCCGGCAAGTTGACATAGGAGCAATGTATCAGTTCTTTATAAACATGATGCAAGTGGGTGTTACTGTTGAAGTAGTTAGAGGAAATGTTAGAGGAGGAAATCAAGAAGCTAAAGTAGTCAACAACTATGCTATTTTGAGTAGATATTATGCTCAGTTGGGAGGAAAGTCGTTCATTGGTACTAAGGACGCAGTCAAAGTAGAGAACTGGTTACTTCACTATGAGGGGATTTCATTGATCTAGGGCTTAATGAGGAGAAGAAGAGAAGGCTTGCTTCTAGACAGCTTAAGGGAGCAACATTGTATTGGTGGAATAGTGTGACGATTGGAGTAAATGAAAAGAAGATGACATGGGCTGAGTTCAAGAGGAGGTTTGGAGAGAGGTTTACGTCAGAGATTGCTAAGTCTACTCTGCTGAGCAAGTTTGCTAAATTGGAGCAGGCAGACATGACTGTGCTTGAGTATACGATGAGGTTTGAGGAGCAAGCAAGGCATGGCTATGCTACGGTGGATACTTTGATTAATAGGAATGAGAAGTTCATTAATCGGTTGAAGCCTGAGCTTGCTCGGGCAATGTTATTTCATATTAGGGGTTCATGTGATGTTGTAGTGGAAATGGCTTTGAGGAATGAAGAGATGCTTGCTTTTCTACAAAGCAATAAGGCTAAGGAAGTTCAAGTAGTGCAGAGTTAGAATAGAATGTTCTTCCATAAGAAAGGAGCTCAGTAGTGTGGAGCTATAAAGAAGGGGAAATCGGAGTTGTTTGCTTTAAGTGTGATAAGAAAGGGCATTTTGCTAATGAATGCCGTTCTTGAGAGGGAAAGAAGGTGATTGAGAAGAAGAATATCAGATGCTTCAACTATGACCAAATTGAACATTACAAGAACGAATGCCAGGAGCCAGCTAAGGATGGAAAGCACAAGGTGTTTGCATTTGAACCAACTGCCTCGAGGCTAGTAGTAGAGGAAAAAGGAAAAACTATGTTGGGAAGTACGCTTCTGATTCATGGTACGTCAGTTAGCGTTCTGCTTGATACTGGTGTATCGCATTCTTTTGTATCTTGTTGTTTGGTAGGTAAGTTTAACCTAGAACCCTCATATTTAGTTACTTCCTTAAGGGCTGCAAATCCGATAGAAGGGCATGCAACACTTAGGATGAAGTGTGACCACCTAGAGTTTGATTTGTTAGGTCATACCTTTGTTTGGAGTTTGCATGCATTTGATTTTGTACGGTTCGGAATTATTTTGGATATGGATTGATTAAGTAAGAACAATGGTTGGATATTCTTTCCATAATAGGAACATATCGCTTAGACGCCCCGATCGTAGAGATCCAACTGTATATATCTTAGAAAGCCCTATCTGTAAGGTGAATGCTTTGTTGGGTGTTGTGGATGCAGAAGAAGAGTTAAATCGAGTTTCTGTGGTTATGTAATTCACGGATGTCTTTGAACCCGTAGTAGGATTGCCATCGAAATGAGCCATTGAGTTTTGGATAGATTGGGTGTTGGGAGCAGAATCAGTGAGTAGACCGTCAAGTAGGATGACGCCTACCGAGATGAGGGAGTTGAAGGTACAGTTGGTGGATTTGGATGGCAAGAATTTCATCAGGCCAGGTAGTTCACCTTGGGGAGCATCTGAAGTGTTTGCTAAGAAGCCGGATGAATCGTTAAGGTTATGCATCGATTATCGTAAGTTGAACGAGGAGATGATAAAGAATCGATATTCGTTACATAGAATTGATGATTTTTTCGATCAGTGGAGTGGATCCAAGGTATTTTCTCAGTTGGATTTAGCAACAGATTTCCATCATCTTAGTATAGCTGAGGATAGAATTCATTCGACGGCATTAAGAATTTGATATAGATCATACGAATGCTTAGTGATGCCGTTTAGAAAACTATTATGCCAACATTCTTTGTGGATTTGATGTACCGAGTTTTGCAAGATCACTTGGATAGGTTCGTGTTGGTATTTACAGATGATATTTTGATATACTCTAAGGATGAAAGTGAGCATAAAGTTTATCTTAGAGTAGTGCTTGAGAAATTGAGGCAGCATCAATTGAAGGTGAAGTTTTCGAAGTGTCCTTTACTGAAGAAGGAAATGAAGTTTCTTAGTCATGTAGTCTTAGAGAAAGGGTTGTACGCAGATTCGACTTAGAGTGAAGCAGTGAATAATTGGAAGAGACCGCGAAAGTGACTGAGATAAAGAGTTTTCTCAGATCAGTAAGGTATTATCGAAGGTTCACAAAGGATTTCTCACGAATAGCAGCACCGATAACCAAGATAACGTGAAAAGATGTGAAGTTTGTTTGGACCGTTAAGTGTGAGAAAGCATTCCAGAGCTTGAAACACTTATTGACCAGTGCACCGGTTTTAGTTGTTACAGAAGGGAATCAAGACTTAGTAGTGTATATAGATGCTTGTGGAACTGGGTTAGGAGCTGTGTTAATGCAAAGAGGTATAGTGATTGCATATGCTTCTCGATAGCTTAGACCGCATGAGGTGAGATACCCGACACATGATTTGGAATTGGATGCGGTGATTTTTGTGCTAAAGGTGCAGAGGAATTACCTTTTAGGAGAAAGATTTGAGTTATTTACAGATCATAAGTCAATGAAATATTTATTCTCTCAGATGGAGCTGAATATGAGACAAAAGAGATGGTTGGAATTTATAGCTGCTTATGAATTTAGAATTGAGTACACACTACGAAAGGCAATAAGGTTGCAAATGCACTTAGCAGTAAATATGAAAATGCAGTTTTGGCAATGATAGCTGAGGGGAGAGATTTGAAAGCATTGATAACATGTAGAGTATAGTGGAGATATGAAGCTGTATCTAGTGGAGAAACCGTAGCGTTACCATGTTTAGAGGTTCGACCAACGATGATCGAAAAGATTGCTTTTAAATAGATGGAGGATCTATATTAGTTGAACAGATCAGGAAGTTAAAGGATGGAACCAAGAGCGATGACCTAAGGATTTTAGTCTTGACCTGAATGGGTGGTTGAGAAAGAAAGGAAGACTGTGTGTTCAAAATGCAGGAGACATTAGGAAGAAAGTTTTGAAGGAATGCCATCGTTCGAAGTTCACTATTAATCCAGGAGAAACTAAGATGTATCAGGACATGAAGAGGAGTTTCTTCTGAGAAGGACTGAAGAAGGATATAGGCTTATGGGAAAAGCAGTGTCTGAACTGCCAACAGGTAAAGGCCAAACATTAGAAGCTAAGTGGGTTACTTCATCCATTAGATATTCCAGTATGGAAGTTGGATTCTATTTCTATGGATTTTATACATGGGTTGCCAAGATCTGACAAAGAAATGAAAGTATATGGGTCATAGTGGATAGGTTAACCAAGAGTGCGCATTTCATTCCAGTTAAGTCAACTAGGACGAAATTGTTTTTGGCTAAGTTATTTATGAAGAATGTAGTTAGATTGCATGGGATTCCTAGTAGTATAGTAAGTGATAGAGATTCATTATTCACTAGTGAGTTTTAAAAGAGTCTACATGATACTTTAGGTACCAAGCTCTAGTTGAGTACCGCTTACCATCCACAGACTGATGGGCAAACAGAAAGAGTTAACGAAATCTTGAAAGATTTATTATAAGCTTGTGTGTTAGATTTTGGAGGTTAGGGGAGACCATCTACAGTTATTCAATTTTTCGTGTAACAACAGTTATCAGCCTAGTATAGTGATGGAACCGTTTGAAGCTTTATAAGGAAGGCCATGCAAATCTCACGTTTGTTGGTTAGAGACGGGGGATAGGTTGGTTCTTGGTCTGACTTTAGTCAGAGAAGCTGCAGAGAAGATTGAGTTGATTTAGGCTAGGATGAAGGAAGCTCAGTCTAGGCAGAATATATACAGATAAAAGACGGAAGGACCTAGAGTTCCCAATAGGGAGTTCCCAATAGGAGACCATGTTTTCATCAAGGTATCACCAATGAAAGGTGTAATTTAATTCAGGAAGTCAGGGAAATTGGCACCGAGATTTGTTGGACCATTTACTATTATAGAAAGGATCAGGAAACTTGCATATAAAATAGATTTACCGAACAGTTTGGCAGGAGTCCACCATGTTTTTCATATGTCTCATCTGAGAAAGTGTGTTAGAGATCCAAAAACATGTTAGAGGATTAGTAGTAGAGCCGAATTTGACTATAGTTAGAAAGCCAGTTCGTATAGTCGTGAGGGACGAGAACATGCTAAGGAACAAGACAGTGAAATAAGTTAAAGTCCAGTGGAGCGACGATGAGAGAGACTGTACTTGGGAGACTAAGAGAAAGATTAGAGACGCATATTCTGATTTGCTTGATGGTATGTTTTACCTTTTTGATTGATTTGTTGAGTACCTAATCGTAATTTCAAGGACGAAATTCTTTAAGGAGGGAGTCTATAACGACCCTAATTTTTAGTAACATTATTTAGGATAATTTGTTAAATTACATAAAATAATGTGATGGTTAGAGGATTGAGATCTGTGTTAATAGAAAGATAATTGTGCCATATAATAAATAAACTGAAGGGTAAACTAAAATAAAATAGATAAAGTAGATAGATAAGGGATAAAGCAGGAATAAGTATATTCTTGTACCCTAAACCCTTAAGCTATTCATTCTACACGTTCATTTGCAAAAATTAAACATAAGTGGCCTGTCACTATTAAGGAAGAACAAGAAGAAGATAAAGCAATCAAAGGAAGGAAGCTTAATCAATTCAAAACAATTCTCAAATCTCAACTCCTTAATCACAAAGCTAAGACTGCATCTCATGTTTTTGATTGTTTTCGGTTATAGAATAAATCTGAAATATTTTGCAAGATTTTTCTATGTTTTTTATTGTTAAAATTGGATATATATATATATATATATATATATATATATATGCTTATTGATGATTTATGCTAATTCATATGAATTTTATGATATATTTTAATGTGATAACTCTATTAAATGACATCCAAATGCTTTGCAATTTTAGAATAAGGTCAAAAATGATATTTTAGAGATGGATTTCAATTTTCGTTGTTTCCTGAATTAATGTGAATTTGATATTAATTTTCTAGTGAAGAAAATGGTTATTTGGTTTTAAAATTTATTACGGCTAATATATGTACGTTTTGACTTGGAAATTAATATACGTTAGAAAACATATTAAAAATGATTTATGGAAATTTTTATAGATTTTTCCTAATGTTTTAATAAGCATATAAAATTATTTAAGTTATGAGACTTAAATGTTTTATATATTTATAAAAGAAGAAGGGGCATTTTGTAAATAATTTAATTTGTTTATTTTAAAAATTCGATAGTACTTCTAGAAAAGATATTAGAAACCAATCATGTTTTGACAAACAAGGTGGGTTAGTTGAAAAGAATTGCTTTAGAAAGTTCAAAATCAGTTTATATATGCTTTTTACATTTTTCGCCACTTTTGGCACCTAGCCTTCGACACCTTACTTCCGCCTCCATCTCCACCGAAACCAAAGTACATGTCATAGGGTATCAAAGACTTGGTACACAGTGAATTGGACATAGGTGAAAGATACTGGGTCGAAACAAGGGGTTTTGAAGGGGTCAAAGCCTTACTTTGTTTTTAAATGAAAATGTGCCTGCTTTGCTTTCGAATGGAATGCTATTAACTTGGTTAGCTTTCGAACTAGTCAAATTGTTTTAAAGGAATGGTTTCGAAAGAGATTATGTCTTTTTATTGTAAGTAAATGCTTTCGAAGTGGTCAAAACCTCTTGCTGCCGCTTTCCACCTTTCGAAACAAATGGTTTCGAAAGGGTTACTTTGTTTTTAAAACTTAGCCACTTCTCCAATGCTTTCGAAGGGTTGGTTTTGACACCATCACTTCTTTACTTAGAAAATAGCTTTCGGAAGAGCACTTTAGACTTAGTTGTTTTATGACCCTTTTGTTCTATTAAAAGTAAAATCCAAAAGGTTTTCAAAGGAATAGGTTATAATTGTTTCGAATGGTTATTCCATAAGTTTTACTTGAACCCAAATTCTTTCGAAATGTTTGATTTTGTTAAAAGGATTTGGTGCTTTCGAAAGGTTTAAGGTAAAGGTTTAGAAGGGGTGGTTCCCCAATAATTTCGAAAGTTTTTAAAGGAAAGGTCTTTCAATGTTTTCAAAAGGTTGATTAAGAATGGTTTTGAAAGGTATGTTTTGGTCTTTCGGTCTAAGACTATAAAGCAAAGTAGTTACTTGGTTTCGAAAGGGGTACTTTCAATGGTTTCGAAAGGGGTACTTTCAAAGGATTAAATGTTTTCATCAACAAAGTTTTGTGTAAAATACATATAACATGGCATGGTGATTTGAGTAAAGCACAAAGTATATTTTTCCTGTTTAAAGTATGATTTAAAGGTTTAAATTAATTTGAGAGAAAATGTTTTCAAGGAAAATTTTATAGGTAGATGGCCCTAAGTAAAATGAATCAGATATTAGAATACCAGATGGAACTGGTATAGGGTCGCGCCTTATACTTTAGCTAGTAGCCCTTAGCTAATATAAGTCCAAAATTCCAGTGTAGGGCTTTGTCACAGATAAGACTACAATGATTTTACACATAGAAAGGAATCTATAGAGGAGAGATAGGTTATTGGTGAGCCCGCAAAAGCATTATGATCAGTTGGCCCTAGAAAAACTAAGTTAGGTACTGACCGTTCAGAAGAGGAGTATCTAACAGAAGTTATATTATTTGTTTATTTCGTCCGATAGGGCCGAGTCAGCTAAAGGTTAGTAGTTAGCCAAACAAAACTATCTTGTTCGGACAGATAGTCAATTTGATACCTGATTTGTATGCATATAAGATGTTGCTTTATCGTTTTAACTAGTTTTGGATGCAGGATTAAGATTTACAAAAGATATGTTTTAAAAGGATATTAGTGAGGGGAAACCCGTTCGGTTAAGCAGCGTGGTCTCACTTAGTATCATATAACCGAGATGAAAATATTATTCACACTAGGGTTTATGTCTGAATCGAAGTTTATGTTTTTCCCTTTAAACTTTCGGTGCTCAAAACTGATTTGAGTGGGCTAAGGGTTAAGAATTTTTAGGTTTTAGTAGGTGGACGAATAAAGATTTTGGAGACAAGCAGGAGGCTGATGTTAGCTATATTTAGGAGTTGTTTTGTTTTATTTTAGCTATGTTGTATTAAGTCTGCTATGACTATTTAGTACTCTAGCCATCCAACGGGGCATCTTCATATGTTGTTCTTCACGTATTTATGTAATAATTATATATGATCTAAACTTGGGAAACGTTTGGGATTATGTAACTCGGATATGAAATGTTGTTTTGAAATATAATCAAAAAAGTGTTTTAATCTGTAATAATTTTATTTCATATGCATGTGCTATTATTGATACCACTAACATTATCGTATTTGGTCATCGAAAGTAAATACTATGGATGATTGCAGTATTTGTGGCACTTAGCTTCAGGCCCCCAAATAAGGGATGTTACAACCCCATTACAGTATAAAAATCTTATGTGTCTCCATTTATTGTTTATAATGTAACAAGACCACATTAAAGAGTTATGAAAACATAATCGGCCTTTCAACTAAGTTGAACTAGATGTAAGGATATCAAATGACCTAATCCAGTATAAAAACATTCTAAAAATAATAAGTCTTGTAAATACAAGACCCAGTTCTTTACCTAAAAACAAGCAAATTAGTTCACTCGAAACAAAGCAGAACATTGCAATGCACACACTTGAAGGAAAAATTAGGTCACTAAAAATGACAGATATATGACCTAAGTGCCTGGAGCGAGGTTCGATAAACACATTACATATAATGAACTGAATTGAGCATAGAAAATGCAATGCCTAAGATCCTAGAAGTTTTCGATAAGGGATAAGTAGATTCCATCACTTACCAAAAGCCAATGATATTGTTGCCTGACCATTTGCAGGAATAGCACAAAGTCACGGCGTGACGACCCGATTTTTCGACGCTCGAAAATCTACATCAATACGTCCACTGTATCAAATGCCGAACAATCGAATGTCGGAAAACCAAACCATTAGGGGTTAAAGAAGAAGAAGGTAGAAGACGAAATAGAAAACAATATCAGAATCTCACAATCGCAGAACGGGTAAAGTTGTTTTTATAAACAATTCAATTTATTATTTAGCAGAACATATTCACACAGTTAGATAATTCACATTATCATAGATAGATTTAGCCACATTTCATAATTCAACTAAAACATCTCATATCACAGAGAAGCACATATTACATATCAGAGATATCAAATAATTCAAGGCATTTAATATCATTCAATCATCCATAAGCAAGATTAATCAGATGTACAACTCCTAATTAATTTAATTAATCTCCAAATAATTAAATTAATTACTTTAATTACCTTTAAATCCTACTTACTTACATTAATTAATTACAAACCAATTAATTAATCATCTCTTAATTATCTATCTTAATTAATTATAAACCACGTCTCTTAATTAATTAATGGAATTGATTAATTATTTCTTAATTATTCACATTAATTAATTAACCTTAATTAATTACATTAAGTAATTAACTAGTCTTTAATTTCTTACACTAATTAACCCTTAATTACCCACATTAATTAATTATACTATAATCTATTACATTAATTAATGATCCTTAATTAATTACATTAACTAATTACCCTATATTACTTACATTTAAGTAATTATTCTTTAATTAATCACTTCACTAATTATCCTTTAATCACTACTTATTGATCCTTAATTTAATTACATTCATTTACTATCCTTTAATTTACCTTCATTAAGTAATTATCCTTTGAATATAGTTAACGGGTTAAGGATTATTACTCTTAATTAGTAATTTCGGGGACGAAATTCTTTTAAGGGGAAGAAATGTGACGACCCAGAATTTTTGGATATTTGACATTTAGATATTTAATTGGTTTTATATATTTGGAAGTTAGTTTAACTTGAATTTCAAATATCATTATTCATTTGGCAATTAATTTATTGAATTTACATTTACAATTAGAGATTGGATAAAATATTGAATCTTAATTTTTAAGCTGGTTAAAAATATTTCAAAGGCTTGAAAAGTTTATATTTGTAATACTGGAGATAGTAGAAGCGTTAAATATGAGTTTGAGAGTGTTTTGTTCAGTTTTGAATTTATAACATTTAAATTGATATTTAAAAATAGCCTTCCGAGGCATAGTATCGGATTTCGACAAAACCAGTTCCATTTGATCCGTAATATTGTATTATTATTGGATTTCAAATTTTGGAGTTTTTGGAGTTGTCTTATGATGCAGGGGATCAGGGTGGATCCTCGGTACGGTGATCTAGACCACGTACTATGACGAGCGGTACCCCAGTAACCCTGCCATTGTATGGAATCCCATCTCCAATAAGCGCCCGTACGGTTTGATTGTTCCCAACTATTGCTGAAATGTAAAATGCAAGCATTTCAGCTAGATTCTATTTTACATTCTATCGACAATATTATAATATTAGACGGATTTTGATAAAAAAAATTTGGTTTCGTAGGGTAAAAACACAACATGTTTATTCGTGGCATGGTCTTACGAGATACCTTTGATTTCAAAAGATTTTGAAACTTTAATAATCCAACTGAGTGTGTTTTCTCATGCTGGTTTCTAGACAAACTTGGGTGTTATTTAACTATAATACTCGGGTCAGACTGAGTTTTATAGAGTACAAATTCTGGATGGCAAAATGTATGACACGTATTTTATTCAGCTGTGTTTTATTAACTGTATTATCAGATTTGTGAGGGCATGTTATGATAATTGTCCAGTTGTGTGCTACAGATGTTGTTGTACTCTAATGTTGTAATGTATAAACAGATATAGTTCTTCTTTTTAAAGATTGGTCATTTATCTATTATATATTGTTCCGCTGCGATTGTGAGATTCTGATATTATTTTCTATTTCCCCTTCTACCTTCTTCTTCTTTAACCCCCTAATGGTTCGGTTTTTCGACATTCGATTGTTCGACATTTGATACAGTCAACGTATTGATATTGATTTTCGAGCGCCAAAAAATCGGGTCGTCACACATGGAAAGTGGTGCAGCTACCAACATCTAGATTGATATATGCAACGATATACAAGCGTCACCTATTGAGTCCCAAAAGCAAAGGTCCTGCTCTTTATAAGAACCAAAACAACATTTTGTTACAAAGGCAACAGAACATGGACAAAACAATACCAATGAAGATGCTTATGAAGTACAATAAAATAATACATTTAGAAAAGAAAACTTTGCAAAGCGTGGAAAGGTAAAAGAAAATTCTTTCTTCAGCCTTTTTTACATTTTGTTACAAAGTAAAATGCATATATACAAATGTAATTATACACATTGCAAAGTGTGGGCATGGGTCGGTTTGGTGTGGTTTGAACCCTAAAACCGCTTTCGCACCATATGGTTAATTGAAAATACAAACCATTATACTAAACATTTAAACGGTCCAGTTTCAGTTTGGTTTAGTGTAATATGGTTTAGTTTTGGTCTAGTCCAGTAACACCCTAGATTTTTGATAACGTTATTTAGAATATTTAATTAGTTAAATTAAATTAAATAATATGCTGATTAGGTGTGACGCCCCACCTCTATACCCACGCTAGCCAAGGACACTACAGGGTAATGCCGTCAACTAACACGGAGAATAAGGCTGGTTAGGAGCGACCATCTATAGCCTTGCTCTAACTATCTATTGAATACATCGACAATAATCACACCAAACAGATCGACATATCCAATGAATACTTAAAACAAAACCATAGGTGGTTGAAGGATCTACCTGAACAGAATATAACAACTCAAATGTAATATACATCATAGAACAGTAGATCATCATATACACATATACAAATACATACCAGAGTATACAAACTAATACACGTCAAGTGGTATAGCAAACCACAATATACAAACGAATCAAAAGAATACACATCAGAGTTACAACAAAATGGACTACACAAAAAGATTTAACAAAAAGAAACAAGCTGAATAGTCCATGCGGAAGAAAAATAGGCTAAGTCCAAAAGCACCTAACCTGAAGCATCTCGTTCTGATCCGAGTATAAAATACACGGGTCAGTCTAGCTAAACAAATCAGTTAGATAAACTGAACAACAATAAACCTGCAGGGTTACAAGGTATAACAAATATCTCAAAAGGAGATAACACAATCATCTAACAAAAGATGAATCATATGATAATAAAACAAGCCTCATATCGTAGGCAACATAGAGAAACAAAGGATACAAATATCCCAAATCAAGCCAAAAAGGCAGTAACAAATACCCATAAGGTATACAAGTTCCACAAGGTAAACGCTACGCATCATGCGGCTCAAAAAGACCAACACCGAAGGGCGATACCTAAGGAATATACATATGAATGAAACATCAGAAAATTGCTCGAGCTCAGTACTGTACAAACAAGGATCCATGAGACTGAAGACTCCAAACCCAATATCACCCACGCGGCTCATAACGACCAACATCGGAAGTGATACTAAAGGGCAACCCAATATCACCCATGCGGCTCATAACGACCAACATCGGAAGTGATACTATAGGGCAGCAACAAACCCGAAGGCACATACCCGAAGGCAACAAACCGTAGTGGTGAAGGTCGAAGACCCAGTACTGGACACCACTAACTGGCGGAATGTGTCATAACTCTCAAAAAGGAATCCGAAAAGTGGTAACGTGAGTCCCATAACCACTCGTTTGCACTAAACGGTTTACTATCCGTTAGTTAATTTCACACTCAAAGAAGTACAAAGTTCACCTCATCTCATCGGTAAACCGGACCAAAAGGCCAAAACGATCAATCGAATAGGTCGGGGATTAATCGGCAAGACAAACGCATGGATTCATGGTCCGTGTTTTACCTAACCATTTAATCTCCCTTCCAATCCGCTTGAAGTGCGAAATTGTGCATGTGCGTTTTAAATAGAATTTAAGAATTAGTTAATGCAATTTGAAGATTATTTTATAAAACCTGTGGATGAAGTAAAAAAAAAGAAATCATCAAGGTCAAATATGCATAAACCACTAATTGGAAACAATCTAAATCGATAAAAGTGGAAATCACAAACAATTAGGCACACTGGACAAAATGAAGCAGGTCAGTCGACTGGCCTACTGCAGTCAGTCGACTGAACCATAACCCGAGAGTTTTTAAACTCTGCAGTCAGTCGACTGACTGCAGGGGGTCAGTCGACTGGCTGTAGCTGGAAATGTTTTCCAGCCTAGCAAATGGAGGAGCAAACTCACCCCATTTGCAACCTGTCGAGCAATGGACTTAAGGGGCTTTTGCCAATCGATAACCCAACACCATTGGCTCCGATTCACCACCAAAAACATGATCAAACATCAAAGTTATAATTTTCAAGGATATGACTCCAAAACACCAAAAAGTGAAATGTTCACCAATTCAATTCAAACCAAAGGCAAATGCACATGAATAAGAGTTAGGAACTCATACGTAACAATCCAACATAGTTGAAACATAGATGTGAGATAAAAATCTAACCTAACATCAATAATATCAAGAGAAGTAGATGTGAGTTCACAACTCACCTTTTAATTCAAAACAAGAATAGAGAAGCTCAAACACAAGAAGGAGACAAACTACTCTTCACTTCAACTCTACAAGCTTCAATCTAAGAATAAAACACATATTTTCCAAAAGTTAGGTTTAGGAAAACTTTCAGAAATTGAAGAGGAGAAGAGTTGGAGGAGATGAAGAAGAGGCTTACCAATAGCTTCTCTTTGATTTTGGAGCAAGAAATCAAGTTTGCAAGTTAAACTAGGACTTGCAATTTCTATTTCCCTTTCCCTTCCCCCATTTTCAGTTTTTAGCTTAAGTTTTATGAAATGAATTAAGGGTGAATGGAGAGGAGAGGGCCGAGTTAGGGTTAATTAGATAGTTAGTGGGCTGAACCCAACCCAAACCCAACTAGAAAAAGTTGCAAAATTCAACTTACTCCGAACATATCAAAGCTTATACTCAAAAAGGTCGCAAACGCCATTTTGGACTCAATGGAAATGGTTTCAAGTCCTAATTCGGCCATTTGCAGAAAATAACATTTCGGACCAAAAATCCGACTAACGACGCTATATTTAAATAAAATATTTAAATATAAAATCGTTAAATATGCGGGTTGTTACGTCAGGGGATTGAGATTCGATTTTTATTAAGGTGTAGTCATGCCATTTAACAGTGAATTAAAATAAGAGTTAAATTGAAATAGAGGAGGGGTAAAATAGAAAAGGGGTCATTCCTATATCCTCTAAAACTTAGCCGTGCATAATTTACATCTTCATTTCATTTCAAAAGTTTGAAGACTTAAGGCCGGCCACCATTAAGAAGGAAAAGGGATAAAAGAAAGAAGATAAGCTTGGAAGAAGCTTAAGCAAATCAAATCTATTCATATCTCAATCTCTTTAATGACGAAGGCTAAGGTGAATAATGTTTACATCTCTTTTTTCGATTGTGTTCTGGTTTTAAGATGAATTTCGAATATTTTGCAATGATTTGTCATGTTATTTGAATGATGGAATGAATATATATACTTGTTGATGAATTATGGTTTTTCATAATGAATTTATGATATGTTTTAAGATGAAAACCGTATTAAATGATGTCCAAATGCCTTGTGAATTTTTATGAAGATCGTAAATATTATTTTGAAGACGGGTTTCAATTTTCAGTTTTTCTTAATTTTTGTGGAATTAATATGAATTTTCTAGTAAAGAAAATGGTACTTTGGGCTATAAATTATTTACAAGTATATATATTTAATTTGGGTCTGAAATTTTAATATGTTAGAAAACATATAAAAAGTGATTTGCTTGAATTTTTATAAAATTTTATTATGTGTTCTAATGGTTATATAAAATTCTTCGAACTATGGAACTTAAATATTTTATGTAATTAAAGGACGAGAATGGGCTTTTTTGAAAATGTTTAAATTGTTAAATTTGGAAAGTCAGCAACACTTTTGAAAAGAGAAACCCTGCAACCAATCATATTTAGACAAATAAGGCAGGTTGGATACAAAAAGAATAGTTTAAAAGTACTAATAAATAGGTTATTCATTATTTCGTCTCCTTCGGCACCAGGTTTCGCCTCCATACTAACGCCTCCGACACAGTCGAAACCAATGCATATGGTACCAAGCAACTAGTACGTAATGAATTGGATGTCGACGAAAGGTATAGGGTCGAAACCAAGGGTTTTCGAAGGGGTTGAAGCTTTGTTTTGTTTTTACAAAAAATGCACCTGCTTGCTTTTGACTAAGATGCTTTCGACTTGGTTAGGTTTCGATTAGGTCATATGGTTTAATAGGAAATTGTTTCGATTAGGTTGCATCTTTGTTTTAAATGAATGCTTTCGACTAAGTCGAAACTCCTAGCTGCCGCCCTTTTTCCTTTCGACCCAGTAGGCTTCGAAGAGGTTGTTTTGGTATTGAAAATTTGCCCACCTCTCCAATGCTCTTGAAGGGATGGTTCGACACCATCATTTCATTAATTAGGAAATAGTTTCAAAACAAATGCTTTCGACTAATTTTTTTAAGACCCTTCTTCTATGTTTGAAGTAAAACCCAAAATGGTATCGAAAGAGATTGTTTTAAATAGTTTTGAAGCATATGCTTTTGACTTTAATGTGTTTTTGATCCTTTTGCTGTACTTGAAGGCAGAATCCAAATGGACCGAGACGTTTTCAAAGGGTTTCGAAGGTGTTAACTTTGATTGGTTTCAAAAGGTATCTACATGTTTTAAATTGAACCCAAAGTGCTTTCGAAAGGACTAAGTTTTGAAGCTTTCAAAAGGTTTTAGTGAATGGTCGAAAGGGGTGGTTCCTTAAGGTTTCGACGGAGTTAAAGAGGATGGTTTTTCTTATGCTTTCGAAAGGTAATGTTTAAATGCTTCCGAAGGAGGATGTCTAATGTTTTAAAGCTTTCTAAGGAAAGACTTTTATTGGTTTCAAAAGAGTTTCTTTCAATGGTTTCAAAGTGGTTACCTTCAAAGTTTTCGAAAGGGTGTTTAAAAGTTTTAAACAAAGGTTTCAAATGCATTGAATATGCAATATAGCCTAAGTGTTTTCAAGTTAAAAAGGGTTATAAATTGTTTTGGAAGGATAGTTGATCATCATAAAAATTCATCAACATTATTTTGAGCAAAGTATATATCATGGAAAAATGGCTTAGAGTAAAGCTAAGGATATATTTCCTTGTATATATATGATTTGAAGACCTAAATCATTTTGAAAAGGTTTTTAAGAAAAATTTAAAGGGCAGTTAATCCAAAGAAAATAATTCGGACAGTCACTCCATTTTATTTCGGACAGTTAGTCAAATTTGCGGCCAGTCAGCCCAGTTTTATGGACAGTTAGTCCATATTAGCATAACAGGCCTTGCTATTATATTATGGAAAGATAGTTCACATATTACTTGTTTTTTCGACAGATTTTCCTTTTGTTAGCATAACGAATCTTGCTATTATGTTGTGGGAAGATAGTTTACTAATTAAATGTTTTACGGATAGATAGTCCATTTACTGGCATAAAGGATACTGCTATTTTGATATAATCAGTTTGGTTAACCAGTTTGGTTGTAGGGAAGAATGTGCGAAATATATATGTTTTGGAAAGTATATTAGTGAGGGGAAACCCGTTCCGCTAAGCGGTGTGGTCTCACTAAATATAAGTAAACCGAGATGTAACAGAATTATTCACATCAGGCTCTATGTGTGACTCATAGTTTATGTTTTCCCTTAAACTCTCGGGTGCTCAAAATTGATTTGAGTAGGTTGAGGGTTAAGGTTTTCGGGTTTTGATATTTTGGCAAATAAAACTTCTGAAAATGAGCAGGTGACTGACGGATAGCTAATTAGGAATACAGATTATCCTATTCATTTTTCCGCTGTGTATATTAAGTCAGATATGCCAATATTTCTCTGATCATCCAAGGGGGCATTGTCATATGTCGCTCTTGGCGCAGTTTTGTAATCTACTCGCCAAGAGCTCCCCGGCGACGATAGATTATAATTGATCTTTACCTGGGAAACGGACATGGGATTTTGTAACTTGAATATGAATTTATTTGAAATGTAATTAATAAAATGTTATTTTTGGAAATCTATGATTTTGTTCATATTCAAATGCTTTTGATATTATGAGTACCATTAGCATTGCCATATTTTATCACCAGAAGTTAATACTATAGAAGACTACAGCATCTATAGCGCTTAGATTTTGTCCACCAGATATGGGATGTTACAACAAGGTATCAGAGCATAGGTTTATGAAAAAACTTTAACTAAAAATGCTTTTTAAAACACAATCCTAAAAAAGTAGAGTAAAATTGGGGTATGGGATAACGTTATAGTAACGTACTTGTATTTGCTATATATAAGTATACACTTTATCTCTAGTCTCCTATCTTTGTTTGGTTATTATCTGTTTCTCATAAGGTTTGAATACAGATATAGAAGGAAGAAAAGGAAGAGTTAACCCAGGAGGGGAAGACACTGAAAGGAATGCCAAGCCTAATATGAGAAGTGGTCAAGTTCAGGCACAGGCAGATAATGTGGGTGTTGGAGTCCCGTAAGTTGGAATGATAGCTATATATCAGTTCTTCATGAATATGGTGTAGGCAGGTGTTGCTATTGGAGTAGGAAGACGAGTTTAGGGAGCTCCAGTTGTCAACGACTGTGCTAAGTTGAGTGGGGACTACATTAAGCTTGGAGGGAAGTCGTTTGTTGTAACAGAGGATGCCATTGAGGTAGAGAATTGGTTGTTGCTCTACGAAAGGATTTTTGTGGATTTAGGGCTCAATGATGAGAAGAAGAGGAGGTTGGCATTTAAATAGCTTCAGGGAGCTACTTTTTTTGGGTAGAATAGTGAGAATGTTGCAGTGAATGAAGAGGCTATGACGTAGGAAGATTTCAAGGGTAGATCCAGGAGAGGTTCATGTCCGCAATGGCACAATTGCAGAAAGTTTGCTGAATTAGAGCTGGGAGAGATGCCTATTTTGGATTATGCTAAGAGGGCTCGAGGAGTTGGCTAGATATGGGTATGCTTCAGTGGATACAGTCATGAAGAGGAACGAGAAGATTATCAGGGGGTTGAAGCCGGAGTTAGCTAGGGCTACATTACCTCATATTAAAGACCCTTCTAGTTTTATAGTAGAGATAGCCTTAAGGCATGAGGAATTGCTTAATTCTTTAGAGCAGAGTAAGGCTAAAATGTCCCAGTTAGCCAGGGTCAGAAGAGGAAGTTATTTCCTAAGAAAGGTGCTCAGAAGGGTGGAGCAGCTAAGAAAGGAATGTTTGAGATTGTCTATTTCAAGTGTAACTAGAAGGGGTACTTTGCCAATGAGTGTCGTGCTGGGAAGGCAAAGGAAGCGGTTGGGAGGAAGAATGTCATGTGCTACAACTGTGACTAGATAGGGCAGTATAAGAGCCAGTGCAAGGCGCCCGCTAAGAATGGATTGGGCAAAGTGTATGCATTAGAGCCTGCTACTTCGAAGCCAACGACTCAGAAGAAGGGAAAGGCAGTTTTTGGAGGTACACTTCAGATTTATGGTATGTTTGTTAGCATATTATTTGATACTTGTGCATCATATTCTTTTATATCTAGATATTTAATAGATAAGCTTAACCCAAAACCCACATATTTAGTTACTTCCTTATGGGTTGCGAGTCCAATAGAAGAGTATGCAACTCTAGGTTTGAGATATGACCAGTTAGAGTTTGACTCGTTAGATCATGCTTCTGTTTGCAATTTGCATGTGTTTGATATTGTGGGGTTTGGAATCATTCTTGGGATGGATTGGTTAAGTGAGTACGATGCTAGGATATTCTGCCAGGATAGGAAAATATCGCTTAGACAACCAGATTGTAGTAATAGGATTCTTTATGCCATGGAAGGTTCTTGCAATGAGATGTATACCTCGTTGGGTGCTATGGAATCGGAAGATAAGTTGAGTCGATTTTTCATGGTTAGAGAATTTGGAGATGTGTTTGTGCCTGTAGTTAGATTGCCATAAGAAACAAGCTGTTGAGTTTTAGATAGATTTTGTTATGGGAGCAGAAACAGTGAGTAGACAACCAAGTAGGATGACCCCTCGGAGATGAGGAAGTTAAAGGTGCAGTTGGTGGATTTAGAAGGCAAGAGTCTTATCAAGCCAAGTAGTTCACCTTGGGGAACAACTGTAATGTTTGCTAAGAAGCCGGATGGATCGTTGAGGCTTTGTATCGATTGTCGTAAGTTGAATAAGAGGACAATAAAGAATCGATATCCATTGCCCAAGATTCACTATTTGTTCATCCAGTTGAGTGGAGCCAAGGTATTTTCACAGTTGGATTTAGTGACATGTTTCCATCAACTCAGAGTAGCAGAGGGTAGTTTACCTTTGATGGCATTTAGGACCAGGTATAGGACGTATGAATGGTTAGTCATGCCGTTCGGACTGATTAATGTGTTAGCATTCTTTTTGGATTTGATGAACTGGGTTTTCCGAGAGCACTTGGATAGGTTCATATTGGTTTTCATAGATGATATCTTGATATACTATAAAGATGAAAGAGATCATGAAGTTCATCTTAGAGTGGTGCTTGAGACGTTGAGGCAGCATCAGCTGAATGCTAAGTTTTCGAAGTGTCACTTCTAGAAGAAAGAAGTGAAGTTTCTTAGTTATGTAGTCTTAGAGGAAGGGTTGTCTGTAGATCCGACTAAGATTGAGCCAGTAAATGGTTGGAAGAGACCTAAGGCAGTAACTGAGATAAAGAGTTTCCTTGGGTTGGCTGGTCATTATCGGAGGTTCATTAAGGATTTTTCATGGATAGCGACACCGATGACCAAGCTAACAAGAAAGCATGTGAAGTTTGTGTGGACTAAGTGTGAGGAAGCATTCTAGAATTTGAAACACTTATTGACACATATGCCTGTGTTGATTGTTCCAAAAGGGAATTAAGATTTGATGGTTTATACCAATGCATGTGGAACAGGACTAGGAGTTGTGCGGATGTAGAGAAGTAAAGTGATTGCCTTTGCTTCTAGACAGCTTGGACCGCATGAAGTCAGGTATCCGACACATGATTTAGAATTGGCTACGGTTATTTTTGCTTTGAAGGTGTAGAGACATTACCATTTTGGAGAAAGATTTGAGTTATATACAGATCATAAGTCGTTGAAATATTTGTTCCCTCAAAAGGAGTTGAACATGAGACAGCAGAGGTGGTTAGATTTTATCGCCGCTTATGATTTCGGGATTGAGTACACATCGGGAAAAGGCAACAAGGTTGCAGATGCACTTATCAGGAAACATCAGAATGTAGTTTTGGCGACGATTGCTGAGTGGAAGGATTTGAAAGCATTAGCAGATTGCAGAGTGTAGTGGAGATCCAAGGCTGGGTCTAGCGGAAATATAGTTGTATTATCTTGTTTGGAAGTTCGACCACTGTTGATCGAAAAAATTACTTCTAAACAGATGGAGGATCCAATGTTAGCCGAACTGATCAGGAAGCTAAGAAAAGGAATTAAGAGCGATGACTTGAAAGATTCAATCTTAACCACAATGGGTGGTTGAGAAAAAAAGGAAGATTATGTGTTCCAAGTGTAGAAACATAAGAAAAGAAGTCTTGTAGGAATGCCATTATTCGAAGTTCACCATTCATCTAAGAGGTACTAAGATGTATAAGGATATGAAGAAGAGTTTCTTCTGGGAAGGTATGAAGCGAGATATTGGTTTGTGTGTAAAGTAATGCTTGAATTGCTAGTAGGCAAAGGCCGAACATCAGAAACCAAGTGGGTTGCTTCAGCCATTAGAAATTCTAATATGGAAGTGTGATTCTATATCCATGGATTTTATTGACGGGTTGCCAAGGTCAAACAGAGGAAATGATGGTGTATGGGTCATAGTTGACAGATTGACCAAGAGTGCCCCTTTCATTCCAGTTAGGTCAACCAGAACGATGTCTATCTTAGCAAGGTTGTTTATAAGAAATGTGGTTAGACTGCATGGAATTTCTAGTAGTATAGTAAGTGGTAGAGATCCTTTATTCACTAGTGAGTTCTGGAAGAGTCTCCATGAATTTTTGGGAACCAAGCTCAAGATGAGTACTGTTTACCATCTGTAGACAGATGGGCAAATAGAAAGGGCTAACAAAATCTTTGAGAATTTGCTAAGAGATTGTGTTCAAGATTTCATGGAATCATGGGAAGATCGCCTGCATTTAATCTAGTTTTCGTATAACAATAGTTATCAGATTACTATTGGGATAGCATCGTTTGAAGCTTTGTATGGAAGCCATGTAAATCTCTCGTATGTTGGCTAGATACTGAGGATAGGTTGGTTTTTGATCCAGATTTAGTCAAAGAAGCTGCAGAAAAGATTGAGGTCATTCGAGCTAGACTGAAGGAGGCGTAATCTAGGCAGAAAAGTTATGCAGATAAGACATGGAAAGTCTAGAGTTCTCAGTTAGAGACCAAGTTTTCATCAAAGTGACACCGATGAAGGGTGTGATTAAGTATGGAAAATTGTGGAAGTTAGCACCTAGGTTCGTTGGACATTTTCCTATTCTTGAGAAGATCAGGAAACTCGAATATAGAGTTGAGTTACCGAGCAGTTTGGTAGGAGTCCATGATGTTTTCCATGTTTCTTATCTCAGAAAGCATGTTGGGGACCCGGAGACTACTATTGACGTGACTGTGCTAGATGAAATAGTGGTAGAAACGGAATTTACTATAGTGAGGATGCCAGTTCGCATTGTTGCGAGAGATGAGAAAAGGCATAGAACCAAGACAGTCAGGTTTGTCAAAGTCCAGTGGAGCGAAGGTGACAGAGGCTGTAGTTGGGAGATTGAGAACAGTATTAGAGATACTCATCCTAACTTGGTTGATGGTATGTTTTACCTCATTATTTGATTTATTGTGTACCTTATCGTAATTTGGAGGGCGAAATTCTTTAAGGAGAGGAGTCAGCAACACCCTAAATTTTTGATGACATTATTTAGAATATTTAATTGGTTAAATTAAATAAAGTAACGTGTTGATTAGGGGATTGACAATTGATTTTAATTAAGGTGTAGCCGTGCCGTTTAACAATGAATTAAAATAAGAGTTAAACTGAAATAGAGGAGGGGTAAAATAGGAAAGAGATCATTCCTATATCCTCTACACCTTAGCAGTGTATAATTTAGACGTTTATTTCATTTCAAAATACTGAAGACTCAAGGCAGACCAACATTAATAAGGAAAATGGGAAAAAGAAAGAAGATAAGCTAAGAACAAGCTTAAGCAAATCAAATCTATTCATACCTCAATCTCTTTAATCACAAAGGCTAAGATGAATAATGTTTACATCTCATTTTTGATTGTGTTTTGGATTTTTAGATGAATTTTGAATATTCTGCAATGATTTTCCATGTTTATGGAATGATTGAGTAAATATATATACTTGTTGATGAATTATGGTTTTTCATAATGAATTTATGATATGTTTTAAGATGAAAACACTATTAAATTACATCTAATTTCCTTACAAATTTTTATGAAGATCATAAATAAGACTTTGGAGATGGGTTTCAATTTTTATAGTTTTCTGAATTTTCGTGGAATTAATATGAATTTTCTAGTAAAGAAAATGGTATTTTGGGTTATAAATTATTTTCAGATAGATAATTAATTGTTTGGGTCTGAAATTTTTATATGTTAGAAAACATATATAAAGTGATTTTTTGGAATTTTTCTTGATTTTTCCTAAGTGTTCTACTGATTATATAAAATTATTTAAGGTATGAGACATGAATATTTTATATAATTAAAGGAGGAGAAGGGGCTTTTTTGAAATGTTTAAATTGTTAAATCTGGAAAGTTGGTAGCACTTTTGAAAAGAGAAACCTTGCAACCAATCGGATTTAGACAAACAAGGCAGGTTAGGTACAAAAGAATAGTTTAAAAGTACTAATAAATAGGTTTTTCACTATTTCATCTCCTTCGGCACCAAGTTTCGCATCCAACATAATCGAAACCAATGCATATGGTATCAGACAACTAGTACGTTATGAATTGGATATGGGCGAAAGGTATAGGATCAAAACCAAGGGATTTTGTAGGGGTTGAAGCTTTGTTTTGATTTTAAATAAAAATGCGCCTGCTTGCTTTCGACTAAGATGCTTTTCACTTGGTTGGGTTTCGACGTGGTCAAATTGTTTAAAAGGAAATGGTTTTGATTGGGTTGCATCTTTGTTTTAAATGAATGCTTTCGCCTAAGTCTAATCGCCTTGTTGCCGCCTTTTTGACTTTCGACCCAGTAGGTTTTGAAGGGGTTGTTTTGTTTTAGAAAATATGCCCACCTCTCCAATGCTTTCGATGGGATGGTTTTAACACCATCACTTCATTACTTAGGAAATGGTTTTGAAACAGATGCTTTTAACTTTAATGTTTTTAAGAGCCTTTTTCTGTGTTTGAAGTAAAACCTAAAATGGTTTCAAAAGATAGTTTTAAATGGTTTCCAAGAAAATGCTTTCGACTTTAATGAATTTTTGATCCTTTTGCTACACTTAAAGGTAGATTCCAAATATTTTCGTCCAAGATGTTTTCAAAGGGTTTCGACTGTCTTAACTTTGAATGTTTTGAAAGATTTCCACATGTTTTAAATTGAACCCAAAGTGCTTTCTAAAGGATAGAGTTTTGAAATTTTTGAAAGGTTGAATGGTTTCGAAAGGGGTGGTTCCCTAGGGTTTCGACATTGTTGAAGAGGAAGGTTTTTCCCACATATTCGAAAGGCAAGGTTTTAAAGGAGGATGTCTAATGTTTTAAAGCTTTCAAAGGAAAGACTTTTATTGGTTTCGAAAGAGTGGCTTTTAATGGTTTCGAAGGGGTTACCTCCAAGGGTTTCACAAGGGTGTTTAAAGGTTTTAAACAAAGGTTTCGAATGTATTGAATAGGCTATATAGCCTAAGTATTTTAAAGTTAAAAAGGGTTTTAACTTGTTTTGAAAGGATAGTTAATCCTCATAAAAATTCATCAACATTATTATGAGTAAAGTATACATATCGTGGAAAAATAGCTTAGAGTAAAGCTAAAGAAATATTTTCCTTGTATATATATGATTCGATGGACTAAATCATTTTGAAAAGGTTTTTTAGGAAAGTTAAAGGGTAGTTAACCTAAGTAAATGATTCGAACAGTTAGTCCATTTTAATCCAGGCAGTTCGTCCAGTTTGCAGGCAGTCAGCCCAGTTTTATGGATAGTTAGTCCATTTTAGTATAGCAGACCTTGATATTATATTGTGGGCAGATAGTTCACATGTTACTTGTTTTTTGGACAGATAGTCCTTTTGTTAGCATAAAAGATCTTTCACTTATGTTGTGGGCAGATAGTTCACATATTACTTGTTTTACAGAGTATAGTCCTTTATTAGCATAAAGGATATTGTTATTTTGATATAATCAGTTTGATTTACCAGTTTGATTGCAGGGAAGGATTTGCAAAATATATATGTTTTGAAAAGGATGTTAATGAGGGGAAACCCATGCCGCTAAGCGGCCTAGTCTCACTTAATATTAGTAAACCGAAATGTAGCAGAATTATTCAAACCAGGCTCTATGTCTGACTCATAGCTTTTGTTTCCCCTTAAACTCTCGGGTGCTCAAAATTGATTTGAGTAGGCTGAGGGTTAAGGTTTTCAGATTTTGACATTTTGGAAAATTAAGCTTCCGAAGAGGAGCAAGTGCCTGACGGATGACTAATTAGAAATACAGATTATTCTATTCATTTTTCCACCATGTTTATTAATTCAGATATGATAATATTTGATCTGGCATCGTCATGTCGCTCTTGGCGTAGTTTTGTAATGATTATAATTGATCTTTACCTATGAAACAGACATGGGATTATGTAACTTGAGTATGTATTTGTTTGAAATGTAACCGGTAAAATGTTATTTTAGAAATATGTGACTTTGTTCATATTCAAGTGCTTCTGATATTATGAGTACGATTAGCATTGCTGTATTTTGTCACCAGATATTATTATTATAGATGACTGCAGCATTTGTAGCGCTTAGCTTTTGGTCTCCAAATACGGAACGTTACAAATTTGGTTTGATCCCATATTAAATATGAAATTAGAGAATTACTTCCATCAACAATCAATTTACAAAGGCAACTATATGAAGCTTTTTCACTTAAAGCTTAAAACATGCAATGTTATACTAAAATTAAAGATTAGTTCTTAATTGTATGAATATTTCAATTTGACATTTAGCTACAAGTGGGATTTTTTTAGTACGTTAACCATACATCAACATTAATCAATGCATAATCATTAAATAAAATGGCTAGAATAAGATTATGATTAGCTTTTATCCAAAAATTAAGATGAATAATATTAAACTAAAACTATAACTTCTTCCTCTATGAGAATGATTATTATTAATATAACAAAAACATGCGCCGAAATAGAATATACATCATTAGAATCAAAAATGATATAAGAGTTGCTTATATTTTTATCATAAGATCACTAGTGTAAAATTTGGTTCAGTCCAGTTTAATATGGTCATTTCAATCGTCCAAACCGCAACCAGATCGTTTCAATGCGGGTCTATTCGGTTTAGGGTATTTTCTTTGGTTAGAAGATTCAGTTCGGGTTTTCGCACAATTCTTGCGGTCCGGTACGAGCGGTTTCCATATAACAGTGTGCTTTATGCCCACCCTTACAAATTGCCTTATAAGTCCTAATTATAGTCAGAATTGTGTTCCTCATCCTAGTTCTTTTCCTTTCCTATCCTAGGTTGAAAATATGAAGGAGTCTTCGATGTAATAAATAGTCATTTATGACTTCCAAATCCATGCCTAAAAGTGGCACTGGCATCTCAGATGTGTGGTAATGGCAGATTGTTTGAGGTAGAATATATAATACTGATCTCCGAGCTATCTACAATATTCTACATTTTCTGAAACTTACAATGGAAGGTATAAAATATAATAATCAACAATACAATTAATCCCAGATAAACAAATTGCAACCGATGATCTCGAGTAACAAAGTAACTCTACAAACTAAAATGGAAACAGTCTGAATGTTTGGAAAATCTCAAATAGATAAATAAATGCACGTCTTTGTCGCACCATCACATCTCCAAAATCATCACTAGTCCTCTCTATCTACCTATCGAGTAAAAATAAAGGAGAAAAGGATAGAGGGGCTAAGACATAAGTTTGTCGAGTGAAATGAATGTATAATAATAAGCTAGTAAAACAACACATATGCAAGAAAACCATACCTTAACTCTTGTCACCTGCAACGAGCAAGTCAACTAAACATATTAAAATACTATAGGTATACTATTGAACTAGTTTGATAAGGTTTCTATAATACTTACTAAAGACATAATACATCATTGAGCATGTTCCTATCGAGAATCATACTCACATCAGAGGAATCCAAACTACAGGCATCACCATATGGTTGTGGTAAAACCCCTAACTCGCCATTGCCAAAGCCATGTGCACACAATATTGAGAGATACATGTCCTTACTCGTTATTGCTAAACCCTATGTGAATTGTTATCAAAAACTACAGGCTACGGTAAAGAGAAATCCTCAATTTCACACTCCAAACCACCAGCCACCACCTATTTCACATTGTTATTGTAGCTACAAGCACCTAGAAACTGATCTGACATCACCAACAAGCTCTACATGTTGAGCCAAGTCAGCCTCCACTACTGCCTTGATCTCCGATCACCCTGTTCAAAACCACCAACCTGACTTTATTTGCAAAATCCAATAACCACAAGCCATGTGCAACCAATCAGACATTAGCATGACAACCTAATCAATCTCACTTTTACGTTCATGTTATTCAATCATTCCATCATCACCGTTTCAGCTTTGGATCAAAATGGATGGTGTTAACTAAAAAATTAGTCAATACTATGGATTATGATATGAAAGCACCAATCATGTTAGACTAAAGCAAATATAATAGAATATAACAAAAAAGTAAATAGGAGCCAAAGACTTTTATAGTGATTTGGCTATTAACTAAGCCTAAGTCAACCTTATAACTTGCTTATTAATTTGATCTTAATAGAATATGATTATAAAGTGACCGAGGGAGAGTTAATCACAAGTACAAGTGTCAGATAGTTTCTTTGTCCTAGAATTTCCAAAAGGAGCTGCCGTGGTGACATGGAGCAGAGATAGAGTTGAAGAAATGACAAGGCTTCCACGTACTAATGGCAGAATCCATATCCTCTCTTAATTGCTCTTTGGTTTGTATTTATAGTGGCAGCAGTCATATTGGATCAGAAGCCCGCTACCAACGGAGTCTAGAAACCACTCCAAGACAACATAAGAAATATCGCGACCCTCGAGTTAAAGGAAAAATTCAGTGCCAAATCAAGCCATTAGATTCATACCAAATCTAATCCTTAGCAATAGGATGGCCAAGTACTTTTGAGTTGAGCTTAATGCTTTGTCGACATGTCCTCTATGTAGTTTGGTAGATTGTTGATGAGCATTGAACTTCCTTCTTTCCCGACTTGGGCTATCCTGTAGTTTGGACCATCACGCTTCATGAGGATAGAATCTCTGGAAATCTATGAAACATCACTAATATATACATAGGAGGACTAGTGGATTACTTGTGCAAAGTGTGAATGTGCCAAGACTTAGCACCTGTATTTGGTACCGAATTAAGAATATTAATTCGGTCCGAATATAACACTTAGCATATTTTAGGTTCATACTTTTTCGTGCCTTTTCATTTGTCCTTTTAAGTATCTTTGAGAAGTGTCTTTGTATTGATGCTCTAACTCTTATTAACTTCTTCTTAGTTAAAAACCCAATTAACAGACAATCTATGTTCATCGAATATTCCCATATAGTTTTTGATCAATCCTTTAACCCAATGGTCATTGGATCCCACCATCATGTCAATGAGATCACTACCAATACTCTCTATCTACCTATCAGGTAAAACAAAAAGGGGGAAACGATAGAGGGGGTCAAACATAAGTCTAGTGAGTGTAACGCATTATATAAGTGTATAATACTAATAAGCTAGTAAAATAACACTTATGCTCAAAAAATGTACCTTAACTCATGCCACTTTCACCCAACAAGTCAGCTAAACACAATATAATACTATTGGTATAATAGCAATCTAGTTCGCTAAGTTTTCCATAATACTAACTGATGCTCTAATGCAGTGTTATGCATGTCGATATCGAGAATCGTACTCAAATATAAGAAGTCCAAAACTAAAGGCATCACAACATAGTTAGGATAAAATCCCTAACTCATCATCCTTGAAGCCATGTGTGATTCATTACTAAGAACTACGTGCGACTTGCTGTTGAAAACTACATATCTCAACCCATTATCACCAGACCATAAGTGGCTAAATATTGAGAACTACATGTCTCAACCCACTATGGCCATGCATTATAAACAACATATGACAAACCTACCGAAACTAAGGAACTTTTGTTTAGTATATAGAAATATAGCAAACAGCATACCGTAACTCTCCTCATCTCGCCACGATCAGGATGTCGCGTGCTTCATATGATACGAAGTTTGCATGCGAGAGGTATAAGGAAATTTAGGCAAGGCCATTTCCATAATAAATAAATAATTATATATATATACACACTAATTTTATTTTTTCTTGGTCGATGCATGCTACATCAAAGAGAAATCTCTGATCTCGCATTTCAAACCACCAACTATGCCACTATTTACCACCATTCCATTACAAGCACCAAGATGTTGATCTGACTTCATCAACAAGCTATATGCACCGAGTCGAGCTAGCCTCCACCACCTCCTTGATATCCAGTCAACCGGTTCAAAATTGTCATTGTTTCCTTTTTTGGAAAATTCTAAAGACCTTCGGCCATTTGTGGACCGATCAGACACCAACTTGGCAAACTTCTCGATCCGCCCTTCACATTTTCATGTCGTTTGATCATCCTATCATCGTCGATTGCCATTGAAACGGATAGCATGATCCACGCTCATCAAATTTGCAATGTGTTTTCTAATAAATATACTAACCCAATCAATGAACGAAAACCGCTAGTGGATTTGTATCATCAAGAACTACAATTTTGATATATAACATGCCTATTTTGGAGCACTTTTACATTTTCCACTTTTTTAATTAAGGGAAGATTGACCATTATCTAATTGCAAATAAAAAAACAATTTTTTTAATTATCTAGCCATGGCATGCTATACTCTATTCGTGAAAAATTGCAACTTAATATGGTTACTAAACAACCCTATCTGATTTAGTCATTTTTAATTCTATTTAAGACCATAAGGTGACTAACTACGTCTTATCAATAAATAATCAAATAGAAAGAATCTAACTCACTGATTAGTTGTGTATCCTGTCATTTCGATAAGAATCTTCCTTCTTCTTCGTTGGTCTGATGTGTTTTCTTCCTTATTCATCTCAATTTGCTCTGTAATATTTTACCGATGCTCTTTGATTTGATGTGGAGTTAAATTTATTTTCTTTTGAAATAATGGTAGAGTATTTAGGTTAATACATTTAGAAAATATGGTTTACATCTTTATTTATAAGCTGGAAACAACCCTACATTGGGTTGAAACTTCAAAATAATTATATTACGAAAATGTCACTAGCTTTAACTCTTTCTAATTTTTTACATGCTTAACAATATTTAGCAAGTTATATAAGTCTGAGATTGTGAACGACATTCCGGCTACATTGTAACGGTCCCAAGACCTAGTTCTGGATTTTATAAAAATTTACTATTTTCCCCTTTTTGAAAATTTACTATTTTACCTTTATAATTTTATTTTTTAATTACGTAAAATTACAAGGTGCTACATTCTCCCTTCCTCCACCCTTAGAGGAATTTTGTCTACAAATTCCAAGAGACGGACAATGCAACTTGTAATTCCATAACATTCAAAAACAAAAATATTTACATCTAGTAAGCACCCATCATACAAACACAAGCACAAGCATAACTATGAGCATATGATATGTATGGCATATGATAATAAAAAAATATATGATGTAAGCCGAATGAAAATGTAACTAAATCAGCCTCCGAATGAGTACATATGTTGTGATAACCAAAAATGAATGCAAATATCCATATATATGTGTGTGTGTGCATGTACCCGTGTGTGTGCGTGCATGCACGCACACGCATGCATGTGTGAATTCATTCATCCATATGTTATAATCATATCGGAAAGCAAGTAAATAATTATGCCTATAAAAAAATAAGTGAATGCATATATGAAGAAACAATAAATAGCGCGCGTGCACACACACACATGTATAATCTTCCTACCTAAGTTAGAATACACAAAAATATAAGCATCCAACACAGTAGGAACTAAATTGGTGTAACTCAAACAAGGCAACCATAACAACCAAATCATATCATAAGGACATGCATATAAAAAAAGTTTAACATCCATACCTCAATGCCTATGTCAACTAGCTAACTAAATTAACCATGCAAACATAGAAAGAAAAAAAATGAGCAAACTGACTTATAGACTAACTTAAAGGGAAACTTATTGGAAGAGAGCTTATGATGGGAAACTTAGATTCTCTCTCTGAGTTCCCGCGTACTCCCATCCAACCTTTTCCTCACTGCTTTAGACCAATTTCATTTCTTTATTCTTATGTCATATCACATTAAGCTT
The DNA here is from genome assembly GCA_030765085.1 of Allium cepa. Taxonomy (NCBI): domain Eukaryota; kingdom Viridiplantae; phylum Streptophyta; class Magnoliopsida; order Asparagales; family Amaryllidaceae; genus Allium; species Allium cepa. The sequence continues at coordinate 596,878,371 of CM060941.1, read as the reverse complement.
TAAGATGCAGATATGCCTACGGAGTATTCTAGAACCTGCCTCTGCATTCGTCTCTTCAAACTGGCCAGGCTCTACCATAACAGCTAAGTCATCAATCTATATTTGCAAATGAGATCAACGGAATGAGTGAAACACCCACTAACTTTCATGAAGCTCCATCCAAGCATGTTGACTCCCCTACTCTCTATAAATTTAGGAAAGGCCCAACAACTGTGGTGCTAGCTTTCCCATATAACACATCTTAATGGCAAGTCCTTCACCTACACTATGCCACAGTGTACGAACTCTGTATGCATGCCTATTCTATGTGGTTTTCATTCCTTTACATATCACTTTAAGTTTAACTAAGGTGTCTTTAATCATTTAATGTCCAAATATAACTTTAATTTAAATAGACTTCACCACTGGTATATCTCCATCATCAAATACCTTACGGCAAACTCTTCCACTTTCTTCTTCATCCTCGACCAATAGCACACCCTATTCATGTTTTGGTATATTTTATCACCATTGGATGAATAATCATCCTAGAATGATGACGCTGACTAAGTATCTCATCCATTACATCACTAGTCATTGGTGCACATAACCTACCATCTAGCCTTGGTCGCCCTTCGCGATCAATGGAATAGTACTCCAATAGAATATACCCTACTAAGCTCCTTATTTAAGTTCATAGGCACGACAACTGGATAATGAATCGTGTCTCCAATCTAAGTGGACAAACATTTAGGATTCCTAAATTTTGGCTAATTCAATTTTACTTCAACTATGCGATTGAATAAAAAATAAACTCAACAATGATGAACTTAGTAAGTCATAAATAAAAAATAATAATTTAAGGCATTTCTTGTATTATGCTAAAACTCAACCAAGTAATTACTATAGCAAAACTCATTGACTAAGTTGTGCATTTTTCAGTTATTTTTCAAGTGCATCGGGCACTAAGAATATGCACAAAAGGTTACCATTGTGGAGAATTGACTTAATAAGATTGTTCTTTCAATCAAATCAATGACCAAAAGAACCACCTTTTATAAGTACGATGAGTGAAGCACCTCATATACGTATATAATACAAATAAGCTAGTAAAACAATACTTATGCTCGAAAAGTTTACCTAAACTCGTGTAACATACACCTAACAAGTCAGGTAAACCTAATATACTATTATAGATATAATAGGGACCTACTGTACTAAGGTTTCCCATAATACTAACTGATGCCCTAATACAACGTTGAACATGCCCCTATCGAGAATCATACTCACATCTCAGGAATCCAAAACTAAAGGCATCACAATATTATTGAGGTAAAACCCAAACATGTCATCGTTAAAGTCGTGTGCCGCACACTATTAGAAACTATATGCTAACTATAAGTGACTCATTATTGAGAACAACATTTCTTCACCCGTTATTGACAAACCGTATATGACTCATTACTGAAAATTACATGTCCCAACCCATTGTGGCCATGCATTTCGAACAACGTACAATGAACCTATCTAAACAAAGGCACTTTTTTGAAATATCTAAAACATTTCAAATAACATATTAAAACGCTCCTTGTCTCACCATGATCATAATTTTGCAAACTACACATGATACGAAGATCATATGCGAGAGTTATTAGGATATAAAGATAAAGGCATTTCAGTGATTAATTAATCCATAAATTATTATTATTTTTGTTTTTTATTCCTATTCGATGCACGCTATATTCCGAAGAAATCCCTGATTTCACATTTTAACCCACCAATTATGCCAACTTCTTATTGTCCCTATAGCTACGAGCACCTAGATGCCGATTCGACTTCATCAGCAAGCTTTATGCTTCGGTCTGAGAACCTCCACAGTGGCTTTGATATCTAATCGCCTAATTTAAACTATCTTTTATGCCTTCATCTGCAAATTGTCTGCAAATTGTGATTACCTTTAGCCATGTGCGATCGATCAGACACCATCATCGTAACCTACTTGATCTCCACTTCACGTTCATGTCCTCTGATCATCCTATTAGCACTGATTCACCGTGGTAACGAATGGGACGATTCATGTTCATCAAATTTCCAAAGCTTTTTCTAACAAATCTATTGACCTAATCGACAAATGAAAACCACCGGTGGATTTGTATCATCAAGAACTACAATTTGATATATCATAAGTCTAATTTGGAGTACTTTGGCATTTTCCACTTTTTTGATTAAGGGAGATTAACCATTGTCTAATTACAAATTAAAACTCACTTTTTTAATTATCCAGCCATTGCATACCATACATGAAATATTCCAATTTTAATCGGTTACTAATTAGTCCTATTTGATTTCATCGTTTTTAATTCAATATAAGACAATAAAGGGTGAATTACTACATCTTAACAGCATAATTCCAATAGGGAGAATCTCACTCACCGAGTAGCCATTTATCCTTTACAATCCCATGATAATCTTCATTCTCCTTTGTTGGCCTGATATGTTTCCTTCCCAGTTTGCCTCGATTTGCATCACAGATACTTTCTTTGTAATATTATATTAATGCTCTTTGATTTGATATGGAGTTGATCGTGTTTTGAGATTTGATGAAGAATGTGGCAGGCAATTATAAATATAGTTTACATTTCTATTTATAGGCTGGAAACAACTATAATTTGGGTAGAAATTTTGAAATTATTATATTATAAGAAATGCCATTAGGTTTAATTTCTAATTCTTGGCATGTTTAACCAAATTTAGCAAGTTATATATATGCATTACGTCTTAAATGGAATTTTGGATGTAGTGGGATAGGTCTAAAGACCTAAAGCTTCTCTAGAAATTTACTATTTGCCCCCTCTAATGTAAAATTACTATTTTACCCTTATATTTTAATTATTTAATTACATAAGATTAAAGGGTGTTACACCTCAAAGGCAAGGGAACCCTCAATCTTCGACATAGGAAGGACGTTGCGAATTAATCAATGAAGTTGGGCATCTTCAAAATGATCCAAGGCCTCTATAATGAAAACTAAAGAAGTATGTGGTTCCTTAGAGTTGGATCATACTTAACTCCCATCCAATGCTTTTTTACCATCACTGAAAGGATAAGGTTTGGGTTATTGCCCAAAAATGACCGATCGGGATCAGGCAATTAGAACCAAATGATATCAATGGAGCGACCCAACCTAATGTTAGTGATGGAACACTTAGTCTTCTCATTATGGATCTTGTTTAGGAAAAGGGACAAGTTTGATTAAGGAGTCAAAACATGTTGGTGCAACGATGGAAGCTTGCCTAGTGGTTTGCTTTAATGACTATAATCTGGGCAGGGCTACTTCTTCCATGAAGGCTTGGATACGGTTATAGGCGATCTCCCTCGCACACTCCATATTAGAGAGAAGATGCAACTTAGTTTTCTTAGACTTCCTTTAAAAGGATCCAAATAGTTCGTCTATAGTTTTCCACACCTGAGCTTAATCCATATGAAGCTTTTCTTGTTTGGCTTCATAAGAGACCTTTAGCTCATTGAATTTAAATTGGAAATGAAGCTCTGGGTCATTCTTCCATTCTTTGGCTAGATCTAGATCCACTTTAGTTGGTAGAACTTGAACAAAATCCACCTTAGGAGTCATAAGGCACAAGTGGAAGTGAAGGATTTACTTCTTGAAACTTATTAGCTAACTTAAAGGATAGGTCATTTATGGTTGCTCTTAGATCTTCTACTCATCTTCATAAGATGTTGCATATAAATTTTCCTTATTAACCAAGTTAGCTCCAGACTTTTTTTCCTAACCCATATAGATCACATCCTAGATTTAAAATGCATTCATGTTGAGATTTATTAACCTCCTTAAGATGTTTAAGTTGCGTACCATATCCTTAAGTTCCATGAACATTTCAATTCATGTCACAATAGCGATTCTCCCATTCTCATCCACTAATTCATTAACTTGCTCTTTCAACTCTTTAATTTGGTCTTCATGTGAAATGGTGATCCAAGAAGGCATTTGACCTTTGGCGTCTATAGAAATAAGGGTGGCCAGAGGACTAGATGTACCACCACCTCATAAGTGGCTATGTTGTCCTAATGGTATCTGATAAGAGGAGATAAAGCATTATATAATAGAAAAATATGAAAAGAAAAGAATCATAATAAAATACCATCATCTTCATACCCATCCTCTTTCTGTCTGAAATTGATTGCAAAGAGAGTTTCTTGTTCATCGTGTTCTATATGCCGAAAGAAATTATCCTCATCTAACTAGATGACGTAAGTATCTTGATCATGCTAGGTTATTTTCCATTTGTAGCAACAAGCCTCCCGATAACAAATAACAAACATAAATTTTATTTTTCCACTAAGCATATCAAAGTTACAAAAGGTATTACTTGAAGTTACAACAATTGAAAAAACTAAAAGCCTACGATTAATAAACCAACATCGCACCTAGCTGTGGCTAAATTTATTTTTAAATGAAACTAAGAGGGGATGATCTAGATGACAAATCAGATGCCAAATTTGCAATATGAATGTACTCAGGGCTTCTCCCACTTGAGTAGGTTTATGATTTTTAGTTAATAGCTCTTGGGTCTCTCCCTTAAACTGTGAAACTATATTGTTATGCTCTAATTCCCTCATATGTATAAGGGCAGTATTAACTATGATCCTGTTGGTTGCAAAAATTTATTGAAGTAGATAATTTTAATTTTGTATAGCAAATATTTGTGCATCATTTGAAAGGTTAAATGTAATCATTTCATTTTTAAATAAGACTCCAAAAGATTTTTATATTCCTTAAAACCATAAGAAAAATATAGAAATCTTTAATCCCTCTTGTGTGTTCGGACTTTCTTGCCTTTAGATTCTGACATTGAGTTTGGTCAACAAATCATAGGCCCACAATCAATGGATAACCCATCATCAGTTCTGTTATATGCGACTCATAAATATGGTCTTTGTTCTAATATCTATCTTGACCTTGAGTTTGCTCAACAAATCGAAAGAGATTATCCACTCACACCCACTATCTCACTATGGCCTAATTATAATGCACATACCATGAATTTGCTCAATAAATATATGCCTGTATATTACCATATCTAGTAATATATTGATTGTACTACACATAACATCCCTACCTCGAGTTTGCTTAATATTTAAAGGGTGTGCAAGAACTATATTTGTATATAGATGGTAGAGGACAACTCTAACGCAATATTCACGTGATTCAAGTATGAGACGCACATGAAATCATGGTACATACCATATGCATTTACTTTAAATATTTATTATCGATTTATTTCATTTCCACTTTATTTATATTTATAAATATATAGTTATATAAGTTTAATTTGTTTATAAACATTTATAATTAATTAACATATATAATATTTATATGATGATATTGATTAAATCACAACTAAATAATTTAAACCTTATTAATTAAATCACATTTAATTGATTTTAATTTATTAAATTAATTAATAATTTAATAAAATTTTATTTAAAATTTTAGAAATTTTATAACAATCATCTTAAACTATTTAAGTAGATTATTTAACTATATCCACTAAAGTTTTATATACATATCAAATATATATATGTGCATACATTAATTAACTAATTATTTAGTAAATTTTTTTAATTAAATTCTTAATACATTTCAAAATTTTATTTAGTTGAATGTCCTAATATTTTTGAGAAAATCAAAACATTTTAATTAATCAAACTATAACCTTTATAGTTTTATATACATACATATATATATACATATCAACATACAAAATTTAATTGATTATCTAATAAATTATTTATTAATTAAAATTTTTAATTATATAATTTAATAAATTTTGAAAATTTTATTTTAGTTTACCTTAAAAAATTTAAGATAAGTCTTTAACTATAACCTTTATAATTACATGCATATATCACTACATATATGTATATTTTTAATTAATTAAATTTTAGTTAATTACTTATCTAATTAATCAAAGTAACTAAACATTTATTAAATTGAAAAAATATTAAATTAGTTTCTAAAAGAAATTTTAAAAATTTTAAATTTATTTTTAACATTTGTAAAATTTTCGTTTATATTCTAAAATTAACATTTAAATTAAAATATATTTTATATTTTCAAATTCTTAGTTTGAAAATTTTCCTAAGGCTTCTTACATTTAGTTGACCTTTTGACTTAATCCACCCATTGGGCCTAACCAGCAGCCAAGGAGGGGAGGATACATGATTATACAAACCCAACCCTATAAACAACTATTCTAGAAACATATTGGATAGAAATTTTATTAGTTATCCCCTAAAGTTTGCTAATTAGATTGCATAAGAAATATAGGTTCTAATACCATTGACGAAACCCAATCTGTTTCGCATCGAGTGAAATAAGTAAATTTTAAAAAAAAAACCTATGTGAATCTTAATGGGTCTATGAAGTTTATTAACTAGCATTAGATTCAATCTAATTATTAAAAAAATCGTATTTCATTAAAAATTATTTTGTGTCCATTAGTCAATCATATTAACTAACTGAGAGAATGCTTATTTGAATATTTTATATATTTAGTCATAACATTACTTGATAATCTAAAGATATATAAGCATATGTGTGTGCGCCAATCATATTAATTAACTGTGAGAATGCTTATTTGAATATGTTATATATTTAGTCATAACATTACTTGAAAACGTAAAGATATATAAGCATGTGTTTGTGTGTGTGTGTGTATATATATATATGGACAATGGGATTTATATCCATTATATATACACATATATACATACACATACATGCACATACACACATAAATCCATGTGAAAAAATCTCATGCATATTGAAAATAGAAATGCCTAAGTATATATACATGATTAATTATACTATAATTTGTTAATATGGTTGTATATGCATATTAAAAGAAGCGTATTTATATAGTCATAGATGCATATATATATATATATATATATATATATATATATATATATGTATGTATGTATGTATGTATGTATGTATGTATGTATATATTTGCGCGTGTGTGTGTATAATATATATATATATATATATATATATATATATTTATATTTATATATTTCCACTTTTGTATATATAAATTTGTGTGTTTAAACAAATCTGTACAGTTAAAATGAAACGGCCCGTAAATTTTTAATAGTTTTATTTGTTTTAATAATAATTTTAACTAAACTTTTTTGAAATTTTAAATATTTGATTTAGATATATAAATTTGATATTTGAAATATGTCTAATTAAACACAGTAAATGATAAATTTTTATCAGAAAATATCGAAGTTTATTTTTCTTGTGTAATTTTATTTCAATTTGCATCAGTTAAAAATTGATGGTAATAAAATGTTTTCCAAACATTAATATTTTTCTACTTAAAATTTGTAAATCATCTTTTGAGTGAGATGTCATATTTCTTTTCTTCAAATTTGGACTGTTGTTGATTCGTCTATCTTATTTTCGACAAATCGGCAGCATTTATGGTCCCGATATCAATTTTTTTTGGAAAATCGTATCACTGATATTTGTATACCATTTTGATCGTCTAGTCATGTTGATCCTTACGGTATATTCAATTCTATGTTTGAAGTCCGATACGTCGTGGAAGCTACGAATTGGTCACCCATATCGGTACCCTTTTAATCTTTTATCCCCTTGTCCATTCGTTTTCTCTTAGCGGAAATGAACAGTCATAACCTTTGATATTTTTGAATTCAGCTTTTTGATCTTTGGTATTCACTGGTTATTATGTGTGATCTACTCCATTTTTCCATTTCCTCCACCTTTTAAATAAAAAATTATATAAAATAAAAAAAAATCAATTGATATAAATACTAAGTTGCACATCGGTTTTGAGATTTGCCATATCATCTTCCTCCCAAACCTGTTTTCTTCTCTTTTCCTCTTTTCTTACTGTTCCAACTTTCTCAAAAAACATAAAGTATATTGTTGTTGTAGCATTTGATTCATTGATTTAAGAAAATATATTTCTCACTGGATTGTTTACAACCATTGCTGTCTTTAAAAACCACCATTGCTCGAAGTCTTAAATCTCCCCTCTATTGAGCAGCAACTACTTCATTCATGCGTTCAACTCCTCCTCTTCCCACCAACCTCTGCCTTCTCAATTTTCGAGTTTTTTCTGCCTTCCGCCATCACCTATTTACGTCGATTGCTCTGACAGGACCCATGGTCTCCACTTGCCTCGGTCTCACTTCATCCCATCTTCGAGCAACCACTGCTTTTGCCGTGCACCTCCTCTCCCCTCGGCTGATATAAGGTATCACACACACATATATATGTATATTATATGTATCAGTTATTTATTTACTTATTTATTTTGTTTTGTAAAAGTTATATATATCATCGCATATGTTTATGATGGTCTACATACTTTAGTTATATGACACAATTGGTATACAAGTAGTTGATTCCATGCTATATATATATTAAACTCTATTTGTAGTGTACAAGTTTTGATACATATTATACTGTTTGTTTACATTTTGTTTATAAGAGTTATATATATATATATATGTATATATATTAATTAATATTTTGTACTTTAGTTAAATTTTGTATATTTTTCAAGTATTATACTTATACGTATGTATATAATTTCGTTGAAAGAATGTAGAACTAAACTCTATAAGTGGTCTGTGAGTCATATATGCATTTACCAAGTAAGTATACTTGATGTTGGTTTTTAACATATGTATATATTTATTTTATAATAGTATATATATACTCTGTTTTTCTTGTTCGTATATTACAGTATTACATAAGATATACAGGTATTTTAAATAGCTTGCATACATTGTGTAAAACTTATATATATACGGTCAGCATTTTTCATATAGGTGATATTTAAAGTTGTTGCCTACTGTTCCTATTTTGGATTAAAAGGTGATAGGTATATTTTATACTGAAATGTTATTCTCTATTATATATATATATATATATATATTCTATTATATATTACTCTGCATACCATTTGAGTTCGTTTTTAATATATAGGATAGTGAATTAAGAACTTATATATGTTGCGTTCATATTTAGGTTTTACAGTACATACTTTATAATATATGGATTTTATACTGCTGATTTGAAAGATATGTATATATTACATATGTGAATTTATGCAATTGTTTATAAAGAGTTGAGTTATACAAAGGTCTGCATATGTATGTTGATTTTAATATATATGTTTTAAACTAAAACAACGGATTTTGATACATATATATTAAATTGAATATATGTTTGAAATTAGAATACTATTATATATATATACATATATATATATATATATATATATATATATAATTATATAAGTTCACTTATACAATTTAGCCATATCAATCCATTTTTGATTTTATTTCGTCAATTCTTATTTATCAGATCTGTTTGTCAAATTCTTGCCAATTTAGTTTGCTTCGAAATTCGTGTCTAGATTTGTAACTCATCTCATTCTTGTTCATCCCTAGCCTCGAAAGGTAAGCAATCACTTACGATTAATGTTCTTATATTTATTAAATTTGATTTCAATTTAAACGACAATTGAAATATGCTGCTGTTAGTTATTTACATTGCTATATATATGATGTTATATGCATATGATCACTTGTGACACCTGACACCATTATTTGTTATTTATATTGATGATATATGCCTGTTATATTATTATCATATCTATTATCACTCTGCAAGTTCCCTGTTAGTAAAGAATTTCACTATGGGTTGAAATGATACATACCCGAACGGAATTTAGAATAGGAGAAAAAAGTTATGGGTTGAAATGATAAACCCAAGCAATTTTCAATTGAATTGAATTTGGTATTGTGGGTTGAAATGATGTGTACCCGTATTTATTAAAACTACGGATTGAAATGATAAATATGCGTATCACTTGACCTTAGGATAGAAAATTATATACAGACAATGTTGGTCTATATATATAAATATTTTGAAAATGATTTCTACGGTTTTGGAAAGAAATATGTGGTTTTATAAAATATTGATTTTGATAGTATATAAATGTTATTTTATATATAGTTAAATCCTCTATTTAAGCTATGTATAAAATTTTTTAGTATAAAATAAGTATAATAATAAAGTTTGATTTTATTAAAATATAATATGGTTAAGTTTTGTATAAATTATATTTTAATTTAAGTTTATGATGATTTTAATAAATTAAGGTTGAGAAGATGGATTTGAAATTGATTTGAAATTGTATTTAATTAAGAATTTTATTTAATAAAAATCGATTTGGAACTTATTGAATTTAAGATTTTAAAGGATATGATTTTTATAACTCGATTTTGGTTTAAGGTGATTTAAATGAATATATCAAGTTTAAATAAATTGAAAGAATATTCAGTTATTTGAAGTTTAAAGGTTTTACTTAAATGATATTGGATTTATTAAGTAAACCTTTCAAATCTAAATAATAGTAATTGAATTTGACATATATGGATTTATCAAAATTTAGTTTTGAAATTATGGGATATTTAAAGCTTTGAGATATATAGAAATTGAAATGGTTTATTTGAGGTTCAAATCTGTATTTGAAATCAATATAAATTGAAAGGTTTATTGAGAAACGAATTGAGTTGAGGTTTATGAATTAAGATTAGATTTAAATTGAATTTTGGATTCAAGTTGATTTGAATCAATTTGTGAAGTTGAGGAAATTATTTTATTTTATAAAGTAAATTTGAATTTAAAACTATTTTATTATATATACTATTTGAATATCTAAACTGTTTAAGGGGTGGAAGTTATGGTTTCGAAGCTATGAATTTCAAAATATTATTTTTTGATATTGTTATACTTTCAAGTGTTTGGTTTCGAAAGTGTTATAACTTTGAAATCGCTATGATTTTGGAAATAATATCGTACTAGTATTTGAAATGGAATGATATCATATATATATATATATGGTTTTTGAAATGGCAACGATATTTTGGTTTTGAAGTAAAAAAAAATTGAAATGACCGTGGTGTTGTAATAACGTTTGGTTGTTAAAGAGACCGGGATCGAAAGTTGTCATACTCTCTGTCAACTCCGAAAACCACTTTAACAACTGTATACATGGTGGAGATTCCAAAATGATGTAGGATGATGGCGACGTCCTATTGAGGTATATACGTGGACTCGACTACCGTGAATTGGCATAAGGTGGCTAAAATAGGAGCGATTGACGGGCTAATGAGGTAGCTTCTCTGATCGGAAACACTCCTTTGATACCATTCTATTACTTTGTGATTGATTGGGTGCACCTTTTGATTTTGGAAGTTTGGCTTGAGGTGGGCGGTAGCTGCGACTATGCATTACCACCAGCCCGGATGCGTAATTATTATATCTACCCTAGAATTGCCTCGTTGTAACGACCCGAAAATTTCCGTCAGTTAAATTTCATCATTTTTAATAAGATTAGATAATTTAACTTTAGAAAGAAGTAAAGATTTATAATTTATAATGAAACATATGTTGAAAAGGAAATGAAACCATAGGAATTTAAGCTAAGTATTATCGGTTGATATAAAATGACGAATAAATTTGAAGTAATGTAAATGGTTATACTAGGATAAGAAGAGAATATAGGGAAACAAGGTTAAGTTGTGAATTTATTTAAATGAATTAATATTATTAGATAGTAAATTGAATTAGATCAATGTCCTGTATGGTTTAGTAAAGAAAGCTTTTAAAGGAAAACCTTTAATTTATAAATGAAAATCAATGCATTAAATTAGGTGTAACTGAATGTATGCAAATAATTTTGTAAGAATAAGTTAATAAACAATTTATTTGCACATACCCGATTTAAATTGGAATAACAGAAAGGACAAGAACTTGATTTGCCTAGGCATTTATATATTTATAAACTATAACTAAATAGAAAGTTTGGTAGTAAATAGGATATAAGAAGACAAAGGCAACTAGTAAATTAATAAATGAATTCATAATAATAAGTAGTAATTAATGCATATATATTTGGCATTAGTGATAATTACAAAACTTTACCCATTTATCTAATTTATTTAATTAAATCTAAATCTATGGCACCATTGTTGTAATGATGGTTGTAAGTGAATTTGAATGTAAAAGGGTAACAATTATTTAGGTTAACCATTTTGAGTATGTAAGTTAAGAATGGCAATCGATTGAAATAAATCTAAATTAATTATTTTGTTTTGGTTAATGTGTTCTAGTTAATAAAGGGGAGTTTATAAGAAATGAAGCATGCACTAATGACATGTGTTATAATTCAAATGTTATTTATACCCATAAAATGTCTATTTACTAAATAGAAAGATTTTAAATCAATAAGCGAATTTATTGAGGTTCCAATTTATAATTTATAACATTTAATGTAGACTCAATTACAATTAATTGACTTAAATCATGCAGTTAGCGTAGATTTGTTTTGTAATTGGAGTAGTTAATCCTATAAGATGAAGTTAATGCTAATTATATTTATAATTGGACCATTCGTTGATATAGATTATAGAAAGCAAGATGTATAAATTTAATTAAAGTATCAACATTCAACAATTGTAATTATAGAAAATTAAAATGGAATTTGAGGATAATAAGGTGAAACCATGAACAAATGTTAATGCATCCTTATTACTGGTAAAAGATGAGTATATAAAAGTTTGAAAATCAAAAATAGGGTTTTGAAAACTTAATTTATAATTTCTAAATATAAGGAAGTGGAGAAATTAACACTGCAATGGATAGACTTATCAGCTTTTAATTTACATCTAAATTTGTTTAGATCAATTTGGAAATTAATAAAATTATGGATATATTTTGAAACGTAAACGAAACGTCTAGATTTACATTTGTAAATACGTTTAAAATAAAATGTAAATGATAAGGAATTTATTTATTTCCTAAATCCGTAACGTGTGTAATTAATATTATTTATCTTTTGGGACCACTTCCGTTTGCACGTTAAAATTCGTGCACACCTATTCTTTTGCGATCTATCTATAAATAGACGATCAAAAACCCTAGCGTCCATCTTCTATCATTTGTCTGTACGTTCTTTTCTTCAACTCCTTCTCCTCCTCAAATGGATGCAAACCTAGATCTATTTCTATTCAAATTTCAAATGAAAATTCAAACATCTCAGAAAAATTCCAAAAAAAAATATATATGTTGTAGATTTCATCCATACGAATCTACGCGCAGTCTCTGTTTTCGAAATCGATACTCGAGTCAGCGGCAAATCGCGGTCAAAATCAGGAAATTCGAAACCTAAGTCAATTTGGGCGTTTTGATTTGGAGCGACTATTTGCAAATTGGTTTCTGGGTATTGGAGAGCTCGGCTAGGGAAGTCGTAATGGTGGAGGCGCATCACCATCTGCTGGCCTGGGGCGGTTTAAAGGCACGGTCAAAGATGGGGAGGGCGTGCATTGAAATGGGTTCATCCCCTGGACGAGCATACGTGAGTTGAGAAGAAGCTTTATGACGTGGCAAGCTTTAATTAGGTTGTTGTTTAATTTTGTTTTATTTAATTTTTGTTTCAACTCATTAAAATTGAATAACTTTCTCATACGACCTCGTATTCACGCGAGATTTTTTTATTAGGATCGAAATTAAATTCCGGATCTGTTGGCACTGGTTTGGATAGATTTGGAGACTGTGAAATTTTTGGGTTTAAATCGAATTTAAATTCGATTTAAATTCAAAAGGTGAGTGTTTTAACCCACTCACAATTTCTAAAATTTCTTGTGTTTGTTAAATTAATTTTAGATATGGGTAGAAATATTTTTATGACTGTTTCGCATGTTTTATTCACTATTTCTGTTTAAACGCATTTATTTAATATAACTGTAAATTTATTTATTTATTGCATATAAATTTGACAGTTAGAATTTATTTATTTTATATTAACTGCCAGGCATAGTTATGTTAAATTTTATTTCATATTAACTGCCAGTTAAGTTTACGTTTATATTTGCATATAAACTGCCAATTAACAGTTATTAAATTTATTTTGAGTATAAACTGATAATTGATACCATTATTTATCACCTGTTATATATTGATGATTGTTTGAAATTGGATGATGACTGTTATAAATGGATGTATGATTTGATAGATGAATGGATGATTTATTTTATTAATTGCAAGTCATCATGCATTTTCAATTCATTCGGGATTGCGGTTTGAAATGATATACAACCGCATTTTATTTTAAATTGCGGATTGAAATGATAACATTCGTATCACTTGACTATAGGGTAGAAAATTTTATACAGGCACCGCGGTAAATATATATAAAATTATTTTTGAAATGTTTTTCTATGGTTTTGTAAAGTTTTATATATATATATGGTTTATGAGATATTGATTTGGTTATTGATAAAGGTTATTATATATATATAGTAATTTCCGGTTTTTAAGCTTTGTATAAATTTGATCTGAAGTTTAAATAAAGTTTGATTTTAAGATCAAATAAGATTAAACATTTATTTAAAATTTAATTTCTGGAGTTTTATGACTTAAATGAGAATAGATTTGGAAGATGAATATTAAGTTAAATTGAAATTTAATAAAAATTAGAATTTTTAAAGGATATGATTTATATAACTTGATTTTTGGGTAAAGTGATTTTAATGAATATCAGGTTGATTAAATGAATATATAATAAATTGAAAGATGATCCAGTTATATGAAGTTAAAGGTTTTCTTAAATTATATTGAATTCATTAAGCAAACATTTCAAGTCTAAATAATAAGTAACTGAATTTGATATATATATGGAATTGTCAAATGAGTCTGTTTGAAATGGTGAAATATTTAAAGCCTTGAAACATAAGAATTGAAATGGTATTTGGAAGTTTAAATCGATATTTGAAATTGATTCGTGAAATCTAAAGAAGCTATTTTGTTTATAGAAGTAATTTAATATTTAACCATTTAAGAGATGGAAATTTTGTTTCAAAGCTATGTTTTTCAAGGTAGTATAATTTGGAAATATTATGTTCAAGAGTTTGATTTCTAAATATTTTACTTTGGAAACCCTATGATTTTGGAAGGAATATATATTGAAAAATAAATGATATCGTATTGATTTGGGGTTTTAAAAATATAAATGATATCGTATTTATATGGGTTTAAAATGGATATTTTATTCTGGTTTTAAAGTATAAACTATTTTGAAAAGACCGCGGTGTTATAATAACGATTGGTTGTTGAAGAGACCGGGATCGGAAGTTGTCATACTCTCTGCCAACTCTGAAAACCACTTTAACAACCGTGTACGCGGTGGAGATTCCAGAATGAAGTAGGTTGGTGGCGGCGTTTCCTTTAAAGGTAAATACGAGGACCTAACTCCTGTGAGTTGGCATAAGGTGGCTAAAACAGGAGCGATCGACGGGTTAATGAGGTAGCACCTCTGATCGGACACTTCCTTTCGATACTATACTCAGACTTTGGATTTTCTTTGGCCACCTTCACTTTTGATTTCTTTGATGTGGGGAGTTTGTCCGAGGTGGGTGGCAGCTGCGCGCTGCGCGTTTCCATCGGCCCGGAAGCGTAATTGGTATATCTACCCTGGCATTGCCTAGTTTTGCCGTGTCACCTACCCTGGCATTGCCTAGTTGTGTCGTGTCACCATACCTATGGAGTGCCCTCTGACAACGCCCAGTACGGGGGAGATTACGGTACTGTGTAGACTATGGGAATATATAACTGTGTTAAGGTGGAAAATGTAAAGCCTTAACGCTATTTAAAAGTAAGTTTATTTTACAAATAGACACTATTATAATAGCGCAATATACTACATAGTAAATAGTTTAACGGATCCTTAGGAGATGTAAATCCCGAGCATCTCTTGAGTTACTGCACTCATATTTATTTCTGTTAATTTAACTCACATAAGATCTTTTAGTTCTGACCCGAGTGTTTTGTCTTTTCAATTCGCTCGGGTCAGTCCGAGCGTTTCAGGATTTGGAGTTTTAGCTCTGGAGGACGAAGACGAAGATTTGTATTACTATTATCTACTATTATTCCACTACACTCATATTGTTCCGCTGTTTTGTCGTATGGTATGTGTACACTGATATGTATTGTATAAATAAAATCAAAGGTTTTGTAAAACAGCTTCATGAACTGTATATTTGATTATTATATTTTATCCTTCCGCTGTGAGATTCTGTTTAGTTTTTTTTTTCTTTCTCTGTTTTTCTTATTTACCCCATAACAATCCGCCCTTCCGTATGGTTTAAATTGGCGTGTGTGTCGATTTGAAGCGTGCGAAAAGGCGGGATGTTACACTCGTTGTGCCATGTCACCTACCCTAACGCGCCTTATACGATTTTGTTTTGTACCATACCTATGGAGTGTCCTCTGACGATGCCCAGTACGAGGGAGATTACGGTACTATATAGATTATGAGAATATATAAAATGCGTTAAGGGGGTTATGGGTAATGCCTTAACGCTATTTTTAAATATATTATACTTTGCTTTATACATTATTATAATAGTGTATATTACTACACAGTAGATAGTTTAACGGATCCTTAGAGGATAGTTATCCCAAACATCCTTTGAGTTACTTGTATTTCAGTTATTATTTCACTTGAGTTGGATTTGTTGATATAAGAATGTTAATCCTGACTCGAGTTTTTTGCGTTTTGCTTTATGCTCGGGTCAGACTGAGTGGTTCAGCTTTTGAGACTCACCTTTGGAGTTGAAGCTTTGCTTGGAGATCTAGCTATCTATCCAGCTTTTAGATATTCAGTTGATTTCAGTAATGTATTCTTATCTTGTATTTAACTATTGCATTTGAAACTTCCATTGTATCTTATTTTACTCTGATATATATAGTAGCTTTATGAACTAATATTCTTTGTTTTCCGGTGCATTATTGTTATATTACTCTGTGTCTGTGATTCTATGATCTTTATTAACTGTACATGCTGAGTTTTGCCAAATATAAATTAACAATCTGTTATTTTGAGCAATTCAAATCCGACATGTGTGGATGCGAATCGTTGAAAATATTGGGTCGTTGCATAAAAGAAGATATATAAAAACACAAATGATGGTTTATGTTAAAACGAAAAGGAAACAAGTAAGTACTAGATCCAAGTCTAATAGATTGATTGTTCAAAAGGAAAGAGGAGGTGTAATTTATATTTAAATAATTCCACCTTTCTTTTTATAAAGTTTTCAATTAAATCTGGATTTAGTCTCTAATGGAAAGGTATTTACAAAGTTATCTATAACCAGATTTTAACATTAAAATTTGAAATATGAAGTAACACATAAATAAATAAAAACAACACCAACTTGTATGTGTGTGTATTATAAATTCAAAATTATCAATTTAAATCGTAATATATTTGATTGGAAAATGAAAACATAAAATCATTTTGTTTGAAATCAGAATTAACTGAACTAAATGAGATGATTCAAGATGTTTCGCTGTTTCAATAACACAAAGATTCTTAATGTAAAATTCAAATATTTGAAAATTTCATTATTTTAGATAAATCAAGTTTATGGAATAGACTTATGTATAAGCATATTTTATTACAACAAAATAAACATAGATCAATAATCCATTTCTCTTAAATATGTAAAAAGAATTTAGTAAGTGGCAATATAATATTTACATATACATGAATTTTGGGTCAAGGTTGAATATCATGAATTAATAATACAAAATATAATCTGAATATGAAGTGGTCTTGCTATTTGTAACAATTTGATTTTCAATTCGTCTCCTATAATGCTTGATTCACTGTCGATTTCGCTAGAATCGAATAAACCAATTTTATTTCATTTTTTTGATGTTGTTTGAGGTTAAATTAATTCAAATATGGAAGAAAATGAAGATAAAGTGGTAGCCATGAAAGAGGATGAAGAAATAAAATGATTGAATTAACAAATTAATGAGGAAAATTTGTTTTATAGTAAGAATGAAAATCTTTTTCATTCTCTCTTTTAAAATCTTCCTCTTTAATTCATCAATTAAATCAAAATAAATATTTAGACCATTTACTTCATTCTTATGGTCGGCCATGATCTTGTTTTGCTGACCAAAAAATTCCAATGCCTATTTTTGTAAATAAACTTATTTAAATCTTGTTTAAATATGTATCGATATCGTATACCAATACGCATATGTATAATTTTAATACATACACACAAAGCATAAAATAAATTAATAATTAACATTCATTAAATATTAATTAATTTATAACACTTTATAAACTAATTGAATCGTGTGGTTTTCAAAGAATTTACAAATGCAGTAGTGTGGCTTAGAGATGTGAATTTAGTCGGTGACTAATATTGAATAGTTCAAATATTGATGTTCATATATTACCTTAGCTAGTGGTGTGACATTTTGGTTGAGTTCACCACTTACAAATATATTTAGTAAAATCATATTTTATATTATATTAAGCACTACAATTTAGTAATGATAATTCACACACATTCCTTTTGTCAAAACTATTGTTAGACCAAAACATGTTATATGTTAATTGTGACAAATTAACCCTTGATAACATCACAACTAATCGTGGCTTAATTAGAAATGACCATAGAGTGCCATCAAGAACAAGTTTACCATTCAGGTTAGATGTAAGGTGAAGTTATTAGAAGATGGATTTATTATGCCACTAATCCTTTGATATTAATTATTCGAAAGTCCAGCTATTTTCTTGAATATGATATTCGAAATCCCTTAAGGCCACTTGGAATGAAATATTCGAGAGTCCTTAAGATCACTTGGAATATGCATTCGAGAATCAATGTGGCTTTTTGAATAAAAGACTAAAACGCTCATGCCATATATTCAAAGGAGATAGAGAAAAAAAGTAGCAAATTCATGCAATAGTCTACTAAGCATGTTAATGGGCTAAATTATTGGTCCTCATAATCGAAGTCTAATGTTAATAGTAATTATGCATATAATTTCCTGCTTAGTCCAAAGCCCTTCGGAGATAATCATGTTGAGCTTCGGGATAGGGATTTTTATTATATTCATGTTTATATACAACAACTTTTCAAAGTGCATTGTCATGCCAGTAGGAAAATTAATTCACGTTCAATGTTATCCATAATCAAAATAGGCTATGCTTGTCATCGTTCATAGTTTAATAGGCTATATTTGACATTGTCCATGTTCCTTATTATAGAATTATGAAATTTACAATCAATTGACAATTTTTGCCAATTTGATTTAGGGTTACAATGTTCTGATTTTTGAAAGGGGAGAAGAAAAAGGCTCACTCTTCTCCATAACCCCTAGGCTCATATTTATAGGGGTGGGCACCGCATGAGTTTGACACACTTCGATATTAGTTTTGACAAGAGCATCAATAATCTCAGTATTTCTATGTGCTAGTCTTCGTTTAATGACGACAATAACAGAACTTTGATGCCGATTTAGCAGTAGCAGTCTTCGGCGTCAATGATCTTAAGCATTAAGGTACTCTTGTTTGGTTGTCAACAATATCAGCTACGAGAGACAAGAAGCATTGATGAGGAGTTGCGTTGATATAGAGTAGAATTAGGAAAGAGCGGCTTCATCCAATATATCTTCGATGTTGATGACTCTCGACATGATTGGCAATTAATAGATTCTTTGGACATTGACAGTGTTCACCATCAACATCGCAGTTATAGCTTCTGTAGATTTTAATGACGTATGTCGTTAGCATAGCGGAATGATGTCATTTACCATTGGCAACATCAACGATAGGTAGCATTGATGAAAAGCGACGTCAATGGATTATCTCCATATATTAAAGTTGGAATCAATAGGATGTTGTATCCATGAAGCATGATGTAGATTATGTTGTTATAACACTGACAGATTACGGTATTGGTCAAGCTCGGTATCATTACTTTCTTTGATAAATTTCAATGGTAATTCAATTTGGCATCGCCTTATGATGCAAGTTTATCCAACCCTATGGATGTTAGGCAGCACTGTCATTTTTTTAGGTTCATGTTTTTATTGATGACATGAGATGCTAACATTAATGATGGTTGGCATCATTGGTATCAGCATTAACTCATTTCCATTCTTTCGAACTAGCTTCTTTGAAGAGATGCATCGCTGTTCACATATAATGTTGATGAGTGGTGATAATAATGGAGCGTAGCCTTGATAATAAGCCGCATTGGAGAAGAGCTATATTAGTAATAAGCGGCATCGAGGTGCGTCATTAAATATTGGCGATGTCAATAATCTTCCTTAAGGATTAATGCTTGCTTATTTTCTTAGTGCTGCCTTTACGTGCTTTATAATGGTTGCCATTATAAAGGATTAGACTCTCTTTCTTACAATGAAGTTCGATATTATCTACTTAAAGCTCTGAATTAAACATCATATTCTCCTAGGAAATTATGTGGTCCCCTCCCCGTATAGTAGAAGTTTTTTTACACTTTAGTGTAAGACCAAAAATTTCTTTGCTTTCTCGATTTCTTGTGAGATTTCTTTCCTAATCCCCTTTTCCTGTAAAACTTAAAGTGAATGATAACTTTCCTTGTTAATTTTGTACTCAATTTTAATTTCAACAACCCCCTTTTGAATTTAAATGAGTTATAAATGGGTATATATTATCGAAATTAACAGTATGAGTTAAGATTGTAATTTCGTTGGAAAAGATCCATAAATAGCAATAAGTTTTCAAACGGAAGCCTAGGAAATTATCTTGTAATATCACAGGAGTGACCATCAAAAAATTTCTTTGATAATGAGTAAAAGGCCAAAAAACCAACTTGGAGCAATAATATTTTGAATAGGAAGCTTAGAAAGTTATTTGAAAAGATGATCAAAAAACCATCTAAATAAAAGACCAGAAAATTGTCTAGCAATAATGAAAAAGTAGAAAACTTATCTTCTAGTAGTAATCTGAAAGGAAGGTTGGAAAAACTTATGGCAATAAAAGAAAACTAGAAACTCGTCTAATAGTAATAGAAGATCAGAAATCTTTATTTGGTGATAATAATAGAAGACCAGAATTCCTTGTCTTGAAATAAAAATAGAAGACCAAAAATCATTATCTGGAAATAATAATAATAGAAGACTAGAAATCCATTTGGTAATGATAATAGAAGGCAAGAAATCCTTATTCGACAATAATAATAGAAGGCTAGAAATCTGTCTAATAGAGTATAAGACTATAAATCCTTATCTGGCAATAATAATAGGAAATCAAAAATCTTTATCTGGCAATAATAATAAATTACCATAAATTCTTATCTACAATAATAATAAAAGAGTAGAAATCATTTGGAAATAATAATAGAAGACAGAAATCTTTATTTGGCAATAATAATAGAAGACCAGAAATCCATCTGACAATAATAATAGAAGATTAGAAATCCTTATCTGCCAATAATAATATAAGACCAAAAATCCATCGAGCAGTAACAATAGAAGACCAGAAATCCTTGTCCGGCAATTAGAGTAGAAGACCAGAAATCCATTTTTGGCAAAGAGTCTTAGCCTCTTTAATTAGAAGTACAATAATTCTTATTCAATAGATCTTCTTTTAGATGGTTTGCTCGATTTTGTTTTGGAATACAAATGGTTCATTCTTGATTTTGTCCTTTTGCCTCTTTTTGGGCTTTGGACATCTGAGTCTCCTTTCATTGCGCCATTCTTTGGGCTTTGGATGTCTAAGTCCATTTTCTTTACGCCATTCTTTGGGCTTTGGTCATTTGAATTCTTTTTCTTTACAACACTCTTTTGGCTTTGGATGTTTGAATCCCTTTCCTTAGCGCCACTCTTTGGACAGTGATCTCAACTTGGATAGTATCCCTTATCACCATCTTAGGTGATGATTTAAGTCTTTGGTCCAATGCATTCGGTATGATATCTTTGTGCAGAACCAAAGCCGTACCGACCTTTCTCTAGGAGGTGCTTCAGTAAGGCCTTAATGATGACATTGAAGGCTGGTATGGCACTTTGGGTAACAATCTTAAGAGAACTAGAGACGTACCTGATCTCCCTCAAGGAGATGCTCTAGTGAAGCCTTGATCACGGCACTATAGGATGACATATTTTTTGGTTAGGCCCTTATGGACGAAACCAAAGGCTTACTTTGGCTTCCCTCTAGGAAGTGCTTTGTCAAAGCCATCTTAGCAGGGGAAAAGCCTTTTTCTACTTACTACCATCTTAGGTAGTGGTTTAGGGATTGCCTTTTATTTTAGGAGATTCTGACTCCTCGGCCATGTAGATACACTTATTTTAACTTCTTCATTCATCTATTATTGGGAAATATGGTCGCAAATGTTCAGCATTCGATGTTCTTGCTATTACACTGCCATTAGATTGATGTAGTTTATAGATCTCAAATTGGGCTACCTAGTGTATGATTAGGGGCCCTTTCTCATTCAGTCCGAGTGGTCCATCCGCCGGATTCTTAGTGTTTTCCATAACTCTTTGGAGCACTAAATCTCTTTTTGAAAAGGATTTTCCTCTTACTTTAGAGTTATATTACTTGGATATTCTTCTATGGTATTTAGCCACTTGTATGACCTCTTCAACTCTTAATTCATCGATTAAATCCGAGGAATCTCTCTTTAATTCTTGATTTGGATCAAATGCATATGCAGTCCTTCGATGAGAAGATACTTTAATTTCCATTGGGAGCTTGGCTCCACATCCATATGTTACATATGTTAGGGAATATGGGGTATACTCTATTGTAGTTTTAGTGGAAGTTCTATATGACCATAGAACGAGAGGTAGTTCCTCTATCCAATTTCCTTTTGTTTTGTCCAACCGTTTTGTAGATTGTATATACAGCTTTTTTGGTAGCTCCAACAGCTCTATTTTCTTTGGGATAAGCCACAAACGAAAAGCTCTTGATGATTCCATTCTTATTACAGAATCAAGTAAATTCTTTTCTTTCGAATTGAGTTCCATTGTCATATATTTCGTATGAAATTTCGAATCTGGTAACGATATTCTTAATCATGAAATTGAGAACTTTTCCTAATGTGATATTCGGAAGTGGTTCTGCTTCTTACCCACTTCGTGAAGTAAATCGCTACCACATATATTTAGCTTCTCCCTTGGATATAGGCAATGGCCCAATTAAGTCAATTTCCCATACATCAAAAGGCCATGGGTTTGAGATTGAGGGCAATTCTCTTGATGGAAGATGTGGTATTTAGAGAACCTTCGACATTTTTTACACCTTTTTACGTAATCGATAGCATGTTTAGCCATCAGAGGCTAATAGAAACCTTGTCTCATAACCATCTTCGCCAACTTCATTCCATTGGAATGATCCTCACAAATCCTTCGTGGGCTTCTTTTAGCAATTTTGCTTCCGTTTCCGGACTAACACATCTCAAGTAAGGAAGTGCATACCCTTTCTTACAAAGTATTCCATTTTCCATAATGAAGGTTGTAGCCTAATGTTTATTTCTTCTTTCCTCCTTTTGATCTGCTAGTAGCTTAGCTTTTGTTATACCTTCAATGATAGGTATCATCCAATTATTCTTATATTGGTCATCAGCTTCCATATAAGGAGACTCTTCTTGAAGATTCTCAGTTTCATCTTCTTTTTTCTTGTGTGTTAAGGCTTGAGACCTGGCCAATACTAAGGACTCATTCTCTCGATTGGAGCTCTTCCCCTCTAAACTAGGATCCAATGGTAGCCTACTAGCACAATTCGGGCTTTCGGCCCCTTCGCAAGCTAGCCAATTTAGTTAAAGAATCAGCTTGAGGTTCTTGCCTCTCGGTGCTTGGTGTATTGAAAAATCTTCAAATTGGGTCGTATTGGTTTAGTATCGTTCATCTGATATCTTTGGTTTAGCTGATTCACCATTAATTGCAAATCACTAAAAAAATATCAATTCTAGAAACTTCCAATTAGATAGCTAGGGTGAGTCTTGCTATTATCAACTCATATTCTACTACATTATTAATAGCAAGAAACATTAACGTCATTGCATAATGCAAATGGTGCCCATCGGGGTTAGCAGTTACATATCTTGCTCCAACCCCTTATTCGTTTGAGGCTCCTTCCATGAACTATTGCAAATTAGGCTTTAAATCTCTTTCCTTCTCTAATCGTACTTTCATAAATTATGTATACTCATTGATAAAATCAGCTAGAACTTGTCGTACGATTGCTATTCGAGGTAGAAATTCAATATCATATTCACTAAGCTCTATCCCCCATTTTGCTTGCTACTCGAAGCTTCGGGCTTGCTGAAAACTTATTTGAACATAAAATCAGTTAGAACCTTAATTGGATTTTACTAGAAATAAGCTCTTAACTTTTAGGTTGTGAGCATTAGGAAATATGGCGGTTTTTCAACGACCAGATATTAGGTCTCTACATCCTTAAGCCTTCTGCTTATATAGTGTATTGAAAGTTGGATTCCCTTCTCTTCCCTGATTAGGACAGAACTAACTGCTTGTTCAAAAAACTCCATATAAAGATAAAGATTTCCCCCTTCGAGGCTAGACAAAATAGACAGTTTCTCCAAATGATTTTTCATCCCCTCAAAAGAATTTAGACAGTCTTCACTCCATTCGAAGTTCTTATTCTTTCTGATCACATCAAAGAATGGGATGCATTATCGGTAGACTTGAAAATAAATCTATTTAATGCTACCATTCTTCCATTCAGGCTCATTACATCTTTACTTGTCTTAGGTTCTACCATCTCTGATAGCCCGAAAGTGACCAGGGTTTGCTTTGATTCCTCTAGCACTAACTATTTACCTCAATAACCTGTTGGACTGAATTCCAAAAGAACATTTTTGTGGCCTAAGGTCTGTTTAATATCTTTGAAGTACGTCGAACATTTCCTTAAGATCTTTTAGATGATTTCTACTCTCTTGGGACTTGATTAGCATATCGTCCACATATACTTCCATGTTTTGGCCAACGTGTTCTCTGATCATTCTGTTCACTAATCTTTGATATGTTGCCCTATCATTCTTTAACCAAAAGGAAATTACTCTATAGCAATACATTCCCTAATTTATTATAAAACCGGTGTTCTCCTCATATTGTTTGAACATTGGAATTTGATTGTATCCGGAGTAAGCATCCATGAAAGATAAGAGTTGGTGTCCGCTTGTTGCATCAGCTAACTAGTCTTGCCTTGTGAGGGGATAGCAGTCTTTTGGGCATGCTTTATTCAAATCAGTGTAGTCAACACATGTCCCCCACTTTCCATTAGATTTCTTGACTAATATCGGATTGGCTAACAATTTTGGATAAAGAACTTCTTTATTAATTCCACTTTCTAGCAATCCTTTAACTTCTTCTTTAGAAACATTAGATCTAACTTTATCAAACTACCTTTTCTTCCATCGGATTGGTATGGTATTTGGGTCTATGTTCAAAGCATGGCACATGACGATCGAATTTATACCAACCATGTTCACTTAGGCAAATACATCTTTTCTAGATTAAAGGAACTGAATTAGCTCTCCATTAAGTTTGCTAACTAGCTCTTTTCCAATCTTAAGTGTCTTTGTTGTATCGATCGGATTTACGCATATTTCTTCAAGATCTTTTGTAGGATTCATTCTTTCTTGCTCTCCTCTATGATCTAATTCAATGATAATTTCTTTGCCTTCTATTTCATCTTCCACTATGTTTTCTTCCTTCCTCTTTCTTTTCTTCGTATAGAAATCGAATTTTCTCAACGGATGCTTAGCTTTCTCGATAAGATTTATTTTTGCTTTGGGCGATGAGTCTGAACAACATCATCCAAAAGCATTTTAGGATAAGTTCTGTCATTTTTATCCAAATCATAACAAGAAAGGTATTCGTTTATATTGCTCAATAGTGGCAAAGTACATCTCACGAGCACTGAATTGTTTTCTCTTCTAGCTCCTCATCCATTTTTGGTCAAGAACTTCATCATCGGATACATTTGTGAAACAAAAGCATCAACTTCGTCCAAAGCTAGCCTTCCAAAGAAGTCATTATAATATGAGGCTTGATCCATGATGACAAAGAGAGTTTTAAAGGTTCGAGAGTGCAACGGAACTCCCATTTACACAAGAAGTCTTATCTGCCCAACAGTAGTTGACCCTTTTTTATTGAACCCAAAAATAGGCTCAAAACTCGACTCTAGTTTTCCATCCAGAATTCCTATTTGGTCAAATGCATGTTTAAAAATCACGTTGACTACACTTCTGGTATCCGCTAAAAATTTTGCAACCGCAAAAGACCAATTTGCATGGTGATTATTATGCGAATGACGAACTCCTTTTAGCTCTTGTGGAATGATGGTCAAGTTATGCATCTGGATTAGGAACCTTAGATTTTTGAGTGGTGGCTCTTCCTAACTAGAGAAAATTCCATCCTTTGCTTCTTTAACATAGCGATTCCTAGCCCCTTTCCAACTTCGAACTAGATGTGGGCCTCCATGAATAACGTTAAATGTATTGAGGGGTGGAATGAAATCTGGCTAAATATCACCTTCTTCTAGATTTGCAGCATTATTTGGCGGTCATCGGTTGCCACTTTTAGAATCAAAAACTTTCTGATTATCTTTAACAAACTCCTTTAGGTGCCTAGAGTGAATCATACGTTGAAATATGCCCGCCAATACTCTACACTCATCTGTCTTATGTCCATTTACCATATTGTAGGCACGGTAATCTTCCCCTATCCTTGGTTTGGGGCTCGTTCTGGCTTGTAAGAATTTTGAATATTTCCATTTTCTTTCATTGCAGTGAATATATATGGTATTGGGTTGTTCAAAGCAAAAATGATTGGCACTTGGGGTCCCGTCCCATTTTCGCTTCTTATTGTCATAGTCATAACCCATTTTTCCAGCTTCCTTCTTCATTTAAGCTTTCTTCTTGGCGTGACACATTTCATCCATACTGATGAATTTGTTGGCTTGAAAGTGGAAATCTTGCAAATCTTTGCATCCATGTATATAAAGTTCTCTACAAAATGGTGTTTACTAAATCTGCCCTGATTGTACTACCACTATTTGTCTCTATCTGTTGCATCTTTCGCCTTTTGGGCCTCTATGTTTAAACTTTTAAGATTCCCCCAATAACTCTCTAATCTATGCTTAATATTAGCCAACACGATGTTGTCAATAGTAGGATCTTTACAAATATAAAACTACATCGAAAATTCATAAGAAAATTGTTTCCAGGAATAGATAGTCCTCTCTCGATATAACCTGTACCATTTAGTTGCTACTCCTTGAAAAGTAGTAAGGAAGAGCATACAATGCACAACTCCAAATGCGTTGTATAGATCCATCTGAATATCAAAAGCCATTAAGTGATCATCCAGATCAGTTGTTCCATTATACCTAATGGATGGAATCTTGACATGAAAAGGAATTTTTGTGAATATGATTTCATCTACGAAGGGTTCTTCTTGATGATTATTGTTGACTCTATCGTCAAGAGATCTTTCCCTCTTGAGATTAAGCATATCTTTTGCCACTTTTTCACCATGCCTCTCAAGTAGGCCTCATCAATATGGTAGTTACTCCTACCAGATCTATACCCATTGTATAAAGAACTTTCGGATTATTTATTAGATTTTTCCTCTAACCTTCCTTGGTAATTTGCTTTGACCTTGTTATCCGCCAATGACTTTAGAGAGCGCTCGGTTGCTTCAGCATGTTGGTCACCTTTTCTTCTTTGCAGAGTTATAGTAAGTTTGCCTTTACTTTTGTTTTCAAGCAAAGAAGCAGCCAAGTTCCTTCTTGGAGACTCTACTTCATCTTTCCCTGTAAGCCTAGTGATTTTGGAAGATTTTTGAGTAAAGATTCCTTCCAAAAATACTTTCATCACGATACTTGTTGTTTTAGCCTTTTATCTTGGCTTCGTGTTGGCAGGTTGTGTTAGTTCTAATGGCTGTCCGGGCTCCACATTTCCTAAGTTGAAGTTGGGAACTATATTTTCTTTTAATATTGTCATTTGTATTACTTCTTCATTAAAAGCACTAAGTCATCTTGATGTCATTTTCCTAAAACAAAATTTCACTTCATCGGCTTGTGGAGAGAGAGTTAAATAAGGTCGGCAGTTCAAGCCCTCCTTCTGACGCTAAAAATGTTAGACCAAAGACTGGTATAACACCCTTGATGCTAATTGTGACAAACTAACCCTTGATAACATCACAACTAAGCATGGCTTAATTGGCAATGACCAAAGAGTGCCATCAAAAACAAGTTTATCACTCGAGGTTAGATTCAATGTGAAGTCATTAAAAGATGGATTCATAATGCCACCAATCCTTTGATGTTAATTATTCAAAAGTCCAGATATTTTCTTGTAATATGATATTTGAAATCCCTTGAGGTCACTTGGAATAAAATATTCGAGTCATTAAGATCACTTGGAATATACCTTTGAGAATCCGTATTGTAACAACCCGATATTTTTAACCATTCGCATCCGCACATGTCGGACTTGAATTGCTCAAAATACCACGTTGTAAATAAAATTTGGCAAATCTCAGAATATACAGTAAATACATAATCACAGATCACAGACACAGAGTAAATAATAATGTAGAGGAAATAAAAGAGATAGTAGTTCATGAAGCTACTATATAAAAATAAGATACATCAGAGTCAAACAAGATACAACAGAAGAGTAACAAGATACATCAGGTACAAATCAGAATACATCATTGAAATCACTGGATACAGAAAGCAAAATAGATGGCTGGATCTTCAAGGAAAGCTCCAACTCCGAAGGTGAAACTTGAATGCTAACTCACTCAGTCTGACTCAAGCGTTAAGCAAAACACAAAACACTCGAGTCAGGACATAAATACTTATGAACTGTAAATCAACTCAAGTGAACAGTAACAAAAATGCATCAGTAACTTAAAGGATGCTTGGGATCGCCCATCCTTTAAGGATCCGTTAAACTATTTACTATGTAGTAATATTACGCTATTATAATAATGTCTATAGTAAAATAAACTTACTTTTAAATAGCGTTACGGGCTACCCATATCACCCTTCACACATAATAGTCCCAGTAGTCCATCCAATATCATGTCATCTCCACTCCGGGTGACTGTCAGAGGATACCACACGGGATACAGGAGAAAAACAAACTCGTAGTAAAGGCTCGGTATGGTAGGTGACAAAGCACACAAGGCAATGCCAGGGTAGATATACCAATTACGCACACGGGCTGGTGGTAACGCAGCAGCCGCATACGCCCACCTCGGAACACACTCCCAATCAAAATCAGAGGATGGCCATCTAATCAATCATCAGTAAGAGTATAGTATCGAAGGAATGTGTCCGATCGGAGGAATAACCTCACTTGGCCCGAGATCGCTCCTGTTTTAGCCACCTTATGCCAACTCACGGGAGCTAGGTCCACCTAATATACCTCAAGAACGTCGCCACCATCCTACTTCATTCTGGAATCTCCACCGCGTACACATTTATTAAAGTGGTTTTCGGAGTTGGCAGAGAGTATGACAACTTCCGATCCCGGTCTCTTTAACAACTAATCGTTATTATAATGTCGTGGTCATTTCAAAATAGTTTATACTTCAAAAATAATATCATTTCATTTCAAAATTATATCCCTTTCAAAATAGTTACACTTCGAAACCAAAACCATTTTTATTTCAAAACTATATTCAAATCAAAATAGTTTATCATTTCCATTTCAAACATATATTCACCTTTAAAAAAATTTCATAATACTTCCAAAGTATAACTTTTCCGAAACCAAAGTACTTGAAATCATTACACTTCGAAAATCATAACATTCCGAAATCATACATTTGAAATCATCCTTTAATTCTTTACACTTTACAGATTTATTCCATTAAACCTAAATTTCAAATTTCCAATTTAATTCAATTCAAACCATCAGTTCCAATTCAATTTAGTTTTCTAACAAAACATTTCAAATCTTATAAATTTCAAATATAGATTTGATCTACAAAATAAATTATCCAATTTTAATGTATTTCCAAACTTTAATATCCCACATTTCAAAACTAAACTTTATAATTCCATATATTCATATCGCAAATCTAATTTCATTATTATTTAATTTTGAAATAATCATTCATTTCATAAATCCAATATTATTTAACTAAACTTAAATTACAATTAAACCAAATACCTTTTCATACAAATATAAACTTCAAATATTCCTTTAACAAATAGATCAAAATCAAATATTATTCCACATTCATATTCTTTATTAAAGTAAAGATCAAATCATTTCCAAACCATTTCAAAATCATTAAAAATATCATATCCTTTCAAAACCTCATTATTAGATCATTATTTGAATTCAAATTCAAATACTCAAATTTATATATCATTTTTTAATCAAACAAGTCATTCATTTATTATTTCAAGTATAATTACAAAATACATTAAAAATTCCATTCAAAAATTCATTTATATCATTACATTTCATTCCGTTTAACATATAACCAAGTAAACCCTATTTAAATTCGAATTCAAATTTAAATTCCTTATAATTTCAAATTTAAATATTAAAATATATTAAAACTTCTTAAATTTCACAATTAATCAATTTCCAAAAGTTAAATCATTTAACACTTTAAAATATAACTCAAACAGTGTTAAAATCTATAACATTTCAAACATTGCCAAATTATAGCAAGGACAGCATTTATAAAGTGCTATCGTAGCTTATAGTTTCCAAAATGGTTTAGTTCAAGAATAACAGCATTTATAAACTTCCGTAATAGATATTTAGTTATTTCAAACATTGTTAGATTCAAAACAACAGCATTTAAAAATGCTATCAAAAGACTACACCACTTTGAAAATGCTATAAAATTCCAGATTTCAATTTAGCTTTTCAAAAATAATAATAATAAAACTCCAAATTTTATCATTATAACTTGAAAATCATATTTATAGACTTCAAAATTTCAAAATTAAAATCATTTTAACACATGATTTAACACAATAAAATTTTAAGATCAAATATTCAATTTAAAAACTCCGTTCATTTATTAAATCAAAATTCACTGTTTATTAACTTATAAATTTAATAAAATTTAACATTTTACTTCAAATATCATTTCAAAACTTTAAATTTAATTTCCATTATCTACTTGCATTTAAGACAAAATTTAAAGTCAAAAATCGCAATTACTTCAAATTTACGTGCTTAAATTCACAATTTCAAGACTTAATAGTTAATTTTCTTAAAACCACAAAATATACATTTTTAAATCAAAATTTCATACTTTTAAAAAAAATACATATTTTAATAAAAATCATTTACAAAGTTACCACGGGGTCTGTATATAATTTTCTAACCTAGGTCAAGTGATACAGATATATATCATTTCAATCCGCAGTTTACAAAGAAAACCCGGGTTCTATCATTTCAAACCCGCAATCCCAAGTCAAATAAAATACAATAAAAATCGCTCAGGCCTATCATTTCAGCCCATAACGATTTTTCCTATTCTAAAGTCTGTTCGCGTATGTTTCATTTCAACCCATAGTGATTCTGTTCTAACAGGGAACTTGCAATGTGAATATATGCATAAATAATATAAACAATGTCAATGTCACAATATAATGTCATATATCAGATGTCAGATGATAATTAACAGTTTAACAAGGTAATAACATGGCATAGCATATCATATGATCGTCATTAACTTGCATAAACATTTTATACTACTAAACACTTGTCATCAATTCACTATTGCATAAGTGTAAATGTCAGAGTGAGAAAGACTCACCTTTATCAAAGCTAGAGACAAACAACACACACAAGAACGATTCCAAAGGCACGACAAGCACGATTTGATTTGAATGGATGGAGACCCTTGTAAACAACACAAAATATAACATACATAAGCACAAATATAGATATCGACATACAAATATAATCAACAACTTTAGTTTGCAAAACAGTTGCAAAACAAGAGAGATGACCAAACCTTAGAAGAAAAAGACTTGCACACGACAACATAAGCCCATCACATGATCAAATGGGCTTGATCTCACCACACTAGGCTCTGCCTAGGTGTCAACATGGCTCGGCCATGGCCTAGAGACAAGGCTTAGGGCATGAAAGTGGAAGGTAAAGGCAAAACAAGTGGAAATTAAAGGAGGCAAGGGGTTTGGGTCAAGTAATGGAAGGTTTTGGTGTACATAGGCTCGGCCTATGGTCCTTTGGGCTCGGTCTTGTGCATCTTCAGGTCAGGTCAGAGATGATGATGATGGATATAGGTCATGGAAGCAAGTGGTGGTGGTGTTAGAGGTGGTGGCCAAGGCTAAACATGAAGGAAATGGGAATACAAGGCTCGGCTAGGCAATATTTGGAGTTTTAAGCAAAGTTTTGTGGAGATGGCTTCAATTGGATGGCATGGCTTGTCATGGTCAGAGGAGGAGGAGATGTTTGCTGCTGTAGATGGTGGAGGAGATGGTGGAGCTGATGGTGGAGGTGATAGGCCGAGAATCATATGTGAAGTCAAGGCAAATTTAAGCAGAAAACAAGGCAAATTAAAGGAAGAAAGGTAGGAAAGAATATAGAGAAGCCATTAACTTGGAATTTTATTTCTCAAATGAGAAATAGCCGTGAGTTGAGGAGGATAAGAAGTATTTTCATGTGAAAGGCAATGGGAAATGTATGGCTATCAAGGAAAAATGAAAAGGCAAGGCAAATGAAAAGACAAGGAGATGAAAAGACTAGAAAATGAAAAGGTTTTTGACTCTTTGTTTTCTATTTTCTTTTATTCAAATAAACTAATTAAAATTTCAGTAATTTGACTTTAAAACCGAAATAAAGTAATATAAAATAAAAATAAATAATAAATTTTAAAGAAAATGGAAAAAGAATTAAAGAAATTGCTTAAAATTTCAAAACAGGGTTCAAAAATTATAATTAAATCATCATTGGCTTTGGAAAAATAACTACTTCATTTTAAAAATATTCTAAAGCAAAATTTTGAAGTAAAATAATTTCCTAAACATATTAAAAATGAAATAAATAATTAAATTTAGAGAAAATAGAAAAATAATTAAAGAAATTGTTTAAAAATTGAAAACTGGACATGAAAATTACAAATAAATACCATTGGCTCTAGACAAATTTCTATTTCACTTTAAAACAAATAAATGTCAAATAAATAAAATAAATGAGGAAAAAATAAAGTCGAAATGAAATAAAAATGAAAATCTTAAGAAAATAGAAAAATAAATAAAGAATTTTTTAATTAATTGAAGCTAAAAATTAAAATCTATAAACAGAACACAACTGACATTGGAAAATGTCAATTACACTTTCAAAAATGTTTTAAAACCAAAATATATACAATACATGTTATTTAACCATATAAACATGAATTAGAACATTACATGACCAAATAAAATTGTAACGACCCAGAATTTTTAATTTATTAAAATTCAATATTTAATTAATTTTGAATATTAATAAGTGAATTTATAAGTCAAATAAATTTTTATTTGAATTATTGGATTTAATTGAATAATTAAATCGATAATTTAATATGTTAAATTATGGAAATAATTGAAAATATAGTTAAATATGATTGAAAATGATTTGTAAAATTTTATTTTATCATGTTAGAGTTAGAATGATATTTTAGAACTTTTAAAATCGAATTAAAAGTTAATTTGTGAAAATTGAATATTTTAATATTTAAATCGACTAGTGAAAATAGTCAATTTTTGAACAGTCTCAGAATTGAACAAAACTAGTTCCATTGGATCCGTAATAGTTAGTTATTATCGGATTTCAAATTTTGTGTCAATCGGAGCTATCGTTTGATCGTGGCAGCTCGAAACGCATCGAATTATTTTTAATTTAAATTTGGCGAGCTAAAATAGCCATTTTTCAAAAAGTCTCGGATTTCGACGAAACAAGTTTCATCGGATCCGTAATGTGATATTATTGTAAGGTTTCAAATTTCAAGTCAATTGGATTTACCGTTTGTCCTGTACAAATTAAAACGCCTAGAAATCGACTTAAATCGGTTTAATTTAAATTGAGCGTTTGTTGCCATAACTCGCACATACTTCCGAATTAGCTTCCGAAACCTGTTCCATTGTGTCCGGAATGCGGGGTAAACCCTAGGAACGTCAGTTTCGGCGCGTAAATCGGAGTTCGGAATTCCCGGATGAATAGTGTTCGTTCGTTCTTCTATAAATAGGCCTTGAATTCACAAATAAATTAAAAAAAAAAATATAACTAGGGTTTTCATCAGCCGCCGCCACCCCTATATGAACGGCCGAAACTCCATCTCGTTTTTCCCTTCGATTACTCCCAATCCACGCATCGTTTTGAGAAATCTCCAACTAAAATATTGTAGATCTCATCGAGATCTTTATTATCAACGGTTATGATCGCAAAAGAAGCGGTAGATCATCGGCAAATGGTGTTTGAAGTGCTGCCGTTCTTCACGATTTTCGAGAGCCACGAAGGCA
This sequence comes from Allium cepa, assembly GCA_030765085.1. Lineage (NCBI taxonomy): Eukaryota > Viridiplantae > Streptophyta > Magnoliopsida > Asparagales > Amaryllidaceae > Allium > Allium cepa. The sequence continues at coordinate 596,843,932 of CM060941.1, read as the reverse complement.
CTAGAGACGTGCGGTCGGTGGCCATGGGGAGCTCTGGTGATGGCGGTTCGTTTGGTGACGAGATGATGAAGTCTCGAGCGGGGTAGGGGATGCGGCATCGTGCCCTAGGGTCGGCCTTCATGGGTTCTTTGGTTGCGTACTGGAAAACGAAGGAGAGGGGGGGAGACGCAGTGCACGGCTCTGATGGGGTTGCTTGGATCTAACGGTGATTGTTTGTGATAGGTTTAAAATAGTTTATTTAGTTGTAAATTATGAATATAAATCGTGTACAATCTTTAAAAATTCATAACTTTTTCATACGAGGTCGAAAACGCGCGAAACCAGTTGCGTTGGAATCGTATGGACGAGCACTACGCGATGGAGTTGGTTTGGAGTCGTTTGGAGTTAGTGAGAATTTTGGGTAAAATTAAACGTCCGTTTAATTTTATCCGAAATAAATCGCTGAAAACGAAAATAAAATCAAGGTGAGAACTTCTCACTCAATCGAATAGGTTTCGATTTTATTTTAAATAGTTAGATTTAAAATATTTGAATGCATGTTTGAATGATGATTGTTATCTATTGATTGTTAAAATAGACATTATACGCCGTTAGTAAGCGGATGTTATTTATTAAAAACATATACCGCGAATATTTCATAAACAGTGAAATTGGTATTATATATAATATCAATACATATATATTGGCATATGTATATATTGGAGTTATTGATTTCCCGCATTTTTTTGTTTAGCGGATGAGACCTTATTGCGCCGTTATTAAGCGGATAATATTTAATAAGAACATATACCGCGATAATTTCGTACTGGAGCGAAATTGGTATTGTGCTAATGTTTTTGGATGCAGGAAAACAGGTTGGAGGGATCCAACTGGATTCCTCAACAGTTTTTATTTGATTTCAGATATTTTGATATTTGATGGATTATCATATCGATATATGATATCGTTGTTTGTCGTGATTGACTATTTGGTGTGTAGCATCATTGGACCCAAATTTTGGGATTTTAAAATGATTTTTAAAGGTGATTTTTGAAAGTATACGTTATAAACTATTTTTGGGAATTTATTTATTTTAAATAAATAAACGTTATACTTTTAAAAGTTATAAAATTATGTTTTTGAGAAATATAGTTAAAAGATTGATTTTTGAGAAATATGGATTAATGATTTTATAAAATAGTTTAAATTGGATTTTTGAATATGTTATTAAAAGTTTAAATATAGGATTTATAAAATTTGATTATTTTATAAATCAAAATGGTGAAATTATAAAGGAAATTAAAGACGTTTTAGAATAATGATATAATTTGATTTATATCAAGAGATTTATAAATGGATATTTATAAATTGAAATGTTGACATTATAAAACGAGTTTTTATAAGTGTTTGAATGAAGTGGAAATGAATTTCAGAAATAGAAATGAAATTTATAGAATTATAAACTGTGAAGTTATAAAAGAAATTTATAAATAGTAAGATTTATAAATTTGGTGAAATTATTTAAAGAATAGATTGGTTAAATAAATGGATCTTATAAGTTATAAGATTTATAAATTGGAAAGTCTTTAAAAGAACGATTTGGTAAAATAATCGTTTTATAAGTATTTAACTTATAATATGAACTTTTAGTTTATAATTGAGTTATAAACTGAAATAAGTTAATAAAAGAATTTATAAAAAGGAAGTTTTTATAAATAAATAGAAATGGAATTTATAAACGTTGTTTTATAAATTCGCAAATGACTTATTTTGATAAGTAAATTGTTGAAACCTATAAATGGAGTTATATTCACATTTTTGAATAGTGAATAATCCTTTGAATTAAAATGAATAAAAGGATGAAATTGTTAATGAAGTATATTCACGTTTTTGAATAGTGAATAAGATGTTAAAGAAATTGTTTTGAATGTGATATTTCAAATAGAATTAAAACGATCTAACGATGTTTTAAAATGTGTTGAGATTCGAAACCATAGATTTCAACATTTATTGTTGAAATAGACGTTTTCGAGAAATAGAAGGAAATAATGGACTATAACACTGTTGTTATAGTAAATGATTTCCGAAAGGAAATGTTTTGTATAGTATTGGGATTTATATATCTATTTTAATTTCGAATCCCTATACTAGTGATTTTGGGTTGTCGTAACAATGTTTTACGCAACATTCGTTTTGGCCCAAATAAATATGTTTAAGAGAATGATTTCCTTAAAGAATGAAATATATACTTAATCTCGATTGAAGTATATTGAATATTTTCCAAGTGTTGAAAATAAATAAAATTTGTGAATTACTTATGAATAAATAAGTACGGAAATGTTTTCCAATATAAAGTGAATATTTTAAGAGTTTATCTTTTTGAAGATAAATTGGAATGGATAATTGAAATCGTATATGCATGGATATTTTGAAATCTAAATTCATTATGGAATTTATATGTGAAAGTGGAATTTGTTTAAAAAAATAAATGTTGATTTATTTTTGAAGTATTGAAATTATATATCTAGTGAAGATATTTTTGGAAAATAAATAATTTGGAAAATTATTTGGAAACTGGTGATGTGTGCATATCCAGTGATAGTTCAATAACTAACTATCAATATTTCCCTTTGAATGGGTAATTGATATGATTTGTTTGAATGTGAATGCTACACTTATTTTTGAATAAGCGCTCACTATTCGGGTTAACCGGGAAAGGACCATGGGGTCGTATAACCCATTCCGAATATGTGATACGTCGTTGTGAATTGCATTGAAGATCGGTGTTGAAGACCCGGTATTTGCGAGAGCGATAGGATGACCTGTCGATTTACTCTGCACCGAGTAGCTACGGTATAGAGTTCTCCATATGTGATGGTGAATCCGATCAGGATTGTGAATATCCGGATTGCAAGGACTTCTTTGTAAGTGCCTTCGGTTTTGTTCGATCCCGGAACAGACTTGTATGGATTGTATGTCTGACATTACAAGTTGAGATATAAAGCCGATTTCTGTCAAATATATTTCTGTTGGTGGCGAAGAATTTATTCTTTTAGCTTAACACCCTTCTCTGAGACGTACGAGCTCAGAGGTTATGTAGTTGAATGTTATCAGCGATATATTCCCAATTTGGTAATGTGATATGCTGAGTGATGCTGAAATGATCATTGTGTTGATTATTTGTGATAGGATCGTTTATTTGATCGTCTATCTTGGTGATCATTGTGTTGATCATTTGTTGACCCAAAGCATGGCTTTTGTATAAAGTATGTTTTTGTGGACGTGACTTCGTCGAGCCTCACACCCCGGAAATGGTCAAAACAGGAAAGATGCGGCAGGTTATAAGGGGTAGCACCCTTTAGGGTATGTACATTTCCTTCTGGATAGAGGTGGTATCATGGTATGGAGCCCAGATATTTAACCTATGTGGTTACTACGAATTTATTACTTTGTGGTTGTTGGTTTTCGGGATCCCGTGAGAAAGGTCGTTTACGATCGGGGAATGGCGTGCTCATGTCAGTAGTTACCCAGTTAGGGGTAACCCGGCCTTGTGTTTGCAGAGTTCTGGTTTGGTTCTCGGGGATGTCTTTCCAGAGGCATTCTCATGTGGCAATGGGAAGTTCCTTGGCCTGGCCATTTGTTGGAAATCCAATTCCCAATACGAAACTTGTACGGTATTAGTTGTAGAACCTGCCATTCACTTATGGTGGTCACCACTGTTTGGATGGTAGCTATAGTAGGCATACGATAATGGTCGTATGTTGGCTAAGATTTATAATCTTCTTTCAAAATGAATTTTTCCCCTACACTATGCACTAGTAATAATATCAAATGTTATTTTAAATGCGTATCAAGCATCTTTGACTATCATAAGGAGAAATCTCCTCCGATTCTGCGTTTGCATTGTGTGTGTGTGCGGGAGGCCTTATGGTAGTCTCATTTTTAAAAGCATTGCGAATTGAATTTAAAAATATTCCTCTATTTTGATTTTAAAGAAATAAACTGTTTTGAGTTCTCACACCAGTCACATGACTGACTTGGAGTTTATTGTTTTCCTTCCAAAACTCTGGGTGCCCACCAATTTCACACGGGCAGTCAAGAGTTAGGTTTATCAGGATATTCTGGAGTTGCTGGAGGCAAGCTGGATGGCATGGCGTATTACTAGTTATATAGTATTTCTTTTCCGCTGCAGTGTTTGTTGTTGTTGTACACTCTGATGATGATATGATGTAATGAAATGTGATGTAATGTAATAACTGATATAGTTCTTTGTTTAAAGATTATCCATTTATTATTATATGTTGTTCCGCTGCGAATTGTGAGATTCTGATGTTGTTCTGTTGTTTTCTATTTTTTTCCATTCTCTATTCTCTTTTTCTTCTATTTTAAAATATTCTGTTTTCTGTCCCGTCCTATTTTCTATTTTCTTTTCTATGTTCTTCTATTTTCCATTTTCTTTTCCTCTCTCTTTTCTCTCTCTCCATTTTCTACCTTCTTATCTCTTCTATGTCTTCTTCTCTCTTTTTCTTTTCCTAAATTTTTCTTAAAACCCCTAAGGGTTCGTATTTTCGTTCATCTTGAATTAAACAAAGGAGATTAGTGTCTATTCAAGGAGTACGGACTTACGGGTCTTTACATTTGGTATTAGAGCTTATGGTTAAGCGACAACCATGGTTCTGTTGGGTATTACTCATTAGAGATAGAGTCAGCAGTACTCTAGATTGAGTTTGAGTGTAATAATAGTTATGAGAGTGTATTTGTTAGTGAATATAAAATTGTTTTATATTGTGTTGACTTATCGGTTGATTGTTTATAGATTTCAGTCGATGTAGTCTAGCTAACTATCGTAGAAAGGGGTTTCTAAACTCTTAAACAAGATAAATCGACATAATATTGTTTTAAATTGGGTAAATGAAATAATTTTACCTTGAGTATATTTTATATATAAAGGAATAATTTTTCAGAATTATTAAAGTATATAAGTTGATTGTTAGGTTGTTTGAATAATCTAAATAAAGGAATTGTATAAGCAAAAAAAATTATAAGAATTGAATTATAATTAAAGTGATTTACAATTGTGAAATAAACTTATATATATAAGAAGTGAAACTATATGAATATATTTATGAATATGAGTTGTAATAAAAATGAATTCAAAGTTAAATGGAATTTAACTTAAGAAATGTTGAATTAATTTGATTTCGGTATCAAAGTAAAATTAATAAAGTGAAGTGATGAATATAAACTTGAGTTATATAAATGAAATTCAACTTTTGTAACAGAATTGAATGAATGGATTGACTATTAATCAATTAAATGTGAATTAAGTTGAAATGAAATAATGAATATAAGTGTTAATTCATTAAAATCTAATGTTATTAGAAAGTTGAATAATTGAATGAAAATCAATTTAATTAAACCAATTGTAAGTAAAGGAATTTGGTTGTAATTATATATACATTGGTTGATATATGATTGTTAATTGATTGTATATAATTCATTAAGTATTAATGAAAGTGAATTAGCGAAATTGAAAGCTAAAGTAATTGAAATTCAATTGGAAGTTAAATGAATCTTAAATAAAATTGAATTTGAATTGGAAGTGAACCAACTTGAATATGAATTAGTGAATATAAACTAATTGAAAATGAATGTTAGTAAGAACATCCACTATTAATGAATCAAATGTGATTAAATTGAAAGCCATTTCATTAAATATTAATGAGAATATGAATGAATGTTGATCGGTTATGGATGTTAGTTGGATGATAGTTGGTTGATGTTTGCATTTGTTGTTTGTTTGCATTGCTATGTTGGCATATATAGTAATTATGTTGCTATATGTTGTATATTGATACTATTGTCATATATGCATGTTCTCATGTTGTTTGTTGAGTGATTAGTAGGTGCGGATCGCGTTTGCTTCGCATTTGGAGCTCGCTTTTGCGCTATATTAGCCGTATATGCTCGCTAATAAAATATAAGGTACATATCTCGGATTAAATATCGTACTTTTACACTTTTTTCCCTTCGGGATGCCTCATTACTTGATGAGATGTATATTTGTGATATATATACTGTCATTTTTTTTTCGGATCGAGCCGCGCAAAGGAGACTATGGCGAATTTTTCCGGAAATTTAAGGCGTTAGAAAGAAAATTGGAAAATTTTGAAAACTTTAAACTTTGATTTGGGAGTTGAAAGTTAAACAATAGTAATTGTTTTTGAAAAAGATAACTAAGTATGATTTGAAACTTAGTGAAGATTTGTAAGAAGTTTAACTATGAATTTTTGGAAAGTTAATAAATTCTATAATTTTTCTTACTTGTAATTTCGGGACGAAATTCTTTTAAGTGGGGAAGATTGTAACGACCCAGAATTTTTAATTTATTAAAATTTAATATTTAATTAATTTTGAATATTAATAAGTGAATTTATAAGCCAAATAAATTTTTATTTGAATTATTGGATTTAATTGAATAATTAAATCGATAATTTAATATGTTAAATTATGGAAATAATTGAAAATATAGTTAAATATGATTGAAAATGATTTGTAAAATTTTATTTTATCATGTTAGAGTTAGAATGATATTTTAGAACTTTTAAAATCGAATTAAAAGTTAATTTGTGAAAATTGAATATTTTAATATTTAAATCGACTAGTGAAAATAGTCAATTTTTGAACAGTCTCAGAATTGAACGAAACCAGTTCCATTAGATCCGTAATAGTTAGTTATTATCGGATTTCAAATTTCGTGTCAATCGGAGCTATCGTTTGATCGTGGCAGCTCGAAACGCATTGAATTATTTTTAATTTAAATTTGGCGAGCTAAAATAGCCATTTTTCAAAAAGTCTCGGATTTCGACGAAACCAGTTTCATCGGATCCATAATGTGATATTATTGTAAGGTTTCAAATTTCAAGTCAATTGGATTTACCGTTTGTCCTGTACAAATTAAAACGCCTAGAAATCGACTTAAATCGGTTTAATTTAAATTGAGCGTTTGTTGCCATAACTCGCACATACTTCCGAATTAGCTTCCGAAACCTATTCCATTGTGTCCGGAACGCGGGGTAAACCCTAGGAACGTCAGTTTCGGCGCGTAAATCGAAGTTCGAAATTCCCAGATGAATAGTGTTCGTTCGTTCTTCTATAAATAGGCCTTGAATTCACAAATAAATTAAAAAAAAATATATAACTAGGGTTTTCATCAGCCGCCGCCACCCCTATATGAACGGCCGAAACTCCATCTCGTTTTCCCTTCGATTACTCCCAATCCACGCATCGTTTTGAGAAATCTCCAACTACAATATTGTAGATCTCATCGAGATCTTTATTATCAACGGTTATGATCGCAAAAGAAGCGGTAGATCACCGGCAAATGGTGTTTGAAGTGCTGCCGTTCTTCATGATTTTCGAGAGCCACGAGGGCACTAGAGACATGCGGTCGGTGGCCATGGGGAGCTCTGGTGATGGTGGTTCGTTTGGTGACGAGATGATGAAGTCTCGAGCGGGGTAGGGGATGCGGCATCGTGCCCTAGGGTCGGCCTTCATGGGTTCTTTGGTTGCGTACTGGAAAACGAAGGAGAGGGGGGGAGACGCAGTGCACGGCTCTGATGGGGTTGCTTGGATCTAACGGTGATTGTTAGTGATAGGTTTAAAATAGTTTATTTAGTTGTAAATTATGAATATAAATCGTGTACAATCTTTAAAAATTCATAACTTTTTCATACGAGGTCGAAAACGCGCGAAACCAGTTGCGTTGGAATCGTATGGACGAGCACTACGCGATGGAGTTGGTTTGGAGTCGTTTGGAGTTAGTGAGAATTTTGGGTAAAATTAAACGTCCGTTTAATTTTATCCGAAATAAATCGCTGAAAACGAAAATAAAATCAAGGTGAGAACTTCTCACTCAATCGAATAGGTTTCGATTTTATTTTAAATAGTTAGATTTAAAATATTTGAATGCATGTTTGAATGATGATTGTTATCTATTGATTGTTAAAATAGACATTATACGCCGTTAGTAAGCGGATGTTATTTATTAAAAACATATACCGCGAATATTTCATAAACAGTGAAATTGGTATTATATATAATATCAATATATATATATATTGGCATATGTATATATTGGAGTTATTGATTTCCCGCATTTTTTTGTTTAGCGGATGAGACCCTATTGCGCCGTTATTAAGCGGATAATATTTAATAAGAACATATACCGCGATAATTTCGTACTGGAGCGAAATTGGTATTGTGCTAATGTTTTTGGATGCAGGAAAACAGGTTGGAGGGATCCAACTGGATTCCTCAACAGTTTTTATTTGATTTCAGATATTTTGATATTTGATGGATTATCATATCGATATATGATATCGTTGTTTGTCGTGATTGACTATTTGGTGTGTAGCATCATTGGACCCAAATTTTGGGATTTTAAAATGATTTTTAAAGGTGATTTTTGAAAGTATACGTTATAAACTATTTTTGGGAATTTATTTATTTTAAATAAATAAACGTTATACTTTTAAAAGTTATAAAATTATGTTTTTGAGAAATATAGTTAAAAGATTGATTTTTGAGAAATATGGATTAATGATTTTATAAAATAGTTTAAATTGGATTTTTGAATATGTTATTAAAAGTTTAAATATAGGATTTATAAAATTTGATTATTTTATAAATCAAAATGGTGAAATTATAAAGGAAATTAAAGACGTTTTAGAATAATGATATAATTTGATTTATATCAAGAGATTTATAAATGGATATTTATAAATTGAAATGTTGACATTATAAAACGAGTTTTTATAAGTGTTTGAATGAAGTGGAAATGAATTTCAGAAATAGAAATGAAATTTATAGAATTATAAACTGTGAAGTTATAAAAGAAATTTATAAATAGTAAGATTTATAAATTTGGTGAAATTATTTGAAGAATAGATTGGTTAAATAAATGGATCTTATAAGTTATAAGATTTATAAATTGGAAAGTCTTTAAAAGAACGATTTGGTAAAATAATCGTTTTATAAGTATTTAACTTATAATATGAACTTTTAGTTTATAATTGAGTTATAAACTGAAATAAGTTAATAAAAGAATTTATAAAAAGGAAGTTTTTATAAATAAATAGAAATGGAATTTATAAACGTTGTTTTATAAATTCGCAAATGACTTATTTTGATAAGTAAATTGTTGAAACCTATAAATGGAGTTATATTCACATTTTTGAATAGTGAATAATCCTTTGAATTAAAATGAATAAAAGGATGAAATTGTTAATGAAGTATATTCACGTTTTTGAATAGTGAATAAGATGTTAAAGAAATTGTTTTGAATGTGATATTTCAAATAGAATTAAAACGATCTAACGATGTTTTAAAATGTGTTGAGATTCGAAACCATAGATTTCAACATTTATTGTTGAAATAGACGTTTTCGAGAAATAGAAGGAAATAATGGACTATAACACTGTTGTTATAGTAAATGATTTCCGAAAGGAAATGTTTTGTATAGTATTGGGATTTATATATCTATTTTAATTTCGAATCCCTATACTAGTGATTTTGGGTTGTCGTAACAATGTTTTACGCAACATTCGTTTTGGCCCAAATAAATATGTTTAAGAGAATGATTTCCATAAAGAATGAAATATATACTTAATCTCGATTGAAGTATATTGAATATTTTCCAAGTGTTGAAAATAAATAAAATTTGTGAATTACTTATGAATAAATAAGTACGGAAATGTTTTCCAATATAAAGTGAATATTTTAAGAGTTTATCTTTTTGAAGATAAATTGGAATGGATAATTGAAATCGTATATGCATGGATATTTTGAAATCTAAATTCATTATGGAATTTATATGTGAAAGTGGAATTTGTTTAAAAAAATAAATGTTGATTTATTTTTGAAGTATTGAAATTATATATCTAGTGAAGATATTTTTGGAAAATAAATAATTTGGAAAATTATTTGGAAACTGGTGATGTGTGCATATCCAGTGATAGTTCAATAACTAACTATCAATATTTCCCTTTGAATGGGTAATTGATATGATTTGTTTGAATGTGAATGCTACACTTATTTTTGAATAAGCGCTCACTATTCGGGTTAATCGGGAAAGGACCATGGGGTCGTATAACCCATTCCGAATATGTGATACGTCGTTGTGAATTGCATTGAAGATCGGTGTTGAAGACCCGGTATTTGCGAGAGCGATAGGATGACCTGTCGATTTACTCTGCACCGAGTAGCTACGGTATAGAGTTCTCCATATGTGATGGTGAATCCGATCAGGATTGTGAATATCCGGATTGCAAGGACTTCTTTGTAAGTGCCTTCGGTTTTGTTCGATCCCGGAACAGACTTGTATGGATTGTATGTCTGACATTACAAGTTGAGATATAAAGCCGATTTCTTTCAAATATATTTCTGTTGGTGGCGAAGAATTTATTCTTTTAGCTTAACACCCTTCTCTGAGACGTACGAGCTCAGAGGTTATGTAGTTGAATGTTATCAGCGATATATTCCCAATTTGGTAATGTGATATGCTGAGTGATGCTGAAATGATCATTGTGTTGATTATTTTTGATGGGATCATTTATTTGATTGTCTATCTTGGTGATCATTGTGTTGATCATTTGTTGACCCAAAGCATGGCTTTTGTATAAAGTATGTTTTTGTGGACGTGACTTCGTCGAGCCTCACACCCCGGAAATGGTCAAAACAGGAAAGATGCGGCAAGGTTATGAGGGGTAGCACCCTTTAGGGTATGTACATTTCCTTCTGGATAGAGGTGGTGTCATGGTATGGAGCCCAGATATTTAACCTATGTGGTTACTACGAATTTATTACTCTGTGGTTGTTGGTTTTCGGGATCCCGTGAGAAAGGTCGTTTACGATCGGGGAATGGCGTGCTCGTGTCAGTAGTTACCCAGTTAGGGGTAACCCGGCCTTGTGTTAGCAGAGTTCCGGTTTGGTTCTCGGTGATGTCTTTCCAGAGGCATTCTCATGTGGCAATGGGAAGTTCCTTGGCCTGACCTTTTGTTGGAAATCCAATTCCCAATACGAAACTTTTACGGTATTAGTTGTAGAACCTGCCATTCACTTATGGTGGTCACCACTGTTTGGATGGTAGCTATAGTAGGCATACGATAATGGTCGTATGTTGGCTAAGATTTATATTCTACTTTCAAAATGAATTTTTCCCCTACACTGTGCACTAGTAATAATATCAAATGTTATTTTAAATGCGTATCAAGCATCTTTGACTATCATAAGGAGAAATCTCCTCCGATTCTGCGTTTGCATTGTGTGTGTGTGCGGGAGGCCTTATGGTAGTCTCATTTTTAAAAGCATTGCGAATTGAATTTAAAAATATTCCTCTATTTTGATTTTAAAGATAAATAAACTGTTTTGAGTTCTCACACCAGTCACATGACTGACTTGGAGTTTATTGTTTTCCTTTCTAAACTCTGGGTGCCCACCAATTTCACACGGGCAGTCAAGAGTTAGGTTTATCAGGATATTCTGGATATTCTGGAGTTGCTGGAGGCAAGCTGGATGGCATGGCGTATTACTAGTTATATAGTATTTCTTTTCCGCTGCAGTGTTTGTTGTTGTTGTACACTCTGATGATGATATGATGTAATGAAATGTGATGTAATGTAATAACTGATATAGTTCTTTGTTTAAAGATTATCCATTTATTATTATATGTTGTTCCGCTGCGAATTGTGAGATTCTGATGTTGTTCTGTTGTTTTCTATTTTTTTCCATTCTCTATTCTCTTTTTCTTCTATTTTAAAATATTCTGTTTTCTGTCCCGTCCTATTTTCTATTTTCTTTTCTATGTTCTTCTATTTTCCATTTTCTTTTCCTCTCTCTTTTCTCTCTCTCCATTTTCTACCTTCTTATCTCTTCTATGTCTTCTTCTCTCTTTTTCTTTTCCTAAATTTTTCTTAAAACCCCTAAGGGTTCGTATTTTCGTTCATCTTGAATTAAACAAAGGAGATTAGTGTCTATTCAAGGAGTACGGACTTACGGGTCTTTACAAAAATATTATTTATATAATTTAAAATAAACAATTTTGTTAAATACAGCAAATTTCACACAATAGTTAAAAAGGCATAACTTTCACATTATAAATCAGATTTCAACGTTACGAAAAGCAGTGTTCTTAAAATTTTATTTACTTTCATAATCAAAGATAAAATTCAAATTTTCAAACTTTCAAATTTTAAATTTAAAAGTCAAAGTTTGACCCTTTTTACCAAAATTCACTTTTTGGAAAATATTCAATTTATACATGTTTGAAATTATAATTTACATTAAAGTCAAAATTTGTATTTAAAATAACAAAACTATTCATTTTAATAGATAAAAATAAAGTTTTTAAATCAAGAATTGAATTATAATAATTAAAATATACAGTTAAAACAATCAGAAAATACAGGGTTGTTACACTCTCTCACACTCAAAACTTTTCGTCCCCGAAAAGGAATGAGGTAGGGGAAAACAAAATGATAGAATGAAATAGGATTAAGACAAGATGGCAAGAAGATTGAAATTTATACCTGATAACTGTTGTTATACGTAAGTTTAACGAGGTGGTGATGATCTTCTCAACATCCTCCAGAATCAAGAACACAAGCACGAAAAAGATCATCTAGAATCTGATTCACCCTTTCCGCTTGACCGACGGTCTATGGATGGCAAGCAGTGCTTAGATTCAAAAATGAGTACCAAAGATTATAGAAAAATTTCTAAACAGACTGGTATAAGTAATAGCCTTCACATTCTGTTGCAAGATAAGGGAAACAAGGATAACCAAAAGATAGTTTGAAAACAAAATAAGATAATAAATTTGAAACCACAAAAATTTCAACTTAAATTGATAATAAATCTTACATAAGTTAAATAAATCTAAACTATCTCTAATTTCATTATCTAATCATCCAATTATCTTGAATTGACAAAACCCTAAAAGCATGTATTTGAAAATATTTTATTATACTCAAAATGTACCAAATAAAATTTAATTCTTCTTCATTTCTAATTAAAATTAAGTTTATTTCTCTCAATATATCTTATCACCCATGTTAAATATATTTATACTAATTATAACTGCTTTAATTTATTCTCAGATTCTTTAACATCATTTTATATTGTAAATTTATTCCATTACCCTTTTCTTTATTTACCACTGTTAATCATTTTATAACTAAAATTTAAGTGTATAACATTTATTATAACCACTCAAATTTTATTTATAAAATCTTTTTTTTGTATATTATCCAATTACATATTCAATTTCTGAAAATTTTGGTAAGTTATATTGGAATGAAATTATTTATGATACAGATAAACTTCCAATTCAATCATTTCAAACTTGAATATTTATCTAAATCTTGAAATTATACTTAAAATTATCCTTCAAGATAAAATTTAGGAACTAAATTTCCAATAAATTCCAAACTATTTAGAGATAACTAAATGCACATATATTATATATATAAATATCCATTCAAATTTAAATCATATATCAGCATATGTTATAAATCCAGTCTTATTTTAGAAATTCAAATCAATTAAATTCCACAAAACAAAACTGTAGCAAGACTACAGAATGGTTTCCTCACCTGAAACTCGAAAATGAATGTCGATGATGCTGCAGTCATCATCGAAGTTATTTTCCAGCGACAAAGAGAAGAGCACTAATTTTAAACTTTAAAATTCTTTGGAAACAAATTTCTATTCAAAAATACATTAAATAGTACATTCTTTAAAACTTTAAACACAAGGGTTGGAACCATTGGAAATTAAATTCCCAAATTCTTGTTTAAATTCATTTTAAATTTCCAAATAAATTTATAACCATGTTTATAGTTCACTTATTTATAAATGAAACAAGAGATAATGATATATAAAATCAAATATTATTTCTTAACAACCAATTCAAATAAAATCCATAAAGGTTTATAATATAGTTACAAAATTTATTTCACAAAATTTATTTCATTACTAAATTTTAAAAAACATATTGTGTCAGTTTGCTCTGTTCAAGTGTTTTGGAAATCTTATCGATAGCGTTGATCAGACGAATCGATTAGAAACCCAAATCAACATCAGCAACTCAAACAACACAATATATAAAACATTTTAAATATTAGTTTACAAATACACTTCAAGAATAATTTGAAGATAAGTTGGAAACAAAGATGAGATGATTAAATAACAGAATAGGGAGATGGATGAGTTTATATAAATCGTGGGCAACCTTAACCGGGTCAACCGTGACTTAAAGAACAAGATCAATGTGGATTTCTTGGGTAAATCGACATTCGATCTCGAGGTGTAGAGTTCGAAATTATAAGAGATACTAGCATCTAAACCGAGGATATAGAATCTCTGGTGAATCGATGTTGTTGTAAAGGAGTTTTCCCCCTTTAAAATAAATTTGAGGTTGGCGAGACCGCCGACTCATTATGAAGATCTTTTGAAGTGGAGTTATGGGATACTCCAGAAACAAAAGAAGATAAAGTGAGGGACACGAATGGATTTTGGAACCATAGGGAATGTTCCAAAATTCAAAGGAATCGAGTCAAAAAGGAAGAGGTTTAAACTCGAATGTAAGTGATTTTGTAAATACATTTACCCTATATACTGAGTTTTGCCTAGAGCTACCAAAGCTCTGATACCAACTGTAACAACCCGATATTTTTAACCATTCGCATCCACACATGTCGGACTTGAATTGCTCAAAATACCGCGTTGTAAATAAAATTTGGCAAATCTCAGAATATACAGTAAATACATAATCACAGATCACAGACACAGAGTAAATAATAATGCAGCGGAAATAAAAGAGATAGTAGTTCATGAAGCTACTATATAAAAATAAGATACATAAGAGTTAAACAAGATACAACAGAAGAGTAACAAGATACATCAGGTACAAATTAGAATACATCATTGAAATCACTGGATACAGAAAGCAAAATAGATGGCTGGATCTTCAAGGAAAGCTCCAACTCCGAAGGTGAATCTTGAATGCTAACTCACTCAATCTGACTTGAGCGTAAAGCAAAACACAAAACACTCGAGTCAGGACATAAATACTTATGAACTGTAAATCCACTCAAGTGAACAGTAACAAAAATGCATCAGTAACTTAAAGGATGCTTGGGATCGCCCATCCTTTAAGTATCTGTTAAACTATTTACTATGTAGTAATATTGCACTATTATAATAATGTCTAAAATAAAATAAACTTACTTTAAAATAGCGTTCCAGGCTACCCATATCACCCTTCACACATAATAGTCCCAGTAGTCCATCCAATATCATGCCATCTCCACTCCGGGTGACTGTCAGAGGATACCACACGGGCTACGGGAGAAAAACAAACTCGTAGTAAAGGCTCGGTACGGTAGGTGACATGGCACACAAGGCAATGCCAGGGTAGATATACCAATTACGCACATGGGCTGGTAGTAACGCAGCAGCCACATATGCCCACCTCGGAACACACTCCCAATCAAAATCGGAGGATGGTCATCTAATCAATCATCAGTAAGAGTATAGTATCGAAGGAATGTGTCCGATCGGAGTAATGAACTCACTTGGCCCGAGATTGCTCCTGTTTTAGCCACCTTATACCAACTCACGGGAGCTGGGTCCACGTAATATACCTCAAGAACGTCGCCACCATCCTACTTCATTCTGGAATCTCCACGGCGTACACAGTTGTTAAAGTGGTTTTCGGAGTTGGCAGAGAGTATGACAACTTCCGATCCCGGTCTCTTTAACAACTAATCGTTATTATAACGCCGTGGTCATTTCAAAATAATTTATACTTCAAAAATAATATCATTTCATTTCAAAGTTATATCCCTTTCAAAATAGTTATACTTCGAAACCAAAACCATTTTTATTTCAAAACTATATTCAAATCAAAATAGTTTATCATTTCCATTTCAAACATATATTCACCTTTAAATAAAATTCATAATACTTTCAAAGTATAACTTTTCCGAAACCAAAGTACTTGAAATCGTTACACTTCGAAAATCATAACATTCCGAAATCATATATTTGAAATCATCCTTTAATTCTTTACACTTTACAGATTTATTCCATTAAACCTAAATTTCAAATTTCCAATTTAATTCAATTCAAACCATCAGTTCCAATTCAATTTAGTTTTCTAACAAAACATTTCAAATCTTATAAATTTCAAATATAGATTTGATCTACAAAATAAATTATCCAATTTTAATGTATTTCCAAACTTTAATATTCCAAATTTCAAAACTAAACTTTATAATTCCATATATTCATATCGCAAATCTAATTTCATTATTATTTAATTTTGAAATATTCATTCATTTCATAAATCCAATATTATTTAACTAAAATTAAATTACAATTAAACCAAATACCTTTTCATACAAATATAAACTTCAAATATTCCTTTATCAACTAGATCAAAATCAAATATTATTCCACATTCATATTCTTTATTAAAGTAAAGATCAAATCATTTCCATACCATTTCAAAATCATTAAAAATATCATATCCTTTCAAAACCTCATTATTAGATCATTATTTGAATTCAAATTCAAATACTCAAATTTATATATCATTTTTAAATCAAAGAAGTCATTCATTTATTATTTCAAGTATAATTACAAAATACATTAAAATTTCCATTCAAAAATTCATTTATCTCATTACATTTCATTCCATTTAACATATAACCAAGTAAACCCTATTTAAATTCAAATTCAAATTCAAAATTCCTTAAAATTTCAAATTTAAATATTAAAATATATTAAAACTTCTTAAATTTCACAATTAATCAATTTCCAAAAGTTAAATCACTTAACACTTTAAAATATAACTCAAACAGTGTTAAAATCTACAACATTTCAAACATTGCCAAATTATAGCACGGACAGCATTTATAAAGTGCTATCATAGCTTATAGTTTCCAAAATGGTTTAGTTCAAGAATAACAGCATTTATAAAATTCCGTAATAGATATTTAGTTATTTCAAACATTGTTAGATTCAAAACAACAGCATTTAAAAATGCTGTCAAAAGACTACAGCATTTTGAAAATGCTATGAAATTCCAGATTTCAATTTAGCTTTTCAAAAATAATAATAAAACTCGAAATTTTATCATTATAACTTG
Source organism: Allium cepa (assembly GCA_030765085.1). Classification (NCBI taxonomy): domain Eukaryota; kingdom Viridiplantae; phylum Streptophyta; class Magnoliopsida; order Asparagales; family Amaryllidaceae; genus Allium; species Allium cepa. The sequence continues at coordinate 596,826,741 of CM060941.1, read as the reverse complement.
AAAATCATATTTATAGACTTCAAAATTTCACAATTAAAATCGTTTTAACATACGATTTAACACAATAAAATTTTAAGATCAAATATTCAATTTAAAAACTCCGTTCATTAATTAAGTCAAAATTCACTGTTTATTAACTTATAAATTTAATAAAACTTAACATTTTACTTCAAATATCATTTCAAAACTTTAAATTTAATTTCAATTATCTACTTGCATTTAAGATAAAATTTAAAGTCAAAAATCGCAATTTCTACAAATTTACGTACTTAAATTCACAATTTCAAGACTTAATAGTTAATTTTCTTAAAACCACAAAATATACATTTTTAAATCAAAATTTCATACTTTTAAAAAAAATACATATTTTAATAAAAATCATTTAAAAATTACCACGGGGTCTGTATATAATTTTCTAACCTAGGTCAAGTGATACAGATATATATCATTTCAATCCGCGGTTTACAAAGAAAACCCGGGTTCTATCATTTCAAACCCGCAATCCCAAGTCAAATAAAATACAATAAAAATCGCTCAGGCCTATCATTTCAGCCCACAACGATTTTTCCTATTCTAAAGTCTGTTCGGGTATGTATCATTTCAACCCATAGTGATTCTATTCTAACAGGGAACTTGCAGTGTGAATATATGCATAAATAATATAAACAATGTCAATGTCACAATATAATGTCATATATCAGATGTCAGATGATAATTAACAGTTTTAACATGGTAATAACATGGCATAGCATATCATATGATCGTCATTAACTTGCATAAACATTTTATATTACTAAACACTTGTCATCAATTCACTATTGCATAAGTGTAAATGTCAGAGTGAGAAAGACTCACCTTTATCAAAGCTAGAGACAAACAACACACACAAGAGCGATTCCAAAGGCACGACAAGCACGATTTGATTTTAATGGATGGAGACCCTTGTAAACAACACAAAATATAACATACATAAGGACAAATATAGATATCGACATACAAATATAATCAACAACTTTAGTTTGCAAAACAGTTGCAAAACAAGAGAGATGACCAAACCTTAGAAGAAAAAGACTTGCACACGACAACATAAGCCCGTCACATGATCAAATGGGCTTTATCTCACCACACTAGGCTCTGCCTAGGTGTCAACATGGCTCGGCCATGGCCTAGAGACAAGGCTTAGGGCATGAAAGTGGAAGGTAAAGGCAAAACAAGTGGAAATTAAAGGAGGCAAGGGGTTTGGGTCAAGGAATGGAAGGTTTTGGTGTACATAGGCTCGGCCTATGGTCCTATAGGCTCGGTCTTGTGCATCTTCAGGTCAGGTCAGAGATGATGATGATGGATATAGGTCTTGGCAGCAAGTGGTGGTGGTGTTAGAGGTGGTGGCCAAGGCTAAACATGAAGGAAATGGGAATACAAGGCCCGGCTAGGCAATATTTGGAGTTTTAAGCAAAGTTTTGTGGAGATGGCTTCAATTGGATGGTATGGCTTGTCATGGTCAAAGGAGGAGGAGATGTTTGCTGCTGTAGATGGTGGAGGAGATGGTGGAGGTGATAGGCCGAGAATCATATGTGAAGTCAAGGCAAATTTAAGCAAAAAACAAGGCAAATTCAAGGAAGAAAGGTAGAAAAGAATAAAAAGAAGCCATTAACTTGGAATTTTTTTTCTCAAATGAGAAATAGCCGTGAGTTGAGGAGGATAATTAGTATTTTCACATGAAAGTCAATGGGAAATGTACGGCTATCAAGGGAAAATGAAAAGGCAAGGCAAATGAAAAGACAAGGAGATGAAAAGACTAGAAAATGAAAAGGTTTTTGACTCTTTGTTTTCTATTTTCTTTTATCCAAATAAACTAATTAAAATTTCAGTAATTTGAATTTAAAATCGAAATAAAGTAATATAATATAAAAATAAATAATAAATTTTAAAGAAAATGGAAAAAGAATTAAAGAAATTGCTTAAAATTTCAAAACAGGGTTCAAAAATTACAATTAAATCATCATTGGCTTTGGAAAAATAACTACTTCATTTTAAAAATATTCTAAAGAAAAATTTTGAAGTAAAATAATTTCCTAAACATATTAGAATTGAAATAAATAATTAAATTTAGAGAAAACAGAAAAATAATTAAAGAAATTGTTTAAAAATTCGAAACAGGACATGAAAATTACAAATAAAATACCATTGGCTCTAGACAAATTTCTATTTCACTTTAAAACAAATAAATGTCAAATAAATAAAATAAATGAGGAAAAAATAAATTCGAAATGAAATAAAAATGAAAATCTTAAGAAAATAGAAAAATAAATAAAGAATTTTTTAATTAATTGAAACTAGAAATTAAAATTTATAAACAGAATACAACTGACATTGGAAAATGTCAATTACACTTTCAAAAATGTTTTAAAACCAAAATATATAAAATACACGTTATTTACCCATATAAACATGAATTAGAACATTACATGACCAAATAAAATATTATTTATATAATTTAAAATAAACAATTTTGTTAAATACAGCAAATTTCACACAATAGTTAAAAATGCATAACTTTCACATTATAAATCAGATTTCAACGAAACGAAAAGAAGTGTTCTTAAAATTTTATTTACTTTCATAATAAAAGATAAAATTTAAATTTTCAAACTTTCAAATTTTAAATTTAAAAGTCAAAGTTTGACCATTTTGACCAAAATTCACTTTTTTGGAAAATATTCAATTTATACATGTTTGAAATTATAATTTACATTAAAGTAAAAATTTGTATTTAAAATAACAAAACTATTCATTTTAATAGATAAAAATAAAGTTTTTAAATCAAGAATTGAATTATAATAATTAAAATATACAGTTAAAACAATCAGAAAATACAGGGTTGTTACACGTATGGCCTTTTTAAATAAAATACTTAAAGGCTCATGCCATATATTCAAAGGAGGTAGAGAAGACAAGTAGAAAAATCGTGAAATAGTCCACTAAGTGTGTTAGTAGGCTAGGTGATTGTTCCTTATGTTAGAAGTCCAATGTTCATATATGATAGGAAAATAATCTTGTTTAGTTCGAAGCCCTTCAAAGAAAACGACGTTGAGCATTGGGACTAGGGATTTTCATTATATGCATGTCCATGTCAGTAGCACTCAAAGTGCATTGTCATGTCCTTAGGTAAATTAAGTCATATTCAATGTTATCCATAACAAAATAAGCTATGCTTGTCATCATTCATAGTCTAGTGGGCTACATTTGACATTGTCCATGTTCCTTATCATAGAATTATAAGATTTACAATCAATTGATAATTTTCCCCAATTTGATCTAGAGTTATAATGCTTTGATTTTAGAAGGGAGAGAATAAAAAAGATTGCCCCTTCTCCATAACCCCAAGGCCTGTATTTATAAGGGTGGACGCCGCATGACTTTGACACGCTTCGGCAATAGCTTTAGCAATCTCAATATTGCTTACGCCAGTCTTCATTCGATGATGACAATAATAGAAATTCGATGTTGCCTTAGCAGTAATGGTCTTCGGCGTCAATGATCTTATGCATTAAGGCAGACTTGATTGGTTGTCGATGGTATCAGCTATGAGCGGCATGAAGCACTAATAAGGAGCGGCATTGATATAGGGTAAATTGGAAAAGTCCGACTTGATCTAGCATAGTGTCGGCATTGATGACTCTCGACATGGTTGGCATCGATTGCTTCTATGGAAAATGATGATGTTCATCATCAACATCACAGGTGTAGCTTCTATAGATATTGATGACACTTGTCATCCGCACTACAGAATGATGGCATTGATCATTGGCGAAATAAATGATGGGTGGTGTAAATGAAGAGCACTACCCATGGATTATCTCAATAGATTAAAGTTAGAATCAATAGGCTGTGGCATCCATGAAGTGTGATGTAGATTATGTTGTTATAACACTAACTTATTATAGTATCGATCATGCTCGCTATCATTTTTTTCTTTGATAACCTTCGACTTCAATTCCATTTGGCATCGCTTTGTGATGTGAGTTCATCCAACCCTATGGATTATAGGAAGAACAGTCGTCACCTTGGGTTCTTCGCTTTATTGATGACAAGCGATGCCAACATTGAGGAGGGTCGGCATCATTGATGTCGACATTAATTCATTTACATTCTTTTGGCCACGCTTCTTTGAAGAGATGCATAACTGTGCACATGCAGTGTCGATGAGTGGTGATACAAATGGTGTGCGCCCTTGATAATAAGCGGTGTCGGAGTGAAGCTATATTGGTAATAAGCGGCATTGATGAGGTGCAACATTAAAAAGAGGCGACATCGATAATCTTCCTTTGGGATTAATTCTTACTTATTTTCTTAATGCTACCATTATGCGTTTTAAATGGTTGCTATCATAATGGCTTAGACTCACTTTCTTGTAATGCAGTTCTACATCACTTCCTTAAAGCTTTGAATTCAACATCATATGCTTCTGAGAAATTATGTGGATAACAACTATATAACTTTAGGATTTATGAAATTTGTTATTGTTCAAAACTCCAATATTATCCACATTCAACTTGGTTAGTACGAATACCAAATCATTGGTTCAATAATAACATTTATTATCAACCACACTACTCTAATCAGATACTTTTACTTTGAGTCGATTATAATTGACCATGATACTATCCTCATATACTCGATGAATTATTTATTAAATAGTGCACCACTTCCATTGCATCGACTCAAACTCAACTAATGTCGCCCTGTAACAGACCGCCTTTTTATACGTTTTAGGTAGACACACAAATCGACTCAAACCATATAGAAGGGCAGATTGTTATTGGGGTGAAAAAGAAAAAGCAGAGAAAGAAAGAAAAGAACAAAACAGAATCTTACAGCGGAATGACAAAATATAATAATAAAATAAACAATTCATGAAGCTGTTTTATAAAACATTTGATTATACTTATACAATACAGATCAGAGTTACACATACCAGAGAATAATAAATAATGCAGCGGAATACATGCTGCAGTGAAATATAATAAATAATAATAATACAATCTTTTTCTTTGTCCTCTAGAAATAAGGTCTTCAAATCCTGAAATGCTTAGGTTGACCTGAGAAAATTGAAAAGACAAAACACTTGAGTCGGAACTAAAAGATCTTATGTAAGTTAAATCAACGGTAAATAAATATGAATGTAAACGACGTCGGAGATGTTTATGGGGTTTGACATCTCCTATCCAGTGTCTAACGTGAGTGCAATAACTTAAGAGATGTTTGGGATTCACATCTCCTAAGGATCCGTTAAACTATCTACGATGTAGTACAATATGCTATTATAATAGTGTCTACAGTAAAGTAAAAGTATTAAAATAGCATTAAGGCATTACCCATATCCCTCTTAACACATTTTATATATTCCCATAGTCTATACGTTGGCGTAAGCTCCTCCGTAAACTGGAGGTTTACCCAGAGGACAACGCATAGGTACGGTACAAAACAAACTCGTAGAAGGTGCGCTAGAGCATGTGAACATGGCATACGAAGAAATGCCAGGGTAGATGTTAGCGCCAAAATTGGTCACAAACCCCAAGTATCGTGAAAGCACTAAGTTATTAATATAGATTAGCAATATTCCAAACACAAATCTAAGATCTAAGCAATTACAAATAGCAATTCAGAAATAACGAATAGGAACGCAGGATTTATAATGGTTCGGCTATCTCCGGCCTACGTCCACTTCAAAAGTTTGTCTTTTATTGATGTTCTTCGCTGATTACAGATGGTTACAACAGTTACAATGAAGGAATTCAAATATAACAGCAATGGTGAGATATAGAATTGAATCCGGCAGAGTTTGGACGTCCAATAGCCAAAAGATCCTTTTTCTGTAGGCTTCAAAGGGCTATTAATAGGTGTAGGTGGTTGATATCATGCTCAAACTTCGGGAGACTCCTTCTGGCACGTGAGTGGGCCCATGCGACCGATCTTGGAAAGTTTCGACTCGATTCGTGATCGATACGAACCAATTTCACATCGATCAAAAAATGATCCAATCGAGATGAAACTTGGCAGGAATGTTTTTTAGCTTGTATTTAAGCTCCTACGAAAATTTTGTAGCATTTGGAAGTGTGGTTTAGGAGATATGATCGATGCAAGATTGCGTTTTCATGAGCATTGTCGCGTTCGAATCCATGTTTCATATCCATCCCGTTCGACTCGATTGAGGCATGTGTGTGTGATGTGACGTGGTGCGAGATTTTTGGATCGCTCCACCTTTTTTGTCGAGTTGACCGAGTCGTTAGTATTTGAACTCCACCCAGATCCATCCACATCTTTTCATTCGCATTCATCTACCTCGACCCCTATTCGCAATTTCGGTCCATGTCTAGCGTTTCGTATCGATGCCTGCAGCGTGTTTCACACCGATCTTATACAAGTTGATCGATCCGAAGTGACCTTGGATGATGTGTGAAGGATCGATACAAGGATGGTGTAAGTCGATGGATACGAAGTGAGACACGGATACGAATAAGGTCGATAGTTGGATACAAACGAAACCTTACCTGGTGGATACGACAGAGATCTGTAGAGTCGATGGATTCGAACTATTCACCGAACATGATCGATTCGAAGCATGATGGATACGAATAGTTCCACACTGATCGACACGAACCCAATGGATTCGAATAGCACGGCCAAGGTTCAACTCGAAGCCGATCGATACAAACAGATCGTTATCATGCAGTCGATCGAGTCGAACTTGATCGATTCGAAATTCAGTCTCCTTTATGGATACGAACATTGTGTTCTTTTTCTAACTTGCATCGGTCATATCTCATTCATACGAACTCCGATTAACCTGAAATTTGAAACGTTGGCTTTTATAGCTTTTCTTGCCATTTCTAGCCAACTGTAGCCCGATCTGAACTTCGACAAAATTCATTGATATCCACAGTGAACCTGCGATGCATAAACGACATTCATGACTAGTAATCATTGGTTTTTAGTTAATTTTTGGGTATCTCGGCTTTGCCAAAAGGCAGGATAACACTTTGCCTCCCAAAACATGCCTTTTGCAAAAGGTGTGTTTTAAATAGCTTCAAATCGAATGTAGTGAGTCCATGTTTTATTCAAATCTAATAGCATTTTCAATCAAGTTTGCGGCTGTTCGAAGCCAATTCATTATCCATTTCTTCCTGTGGAAGTTAAGAATGAAATTCTATAGTTTCTCCGGACTATCAGTGGTCACTCGGACCTTTGCCAAGTCCATTCTAGACTTAGCGATCGAATAGAAAGATCCTGTTGCACTCCGGCGTTGCCTTCTATCCCTTGCACTCTAGCCCTAGCTAGGGCGTATAGCGATGTATTGGTCGTTCTAGACTGATCGTAGCATATTTGGGCTTTGCTGGATCCTATCCTATCACTCTCCGGTGAAGGGGAAACAGCGTTAAGTGAGTCAATCCTGTCGCTCTCCGGCGAAGCAACTCACTTCTTGCACTCCGGTTCAGTATATCTGAACATTAAGCGATGTCGTGGCCTAAATCGTGGGCTGATCACGGCCTCTCCGGGCTCTTATCGAATCCCGATCGAATCACTCTCCGGTGAATGGGAAACGACGTTAAGTGAGTAGATCCTGTCGCTTTCTGGCAAAGCAACTCACTTCTTGCACTCCGGACCCCGCCTCTCTAGGTAGGGTCATAAAGCGATCGTGTTTAAACTAGTTTATAATATTCATCCTTTAACTCTCCGGTGAAAGGCTTATTTCAAGATATTCAAGTTCATTTATTGAATTCAAATCCTAGATGTTCAATCTCAAATATTAGGAAAAACTAGACATTGCCTCTCCGGGCAGATCGATCTATCTCCATCTCAAAGCATGCCTAGGGATCTCTCCGGTTCCTGTACATGTGTAAGTGGAATAGCTGTTTTTTTTAAAATCGAATCTAAGAAATCTATTCGACCAAAGTCAAAATCCTAAACTTTTCCCTTGCCATCACAATCAGTTGATAATGAATCTCGATCCCGATCCAGGATCAGTTTTGTTAGGTGGAGGCGGTAGTTGTTCAGGTCTCACGGACATCGTCCGTTCTCTGGTATATTGTGGCAATCCACCACTCCTGGCATGTTCTTCCACCTCATCTTTCTGGTGGCGGCATTCATCGGTAGTGTGCCCATCCAGCTCATGGAATAGGAAATATCTTCCACTTCCGCGCTTCCGCTCTGTGGGATCTCTCATGGGTGGTTTACGATACGGGAGTTGCTCCCGAGTTTCCGTGTAAATCCATTTTAGGCTTGCCGTCACATCTGTGTATTGCCTGAATCTGGGCTCTCGGAATTTCTTTCGTTTATCAGGACCATCACGTCTATCATCCTGCTTTCTCTTTCCTTTGTCTGCTCCAGACTGTTCCCTAGCGATACCTTCGCCCTGCACAGCGTTTGCTTCTTGCCTCTCGGCTCGTGATTCTTCTAGTCTAATAAATCTTTCAGCTTCATGATAGATTTCTCTAAGATCTTGTGGTGGATCTCTTGCCAAAGAATCTTTGAATTCAGTGTCTTCCCCAACTCCTGCCACCGTCGCCATCAAAATCATCGAAGGATTCGGACGATCTACAGAAGCCATCGTTGCATTGAATCGTAGTAGAAAATCTTTTATGGACTCTCCAGTCCTTTGCTTTATCGAAGCCAAAGTCATCACACTCTTAGGTCGCGTCACGTGGACCCTAAACTGTCTCATGAAGCAATCTACGAACTCGCCCCATGTTCTGATCGATCCAGTTTCTAGTTGTCTGAACCAAAGTGCAGCCAAATCTGTTAAAAATAAAGGGAAACATCGTGCCATCACTTCCTCGGATGCTTCCAGCACTTCCATACGTCTGATATATCTAGTAATGCGTATGGTCGGGTCTGACTTCCCGTCATAACGTACCAGCATTGGTAGTTTGAACTTTGGAGGGTTTCTTACATTTCAGATATTTGGAGTAAACAGACTTCGACTGACTTCTTCCAATCGTCCGCTCGACGATCCTCCTCTCATGATTCGTCGCACTAGACCAATCATTCATTCATCTCCATCCGAGGGTTGCCCTCTTGTCATGTTTCTATCCTACCCTCCAAGTCTCGATGGGAATTCTGGTATATACTCTTCGTGTGGCTCGTTAGTACTAGCAATCGCTCTGGCCTGTTGAGCTCCATCCATTGGTCTTCTAGTATCAGATCCTAAGGGTCTGTCCCCAAGCCTTTTTTGATTGCCCTATGGTTCTATATTCTGTCCTCCATTGGGTTCCCCGACCCTTGCTCCCTGTTCCACGTTCGCAGTTGCAGTAGTTGGCCCAAGGTTTTGTGCATTTGCTGCTCTCATCTGTTCGAAGAAGTTCTACAGCATCTCCTGTTGACTCTTCATTATTCTTTCATGCATCGAATTTTCCATAGCCTTCATCTCATCCTTGGTGATGTAGATCGAAGCTTGTCCTTCTCCAGCTTTGGAGGATGCTTCTTGACTTCCTTCCTGTTGGCTTCTCTTAGCTCTCTGTCTTATGCTTGTCTGTCGAGTCATCGTCTTTCAAATCTAATTCCTTCAACCCTTCAAATCTGGATTCTGAATCAGGTATAGTAGGTGCTAGTTGTTTCTCAGTGAAAGAACCAAAGTGTTCACGCCAAAATTGGTCACAAACCCTAAGTATTGTGAAAGCACCAAGTTATTAATATAGATCAGCAATATTCCAAACACAAATCTCAAATCTAAGCAATAACAAATAGCAATTCAGAAATAACGAACAAGAACGCAAGATTTATAGTGGTTCGGCTATCTCCGGCCTACGTCCACTTCAAAAGTTTGTCTTTTATTGACGTTCTTTGCTGATTACAGATGGTTACAACAGTTACAATGAAGGAATTTGAATATAGCAGCAATGATGAGATATAGAATTGAATCCGGTAGAGTCGGGGACGTCCAATAGCAAAAGATTCTTTTTCTGTAGACTTCAATGGGCTATTTATAGGTGTAGGTGGCTGATATTGCGCTCAAACTTCGAGAGACTCCTTCAGGCACGTGAGTCGGCCTACGCGACCGATCTCTGAAAGTTTTGACTCGATTCGTGATCGATACGAACCAATTTCGTATCAATCAAAAAATGATCCAATCGAGCTAAAACTTGGCAAGAATGTTTTTTAGCTTGTATGTAAGCTCCTGTGAAAATTTCGTAGTATTTGGACCTGTGGTTTAGGAGATATGATCGATGCAAGATTGCGTTTTCGTGAGCATTGTCGCGTTCGAATCCATGTTTCGTATCCATCCCTTTCGACTCGATTGAGGCACGTGTATGTGATGTGATGTGGTGCGAGATTTTTGGATCGCTCCACCTTTTTTGCCGAGTCGACCGAGTCATTAGTATTTGAACTCCACTCAGATCCATCCACGTCTTTTCATTCACATTCATTTACCTCGACCCCTATTCACAATTTCGGTCCAAGTCCAGCGTTTCGTATCGATGCCTGTAGCGCGTTTCGCACCGATCTTATACATGCTTATCGATCCGAAGCGGCCTTGGATGATGTGTGAAGGATCGATACAAGGATGGTGTAAGCCGATGGATACGAAGTGGGGCACGGATACGAATAAGGTTGATAGTTGGATACGAACGAAACCTTACCTGGTGGATACGACAGAGGTCTGTAGAGTCGATGGGTTCGAACTATTCACCGAACAAGATCGATTCGAAGCATGATGGATACGAATAGTTCCAACTGATCGACACGAACCCGATGGATACGAATAGCACGACCATGGTTCGACTCGAAGCCGATCGATTCGAACTGATCGTTATCATGCTGTTGATCGAGTCAAACTTGATCGATTCGAAATTCAATCTTCCTCTATGGATACGAACATTGTATTCTTTTTCTAACTTGCATCGATCATATCTCATTCATACGAACTCCGATTAACCTAAAATTTGAAACGTTGGCTTTTATAGCTTTGCTTGCCATTTCTAACCAATTGTAGCCCGATCTGGACTCGGACAAAATTCACTGATATCCACAGTGAACCTGTGATGCATAATCGTCATTCATGACTAGTAATAATTGGTTTTCAGTTAATTTTTGGTATCTCGGCTTTGCCAAAAGGCGGGATAACAGTAGATATTCCGTTTGCGGATCCGGACTGGTGGTAACGTATAGCAGCTACTACCGCCCACCTCGGAACACACTTCCAAATCAAAATCGAAGGGTGGCCACCAAAACAATCACAAATCAGAATATAATATCGAAGAAGTATGCCCGATTAGAGGAATGACCTCACTTGGCCCGGCATAGCTCCTGATTTTAGTCACATCTAAGCTGACTCATGGGATTCAATGTCACGTCATACCTTATACAGAAATCGTTTTCCAAACCATCCTACATCATTTTTGAAATCTCCATGTAAATAGTTGTTAAAGTTGTTTTCGGTATTGGCGGAGAGTATGAAAATATCTGATCCTGTGTCTTTAACAACCAAACACTTGTTTCGCACCGGATGGTTCTTTTACATTTCAAAAGTAAATTCACAATTTATCAAAATATCATATTCGCAAAACCATAATACTTTCAAAATCATAATCACTTTCAAATCATATTCACCTTAAAATCCATATTCACTTTCAAAAGTCATAATTTCTTCCACAACCATATTTCCAAAATAGGTTAAATCCTTACTTCAAAATCATCAATTTTGATTATTATACATTAAAATCCCAATTTAGGTCATTTCATCATTTTTACCTTTAAACCAATGAATTTGACTAAAACACTTTCCTTTTTTCCTTAGTCTAAAAATTTAGAAATTAGTTTAAATAGTTATCAATAGTTAAAATAGTTATAAATAGATTTAAAATAGGTTAAATTTAATTAAAATATATTAAATAGGTTAAAAATAGATTAGTTAGATTTAATATAAGTTAAAATGGTTTAATTATTTTTAAAAATAAAATGAATGGTTTTAAAATAGGTTAAATTGATTTAATATAGTTAATTCAGGTTAAAATAGTTTATAAATCTGAAAATCTTAAAATTTAGAACCTTAAAAATAATATATTTTAAAACAGTATATATTTGAAAACATGAATTTGTAATTTATATCAATTTAAAACTATTTATTTCATCTCAACAAATTCAGACCATTTCAATTTCTCAATAAATCATTTACTTCAATATCGCTTCCAAAATATATTCGAAACATCACTTTAAATTATTCCAATTTTAATACATTTCAAAGTTATATTTCGCAACAACTCAAATAACGCAATCCCAACAAATTCAATTTCTTAAAACCATTCCTTAAACCGAATTCGCATTTAACATAAACTTGATTTTCCAATAATACTTCAATTTACATAAATTAAATTTTACTTCAAAATATCATTTAATTGCATTCAAAAATTAAGGATTTTTAAAACCATTTAATTTAACCAATCTGGTGTCCGTATATAATTTTTTACCCTAGGGTCAAGTGATACGGATATTTATCATTTCGATCCACAATTTAATAATTTACGGTTATATATCATTTCAAACCGGAATCCCGAATGAAGTAAAAATCCATAACAACTTGTAGTTTATAACGGTATAAAATACAACATCCATTCATCCAATATCAACAATCAATCATTTATCACAATCATCATCCAAATCAATCAATAACATCAATATAGAACTGATAATAAATAACAAGTATTTACTAACAGTTTATATTCGGTAATAAATTAAATAACTATTTAATCCAAATAAATTCAAATTAACTAAGATGATGATTCAAAATATGCCAACAGTCATAAATAAATTTCTATTCACATCATAAATCAATTTAACAAACATAAGAAATTTTTGAAGTTGTGAGTGGGTTAAAACATTCACCTTTGGATTTAAATTGAATTTAAATCCAAAATAAGCCTCAAATTTTAACAGTCTCAGAATTTGTCCAAACCACGTCAAAATGTCTGAAATTTGATACGATCCCAACAAAAGAAACCGCACATGAATCCGAGCTCGTATGAAAAAGTTATGAAAATTGGAAAATTCTGGTCCTAGGTCGACTTCGGGTTCAACTTCGGTCCGCCGCCTCAAATCCCTGGTGCTTGATGTGAGTTTTTTTCAAAACAACTCGAAGACCCGAGTCATTTTCTCCCTGACCCGAAGTTGCTACAGAGTTTTTGCCTCTGAAACCCGAAGAGCGACCAGAAGTTGCAGCAGATCCGCAATTTTTTTTTTTTTTTGAAATTGAAATTAGGTTTTGGAATTTGGGAATTAGGTTTGTCTACCATTGGAATGAGGAGTTGAGAAGGAGATGTATGCAATAAAAATGAAAATAAGGAGTGGCTTGGGTTTGTAATGGATTGTCTATAGGCAAAGCTGAAAATAGAATGAGGACAAGATTTGATTGAATGATAAACGACCAGAAAAGCCAATTTTCCTCCGAAACGAAAATGGGTCATCCCATATATCAAAATAGATGTTTTCAAATATTTTAAACTCAATGGAATAGATTTCAAGTCCTAATTCCATCATATGAAAAAGTTATGTTAAATTCGGCTTATTTCAAATTGATTTTGTTTATTTTAATTTAATTGATTTATAGGCATTTCGAGTCCGTATCAAACGATAAGTCTGATCGTTACGAAAATTGAAATTCTATAATAATTCACTGTTATGGATCCAAATGAAATCGGTTTTGTCAAAATGCGTGACGGTTGTCATAATGGCTATATTCCTATTAATTAAATATATTAATATTAAATTAATTAATCGCTTTTTTATTCAATATTTATAAACTAACCAATTCATCATTTTTAATCACTTAGACCTTTGCCATAACTTAATACAAGTTTATATGACAATTCATTGTTAGTTATAACACTAATTACAGTGTTCAATTTCCCTGTAATCAAATCCAATTTATTAAAATTAAATTTTAATTTATTGTTTTAATTGGATTTTCAACCTTTATATTCAACCAATTATAAATCTAGTAACATAGTTACCATTTGTTTTACATTTCATTACATTAATATACCCCTATCATCTTTTATTTGTATTAACTATTATTTTTTCATTTTGTTAAATTTTTGTCAATTTCACACATTAATTAAGGTTTTAAATCCAATTAGTTATTTTATCTTAGTTCCATCCTTTTATTACATCAATTATTACTTTACGAATAAATTTACATTCTATTTATTTGCCCCAACCACACTTTCAGTTATTGTATTAAATCACATAAGTGTAACATTTATTTGCATTCAATTTTAATTGATTAAATGTATTGGTAACAACAGCAGTTGCCACCATTACTACATTTTAACACATGTAAGTTAATTCTTTACAAACAATTATTACAACTCTCATTACACTAACTTATTCCATTTCCATATATTATACATTATTTTGTTAATAAATCAACCATTAAATTATTAATTACCTTTTATATCCCACTATAAATCAATGCATACATTTATTACAATTTATACTCCTAATTTATTTATTCATCTTGATTTCATTCTTTTTATTAAATCCCTTATTACTCTATGAATAAAATTTAGATTATTACCAAATATTACCTAAATTTACATTAACATAATACTTAATTACGTTTGTTGCAATTGGTTTCAAATTTAATATAATAGGCTAATTAAATTGGTAACGTATATTAATTGTTACCATTAACTTTAAATTACACTTATAAATTCATTATTTACACAAATGTTATGATTCTTATGTAATACTAATTTTATTTAATTACCATTAACTCTCTATTTCATACAACAATTAAATATTTACATTTGTTTCTTATATTCAATTTTATAACCAAGTATAACAATCTATATTATTTTATCATTGGAATTCCATTTCAATTGTTAATAATTAGTTTTAATTACCATTGCTACATTTCATTTTATCATTCATTTCATTATTAAATTACAAAGTTTTTATTTCTTTTCATGTTAAATTACCTAAACTTATAAATTAAACAAATTAAATAGTCGAAAATTTACTGGTCGTTACACTCTCCTCCACTCAAAACTTTTCGTCCCCGAAAAGGAAAATGAAGGGAAAAGAAGAAATTAAAAAGTCAGCATAGTTTATTCAAAATATTAAATTTATAAACAATAAATTCACATAATAAAATAATTTATATAAAATATACCAATTTATAACATTAAATCCTTTTATATTGAAGTAACAAAATTTTGAAAAAGATTTCATAAAAATTTTCTAAGTCCAAAATTCACGAAAATTTCGGCAAATTCTTCTTTGTATGTAGAGGTCTGGGAGAAATTATAATATCAAGAAAACAATATATAACATATATTTTCCAAAATAATATGTCCCAACAGCGGGTAAAACAATATAATATCGCTAGAAAACCGAAATCCGAGAACATACCTATTTGTCGAGCAATCAACACTTATTTTATAAAATCAAAAGCAGTAGAAATTGCTTCTATAAACCTATATTTCACTTATATAATCCAAAAGAGTTAAAAATTATATGAAATGAAATATTTAAAGTTATTTCAACCACAAACAAACAAATCAACATAAACAACAATCACTTGCAAACAAAAGTACACAATCATCATACGAAATTAATATAATCAATCATCCATCCATAGCAAGCAAAACGAATGGTTTGTTCGGGTTAAGACACCTTTAATCGCATAGAGTGCTAATAACTACTAAGTATACCCTTTAATCAATAGTCCTAGATAAAATTCAATAGATTATCCATACATCCAAACTATTAAAAGTATCATTTCTCGAACAATCCATAAACCAAACAAACAACAGATCATAACGTAAATTAAGTTTATTTTTTCACAAGATTTGTTGTTATTTTTTTCTTTCTTTTTTTCATTCATTCAGTGATTACTTTCTTTAATTTTACATTTATTCCTTACATAATTCAACTTCTATTCATTCATTCATTAGTTAATTTCATTTATTTACATTAATTTATTATAATTTAATTTTCTTTAATTATTCATATACTGAAAATTCTTTCCATTTCTTCATATTTGTTTCCTTACATATATTACTTACATTTTATTACATATGTTAATTCTATTCAGTTCTTTATAGTAATTAATGATTCCATTATTCAAGTATTATATTCATCTCATTGCAGCTTTAGTTCATATCTATTAATCTATCCGTTTAATTTCCATTAGATATTAATCTTCATTATTGTATAAGTTCATACTTAAGTTTCTCACTTTTGATTTACATTAACTTAAATTTAAGGTCCTTTACTTCCAATATTCAACTTTCAAACATTTACTAAAGTTATAAACATTTATTTATAGTATTCAAGTTCAATTCAATTATTTAACATATCAATTCAATAACTTAATTTTATAATTATTTACTTATGATACTTACTTTTCTATTATATTTTATATTGTACATTTCAATTATAACTTCAGTTATAACAATTATGACATTAAATCATATTTATAAAAGCATTTTTTCATTTTTTAAGCTTTCCTTGTATAATATTCCATTACATTTTCATATTAAACATTACAACTTTTAGTAAGTTATATACATGCTTTTAAGGATGTAATTGAAAGTTACACAAGTTTATCTTATTTCCTTTAATTGGCAAAATGTTCAATAATCATATCTTTCATATTTTCATTCTTTTACTTATAGGTTACAAATTTCAAATTCCTTGTATATTTCATTCATAACCTAGCATCTAATTTCTTATTTTCATTTAGAAGTTCCAATTATTAAATACTTAAATTCCTTTTCATTTCAATAATTAAAATCTCTAATTAATAGGAATTTAATAACTAAATGTTGGGTTCCATTTCAAATCATTTAAAATAACATATATATCATATCTTTTATATGTATCAAATCATATTTGGAAAGAAATTTAAATTTATTTATTAAAAAATGCGTGGTAAACAACTACAATGGTCTTCCCACTTCGAAACTCGAAAATGAATGTCGATGATGCGTGAACTTACCACCAAAATTATTTTCCAACGACAAAGAGTGGAGTGCAGAACTTATTTTTTCCAAAATTTCTTTAAAACAATTCTTTCAAATCATATTGAAATATTTATGTCAAAAAAACTTTCAAAAATACTAATAAATTCCAAAATCCCTCGAAAGAAATTTCAAAATCCCGGAACTTAAGTTCTAAATTTTCAAATTTCATTTATTTTATTTTCAAATCTTATTCCCAACCAATATTTATAAATTTCACTACGTAACAACCAACATATTACAACCAAATATATATCATTTTTAAATCATTATTTTATATATAAAAATATACAATAGGTAAAATTATTTCATTTACCTATATTTCAAAATAAATATTGTGTCGGTCTGTCCTATTAAGTGTTTAGAGATCCCTATCGATGTCGTAGCATCCTATACACCAACAAGAATTTAAAAATACGAAACGGAACAAATTAACACAATATCAAAACCTTTCTATAACACTAACAAATACACTCTCTCATATATATACACACACTCAACTACTCATTCTAGGGTATTACTACCCTATTAATAAAGAGTCAGACCCTACAAAGCCAAGGTTTATCGCTAAGCCAAAGCTCTGATACCAATTGCAACGGACTTCCTTTTTGTACGTTTTAGGCAGACACACACGTTGACTCAAGCCATACAAAAGGACGGATTGTTATTGGGGTGAATAAGAAAAAGCAGAGAAAGAATGGAAAAAAAAATAGAATCTTACAGCGGAATGACAAAATATAATAATCAAATAAACAGTTCATGAAGCTGTTTTATAAAACATTTGATTATACTTATACAACACAGATCAGAGTTACACATACCAAAGAATAATAAATAATCAGCGGAATACATGATGCAGTGAAATACAATAAATAATAATAATACAATCTTCATCTTCGTCCTCCGTAAATAAGATCTTCAGATCCTGAAATGCTCAGGCTGACCTGAGCAAATTGAAAAGACAAAACACTCGAGTCAGAACTAAAAGATCTTATGTAAGTTAAATCAACGGTAAATAAATATGAGTATAAACGGCGTCGGAGATATTTACGGGGTTTGACATCTCCTATCCAGTGTCTAACGTGAGTGCAATAACTTAAGAGATGTTCAGGATTCACATCTCCTAAGGATCCGTTAAACTATCTACTATGTAGTACAATACGCTATTATAATAGTGTCTACAGTAAAGTAAAAGTATTAAAATAGCGTTAAGGCATTAGCCATATCCCACTTAACATATTTTATATATTACCATAGTCTATACGATGGCGTAAACTCCTCCGTAAACTGGAGGTTTACGCAGAGGACGCTGCATAGGTACGGTATAAAACAAACTCGTAGAAGGCGTGCTAGGACATGTGAACACGGCACACGAGGAAATGCCAGGGTAGATATACCATTTGTGGATCCGGACTGGTGGTAACGCATAGCAGCTACTACCACCCACCTTCGAACACACTCTCAAATCAAAATCGAAGGGTGGTCACCAAAACAATCACAAACCAGAATATAATATTAAAGAAGTGTGCTCGATCGGAAGAATGACCTCACTTGGCCCGGCGTAGCTCTCGATTTTAGTCACATCTAAGCTGACTCACGGGAGTCAGGGTCATGTCATACCTTATATAGAAATCGTTCGCCAAACCATCCTACTTCAATTCTGGAATCTCCACCACGTACACGGTTGTCAAAGTGGTTTTCGATATTGGCAGAGAGTATGACAATATCCGATCTCGGTCTCTTTAGCAACCAAACGCTTATTTCACACCGAATGGTTCTTTTACATTTCAAAAGTAAATTCACAATTTATCAAAATATCATATTCCCAAAACCATAATACTTTCAAAATCATATTCACTTTCATATCATATTCACTTTAAAATCCATATTCACTTTCATACGTCATAATTTCTTCCAAACCAATATTTACAAAACAGGTTAAATCCTTACTTCAAAATCATCAATTTTGATTTATTATACATTTAAATTCCAATTTAGGTCATTTTATCACTTTTGCCTTTAAACTAATAAATTTGAATAAAACACTTCCCTTTATCCTTAATTTGAAAATTTAGAAATTAGTTTAAATAGTTATAAATAGTTAAATTGGTCATAAATAGATTTAAAATAGGTTAAATATAATTAAAATAGATTAAATAGGTTAAAAATAGATTAATTAGATTTAATATATGTTAAAATGGTTTAATTAGTTTTAAAGATAAAGTGAATGGTTTTAAAACAGGTTAAATTGTTTTAATACAATTAGTATAGGTTAAAATAGTTTACAAATATGAAAATCTTAAAATTTAGAACCTTAAAAATAATATATTTTAAAACAGTTTATATTTTTGTAAACATGAATTTGTAATTTATATCAATTTAAAACTATTTATTTCATTTCAACAAATTCAGATCATTTCAATTTCTCAATAAATCATTTAATTCAATATCGCTTCAAAAACATGTTCAAAATATCACTTTAAATTATTCCAATTTTAATACATTTCAAAGTTATATTTTCCAACAACTCAAATAACACAATCCTGACAAATTCGATTTCTTGAAACCATTCCTTTAGACCGAATTCACATTTAACATAAAACTTGATTTCCAATAATACTTCAATTTATATAAATTAATTTTACTTCAAAATATCATTTAATTGCATTCAAAAATTAAGGATTTTTAAAACCATTTAATTTAACCAATCCGGTGTCCGTATATAATTTTCTACCCTAGGGTCCAGTGATATGGATATTTATCATTTCAATCCGCAATTTAATAATTTACGGTTATATATCATTTCAAACCGCAATCCCGAATGAAATAAAGATCCATAACAACTTGCAGTTTATAATGGTTAAAATACAAAATCCATTCATCCAATATCAAAAATCAAACATTTATCACAATCATCATCCAATTCAATCAATAACATCAATATAGAATAAATAAAAAATAACAAGTATTTACTGGCAGTTTATGTTCAGTAATAAATTAAATAACTGTTTAATCCAAATAAATTCAAATTAACTGAGATGATGATTCAAAATATGCCAACAGTCATAAATTAATTTCTATTCACATTATGAACAATTTAACAAACATAAGAAATTTTAGAAGTTATGAGTGGGTGAAAACACTCACCTTTGGATTTAAATTGAATTTAAATCCAAAATAAGCCCCAAATTTCAACAGTCTCAGAATTCATCCAAACTAGCGTCAAAATGTCCGGAATCTTGATATGATCCCAGCAAAACAAACCATGCATGAATCCGAGCTCGTATGAAAAAGTTATGAAAATTAGAAAATTGAAAAATTCTGGTCCTGGGTCGACTTCGTGTTCAACTTCGGTCCGCCGCTTCAAATCCCTTGTGCTTACTCTGAGTTTTTTCCAAAACGACCTAGAGAACCAAGTCATTTTCTTCCTGACTCGAAGTTGCTGCAGGGTTTGCAGGGTTTTTGCTTCTGAAACCCAAAGCGCGACTCGAAGTTGCTGTTGATCCGCAAAAGTTTTTGTTTTGAAATTGAAACTAGGTTTTGGAATTTGGGAATTAGGTTTTGTCTGCCGTTAGAATAAGGAGATGAGAAGGAGATGTACGTACAGAAAAATAAAAATAAGGAGTGGTTACGGTTTATAGTGGGTTATTTATAGGCAAAGCTGAAAATGGAATGAATGGACAAGATTTGATTGAACGATAAATGACCCGAAAAGCCCGTTCTGCCTTCGGAATGAAAATGGGTCATCCCATATATCAAAATAGATGTTTTCAAATATTTTAAACTCAATGGAACAGGTTACAAGTCCTAATTCCATCGTATGAAGAAGTTACATTAAATTCAGCTTATCTCAAATTGATTTCAATTTATTTTAATTTAATTGATTTTTAGGCGTTTCATGTCCGTACGATCAAACGATAAGTCTGATCATTACGAAATTTGAAATCCTACAATAATTCACTGTTATTGATCCGATGAAATTGGTTTCATCGAAATCCAAGACAGTACCAAAATGGCTATATTCCTGTTAATTAAATATATTAATATTAAATTAATTAATCACTTTTTTATTCAATATTTATAAACTAACCAATTCATCATTTTTAATCACTTAGACCGTTGCCATAACTTAATACAAGTTTATATGACAATTCAGTGTTGGTTATAACACTAATTATAGTGTTCAGTTTCCTCGTAATCATATCCAATTTATTAAAATTAAATTTTAGTTTATTGTTTTAATTTGATTTTCAACCTTATATTCAACCAATTATAAATCTAATAACATAGTTGCCATTTGTTTTACATTTCATTACATCAATATACCCCTATATCCATCTTATATTTGTATTAACCATTATATTTTCATTTTATTAAATTTTTGTCAATTTCACACATTAATTAAGGCTTTAAATCCAATTAGTTATTTTTTTGAGAAAAATGTGTGATCCTCTACGAATAGAGGAGAGCACACATGTGAGTATATATATCACATACATAAGGTGCTGCCAACATGTTTGGCAGGTAACAAAAACTATATACATATATCAAAACTCAAATACTCTTAAAATGAGTTTCGGTAAGGCCACCACCCATCACACCTTGGTATCAAGTTTCGGCATGACCATCGCTAGATATTAAGGTGTTTGAAGTACCTAAAAGACTAAAGAAATACTAGATGACATCACAAACTAATAAGGAAGCCCCAAAACATCTTAATCAGGAGGGGTAAATAAGCATCTGCTCTGAAGTGGATGTGCTGAATAGAGAAACCGCTCTGAAGGCTCTAAATAAGAGAAAGGAGTGCCAAACTAAAGAATAGATTGAATTCTATTACATAAAATACTGTTAATCATAATGCTAGAGTTTCTAGTTTTAAGCAAAGTCAAAACCCAACTGATCCATTTGTGACCAATACCTCTAGCATGAAAAATATCTACAAGAAAATCCCAATTCACCGAATCAAAAGCTTTAGCAAAATCAAGTTTTAATATCGCACAGGTTATGTTATTCTTACAACAGTAATTAATATATTCTTGAACAACTTCCACTCCATCAGTGATATTTCTCCCTTTAATAAAAGCCGATTGTGAACAATCAATTAATTCGTTTATTCTTTTACTAAGTCTATTAGCTAGAACTTTAGAACTAATTTTAACTGAACAGTTAATTAAGGAAATAGATCTACAATCTTTTAAGTTTTTAGCTCCTACTTTTTGTGTAACAAGATGACATTTGCTAAATTAAATCTCCCTAATTGCAAATTACCATTATAAAAATCATTAAACATATTAACTAAGTCAAATTTTAAACGTCCCAAAAGGTGTTATAAAATAAAATAGGAAATCCATCAGGTCCCGGCGATTTATCACTTGGCATGTCATTAATTGCTTTTCTAATTTCCTCTACAGTAAAAGGATTATCTAACTTTGATAAATCAACAATAGAATCAGATGGATACAGATCTTTCCATCTAACATTGATTCTATGTATGGTTTTAGAACCAATAAATATTCTTATAATAGTCTGTAAAAGCCTTGTTAATATCTCTTTAATCAACTAACTCTATATTATTAACAAATATAGAGTTAATTGTATTACTACATTTTTCTACCATTAGCTATGTTATGAAAATTTTTAGTACTATTATCACCTTTATTGATCCATTGAATTCTAGATCGTTGTTTCCATATAACCTCCCCTTTTTCTAAAATAGCATTTAATTCATCTTTTAAATTATCAAGAACATTACGTTCACCTAGATTTAGAGGTCTAGATTCTTCTGTCTTATTTATTTTAAGCATTTCATTAAGAATATTATCTTTTTTTATTTTTAAATTGCCAAAAACATTTTTGTTTCAATTTTTAAGAAAAATCCTAAGATCCCTAAGTTTAGAGACAAAAGCTTTTGCAGAATTATCCTTATTTCTAATATTATGGAAACTCAAAGAATCCCATTTACCTTTAACTAGGTTCACGAAGTTAGATTCCAAAAGCCACATTTTTTCAAATTTAAAATTGTTTATAATAACTCTATGATACTCACAGGTAAGTATAATTGGAACATGGTCAGAGTAGGTATAAGGTAAACTAGAGACTCTATATATAAGGAATTTGTCTTCAATCTCGTCACTAACAAAAAATCTATCGAGAAGAGCAATGGATGGAGACTCTCTAGCGTTACTCCAAGTAAATTCTCTATTAGAAAGATGAATTTCAATCAAATTAGATTTAATAATAAATTGATCGAATTCCTTCATAGCATAGTGATCCCCTTCTCTAGAATATCGCTCACCTATGAAACGCGTAACGTTAAAATCTCTCCCCCCCCCCCCCCCGCCCCCCCAAAAAATCGAAGAACCTGGGGCAAGGGATCTAAATTCTAGGCATTCATTTCATAAAATTCTCCAATTAATTTTATAGTTAGGCCCATATACATTAAAATATTTAAAAACGAGTTATCAGAAAGATTAATAAAAATAATATGAAGTGAATGCTGTTTAGTAATACATTGAAGCAATTTAAAAAAATTATCCCGCCACCCTATCATTAAACCCCCTGAAGAGCCCACAGAAGATACGAAAACTCATTTCCTAAAGTGATAACCGCCTAATCTTCTAAAAAAAAAATGTCTGGACAATTAATCTTAGACTCCTGAAGTAAAGCAATGTTAATCGAATAATATTTAAAGAATGCTTTAACCTTATCACACTAATTCAAATCATTCAAACCTCTAATAAACTAACAATACTAGCCCTCTCCAGTTCCTTATGCCTAATATACTCTCTATCAATCTCAATATTAGAAAAGATAAAAGATGTATCATTAGCTATCCGACTAAACTCAACAGATGATAAACTGCCTAATGCATATGAAGAGTACATGCTACCCAAAGTAGAGCTCATACCTAAGCCTGGATACGTAGCGTCACTCGTGGCACTCGATGCAGGTAACTCACCTATTTATGAAGTCTGATAGGAGCGAATTCTAGCACTATGCCGAACCAATCCACTAGATACTAATGTTTTCTTGCACTTTCCTCTCTTCGACGATGAAAAAATAGGGCTGCTACCATACTTGATCCTATCAGATTCTAAGGAGTTTACTACTATAGTCCCATCACCAATGGCCAAAGGAACAAAACTCTCTCCATCATCACTGATTCTATAAATGAATAGTTCAGAAGCAACAGAGACATCATCATCTACATTTGAGATATGAAAAGAAAGCTTATTCTCCTCTTTTATAAAATCCTCATCTTCAAAATTGCCCATCTCTACCAGTGACCACACGTCAATTTCAGCTTCATTTTCAAAGCAATCAAAACTAAATTCAATTCTTTTTTCATCTGTTATATAAGAACCATCACCCAAATGAACATATGCCTATTTGCTAGACACTTCCTCAACTATATGTGAAGATTGTGTACCGTGCACAGCAGCAACAACGTGCATTTCAGCTAAAGAAAAAAATGATGAATATGAAAACACTCCATCAATTTGAGATTCAAGTTCAACGGCTATGTCATCAACCCACTTTTGATCATAAAAAAGTATCCAATCATGACTGATATCCAGCTCAAACCAATTAACAACACCTGAATGAAAAACATCATCTGAACCAATTGATTCTAGATCCGCACTGTGCCAGGAAACAGTATTGTCAAGATAAGCAAAAGACTCTTCTTCGATTACATCATCCACTACTATAGAATCATTATTCCAATACAGAATATTTGCTAAACAAATATTTGATTCACTCAAGAAATAGTTGCAACTATCCTCGTCCAAATCTGAGAAGTTAACAAAGGAAATATCTACATGAGTTTCCCTGATTCGGTTCCTAAGTAAGATGATTGAATCATACACAAACTTGAAGATTCCAACACTTTATCTAAACAAAAGCTCACAACATATTTTGAATCATCTAAACTCTTAATATCATATACCTCTGGGTTACCAATAATATTTTTGCCTAGCACCTTGGAAACATTCGAATCAGTCAGAAATTCATCAACAAGATTTTCAGAGTTAACCACCAATCCCCCATCAACATCATTATTATCAGAATCTACACTCGAAAAAAGACAATCGAATTTGTTGGATATAGTTATCTCAAAGCCGTCATGATCACAGACTTTAGCATTACTACATTTTCTATGAATATAAGTGAAGTCCTCTCTCTGTTCAACATCTTCTAACTGTTCTTCACCAAAAACAAGATCTCTTGATGATACAGAAGACACACCGGAGTATGAAGAAACAACAGGATCTAAAAGCATGGAATCAAAACCCAAATTGTCTCCTCTATCAGAAAATATCATAGAAGTGTTTGAAACTATTATATCCTCTGTGATATCATAATTTATTGAATCAACGAAGAAGCCAACTGTCTCTATAATATTACCAAATTTTTCGAAGAAACCTTTACCAATATTAGGTGCATTAATTATGTCAAAATGATAAAACAGATCGTCATGAAGATTGATTCCTGTATCTATCTTAAACCAGAGATGATCTATCAGAATTCCCTTAAGTATCAACAATTTCAAAGTGAATTAGAATCCATGAAGAACTAGATTTGGGGTAGAAATTTGCCCTTTAACAACACTCGCATCTGTTTTGCCGAAATAATCCTCTGGGTTACCAAATCTCTCTTCATATCCTTTGCCTATATTTGGCTCATTAATAATATTAAAATGATACAGTAATTCCTCAAGATATTTGATTCCAACATCTCTCATATACCATTGATATTCAAGCAATAAACCATTCGGTCTTAAGAATTTCAATACAAACAGAAACCCATGATTAATCGACGAAGAAGAAGTGACAGAGGAGACCGACAACATAGTACATGCTTTTCTTTTATGCCCAAAAGTACCGCAATCAAAACATCTGATTGAGTCTCGGCATTGTTTTGCAATATGATCTAGATCCCCACATCTAAAACAAAATTTCCTTCCCTTCCTAGACTCGATCCACTTATCTTTAGATCTATGAATAATCTGTTCTTGAGGTTGAGAAGGGAATAAATTTTTAACGGCTTGAGCATATGAGAAGGGAAGAAAGGAACGATTAGACAGATTATAGTGATTTTGGATTAAAGAATATCCAAATGACGATGAGATTTGAGAACGAAGATCAAGAGAAGACGCCATTAATTTCTGATTCATGTTCAATCCAATTACTTATTTTATCTTAGTTCCATCGTTTTATTACATTAATTATTATTTTATGAATAAATTTACACTCTATTTATTTACCGCAACCACATTTTTAGTTATTGTCACATAAGCGAAATATTTATTTGCATTTAATTTCAATTGATTAAATATATTGGTAACAGTAGCAATCGCCACCATTACTACATTTTAACACATGTAAGTTAATTCTTTACAAACAATTATTACAACAACTCTCATTACACTACACTTATTCCATTTCCATCCATTACACATTGTTTTGTTAATAAATTAGCCTTTAAATTATTAATTACCTTTTATATCCCACTATAAATCAATGCACACATTTATTAAAATTTATACTCCCAATTTATTTATTCATCTTGATTTCATTCTTTTTACTAAATCCCTTATTACTCTACGAATAAAATTTAGATTATTACCAAACATTACCTAAATTTATATTAACGTAATATTTAATTACATTTATTGCAATTGGTATCAAATTTAATATAACGGACTAATTAAATAGGTAACGTATATTATTATTACCATTAACTTTAAATTACACTTATAAATTCATTATTTACACACAAATGTTACGATTCTTACGTAATACTAATTTTATTTAATTACCATTAACTCTCTATTTCATACAACAATTAAATATTTACATCTGTTTCTTATAATCAATTTTATAACCAAGTATAACAATTTACATTATTTTATCATTGGAATTCCATTTCAATTGTTAATAATTAGTTTTAATTATCATTTCTACATTTCATTTTAGCATTCATTTCATTATTAAATTACAAAGCTTTTATTTCCTTCCATATTAAATTACCAAAACTTATAAATTAAACAAATTAAATAGTCGAAAATTTACTGGTCGTTACACGCCCAGTCGATCATCATGACGTGATTTAACTATAGTCAAAATGGAGTATTCATATTAAAGTTCCATGATATTCTCAAGTACAGAGAACGGCATAAAATCGTTACATTAAGATTTCATATTTAACCTAGTTGTTGTCAACCAACAAAGAAACTCTTGCATGTGTCATTCCACAGTTATCCAATAAATATAACAATGCAATCTATTATGCCCCCGGTAGTCAAGACTAATACACTGCCCAAGAATTACGCACTCTATTCTCAATGGATGAATCGATTTCATTTTCTCGAAACATCTTGACCAGCAATATTTTAAAAAAAGGCCATTTTATTTTGAGATTACTTACTCATGATTGAAACTATTTGCAACTACAATCATGTAACATTTTATTTAAAGATTTCTTATTTTATATATCATAATATAACAAAGTATGTAAAAGAAAACATATATTGTTACTACGAACAAGATTGACAATAAAGTTAGATATATGTGACAACCCTAGGGCATACCACAATCACTTTCACTTATATTGGATTAAAAAAATATGAACACAAACAATGGTGATTATAGTTTCAAAGCACAAAGAAAGCAAAAAAGAACCAGTACACCAGATTCCACCTAATACTCTTTATATTAATTCTCAAAAACAAATTATTTACCGTTAATCTACCAAATAAAAGTAGATAAAAAAATAGAATCAATGGGGCCATTTTTCTATGGAAATGACTTCTTAGTGCTTGATGAAGAAGAATATAGATGGAGAAAGAGAGAAACACCAAATACTTTCTACTCTCTATTTTGGGCTATATTTATATTAATCAATTACTTGATGCCTAAGTCAATATGTATATGAAAAAAATAAATTGATTATCCAATTAGAGAGAAAAATAAACATATCCATATATGCCTATTAATTATGGAAATTCCAGATTTGCTCTTTCTTTCTTTTGTACATTTATTTCCTCTTTAAAATATAATTTTGTATCTTCTAAATTTAGCACTCCGTCCTGACGCAAAATCACATATATCCAACATACACTCAATATCCACCTTCAATAAAATTGCCACTTCAGAGCAAAAAGTAAGAAAGTGACTCCATCGATTAAAACTCACAAGCCTGCCATCTTCAGACCAATCATAACTCATTTTTGTCAACTACACCAAATCAAAAACTGTTACCATACTAATAAATGATTCATCTCTCACCATAAGATACACAACACTCAGCCTCATAAGCATTTATAACACAACAAAGACCTCGACAAAATTCTTTGTGGATTTTCCAAATCGATACCCATCTACCACTTGACCTGAGCACTCCACACGATCATCACTGATAACTCAAACATCATCAACCTGAAGATTCCTATCGAAAATACGATCATCAACACGACTATCAGAAGTAGTGCACACATTCTCCCTCCACCTGCCTGTAGAGTAGGGTTCCCAACCATTGCTTGCTTCCTATTATGGACCGCTTGACCAACCAATTTATGAAGGTTTCCGTTATTTAATAGTTCTCTCACCAATGTATGGTCAGCCTTCATCTCTCTCAAAACTCCACCTCAAGTACTATAAGTGCAATCACGATGATCCAATTGACAAATGAGACTAAGATTATGCAAACTAGTAGGTGCATGTTTCATGCCCAAGGCCTCTCTAATCATACCTTCATGCAAATGAAACTAAGTAGATCCAATCCCATAAATTGGTAGCTCTACTTCATTGGTGGTGCTAATCACGTCATCGTCTTCTTATAAGAAGAAAAGCACCTAACATCACCGCATATGTGAAAACTAATACCCAAATCCATCTTCCAGGGCTTAACATCACTAGTGAAGATATCACAAGAAGTGTCACTATTGTTACCTTCAGCTATGCCAGCCCACATAACATTACCATTGTCACTGTGTATAGCCTACCTTTGATCCCTTTTATATGCTTCACACTTATTGCGCCTGTGACCTTTTTATGGTAATAATAAGCAAAAATTATTTTCGACGTAGCTCTACTATTGATGACCTTTTTTCCTTAATTTGGTATCTCACTTTGAGTCATACGCCATCTTAACCGATTTCAAGATTGACCTTTTCCTTCTAAGCTCTTCATTCAGGAGACTACTTTGGATATTGTTTGAACCAAAAATGGCACAAACACCAAGAAGTTTATGTAGAGAATAAAATATGAAGAAATTTTGATAAAAATGAGAAATAAAAAAACAATCATTTATAGTGGTTCAGCAAAGCTTGGCTCCATCCGCTTTAAGATTTTATTGCATATATCTAACATAGAGGTAGAAGTTCTTAAGGGTCGGTACAACTTTTATACTTAGATTTTCAGAATTACAAAAATATAGAGTAGGGAAGAACTAAAGCAAAAAAGATCCTGAAAAATGAGACACCCTCATACAAATATAGGTAGGGGCCTAAAATCTCGTACAAAAATATCTCCAAGTCGTTACTCATGATTTAGACCAATTCTCCCAAGAAAGTAGGTGCCACATCATTAGGAAATATGGGTCAGTACGATCCATAAGGATGATTCGGTATCGATCCCTAAAATATCCTAAATGGTTGTCTCAACTCTTTATCTTGGCTTGTCTTGTGGTTAGTTTCGTGATTGCATAGTTATTTCACCAATATTAGCTTGTTTTTTAGTCCAAATGGTGGAGTTATGGAAGAAGAAGAAAGTTGAAACTTCATGTGTTTGTGGAGATTGATGAAGGATTGCATTAAATCAAAAAAATAACCTTGGAAGTAGGCCTTTAACATTGAATAAATAGAACAGACAGCCATAGGAGGATAAAAGTTAGATCGATACTGACCCCTAGGCATGGGTCGGTACTGACCCCTAACTTGGATGGTTCCCCGGTTTTGTTGCTTAAGGTTGGCTTAGCATTGGCCTTGTGACTTTGTTCCTACTTGGTTTCCGGACTCTTAGGCTATTCCTCTAGGCTTCCTGCCTTGAAAATTCCAAGATAGATTCGTCTAGTCTATCCAAATATTACCCAGTCAAAAGGATGGATAACACTCGCGCCCCAAAGTACATCCCGCTTAAAACTTTATATGCTTTGAATCGAGACAAGTCGGAGTTTCAATGAAGGACCCACTTTATGCTTTAAATAGTTGTTATCCTTCTTGCGAATCATTGCTATGAAAAGTAATGTCCATTACGATGCTTTACACGCATCTGGGATTATAAATCTTGAATGTATTCTCATGACCTTTCATTCCAAGTTTGACGATTTTAAACTAATTCTATCCATGGATCTCTTAGGTTTGAATTTGATTTCCCATTGGTTCAAATTGTCAGGTACTGGACATATATATATATATATATATATATATATATATATATTCGTATATATATATATTCACGTGCATGCTCTTAGGTGGATGTGTATGGGTATATGGTCCATCACATGCATATGGTTAGGCATAAACCCACACATGTGTGTGTGTGTGTATAATTATACATACATGAGTTTCTTTAAAAACAATCTAGGACTTGGCGCTGACACATAGTCCTAGGTTCGGTGCCGACTCCAGACTTAGGATATTTCCTAAGTCTTGTTGCCCAAACTTTGGGTCAAAGCATGGATTATAAAACCCATTTCATCTCATTTCCTTTTTCACTTGCATTCCATCCACCCGTCTAAGCTTAAGACACCATTAAACCCTCATTGCATGTGATTCGATCTCCCTACACCATCATTCACTAGTAGCCACTACCTCCACTTCCACACTCTTCATAGATGTCATTCAAACCCTACCCGAACCATCGCCTCGCCTTGCTTTGAATCTCACTGACCCATGCCCTAGAATCTGGAATTTTTGAATTGAGATCATTACTTAGCCATTTATAGGTAGGTGTTGGACTTGGATGTAGACACGGAGAAGGTCATCATCGATGGTTATGGATGAAGTTTCTATTGGGGGCAATGATTTGGGAGTTGAACAAGATGGAGAAGGAAGGTGGAATTTTCTATGTGATAGAGTTGTACAACTCCAACACTTAGGCAATTTTCTAAACTTTTGGTTCAAATGAGAATTCTACTTGTGAATCAGTTACCTCTTCTTGGTCTTAAATCCTCTCCAAAGCATGGTCAGTGATGTAAAAGTTATCGAGATGACTTGCGATGACAGTCACGTCAAGTGATATCCCGAATTCAAATACGAGCTATTAAATAATATCGAAAACTTGGACTGCACGACATCGTACTAGAGTCAACTTTACATGGGGGTACAGTTTGCATTTAGTCTTTTAATGTTGATTTCGTATCTAGTTTTTTTATAGAAATGGATCAGATACGTTCCAAAGATCTGGCTGTTCAAGCCACAGGTACATCCATTTTGAGATATATCGAATCTGATGTCGATTCAAGTTCAAATACCACTCCACATACCCAGCTAACTCTTAATCAGCAGGAATTAGAGACTCAAATGGTTAAGCAGCAAACTCTAGAAAATCTGCAGGTCGAACAACAAGTTTCGGAGAATACAGTAGAGCCGATAGGTGGGCCAGAAATTGATCCAACACCTGACACCACTAAGGATGCCGTAGTGTTGGAAGATCACGTTTATTCAGTTGCTTCCAAAATCGACGAAGGATTGCTTCATAGATTATGTGATAAGCACGAGATTCCATTTGAAGACATTCTAGCACCTTCCTATCATCAAAGGAAATATAACCCTCCAGAAGGGTACATTGCCAACAATCGATATATGTGTTTGGCGGGTTGCGGCCCCCCATTCAACCAGTTTGTCCCTCGAGTTTTGAATTTCATGCACTTGGCTCCGAAGCAGATGCACTCGAGCATTATGCTTTCCTCCTCACTACATACATGGTCTTCTTCAAGCACTTGAACTGAGTACCTAGCGACGAGGTGATTTGGTATATTTATAGCCTCAAGAGCCAAAAATAGAGACTGTCTCTAATTTAATTGGAACTGATCAAAGGACATAGAGTAGTTACTGGGGCATAGAACAAGTTGAGCTGCTTTAAGAGTGATTGATTCTACATCTGCTACCCACATGGCTTTGCTCGAAGATGGGTATCTAGATGTAAGTTCCATCTCATTATATTGTAGGAATTTGCCTTATAGTATGTAGACTCAACTTATATCCTTGTTTTACTATCCAGATGTTTCGATGAGACCTAGTAGCTCGGCGATTTTAGAAGATGTTAACACCCTTATGGCAGTTCTAGTAGTAGATAAAGATATCAGAACTCTTTTGTCAGATAAAACTCTTCTTTCCTACAGCTTGTTGGAAGAGAGTCACAGTACTGCTCATAGTTTAAGCAGTTGGTAGTGATGACGATGATGATGATAACATCCCGCTCGAAAGAGGCGAGGCATCAGAAAAGGTGAAATTATTGGTGAAAGTGATAAGACCGGCTGAGGTAACATCAATACAGGTCATGAGTCTTACCTTGAAAATCTAGGGATGATCAACAACATACTTCGAAGAATAGGTTAATCGTGAAAATATCCAAGGCGCAGATTTCTACCCAGACCCTACTAGTCACAGATGTAGAGAAAATTCCATCTCTTCCTTCGACAGCCACATTTGCTGATTTAAGGATAACTTCTACCGAGTTTGGTTCTTTTGATGTCATTAACATTAGTATTGAGGGCATCGGTTCTCCTATTCGCTTTGAGAAGGACATCATCCCTACCAGTGTGAGAGAGGTTACTCCCATGTGTAAGCTCTAGCTCATGGTCCATTGGAAGGGCCACTAGGACACTCCCGCACTTGTACACTTCACAACACTCGCATTGACTTGTGTCCTTGATTGATGGATCTAACTTGCTATTGTTTTCCTTGTAAGATCTATGGAGAGAAAAAAATACATATGCTAATCTTTGGAAGAGAAATCATCCTAAGCACAAAGTCCTTGGTCAAGTTTGTACCATTAGGAAAGTGGTCGCGATCATGCGTCCGGCTAGCTAAGATTGAAGCGGTTACGACAGAGATGGCTTAACTTGACTTTACTTCCAAGTCACCCTAGGTCTAGGTCACCCCCTCTTAGAGGTCCAAATAGGCAACCCGATCATTGCAATGACATCTCATCTGGTAATACTTCTTATGTTCCACCTCTAGCTTCTATTTCTATGCAACCCCTGGAGCCATCTCATTTGAGTCGGTCCTCAGATCGAAAGCATCACAAGAGTGGTTGCAAAACTTCCCAACATAGGCCTGGTAAGGAAACTAATGTAGCCCCACCTATCTCTATAGAAGAATAACTTACGGCCAATGCCCGAATGGCCAAATTAAGTGAAGATTTCCAAACATTTTCTTTAATGGCTTATGTTTATACCTAACTTTAAAAGAATCTTAGCCAATGTTTGAAAGATGATAGTCAATTGCATGATCGACGTCCACAGTTAGTATAATGAATGGACGAAGGTAGCCAAAAAATATTCGAAGTCTCAAGGGACATACAGCTAGAGATCGACAACCAGAAACTCGTTGGAGCCGATAAGAAGAGAATCATCACTAATATCAATGTCGAGCTTGAAAATCTAATAAAATTTCAAGCTAATGCTGAGAAGAAAGCCAGGGAGGCTATCAATGTACTCAAAGCCGAAAAGGCCAAGCATCTTGATGGAATCTAAAAGGCGCATCATCGAAATCATAGGCTGATGCTAGAAAGAGATAAAACTAATAGGAATGCAGCCGAGCTAAAGTCCAAGTCTGAGCATGAAACAAAAGAGAAAGATGAAGTGCTTCAACAAGATTATAATTATTGTGATGAGTTGCTTGATGCCAAGGAAGAGAGAGAAGAAGTGCTCAAACATGTTAGAGATGTTGACACACTGGTCAAAAGAGAGGTTGAGGCCGTGGAATAGTGTGCAAAAGAGTGTGTGATAG
The DNA here is from genome assembly GCA_030765085.1 of Allium cepa. Classification (NCBI taxonomy): domain Eukaryota; kingdom Viridiplantae; phylum Streptophyta; class Magnoliopsida; order Asparagales; family Amaryllidaceae; genus Allium; species Allium cepa. The sequence continues at coordinate 596,792,766 of CM060941.1, read as the reverse complement.
AGAAGTTTGAACCACTGCTGCACTAGTACAACACCAAACATGCTTAAATTCCAAAACTTAGAGTGGTTCAAAGATGATTATCCCAAAATCCTTATCCTCACCTGGGAATGGATTATTGAAGAAGAAAAAGCTTTCCTCAAAGGTGGCGAGGTGGATTCGGAGCAATCGAAAAAAGAAGTCTTGGTAGGAGATAAGCCCAAGATTCTGGAGGATGGTTGACGTATTCTCCATCCGAAATTGGCTGCAATATCACAAAAAGACTTAAGTGAAGGCTCCGGTCATCACTACAAGATGATGCCACTTCCAACCAAACACTTGGGTTCCAGGTTGCTCCTAATGCCTCCTCTAGTCCCGGGTATGATCTGAAACATCCTCAAATGCATAAGCACACCATTCTTTCTCTCATTCCTGAGGGGAACTCCGGCGACGCTTCGGCCCGCGTAGAATCCTAAACTGAAGAAGGTATCTCATTAACTTCTCATGTGTTTCAAAGAGTTGATACCAACTGATGTCACTGACCTATCTTTTCATATCTTTCAAGTGTCAGGTTGGTCCCGTGTCGCTTTTCTTCCTAACTAGGACTCTCGGTCGGGACAATATGCATCTACAAGGAATTAGTAACGATTACAACTTCAACAACTATTCCAACTATCCTGGTTGAAGAAACCACCGGCCTTGATAAGTAAATGATTGATGCTTTGGAGGATGAGGGGTCTGGTGGGATTTTGGAATCTTAGACCGATGAGGATGTTGTGATAACTAGAGTTTTTGAGCCCTTATCGTGTAGCATCAAAAGTCAACTTGAACAGGAGCTGGAGAAGCAAATCCTCCTTGCCACAAAGATTATAATGACCCATAAATTTATCATTTTGGAAAATAATGTTTAAATTTAAAAATACTCAAATATAAGACTCTTAACATTAATAGTGGTGTTTTCAACAATAAATAATATTGGTAATCTAATTTTGAAAAAATATTTAGAAAAATATACAATTTGAAAAATATTGACAAAATGACCAAAAATCATTTTATCAATAAACAGCTCTTAAACCCTCCGACATTATGCACGTAGCTACATACATACACTCATTTATCTGTATGAGTGAGAATATGTAATAAAATTATGTATTTTATTTTTGAAAATAAAACGTCTTTATGACTGTTAACCCGCCTTTTGGCAAGGCCGTGAACAGGCAGATTTAACTAAATCAATTACTCGATTGTCGAGGCTGGAATGCAATAGGTTTGAGCTGATCGGCATGGGAAAGGTGGTTCGGCGTCGTAGTATGGATCGGTCAATGTGGGTCGGTGGAGGTGGCTCGACGTTTGGATGGGTCGGCATTAGTGGCTCGGCATTAATGGCTCGGCATTGGTGGCTCAGCATTGGTGGCTTGGCATTTGTGGCTCGGCCTTTATGGCTCGGCATGGAAGGTAGTTTGACCTATTTAGATCTTGGGTCAGTCTTGGTTGTCGCTCGGCGTTGTGGTTCGTCTAGGTGGGTCGGCTTTGTAAAAGATGGCTCGGTGTAGTTAAAGCATGGGTCGGCGTCAATGCATGGTTCGGTCGCATCAAGTCTTTGGGTTACTTCGAGTCCAAAGGGGATTTACTTCGAGTTTCCTTGGTGGATTTCCTGAGTCGGTAGCATCTGAGCAGGAAGTTGGTCGAGGCTATGGGTTCTAGATCGGATGTGGACTTAACGGGCCTTGGGTCATTCAGGAAGCCCAGTTACCTGCATTTGCCTATAAATATAGCATGTGGGTCTCCAGGTAAGGAGGATCTTTTTTTAGGCTCTCTTGCTTTCTATTTTCTAAGGCTAAGGCTACTCTACCATTTTGTAATTGTAATCGATTATTGCAGTAATAAAAAGGAAATTTCTAGAGTGGACGTAGGCCGGAGTTTGCTGAACCACTATAAAATCTGTTATTCTTTACTGCTTTCATTTTAATTTTGTTATTCTTCATATTAATATCCTCCACATATATTCTATCTGTGACTAGTATTTGGTACTTTTGCTTAGATTTGGGTGTTGGTGAATAATTTTGGCGCTAACATTTTGGTGCTTTCACTGAGAATGCTAGCACTAAGGGATTCACAAGCTTGGAGTTTGGATTTAAAGGCTTAGGAACTTGGATTCTGAAGACTATGGCAAAGCAATCAACTAGGAGACAGAGGATGGAAAGAAGTCAACACGAGGGTAGTCAGGAGGCTTCTTGGAGCTAATCAAACCTCTATCTACATCACTAGGGACGAGAGGCAGTTCATGATGAATTCCATGCAGGAACAGTTGAAAATGCAAGAGCAAATTATGCAGGCACTTTTAAGACAATTTGGACAAGCATGAACTGCAAGAACTCAGATCTATGGATCTGGATCAGAAGGACTCAACAGGAAACCAGATGGAGTGGCTCAGTACGGGGCAGCCACCAATCAGCAAACGACTATCAATCTGGATGGAACTAAACTCGGGGGCGCACCACCAGGAAATGCTGGACCAATCCATGGAAGGATACCAGATGACGCTGCGCAGCCCGACGTCAACAGGAATATAGGAGTACGTGATGAGAAGTATGTACCAAAATTCCCTCAAAGACTTGGAGGGCAGTTAGGAAATGTAAATGGGGGCAACCGTTGATAGGTAACACTGGATTGGCTGACATCATCAGGTGAACCACTCATGGAGGTCTGACAAACAAGGAGTTTGAAGGAGTCAACAAAAGTCCTTTTACCCGAAACATGAGGAAAGCTAGGAATCCACCCGATTTCAAGCTACCCACTCTGGAAGTATACAACAGTAAGACGGATCCCACTGACCATTTGATCAGGTACACAAGGCATTTGGAAGTGCTAGGGGCATCAAAGGATGTCATGGCCCGATATTCCCCTTGTACTTGACCGATATAGCTGTTATGTGCTTCAGACAGCTGGAGGATGATCTATTGGAACAAGGACAGAACTAATGGGAAAGTTCTTAAGTCAGTTTCGTGTTCACATAAAAAGGCCAAAGAATGTGTTGACACTGACGATAGTTAAGAAGAGGACGGATGAATCGCTTAGGACTTTCTTAACTTGGTTTAATGCAACAGTTGCTTCAGTGGATCGGTCGGATCCATCAATGGTTCTGATGGCGGTAGTGTCAGGAATCAGGGATGATTCGGATTTCAAAGTATCATTGATACTAGATCCACCAATGGATCTCGGGGAGTTCTTTCATGAAGCCGAGAGGTTTCTCTGACAAGAAGATGCATATTTGGATATGAAGTCAAAGGAAGTAAATGTGGTTAAGGATGGAGGACCACCCGATGAAAACTTGGGTATAGATAAGGATAAAGGGAAAAGGAAGCATTAGGGAGAACTAAAATTCTCCACTTACACAGGATTGAATGAAACATTGGAGAGGATATTCTTGGATACTCGAGATCGCCTTCCGCATCGAAGGCTGGCAAGGAGAAAGCCTTCATAACGCAAAAGGGCATCATGAAGGCACTGTCTTTTTCATGACCTGGACGGACATAATACTAACAACTATCGACATCTGAAGGGTATAATCGAGGAACATGTAAGGCATGGTCAGTTGAGGCAATATGTCGAAACTCGGAAAGCGACACTGGAATAGGAGCAGCCACCGCCTACCTTGAAGAACGAAGGCGCGAGGCCTAGGAATGGTGGCCTGTTGGTCATCAAATAATCATGATGGTTTGGAATAAATAACAAACTCTGGGCAAACGGCTAAATCACTTACTCATGTATGGAGTCGGAGATAACCCTTAGGCATGCTCTGAGATGATGGTTTACCAAGACGCTCCAGTTTGTGAAATCTGTTTTTTCCTTTTGGCATTGGATATTTGCTTTTTTCTGCTTTTGTTTTGGAGTTCGGTTTGAACTACCAGTTTTGTTGGTTTCTTGGTTTGGATTTTGGCTTGGATGCTTGATTTTTGATTTGAATTTTGATTTGGACCTTTTATTTGGATTTCTAGTTTTTTGGTTTGAATATGGGTTCCAGATTCAATTTTGGTTGACTTTTATCTGGTCTTTGGCTAAAAGGTCGTCGAGTATGGATCATACTCGGCAAAGGTCCAGAGAGACCAGGATACGGCCTAGGACTTAGGCCCCATGTTATCTATCGGTTACTATAACAAGTCATCGAGTATGGACTATACTCGGTAGGGGTCCGAGGTGACCAGGATTCGGCTTAGGATTTAAGCCATGACATTACTAAATGTTCAGGGATACTGAACCAGGAACACCATGGCATTACTTGACATAGGTCGTCGGGTGCAGGTTACACTTGGCAAGAAACCGGAGAGGTTATGGATTTGGATATTGGCTATAAACAGCTAAGGATTTGGGCATGGTCCTGTAGTGGTCTCCGATTTGGATATCGACTCGAAGAGTTCGAGGATATGGTTATTAGTTATTGGATATGGATGGATCAAAACTCAGTTATCGGGTTTGGATGGATGTGGAATTGGATAAGGATTTGGTCACTGAATCCGGAATCGGATATTGACTCGGAGCTGTCGTGGATTTGGATATGGATATGGCTATGGCACATTGATAGGATGGCTCAGTATTGGATTGGATCATGAATCGAAAAGTATGGCTATGGATAACATAGGAACTTCGGATATTAGATTTGAGGCTACTCAAAACACACCTTCCAACAGCAAGCAAGTTTTAGGGGGCAAATGTTAACCCGTCTTTTGACAAGGCCATGGATAGGCAGATTTAACTAAATCAATTGCTCGATTATCGAGGATGGAATACAATAAGTTTGAGCCGATCGGCATGGGTGATGTTGTTCGGCGTGGTAGTATGGCTCGGTCAATGTGGGTCGGTGGAGGTGGCTCGATGTCTGGATGGGTGGACATTAGTGGCTCGGCATTGATGGCTCGACATTGGTGGCTCGGCATTGGTGGCTCGGCATTGGTGGCACGACATTTGTGGCTTGGAATTTGTGGCTCGGCATTGGTGGCTTGGCATGGAAGGTGGTTTGGCCTAGTTAGATCATGGGTCAGCCTTGGTTGTCGCTCGGCATTATGGTTCGTCAAGGTGGGTCGGCTTTGTGAAAGATGGTTCGGTGTAGTTAAAGCATGGGTCAACGTCAATGCATGGTTCGGTCACATCAAGTCTTTGGGTTTCTTTGAGTCCAAAGGGGATTTACTTCGAGTTTCCTTGGTGGGTTTTTTGGGTCGACGGCATCTAGGCAAGAAGCTGGTCGAGGCTATGGGTTCTAGATCGACGGTGGACTTGACGGGCCCTGGATCATTCTAGAACCCAGTTACCTGCATTTGCCTATAAATACAACATGTGGGTCTCCAGATAAGGAGGATCTTCTTTTGGGCTCTTTTACTTTCTATTTTCTAAGGCTAAGGCTACTCTACCATTTTGTAACTGTAATCGATTATTACAGTAATAAAAAGGAAGTTTCTAGAGTGGACGTAGGCCGGAGTTAGCTGAACCACTGTAAAATCTATTGTTCTTTACTGCTTTGATTTTAATTTTTGTAATTCTTCGTATTAATATCCTCCACATATATTCTATCTATGATCTGTGACTGGTATTTGGTACTTTCGCTTAGATTTGGGTGTTAGTGACCAATTTTGGCGCTAACAATGACATTATTAACAATTTCTCTATTTTGGAAAATTAACTTTTGAATTTAAATTGAGTTTAATGATTTAATAATTATTTTAAATATCAAATGAAGCCCTTTAAATTATTATATAATGATAGAAATATTATTTTGAAACTTTGTTTACAAATATATGTATATTGACTAAGAAATGAAAATATGACCGAAAATCGAAATTAGAATTTTTGACGCTTCAATGTAGAAAAGTTATGCAACGTTGTGGATCGTTAGTGACATACATATGCACATGTACATGTATATATACATGAACACATACACATGCACATGAATATTTGTATACACACATGGAAAATTAATAATAAAGAATAAAAGAAAATATCATGATATTTTTTATAAATATCCTGATATTTTTTAAACCAAAGCCAACCTCTTACACACAAGTACATACACATAGAGTAGCCATATGAAGAGGGGTATTTCGACTGAAATGGTGATGGAGAAGGAAGTGGTGGTGATAAAATGATGATGATATTGCATTTAAATATCATGATATTCTATCACTTCAGTTTGCCTATAAATACCCACCATCCACCTTCACATCAAATCACATTTTTCTAAGCTTTATTCATATTCTTCTCTCTATTTTAATCGCCTCTTACCCAAGGAAAATAATGGCAAAATTCATTGCAAAAATTGATATTTATATAGTACATATATATTATCAAACACCTCAAAACCAAAGCCAAACTCCTCCTTTCCTCCTTGCAAACCACAGCTGTAAACCCCACCATCCACAGCCAAGCCTTCCACCCCTTTTCTAGCAAAGTCTGAGCCTCCCAGGAAGCATTAGTGCAAGCTTCATGAGCTACAATTTCAAGATAATAAAGCTATAGTTGTTTTAAAGTTAGAATGATTGAATTCAAAGAAAAAAACTCTATTTATATTATGACATGGATGATGATGATATGGTATGTTTGGAATGATTGGTGGTTATGTTTTGGTTATCATGTTTTGGTTGTGAAAAATATGGTTGTTTGGATCAGTAAACAATTTACGTTTAATACATGTCGAAATTACATAACGGAAATCACTTTTCAAAATGAATTATAAAGTGTTACGAGATGATTAAACCTCTTTAAATTGGTTTATAAATGGTTTATAATCACTAAAACTCAATTTGTTAAAGTTCTGAAAAGAATTGAAATTGGATTTAGAAATAGGCGTGTCGTGTAACGGTAGTTCGCGATTTCGCACCATAATAGTTTAAATCCATTTATATGATGGAATCAGAGTAGGAATTCTTTAGAATAAGAGTTTTGCAAACTCTTATAATCATAGTTTTCGAACAAAAGAAAATGATCAAGATTTCATTTATTTGATTTTAAATGTGAGCAAAACAAGTTTTTAAATAGTCGAGGTTTGGCAATTCGGAATCCAAAAAGGAAATTTCTTTGAAATGATTTTTTTAAATCTTTTAAAATATGTAATAAATTCTATATATATACTAAATGTTTTAAAAAGGATTTGAGTTATCAAAATGGACTTTCAAATGATAGAAAAGTTATTTTGATCAAATAAGTTTTGAAAACACTATTTGCAGCACTTTTCATAGGAGTTTTAATAACTTATACAAATTACAGTTTTAACTTAACCATTCTTTTTTGAATTTTGTATAAATTCTTTAAAGTAGATAAATAAGTATCTTAAAAATAATTTGTAATTTTTATAATTATATTAAAAAAGAGTTTAAATAAATGATTAAAAGAAAAGCTGTTATAAATAAACGATTAAAGCTTGGCTATAAAAGCCGATGAGTAGACCAGATTCACCTATTCGGGAGATCCGAATGTGGGTGATTAAACAAAGGAGACATTCAGGCGCAACCACTTCCTTGGCTCATCTGGCCTCTTCTTACGCGAGGAATAGATAAGATCAAATGTTGAAACGAGACAAGTATGCAAGATTTACTTCCATAACTAGTTCCATAACTTAGGTTGTATAGAAATAATCTTCTTATACTTAGTGCTAAATTCTAAGGATGGGGCTCATACTATTTTTGTGAATTTAAAAGGCAATCTCACCATTATTCGATGAATAGTACTTTTTGAATACAAAAAATTAATATTGAGTAAAATTAGTATAATTTCTATGAATCCTTTTTGCTCAATAATGCTTTCCAACATGATTTATGAGAAATAATTTGGTGTTTTCCAAAGTTAAAGAGAGCTTTAATTATCACGTATATACTAGAAAAGAAATGATATATCTCTAAAAGATGTTTTATTGATAATTGGTTCGGAGAGATCGAGATTGGATTTGGGTGATTCCTATATGAAAGAATATCTGAATACCACTTCGAACCAATATACGTTCGAAAGTGGAAATATGATTAAGGTAATGATTTTAAAGATGGATATCTTCATAATGAAAGGCTATTTGCCACTAGCTCCTGATTTTCGTATTATATACATATGGTGGTTGTAGTACTTAATTCTGAAAATCTTCGATGCAAGGACTTCTCACTACTAAACCTATATATGATTCCCAAAACAGAATGTAGTAGGAGAGTGCCTTCGGTTTGTCCTATTCTTGGACAACTTATATGGACGAATGTCTGACATTACATTTCTAAAATACACGTACACTGATCTCTATAAATGTAAATATGTTTGGTGGTGTAGGAGGTAACTTCTCTTACACTTAACATCCTTCTCTGAGACGCAAGAGCTTATAGATTGTACTTTTATGGAAATCAATAGTGTGTTGTTAGAAATGGCAATATGGCATTCAAAGAGGGATTCGTTCGATGAAAGGTAAAACGTCACCTTAAGCCTCGCACATTGGGAATGACAAAAATAAGGTAGATGGTAGGGCTAAGTGGGTCTCTCCCATTAGGATATGGTCATCGCCTTTCAAGATTACCCTCTATATTTCAAGTATATTGTGTATGCTTGGGATCCCGGTAAAGGTCGGTGACGACCGGGGTGATGTTCGGTACTATCAATGGAAAAGGTTGGTCGGTTCTGTATTGGTAGAGGTTGAAGCAGGTGCATCCCTCTAGAGATGTACCGTCAGAATGTAGTCCCTTAACTTTTCATTGAATGAAATCCATTCTCCAATCCAAGCCTTTATGATTTTAGTTGTAGAATCTAGTATGCTGGAATTTAATTAATGTAACAACTTTGGCTAAGATTATATATATTTATTTGAAAGAATTTTCAAAGAATATAATTAAAATAATATCCTTAATTTTACATAGCAAATGTTTTAGTTATGATAAGGCATAAACTGTCTGTGTTTATGTGTAGCGTGGTCTTATAAGATGCCCTTTGATTTCAAAAGCATCCGTTTTTTTTTGAGTTTTCTCATACCAGTCCCTCTAAAGTTTATTTTCTTTTCCCCTTAAACTATGGGTGCCATATTTTTTCGGACAGCAAAGTAGTTAGGTAGCTTAGAGTATTTTGGAAGGAGCATGGAGCATGAAACTCGAGGCTCCTATGTAAATAGTTATCTATTTCCGTTGTAATATGTATAAGTATCTACCAGCGCATGTAGGGATAGGCAGTTAGAACTATTCCTGGCTGGGTTAGTACTTGCTATGACTTTGATATCTCACTTTAAGAGTCATTGTACGTACCATCTATATGTATAACTATAAGTTGTTTTAAATACGATGCAAGATTCCGTTTTGTTCTGTCTTCTATCTTTATTTCTTTTAAAACCCCTATAATCCCCCTCTTCAGCATTTGGATTTGCGGCATGTGAATACCGAGGATGTATTAGTGTCAATTTCAAAAGTCGAGGAGGTGGGTCATCACATAGATTAAGAAGGAAAAACTTGAAGCTATTCCTCCTCCTCTATCCACTGCTTTGCCGGAGTAAACTATCTTCTCTTCAGTCCACATTCCTCCACCTAGTAGTGCTTAAAGCATTCCTATAGGATCATCACAAAGCACTCCAGTCTTCATTCCTCCACCTAAGGACACTCAAAGCATGCAAGTTGGATCGTCGTAGAGCACTCCATCCAAGGGCAAAGGAAGTGAGGGAAGAGTTAGGAAATAACCGGAAGGATCCAGCGCACCTTCTTCTACGGAGAAGAAGGAAAAGAAAGAAAAGACGCCTAAGAAGTGATTGTCTACCTTCTTTGTGCATTTAGTTATGCAGCAGTACTTAGGCTTTTTTTAGTTTACTGCTTTCGTTTTGATTGGCCAGTGTAGTTCGGATTCAGCCTTCGCTTTTTCTTTTTAGTCTAGATATAAATAAACTTATACTCCTGTTTCCAAGTTTATGTGAATGACAAAAATTTTTTAGTTTGTTAGTTCTTTGTTCGAACTTGTTTAAATTAATTATAAGATGCACTTTCCATTCAATGTACTCAAGATCCATCCTTTTTAGTTATTACCATCGGACTAAGTCCTTAGTCGGTTCCATAGTTTACCAACCTCTCATAATTCTAGCGAATGTAAGGTGATCACTGATGTGCCAAACACTAGGCATTGGTTAGGGTTAACCACTTACAGTAATGGTTCGAGTATCCTTTTCCAGAATGATGCTCGATTGCACCGAACTCCGAGTGCTAGTTCAAATTAACTATTTAAGATCGTAGTTTGCACATCCTCATCTAAGATGTATACTTCCAATCATGCCTAACTTCGGTTGTCGATATAAAGTTCATAGGTAAGATCCCAACTTACGTTGGGCATGGACCTTTATTTTCGCCTACGTGGGCAACATGTTAAGGATCGGACCGTCTTGTCACATTCGTTACAGTATATACTCATGTGCCAAATCCGAGGACAAGAGTTGAGTAAGTGAACAGTTGTATCACTTTAAATTTGATTTATACTACTGCCTCTACACCCGGAGCGAGAGTTAGTGAATGAATGGTTGTGTCATGTTCGTTTGAAGTTTATACTCCTGCCCATACACCGAGAGCGAGAGTTAGCCGATGGACGGTGGGTTATGTCCATTGAGTTTATACTCTTGCCCTCACACTAGGAGCGAGAGTTAGCTGATGGACGGTCGGGTCACGTCCATTGATTTTATAATCCTGCACCCACTCTGAGGCAAGAGTTGGCTAGTATCAATCTTCGGATACCGAAAGGAACTTCGAGGGTCCGATCATAGACCATAGAAATTTGGGTGGCACCTATTCCAAGTAATTACACACCTTCATTATTCACATGTAGATTCATTTGAGTCGATTAAGTCACAACACTTGAGTAATGGGAAGACAGAGTTTTGGACTTGAAAAACTGTTTTAATCCATAAAAGATGGGAAATGACAGGATCTGTCTTATTGCACAACTCTAACCAAGTATTTATGAATTTATTTCTAAGTGAAACAACATTGTAAGTGCTACTATTCCATACCCTTAGGAGCGAAATCATGTCTGTCATCGCAAGCCTAAAAGTTCCATCTCCAAGCTTTTTCTCTATTGCGTATGGACCCATCAAGGTCGGGCTCAAGTTTCCAGGGCCAGGGAAGATTATTTCGAGAACCATGATTGCCAACTTCGAAGGTCCGATTCCTGACCTTAATGTTGTAATATCATGCGACTTGGTGTCTGTATGCAGCTGCCCTCAACTCATCTGTGTTGCACTTCTCATTGATCACATCAAGAGACTCTAGTGGGAGTTGGTCTGTGGATTGTAGTGAATCACCTGATGAGAAGGTGCTTCCAGTTCAACCGAAATCATAGCCTCTGACCCATAGGCTAGAGCGAATGGATAGTGGCGAGCCCTTGACTTATGAGTTATTCATGAAGCCCATCGTACCAATGGTCATTGACCTACTTGCCTTTGGCCTTTTCCAATCGCTTCTTAAGAATGGACTTAATAATCTTATTCATATCTCCAACCTATAAATTCATAGAAGGATGTGCCATTGTAACAAATATCTTCTCTATGCGATACCAGGCGATAGAAATCTTTAAACTCAGTATTGTTAAATCAGGTCCTGTCAGTGGTAACGAATACTTGTGGAACTATAAAATGATAGATGATATTCTAGACAACAAAGTTGGTTACTTTATTTGTGGTGATCGTGGCTAAAGGCTCTACCTCGGCCCACTTGGTGAAGAAATCAACTGCAATATTGGCATACTTCACGCCATCTTTAGGTATTGGCAAAACACTAATGATATCAATTCCCTAGACTGCAAACTCCCAAGGATTGACCATTTGAGTACTCTCTGTCGGTAGGGATCTTAGAATTTTAGCAAATATCTGGCATTTATCACACTTTTTGGTGTAATCAGGTGTGTCTCAGTTGATAATTGGCCAGAAGTATCTGTAATGGAGGATCTTCTTCGTTAGGGTTTGGTCCTAATGTGGTCACCACATGCCCCTTCGTAAACTTCTTTCAGAACTCACTTGGCCTCATCATGGGTGACACATCAAAGCATAGGGATAGAGAAACCCTTCTTGTAACTCCTTCTTGCATGATATATCTTGAAGCTTGTCGAAGGATCTTTCATCATTCATTCCTTCACTCCAGAAGGATTCTCTCTATAAATACCTCTTATACGAGTCACCCATGACTCCCTTCTAGGCTCAACCTTCAAGATCCAATCGAAATCCATCTAGTCGATTCTCGGAGTCGATGGTACTTCCATCGAGACCAAGCCCATGGGCTATATGTCTCTAGAACTAGCCAACTTAGCCAGTGAGTCGGCCTTCTCATTTTTCTCTCTGGGTACATGAGTGATCATATAATATTTGATGTTACTGAGCAACTCAAAGACCCAGTTTAGATAAGAAGCTAGCCTTGCTCCTTTTGCTTGAAACACTTTTTGAACTTGGAAAACCACCAGCTAGGAGTCATATAAAATGTATAAAGTCCTTAATCTCGGCTTTTTGGAAATCTTCAATCCTATAATCAAGGCTTCTTTAGCTTCATTGTTTATTGTCGAAAAGTTGAGCATCAAGGTGTAACATATCGGTTGTTCATTAGGAGTGACAAACACAACTCTAGCATGGGAACACTGTTCATTAGATGCACCGTCCGTGTACAACTTCCATCAAGTATCTTTCTGACCACTGCTCTATGGAGGATCATCTTGTGCAGTGAATTTAGCTATGAAATCCATTTAGCCCTTACCCTATGTTGCTCTCCAAGGGTGATAAGTTATGTCGAATTGGCTCAATTCAATATTCCATTTCAATAGCCTTCTAGAAGTCTTAGGTCGCTGCAAGACTTGTCGCAAAGTCTGGTAGGTGATAATTTTGATCGGATAAGCTTGAAATTAAGGATGGAGCTTCCTCAAAGAGATCAATAGGTAGTATGTGAGCTTCTCCAACCTCGGGTAGTTTCTTTTGACTCCCGTCAATCACTCACTAATATAATAGATCAGTCGCTAGATGTAGGATTCCTCACGTATAAGTACAGTGCTCAATGCATGCACCAACATTGCCAAGTATATAAACATGTCCTCATCATCCACCGGTTTCAAATGGTTGTAAGGTCTCTCCAAGTGATTTGCTAGAGCTCGAAATGCGTCTTTATACTCATGACTCCATTCAAAGTTCATTTTTCCCTTCTTAATCACCATAAAGAAAGGAATGCATTTATCTACGGCTCTAGAGATGAACTGACTCAGGGCAATGACCTTCCCATTCAAGCTTTGGACCTCCTTAACCATCTTCGAGACTTTGATTGTAACGACCTGCCATTCATCTCCACAGAATGACGCATCATTAATAAGAAAGAAAGGGATAGAAAAGAGAAAGAAAGAGAAGAAAGGACTAAACAAATTAGAATCTCACAGTGGAACGAATAAATTATATTAATAACATATATATTACATAGTATCATATACAACATATATGAGAGATACACAGCTAATACAACACATACTAGACAGTTATAAACACGTGTCTAGTTATTACAACTCAACACAACTCAGAGGAAACACAGAGATATCAAACACAGCGGGATACTAAACATATCTACGACGCTGAGGCCTCCTGCTCTATTGCTCCTCCATAATTCGTCAAAGCTAACCTGAATCCCTTGGCTACTCGTAAAAATTTGAGTACCCAAGAGTTTATGCAAAAAGCAGAAACAAACTTCGGGTCAGACATGGGTCTGGTGTGAGTAACAGGTTAAGGTTGCTTAACTTTGAAAAACCTTTGAAAAGAAAAGGTATCACGTAAGACTTCCCACACATAAACATGGAAAAGTTTTTACCTTCCGCTAACCAAAACATTTGATAGAAAATCTAGTGATATTATAATAGGTCTAGGGTTTTCAAGTAAATATGAAATAGCCGAAATTTTTACATGATTAAATTCTAGCTACTAGCCACAAAAGTGGGTAATACAATCAAAATCGTTGGCACTTATTGGATTTTGGATTCTATACAATAGCAGGGCTACTGGGGTACCGCCCGTCACAGCACGTGGCCTAGATCACCGTATCGAGGATTACTCACAATCCCCTGCAACACAAGGCCGGAACCATTCCTTACAGAACAGTTTCGAACAAGACAACCCCGTAGTTGGTGTGCATATCCAACTGCCCACTAAGCCAAATAAAGAGGGACCTTTAGACAGGGGGAAATCTCGTCCTACTTGGGCATGACCCACTTAGCCTTGCTGCACCTCCCATGTTTTAGCCATTCCCGGTAAATGAGGCTTGAGGCGACGATTACAGTTATAGAACACATCTATCTTAGAATGCTCATCGTCCACCTGACGATGTTCTGAAAGCATTCAATCCATACAAGTTCGTTCCGGGTTCGAACAAAACCGAAGGCATTATCTCGTTACACTCATTTTGGAATCACCCTCAGAGTTAACGACAATAACCCTTGCACTCTGAATCTTCATCTCGAATCTGAAAGTACTACCCGTTAAACTCGTATTGGAATCCCCTCGGAGTTTTAACGACGAATAGTCCTTACACTTCGAGTCTTCAGTCTTCACTTGAGATTCACGACTCATTGTTAATTTGGATCGATGTGGTTTTCAGATATCCAAATCTGGAAACCCGATCCCGGTTTCATCGAAATCCAAAGCGTATCTTTTAAGGCCAAGTTGTTTAGAGTTTAAAAAAATTCAATACAATTATCTATACACACACAGATAGATAATTCACAAATCACAACAGATAATCAACATTACTATCACAACAGATAATCCATATTTCATTATTAGAAGATAATCCATATTATCATCACAATGCAACCAATGCATCCATATCACACAACATTACTTATCTCATTTCTAAGATTTCAAACCATCCAAGGCAAATAAATATCATCCATTCATAAGTAATGATCTATATTCACACCATCTATAATTAATTTAAAATGAATTAAATTAATTTCTTCCATCTCTAATTAATTTAAAGTGAATTAAATTAATCGCTTACATCAATATAAATCTTGCTTACATAATCATTAATTAATTACAATTCAATTAATTAATTATTCTCTAATTAATCACCTTAATTAATCACCCTTGATTAATTATTCTTTAATTACATTCAAGTAATTATCCTTTAATTAATTCCACAAATTAATTATCCTTGACCAAAAACAGTAATTAACCTTTAATTACTTCATTAGTTAACTAACTATAATTAATTACATTAATCCTTAATTAATTACATTAATTAATTACCTTTAATCACTTATTATTGATTAATTAATCTTAATTAATCAATCCTTAATTACATCATTAATTATTAATTAATGATCCTTAACTAAATTTAAATTAATTACTTATTTAAATTAATTACATTAAGTAATTAATCTCAATTAAACCATAATTATTAATCACCTTCAATTAATCACATTCTTTAATTAACTACCCTTAATTACTTATCAACTTAATTACTCCTTAATTAATTTTTTTTAATTAATCCCTTGATTAATTATGAAGTAATTTAATCCAAATTACTTTCACTCTTATATCAATTTCATTAATTACATCCAGTAATTATCATTAATTACTCCACTAAGTAATTATACTTCATAAATTACATTAGGTAATTATTATCAAAGCATCCCGTGTTTAACTTAATTAAACTTAATTAATTAACTTAAACAAATTACATTTAAACTTTATTAATTACATTAAGTAATTAATTCCGTAATTACTTCCATCAAGTAATTAATCTTAAAACAATTTTACAAATGATTACCATTAATTAATTTAATTAATTATTAAAATTAATCATATTAATTAATTGTTAAATAATCCTTAGTTAATGACCTTCATTAAATATTAATCATTCTTTAATTACTTTTCTTAATTTACTTCTTAATTAATCTCTAATTATAAATTAATCTAAATTATTAATTTACTTCTTATATAATCTAAAAGAGATTAAATATAGACATTTAATAAAAGAGAAACATCAATGGCGTCAGATCTGATTCTCTTTGGATCCCGTCTCCTTCTTCTTCTTGTTTCTGTGTAACTCCGTCTTCTTTCTTTCTCTCGGTTTTCTTATGTCTCCCCCGATGCAAGCCAAGGAGAAGCCTCGGTCGGTTACCAGATCAGGCAAATCTTTTGCGTCTATAATTGCGCTTTCCCCAACTGATTCTCAACGTGCCTTTGCTCCTGACCTTCACTTCCCTGTGTCGAACTCTTTTCTTGCCTCTGGAATGTCCTTGCCTCTGTCTGAATTTGTCAACCCATCAGTCTTGCCATCATCCTCTTAGGCGCTTGTTAATCCTGTTGCGCCTAGTCCCTCTGCTAATTTTGGCAAATCTTCCTCGCTGCTGTTCAAGGAAGTTGCTTCTTAGTCGAGTAAGCATTGGTCTCAAAACGAACTGCCTGCAATTGGAATTTCCCCTCCTTCTGTTGTGGTTGTGAAGGATGGTATTGAGGTTGAGTTGGATGATGCCCAACGTGATGCTAACGCTAACCCTATTGGAGCGTTTTTGGCTGATAGTGATGCTTCAGGAGGTATTCCTCTTGAGGAAGTTTTTGGTTCGCATGGTGTTTGCTTTAGTGCCTTTGAAGAACCTGCACCAAATAATCACCATGTTCCTGTTTCTGCAGCTGATCCTATTGAGATGCCCCATCCACCTGAACCTCCCTCTTGGAAGTCTTTGTTCACCAGGTTGCCGAATAACGTGGGGACTTATTCTCCCCGTTCTTTTGAGCAAGCGGAATGTGATTGACACTTGGTCCCTCCGCAAGAAGTGATTCAAGCTGGAATCGACTATTGGTCTGATTATCTAGTAGGTTTTTTCTTGGATGCTAATCCGGCTTACCATCTTGTTAAAGCGCGATGCAATCAGGTTTGGAAACCAAGAGGCAGTCTCAGTGTTCATTTTGATAATGAGATGTTCTTCTTCAAATTCTTGAGGATGATCCTATTATGATTGCTGGTAATCCTTTCATCATCACCATGTGGAGCCCATCCGTTGATCGGGCTAAGGACCAGGTTCTTTCTATTCCAGTATGGGCCCATTTCTCTTCCATTCCATCAGTCCTACAACCAATGCTTGGGCTTGACTGGCTTGGTATCCAAGTTGGACGAGTTATATGTTATGACGCCAACACAGAAGCAAGGAAGAGATTAGTCTTAGCTAAATCTCTCATCGAAATAACCCCCTCCAAGCTATTGCCTTCTTCTCTTAAAGTCCGATTAGATGAGGGACATGTTGCAGTGGTTTTTGTGCGCTACAGTTGGAAACCGGACATATGTCCACTTTGTCAGTCATTTGGACACCGTCAAGAGTCATGTTCTCGTGGGATTGGTCAAGGCCCTCTGCCTCTCCCGAATCGGGTTCCTCTTCCCCCTCCCCCCATCAGAAAATGGGTTCGTAAGTCTGTTGCCCCTCCAGTTGTATCGGATCTGATTGTCTCGTTGGCTGTCCCTTCTCTCGGTGATGATGTTCTCAGTGCGGAGTTGGATCCCCCAGATATTTCTTGCCCTGTGCCTCCTTCCTCTTCGGAAGCGGATCTATCTCCTGACTCTATACTTTGGGTCTCGGATGAGAAAGCCTGGGTTCACACTCCTTCCGGCATGCGGTACTCTCCTGTGGGCGGATTTTATTATTCCTATGTTAGTGACTCTGATGGCAAGAGCAGGTATCTTTTTTATCACGTTGTTGGCGAGGGTCTGATCTTGTCTAGTGATGGGGTCGAAGGTGAGACGAATAATTGTATCTTCTCTGACAACGCTTGGGATAGGAAATTTGTTTTCTCATCGGATTCTGATGGGTATGTCCCTGATCTTGCTAGTCTTTTCTCTGGGTATGCCAATGTCATTGGTCCTGTCTCCTCGGATAATGTTGTTTCATCTTCCTCCTCTGGGGGATACTCTCGTTACTTAGTAGTTTAGGCATGCGTTGTTCTTTCTGTGTATGTTCAGAGCAACTTCTTATTAGTTGTTAGTCGTTGTGACTAGCACCTGTACTCTCATGTTTTATTATTTGTTATAATAAAAGTGGCACGCTCCACTCGAAAAAACCGGTCGGCTTTGCCAAAAAAATAAATAAATAAGTCATTCCTTAATTATCTTATTCATTTAATCATTTTAATACCTTAATAATCTCTAAGATAATCCATTTCTTTATTAATGACTTCATTAATATTGAAGTGTATTTAGAACATTACATTTTAAATTTAAATTCAAATTCCATTTTGAATTTAAGATTCAAAATGATTATTTATTTAAACATTAACCAAATTTAAATTCAATTTATAATCCTTTAAATAAATGTAAATAACATTTATTACTTACATATGAAACTTATATAAGAAAAGCCTTTAAACTAATTTACTTAATTTTATTTAAAAATTAAGCTTTTAAATACATTACTATTTAACTTGCAAATTCAAGTTAACAAATCATTTAACTTCCATTTAAAAACCTTTTATAAAAGAACTTTATCAAAAATCAAGTTTAAATATTTGTTTGAAAACAAATTTACTTTTAAAAAGCTATTTTAATTTAAACTTGTTTTAAAAACATTCAGAATTTAAAAACTTATTCAAATACCCAGATCTGAATTCAAGAACTTGAATCCACTATTTATTTAAAACTTTTGATTTTAAACTTTGATTTAAACTTGTTTTAAACCTTGATTTAAAACTCTTTATTACAAATCCAAATTTCATTTTAAAACCTTAAGATTCAAAAGTTATTTGAAAACTGAACTTAACCTTTGAATCTAAACCACTGTCTAATTATGTTTTCAAATTTTAAAATAAAATTCAAAATCTAGAAAACTGTCAGGTTTTTAAAAACGTGAAAACCCACTTTAAATATTTTAAAACTTTTAAGATTCAAAGCCATTTGAATCTATACTTCATACTAGATTTAAACTTGTTTAAATCTATCATCACAACTTTTAAATTCATTTAAATTTGGTTTAAATTTAAATTACAGACAGGTTTTATAAAACCTGTAACAAAACAAAATCAACCCGAGGCAATAGCAAAGTGCTTCGAGTCAAAACCCTTATTGCTTCGAGCAAACCCCTACATTTACTTGAGTAAATTCGAGTTCAAATTCTCTTCACAAACAAAGTTCACCAGAACTTCCAAAATGCACGGTGCACATGCACCGTGACTCTGGCCATCTCTGGCCATCCACCCGGGCTTCAACACATCGCTGATCATCTCCAGTCTCGATCACGATCACCAGAATCCATCACAACAACTCAAATCAAAATCGAGAAGCTAAATCAAAACCTGGAAACCAGACTGCATCTAATACCCAAACCTGTCAGTGCCCCTTCCTCGAAACTCCGACCACCTGAGAGGCACCACCACCGGCCCAACCTCGACTACCTTCCCTCTAGCGATCCCCAAAAGCCCATGACACTTGATGCTCCAGAGAAAACAAACAGAGCAAAAATCTACCACCCAGACAAACTAGGTTTAGAAACAAAAACCCAAACACCACTGCCACTACCGCCACTGACCAACCACCGGTCATGTTTCCTGGCCTCTCCAGTCACCCATCTACCATCAGAGAGAAACTCAACCTCCCAATCATTGGGATCACCAATGATTCCCACAAAAACCCAAAACAGACAAACTTAAAACTGCTTCTATATCCCATTGCTAAAAAATAGGATTTTTGTTTTAAAAATCAAGGCTTTGTTTAGGGATTTAGGTTATATATCTGAATCCATGAATTAACATGTTTGAAATCTTACTTATTCTAAGTTTGCTATGCTCTTATTGGTTTTACAGAGTAATTCACATAAATTTTAACTTAATTAAATTTTTAAGCTTACTCTATGGTCTAATTAACAAGTTTTGTTAAATACTTAAACCTGGATATAGATTGGATCAAGAGAAAAGAAGTTTGACCAAACTTGCTTGAACTGGAAACATATATGTTTAAGTGAAACAGACTTCTTTATACACATTCATATATTCAATACATATATGCAGAACAACCTATACATATTCACATGCAACCACCTTTCATTCAGAACTCAATGTGCAACAAATTAAACACTTAAGCTTTAGAAAGTGTTACTCACAGCAAATGAAGAATAGAGAAGGTTTATGTTGAAAGCAGTTTTGAATTTGCAGGTTGCAAACTTGAAACTGAAATGCTCTTGAAAACTTGAATCCATGCAAAAGATTTGAGTTGAAGATGATATGCAGATGATTTCAGACTTGAATGTATGCAGCTGATTTGAATTCAAGATTTGAAATGATGCAGTTTCCTTGATTGAATATACAGGCTTTAAAATAGATTTTCTTTGAAATTGTACATGGAATTGATTTGAAAATGTAGATGGTTTGCATGCTTGAAGATGTGTATGTTGATTTTGATTTGCATGTTTTGATTTCTGATTTTGGTTTCAAAGGAAGTGTTTTAAGATTTGCTTCGCACTTTAGGTTTAGAAAAAAAAAGAATGAAAGAAGATTTGTTTATATATAAAAACTGAAATACTTATTAATAAAAATAAAAGAAAAAGCTAAAT
The DNA here is from genome assembly GCA_030765085.1 of Allium cepa. Classification (NCBI taxonomy): domain Eukaryota; kingdom Viridiplantae; phylum Streptophyta; class Magnoliopsida; order Asparagales; family Amaryllidaceae; genus Allium; species Allium cepa. The sequence goes on along the minus strand of CM060941.1, from coordinate 596,772,258 downwards.
TTTAAAATGCCACTTGTCTTCAATTTTAACATTTGTCATATAGGTATGTTAATTAGTTAACACATGTCTTTTAAGGTAATTTTGTTATAATTAAATGTTAATTACTATTTTGTTAATATGTTAAATGTAGTTTATGCCTAATTAATTAGTTATATGTAATTAATGTTTTAATATAGGAATATGCTTAAGTAATTAGTATATAAGGATATATATATATATATATATATATATGTATATGTATGTATGTATGTATGTATAAATAAATTTAAAAGGAATAAAACAACTATTTATATAAATAAAAATTTATACAAATTTTATAAAATCCAAGCGAATTTAAAATATCTATACTTTGAAGTTGAAAAAACTCTAAATTCATATTCACATCAAATTTTAAAATTCAATTTGAAATAATAAAATATTTATATAAAAATCCATTTGTTAAAACAATACATTATTATATTTTGAAAATAACAAATTTGATAACTTTAAATAATTTATAAAAGAAATTGTTTTCTTTATTAATAAATTATTTATTTTATTACACTATATTTAAAAAGGAAGTCAAAATAAACCTTATTGTTTATTTATTTAAGTTTAAACTCAAAATCAATTTAAACAAATTAAACTTTTATCTTAACAATTTAAAACCATATATTATTTAGTAAATAGCTTTATATTAAATATTTTTTTTTTCCAATTTTACCAAAGATATATATATATAGAAGACAAGATTTATTTATTTATTAAATTTAAAACAAGGTTTATCTATTTATAATATATACATATTCAATATACATTATAAATAGAAAATAATTTATTAGCTTTTAAAAGATAAAATCTATCAATTAAATATTTATTTGATTGGATTATTAAATTAATTCCAATCTTATTAACAAAGATTATCAAATCAATTTTATTTTTTTAATTCAGATTATTAAATTGATATTGCCTAAAATTCTGGGTCATCACATTCCTTCCCCCTTTAAAGAATTTCGTCCCCGAAATTTAAAACAAAGGTAATTTAATAATCTCATTAAAGATTTTAATTTTAAAACACAAGCATATATTATCATATGCTAACAACCATAGCAATCAATTCATCCAATCAAACAATCTAATTATCCAGACAAAATTCTGGATAGAGTTTCCTCGAGTTTCCCAAGTATATATACCGGAATTCTCGCTCTACAGAATTCAAACAATCAAAACTACGAAGCTACAGAGCTCCTACTCATCTAGATCTACAAAACTAGTCGGGATATCAGACTACAGACAAGTCTGACTCAACAACCAAACTTCCTGAACTGCTGGTTCCAAAACCAGAGATAGATCATACACGTACTCCCTCAGAGATACATGAAACACATTGAATCCTAGTTATCCACACTGGCAATTCAATCTTGAAAACCAAACAATTATCCTCACAAGAACACAGAAAGATCCAATACACCTCAGAGCTAGCTTCCCATACTTACCCAAAACTCATGGCTCCTTTGATCGGAGAAAACTTATCCAAAATCAAATCCTCGACTCCAGAATCCAAATTCCTCCGTCTCTTGTCCACAAAATTCTTCGGACTATCCTGGGCTGCTTACATCCTTCCTGATCAGCTCAACCCTTGCTGATGCCTCTAGAAACAAATAAAACCAATCAACCCAACACAATGATCTCCTCAAGATCAATCCAAAACCAAGAACAAACCCTACTCCTCAAACATCAGAAGACAACAAACTTCTCCTTATTCGGTAAAGACAATCAGAAACACTCCCAAACTGCTTCCGCTGACAACTCTGATTCGAAGCTACTGAAAATGCTGATGAAGAACATGAGCACAAACTGGACAACACATCCCAGAAATATGGTTCAACAGATCCATACAAGAAAACTCAGAAGTTCCACCAAATCCTGAGCTGCTACACCAACTCTATCTTTAGGAATCATTCTTCAACTAAACTGAATCACCGGTTCCACTCCTAGAATCCTAGTCGATAAGAAAACTCAATCTCCAGATACAGACAAACCTCTGTCTTCCCAAAAGACATCCATAAAAACTCTGATAACCCAAGAGAACACTCAACTATCGCAAGTCACTTTTGCGATCTATCCAACCTAATTCCAAAGAAAACTGTTCTCTCTTTACCAATCAGAACAGCTTACGCTGATCTTGCCAATCCATCAAAGAAATGGATCCACTCCGCTACTTCTGAACTCCTCCTCCAGAAAAACTATTCATCCATAAAACTTCCTGCTAGCACACAGAACACTTCGAGCTGCTTTGCTGATAAAGATTACCAAAAACTTCCTATTCCAAAGCTCATCAAGAAACTCGGACCTCAAAGCCAACCACAACACCCTGCTGAACCCAGCCAGAACACCGAAGGAGACACACTTTCTAAAACTTGTTCCAAAGAAACACCTTCGGACACATCCATAACACTACACCTCATCGCGCAGCTACTACTTCCTGAGGTATCAAGATACCACCACATGCTTCTGCCCAACCGACAGATCCAAACTCAACTCATCCAACTCTGCACTTCAAAGATGGACTCCGAACCTTAATAGGTTTCCTTCAGAGATCAATAAAATATTTACACCACTGCACAACTCACTCAAGACGGTATTAGGTCTACAGTCTTAACAGATACACTTCCAACCTCAACCTACAAACTCCAACTAATGGTAGTCGTGTTACACACCACTACCTCATCTACCTTTATAACTTATACTGGAAAACCCGAACAGGTAACCCAACAGATAGGTAGAAATATAAATATATATATATATATATATCAAAATTACAAATACGCTCTCTCAAGAAAGAAATCACTCCAAAGCCTAGGTATTCACTCAACCTAGCACTTTGATACCACTGTAACGACTCGCCATTCATCTCCACAGAATGACGCATCATTAATAAGAAAGAAACGGATAGAAAAGAGAAAGAAAGAGAAGAAAGGACTAAACAACATCAAAATCTCACAACGAAACGAATAAATTATATGAATAACATAAATATTACATAGTATCATATACAACATATATGAGAGATACACATCTAATACAATACATACTAGACAGTTATAAACACCTATCTAGTTATTACAACTCAACACAACTCAGAGGAAACACAGAGATATCAAACACAGCGGGATACTAAACATACCTACGACGCTGAAGCCTCCTGCTCCATTGCTCCTCCACAATTCGTCAAAGCTAACCTGAATCCCTTGGCTACTCGTAAAAATTTGAGTACCCAAGAGTTTATGAAAAAAACAGAAACAAACTCCGGGTCATACATGGGTCTGGTGTGAGTAACAGGTTAAGGTTGCTTAACTTTGAAAAACCTTTCAAAAGAAAAGGTATCACGTAAGACTTCCCACACATAAACATGGAAAAGTTTTTATCTTACGCTAACCAAAACATTTGATAGCAAATCCAGTGATATTATAATAGGTCTAGGGTTTTCAAGTAAATATGAAAGAGCCGAAATTGTTACATGATTAAATTCTAGCTACTAGCCACAAAAGTGGGTAATACAATCAAAACCATTGGCACTTATTGGATTTTGGGTTCCATACAATGGCAGGGCTACTGGTGTACCACCCGTCACAGTACGTGGCCTAGATCACCGTACCGAGGATTACTCCCAATCCCCCGCAACACAAGGCAAGAACCATTCCTTACTGAACAGTTCCGAACAAGACAACCCCGCAGTTGGTGCGCATATCCAACTGCCCACTAATCCGAATAAAAAGGGACCTCTAGACAGGGGAAAATCTCGTCCTACTTGGGCATGACCCACTTAGCCTTGCTGCACCTCCCATGTTTTAGCCATTCCCGGTTGATGAGGCTTGAGGCTACGATTACCTTTATAGAACACATCTATCTTAGAATGCTCATCGCCCACCTGACGATGTTCTGGAAGCATTCAATCCATACAAGTTCGTTCCGGGTACGAATGAAACCGAAGGCATTACCTCGTTACACTCATTTTGGAATCACCCTCAGAGTTAACGACAATAACCCTTGCACTCTAAATCTTCATCTCGAATCTGAATGTGCTACCCCGTTATACTTGTATTGGAATCACCCTCAGAGTTTTAACGACGAACCGTCCTTACACCTCGAGTCTTCACTCTTCACTTGAGATTCACGACCTATCGTTGATTTGGATCGATGTGGTTTTCGGATATCCAAATCTAGAAACCCGATCCCGGTCTCATCGAAATCCAAAGCGTATCTTTTAAGGCCAAGTTGTTTAGAGTTTAAAATAATTCAATACAATTATCTATATACACGTAGATAGATAATTCCCAAATCACAATAGATAATCAACATTATTATCACTACAGATAATCCATATTTCATTATCAAAAGATAATCCATATTATCATCACAATGCAACCAATGCATCCATATCACACAACATTACTTATCTCATTTCTGAGATTTCAAACCATTCAAGGCAAATCAATATCATCCATTCATAAGCAATGATCTATAATCACACCATCTATAATTAATTTAAAATGAATTAAATTAATTACTTCCATCTCTAATTAATTTAATGTGAATTAAATTAATCACTTACATCAATATAAATCTTGCTTACATAACCTTTAATTAATTACAATTCAATTAATTAATTATCCTCTAATTAATCACCTTAATTAATCACCCTTGATTAATTATTCTTTAATTACATTCAAGTAATTATCCTTTAATTAATTCCACAAATTAATTATCCTTAACCAAAAACACTAATTAACCTTTAAATGCTTAATTAATTGATTAAATATAATTAATTACATTAATCCTTAATTAATTACATTAATTAATTATCTTTAATTACTTATTATTGATTAATTAATCTTAATTAATCAATCCTTAATTACATCATTAATTATTAATTAATGATCCTTAACTAAATTTAAATTAATTACTTATTTAAATTAATTACATCAAGTAATTAATCTCGATTAAACCATAATTATTAATCACCTTTGATTAATCACATTCTGTAATTAACTACCCATAATTACTTATCAAATTAATTACTCCTTAATTATTATTTTTTAGTTAATCCCTTGATTAATTATAAAGTAATTTAATCCAAATTACTTTCATTCTTAAATCATTTTCATTAATTACATCCAGTAATTATCATTAATTACTCCACTAAGTAATTATACTTCATAAATTACATTAGGTAATTATTATCAAAGCATCCAGCGTTAACTTAATTAAACTTAATTAGTTAACTTAAACAAATTACATTTAACTACAATAAGTAATTAGTTCCTTAATTACTTCCATCAAGTAATTAATCTTAAAACAATTTTACAAATGATAACCATTAATTAATTAATTTAATTAATTATTAAAATTAATCATATTAATTAATTGTTAAATAATCCTTAGTTAATGACCTTCATTAACTATTAATCATTCTTTAATGTCTTTTCTTAATTTACTTCTCAATTAATCTATAATTATAAATTAATCTTAATTATCAATTTGTAAATTAAATAAATAAGTCATTCCTTAATTGTCTTATTCATTTAATCATTTTAATACCTTAATAATCTCTAAGATAATCCATTTCTTTATTAAGGACTTCATTAATATTAAAGTGTATTCAAAACATTACATTTTAAATTTAAATTCAAAATCAAATTCTAATTTGAATTTAAGTTTCAAAATGATTATTTATTTAAACATTAACCAAATTTAAACTCAATTTATAATCCTTTAAATAAATGTAAATAACATTTATTACTTACATGTGAAACTTATATAAGAAAAGCCTTTAAACTAATTTACTTAATTTTATTTAAAAATTAAGCTTTTAAATACATTACTATTTAACTTGCAAATTCAAGTTAACAAATCATTTAACTTCCATTTAAAAACATTTTATAAAAGAACTTTATCAAAAATCAAGTTAAATATTTTTTTGAAAACAAATTTACTTTTAAAAAGCTATTTTATCTAAACTTGTTTTAAAAATATTTAGAATTTAAAAACTTATTCAAATATCCAGATCTGAATTCAAGAAACTTGAATCCACTATTTATTTAAAACATTTGATTTTAAACTTTGATTTAAACTGTGACGACCCAACTTTTTCTCCATAAAAAGTCGTATCATCTTTAAGAAAGAAAGGGATAGAAAAGAGAAAAGGAAGAAGAGAAAGAAGAAACAACACTAGAATCTCAACAGCGGAAAGAATAAATTATATTAATAACATAAATATTTACATAATATACAACACCAATCAGAGTTACACAACATATACATCACATACTAGACAGTTATAAACACCTGCCTAGTATTTACAACTTAATACAACTCAACAAAAGATACCAACACAGAGAACACAGAGCGGAAACTATATATCTACAACGCAGAAGCCTCCTACTCACTTTCTTCTTCAATATTCGTCAAAGATAACTTGAATTCCCTTAGCTACTCGTAAAAATTTGAGTACCCAAGAGTTTAAGAAAACAAAAGATAAACTCTGGATCAGACATGGGTCTGGTGTGAGTAACAGGTTAAGGTTGCTTGATTTTAAAAACCCTTTGGAAAGAAAGGCATCACGTAAGACTTCCACACATAAACATGAAAAAGTTTTTACCTTACGATAATCAAAACATTTGATTGGAAATCCAGTGATATTATAATAGGTCTAGTGTTTTCAAGTAAATAAGAAATAGCCGAAATTGTTACATGATTAAATTCCAGCTACTAGCCACAAAAGTGGGTAATACAATCAAACCGTTAGCACTTATTGGATTTTGGATTCCATACAATGGCAGGGCTACTGGGGTACCTCTCGTCACAGTACATGGCATAGATCACCGTACCGAGGATCACTCCCAATCCCCTGCAATACAAGGCCGGAACCATTCCTTACTGAACAGTCCCGAATAAGACAACCCCGGCAGTTGTTGCAATCAACCGCCCCACACAGCCGAATATAAATGGACCTCTAGACAGGAGAAAATCTCGTCCTACTTGGGCATGACCCACTTAAACTTGCTGCACGTCCCTTGTTTTAGCCATTCCCGGTTGATGAGGCTTGACGCTACGATTACCTTTAGAGAACACATCTCTTAGAATGCTCATCGTCCACCTAACGATGTTCTGAAAGCATTAAATCCATACAAGTTTGTTCCGGGTTCGAACGAAACCGAAGGCATTATCTCGTTACACTCATTTTGGAATCACCCTCAGAGTTAACGACGATAACCCTTGCACTATGAATCTTCACATTCACTTGAGATTCACGACCTATCGTTAATTTGGATCGATGTGGTTTTCGGATATCCAAATATGGAAACCCGATCCCGGTCTCATCGAAATCAAAATCGCCATCTTTTAGGTCCGAGTTGCTTTAATGTTTAAAACAGTTCAATTCAATATTATCATATACATACAGATAGATAATACACAACATCATAATAGGTAATCAACATTATCATCACAACAGATAATCCATATTATCAACCCAAACAGATAATTCATATTATCAACTCAAATGAAACCATAACATCCAAATCACACAACATCACTTATCTCATATCTGACATCTCAACTATTCAAGGTAATCGGTGTTAATCAACATTCACAAGCAATGACTTATTAATCACAAATTTATAATAAATTTAAAATGAATTAAATTAATTACTTCTTCCCTAATTAATTCAAAATAAATTAAATTAGTTACTTCATCCATATAAATCTTGCTTACATAACCATTAATTAATTACAATCAATCGATTAATTACCCTCAACAAATTATCCTAATTAATCATCCTTGTTTAATTATCCATTAATTACATTCAAGTAATTAGCCTTTAATTAATTTCACAAATTAATTATTCTAAACCAAATTCAGTAATTAACCTGTAATTACTTCATTAATTAATTAATTATAATAAATTACACTAATCCTTAATTAATTACATTAATTAATTCCTTCATTGATTAATTGTTCTTAATACATCCATCCTTAATTACACAATCAATTATGTAAATTAATGATCCCTAATTATTTATTTATAATTATCCTATTAAATTAAGTAATTAATTATCCATTATCCATATTGATTAATCACTCTTGATTAATCACATTAAGTAATTAATTATACTAAATTAATTACATCTCTTTATTATCTTTAAATAACTCAATTAACAAATCCTAGATTAATTACACTAAGTAATTAATTATTAATTACTTCCTTTAAGTAATTATTCTGCATACTAATTACATATCAATTACACAAAGTAATTAATTTCCACAACTCCTTCATTACATAATTATTCTTCAATTTAATTACATCAAGTAATTTATCTTCTTAATTAGTCCACTAAGTAATTATTCATTATTTATTACATTGGGTAATTACTTCTCAAATTAACAAGTGATTATTTTAAATTAATTAAACTTAATTAATTAACTTAACTAATACAAAATAAACTTAATTGAATTGCAGATTCCAAACTTAGATTTTAACACTTGTTTAAAATCTTCTATTTTCAGATTTTGAAATATGTTATAAACTACTTTAATATTCAACTTATTTACAACATTAGAATTTATAACCTTTATTTTCTTTTCAAAACTTAAGATTCAAATTCAAATTTGAATTTAGATTTACAATTCAGATTTTAAACTTAAATTTAAAAAAAAATCTTGTTTTAAATCCCATTTCAGATTTTCTAAAACACTTTATAAAATACTGTACAAACTTTTAGTTGTTAAACATTCCACTTTTTATAAAATTTATTTATTTTGAAAACAGGAATTCAAATTCATTTTTGAATTCATAATTTAAACTTATTTCAACCTTTGTTTTAAATCTTACTTTGCTTCCTTATATTTAAATTTAGTTTAAATTAAAAAAAAAACTGTAAACTGTCAGGTTTCCTGAAACAAAACCTGCAACTATAACATAATCGAGCCCATACCCTTTTTACTTCGAGTCTTACTCCTCTCTACTTCGGGTAAACTCTCAAATGACTCGAGTATTACACGAGTAAACTTTGCATCCCTCCAAACTAACAAAACACCCAAGAATTCCAGATCATAAACTAAGAGCACCGTGCACGTGCACGATGACGCCGACCTCCTCCACTCAATACCAGAACTTCGAACACGTCCAAGATCACCCAAGCACCCTACCCCGACCACCTGAACTACACCATCCACCTGAAATAAAAAACCGGCCTCGGCCAAAAACCTGGAAACTCGGTGCTCCACCAAAAATCAAACCTGTCAACGGCGAAACCTAACTCCTCTGACCACCGTAGAAGTTGAAACTCCGGCCACTTCCTCGTCATGGACCCAGCTACCATCCCTCAAAGCCCCTTAACACTTGAACAACCATTGAGACAGAAATGATCGAATTTCTAACTTGTTCACAAACTAGGGTTACAGAACTAAATCCCTCACCGCTACTAACCAAAAGATTTATCCATCAATTTGATAATTTTGCTGAAGTGCCTGATCACTCTACTTCATATGGAAGAAACATCAAACCTCCAGAATTTCAAGATCATCAAAATTTCCTAAATTCCTCTTTTTAGTTCATCACAAAACTATTTCCCAAATCCCAAAATAAAAATTGTGTTTTCTGATTTGAAAATCATGTTTTCTTTTAAGGTTTTAGATCACAATATTAATTTAATGAATTAAAGAATTTAAGTTTTAAACGAAACTCACGTTTTCAGACAATTTTGGTTTCCAGAGAAGTTTGAACTTATTTTAACTTATTTAAATTTTTAACTTAGATTTATGTTCAATAGACAATTTCTTTTGTAACTCAATTCACAATAATGATTAGATCAGGAGACTACAAAAATTTGAGTTCAAAAACTTAAGTCAGGAACAAACAGCAACAATGATACTTGACAGTATAAACATACTTATAAAAATTCATAGAAATTGCCAGAAAGTTCATATACACACAAACAAATTTGTCACAGTAATACCATGCATCCAGATTTGTTTTAAGGTTTAGAAAGAGGATGATATTCACAAGCAATCTTTTTCCAGAGACAAATCAAGCAACCAATATTTACTTAATTCATTTTAAACAAAACGTTACTCACCTGATACTCAAAAGAACGGAGCACCATTGAAAGCTTGAATTTTTTAAAATTGAATTGCTCCTTTGTTCTTGATTTATGAAATGCTGTTTCCACTGAAATACCTATGCTCCTTGACCAAAATTACATGCATGCAGGCTTTAGATTTACTTAAATTCCAGGTTGAAGATGCTGATGATTTTAGAACTATAGTTTGTATGCTGTTGATTATTTTCCAGAGATGAAATGAAGGTTGATCTACTGGTTTTTTTTGAAAATGCAACCATTTGGATTTTGCAGAAATTGGATTGCAGGTTTGAAAATCTTGTTACAGGTTTGCAAAGAAATGCAGATTTTTGTTTGCAATTATAATTTTGAGGAGTGAAATTTTAGATTTGCTTTTGACGAAATTTTGAGTTTCAGATCTTTTCTTCTTTGATTCACTTAGCTTTGGTTTTGAAAATAGAATGAACGAAAAATGAAAATGTTTAAGGGCTGAAATTTGATTTAATCAAAACAAAGAAAAAAAAGTAAAATATAATGACACCTGTCATATGGTTAAATTTGTTAGCTAACACGTGTTGATTTATTACTTAAGTAATTAACACATGTCCGTAAATTTAATTAGTTATTTTAAATGTTAATAAAGGATTTTACTTTACTTATTTTATACTTACACAAATATGTATGTGAATTTGCTTATCTTAAAGAAAATGTAAATAAAACAAATTACAAATTAAAACTTATTCAAATGTTTTAAGAATCTATAAATTTGAATTTCAAAATAAAATTCCAAATTCAAATTAGACTTTTGAAATCAAAACTAAATCAATTTATTCAATTTAAAATGAAAATTTCATTTTCTTATTTTATTTCTTTATATATTTATGGAAAAATAATACATTATAAAATTGGCTTGAAAATAACAAATTTAACAAATTTGAAATGATTTTTAAAAGAGATTGTAAATTACTTTTATTATTAAATAAATAAAAACCATATGCTATTTTGTATTTTAAACTTATATACAAAATTTCCAAATCATATTTATTAAATAATATTTAAAAAGAAATAAAACAAAAATTTTATTTAAATTTAAAAATTAAGCTAAGATAAATTTTAAACAATTTAACATTTGTTTTAAGTATTTACAAATCATGTAGTTATTGGTTTAAATAACGTTGAAAAACTTAAAATTAATTTAAAACATAATTCCCAATTACTAAATATATTATTAGAATTTGAAAACAAAATTTTATTTATTTATTAAATTCCCAATTTAAAATTATCTATAATATATATACAAATATATATATATACACACACATTAAATAGAAACATTTATTTAGCTTTTTAAAGATAAAATCACTAATTAAATATTTATTTAATCAGATTATTAAACCAATTCATATTTTATTGATCAATATTATCAAATCAATTTAATTTTATATAAAGAATTAAATTGATATTGCCAAAAATTCCAGAATATCACATTCCTTCCCCCTTAAAAGAATTTCGTCCACGAAATTTTAAAACACAGGTAATTTAATAGCCTATTTAAAAATATTTTAATTTTAAAATACAGGCATATATCAAACATATGCTAACAATCATAGAAATCAATTCACCCAATCAAACAAAATAACTATCCAGACAAAATTCTGGATAGAGTTTCCTCGAGTTTCCCAAGCAAACACCGGGATACTCGCTCTATAAAACCCAAACAATCAACACTACTAAGCTACAGAGCTCCTACTTATCTGGATCTACAACTGAACAAGATAGCAGACTATAGACAAGTCTGACTCAAAAACCAAATCTTCCAAAACAGCTGATTCCACAACCAGATATAGATCATACACGTACTCCCTAAGAGATACATGAAACACATCGAATTCCAATTGTCCAAACTGGCAATTCAATCCAGAAAACCAAACACTTATCCATAACAGAACACAGAAGAAATCCAAAACATCTCGGAGCTAGCTTAACCAATCTTACCAATATTTATAGCTCCTAAAACTAAGAAACTTATCCAAAATCAGATCTCCGATTCAGAACCACAAAACTCTTCGGATGATTCCGGGCTGCCTACTTCCTACCTGATCAGCTCAATCCTTGCTGATGTCTCAAGAAACAAACTGGACCTAACCCAATCCACCAGAATGATCCTCCACGATCAACCAAGATCAAGAACAAATTCCACTCACAACCATCAGAAGAAAACAAACTTCTCCTATCCAGAAAAGAAAAGCAGATGCACTCCCAAACTTCTTCTGCTACAAAACTCTAATCTGGAGTAGAAAAGAATGCCGATGAAGAACACAAGCACATCTGGACAACATAACCAAGAGGATCTCTGATAACCAAGAGAAAACTCAGAAGTTCCTCCAATCCTGAGCTGCTTCAACAAACTCGATCTCAAGGAACAAACCTTCAACTAGTTGAACCACCAGTACCACTCTTGGAATCCTGCTCGATAAGAAAACTAAATCTCTAGATGCGGACAATATCTGACTTCCCTGAAAACATGCAGAAAATCTCTAACAATCCAAGAGAATACTCAATCATCCAAGTCACTTTTGCGATCAATCCAAACTAAAATCCAAAGAAAACTGTTTTCTCTTTACCAATCAGAATAGCATATGCTGGTCTTGCTAATCCATCGAAGAAATGGATTCACTCAGCTGCTTCTGAACTCCACCTCCAGAAAACTGCTAAGCCAGAAAACTCTACCGACACACAGATCACTCCGAGCTGCACTGCTGACACCAATGCCAAAGAATTCCCAATCCAAAGCTGTTCGAGAAACTCGGACTCTAAACCAAACAGAAACACCCTGCTGAACTCAGCCACAACACCAAAGCAGACCTACTTCCTTAAAATTATTCCAAAGAAATATCTTCGGAAACATCCATAGTCACTGCATCTCATCACGCAGCTACTACTTCCTGAGGTATCAAGATGCCATCACTCGCTTCTGCTCAGCCAACAGATCCAAAACTCTACTAATCCAACTTCAAAGATGAACTCCGAACCTTAACAGGTTACCTTCAGAGATCAATGAAGTCCTTACACCACTGCAAAGATCAGTCAAGACGGTATTAAGTCTACAGTCTCGAAAGATACACTTCCAACCTCAAACATTCAAAATCCAACCAATGGTAGTCGTGTTACACACACCACTACCCCAATCTACCTTTATATCTCATATTGGAAAACCCGAACAGGTAACCCAATAGATAGGTAGAAAGAAATAAATATATATAAATATATTAAAAATTACAAATACGCACTCTCCAGATAGACACCACTCCAGAGCCTAGGTATTCACTCAACCTAACGTTCTGATACCAACTACGACGACCCAACTTTTTCTCCACAAAAAGTCGTATCATCTTTAAGAAAGAAAGGGATAGAAAAGAGAAAAGAAAGAAGAGAAAGAAGAAACAACACTAGAATCTCAACAGTGGAACGAATAAATTATATTAATAACATAAATATTTACATAATATACAACACCAATCAGAGTTATACAACATATACATCACATACTAGACAGTTATAGACACCTACCTAGTATTTACAACTTAATACAACTCAACAAAAGATACCAACATAGAGAACACACAGCGGAAACTATATATCTACAACGCAGAAGCCTCATGCTCGCTTGCTCCTTCAATATTCGTCAAAGCTAGTGGAATTCCCTTGCTTACTCGTAAAAATTTGAGTACCCAAGAGTTTAAGAAAATAGAAGATAAACTCTGGTCAGACATGGGTCTGGTGTGAGTAACAGGTTAAGATTGCTTAATTTTAAAACCCTTTGGAAAGAAAGGTATCACGTAAGACTTCCCACAAATAAACATGGAAAAGTTTTTACCTTAAACATTTGATAGGAAATCCAGTGATATTATAATAGGTCTAGGGTTTTCAAGTAAATAAGATATAGCCGAAATTGTTACATGATTAAATTCCAGCTACTAGCCACAGAAGTGGGCAATATAATCAAAATCGTTGGCACTTATTGGATTTTGGATTCCGTACAATGGTAGAGCTACTAAGGCACCGTCCGTCACAGTACGTGGCCTAAATCACCGTACCGAGGATCACTCCCAATCCCCTGCAACACAAGGCCGAAACCATTTCTTACTGAAGAGTCCCGAACAAGACAACCCGACAGTTGTTGCAATCAACCGCCCCACACAGCTGAATATAAAAGGACCTCTAGACATGGGAAAATCTCGTCCTACTTGGGCATGACCCACTTAACCTTGATGCCCCTCCCCTGTTTTAGCCATTCCCGATTGATGAGGCTTGTGCTACGACTACCTTTAGAGAACACATCTCTTAGAATGCTCATCGTCCACCTGACGATGTTCTGCAAGCATTCAATCCATACAAGTTCGTTCCGGGTTCGAACGAAACCGAAGGCATTATCTTGTTACACTCATTTTGGAATCACCCTCAGAGTTAACGACGATAACCCTTGCACTCTGAATCTTCACATTCACTTGAGATTCATGACCTATCGTTAATTTGGATGATATGGTTTTCGGATATCCAAATATGGAAACCCGACCTCGTTCTCATCGAAATCCAAATGTCATCTTTTAGGTCCAAGTTGTTTTATTGTTTAAAACAATTCAATTCAATATTATCTATATACACACAGATAGATAATACACAACATCATAATAGGTAATCAACATTATCATCACAACAGATAATCCATATTATCATCCCAAACAGATAATTCATATTATCAACTCAAATGCAACCATTGTTTGCACCAAAATTGGTCACAAACCCCGATGAATGTGAAAGCACCAGTGTTGGAATATAAATCAGCAATATCCAAACACAAATCGCAGATCTTAGTAGCAAAATAGTAAATGTAAACAAGAACACACGATTTTATAGTGGTTCGGCTATCTCCGGCCTACGTCCACTTCAAAGGTTTTTCCTTTTATTGATGTTCTTCGCTGATTACAATCGATTACAGCGGATTACAATGAATTGTAGTTCGGAAATTCAGGTACAACGGTGGTTCTGATAGTTAAACTTGAATCCGGCAGAGTCTTGGCGTTTAATGGCGGAAAGATCCCTTTTCTGAATGACCTGGAGGTCTATTTATAGGCGTAGGCTGCTGCTATCTCGCTGAAAACTTGGGAGACCTCTTCTGGCACGTGAGGGGACCCACACGTACGGTCTCGGAAAGTTTGGGCCCACTTTGGCATCGGTTCGAACTCCATTCGAACCGATCAAGAATTCATCCAATCGAGGTGAAATTTGGCGTGGACATTCTTCATCATGTATGCAAGCATCTGTGAAAATTTCATGGCATTTGGATCAGTAGGTTAGGAGATATGCGGGGTTCGAAATTGACTTCACGGTGAGGCTGTTGCGTTCGAACCCCTGTTGCTTGAAACGATGATTTCGAAACCAGTGTGGCACGCGACTTCGTGGTGACGTGGAGCGCAAGCTTCGAATCGATCCGGACTTCTCTCCGTGTTGACCGCTTCGACTCCATATATCTCGGCGCATTCGAACCGATGGAAGACACGTCATCGTGATTGGTTGACCCAGTGGGTTCGAATGAAGCTACTCAGGATGGGTTCGAAGTGTGGCTCTGTGATGGGTTCGAAGCTAGGTTTTGTGATGGGTTCGAAGTGGAGTCAAGGCTAACTAGATGGACTCGAACCCGATGGGTTCGAGATTGGTATGGCAGTGCTATCGGTTCGAACGCAGGTGGGTTCGAAATAGATGGTTTCGAACCGATGGCTACGAACTCCATCGATTCGAACTGGGGCAAATGCTTATGGATTCGAGGCGCAGACTTATTTCGTGGGTTCGAACCAGATGGGTTCGAACATAAGTAGGGTGATGGTTTCGAATATGATGGGTTCGAACACTATGGGTTCGAACCGAGCAATGTCAATTCCTCTTATCTTGATTCCATCATAACTTGAGCATACGACCTCGGATTGTCTTGAAATTTGGAATGCAGATTCCTATGATCTTTCTTGTCGTGTCCTATCAATTGTGGCCCGTTCCGGACTCGGACAAAATTCATCGATATCCATGGTTATCCTGCAATGCATGGTTGATATTCATGAATAGTAATCATTGATTTTTAGTAAATTTTGGATATCTCAACTTTGCCAAAAGTTGGGATAACATTTTGCCCCCCAAAACATGCCTTTTTGTAAAAGGTATGTTTTGAATGGACTTATATCAAGTGTGATAAATTCATGTTTCATTCATAGCTGTGGCATTATTAATCAAGTTTGTGGCTGTTCGAAGCCAAATCAATGTTCGTTCTTCCCGTAGGAGTTGAGAATGAAGTTTCATGGTCTCTCCGGATCACTACTGGCTGCTCTGAACCCTTACTAAGTCCATTCTAGACTTAGTGATTGAATAGAAAGATCCTATTGCTCTCTGGCGTTGCCTTCTATCCCTTGCACTCCGGTCCCGGTTAGGACATATAGCGATATCATGGTCGTTCGGGACCGATCATAGCCTCTCCGGGCTCTTGCTGGATCCCATCCTGTCACTCTCCGGTGAAGGGGAAACAGCGTTTAAGTGAGTTGATCCTGTCGCTCTCCGGCGAAGCAACCCACTTCTTGCACTCCGGTTCAAAGCAGTTGAACATTAAGCGATGTCATGACCTGAATCATCGGCCGATCATAGTCTCTCCGGACTCTTGTCGGATCCCATCCTGTCACTCTCTGGTGAAGGGGAAACGACGATAAGTGAGTCGATCCTGTCGCTCTCCGGCGAAGCAACTCACTTCTTGCCTTCTGGATTCACCTCTCCCGGTGAAGGCGATCTTTCTTGTATAAGTGAGTCGATCCCGTCGCTCTCCGGCGAAGCAACCCACTTCTTGCCTTCGGACCCCGTCTCTCCGGATGGGGTTATAAAGCGATCATGCTTATACTGGTGTTCAATGTTCATCCTTTGACTCTCCGGTCAAAAGGTTTATTGCAAGAAGTTCAAATTTATTTATTAAAATTCAAGTTCTAGATGTTCAATCTCAAACATCAGAAAAAACTAAGGATTGCCTCTCCGGGCGTAGCGGTTCATCTCCATCTCAGAGCATGCCTAGGGATCTCTCCGGTTCCCGTACATGTGTAAGTGGAGTAACCGTTTTATTCTGAAAATAAATCTAAATAAAATTATTCGACCGAAGTCCAGATCGTGGACTTGGCCCTTGCCATCTTTGATCAGTTGATGACGAGTCGTGATCCCGATCCAGGATCGTTCCTGCAAGGTGGAGGCGGTAGTTGTTCATGCCTTGTCGCTGTTGTCCGTTCTCTGACATACTGCGGTAATCTACCACCCCTAGCGTGTTCTTCCACCTCATCCTTCAAGTGACGGCATTCATCTGTGGTGTGCCCATCCAGCTCATGGAATAGGCAATATTTTCCAGTCCTGCGCTCCCGCTCGGTGGGATCCCTTATAGGTGGCTTTCGATAGGGGATTTGCCCCCGAGTTTCAGTGTAGATTCTTTCTAGGCTTGTATTCAGATCTGTGTACTGCCTGAATCTTGGTTCTCGGAATTTCTTCCGTTTATCAGGACCATCATGTCTGTCATCCTGTTTCCTTTTTCCCTTGTCCGCTCCGGACTGCTCTCCAGAGGTTCCTATGCTTTTCGTGGCATTTATTTCACGACTCTCGACTCGTGATTCTTCTAATCGAATGAATTTTTCAGCTTTATGGAAGAATTCTCCAAGATCTTGCGGTGGATCTTTAGTTAGAGAGTCCTTAAATTTGGTGCCTTCCGCGACTCCTGCCACCGCCGCCATCAAAATCATTGATGGATCCGGGCGATCCACAGAAGTCACTGTCACGTTGAATCTGAGTAGAAAATCTTTTATGGACTCTCCGGTCCTCTGCTTGATTGTTGCTAAAGTCATCACACTCTTGGGTCGCGTCACGTGGACCCTGAACTGTCTCATGAAGCAATCAACGAGCTCGCTCCATGTTCCAATTGATCCAGTCTCTAGTTGTCTGAACCATAGTGAAGCTAAATCTGTCAAATATAGAGGGAAGCATCGTGCCATCACTTCCTCGGATGCCCCCAGCACCTCCATGTGCCTGATATACCTTGTGATGTGCATGGTCGGGTCTGACCTTCCGTCATAGGGATCTAGCGCTGGTAATTTGAACTTTGGAGGGTTCCTTGCGTTTCGGATGTTTGGAGTGAATGGACTCCGACTAACTTCTTCTAGCCCTCCGCTAGGCAATCCTCCTCTCATGATTCGTCGCATTAGGCCTATCATTCTCTCATCTCCGTCTAGGGGTTGCCCCCTTGTCAAGTTTCTGTCCTGCCCCCCGAGCCTTGAAGGGAATTCCGGTACGTACTCTTCTGGTGGCTCGTTGGCGTATGCATTGGCTCCTGTCTGTTGGGCTCCGTCTGTTGGTCTTCCAGTATCGGACCCTGAGGGTCTGCCCCCAAGGCCTTGTTGACCACCTTCAATCCCTGTATTCTGGCCTTGCGCCTGTCCTTCATTTGCATCTGCAACCCTGATTCCTTGTCCCGTACTCGTAGCTGTTGTAGTTGGTCCAAGGTTTTGCATATTTGCTGTCCTCATCTGCTCGAGGAAATTCTGCAGCATCTCCTGTTGACTTTTCATTATGCTCTCGCGTAGTGAATTAGCCATTGCTTCCATCTCGTCTCTGGTAATGTAGACGGAAGCCGGTCCTTCTCTCGATCCAGAGGATGCTTCTTGGCTTCCTCCTTGTTGGCTCCTATCAACTCTTTGTCTTGTTTGTCGAGTCATTGTCACTGAATTGGAGTTTCTTCAAACTTTTGAATCCGAGTTCTGAATCTGATGTAGCGGGTGCTAGTTCTTCTCAGTGAAAGCACCAAAGTGTTTGCACCAAAATTGGTCACAAACCCCGATGAATGTGAAAGCACCAGTGTTGGAATATAAATCAGCAATATCCAAACACAAATCGCAGATCTTAGTAGCAAAATAGTAAATGTAAACAAGAACACACGATTTTATAGTGGTTCGGCTATCTCCGGCCTACGTCCACTTCAAAGGTTTTTCCTTTTATTGATGTTCTTCGCTGATTACAATCGATTACAGCGGATTACAATGAATTGTAGTTCGGAAATTCAGGTACAACGGTGGTTCTGATAGTTAAACTTGAATCCGGCAGAGTCTTGGCGTTTAATGGCGGAAAGATCCCTTTTCTGAATGACCTGGAGGTCTATTTATAGGCGTAGGCTGCTGCTATCTCGCTGAAAACTTGGGAGACCTCTTCTGGCACGTGAGGGGACCCACACGTACGGTCTCGGAAAGTTTGGGCCCACTTTGGCATCGGTTCGAACTCCATTCGAACCGATCAAGAATTCATCCAATCGAGGTGAAATTTGGCGTGGACATTCTTCATCATGTATGCAAGCATCTGTGAAAATTTCATGGCATTTGGATCAGTAGGTTAGGAGATATGCAGGGTTCGAAATTGACTTCACGGTGAGGCTGTTGCGTTCGAACCCCTGTTGCTTGAAACGATGATTTCGAAACCAGTGTGGCACGCGACTTCGTGGTGACGTGGAGCGCAAGCTTCGAATCGATCCGGACTTCTCTCCGTGTTGACCGCTTCGACTCCATATATCTCGGCGCATTCGAACCGATGGAAGACACGTCATCGTGATTGGTTGACCCAGTGGGTTCGAATGAAGCTACTCAGGATGGGTTCGAAGTGTGGCTCTGTGATGGGTTCGAAGCTAGGTTTTGTGATGGGTTCGAAGTGGAGTCAAGGCTAACTAGATGGACTCGAACCTGATGGGTTCGAGATTGGTATGGCAGTGCTATCGGTTCGAACGCAGGTGGGTTCGAAATAGATGGTTTCGAACCGATGGCTACGAACTCCATCGATTCGAACTGGGGCAAATGCTTATGGATTCGAGGCGCAGACTTATTTCGTGGGTTCGAACCAGATGGGTTCGAACATAAGTAGGGTGATGGTTTCGAATATGATGGGTTCGAACACTATGGGTTCGAACCGAGCAATGTCAATTCCTCTTATCTTGATTCCATCATAACTTGAGCATACGACCTCGGATTGTCTTGAAATTTGGAATGCAGATTCCTATGATCTTTCTTGTCGTGTCCTATCAATTGTGGCCCGTTCCGGACTCGGACAAAATTCATCGATATCCATGGTTATCCTGCAATGCATGGTTGATATTCATGAATAGTAATCATTGATTTTTAGTAAATTTTGGATATCTCAACTTTGCCAAAAGTTGGGATAACAACCACAGCATCCAAATCACACAACATCACTTATCTCATATTTGAGATCTAAACTATTCAGGGTAATCAGTATTAATCAACATTCACAAGCGATGACTTATTAATCACCAATCTATAATTAATTTAAAATAACTAAAATTAATTACTTCTTCCCTAACTAATTTAAAATAAATTAAATTAATTACTTCATCCATATAAATCTTGCTTACATAACCATTAATTAATTACAATCAATCAATTAATTACCCTCAACAAATTATCCTAATTAATCATCCTTGATTAATTATCCATTAATTACATTCAAGTAATTAGCCTTTAATTAATTTCACAAATTAATTGTTCTAAACCAAATTCAGTAATTGACCTGTAATTACTTCATTAATTAATTAATTATAATTAATTACATTAATCCTTAATTAATTACATTAATTAATTCCTTCATTGATTAATTGTTCTTAATTAATCCATCCTTAATTACATCATTAATTATATAAATTAATGATCCCTAATTATTTATTTATAATTATCCTATTAAATTAAGTAATTAATTATCCATATTGATTAATCACTCTTGATTAATCACATTAAGTAATTAATTATACTAAATTAATTACATCTCTTTATTATCTTTAAATAACTCAATTAACAAATCCTAACTTAATTACACTAAGTAATTAATTATTAATTACTTCCTTTAAGTAATTATTCTGCATACTAATTACATATCAATTACACAAAGTAATTAATTTCCACAACTCCTTCATTACCCAATTATTCTTCAATTTAATTACATCAAGTAATTTATCTACTTAATTACTCCACTAAGTAATTATTCATTATTTATTACATTGGGTAATTACTTCTCAAATTAACCAGTGATTATTTTAAATTAATTAAACTTAATTAATTAACTTAACTAATACAAAATAAACTTAATTAATTACACTTAAACAATTCAAATGATTATCTTTAAATTAATTAATTCAATTAATCATTAAAATTAATCACATTAATTAATTATTAAATAATCATAAGTTAATGACCTTCATTTACCAATAACAAATCTTTAATTACTTCTCTAAAAAGTAATTAACCGAGATTAATCAGTATTAATTACAATTTATTTATCTATAAAACTCATTAATTAATCTCTAACTATTAAATTAATCAAGTGATAATCTAAAACTTAAATAATAATTATTTACTTGATTTATAAATTCAAATCATTAATTAAAATCAAATCTTATCTAATTAATGATTTCTTAATTACAATTTAATCAATCTTAATTAACTTACTTAATCCTTTAATTAATTAAATAAAACCCTTAATTATTTAATTAATTAACCCAAATTATTAAATAATTAAATTAATTAATTACAAAACTTAATTTCCCTAATCATTTAATGAATTATAAATTATCAAGTTCTAATTAATTTTATGATAAACATTAATCTTATCAATGATTAAATTATCATTAACAAAGTATTTTAAAAACAACTTGTTTTTAAATTTTCCTTTAAATTGCATTTTAAATTAAGATTTAAAATGAAACAATTCCTAAATTTAACAAAACTCTTAAAACAATGCAAAACCTTTTTAATTATATGTTAAAGAATCTATTTGTTTTATAAGGAAATTTAAAAGAATTTTAAACCCAAATTCTAATTTAAACTTAAACCATACTTTGAAACATTCAAACTTGTTTTTAAAACATTTAAGTTCAAAAGCTTATTTTATTACAAACTAGTATTCAAATTCATTTTTGAATTGCAGATTCCAAACTTAGATTTTAACACTTGTTTAAAATCTTCTATTTTCAGATATTGAAATATGTTATAAACTACATTAATATTCAACTCATTTACAACATTAGAATTTATAACCTTTATTTTCTTCTCAAAACTTAAGATTCAAATTCAAATTTGAATTCAGATTTACAATTCAGATTTTAAACTTAAATTAAAAAAAAATCTTGTTTTAAATCCCATTTCAGATTTTCTAAAACACTTTATAAAATACTGTACAAACTTTTAGTTGTTAAACATTCCACTTTTTATAAAATTTATTTATTCTGAAAGCTGGAATTCAAATTCATTTTTGAATTCATAATTTAAACTTATTTCAACCTTTGTTTTAAATCTTACTTTGCTTCCTTATATTTAAATTTAGTTTAAATTAAAAAAAAAACTATAAACTGTCAGGTTTCCTGAAACAAAACCTGCAACTATAACATACTCGAGCCCATACCCTTTTTACTTCGAGTCTTACTCCTCTCTACTTCGGGTAAACTCTCAAATGACTCGAGTATTACACGAGTACACTTTGCATCCCTCCAAACTAACAAAACACCCAAGAATTCCAGATCATCAGAAACTAAGAGCACCATGCACGTGAACGGTGCCCCCGACCTCCTCCATTCAATACCAGAACTTCGAACACGTCCAAGATCACCCAAGCACCCTATCCCGACCACCTGAACTACACCATACACCTGAAATCAAAAACCAGTCTCCACCAAAAACCTGGAAACTTAGTGCTCCACCAAAACTCAAACCTATCAACGGCGAAACCTAACTCCTCCAACCACCGTAGAAGTTGAAACTCCGGCCACTTCCTCGTCATGGACCCAGCTACCATCCCCCAAAGCCGCTTAACACTCGAACAACCATTGACACAGAAATGATAGAATTTCTAACTTGTTCACAAACTAGGGTTACAGAACTAAGTCCCCCACCGCTGTTAACCCAAAGATTTATCCATCAATTTGATAATTTTGCTGAAGTGCCTGACCACTCTACTTCATCTAGAAGAAACTTTAAACCTCCAGAATTTCAAGAACATCAAAATTTCCCAAATTCCACTTTTTAGTTCATCACAGAACTATTCCCCAAATCCTAAATTAAAAATTGTGTTTTCTGATTTAAAAATCATGTTTTCTTTTAAGGTTTCAGATCACATTCTTAGTTTAATGAATTAAAGAATTTAAGTTTTAAATAAAACTCATGTTTCCAGACAATTTTGGTCTCTAGAGAAGTTTGAACTTATTTTAACTAATTTAAATTTTTAATCTTAGATTTATGTTCAACAGACAATTTTTTTTGTAGCTCAATTCACAATAATGATTAGATCAAGAGACTACAAAAATTTGACTTTAAAAACTTAAGTCAGGAACAAACAGCAACAATGATACTTGACAGTATAAACATACTTATAAAAATTTAGAGAAATTGCCAGAAAGTTCATACACACAAAAAAAAATTGTCTCAGTAATACCATGCATCCAGATTTGTTTTAAGGTTTAGAAAGAGGATGATATTCACAAGCAATCTTTTTCCAGAGACAAATCAGGCAACCAATATTTACTTAATTCATTTTAAACAAAATGTTAATCACCTGATACTAAGAAGAACAGAGCACCATTGAAAGCTTGAATTTGTAAAAATTGAATTGCTCCTTTGTTCTTGATTTATGAAATGCTGTTGCCACAGTAATACCTATGCTCCTTGACCAAAATTACATGCATGCAGGCTTTAGATTTACTTAAATTCCAGGTTGAAGATCCTGATGATTTTAGAACTATAGTTTGTATGCTGTTGATTATTTTCCAGAGATGAAATGCAAGTTGATCTACAAGTTTTTTTTTGAAAACGCAACCATTTGGTTTTTGCAGAAATTGGATTGCAGGTTTGAAAATCTTGTTACAGGTTTGCAAAGAAATGTAGATTTTTGTTTGCAATTATAATTTTGAGGAGTGAAATTTTAGATTTGCTTTTGGCGGAATTTTGAGTTTCAGATCTTTTCTTCTTTGATTCACTTAGCTTTGGTTTTGAAAATAGAATGAAGGGAAAATAAAAATGTTTTAGGGCTGAAATTTGATTTAATCAAAATAAAGAAAAAAAGTAAATATAATGACATTTGTCATATGGTTAAATTTGTTAGCTAACACATGTTGATTTATTACTTAAGGAATTAACACATGTCCCTAAATTTAATTATTTATTTTAAATGTTAACAAAGGATTTTACTTTACTTATTTTATACTTATACAAATATGTCTGTGAATTTTCTTATTTTAAAGAAAATGTAAATAAAACAAATTATAAATTAAAACTTATTCAAATATTTTAAGAATCTATAAATTTCAATTTCAAAATAAAATTCCAAATTCAAATTAAACTTTTGAAATCAAAATTAAAATCAATTTATTCAATTTAAAATGAAAATTTCATTTTCTTATTTTAATTCTTTATATATTTATGGAAAAATAATACATTATAAATATGGCTTGAAAATAACAAATTTAACAAATTTGAAATGATTTTTAAAAGAGAATATAAATTACTTTTATTATTAAATAAATAAATACCATATGCTATTTTATATTTTAAACTTATATACAAAATTTCCAAATCATATTTATTAAATAATATTTAAAAAGAAATAAAACAAACTTTTTGTTTTAATTTAAAAATTAAGCTAAGATAAATTTTAAACAATTTAACTTTTATTTTAAGTTTTTACAAATCATGTAGTTATTTATTTAAATAACATTGAAAAACTTAAAACTAATTTAAAACATAATTCCCAGTTACTAAATATATTATTAGAATTTGAAAACAAAATTTATTTATTTATTAAATTCCCAATTTAAAATTATCTATAATATATATATATGTATACAAATATATATATATATGTACACTAAATAGAAATATTTATTTAGCTTTTTAAAGATAAAATCACTAATTAAATATTTATCTAATCAAATTATTAAACCAATTCATATTTTATTGATCAATATTATCAAATCAATTTAATTTTATATAAAGATTATTTAATTGATATTGCCAAAAATTCCGGGATATCACATAAACTTGTTTAAGATCTTGATTTAAAACTCTTTATTAAAAATCCAAATTTCATTTTAAAACCTCAAGATTCAAAAGTTATTTGAAAACTGAACTTAACCTTTGAATTTAAACCACTGTTTAAATTATGTTTTCAGATTTTAAAATAAAATTCAAAATCTAGAAAACTGTCATGTTTTCAAAAACCTGAAAACCCACTTTAAATATTTTAAAACTTTTAAGATTCAAAGCCATTTGAATCTATGCTTCATACTAGATTTAAACTTGTTTAAATCTATCATCACAACTTTTAAATTCATTTAAATTTGGTTTAAATTTAAATTACAGACAGTTTTTATAAAACCTGTAAAAAAACAAAATCAACCCGAGGCAATAGGAAAGTGCTTCGAGTCAAAACCCTTATTGCTTCGAGTAAACCCCTACATTTACTTGAGTAAATTCGAGTTCTTGTTCTCTGCACAAACAAAGTTCACTAGAACTTCCAAAATGCACAGTGCACGTGCACCGTGACTCTGGCCATCTCTGGCCATCCATCTAGGCTTCAACACATCGCCGATCATCTCCAGTCTCGATCACGATCACCAGAATCCAACACAACAACTCAAATCAAAATCGAGCAGCTAAATCAAAACCTGGAAACCAGACTGCATCTAATACACAAACCTATCAACGCCCCTTACTCGAAACTCTGACCACCTGAGAGCCACTACCACCGGCCACAGCCTCGACTACCTTCCCTCTAGCGATCCCCAAAAGCCCATGACACTCGATGCTCCAAAGAAAACAAGCATAGCCAAAATCTACCACCCAGACAAACTAGGTTTAGAAACTAATACCCAAACACCACTGCCATCACCGCCATTGACCAGCCACCGGTCATTTTTCCTGGTTACTCCAGTCACCCATCTACCATCAGAGAGAAACTCAACCTCCCCAATCACTGGGATCACCAGCAATTCCCAAAAAAACCCAAAACGGACAAACTTAAAACTGCGCCTATATCCCATTGCTAAAAAATATGATTTTTGTTTTAAAAATCAGGGCTTTGTTTAGGGATTCAGGTTATATATTTGAATCAATGAACTAACATGTTTGAAATCTTACTTATTCTAAGTTTGCTCTGATCTTATTGGTTTTACAGAGTAATTCAAATAAATTTTAACTTAATTAAATTTTTAAGCCTACTCTATGGTCTAATAAACAAGTTTTGCTAAATACTTAAACCTAGATATAGATTGGATCAAGAGATAAGAAGTTTGACCAAACTTGCTTGAACTGGAAATATACATGTTTAAGTGAAACAGACTTGTTTATACGCATTCATACATTCAATACATATATGCAGAACTACCTATACATATTCACATGCAACCATCTTTCATTCAGAACTCAGCATGCAGCAAATTAAACACTTAGACTTTAGAAAGTGTTACTCACAGCAAATGAAGAATAGAGCAGGTTTATGTTGAAAGCAGTTTTGAATTTGCAGGCTGCAAACTTGAAACTGAAATGCTCTTGAAAACTTGAATGCATGCAAAAGATTTGAGTTGAAGATGATAGGCAGATGATTTCAGACTTGAATGTATGCAGCTGATTTGAATTCCAGATTTGAAATGATGCAGTTGCCTTGATTGAATATACAGGCTTTAAAACGGATTTGCTTTGAAATTGTACGGGGAATTGATTTGAAAATGTAGATGGTTTGCATGCTTGAAGATGTGCAGGTTGATTTTGATTTGCATGTTTTGATTTCTGATTTTGGTTTCAAAGGAAGTGTTTCTAGATTTGCTTTGCACTTTAGATTTAGAAAAAAAAAGAATGAAAGAAGATTTGTTTATATATAAAAACTGAAATACTTATTAATAAAAATAAAAGAAAAAGCTAAATTGTGAAGTGCCACTTGTCTTCAATTTTAACATTTGTCATATAGGTATGTTAATTAGTTAACACATGTCTTTTAAGGTAATTTAGTTATAATTAAATGTTAATTAGTATTTAGTTAATATGTTAAATGTAGTTTATGCCTAATTAATTAGTTATATGTAATTACAGTTTTAATATAAGAATATGCTTAAGTAATTAGTATATAAGGATATATATATGTACAAATAAATTTAAAAGGAATAAAACAACTATTTATATAAATAAAAATTTATACAAATATTATAAAATCAAAGACAATTTAAAACATCTATACTTTGAAGTTTCAAAAACTCTAAATTCAAATTCACATCAAATTCTAAAATTCAATTTGAAATAATAAACTATTTATATAAAAATCCATTTGTTAAAACAATACATTATTATATTTTTAAAATAACAAATTTGATAACTTTAAATAATTTATAAAAGAAGTTGTTTTCTTTATTAATAAATTACTTATTTTATCACACTATATTTAAAAAGGAAATTAAAATAAACCTTATTATTTATGTATTTAAATTTAAACTCAAAATCAATTTAAACAAATTAAACTTTTATCTTAACAATTTAAAACCATATATTACTTATTAAATAACTTTTAAAAAGCTTTGTATTAAATAAAAACAAATTTCCAATTTTACCACAGATATATATATTTAGAAGACAAGATTTATTTATTTATTAAATTTAAAACAAGGTTTATCTATTTACAATATATACATATTCTATATACATTATAAATAGAAAACAATTTATTAGCTTTTAAAAGATAAAATATATCAGTTAAAAATTTATTTAATTGGATTATTAAATTAATTCCAATCTTATTAACAAAGATTATCAAATCAATTTTATTTTTTAAATTCAGATTATTAAGTTGATATTGCCTAAAATTCCGGGTCATCACATTGATCTTTCTCAATGCCTTCATTTTCTTTGGATTGGCTCCAATCCTACGGGAGTTCACAACAAAGCCCAAGAATTTCCCTTACACAATGTCGAAAGATCATTTCAAGGGATTGAGCTTCATTCCGTACTTTTGGAGACAGCAAACGTCTCCACCAGATCATCAACATCGTTTCTTGAAAGCCATAACTTCACAAGCATGTCATCCACGTAAACTTCCATAAAGCATCCAATTTGACTTTAAACATCCGGTTTTCAGGCCTATAGTAAGTTGCTTCTACGTAATTTAATCCAAAGGGCATGACCAGGTAGCAATAAAGTATAAAGTGGGTTATAAAGCTGATGTGTTCGTAATCCGAGATGGGCATCGGGATTTGGTTTTATCCAGAGTACGCATGCATAAATGAAAGTAGCCTCAGAAGCGAGAAGTTGTCTTCTGGGCATGCCTTATTCAAATTAGAATGGTTGATGTGTGTCCTCCACTTTCCATTCGCTTTCCTCACCAAGACAGGATTAGCTACCATCACCGGGTATAAGGCATCGCGGATGAAGACATTATCCTTCAGCTTATCCACCTCTTCTTTGAGTGCAGCGGATCTCTCTGGACCTCGGCTGTGGCATTTATATTTTATAGGAATGTAATTGACATTTATACTTAATGCATGGCTCGCTATCTCGGGCAAGATCCCACACATATCCGAGTGTGTCCAGGAAAACACATCTAGGTTTTCCCAAAGAAAACCAACCAACTCCTTCATCACTCTTGCACTGAGCTATGATTCATCCATTAGGATCCGATTTAGATCATCTTGGCTAACCAGAAATGTGATCTTCACCTCAGCAGGAGCAACTCTTCCACTCTCTGGCTGTTTACGTAGGTCCATGTCATTGTGGAACCGACAGGGCTACCCGAGCCGAGGCTCAGAATGTAGTTGCTATGTACTCAAAGCCTTAATGCAGAGGGTCCCCTCTACATTTTTTCCTTTCTCCCTTTACCTAGCCTATCCAATACTGAAAAGGGCACAACTGACACTTTCTTGCAGTCGCCTTCACCAAGTACCACCGGTAATTCTACATATCCAATCTGTTTAGTAGTCGCTCTGTTGAACCCTTGTATTCGAGATTTACAAGGTTTCAAATCCTTCTCCTCCAACATCATTTGATCATAAGCCTTCTTAAACATGATATTGACTGAACTCCAGCAGTCAACAAGCACCTTTCGAATAATAGCATGACCAATCATGGCTGTGATCATGAGCGGGTCAATCATTGGAACTTCCACTCCATCAGCATCTTTATTCCAGAAAATGATATCATCAGTCATCGTTTCACATTATTTTGTTAGAATTCCATCTTCAATAGAAAAGCAACTTTCACTTTTTGCATCTTTTATTGCACCAACATATCCATCCATTTCAGCTAGACACTTATTGGCTGGGTGTGGCCCATCGATAATTGTATTAATTAATAATCATTTTTTCGGCCGTCTAAATGCATCAGCTCCAGGCTTAGCTTTCTCCCATTAGGAAGACGGCTCAAGGGCGTAAGAGTTTCCTTACCTGCCATCCTACAGGGCTTTAAAATATTTCTGTAACTTTTCATGCAAATCCACTCCTCAATCATATGGCACTAGTGTTTGCACTCGTTGATGTTGTGACCATGGGTTTCATGGAATCTATAGAACTTACCTAACTTTTTCTCCTTCTCAATTGACTCTCTCGGAGCGGGTTTTCTGTATTGTTCATTGTTTTGAGTTGCTTGGTAGACATTCTCTATAAAGATTTTTAGCTCGATACAACTGTCATACTTAGAATTCCTAATTCAATTCCTATTATCCGGCTTCTACTTCTTAGCCCCACCATCACTTGGTTTCTGATTATTATTTTTGGTTAATAATATTCGCATGTGCATTTCCAGAGCTTCCTTTGTACCGCTTTACAACAGCATTGCTTTTCACTACTCTAACCGAAATCCCAGCTTAGTTCTTCGAGGACATCCGTTGCTTCTTTCGAGCATATTTTAAAGCCATTCGTTGAACTCCGTATTAGGATGAATCCCCTTAATCAATGCCATCAGGACCGTGTCATTATTGGATTCTGTAACTTCTACTATAGTTGTACGGAACCGATTCAAGAATCCTTCAGCGACTCTCCATCAGCTTGAAAGAGGACTGACAAAAACATGACATATTTTGGACGTAAAGTATACAAGTGGAATTGCTCTATAAAATTCTTTGCCAAACTCGACGAAAGATGATATGGACCTCAATGGTAATCGAGTAAACCACATTATAACTATTTCTTCTAGAAAAATTGGTAAACAGCAGCATTTCATGGCATCAGAAGCTCTGTAGGAATCCATATGCCATCATATCTCATCAAGTGCTGCCTAGGATATGTCATTCCTCTATATGACGACATAGTTGTCATTGCGAATCTCTAGGGGTATCTCCTACATAGAATGTTCTCTATAAAGGGATTCCAACTAGGAGAGGTACCCCATCCATCGTTGCTTCTAAAATGATTTTCATTGATAAGCCTCTTAACTATATCCTCCAAGAGTCCCGATCAATAGGTTCGACTAAACGATGATAATCAGGCTATGCCTCGAGTGTTCAGCTTAGCGAACGCTCTTAGTTTGGCTCTTGATGCCTATGTTCTCCAGTCTCCGGGAAATCCATTCGTCCAACTGTCCCCCCTATTTGATTTGCGTGAGCAATATCATCAGTGCCAGCACGATTCTTTATATTCTAACCACCAGTAGTGTGTCCTAAAGCCAGGTCCATGCTGCCTTCCAGAGGATTGGCTTTGGGCCTACCATTGGATTGGTTAGTGCCGACCCCTAACCTTGGGTTGGTATAAATCCCCAAACTTGAGCCTGAGGCTCGTCCTCTTCCTTGGTGAGATGTTCTAACAGCATTTTGAGTCATCTTCTACTTCCTGTCCCTCTGCCTCTACTCGGAAGATGATGAACTTTTCGATTGTGAACTAGAATCTCTTTTACTCCCCTACGACTATTCTGAGTTAACTCACTCAACGATCTCAAGCTCTGTTGCATCGTTTGATTCTTATCATTCTGACTAGCCTAGAATCTATCTTCCATCTCCATTCTAGTTACGACTTCAATTGGAATCTGGATCTCAGGTTGAGTTTGTTGGACTACTCCATCTTTATGCTGAGAATTCTAATCCTCGGCTTCAATAATAGCTTTGGAACCAGTAGAATGATCTCTTCTCGGTAGGGCCATTGCAAATAGCTTCTCTTAGATTTTTGGAAATCGGAGTGGTAAAAAATAAGATAGGAAGATTGGATCTAACTCTTGAAGATTATGAATACGAGTAGCCTAAGAATATCATTATCCGTGAAAGCACCAAAATGTTTAAACCAAAAGTGGCACAAACACCCAGAAGTTTATGTAGGGAATAAAATATGAAGAATTGTAAATGAAAATGAAAAATAAATAAGACATGGTCATTTATAGTGGTTCAAAAAAGCTTGGCCTACGTCCACTTTAAGATTTTATTGCTTATATCTGACTTGAAGTTAGAAGTTCTTAAGAGTCAGTACAACTCCAACACTTAGATTTTCAGAATTACAAAAATATAGAGTATGGTAGAACTATAGCTAAAAAGATCCTTAAAAATGTGCCATATCCTCCTATTTATAGAGATGGAGGACTAAAATCTCGTGCACTATTATCTCTAAGCCATGACCCACGATTTAGATTAATTCTTCCAAGAAAGTAGATGTCACATCGTTGGGAAGTAGGGGTCAGTACTGATCGATAGGGATGGGTAGGAGCCAATCCCTAAAATAGGAAAAAATGACTTCCTTTAACTCTTCAGCTTGGCTTGTCATGTGACTAGTTTCGTGATTCTATATTTTTTTGCACCAATATTAGCTTGTTTCTAAGTCTAAATGATGGAGTTGTGGAAGAACAAAGTTGCAACTTCAAGTGTTTGTGGAGATTGATAGAGGATTGCATTGAATCAACAAACCGAACTTGGAAGTAGAATTTTAGTATTGAATAAATGGTAAAGGTAGAAGATGATAACTATAGGTTGAGAAAAGTAGGATCGGTACCAACCCATAGGCATGGGTTGATACCGACCCCTAACTTAGATGGTTCCTGGATATTGTTGCTTTGGGTTGGCTTGGCAGTGGCCTTATGAATCTGTTCATGCTTGGTTTCTAGACTCTTGGGCT
Organism: Allium cepa; assembly: GCA_030765085.1. Taxonomy (NCBI): domain Eukaryota; kingdom Viridiplantae; phylum Streptophyta; class Magnoliopsida; order Asparagales; family Amaryllidaceae; genus Allium; species Allium cepa. Next base: position 596,739,986 of record CM060941.1, on the reverse strand, counting down.
TTCCCTCTAGTTAACCTGCCTTTATAACTCCAAGTTTGATTCGTTCAGTTTGTCTAAATATTGTCCGATCAAAAGGCTGGATAACATATGTCATCTAATGAGATAATGTAAAGACCTGATTTTTCGACGCTGGAAAATTGACATCAATACGTCCATTGTATCGAACAATCGAATGCCGAAAAACCGAACCATTAGGGTTAAAGAAGAAGATGAGAAACAAAACAACAACAGAATCTTACCATCGAAGCAGAATAAAATATAATAGGTAATAACTGATCTTAATAAAAAAAGAAACTATATTTGTTTTATACGTTACATCATCAGAGTATAATACTATCAACAGCACAATTCAGGATGGTTATAATATCTCTTCCTTCCAAAGCTGAATATACAGCTTACACTGCACAGTGGAAATATGAATATACGGAAATACGCCTCGTCATCCAGCTCGTCTCCTGAGCTCTACAGCAGTCTATCCAGAATCTGTACTCTATAATACTTGGTCTAAACCGAGAATTATAGTTAAATAACACCCGAGTTAGTCTGGAAAACAAGCGTGAGAAAATACACTCAATTGGATTATTAAAGTTTCAAAAATCCTTTGAAATCTAAGGTATCTTGTGAGACTACGCCACAAATAAACATGCCGGATTTTTACCTTAGATAACCCAAACATTTCTTATAAAATCCTCTGATATTATAGTAGTGTCTATATACAAATACTTATTCAAATATATGAAATTGTTACATTATTTAATTCCAGCTACTAGCCACAAAGTGGGCGCTACATACAAAACCGTAAAGCACGTAGGGAGAATGGATTTCCATCAATGGCGGGGCTACTGGGGTACCGTCCGTCATAGTACGTGCTCTAGATCACCGTACCGAGGATCCACCCTGATCCCCTGCATCACAATACCGGAGCTACCCCTTACTGTATAGTCCGAATAAAGTTCACCCCGCGGTTGGGATCAGCAATCGCCCACACAGCCGAAATAAAGGGACATCTAGACAGGGGTGACCTTACCCTAATTGGCTGCTAACCACTTAGCCTTGTGTGCACCTCCCCTATTTTAGCCATTCCTGGTTGATGAGGCTCGAGGCTATGTGTTACCTAGCATACATTCACTTAGAATGCTCATCATCCTCCTGACGATGTTTTGAAAGCATTCGTCCATACAAGTTCGTTCCAGGTTCGAACGGAACCGAAGGCACTACTCCTACTACATCCATTTTTGAATCACCCTCAAGATTAGTAGCGATTATCCCTTGTACTTCACTGCTCCATCTTCGATTCCAAACTATTCTCTTCTTCGTGGAAAGGTTCAAATCAGATCGAAGTGGTTTTCGGATCCCGATCCCGGTCTCTTCGAAACGATCAGCGAATTGGCCAATATTGATAGTCGGTTATTTAACTATTAACATTCAAAAACAACCATCAGGTTTAATAATTTCCCCAAACTATTTATTTCAAAATATCTTTGCAAGATATTTATCTACACTTCACCCTTTTGAAAACAGTTTTCAAATCACCTTTCTCTCGCGGACTAAATTTCCAAATATTGTCTATTTCTACTGAAATTACCAAGTCTAAATACTTTAGATTTTAAAATAATTTACATCACTCTATCCAAATATATATATATATATATGTACTTTAAAATATTTAAAAATAAAACTACTTAAAACATTTAATTTAAAATACTAGTTATGAAAATTTTATAATAATTTCGTATAAAGCTTAAATCAAAACGAATCTTAAAATAAAAGTAATGAAATTCTATACAATTTTCAAATAAAAACTTTAGCCAAACTATAAACTAAAACTACTTTATAAAATATAAATATAAATATTAATAATTACCTTTTTTAAATCATAATACCAATTAACCTTTTTTAAAATAATTACTGCTATAATTTAATAAATATTTCCTTTAAAATTTTAAACAACTTAAATAATAATTTATCAAAAATATTCTTTAAAACTTTTAACTTATACATAAAAATCTGCTTTGAAAACGTGCTTGGCTTTTCAGAGAAATACACTTTTCTTTCACACCTTTAAAAATAAACCACTATTTATTTTTAAAACAAATTACCCATTCCTTTATAAATTCCCACCATGAATTTAAACTTTCAAATATCCACTGATATCTTATTTCACTTTATAAACCCAGTTATAAATCTCATAGTCATATCCTTCTTTTAAAACACAATTTCAACACTAAATCAATTTCCAAAATTTACTTCATTTAAAAATAAATTCCTTTACTTACTCAATTTTATTTTAAAACCCATTAATTTCATATTTAACTTCTTTACTATGATTTAAAATCTTAGTTAAACTGAAAATTCCAATTTCATACTTTTCCAAATTTGTTCTTATCTTTTCCAAACAAATTTAAACTTGAATTTAGAAATAAATTTTTTATTCCTTTAAATAATACACTTAAGTTTAAAAAATTCATTTATTCATATTTATTCGAAAATCTCCTTTCCCATACATGGAATTTATTTATTAGAATTTAAAAATCAACTTTTATCCTTTTCCAATTTATTTATCCAAACCTCTATAATTGTTTACTAAAGACTTCTCCTTTTTATTTTCCCTTTTAAAATCCAATATATATATTTTTGATAACTCAGTATACCCAAATTATTCAATCAAACCATAGCATCCAATATTTTCAATTACCAATATAATTTATCACAGATTACCAAATAAACCATGTCATAGAATATTAAAACAATCTAAATAATTTTGAGAAATCCAGTTGGATCTCTCCAACCTGTTTCCTTAAATCCACAGATGTTAGCACAATATAAAAATACCAATCCCACTTCAAGGTGGGATATCGTAGTATATGGGGTCATCCGCTTTTATGCGGGGCGCATAGGGTCTCATCCACTATATAATGTCGGAAATCAATCACTCCAATATATATACTACTATATATAATATACCACATCCAATCAATTCAATCATTTAACCAAAAATTTAAATTTTACTATTTAAATTTAAATAATAATCCAGGTGAGTGAGATTAACTCACCTTTGACTATGCATGTAACCCATTTCCAATCCGGCTTGATCCTCCACGATTTTAGACCTTGTATAACAATTAGATGATTTTATTAATATTGAACTAATCAAACAATTAATTTCCTTTTTAATAATTTAATCACTAATGTAACGGCCTACAACTCCATACCCCTTGAGTCAACGCTATTCTACATCGATCAACTCAAGATGGACAGAAATGCGAACCATTTTGATTAAAGAAGAAGTGGTAGAAGAAGAAAATAGAAAATCTAACCATCACAGCGGAATAAAATATAATAGATATTCAATGATCTTTACACAAAGAAAACTATATTTGTTTATACATACATCATCAGAGTACATCATCAGAGTTCAACAACATCAACAACATACAACTGGATACACAGCGGACAATAATCAAATATGGAAGTACGTATCGCCATCCAGCTCGTCTTCTGAGCTCCACAGCATCATATCCTATATCCTATAATACTCGGTCTAACCCGAGCATTATAGTTAAATAACACCCGAGTCAGTCTGGAAGACCAGTGTGAGAAATCACACTCAAATTGATTATTAGTGTTTCAAAAATCCTTTGAAAATCAAAAGCATCTCGTAAGACCACGCCACAAATAAGCATGTCGGGTTTTACCTTACGATAGCTAAAACACTTTTTATTAAAATCCTCTGATATTGTAATAGGGTCTATAGAAAGTAAAATAGAATCTAGCTGAAATGCTTGCATCTCACGTTTCAACAATAGTTGGGCACAATCAAAACCGTACGGGCGCGTAGGGAAAATGGATTTCCAACTAATGACTAGGCTCACCTGTCACAGTACGTGGCCTAGATCACTGTACCGAGGATCACTCCTGGCCCCCTGCAACACAAGACCCGGATTACCCCTTACTGGATAGTCCCGAGTAAGATCACCCCACGGTTGGGATCAGCAACCGCACCACTAAGCCAAAATAAAAGGGACATCTAGACAGGGATGACCTCACCCGGAAATGGGTGCTGCCCACCAAGCCTTGCTGCATAACCTCTGATTTTCATTCATTCTCGGTTGATGAGGCTTGAGGGTAAGCGTTACCTTTTCAGAACATATCCCTTAGAATGCCCATCGCCCACCTAACGATGTTTTGAAAGCATTTATCCATACAAGTCCGTCCCGGGTTCGAATGGAACCGAAGGCACTATTCCTACTACATCCGTTTTTGGAAATATCCTTAGGATTAGTAGCGACTAGCCCTTGCACTTCACTGCTCCATCTTCGAATCCAAACTCGTTTTCCTACAAAAACGTACAAACCAGATCGAAGTGGTTTTCGAGAAATTAATCCCGATCCCGGTCTCTTCGAAATGATCAACGCATTGGCCAACATTGATAGTCGGTTATTTAACTATCAATTAACATTCACAACATCCATCAAACAATAAATAATTTCACCAAATTATTTATTAAACTCAAATTATCTTCATGAGATATATTTCCACTTTTCAACCCTATAAAAATAGTTTCAAACCATACTCTTCCCTTAGAATGAATTTCCAATATATTTTTTCCACTGAAACACCAAGTACAAAGCTTTAGATTTTTAAAGTAATTTAAAACACTTTATATAAAAAAAATATTTTAACATTTAGATTGAGAACTACTTCAATACTTTATTAAATATATACACTTTAGGAATATTCAAAATGCGGTTACTTTTATAAAATATAAAACTAGATTTTCTCTTTTAAAGCAAATACCAAATCATCTTTTAAATAATTACTACGATAATAGATCTTGAAAAATACTTACTTTAGAATTTAAATATTTTAGAAACAATAAATTTTCCCATACTTGCTTTTTAAAACAACTTTAAAACTTTTAACTTATATTTAAAAATTTACTTTGAAAATGTACTTGGTTATCCAGGGAGAATTTCCAATTTCAATCACTTAAATCAATTTCCCAAATTGATTTCCAATTTACTCCATTTGAAATAAATCTCTTTACTTACTCAATTCTTTTCAAAATCCATTAATTTATAAACTTTATTCATTTATTTTTCTTTCGTTTTGATTTTAAATCTTTTAACTGAAACATACCAATTTCAGATGTTCCAAATTTCTTCTTTATTCTTTTCAATAATTTGAATCTTAAATTTAAAATAAATGCTTTATTCTTTTAAATAATAACACTGAAGTCTAAAATTCATTTTCTTCTGCTTATTCAAAATTCCATTTTTATATACGGAATTTATTTATTAGAATTTTAAAATCACATTTATTCTTTCCCAATTTATTCTTAAATTTATTTAAATTTTCTACAATTATTTTCTTACAAATTCTCTTCCTTTTATTTTCTTTTCAGAAATCCAATTCTATATATTTTGATAACTCAGTGTGCCAAAATATATTCAAGTAAACCATAGCATTCAATGTTCCAATTATCAATAATATTCATCACAGAATATCGAATATTCGTAACAGAGTATATTAAACAATATAAATAATTTTGAGGAATCCGGTTGGATCCCTCCAATCTGTTTCCCTGCATCCACAGATATTAGCACAATATAAAATATCAATTCCACTTCGAGGTGGAATATCGCGGTGTATGGGTTTTAAATAAAATATCATCCACTATTATGCGGCGTATAGGGTCTCATCCGCTATATAATGCAGGAAATCAATCATTCCAAGATATATTATATACTACTATATATAATATTGCATATCCAGTCAAACCAATCAATCAATCAATTATTTAAATTTAATCATTTAAATTAAATTATAACCAGATGAGTGAGATTAACTCACTTTGACTCTCATTTGCAATCCACTTCAATATTGCCTTGGTTTACCCGATTTGACCTTGAATAATCAATTTATACGGCTTTGTTAATAATTTGAATTAACCAAACAATTTTATTATCATTTATTAATTTAAGTAACAAAGAAATTTAGTTTAAACTTATAATTTCCCATCCAAAAATAATTTAAATATGCCAAATCTTATGTATATGCATATATTCTGCTTTTAACCTTATACATACATACATACATACATACATACATACATATATATATATATAAAGTCTAATAAAATACAATCTCCTTTCTAACTTATATATTAAAACAAATTTATCTTGCTACAGTAAACTATAAAATTTAAAAAATCATTTTTATTATTATCATCCTATAAATCAAAAAATTTCCTACATAAAATTTAAATCAAACAACCCAAAATTTTATTTTTATTTATTTATATAAAACAAAATAAATTTATAGTCATTTTACTGTAAAATTTTTTTTTTCCTGGATATATATATTCTTCTCAAACAAGAATAAATTAAATAAACTGAAAATACCAACTCACCTCGATCGCTCGAACCCACGGCACTCCATCTCGAAGCTCACGCTAACAGAAACCCTAGCTTCTCGCGCCATCATCTCCACGTCGCAGCTGATGAAGTCACACACGAGATGCTCAGATCCTCTCAAACTCGCGGCGCCTTCGAGCTACCTACCTCGGCCTCGTGCAAATTGAATCGCCGCCTCCATCGGCTTCCTCCATGTTGTCGCGATTTCCACCATTGCTCGTGCTCGAGTCGTCGTGCCTTCGTGACACTCCTCTGTCCGCCGCCGCACCAGTCGACTTCGATTACAAAGGCGAATCCCCTGCGTCGTCGTCCATCCACAACGGCTTCATCCCCTTTTTTATTTATTGATTTGCGTGACTTCGACAGGAAGGAGATCGAGCTCGGCCATTAATTTAAATGAGTTTATACATTTTTTTATCTACGTTCAATTTTGAAAGGAAGAAAGGGGAAGTCTTAATTTGAACAAGGATGGCTTCACAAAAAAGATTAATACGTGAATTCTTGAAGAAGGCTCGGCTTTGAAATAAATGAGAAAGGAGGCGTATTGAAGAAGAGATAGGGTAGCGTATTGAATAAATTTGTACGGTGATTCAAGATGTTTGGAAAAGTTTTTGAAAAGTTTTTCATGTGAACCATTGAGCAGTCAAAACAATATATGAATATTTTATTTTAAATTTAAATTTGAATCGACTTGAAGTCGTAGTTAAAAAATTTGACCTCCTGTCGAGGCGTGCCGCTAGGCGTTTATAATGTTAACCCCTATTCCGAACGTAATGGAAAAAGTTTCGAGTCCTAATTTGATCGTATGGAGAAGATATCTTTTTGGGTTCTTTCCAGCGCGTTTATATATTGTATGCTCACACGGCAACTCCAAATGCTACGAAAATTGAAATCCGATAATAATTCAATACTATGGATCCAATGGAACTGGTTTCATCGAATTCCGAGACTATGCATCGGAAGGCTATTTTTAAATATCGATTTAAATGATAAAATTTCAAAACTGAACAAATCACTGTTAAATTCAATTTTAAAACTTCTATCATCTTCAGCACTATCAATATAAATATTACGAGCCTTCAAATTATTTTTAACAGGCTTAAAAGTCAAGTTTTCATATTTTACCCAACTTCAAATTATTTAATTCAATAATTTATCTATCAAATAAATAGTGATATTTGAATTCAAGTTAAAATTAACTTTTAAATATTTAAAATCAAACAAATATTCCAATTTCAAATGCTCAAAATTTCGGGTCGTCACATTCCTTCCCCCCTTAAAAGAATTTCGTCCCAGAAATTACTAGTTAGGAAGAATGATTCAATACCTATTACTATTTTCCAAAACCAAATAGTTTTATCAACTTGCCATAACGTATCTTTTATTAAAGTCCTACTATTACTTCAACCAACTTCCCTAAACCTTTCATAGTTTTCAAATAACTTTATTTATTCAACCATTCAAATTTAAATTTAAATCCAAATTTAATTATCAAAATTTTCTCAAAAATTTTCTAACTCTCTAAATTTTCGAAAAATTTCGCTAGCGTCTCCTTTGCGCGGCTAACTCGATACAACTACAAAAGGCCTCTACGGGCTCCCAAATCCCAAAGAAAGCAAAAGGCCAAGTGGCTATATCAAAAACCCAATCAAATTTCATATAGAAATTTAAACACATACCTTTTTAGTCGGGCAATTCAAATTTATCTTCTGAAATCAAAACCAATTTTCCTTTTTCCTTTACAATATATGTATATCCTACATAGCAATAATATCCAATCGCAACATTCCAAAAACATTTTATTGACTTCCTTACAAAATGTCAATATTTATTCATTCAAATATTAACTTAGAATATATTTGTAATATCAATTTCCAATTAAGAATTCATTATTCCTTTCTCAAATTTAATATAAGCATTTTATATGCTTCTTTATTTATTTTCACTTCACCACTTTAGTTTATATCTACTTCTATTCAATTTAGTTTTTCCATTTCCATATGAATTCAATTTATTCTTAATTCTGGATATAAAATTTCATCTTCCATTCATAACTGATTCATATCATTATTTTAATTAGTTTCATTTACTAATTTATTTCAATTTGCAATTTGAAATCGTTTTGTCGTCAACAAAATTTTCTAAAAATTTTCAAAAATTTTCTAACTCCTAAATTTCCGTAAACTCCTTTGTACGGAGGAGATTTTGCAATTTGACAAAAGATATATATATATACATACATCCACCCACCCGGTCGGAAAAATAAAAACAGTTCATATTTCCTATTTTTATTGCATAGGCGTATCTTATTTAGCATTTATAAGCAAGCGACTTATTTATTTAGCAGTTAACGTGCCCAAAATCCAGCCAAACGGCTTCCCGGTACCTGGACTTACTCAATTTAAATATGGAAGTGCCATATATATGCAGTTTAACAACATTTCACTTATTTGCAATACTTAAACATATGAATTTTAAAAGCAATGCATACCAAACACTTTCCTTAAGCAATTTATACAGTTTTAATACTAAGTCAACAGTTACCAATTTATTCGTCTACCATTTTCCATTCAATTTGAATGGCTTACAACCCACGTGCTCACATTCAATTCATTTTAATTCTAAACAAACCCATATTATTCCAATTGATTTAAAAATCAATTATGTTCACTCTGTTAATACATCTACTTTCGTTTACGATAAAATGACTAATTTTCTGTGCAAATTTGATGTTATTCATGCAAATAACAATTTCTTAAGCTTATAATCATTTTAAATTGATTCCAACTCAATTTGTTATCTAATTCCTTCTATTTTGATTCATTCACAACCATTTTATTTAGCTCATTTCAATTTTATTCCTTTTTATTTTTATTCACGATCCATTCATTTACGTTTCATTCCATATTTGCCTTCATTTCATCTGAGACCATTTTATTAAGCTTGAACCATTCCATGCTTATATATTAATAACTATTTCCCGAATAAAATTTACCCAAGCTTTAATGGATTTTTACCCTTGTTCGTAGCCAAGCTTCCACAAATTTTTAACTTAAATTAATTTATTTCAAATTATTCAAATTTCATACTTAAGCTCATTTTCATTTTACCAATAAAATTTTCTTTTCAATTCAACTTGATTCTATCTCAATCAAATCTCATTTCAATCTACAAATTTATTAAATTAGTTATTATAAATTTTAAATTTTCAGATTCAATTTATTTAATTGATTACAAGGCCATTTTCAATTTTACTCCCAGATTCATCTGGGTTTTATTTATAGCTAAAACCATCCCTACTTTAATCCAATTCTTTTTATCTGGCAACATTTTCAATTATATTTGCTTCACTAACGATTCCTGTCGAATTTGATTTTATAACTTGAGTTTTATTTCCAAATTACATTATTAACTCACAAATCCATCTTCTATTAGACTACATTAGGTTCCATTTACACATTTTATTAACTAATTTATTATCTAATTAGTTCTACCGCTGTTAAAATTCAATACTTGATTTTTAATTTCAAATATCACTTCATTTAATTTTCTTGAGTTTAATTTATTTTATAATTCAAGTTTGGATTTTTTCGTTTTATTTTCCAACTCATAAAAAATATTTATTTTAGGTTTTCTATCCCACTTTTCAATTTTATAAGTCACAACTTATTATTTTACACATTTTCATTCATTCTAGGCTTGAATATATTTATCTTTTATTTTTAAATCAAGATTTACACTTATTTATAGCCCAAGTATATTTTATTCTATGGATTTTTAATTCTTTTATAAGTTATTCTAATTTATTTATTCCAACTAATTTCTTATCCAACTTACGTTCATTTATTCAGGTAAGAATCTAATTCCATTCAATAACTCAACTGAATTTTTATTTCAATTCTATTTTAACTCAGATTTATTTAATTCAATTCGATTCAATTTTCTTCCTCAATCTAAGTTAATTTTATTTTTAAATTTCACTTTAAATTTTTAATTCCAACATTCAAAGCTCATATTTCCTTCCTGATTTGAAAATCATCACAATTTATAAGCTTATAACCTATCTCATCAGGATTTTTAAACACCCGGCCTTTGGTTTCAAATTATTTGAAATCACCATTATCTCAAAATCACACTCATTAAAATTTTAAACCAATCCTGGTTTTTATCCCTAACAAATTTCCTTTGAAATTTCAAAAACAAACTGGTTTTCCTGAAAAATCGATTTGGCAGCAATCCGTCACTTAGAAACTCGAAAATGAATACTGATGCTGCTGCACAATCATCACCAGGATTATTTTCCAGCGACTGAAGTGAATTCAATGTTATATCCATTCTCAAAATTTATTTGAAACAATTTCCTTTCAGAAATACCATCAAAGTAATAATGCTATTATTTATCTTCAAAACACTTCCAAAATCTCCGGGGTTTTAAATTTCCAAATCCTACTTAAATCAATTTTAACTATAATTCATTTTCATAAATTCCCATTTGATTATATTCCAATCAATCTATAAATCACATTTATAATTCATATTTATAAATTTCATTTTATAAATGAATTTATTCCCTTATTCTTTGGTTATATTTCCAATTTCTAGTTAAATTTTCTCACAACAATGATAATAATCTAACATTATTATTCCTAACATCCAAGCAACCATATATTAGCTAAATAGTTTTCAAAACTTTTATTTATATCAAAATATATTTTTGGGTAAAATTATTTCATTCGTCCACATTTAAAACAATACCGTGTCAATTTATCGTGTCAGGTGTTTATAAACCCTTCTCGAATAGCGGCCAACTTACTCGATCAGAATTCATATTCCACCCAACCAATAAGCCAACACGATATTAAAACAATTTATATTCACTAACAAATATGCGTTCATATCTATTAATGCGCTCAAACTCATTCTAGAGTACTACGGACTCTAATTTAAATAAGTAATTCCCACCAGAGCCAAGGTTATCACCAACCTCGCTTTGATACCAAGTGTAACGGCCTGCAAATCCGTACCCCTTGAGTCAACGCTATTCTACATCGATCAACTCAAGATGGACAGAAATGCGAACCATTTTGATTAAAGAAGAAGAGGTAGAAAAAGAAAATAGAAAACAACATCAGAATCTAACCATCGCAACGGAATAAAATATAATAGATATTCAATGATCTTTACACAAAGAAAACTATATCTATTTATACATACATCATCAGAGTACATCATCAGAGTTCAACAACATCAATAACATACAACTGGATACACAGCGGACAATAATCAAATACGGGAGTACATATCGCCATCCAGCTCGTCTCTTGAGCTCCACAGCATCATATTCTGTATCCTATAATACTCGGTCTGACCCGAGCATTATAGTTAAATAACACCCGAGACAGTCTGGAATACCAGCGTGAGAAATCACACTCAAATTGATTATTAGAGTTTCAAAAATCCTTTGAAAATCAAAAGCATCTCGTAAGACCACGCCACAAATAAACATGTCGGGTTTTTACCTTACGATAGCTAAAACACTTTTTATTAAAATCCTCTGATATTATAATAGGGTCTATAGAAAGTAAAATAGAATCTAGCTGAAATGCTTGCATCTCACGTTTCAACAATAGTTGGGCACAATCAAAACCGTACGGACGGATAGGGAAAATGGATTTCCAACTAATGACTAGGCACTGGGGTACCAGCTGTCACGGTACGTGGCCTAGGTCACCGTACCGAGGATCACTCCCGACTTCCTGCAACACAAGACCCGGACTACCCCTTACTGGATAGTCCCGAGTAAGATCACCCCACGGTTGGGATCAACAACCGCACCACTAAGCCGAAATAAAAGGGACATCTAGACAGGGATGACCTCACCCGGAAATGGATGCTGCCCACCAAGCCTTGCTGCATAACCCCTGATTTTCAGTCATTCAAGGTTGATGAGGCTTGAGGCTAAGCGTTACCTTTTTAGAACATATCCCTTAGAATGCTCATCGCCCACGTGATGATGTTTTGAAAGCATTCATCCATACAAGTCCGTCCAGGGTTCGAACGGAATCGAAGGCACTATTCCTACTACATCCATTTTTGGAAATATCCTCAGGATTAGTAGCGACTAGCCCTTGCACTTCACTTCTCCATCTTCGAACCCAAACTCGTTTTCCCACGAAAACGTACAAACCGGATCGAAGTGTTTTTCGAGAAATTAATCCCGATCCCGGTCTCTTCGAAACGATCAACGCATTGGCCAATATTGATAGTCGGTTATTTAACTATCAATTAACATTCACAACATCCATCAAACAACAAATAATTTCACCAAATTATTTATTAAACTCAAATTATCTTCACGTGATATATTTCCACTTTTCAACCCTTTAAAAATAGTTTCAAACCATACTCTTCCCATAGAATGAATTTCCAATATTTTTTTCCATTGAAACACCAAGTACAAAGATTTAGTTTTTTAAAATAATTTAAAACACTTTATATAAACAAAATATTTTAACATTTAGATTGAGAACTACTTCAATACTTTATTAAAAATATACACTTTAGGAATATTTAAAATGAGGTTACTTTTATAAAATATAAAACTAGATTTTCTCTTTTAAAACAAATACCAAATCATCTTTTAAATAATTACTATGATAATAGATTTTGAAAAATACTTACTTTAGAATTTAAATATTTTAGAAATAATAAATTTTCCAAAACTTGCTTTTTAAAACAACTTTAAAACTTTCAACTTATATTTAAAAATTTACTTTGAAAATGTACTTGGTTATCCAGGGAGAATTTCCAATTTCAATCACTTAAATCAATTTCCCAAATTGATTTCCAATTTACTCCATTTGAAATAAATTTCTTTACTTACTCAATTCTTTTCAAAATCCATTAATTTGTAAACTTTATTCATTTATTTTTCTTTCGTTTTGATTTTAAACCTTTTAACTGAAACATACCAATTTCAGATGTTCCAATTTCTTCTTTATTCTTTTCAATAATTTAAATCTTAAATTTAAAATAAATGCTTTATTCTTTTAAATAATAACACTGAAGTTTAAAATTCTTTTTCTTTTGTTTATTCAAATTTTCATTTTCATATACGGAATTTATTTATTAGAATTTTAAAATCACATTTATTCTTTCCCAATTTATTCTTAAATTTATTTAAATTTTCTATAATTATTTTCCTACAAATTCTCTTCCTTTTATTTTCATTTCAAAAATCCAATTCTATATATTTTGATAACTTAGTGTGCCAAAATATATTCAAGTAAACCATAGCATTCAATATTCCAATTATCAATAATATTTATCACAGAATATCGAATACTCATAACAGAGTATATTAAACAATATAAATAATTTTGAGCAATCCAGTTGGATCCCTCCAATCTGTTTCCCTTCATCCACAATATAAAATACCAATTCCACTTCGAGGTGGAATATCGCGGTATATGGGTTTTAAATAAAATATCATCCGCTATTATGCGGCGTATAGGGTCTCATCCGCTATATAATGCGGGAAATCAATCATTCCAAGATATATTATATACTACTATATATTGCACATCCAGTCAAACCAATCAATCAATCAATTATTTAAATTTAATCATTTAAATTAAATTATAACTAGGTGAGTGAGATTAACTCACCTTTGATTCTCATATGCAATCCACTTCAATATTGCCTTGGTTTACCCGATTTGACCTTGAATAATCAATTTATATGGTTTTGTTAATAATTTGAATTAACCAAACAATTTTATTATCATTTATTAATTTAAGTAACTAAGAAATTTAGTTTAAACTGATAATTTCCCATCCAAAAATAATTTATATATGCCAGATCTTATGTATATGCATATTTTCTACTTTTAACCTTATATATATATATATATATTTATATTTATAAAGTCTAATAAAATACAATCTCCGTTTTAACCTATATATTAAAACAAATTTATCTTGCTACAGTAAACTATAAAATTTAAAGAATCATTTTTATTATTACCATCCTATAAATTAAAAAATTTCCTATATAAAATTTAAATCAAACAATCCACAATTTTATTTTTATTTATTTGTATAAAACAGAATAAATTTATAATCATTTTACTGAAAAAATATTTTTTTTCCTGGATATATATATTCTTCTCAAACAAGAATAAATTAAATAAACCGAAAATACCAACCCACCTCGATCGCTCGAACTCACGGCACTCCGTCTCGAAGCTCACGCTAATAGAAACCCTGGCCTCTCGCGCCATCATCTCCGCGTCGCCGTTGATGAAGTCACACACGAGATGCTCAGATCCTCTCAAACTCGCGGCGCCTTCGAGCTACCTACCCCGGCCTCGCGCAAATCGAATCGCCGCCTCCATCGGTTTCCTCCACGTTGCCGCAATTTCCACCATCGCTCGTGCTCGAGTCGTCATGCCTCTGCGACATTCCTCTGTCCGCCGCCGCACCTGTCGACTTCGATTACAAAGGCGAATCCCCTACGTCGCCGTCGATTCGCAATGGCTTCATCCCTTTTTTTTTATTTATTGATTTGCGCGACTTCGACAGGAAGGAGATCGAGCTCGGCCATTAATTTAAATGATTTTATACTATTTTTTATCTGCGTTCGATTTTGAAAGGAAGAAAGGGGAAGTCTTAATTTGAACGAGGATGGCTTCACAAAAAAGATTAATACGTGAATTCTTGAAGAAGGCACGGCTTTGAAATAAATGAGAAAGGAGGCGTATTGAAGAAGGGATAGGGTAGCATATTGAATAAATTTGTATGGTGATTCAAGATGTTGGAAAAAGTTTTTGAAAAGTTTCTAATGTGAACCATTGAGCAGTCAAAACAATATATGAATATTTTATTTTAAATTTAAATTTGAATCGACTTGAAGTCGTACCTAAAAATCTTGACCTCCTATCGAGGCGTGCCGCTAGGCGTTTATAATGTTAACCCCCATTCCGAACGTAATGGAAAAAGTTTCGAGTCCTAATTTGATTGTATGGAGAAGATAGCTTTTTGGGTTCAGTTATAATATTAAATCTTAATATAGATTCCAGTGCGTTTATATATCGTATACTCACACGACAACCCCAAATGCTACGAAAATTGAAATTCGATAATAATTCAATATTACGGATTCAATGGAACTGGTTTCATCGAATTCCAAAACTATGCCTCGGAATGCTATTTTTAAATATTGATTTAAACGACAAAATTTCAAAACTGAACAAATCACTGTTAAATTTAATTTTAAAACTTCTATCATCCTCAGCACTATCAATATAAATTTTAAGAGCCTTCAAATTATTTTTGACAGGCTTGAAACTCAAGCTTTCATATTTTACCCAACTTTAAATTATTTAATTCAATAATTTAACTATCAAATAAATAGTGATATTTGAATTCAAGTTAAAATTAACTTTTAAATATTTAAAATCAATTAAATATTCCAATTTCAAATGCTCGAAATTCCGGGTCATCACAACTAATAATTTAGTTTAAACCAATTTTCCCTTTAAAAAATATCTTTTAGTAACTAAATGATTTAAATAAGTTTATTTACCGCATAGATTACCCTAATAAATTATTTTAAATCTAAACCAGTAAATTAAAATGGATATAGGTATATTTATTTTCTTTTGAACTACCTATATATATGTGTGTGTGTATGCTTATAAAATAATTTATATTATCATTTAAAATTTTTGCTTTCTAAAATCTTATCCATATTCTTCTTCTTTTCTCAGTTTTACCTATATAGTAAACATACATGTATAGATTTTCCTAGGTATACTTATATTTTTATTTTCTTTTCTGTAAACCGCATAATTAGAAATTTACTTTACTACAAAATCTTTTCATACTTAACATATATATATATATATATATATATATATAATATATCTCGTAGGAACAGAAATTTCCTTTCTCTGGAAAAATATATATTTTAAAACATCTATTATTAACTATATTAATGTAGAAGAATACCTTAATTAAAACCCAAAACAAAAACTTCTGCTGCTCACCCCCTCCTACAGATCTATCCAAAACCCTATTCTCCAAGTCCAATGCGATCGAACTTGAACAAGCTAGCGACTGATACAACGCCGCAATCCCAAATGCACGCATCCCAGCCTCAATTGGCGACTCACGGCCCACGACACGCCTGACCTCCTCTTGTGCGATCGAGATCGCCACGCTTGTAACTTCCATCGACTAACGTCGAACCTGAAATCTTGAATCCAGGTGCATCTCTTAGGTGAGGTTTTGCAGTGGCTACCCAGCTTACGACGGTGGTGATCGACGTCTGCTATCACTTCATCGCACATGCAAGGATCTAGACATTCGAGCTCGAGCAGGACGATGCGACAAAGTCGCGATCTCCTCAAGATCCCTCTCTTTCTCTCATTTTGACGAACAATTCTGTTCAAATTTCTATGGAGGGGAATGATCTCATAAAAAAACAGCCATTTTTATTTGATTTTTATTTCGTTCGAAGATAAAGAATGGCTTGTTTCTTTTGATTTTACTGATTTGCGTTAATTATTATTATTATTTTAAAATGAACGTGTGTTAAATCAAATGAACACGTGTTTGGTAGGGCAGGACACGTGTCCCTTTGAGATGAAGGCTAAATAGTTCTGATGTTGGTATATGATATAATATATTAAATTCAAATTTCAGATTCAAATTGTTTTGATTAACGTAGCTTAAAATCATGAACCCCTATCGAGGCATGCTGTCAAGCATTTATGATGTTAAATCCCTATTCTGAACGCAATGGAAAAGGTTTTGAGTCCTAACTCGATCGTATGGAGAAGTTAGCTTTTTGGACCCAGTATTAAATTGAATTTTCGATATAGATTCCAATGCGTTTACCTATCGTACTATCACATAACAACTCCAAAAGCTATGAAATTTAAAATTCGATAATAACACACCATTAC
This sequence comes from Allium cepa, assembly GCA_030765085.1. Classification (NCBI taxonomy): domain Eukaryota; kingdom Viridiplantae; phylum Streptophyta; class Magnoliopsida; order Asparagales; family Amaryllidaceae; genus Allium; species Allium cepa. Next base: position 596,722,601 of record CM060941.1, on the reverse strand, counting down.
GGATCCAATGGAACTAGTTTCGTCAAATTCCGAGACTATGTCTCGGAAGGCTATTTTTAAATATCGATTTAAACGATATATTTTCAAGCTGAACAAAACAGTTTTAAATTCAACTTTCAAAAGTTCTATTATTTCCAGTATTATCAATATAAATTTTATAAACGTTCAAATTATTTTTAACAGACTCTAAATCATAGGATTCATATTTTACCCGATTCCTAATTGCTTAATTCAACAGTTTATTTGTCAACCAAATAGTGATAATTGAAATTCAAGTTGAAAATTAAATTTTAAATATAAAAAATCAATTAAATATTCCTATTTCAAATATCCAAAAATTCCGGGTTGTCATAGATAGTTTCATTGGCATTGGAGTTAATTAATAATAAATTAAACTCGACAACAAAAATGCATATAATTCATCATCAAATTTGATATCCGTACTTGTCAGTTAATTTATTACATCTTCAAATGCTCCACACAGACTTCTCTCTAGCCTCTACTGAACCAATTTCTAAACAATAGAAGCCTTACTAGTAGCACTTTTTGATACATATAAAGATATCAACTTGTCTTAAAACGCGTTCATAGATTTATAACTATCCACCTAGTGGAAAATTGAATCATCAAGGTATTGGAGAATCAATGCAATCACCTTCTTGCCCACGTCTTCCTTTTCCCTCCTATATATTTGAGGGTTTCTTCACATTACCTTAAATTGGGTAATGAAGATCGTTGAGGCATAAAACATCCTCCACTTAGATTATCAATTACCCAAATTGTTTCCATTCAAAAGAACAATCTTTGAAAATGAGATTATGTATGACATCCAAACAATTATCTAAATTCAAAGTTTCCATTAGCCTTGCAATGATCTAGCTCGAAATCCTATTTGTTAGGATTTTGTTGTTGTGCAAAGACTAACAAAGGATATAAATGTCGCAGGAGCCTATTCTAGGATCTTTTATCACCCACGTTCCAAAGCAATGATATTGAATAAAAATAATAATATGAACACTAATAATGGTGATGATAGTTTCAAAATACAATGGAAGCAAAAGGAATCAACACACGTGATTCCATCCATTCATTGATTCTAAAAAACAATTATACAATTAATCTACCAAATAAAAGTAAACAAAACAAAATAAAATCAATAATTGAGAACGGAGTGTTGATCTCTATGACAATGACTTCTTAATGTTTGGAGAAGAAGAACTAAGATGGAAGAAAAGAGAAACTAAAATATTTTTCCACACTTTTCCACTCTCTTTTAGGCTATATTTATAATAATCTAGTTGATACCCAAGTTAATACTCATATGAAAAAAATAAAGCAATGTTCTTACCTATATCTATCTATTAATTAGGGGAAATCTCAACTACTATTTTATTCTTTTGTATATTTATTTCCTCCTCTAAATAAGAATTTTTTGAACCTAAATTTAGACATGTATAAATCATATTTCATGTAATTTCCATAGTACGCATCGATGATTTCTCTATGTCATTTGATTGTGTTGATATATGTGACCATTGATGAGTTTACTTATACTAAAGATAATAAAAACCACTTTGATTCTTTGTCAGCATAGTTAATGGATGAGATTATTTTGTACATATCTTATTTTATGAATAGACATATATCATGAGCTCATAAAGCAACACACATTTATAAGGTTACGTATGTGGCCGAGGAGGAGATTGTTAAAATTTCAACATGTGAGGTTATACATGTAAACGTAAAATGTTTTTTGCTACTATAAACAAGCATTACAAAAGTGACCAAACAAAGCAATAAATCATTTAAGACATAAAAATGTAACTTTCTTGGGAAAAAATGTATAGAGATCGAAGTGATTTTCAATTTATTGAAGGGGAAAATTAAAAATATCACACTACTATATATACATAAAGTTATGCTTCTCAAATTACACAAGTTCTAATTTTCTTTTAACCGTTTCTAAACAGAAAGACATAGACTTTTGCTAATTTGGATGATCATATTCATCTCTTATCATTCAAATCCATCACTCACTCTTAGTTAATTCATGAAATCGGGTATCACTTCCATAATTACTTATTTTCTAAATCTTTTCTTTGAAATCACATGGATACAACCAGAAATTGATCAATAGTTCATTTATATTGATTTAAAATTTTAACATAGGGTAATTGTGATAATGTAAGTGTAGACATTGCTTAAGAACACAATTGTCTCATAAATCCTAGTATTTTTCAAAATAAAGAGAATGAATTAGATTAAATCAAGTTTGTGGTAGTGGATTATAAATAGAAAGTTAGTAGTAATTGTGATATGATGGTGGTTCTGGAGGATTTTACAAAATCAAAAGAACATGTAAATCATGTTATTATGGAAACCTGTCTAGAGAAGTTGAATGAAGAAGAGCCTCAAGACAAAGAATGTCATATTACCTAGTTGACTCAAGATTTTTCCACAACACCCGAGGAAAGCAATCCTTGCTTGAGCAATGAAGCAACCGAGTTTGCATAGGATTTGGATGATTCGTGTTTGCTATTTAAGATTACTAACACAACTTTTATTGAAGAGGTTGGCTTCATGAAGTGTAAGGCAATATAAAGTTTGTTGATGAGAGAGAGTTGCTTCATTGAAACTTTTGGCTGGTTTGTATACATAGGCAAGCATTATAATGAAGAGAATATTTTCTTATTGGATCCGGATGATGGTTCATTGATCAGTTTAAAGAAGTTGAAGCATTATTAAACTTATTTGTGTACTACAAGGGAATAGTTTGAAAAAATGCTTATGGGATGGTCGAGAGTTGAAAAGGATAAAATAGTTGATTATCACAATAGCCACCTCCTTTAGCACTTCACCTTTGGGACAATGTACTGTTTTTTAATGGAAGGAAATTGTTACTCATTTCCTATAAATATTCAAGCAATCACCGAAGGAAGTACCACTTTCCCTATAGCATTTCCATAGAACATTCGAGTCAAAAACAAGTTACATGAAACAAAGGATCGAGACGTGAATAAAGAAGAAGTAGATAATTTTAGCGAAGGCAAGGAAGTTATGGGCGTAGTTATATGTGTTGCAACTTCAGAGATAGAGTGTGCAAGTGCACATATGTACACACTATTAGTTAACCCTGTCTTATAAAGAGTTGCAGTGCGTTTATTTGAATTTCAAATATCAAAGGTATGATTCTTTTAACCATGTCCTATAAAGTGTTGCAGTGCATTTATTTGAATTTTAAATATCAAATGGTATGATTCAATTAACCATGTCTTATACAGAGTTATTTCAAATATCAAATGGTATGATTCAATTAACCATGTCTTATACAGAGTTGTAGTGCGTTTATTTGAATTTCAAATATGAAATAGTATGATTCAATTAATCATGTCTTATAAAGTGTTGCGGTGCATTTATTTAAATTTCAAATGTCAAATTGTATGTTTCCTCCGACGATTTTAGGCCACTTATTCTGATTCAATCAGATGTATTAATAGCAAGGCACTGCAATGTATTGAGATATGAGTAATAAGAATTCATCATCTTTGACCTTATTTTTCACAGTGTTCTCATCTAGTTCTTCACTGCATATATTGACCTGAACACCTCACATCCCCATCAATAAAGTTTACTTTTTCTAGTTTACGTTTCTCTATTTTCTTGCTTTTACTCTTCCATTGCCTAATCTGACTCTTTTCGGTTTTTGTTCTTCTAAACTCAAATCTTTTCTACCTTCTCTCTCTGAATTATTCCCATATTGGCATATTCTACTAATATTCTTGAAAATTGCGAGTTTGCAACAAATTTTCCATTATTTCTGACAGTTCTTAAACCATTTATTGAAACATATTCTTGGCACCAAGCACCAGATCAATGACTATGATGACCGACACTTGCATACCGAGACATTGAGCGGATCCAGATATTAATTTTAAGAGATTATATTTTGTTCGCCTGTTATTCCATGCGGGTTAAGTTGAACCAAAAAATGAAATCCACTAAGGTGGGACGAACTGAGAGAGGACATGGTAGCGCAGCGAATGAGGAAACCTGAAAAAAGAAAGTGAGGTCAACGGCTGCAAGTGATTTTGATGTTTGAGTTAACTGATGCCATGGTCTCCTTACTTGACCTTTTAATCTACATTAATTAGTAGGAAATTCCACTTTATGGACAAGTAAAATTAATAAAACAGCATATAGTTTGCCTTCAACTTTACGATTGCAAGATTCAAACATAATCTCTTCAATAACTACAAACAAAATTGCACATCTAAGAACCCGCTTAAGCAGATTCAAGTTAAATGGATTAAACGAATAGATAACAGGTTTCATGTATTATTGGGACTTCGGAATGTTAGGTGTGCCAGTGAGTTCACGGATTGAACTAGATAAATTCACAAATTGCAAGAAATATGATAAAAACATGGTGTATATATACGGGTACTGGTATCAATTAACATTATGAATTTCTTTTGTTATGCCAAGACCAATTATAAGCTTATTGGGACGTGGTGAGTGCGGAATTTTTGGATTTTTCTGTAGGAAAACTGCAGTTTTCAGAATGGAGCAAAAAATTGCTAAAGTTGCGAAGGCAGCTTGTTGGTTTTTTTATTCACTTGAACCACTGAAAAAAATACAACAGACGCTAGAACTTTTTTTTTTTTTTTTTTTTTTTTTTGAAAAGAGGTCAAACACTTTATTGATATTGAGGAGAAAACAATACACACTCACACTATACAATATATTTCTTACACAAAATACTCGGCCCAGTTACAAACAAGACCAAACCCTAAACACACTGCGAAACTTTTGCGTTGCTTTCCTCATGGCGGCTCATTTTCTCTGCCTGGTAAAACTTCTTCTCTTCCAACTATAGATCTTCTACATTCGGTGCATCTGGACTTAATAGAGTTCTCAGCTTCGTCATCTTCTCTATCAATCATGTACCTCGAGGATGATACTGTGGTTGGGGGATTGGGTGACACGGGAAAGGTAAGTACAGCGCGCAAAGGTATAATTTCCCATCTGGCTAGGGTTTCATTGGGATTAATCATGTTGATGGAAAAAAACTTGGATTTGTTAATGATAATGTCTCGAACCATGTACTTTATGGATTTGCAGACAGCGATTTTATCTGGATTGTCGTAGTTAAATTTTTTTGAGTTTCTGCTCTTCCAAATGGACCATATGGCTGTGCTAACAGCGGCAATAATGATATCTCTTTCGATGCTTTTAGCTGCAAAATTTTGACTTATATATGCCATAATGTCTAAGATGGAGAAATCAATATTGTTATGCATAATTGGATTGCCCATCATAGTCCTGATCCAATACCATACATGTTTGGAGAAGGAGCAGTTAAAAAATAGGTGCTTGCATGTTTCCTCTTCTATGTTGCATAAAACACAGATGGAGTCTTCAGTCACTCCTTGCCTTTTTAATTTGTCTTTGGTTGGTAGAAAGTTGAAAAGGGCTCTGTAGAAGCAGGCATTCATTTTTGGTAGTGATATGTTGTTCCATATGATTTTGTGATAATTGATTTCTTGCAGTTTGTTTCTTTGATTGTTCCATACATTGTGGAATGAGAAATTTCCATTTTTACTGTTTTTGCAAAACCAGTAGTCCTCTGCTTTATCATGATAAATGGGCACTTGTTTTATGTCTTCACTTATGTTGCCTAGATATGAGATAGATTCAGTTCTCCATGAGTTATCAGAAATGATTTGATTTACTTTATGGTTTTTCCCTCTGGAGTATGTTAAAGTCTCTTGTCCCAATTTTTCTAATAATGTTGAGCCATTTATCCAAGGAGAAAACCATAAACTTGTTGACTTTCCATCTACAATTCTTCTGTCTATTGATTTTTGTGCTTCTCTTCTATGGTATAGCATTTTTTTCCAAGTGCATGAGAAACTGTTATTGTAGTTAGATTCCCACAGTGTTTCTTTATTTGCATATCTCTCATTTAACCACCTTGCACTGAAAGTGGAATTGTTAAGTGTTTCCCAAATTCTTTTTATGCAGAAAGTGGTATTTATGTCTGATAATTTTTTCAAGCCCATTCCACCTTCTGATTTCTCAGTTGTAACAGTTTCCCATGGAACCTTACTTTTCTTACCTTTCCATATGAAATGTTTGCATACTTGGTTGATTTTATTGATGGTTAAGCTAGGAAGCATGAAGCACAATTCCTATTATTGATGGTTGATTTTATTGATTTTATTGCTAGAACTTAAAGCAACATAAAAAAGAGATCCACAGACATAGCCACTTGGCTAAAAACTAGTTCAAGAAAACTATACATTTCCTATTATTCAGGACTGACTCTTTCAACTTGCAGAAGAAGAAATAACACATGTTTTAACATGCTTTATTTTTAAACAGTGAACAAACTGATGTGCCGGTTTGAGTTTATATTTCATCACCCCCTCTTAAACTCAAACCATTCATGGATTGCATCCCCATCTTCTTCATAAACTTGTAAAACATTTCAGCATTCAATGGCTTCGTAAGAATGTCCGCAACTTGTTCTTGAGAACTACAAAAAACCAACTCAATGTCTTTATTCTTCACAAGCTCTCGAATGTAGTGATACTTAATATCAATATGCTTGCTTTTTCCATGAAACACCGGATTTTTCGTCAACGCTACAGCCGACTTATTATCACAAAATATTTTGGTTGGTGACTCTTGTCTATGTTTCAGACTTTCAAGTATCCGACGCAGTCAAACTGCCTGACAAGCACAATAACTTGCTGCTATGTATTCCGCTTCTGCCGTAGAGAGAGCAACTACTTGTAGCTTCTTTGAAGACCAGGACACAACACCGGAACCAATATGAAACAAAAAACCTGAAGTACTTTTCCTTCCTTCTGCATCACCAGCCCAATCGCTGTCCGTGTATCTAACAAGATCACTATAATTAGCTTGCGAATAGAAAATACCATAATTTTGAGTAGCTTTCACATAACGCAGAATTCATTTTGCTGCACGAAAGTGATTTTGATTTGGAGTCTCCATGAATCTACTAATGATACCAACTCCATATGTAATATCAGGTCGTGTGGCTGCCAAATAGCGAAGGCTGCCCACTATGCCACGAAAGTAGGTAGGACTTACAAGCTCGCTGCCATCTTATTTGATTAACTGTAACTTCAACTCAACTGGAGTTTTTTTAGCTTTGCATTTGTCCATATTAAACTTTCTTAATATGTCTGCAGCATACTTCATTTGTGATAGAAATATTCCATCACTTGTTTGCTTGATTTCCAGTCCCAGATAATATGCCATTAGACCCATGTCTGTCATCTCAAACTTGCTTGACATCTCCTCCTTAAACTTCACAAATGCATCAAGTTTATTTCCTGTGAAAATCAAATCATCGACATACATGCAAACAATGATAATGTTTTCATTTTCAGACCTGATGTAAAGTGTGGGCTCATAAGGGCATTTAATAAACCCATTTTCCTCAAAATACGAATCGATGCGACTATACCAAGCTCTAGGCGCTTGCTTTAATCCATACAATGCTTTCTTTAGTCTAAGAACTTTGTTTTCATGCCCTTTATTGATGTAACCTGCTGGTTGATCAATGTACACCTCCTCATCAAGTACGCCATTTAAAAATGCCGATTTTACATCCATTTGGTGTATTTCTCATTTGTTTTGAGCGGCAAGAGCAATGACCATACGAATCGTATCTAGTCGAGCTACTGGAGCAAAAACTTCGTAATAGTCTATTTCTGGCCTTTGCTTGTATCCTTTCACGATGAGTCTTGCTTTTAGACGATCTACTTCACCATCTTGTTTGTACTTGGTTTTATACATCCACTTCATGCCTATTGATTTCTTGCCTTTAGGAAGGGTACATATCTCCCATGTGTCATTTTTTTACTATGGAACTAATCTCTTCATCCATAGCTTTTTTCCACTTATCATCTTTTGATGCTTCATCAAAATTGATTGGATCACAATCTGCAAATAATGCAAAGTTCACAAGCTCCTCGTATGTGACATCATCATCATTTGTTACAACATAATCTTGCAGTCTTGCTGGAAGCTTACGAGTGCGCCTAGGACGAATGCATTCATCTCGAATTAAAGAAGCAGGTGATGATGAACTGTTTGAAGTTTGCAACAACTCACTGGACTGACTTGAAGTCTGCTGTCCACTGGACTGATTTGAGACCTGTTGCTTATTTGCATGCAAATCATCATCAATATCTATGCTAACATGCTTCTTCTCTTCAGTTGACCAATCCCAAGACTCGGATTCATCAAACTTCACATCCCGGCTTACAATTAATTGACATGTTCTAGGATTAAACAGTTTATAGCCTTTTGTTATATCACTATAACCAATGAATATGCATTTTCACCTTTGCTACCAAACTTTTTTCTCTTTTCAGCAGGTACATGAGCATATACGACACACCCAAATATTCGAAGAAGTTCAACATTTGGTTTCTTTCCACTCCACGCCTCCTCTGGTGTCTTATTCAACACACATTTCGTCGGGCACCTATTCAAAAGATACACAACACAAGCAACAGCTTCTGCCCAGAAAACTTTGGGGACATTCTTTTCTTTCAACATACTTCGAGCCATTTCAACAATTGTTCTATTTTTTCTTTCAGAAATTCCATTTTGCTGAGGCGTGTAACTAGCAGTAAGTTGATGTTTTATACCATTTCTCTTACAACAGTCAAGAAATGAGTTTGAGGTATATTCCCCTCCTCTGTCTGTTCTAAGCACCTTAATACTACAGCCACTTTGATTTTCAACGAAGGTTTTAAAGTCTTTAAATACATCAAAAGCTTCAGATTTGTGCTTCAAGAAAAAACCCATGTTTTCCGACTGTAGTCATCAATGAAAGTAATAAAATAACGATTACCTCCATTTGAAACGGTTTCCATTGGTCCGCATATGTCTGAGTGCACAAGCTCCAATAGATTCGTAGCTCTTCGTGATTTCCCAATCTGACAAGGCTCTCTATGTTGTTTTCCGAGCACACAACCTTCACATAGTTGATTTGAGAGTTCTACTTGTGGTAAGCCTGCAACCATTTTCTTCTGAGCAAGCAGTCTTAACCCCTTGAAATTCAAGTGACCAAAACGAAAATGCCACAGCCATTTCTCATCAGTAATTAGTGCAGAAAATGAACATACAGGTTTTGTTTGCAATGTTAGAGGAAACATGCGATTAGTTTTCATTGGAACTCTTGCAACGAGCTCATTTTTACGATTCGAGATCGTACAAACGCCTTCAGCAATTTCAATTCTAAGCCCTTTTTTCGATAGTTGACCCATGCTAAGTAAATTCCAATGTAGACTTGGTACATAAAATACGTCGGAAATATACTGATGAGAACTATCTTTTAGCTGAATGAGAATGTTACCTTTTCCCATGATGGAAACTTTGCCCTTGTTTCCAAAATTCACATCGCCATGCACTGACTCGTCCAAATGAATGAAGAGCTGCTTCTTTCCGCACATGTGATTACTGCATCCGGTGTCTAAATACCACTCATCAACATGGTCTTTTTCGAAAGCACTGCAAGCTAATAGCAGTGTTCCCTTCTCTTGCATATTGTCCCGAGTGTAATTAGCATGTTGATTCTTTTTCTTTTGATACCTACCTCTGCACTCAGATTTGTAGTGACCAAATTTTTTGCATTTGTGACATTGAATTTTAGATTTATCATACCTCTTTACAGCTGAAGGTAATTGCTCGTTGTTTTGCTTCTTTGCCCCATCACTTGTACTGCTGCTGTCTTCTGTAGTTTTGTGTTCCAGTGTGACCTTCCCTTGAAAAGCTTGCTCAAGATTCGGTTCACTTCTGAGATTTTTTCTATACTCATAAGCACTTAATGTACCCATTAATCCTTCTACTGTCTTGTCATCTCGGTTGCTTGCTAGCTCAATTGCAGGAACAACATCATCAAACCGACTTGACAATGATCTCATAATTTTTTCGATGATGCGAGATTCTTCATAAATTTCACCATTCACAGTTAATTGATTAACAATTGACTGAACTCGAGCAAAGTAATCAGCAATACTCTCATTTGCTTTCATGACTAAAGATTCAAACTCAAGACGTAAAGTTTGCAGTCTCACACTTTTCAGTTTTGCATCACCTTTGTAAGACTTTTGAAGCCTCTCCCATGCATCTTTTGACGTTGATGCACTTGAGATCCTTTCAAACACGACCTCATCTACTGCTTGATAAAGAAAGAACAATGCCTTCTTGTCCTTCCTTTTATTTTCCTTCAATGCATCTTTCTGTGTTTGAGTTAGCTGTGCGAGCTCTATCTCGTTTGCTAGTTCAGCGAATCCATGATCAATGATTTCCCACAGATCTTGAAATCCAAATAATGCCTTCATTTGGATACACTGTTGGCCAAAATTCTTTCCACTCAATTTCGGAAGCTGAGGTTGAATTGATCCACTCATCTTTGTGACGTGCTTACAAGCAAACCGGGCTCTGATACCAGTTGTAGGAAAACTGTAGTTTTCAGAATGGATCAAAAAATTGCTAAAGTTGTGAAGGTAGCTTGCTGGTTTTTTTATTCACTTGAACCACTGGAAAAAATACAATAGACGCTAGGACTTAAAGCAACATAAAAAAAGATCCACAAACATAGCCACTTGGCTAAAAACTAGTTCAAGGAAACCACACATTTCCTATTATTCAGGACTGACTCTTTCAACTTGCAGAAGAAGAAATAACACATGTTTTAACATGCTTTATTTTTAAACAGTGAACAAACTGATGTGCCAGTTTGAGTTTATATTTCATCACCCCCTCTTAAACTCAAACCATTCATGGATTGCATCCCCATCTTCTTCATAAACTTGTAAAACATTTCAGCATTCAATGGCTTCGTAAGAATGTCCGCAACTTGTTCTTGAGAACTATAAAAAACCAACTCAATGTCTTTATTCTTCACAAGCTCTCGAATGTAGTGATACTTAATATCAATATGCTTGCTTTTTCCATGAAACACCGGATTTTTCGTCAGCGCTACAGCTGACTTATTATCACAAAATATTTTGGTTAGTGACTCTTGTCTATGTTTCAGACTTTCAAGTATCTGACGCAGCCAAACTGCCTGACAAGCACAATAACTTGCTGCTATGTATTCCGCTTCTGCCGTAGAGAGAGCAACTACTTGTTGCTTCTTTGAAGACCAGGACACAACACCGAAACCAATATGAAACAAAAAACCTGAAGTACTTTTCCTTCCTTCTGCATCACCAGCCCAATCGCTGTCCGTGTATCTAACAAGATCACTATAATTAGCTTGCGAATAGAAAATACCATAATTTTGAGTACCTTTCACATAACGCAGAATTCTTTTTGCTGCACGCAAGTGATTTTGATTTGGATTTTCCATGAATCTACTAATGATACCAACTCCATATGTAATATCAGGTCGTGTGGCTGCCAAATAGCGAAGGCTGCCCACTATGCCACGAAAGTAGGTAGGACTTACAAGCTCGCTGCCATCTGATTTGATTAACTGTAACTTCAACTCAACTGGAGTTTTTTTAGCTTTGCATTTGTCCATATTAAACTTTCTTAATATGTCTGCAGCATACTTCATTTATGATAGAAATATTCCATCACTTGTTTGCTTGATTTCCAGTCCCAGATAATATGCCATTAGACCCATGTCTGTCATCTCAAACTTGCTTGACATCTCCTCCTTAAACTTCACAAATGCATCAAGTTTATTTCCTGTGAAAATCAAATCATCGACATTCATGCAAACAATGATAATGTTTTCATTTTCAGACCTGATGTAAAGTGTGGGCTCATAAGGGCATTTAATAAACCCATTTTCCTCAAAATACGAATCGATGCGACTACACCAAGCTCTAGGCGCTTGCTTTAATCCATACAATGCTTTCTTTAGTCTAAGAACTTTGTTTTCATGCCCTTTATTGACGTAACCTGCTGGTTGATCAATGTACACCTCCTCATCAAGTACACCATTTAAAAATGCCGATTTTACATCCATTTGGTGTATTTCTCATTTGTTTTGAGCAGCAAGAGCAATGACCATACGAATCGTATCTAGTCGAGCTACTGAAGCAAAAACTTCGTAATAGTCTATTTCTGGCCTTTGCTTGTATCCTTTCACGACGAGTCTTGCTTTTAGACGATCTACTTCACCATCTTGTTTGTACTTGGTTTTATACACCCACTTCACGCCTATTGATTTCTTGCCTTTAGGAAGGGTACATATCTCCGATGTGTCATTTTTTTACTATGGAACTAATCTCTTCATCCATAGCTTTTTTCCACTTATCATCTTTTGATGCTTCATCAAAATTGATTGGATCACAATCTGCAAATAATTCAAAGTTCACAAGCTCCTCGTATGTGACATCATCATCATTTGTTACAACATAATCTTGCAGTCTTGCTGGAAGCTTACGAGTGCGCCTAGGACGAATGCATTCATCTCGAATTAAAGAAGCAGGTGATGATGAACTGTTTGAAGTTTGCAACAACTCACTGGACTGACTTGAAGTCTGCTGTCCACTGGACTGATTTGAGACCTGTTGCTTATTTGCATGCAAATCATCATCAATATCTATGCTAACATGCTTCTGCTCTTCAGTTGACCAATCCCAAGACTCGGATTCGTCAAACTTCACATCCCGGCTTACAATTAATTGACATGTTCTAGGATTAAACAGTTTATAGCCTTTTGTTATATCACTATAACCAATGAATATGCATTTTTCACCTTTGCTACCAAACTTTTTTCTCTTTTCAGCAGGTACATGAGCATATACGACACACCCAAATATTCGAAGAAGTTCAACATTTGGTTTCTTTCCACTCCACGCCTCCTCTGGTGTCTTATTCAACACACATTTCGTCGGGCACCTATTCAAAAGATACACAGCACAAGGAACAGCTTCTGCCTAGAAAACTTTGGGGACATTCTTTTCTTTCAACATACTTCGAGCCATTTCAACAATTGTTCTATTTTTTCTCTCAGAAATTCCATTTTGCTGAGGCGTGTAACTAGCAGTAAGTTGATCTTTTATACCATTTCTCTTACAATAGTCAAGAAATGAGTTTGAGGTATATTCCCCTGCTCTGTCTGTTCTAAGCACCTTAATACTACAGCCACTTTGATTTTCAACGAAGGTTTTAAAGTCTTTAAATACATCAAAAGCTTCAGATTTGTGCTTCAAGAAAAAACCCATGTTTTCCGACTGTAGTCATCAATGAAAGTAATAAAATAACGATTACCTCCATTTGAAACGGTTTCCATTGGTCCGCATATGTCTGAGTGCACAAGCTCCAATAGATTCGTAGCTCTTCGTGATTTCCCAATCTGAAAAGGCTCTCTATGTTGTTTTCCGAGCACACAACCTTCACATAGTTGATTTGAGAGTTCTACTAGTGGTAAGCCTGCAACCATTTTCTTCTGAGCAAGCAGTCTTAACCCCTTGAAATTCAAGTGACCAAAACGAAAATGCCACAGCCATTTCTCATCAGTAATTAGTGCAGAAAATGAACATACAGGTTTTGTTTGCAATGTTAGAGGAAACATGCGATTAGTTGTCATTGGAACTCTTGCAACGAGCTCATTTTTACGATTCGAGATCGTACAAACGCCTTCAGCAATTTCAATTCTAAGCCCTTTTTCCGATAGTTGACCCATGCTAAGTAAATTCCAATGTGGACTTGGTACATAAAATATGTCGGAAATATACTGATGAGAACCATCTTTTAGCTGAATGAGAATGTTACCTTTTCCCATGATGGAAACTTTGTCCTTGTTTCCAAAATTCACATCGCCATGCACTGACTCGTCCAAATGAGTGAAGAGCTGCTTCTTTCCGCACATGTGATTACTGCATCCGGTGTCTAAATACCACTCATCAACATGGTCTTCTTCGAAAGCACTGCAAGCTAATAGCAGTGTTCCCTTCTCTTGCATATTGTCCCGAATGTAATTAGCATGTTGATTCTTTTTCTTTTTATACGTACCTCTGCACTCAGATTTGTAGTGACCAATTTTTTTGCATTTGTGACATTGAATTTTAGATTTATCATACCTCTTTACAGCTGAAGGTAATTGCTCGTTGTTTTGCTTCTTTGCCCCATCACTTGTACTGCTGTTGTCTTTTGCAGTTTTATGTTCCAGTGTGACCTTCCCTTGAAAAGCTTGCTCAAGATTCGGTTCACTTCTGAGATTTTTTCTATACTCATAAGCACTTAATGTACCCATTAATCCTTCTGCTGTCTTGTCATCTCGGTTGCTTGCTAGCTCAATTGCAGGAACAACATCATCAAACCGACTTGACAATGATCTCATAATTTTTTCGATGATGCGAGATTCTTCATAAATTTCACCATTCACAGTTAATTGATTAACAATTGACTGAACTCGAGCAAAGTAATCAGCAATACTCTCATTTGCTTTCATGACTAAAGATTCAAACTCAAGACGTAAAGTTTGCAGTCTCACACTTTTCAGTTTTGCATCACCTTTGTAAGACTTTTGAAGCCTCTCCCATGCATCTTTTGATGTTGATGCACTTGAGATCCTTTCAAACACGACCTCATCTACTGCTTGATAAAGAAAGAACAATGCCTTCTTGTCCTTCCTTTTATTTTCCTTCAATGCATCTTTCTGTGTTTGAGTTAGCTGTGCGAGCTCTGTCTCGTTTGCTGGTTCAGCGAATCCATGTTCAATGATTTCCCACAGATCTTGAAATCCAAATAATGCCTTCATTTGGATACACTATTGGTCAAAATTCTTTCCGCTGAATTTCGGAAGCTGAGGTTGAATTGATCCACTCATCTTTGTGACGTGCTTACAAGCAAACCGGGCTCTGATACCAGTTGTAGGAAAACTGCAGTTTTCAGAATGGATCAAAAAATTGCTAAAGTTGTGAAGGCAGCTTGTTGGTTTTTTTATTCACTTGAACCACTGAAAAAAAATACAACAGACGCTTGGACTTAAAGCAACATAAAAAAAAGATCCATAAACATAGCCACTTGACTAAAAACTAGTTCAAGGAAACCACACATTTCCTATCATTCAGGACTGACTCTTTCAACTTGCAGAAGAAGAAATAACACATGTTTTAACATGCTTTATTTCTAAACAGTGAACAAACTGATGTGCCGGTTTGAGTTTATATTTCATCATTTTCTTCTTCTTTTGTTTCTTGTTGTATTGTTGCTCATAGTCTAAAGTTTAGTTTGATTAATATAATATCAAATAAAATTCTCCTAATAAAATGCTGGGAGTATGATTACCAAGTTTAATTTACTGCTCTTGAGGATTTTTACATAACAATTTACAGTTTAAACAGCTAAACTGTTTCAATTATATTCCAAAATTTGTATTAAAAAATTTAAAACAATAAAGTACCAATTTCCGTGAGCAAGAAATGATGCGACTATTTTTCCTTAGTGCTAAGTTATGGACGGAAATGGAACTAAAGAGTTGGAAAGACCTATCAATCAAAATGAAACAAAATTGTAAAAGTAAATTCTGCGATTGAGAAGAAGGACGCATTTAGAATAACAATTAAATGGAAAGCGACCACACGCTTCTGCTGATATTGATACAGTTAGCTTGCAAGTGTTTCAAAAACTGCTGCTTTACCACACAATGTGTCAACTTACCTTCCTGAAGTAGCAACTCTAACGCTGTTATGTGCATGCATATACATTCAAGTCCATCGACTTATATAACAAACTATATATATTCAAGAGATTTCACGAGACTCAAATTTTATACCGTGGGCGATCATACAAGGGGCACTGAATGTTGAGTAATGGCAAGGGCAATATGTAGCCCACAAACTTTTTCATGACAAACATAACTATGAGTTATAGACATTCAAAAGTTGAGTAAAAAGTGCATAAAAAGGCACTTAAAAGGCACTGCCTTTTTCTTCTCAACCACCTAATCACAAGATATCCTTGATATCGTTCACGTACCCTTGCTTGATAAATTGTTTTAAAGAGAACAAAGAAGATATCTCCCTTCTCTTTTCACTGCTGCTTTGATTTTCATCACTAGATAATGTTTTTTTCTCCTCCAACATAAGCGTGCTAGTTTATTCAATTAACTACTATTTTACAGAGAAAAAGTTATGAATTCTGAACCCCCTGAAATCAAACTTGCCTACTTCCATTGTCATTCTTGTACAAGAATGCAGTGGGAAGTAATCTGTAACATTTAAATAAGAATCAAGAAATGGCTTCTTGTATATTTCAAGCACTAAGGTTCAAAAAGAGAAACACTAGCAACACGATTTCGCTGCCTTCACCTCCACAGCCATCGCTGCCTTCTTTTGCTTCATCATCTTCAATACCAAGAAGAAACAACTTATCTCCTGAACTAGAAATCATGGAAAAGAGGAGATGGGACAGTTTAGAGTCATGGTCGATGCTGTTAGACCCTACGAACCCTGAAGGATTTGAATCGACTCAAAGTGGAGAAAGAGAGGAATGGATGGCTGATCTTTCTCAGTTGTTTATTGGAAATAAATTTGCTTCTGGTGCACATAGCAGAATTTACAGGGGAATTTACAAACAGAGGGCAGTTGCGGTTAAAATGGTTAGAATTCCTGAGCAAGATCCTCAAATTAGAGAGAAACTCGAAGAGCAGTTCGAGTCTGAAGTCGCCTTTCTCACTCGCCTCTATCATCCAAACATCGTGCAGGTTTGCATATTTTTTTATATGTTACATAGATCTATTGGTGAATTACTGCTTTTCTGCTCTGTAGGAAAGTGATTGTATTATTTGTGACTTATATTTTACTAGATTATATAATATGATAAGTTGAATAAATTTGTCATAGCTACATGCATGGTAGTTGTTTTAAATATACAGTAGACTACATTTTGTTACATTTAAAAAAAAAAATTAGAAAGTGAAAGAAAGAAAAAAATCAAAGAACAAAAAAAAATAAAAATAAAAATAAAAGAAGAAGCCATGTTTCATAAATTTCATCATGAAGTATTGTTGTTAGTGGGTAACAAGAAGAGAGTGGAAATACATAGAGGAAAATAGTTGAAAAAAATTAATGTCCTTGACCGAAGAAGGTAATCATAATACTTCTGCATAGTACGTACATGCTCAAGTTTTGAATCACAAGTCTTAAGGTTTGAAGTTTTTTACACCATATAGTTGTAGGGTTGAATAACTCTATCATTCATTGGTTTTCAACTAAAACAGATGACTCAAATAACTTGATTATAATTCATTTGTTCTTCTATTTCAGTTCATTGCAGCATGCAAGAAGCCTCCAGTATACTGCATTATAATGGAATATATGTCTCAAGGAACTCTTCGAATGTACCTTCACAAAAAGGAACCATATTCTCTATCAACCGAAACAATACTGAGATTATCTCTAGACATATCCAGAGGAATGCAATATCTTCACTCGCAAGGAGTAATACATAGAGACCTAAAGTCTGATAACTTGCTCCTTAATGATGAAATGAGGGTAAAAGTTGCTGATTTTGGGACCTCTTGCCTCGAGACTAAGGGTAAAACTTCCAAGGGCAATATGGGAACATATAGATGGATGGCACCAGAGATGATAAAGGAAAAACCATATAATAAGAAGGTTGATGTCTACAGCTTTGGTATTGTGATGTGGGAGCTTACCACTGCTCTTGTTCCTTTCCAAGGGATGACTCCAGTTCAAGCTGCTTATGCTGCTTCTGAAAAGGTTTGCTTCTAATTTAAATTTAAATTTTCAGTGTGAGTTATGATAATTGATTCAAAACTACCTGCACAACCAACTGCCTTGAACTAAAATCTTGATTCAAATGCATATGCATTCAACGATACATTCTTACTAAGATCACTTACTTTGGTGGCCTGGAAATTCTGATTAATTTTTTAGCATAATTAGATTTGCAAAAAACACTACTACTGCTAAAATATGTACCAAAATTTTAGAGCCATTTGAACTAAGATCTAATGACCCATACCGGATGAACATACTCTATAGTTTCATAGGAGTAGGGTTTTTTTTATCTTGTATTCATTATTGCATTAACAACAAGTTTTGTAATACTTAAGCAGCAACTTTTTTGGAATGTATTTTTTCAGAATATGAGACCTCCACTGTCAACTACATGTTCACCAGTGTTCAACCATCTGATAAAGAAATGTTGGTCAGCGAGTCCATCAAAGCGACCTGATTTTGGTTATATAGTAGCTACACTAGAAAAATACGATGCATGTCTAAGAGAGGGACTTCCGATTCATGTACATCAAGAGCTGAATATTAGGAGCTCTATTCGAAGTATTTTTAAAGGATGTGTTCCTAATTCTTCTTCAATACCTGTACATGCTTGAAGTTATTGAAGTATGGACAGGCTTGGTATTGCCTAATGTACTGTATTTGTTTATTGTTTATTTTTTTCCATCCTTGTATAGTTGGAGACTACGTACTGTGTTTAAAATTATATGTTAATGACCAAATTGAAACTTTTTTGATGGTTTTAGTTTTGAATTTTACCATATATATATATATATATATATATATATATATATATATATATATATATATATATATATATATAAGCTGCCGTTTTTTGAAATGAGAAAATGGTTTATCTTGCAGAAAAATATTAACCTGAGTGAAACTTTAATAATTAAATTTAGAAATGGAAAAAGGTCCAAAGCAAGTTAGGTCAAATTGATACCTATAGATATAAAATGTTACGACTTTAGTTGTAATGACTTGTATTTTCGGACCAGTAAAAGGTCGAAAAACCCGTCCGTTCTAAAACTACGAATGAAAACTACCAACTTAATACACAATATTTGATAAATATTTAACGTTATTAAACGTATATGATACAACTTTCAACTATGCAAGTTATCAGAGTAATCAATTTAATTTACTAGGGTGTTTTAATACAAAGCCAAATCAAATACTATAAATAACTGTAATTCTACCGCTGCGCAACTCTGATGAGAAACAGCAATATCCTTAACTGCGAACTCAATAAACAATACAACACAAGACAAATAGCAACCAATAAGCAGAAAAATGTTATATTACTATTGGGGTTGCATCACTATTCCAGTGACTGCCTACATACCCTTATCTAATTGGATACCCAATTAGATACATGATCAAACCAACATAGTTCTCCTACGCAAATAAGACTCATGGAGCCTATGATGCACAAGCAATATGCAATTCCCGAAACTACCCACTTAGGTTTGATTTTCAATTTTAGATTTTTAAAATCTAATTAACTTTACGTAAATTATCTCTTTGGACTTTATTCCTGAATTCTTATTTCAAAACTTTTGAAATACACACACACACATCTTTTATATTCAAACTAGACATTTACTTCAGGATTTGAAAACAAATCATCTGTTGAAATGATACCAATATACAAGTATACAAAACTATATGCTACCAAATCTCAAGAGGTTTCTAGCCATAACTAGTCCATTGGGTCTAGCATTTCGAATAAATAGTAGATTGGTGCATCACTCTACTCCAACGGACTACAAAACATTTGCACCTCATTTTCCCATGGTTTTCGTAGATTATGGGTTACACGAATCTTTGGTAACATAACAAATCACTTTATATCCCGAAGTGGCAAAATCATTTACACCAATAATTACAAATACTTCTAATCTATAATAATTTCCATTTTCAAACCCTTTCAAAAATCATCTTAAAGCCATCGGGTTTAATCCTTGGAATTCTTTCCATGTCATAAAACATTTTTATAAATAACATTATACAAATCACTTTTTATATAATATAACTTCAAAATATTCATTTTCAAATATTTCTATTTCTTTAAACATTTCATAAACTTTCATTTATGAAAACCAACTTTAAAACAATTCCATTGATGTCAAATTATTATACTAATTATAACAATTAAATGAACTAATATTATCACTAAACATCTTTTAGTCAAATCGTGAAATGAATCACAAGGTGTTGGCCATAATTGTTTTCTATCCAGCCAATGCATATGGATAATTAATTGCTCATAGACTGGTCAAGCAAAGTCAACATCAATAAATAATAATCGATGCTCATAAACTGGCCGATCGCAATCCAATTTGATAATTAACAATCAGCAGCAATAATAAATAGCAACAAATCTATTTATTTAAATAATTAACAATCAATATCAACAGATCAATTATCGAATAATAATAAATCTATAGGGTATATATAATAGAAAAAATGTGGATTTGTTCTGCCAATAAAACGTCACTAATATTTTATCAATATTTTATACTTCTCTAAACGTATCGATAAACTACACTAGTATGTTCTATTCGTTAATATGACTCTAATGTCGAAAGCCGCGTGTAAAATAGATTTCGCATGGGTGAGATAAACATGTTTAAAGTTAAGCTATTATATAAACTAAATCAAACCACTAGATTATAAAACAAATCAAACCCACCTAGACCCAACAAACCCAAATACCTACCCATCTTTATGCGCATGAACATTCCCACTTCCTTGCCTTTGCTAGCTTCCTCAACATTCTTCACACTTGCAAATATACATATTGAGAAAAATCCCTTCAAATGATCAGTCTAAGAGAATAAAAAACCTAACGCAGCGGAAAACAACTGGATCGTGATTGTAATGAGACGAAACAAACAGAGATAAACACCAAATAAACAGTCACAGATTAATGCAATGTAGAGAAATAAATAACACCAGTATTTATAGTGGTTCCACTACTGCGAGGCAGTGTACGTCCGCTTGGGGAGAGAGAGGAGATTTTATAATTACTGAAAGATTAGAGTTAAAAGATTGATTCACTTTTGGAGGCCATATATAATAAGAATTACCAATACAGATAAAATTATGCAGAGTTTTAGCTCGCTGTGATGGCCGCCATTATTGTCCATGAGCTCTACTATTTATAGAGTGAAGAAATGATAAGGGGTAGTTGCTGTATAGCAGCCTAGAGGTTTGGTTCGACAGATCTGGTCCGGCATGATTTGGTTCGGCAAACAACACTCAAGATCTGAACTGGCGCTACTTGGTTCGGCACATAGCATTTGGACAGGCATAAACACTTTAGTTTCAACTGGCATGCCTGAATACCTAACGAGCTATTTTGAGCGGCACATAACTCTATTTGGTTCGGTCAACTTCTTAAATCTGGACCGGCATATTAGCTTCACTAGTCCAGACTTTTGGTTCGCAAAACACACTCCATCTTCGAAGTCACCACTACCGGATGAGATATTTCGTCCGGTTCTCCTCAATGTCGAACGAAATACCACCGAATGAAGTAGCTCGTTCGGTCTCCACCCTACACCGCTCAAGCTCCACCGAACCAAAATAGTGATTCGGCAATTCTTCTTTGAGCTTGATTCCACTTCTAGGGTTAAGGCTTCGTCCTTCCTGATCAACACTTATCCAATGGCCTTGCTCCTTCAAATCGCGAAGTGGAATTCAGGTATCATTCTAATAATCTCCACCTTGATACCTAATTCCATACAAGCCTTTCAATTTCATCTACACCTTCTTGCTCCAAGAAATGGATACTTATCCAATGGGCTTCGATAATTCCATCACCCATTACACTCTGTCAACGAACTCCAACAAGTCCACCGCCCGTCAACATAGTATTCAAAGTACTCAGTCCATGTAAAACCTATCAATCTCCACCATGAAAACAAACGTCACCATGAACCATCTCAACTCTCCCCCCATGCCACCTCATGGCACCTAGCACTTCATTAAGAAAATCAAGTCCGAGCATGCTCGAACTTAGCAACAAGCAATGACTTGGTAAACAAGTTTGCTGCATTCTCCTTTGTGTGAACTTTCTGAAGATGAACTAGCTTCTCTTCACTCATCGAGACAAGAAATGACTCTCGCACCTCAATATGCTTTATCCTCCATCTGAATGCTAGATTTTCCACTAAGTGAATTGCACTATGACTGTCACAGTGCATACCACGCCTTCATATACAAAGCCCAAATCATATAACATTTGCCTCAAATAAAGCGCTTCGTTAGCTACTTCAACCACAGCTATGAGCTTTGCCTCTATAGTGGACAAAGCAATAATTGTCTACAACCTTGCTTTCTAACTGATCGCTGTTCCACCAATAGTGTACACATATTCAAAGATTAACTTCCTTCGATCTCTATTACCGGCATAGTCATAATCGCAAAATCCAACTAAGCCTAAATCTCTTCCTCTACCGACAAAGACAAGTCCAAGGTTTAGAGTTCCTCTAAGGTATCTGAAGATACACTTCATTGCTTCCCAATGCATCTTTCCTGGATTTGTCATGAACCTACTCACCAATCCAACTGCCTATGCAATGTCAGGCCTAGTGCAAACCATGGCATACATCAAGCTGCTAGCTGCTAGCTGGACTTGCATATGGGACCTTCATCATATAAGCCTTGTCCTTTTCCTTGATTGAGGAGCCATTACTAGAAAGTTATATGTGTAAAGGCATAGGTGTGCTGATTACCTTTGCTCCTTCAATGCTAAACCGAGCAAGAACCTTTCGAATATACTCCTTTTGAGTGAGGCTGAAAAGTCCTAGTTTTCTTTCTCTTTGAATTTCCATACTCAAATTTTTTTTTTGCTTCTCCAAGGTCTTTCATTTTGAATTCCTCTTTTAGCTTTCGCTTTAAACCATCGATTTCAGCCTTATCCTTGGAAACAATTAACATATCATCCACGTAAAAGAGTAGGTACACACATCTACCATTCTTTAAATGCTTGAAGTACAAACAAGCATCTTTGATGCTATGATCAAAATCAAGTGAAAGCATAAAAGACTCAAACCTTTTGGACCATTGTCTAGGAGACTTCATTAGTCTGTACAATGATTTCTTCAATTTGCACACTTAATTTTCTTTTCCATCTATAACAAAACCTTCTGGCTACTTCATGTAGATGGTTTCATCTAAGTCTCCGTACAAGAAAGTAGTTTTCATGTCCAGTTGCTCTAGCTCCAGGTCATGAGCTGCTTCGATAGTGAGGAAAATGCGGATGGACATATGCCTCAATACTGGAGAGAATATCCCATCATTCTTCAATCCCTTTCTTTGTGAAAACCCTTTAACTAGTCAAGCCTTATATCTCTCATCATCCTTGACCTTGAGTACTTATTTACAACCTATGGCTCGGCTTCTTTGAGGAGGTGGTACCCAATCCCAAGTCTTGTTCTTCTTCAATGGCTCTAACTCCTCTTCGATAGCGAACATTCACTTTAAACTGTCATATGACTTTAAAGCTTCAACAAGGTCAAGCAGCTCCTCAAGAACCACATGTAGAGCATAGTCAAACTGATTACCAAGGCTAAGGTTCAAAAATTGCCAATCACCATACTTTTTGGGCGGCCTAATAGTCCTACGACTGACGGGGGCAAGTACTGCTTCGCCTAAAATCCTTTCAGCTCCACCTTGAACTGAACTTCCTCTAGATTCATGCACATCACCAGGACTACTAGAAGGTACCTATGGACTATCCTGTGATGTTTTATCAACCAATTTTCCTCGATAGCATTAACAATAACTGTAGTATTATGCTAGAACGTGGGAACTTCTTCCATCTCCTTAAGCCTATCAAAATATTTTTGATGTGGTAGGTAGCTTCTCCTTCGGATTGAACATAACAGGCACATCAAAAGTAAAATGTCTGGAATGAACAATCTTCCAATCAACAGGGTTCCAAATTCGATACCCATTGATACTATCGGTTTATCCCATTAGTATGGCCTTGTATGCTCTAGCCTCCAACTTGTCATCACTGTATGGTGAACGTACATATGACAACCAAAAATTCGAAAGTAACCCAGATACACTGCTTTACCTCTCCACTTTTCCTCTGGAATCTTCCCATCTATGACTGAGCATGGAATTCAATTTATGGTATCCGCCACGGTTGATAATGCCTCATCCCAAAAGCCTATCGACAAGCCCGCCATCAATCTTAAGCAACGAGCCTTCTCCAATAAAGTCATGTTCATCCTTTTTCCAACCCTATTGGATTGCAGTTCGTCGGGTGTAGTGAAATGTCTCTGAATGTCATGTCGTCTACAAAAGTCGAGGAACTCCCTGGAGACAAATTCACCGCCATTACTAGATCTTAGCACCTTCAACCTAAAACCAGATTGGTTTTCAACCAGCGCTTTCCAGTCATTGAACTTCTCCAAACTTTCTGATTTGGCCGTCATCACATACATTCAAACTTTGTGAGAAAAAACATCAATGAAAGAGATAAAATACTTTGATCCTTCAAGAGAAGGAGTAGCAACCAGTCTCCAAACATCTGTATGCACGTACTCACGTACTCGCCTCGATTTATGGAGTCCAATTCCAAAAGATACTTTAGTCTGCTTGCCTAACACACACACCTAGCAAAAGTTCATCTTATCGAAGCTTCCTCCTTTGACCATTTTCTGTCTCTAAAGCAACTCTAATTCCTTCTCTAAAATATGACCCAACCTGAGATGCCAAAGCTTTGTGGCATCCAATGCACGTGAACTATCTACTCCAATATATGATTCTCCAAGAACTGTTGTTCCTTTTAGAAGGTACAGATTTTGAAATACATCTCCTTTAAAAAGAACTAGTGCACCTCTCAAAACCTTCAGAATATCCTTCTTGATAGTTACCTTGCATCCCAAAGATGCCAATTGTCCTAAACAAATTAAGGACTTCTGAAGACTTGAAACATACCACACTCTTATCAAAGTGCGTATTACTCCGTCAAACATCCTGATCGTTACTGTACCTTCACCCATTGCTCTACAGCTAACATCATTACCCATAAGAATAGAGCTTCCCTCTCGTCCAACGAAAGAACTGAAGTAATCCTTATTAGGCGTCATATAAAAGGACGCCCTTGAGTCCAGCACCCAATGGTTTGACACATCCAATACTACTGCAGACAACACATCGTCAAATACAGACCGCTCCATCGCAAATGTGAAGATCCATCTTCTTCCTTCTTCAAATTTGGACAATCCTTTTTCCAATGACCAGGTTTCTTACAAATAAAGTATTTCCCATCCTTAGACTTTCCTCTCCTGCCATTACCGGGCTTCCTGGACTTGGAACGCCCTCTAAAGTGCCAATTCTTCTTATCATCCCTACCTCTTTCAAAAAACAGGTCGTGACTACTACTTCTACCTCTACTTCCTTCACTTATCCCCTTCATCCGATCTCTCAAGCCCTCAGATAAAAGGCCTAACTTCACATCTTCCACTGTCAATGTGTCTCTAGCAAAGATAAGGATGTTAGCAAAACCTGTGCAATGCTCCAAAAGAGAACACAAAAGTATCATTGCAATTTGCTCCTCATCCATCTTCAAGACAAAAGATCATTAAAGAAATTAAGATGTTCCTTCATTGAAGTACTCTCTCACATTCGCATGGTGAAAAATTTCTTCAATAATATCAAACGGTTAGTTAGATATTTCTTCAAGTAGAGATTTTCTATCTTGATCCGATTGCCCTTAGCAATGGTCTCACTGCTTATCTTTGAGATGACATTCTCTCCCGTCGCTAGTTGTAAAGTAGTAAACGCCCACTTCTCCATCTCATTCCTTTCCGCGACTGAGATGTTAGCCATCGACTCCTCGGGGGAAAACACTACTAGATGGACTTCATTCCTCATTAGAACATCCTGCATCCTCCATTGCCACTTCTCGAAGTCTTTATCCCTGTTCCATTTCTCAATTGTCAAATGTGATCCTTACGCGATATACATCCCTCTAGTATACGGTCTTGTAACAACCAGAGTCGCTTCATCTCCTACGAAGCATCTAACACTCCTCAATCAACCTTGCAGCTCTAATACCAGATTGTTGGGGAAAATGCCTTCAGATGATCAGTTTAAGAGAATAAAAAACCCAATGCAGCGGAAAACAACTGGATCATGATTGTAGTGAGATGAAACAAACAGAGATAAACGCTAGAACAGACAGTTACAGGTGATGCAGAAATATAAATAACACCAATATTTATAGTGGTTCCACTACCATGAGGCAGTTACATCCACTTAGGAAGAGAGGAGATTTAATTAACCACTGAAAGATTAAAGTTACAAGATTGATTCCCTTTTAGAGGCTGTACATAAGAAGAATTAACAATACAGACAAAATTCTACAGAGTTTTAGCTCTCTAGGATGGTTGCGATTATTGTCCAAAAGCTCCACTATTTATAGAGTAAAGAAATGAGGAGAGGTAGATGCTATATAGCAGTCCTGATGTATGGTTTGGCAAATCTGGTCCGGCATGATTTGGTTCAGCAAACAACACTCAAGATTTGGATCGGCGCTACTCGGTTCGGCATATATCATTTGGACTGGCATAGACACTTCAATTTGGACCGACATGCCTGAATATCGAATGAAATATTTGGTGCGGCACATCACTCTATTTGTGTAACAACCCGCATGTTTAACGATTTTATATTTAAGTATTTTATTTAAATATAGCGTCGTTAGTTGGATTTAGGTCCGAAATGTCACTTTTTGCAAATGGTCGAATTGGAACTCGAAACCATTTCCACTGATTCCAAAATGGCGTTTGCGATCTTTTTGAGTATAAGCTTTAATATGTTTGGAGTAAGTTGAATTTGGCTACGTTTTCTAGTTGGGTTTTGGGTTTGGGTTCAGCCCACTAGCTAACTAAACCCCTAGCTCAGCCCTCTCCTCCCCATTCTCTCATTCCACTCTTCTTAACTTAAGAAAACTGAAAATGGTGGAGGGGAAGAGGAAATAGAAATTGCAAGCCCTAGTTTCAACTTGCAAACTTGAATTCTTGCTTCAAAATCAAAGAGAAGCTATAGGTAAGCCTCCTCTTCATCTTCTCTATCTCTTTCTCACTTCAATCTCAGAAATTCCTAAACCTAAATTTAGGAAATACTTGTTTTGATCTTAGATTGAAGCTAGTTGAGTGGAAGTGGAGATTAGTTGGTCTTCTCCTTGCAAATTGAACTCCTTCTTCCTTGTTTTTTAATTAAAAGTTGAGTTTTGAACTCACATCTACTTCTTTTGATATCATTGATGTTAGGTATGAATTCCTAACAATTATTCATGTGCATTTGCTTTTGATTTGGGTTGATTCGGTGAAATTGCCAAATTATGATTTTTGAAGCCAAATCTATGTAAAACCTTATATGGTTGATGTTTATGTTGTTCGGAGTGTTTGGGTGTGTCGTTAAGGTTGGGTAGTCGTTTGACGTAAGCCCATAATCAACACGCATCCGATTGCTTTCGATTTGTTTGGCCATAAATGGCCTAGGTTCAGGAAATGCCTAACCATCAGGTTTCAGATGTCTGAAACCCTATTTCAGACGTCTGAATATTGTTCTAGGGAAAATTTTCATTCCCAGATTCAGACGTCTGAAATTATATTCCAGACGTCTGAATTAGCTAAATTTCAACCAGAAGGGAAATAGGCAAAATATTGCCTATTTCAGACATC
Source organism: Allium cepa (assembly GCA_030765085.1). NCBI lineage: Eukaryota > Viridiplantae > Streptophyta > Magnoliopsida > Asparagales > Amaryllidaceae > Allium > Allium cepa. The sequence continues at coordinate 596,695,111 of CM060941.1, read as the reverse complement.
TGAAAATTGGGTTCAGACGTCTGAAATCTCTTTTGAAAAAGAGATTAATTTTTAGATTCAGACGTCTGAACCACTTCTTTCAGACGTCTGAACCTGCTGTTTTTTCCAATTTGCCTTATTCGTTTAGTTTTTCAAATTTGATCGATGCACATTGATTCCAATTAGTTGTTTATGCATATTTGACCTTGATGATTCCTTTTTGAATTCATTCACGGGTTTTCATAAATGATTTCTTCAAATCGTATTAAAAGTTTGTTCCTCCGATTTATAAATTCTATTTAAAATACATGCACAATTTCGCACTTCGAGCGAAGTGGAAGGATGGTTAAATGGTTGGGCAAAACACGGACCATGAATCTGTGCGTTTATCCTTCCGATTAATCCCCGACCTATTCAATTGATCGTCTTGACCTTCGGGTATTGTTTACCGATGATATGAGGTGAACTTTGTACTGCTTTGAGTGTGAAATTAACTAACGGATAGTAAACCGTTTAGTGCGAACGATTGGTTATGGGACTCACGTTACCACTTTTCGGATTCCTTTTTGAGAGTTATGACACATTCCGCCAGTTAGTGGTGTCCAGTACCGGGTCTTTGACCTTCACCACTACGGTTTGTTGCCTTTGGGATAGTGTCTTCGGACTGTCTCCTTCAGGTTTGTTGCCTTCGGGTATGTTGCCTTCGGGTATGTTGCCTTCGGGTTTGTACCTTCGGGTTTGTGCCTTCGGGTTTGTTGCCCTATTGTATCGCTTCCGATGTTGGTCGTTATGAGCCGCATGGGTGATATTGGGTTTGGAGTCTTCGGGCTCATGGATCCTTATTTATACAGTACTGAGCTCGAGCAATTTTATGATGTTTCATTGATATGTATATTCCCTAGGTATCGCCCTTCGGTGTTGGTCTTTTTGAGCCGCACGATATATAGCTATTACCTTGTGGAACTTGTATACCTTATTGGTATTTGTTATTTGCCTTTTGGCTTGCTTTGGGATATTCTTATCCTTTGTCTGTTGTGATGCCGATGATATGAGGCTTGTTTTGTTATCATATGATTCATCTTTTGTTAGATGATTGTGTTATCTCCTTTAGAGATATTTGTTATACTTTGTAACCTTGCAGGTTTATTGTTGTTCAATTTATCTAACTGATTTGTTTATCTAGACTGACCCGTGTATTTTATACTCGGGTCAGACCGAGATGTTTCAGGTCAGGTGCTTTGGACTTAGCCTGTTTTGCTTCCGCATGGACTATTCAGCTTGTTCCTTTTTGTTAAAGCTTTTTGTGTAGTCCTTTTATTGTAACTCTGATATATGTATTCTTTTGATTCGTCTGTATATTGTGGTTCGCTATACCACTTGACGTGTATTATTTTGTAAACTCTGTTATGTATCTGTATATGTGTATATGATGATCTACTGTTCTGTGATGTATATTACATTTGAGTTGTTATATTCTGTTCTGATAGATCCTCCAACCACCTATGGTTTTGTTTTAAGTATTCATTGGGTATGTCGACCTGCTTGGTATGACTATTGTCAATGTATTCAATAGATAGTTAGAGCAAGGCTATAGATGGTCGCTCCCAACCAGCCTTATTCTCCGTGTTAGTTGACGGCATTACCCTGTAGTGTCCTTGGCTAGCGTGGGTATAGAGGTGGGGCATCACAGCGTGGCATCAGAGCCGAGTTCAGGACAAAATATGATAAACACAGAATAGATGCACATATTACGGTACATCAAAGTGTATAAGCGATACAAATCTTTGAATCATCGTGCCTTTCTATTCCTTCTTCTATCAAAGGTTAGATAAAATTTGGGGAATACGTCTAGGAATACATTTTATTCCGTAGTATTCCGTATTGAAGTATCTACCTTGTGATTAATCTTTTTCTTATCTTACTTTCAGCGTATGGCTGGAAGAGGCAGGGGACGATGTTCGGATGCTGGGAAATCCAGTGGTTCACATCCGGATGGCGTTTATATGTCTGCCGTTCAGTTTTTGGAATTGTTTAGGAGCACTCAGCCTCCAGTTCCTCCTCGAGTGTCTCCACCTCGCAAGTCTGCCTTTGCATGCCAGTGCAGTGATTTTGCTCATCTTGGAGGAAAGCCGTTTAAAGGCTCCGAGTCCATTCTTGAAGTCCAAGCTTGGTTTCGCACGTGCGAGCGTATTTTCTCTCGCATGGATCTTTCTGACCATGATAGAGTTCTTGTAACTTCTAGCTTATTACAAGAGCATGCTCTTGATTGGTATGAGCTTCTTATAGCCGAAATTGATGACTCTACTCTTTCTTGGACTCAGTTTCGGGAGCGATTTGAACTCAAGTTCGTTCCTGAATCTGAAAAAGTTTTATTGACTCGTCGCTTCCTTGAGTTGAAGCAAGGGAAATCTTCTGTTTCTGAGTATGTTGCATCATTCGAGGCTTTACCTAAGTATGGTCTTGAATTCATTAGCACTTCTTATAAGAAGAATTTGAAGTTTGTTTCTGGTCTTAAGAAATATCTTAAGAAGTCTTTATTGCTCCAGCTTAAGCTTTCTTTTGAGGAGTTGGTTGATTTCGCGCTTCATCTCGAGACCGTCGAGAAGGAGTGTGATAGTGATGTTGATGTTGAGGTTTCCAAGAACCCCAACAAGAAGCCATTTTCATTTCAGAAGAAGCCTTTTCCTTTCTAAGAAGAACAAGACTGGTGGTTCTAGTTCTCAGCCTCAGTCTGTTGGAGCACCTTTCATTCGGAAGTGTTTCAATTGTGGTTCTCCTGATCATATTATTCAAGCTTGTCCTAAGCCTCTCTTCTGCCGCTATTGCAAGAAGGAAGGTCATCATGTTTCAGCTTGCCCTACTGTTCCGGCTGGTGCCAAGTCTAGCAAGCTTTATGCTGCTAAGGCTTCTGAAGGTCCCTCTCAGCCTAAAGGTAAATCTCCACCTATTTTGGAAGGTTCTATTTTATTTCGTTTACCATAGTATTCGAGTTCTTTTCGATACGGGTGCATCACATTCTTTCGTATCGAAAAAGCTTGTTGATGATTTATCTTTGGATGTTTCTTGTTTGGTTACTTCTTTAAGGATTGTGAATCCTATTAGGGGATCCGCGACCCTTAGCTTGCTTTGTGATGATGTCGAGATCGTTTTATGTGGCTTTTCTTTTCGTGCGAGTCTGCACGTTATTTCTTGTCTGGGATTTGGTTTGATTTTGGGTATGGACTGGCTAGTAAGATATGATGCCAGGATTGTTTGTTCGGAGAGAATTATATATCTTCGACATCCGAATTCGCCTACTCAGCTATCTCTTATTCTTCGAGATGTGGATAATTCCGAAATGGCTTTATATTCTCTTGACTCACGGGATGATGATGATATATCTCGTATTCCTATTGCTTGTGACTTTTCTGTTGTTTTTGAGCCTCACCTAAGCGGGCAATTGAGTTCCGCATTGATCTCATTCCAGGCGCGCAGCCAGTTAGTCGTCCTGCCACGAGGATGTCTACAAGGGAAAATGAGGAACTCAAGAAGCAGCTTTTAGAGCTTGAGTCCAAGCAGTTGATTCAGTCCAGTTTTTCTCCATGGGGATCCGCGGTCGTCTTCGTGAAGTAGTCCGATGGAACTCTTAGGCTTTGCATTGACTATCGCAAACTTAACGAGTTAACCATCAGGAATATATATCCATTGCCTAGGATCACTGATATGTTCGATCTATTGAGTGGTGCTAAGGTCTTTTCTCAGCTAGACCTTGCCACATGTTTTCATCAGTTACGAATCGCGGAAGATAGCATTCCTCTTACCGCTTTCCGCACTCGTTATGGTTCTTTTGAGTGGCTCGTTATGTCGTTCGGTTTGACGAACGCTCCTGCTTTCTTTGTTGATCTCATGAATCGAGTATTCCGGGAATATCTCGATAAGTTCGTCCTTGTATTCATTGATGATATCCTTATTTACTCTAAGTCTGAAGCCGAGCATGCTAATCACTTGAGTATTGTCTTGAGTACCCTCCGTCATCATCAGCTTAAAGCCAAATTCTCTAAGTGCCATTTTTGGGAGAATAAGGTTAAGTTCTTAGGCCATGTTGTATCTTCCGATGGCATTTCTGTCGTTCCCTCAAAGATCGAAGCCATCCAGAATTGGAAGAGGCCTAAGAATGTGCATGAGATTCGTAGTTTCCTTGGATTGGCGGGTTATTACCGTCGGTTCATTAAGGATTTTTCCCGGGTTGTGATTCCTCTCACCGGCCTTACTCGAAAAGGCATTCGTTTTATTTGGTCCGACAAGTGTGAAGCTTCCTTTCAGACATTGAAGGAACTTCTCACTAATGCTCCCATTTTGGTGGTTCCCGAGGGGAATCAGGATCTTGTTGTCTACACCGATGCTTGTGGTAGTGGTCTCGGTGCTGTTCTTTTGCAGAAGGATCGGGTAGTTGCTTATGCTTCTAGGCAACTGCGTCCGAATGAAGTTCGCTATGCCACTCATGATCTTGAGTTAGCCGCCATTGTCTTTGCCTTGAAGATTTGGCGACACTATTTATTGGGCGAGCGCTTCATTCTTTATACCGATTATAAATCCTTGAAGTACTTCTTCACTCAGAAGGAATTCAATATGAGACAACAGCGTTGGCTCGAGTTTCTTGCCTCCTATGACTTTGATATCCAGTATACCCCTGGTAAGGTTAATCGTGTTGCTGATGCGCTTAGTCGCAAACATTCGGCTGTTATTTCTATGATGCTTGCCGAATGGGATATTCTTGAGACTCTATCTTTTTGTGAAATTCGGGATCAAGGTTCATCTTCTGACTCTCCTATTCTATTATTTAGTTTGGGAGCTCGACCTATTTTATTGGATCGTATTGCTGATGCTCAGCGGCGTGATCCTGATTTGTTGCATCTTATTCAGCTTTGTGAGTCTGGATCCTTTGACGAGGCGTTGCGGGATTTCAGCATTGATTCTCATGGATATCTTCGCAAGACGAACCGTCTTTTTGTGCCTTCTGATTTTGCACTTAGGCATGACATTCTTGATGATTGTCATCGTTCTAAGTATACCATTCATCCTGGTAGTAGTAAGATGTATGCCGATATGCATCGTCTTTATTATTGGGAAGGCATGAAGCGCGATGTGACGGTTATGTGAGTAATTGCATAACTTGTCAAGGTTTTAGAGTCGAACATCAGCGTCCTTCTAGTCTTCTTCAGCCTCTAGTGATTCCATTGTGGAAATGGGATCAGGTTTCTATGGATTTCGTTGACGGCCTACCTCGTTCGAGATCGGGCCATTCTAGCATTTGGGTTCTTATTGATCGCCTCACCAAGTTTTCTCATTTTGTTCCTATTAATTCTAATAGGACTGCTTCGCATTTGGCTAAGTTGTATGTCAAGGAAATCGTTAGACTTCACGGTGTTCCTAGTTCTATTGTAAGTGACCGTGATCCTTTATTCACGAGTCATTTTTGGCAGAGTCTTCAGCAAGCTTTGGGGACAAAGCTTAATTTTAGTACAGCTTATCATCCGCAGTCTGACGGACAGACTGAATGGGTGAATCGTATCTTGGAAGATCTTCTCCGTATTTTTATTTTTGATTTCGGTGGTAGTTGGGAGGATCACCTACCTCTTGTAGAGTTCTCCTACAATAATAGTTTTCAGTCTAGTATCGGTATGGCTCCTTTCGAAGCCTTATACGGAAGGCCATGTCGATCACCTTCTTGTTGGTTGGAATCTGGGGAGAAGCTTATTCTTGGTCCAGATTTTGTTCGTGATTCTTCCGAGAAGATTGACCTTATCCGGTTGAGAATGAAAGAGGCACAGAGTCGCCAGAAATCTTACGCGGACAACCGTAGGAAGCCTCTCGAGTTCTCGATTGGTGATCTTGTTTTTATTCGTGTTTCTCCTTTGAAAGGGGTTATGCGTTTCAGTATGACTGGAAAATTGGCTCCTCGCTATATAGGACCATTTTCTATTACAGAACGTATTGGCCCTATGGCTTATAGATTTTCACTTCCTGCTCATTTATCTGGTATTCATGACATTTTTCATGTCTCTCAACTTCGGAAGTGTCTTCGGGAATCGGATTATGTTATTGATTCTCTTGATTTGCTTGAGCTTGAGATCTCACCGGACTTATCTATTGTACAACAGCCTATTCACGTACTTGACACGGAGGTGCGACACCTTCGGAACAAGGATGTGCCGCTCGTTAAAGTTCAATGGTCCGCTAATCCCAATGACTGTACTTGGGAAACCAGAGAGTTTATTGAGCGATCTTATCCGGGTCTTCCCTAGGTATCGTCCTTCGGTATTGGTCTTTTTGAGCCGCACGATATATAGCTATTACCTTGTGGAACTTGTATACCTTATTGATATTTGTTATTTTCCTTTTGGCTTGCTTTGGGATATTCTTATCCTTTGTCTGTTGTGATGCCGATGATATGAGGCTTGTTTTGCTATCATATGATTCATCTTTTGTTAGATGATTGCGTTATCTCCTTTAGAGATATTTGTTATACTTTGTAACCTTGCAGGTTTATTGTTGTTCAGTTTATCTAACTGATTTATTTAGCTAGACTGACCCGTGTATTTTATACTCGGGTCAGACCGAGATGTTTCAGGTTAGGTGCTTTGGACTTAGCCTATTTTGCTTCCGCATGGACTATTCAGCTTGTTCCTTTTTGTTAAAGCTTTTTGTGTAGTCCTTTTATTGTAACTCTGATATATGTATTCTTTTGATTCGTCTGTATATTGTGGTTTGCTATACCACTTGACGTGTATTATTTAGTAAACTCTGTTATGTATCAGTATATATGTATATGATGATCTACTGTTCTGTGATGTATATTACATTTGAGTTGTTATATTCTGTTCTGATAGATCCTCCAACCACCTATGGCTTTGTTTTAAGTATTCATTGGGTATGTCAACCTGCTTGGTATGACTATTGTCGATGTATTCAATAAATAGTTAGAGCAAGGCTATAGATGGTCGCCCCAAACCAGCCTTATTCTCCAGTTAGTTGACGGCATTACCCTGTAGTGTCCTTGGCTAGCGTGGGTATAGAGGTGGGGTGTCACAATTTGGTTCGGTCAACTCCTTGAATCTGGACCGATATATTAGCTTCACTACTCCAGACTTTTGGTTCGGCAAAACAGACTGCATCTTCGAAGTCACCACCACCGGACGAGATATTTCGTCTGGTTCTCCTCAAATGCCGAACAGAACACCACCAAACGAATAGCTCGTTCGGCCTCTACCTGTAACGATCCCGATTTTTAATTAAATTCAAATTGATAATTAAAATGAATTTTGGAATAAAATTGTAGATTAATTTGAATTTCTCAAATTAAATAAGATATTTATTAATTTAGACATTTATTTTTAAAATTTTAACTATGGATTTGAAATTGTGTATTTAAAATCTAATAAATGAAAAGTAACATCCTAAAATTTGTCAATATAAAATAATGATATATTTTAAAATTTTGAAATTTAATTTGAAAATAGATTGAAAGGAAGTCTCAAACAAATGAAATAAGTAATAACTATACATGAATAAATTCCAATTTCTTTTGAGCTTAGAAATCTTGAAATAATAAATATTTTGAAAGAGAAAAAAAAGCATTTGAATTCAAATTATATATGTATATAATACCTACCTTCAATTCACTTATTAATGAAATTAGTTTTAAAAATCATTTCCTCAAAATTGGTATAAATTTAAGTAATAAACATAAATGAATTTTTATTCAAGTGAATACGAATTTGAAAAATTTAATTTAAAAAAAATGTTTTAAGAAAAATTAGTGGCATTTAAAAATGTTAAGGAATAATGTATGTAGTAAAATATTGGTTAAAGCAATCCTCATTTTTTTACATTGTATATATGTATATGCTAATGGATAAAGGTAAATTCATTTATAAAATAAACGTGATATAAAAAAATAACAATAATCATTCTTTTGTCCTTTAAAATTTATATGTAAGTACATATACATGAGTAGGAAAATGAACAAAATCTTGCTTTCATCATTGCTTTTTACAAATGGCATGAATTGTCTTTATAAAAAAAATAAAATATTCAAATAAAATTTTTTAAAAAACCATTCAGCTCCCAAGATTTCGAAATTATAAGCCTCAAATCTCTAAAATACTACCAAGAAGATCTTGCAAATTTTATAAACCATCAAACCAGAAAAACAGAAAATAAGAATGCCCTCTTCTTCAATCCAAAGTTTGTAAATCTGAAAAAAAAACATACAAACAAAACTCAAGCTATGGTCTACAAATTCCATCTTTCAGGTAGTTTTAAACTTTATTGTTTACTGAAATTATGATTTTAAAATCAAGTTTTAATACAAATAAATTTAAAACTGGAGGTTAGACAATGCTTTAGGTTTTGGCCAAGAAAGCAGTGCAGTGATTTCTAAAACAAATTCAAGGCAAGTGGATTTTCCTTTTTAAGATTTTAAGTTAAATTTGTTAAACATGAGTGAAAACAAGAATTTGACCAATTGAATCAATCAATTTATTTGCAGGAAAGTATAAGATCAAAGACTCAAAACAAATTGCGTTTTTTTTCAAAGTTTCAGGAAATAGCTCTCTATTTTATTCAAAGCAGTAAGTAAATTTAAAATTCTTGTTTTGATATTAATAAACTGAATAAAACAAGAGCATGCAATAGAGATTAAACAAAGTGTTATAATTTCAAGTTGTAGATTTAAATTTCAAAATCAAAGTAGGAAAAAGAAAAGAATTATCCAGGCTTCATTTTCTGCTTTGGAAACTCTCTAGAAAAAAAAACAGGTGAGTAAACCTATGCTTGCTCTAGTTTCATTTGTGTTTGGATTCTTATATGAATGCTTATATGAATGTGGATGGCTTTGCATGTGAATGAGTGGCCAAGCTTGTGTTTGATTTTCCTGGAAACATTTGTTTCCATGTCTCTGTCTTCTTGTAACATTTTAGTTACAGTGATATCTAAAATCTCTCTCCCCATTTCTTTTGGAAAAAAATTGAATTGAGAAACAAGTGAGTAGACTTTTATTTTTAAAAGCTTAGGCAACAAATACAAGATGCACATGAATCACTTCTAGTGTTGACTTAAAACCTCAGTTCTTGGTCCTCTGTTAAAAAAAAATTAGAAGCATGAAACACCTCAAAATTTGATGATTGTGAAATAGGGTTGAAGTTAGTTAGTATTGCATGTTTGAAAATGTGTTTATATAATTGTTTTAAGTTCTGGAACCTTTTTTTTTATCATGAATGAAGAGGCTGGGTATTGATAAAATCAGATCAAGGATGAACTCTCAGGCTCACAGGCTATTGAAATTGTTTCAAAAATCATTCCCCATTTCTCTAAATCATTTCAGCCAATATTTTCTAAACAAGGAATGTTAGTTTCAACAAGATTCAACCCTAAAAAAAAACATTTTAAAGTTAAACCGTAACAAAGTTTTCAAAAAAACTTGGAATTGCAGGAAAAAGGTTCAAATATGATAAAATTCCAGTATCAAAATTTATTTATTTAGGATTATAATTCGAACCCATTTTGGAAACCATGATTTTTAAAACTAGAATCGGAATTTTTAGTACAGTATTGAGGTAGAAATTTGGAAATGACTGGAAAATTGTTTTTTGGAAATTCCGTTCGACCTATGTGATCGAGGACATCTGGGTTTCGTCTTGAGATGGGTGGGTGATCGAGAAGACGGGGAAAAATGGTCGGAGAGGTGTCTGACCATCGTGGCGTCGATGGCGAATAGGTTTAGGTTCCTAAACCTAGTTTTAGTCTTGGTTGAAGAATGGGTTGCTGATGATTCTCGGGTGCATCGAGTTCGAGGGGATTCTGGGGATAGTTTGGTGGGTGATCGAAGATGGTGTAGAGGCGGTGGCGCGAGGCCAGGCGGTCGGCGTCGCGAGGTCACGGTAGATTTAGCTATGTAGTGGGTCCCAGTTTTTGTATGGGTTGCTCAATTTTGATTCGAGGCAAGTTAAGGTATTTTGTCAACTGGACATGGTTGTAGGGGTGATGGTCGACGTGCCGGAAGTTTCGCCAGTGGTCGAAGTCGCCACCGGTGCTGGTGCACGTACACATGAGAGGTTGTAGTATCAATTGTAATGGTTGGGAAGGGATGCAGGCTGCTCGAAGCACAGCATAGGGATATCGCGTGGGAACTCGAAGAAGGACTTGAGGGGTTTTAGCGTGGTGGCGGTTAATTTAAAAACTTTAACAAATTTTGTGAAAATGTTTTTGCTCGGGTCAATATTGGCCTCAACCCGAAGCCAAAGGGATGATGGCTCGGGGTAAACCCGGAGCAAGTCTCGGGTGAGTGAAATAGAACAGTAACCCAGTTTTTTGCCAATGTTTGAAAAACTCAAGTAAATTTATTTTCCGAATAATTTAATGATGATGGTAAATAGCATATGAAACAAATGGCATTTCAAATTTATCATTTTATAAAAGTTGTTTTAAAGTTTGACTTAACAAAATTCATAAAAGTAAAATAAATGTTTAAATGTTAATTTATAAAAATGAAAGGATAATTAACCCTTAAGGCTTGCAATGATTTTACAATCTAAGATTTATTAATTAAAGAATGGGAAATTTATAAAAATAATTAAACTTAATTAATTAACAATTAAGAATTAATAAATTAAAGGAATAAATTAAAGGATAATTAAGTAATTAAGCTAATTAAAATAATTCATAATTAAGTAGAATTAAACATTAATTTAAAATGATTAATAAAGGCAATTATATGGTTAATTCACTTTAATCACAATCACTTGAATCAACGACGATTGACCATCATCAAACACTCTGTACTGGATTGACATTTTTGTTGTGATGCTGTGATTGCTTTGTGATGAATTGCGATTTATGATTTGTTCCTATATGTTTGTGAAACCCCTTCTGCCCGTAAAACGACATTTAAATTTCGATACGACAGGGAGTCGGATTCCAATTGGTTATCTGAAACCCACATTGAATCATATTAGTGAATCTTTGTGATTGATAAATTTATTTTACCTATCAATCTGTGAATAATGATAATCGTTATGGGTTATACAGCTTATCGATATGATTGAATCTGTGATGATTGATGTTGTGCACTATTGTGTTGAACCCCTAGACCACGCTTGTACAGACACAAATATGGATTGCACGTGGAAATGGGTTAAGTCACAGATTTTTGAAATTGTTTTAAAGATTTAATCCAAAATAGTTTTGGAATTAGAATTGGAACTTTGAAAATGAATTTCAAAGATAAAAGTTATTTTAAATAACTTGATTGAGTTTTCAAATTTAAATAATTCGATTTAAATTTGAATTCAATATTTGAAATTGAATTCTATGATTTGGAAACTAGGGTTTAAAAAGGTTATTCAACCTATAAATGGGCTTATATGGGTTTTTAAACCATTTTAACGGTGATGTTGTGAAATTTAAATTTAACCCAAGATTTTAACTTGTACAGATATAAATGGATTTTTCCGAAACAAAAACTGTTTGCTTTAAAAAAAAAGCTTTCACATAAGAAATAAACTTCTAATTCGGGTTAAAAGGATTTCAAGTCTAAAGTGGAAATAGTTTCCCAAGTTATAGATAAATCTTTGGAAACGTGTTTTGAAAGCTATAAATTAAATCTTTAGTTCCAAGATTCAAGTAATAAATCCAATTGAAAGGGAATTTGTTTTGAAATTTATGGATGGTCTTCGTGAAACTAGGTGAACTTTGTGAAATGAATCTTTTTATTTAAAGATTTAAAATGGTAATTTGTTTAACCATTTAAAATTAAAACATTGGATTTTCAAGTTGTGACTTAACTGAAATCCCATATCCATATGTTTTTAAATATTGCGCTCGCTATTCGGTTTAGCCGGGAGAGGACCTTTGTGTCATATAACCCATTCCGAATAGCGATACGACGTTATGGATTGCATTTGAAGACCGGTGTTGAAGACCGGGTGTCTTCGAGAACGATAGGATAACCTATCGATTGACTCTGCACTGAGTTGCTCAGGTATAAAGTTTTCTCTTAGTGATGGGAAGTCCGATCGGGATTGTGGATACCCGGATTTGCAAGGGCTTCTTCGGAAGTGCCTTCGGTTCTGTTCGAACCCGGAACAGACTTGTATGGTTGTATGTCCGACATTACACTTTGAGATATTAAACTGATCTCTATCAAATACATTTCTGCTTGGTGGCGGAGAATTTATTCTCTTAGCTTAACACCCTTCTTTGAGACGTACGAGCTCAGAGGTTATGTAATTGATATTTATCAGTGATATATTCCCAATTTGGTAGTGTGGCATACTAAGTGCTGCTGTGTGTTGATGATCATTTGTTGATCATTTGTGATCAAAGCATGGCTTTTGTATAAAGCGTAGCTTTGTGGAAGAGACTGCATCAGGACCTCACACCCAGGAAATGGTCAAAACAGGAAAGATGCGGCAAGGTTATGAGGGTCGCGCCCTTTAGGGTTTGTCATTCCCTTCTGGTAAAGGGTGGTATCATGGTATGGAGCCCAGATGCTTACTCATGTGGATACTGCAGATCTATTACTTTGTGATTGCTTTGTGGTTTTGAGGCGCCTCGGATAAAGGTCCCAAAGGACCGGGGGATGGCATGTTCGAGTAGTAGTTACCTAGTTACAGAGGTAACCCGGCCTTGTGTTGGCAGAGATCCGGTTAGGTTCTCAGGACGTCCCGCCAGAGGCGATCCCATGGACAGTAGGAAGTTCTTTAGCCTGACCATTTGTTGGAAATCCAATCAAAACAATACGCGCCCTGTACGGTTTTAGTTGTATAACCTGCAATGGGATGTGGCGGTAACCTACTATTGAACATGGTAGCTATAGTAGGCATAAGTGCGAAATGCCTATGCTGGCTAGGATTTATATTATACCTTCGAAAATGGTTTTCCACACTCCGCACTTACATTAATAATATCAAAGAAATTTTCTCGTATTAAGCATATTTGACTATCATAAGGAGAAATCTCCTCCAAGTCTGCGTTTGCATTGTGTGTGTGGCGGGAGGCCTTATGGTAGTTTCATTTCCTAAAAAGCATTGTGGATTTCAAATTTAAATTCTTTTGTTTGTTTTTAAAAGACCAAATGTTTTTGTTTACTCATACCAGTCCCATGACTGACCTGGAGTTTATTGTTCCTTTCCTAAACTCTGGGTGCCCACTATTTTCCCACACGGGCAGTGTAGAGTTGGGTTTTTTCAGATAATCAATAGTAGGTGTAGATTCGATAGCTTTCAGCCTAGGATTTGGCAATCGCTTGCGGACGAGACTTGCTTATCTTTGTGCATCATTATTGGGAGTTCAAGCTATTTCTGGATTGGTGTTTTGTAGATGGAGTTCTTTCTTGAAGACCATATTAGAGTTATTGTTCCTCTACTGTGTTATCTTTTCTTTCCGCTGCTATTATCTTGTATCATATCTCTGATGTATATTCGTTATATCATCTGTTGTATCATATTATATCAGATATTGTATCAAATGTTGTATATTGATATATGCTTTTTTTTTCTTCCGCTGTGTTGTACTTAATGTGTTATAAGCTCCGACGAACCAGATTCGGCGTTTGGATCTACGACATTTGAATACGAGTGTCGTATTCGGTGCCGATTTTCGAAGGTCGAGTCAGGATCGCTACAATTGGTATCAGATCTGAGGATTAAAACTTTAGCTCAGAAGTATAACACGTTAAGTAGCTCATTAGAGATAGGGTGAAGTATACCCTAGAATGAGTATATCCCTAAGATATCCGTTCGAATGCCTTAGTAAATTCTCTTACTATCCACTGATAGTAAGTATGAGTGCGAGAAGAGGACGAGATAGGGGACAGGGGAGTACCACTATAAATGGTCAATACCTTGCGACAGTGGAAACAGCTTTCACTATCAATCTCCTTTGATTCGATTTCCAAATTCTTTTGATTTCTTCGTAGCAGCTCTAGAAGAAGTTTCGGTGCGATGGTGGCCTTACGAATCATTGTAGAAAATCCTTACTTCGTACCTTCATCGGTTTCTTATCAGCTATTCGATCTAAACTCTAATGAATTTGAAATTGAAAATTTAAATTAAATAAATTGAAAATTTTAAATTAAGTAAATTGGTTAAACTAATATGAAGCTAAGTTTGAATTATATCGAAAAAACGATATCAATTAAAACCAAATTCGAAATTCAATTGTAATTTCTTGTGTAGATTGAAGTCCGAAGAGGGACAAGTTGGTATATAATTTGGAGTATTCCGACCTAAATTTGAAATCAATATCTAGTGTTTGAGAAATAGTAAAAGATTGAATCCATCTATCTATTCTCTGGTATCCGATGTATTCTACGAACGATTAGTTATCCCTCGAACTAATCAATGCCCTTGTATATTCGTAGACCGATGGACCCGAATATCTTGTGTAAAATTATATGAGTTTGTTCTCATATTGTTGATATTCTTATTTGGTAAGCCAAATACAGAATTGATATCCAGTTTTATTTGGAAAGATATTTCTCTATCTTTCATCTTTTCCTTGTTGTCTCCCTTGCAAATTTCGAGGACGAAATTTATTTTAGGAGGGAAATCTGTAACGATCCCGATTTTTAATTAAATTTAAATTGATAATTAAAATGAATTTTGGAATAAAATTGTAGATTAATTTGAATTTTTCAAATTAAATAGGATATTTATTAATTTAGACTTTTATTTTTAAAATTTTAACTGTGGATTTGAAATTGTGTATTTAAAATCTAATAAATGAAAAGTAACATCCTAAATTTGTCAATATAAAATAATGACATATTTTGAAATTTTGAAATTTAATTTGAAAATAGATTGAAAGGAAGTCTCAAACAAATGAAATAAGTAATAACTATAAATGAATAAATTCCAATTACTTTTGAGCTTAGAAATATTGAAATAATAAATATTTTGAAAGAGAAAAAAAAGCATTTGAATTCAAATTATATATGTATATAATACCTACCTTCAATTCACTTATTAATGAATTAGTTTTAAAAATCATTTCCTCAAAATTGGTATAAATTTAAGTAATAAACATAAATGAATTTTTATTCAAGTGAACTCGGATTTGAAAATTTTAATTTAAAAAAACAAATTTTAAGAAAAATTAGTGCCATTTAAAATGTTAAGGAATAATGTATGTAGTAAAATATTGGTTAAAGCAATCCTCATTTTTTTACATTGTATATATGTATATGCTAATGGATAAAAGGTAAATTCATTTATAAAATAAATGTGATATAAAAAAATAACAATAATCATTCTTTTGTCCTTTAAAATTTAAATGTAAGTACATATAGATGAGTAGGAAAATGAACAAAATCTTGCTTTCATCATTGCTTTTAACAAATGGCATGAATTGTCTTTATAAAAAAATAAAATATTCAAATAAAAAAATTTAAAAAACCTTTCAGCTCCCAAGATTTTGAAATTATAAGCCTCAAATCTCTAAAATACTACCAAGAAGATCTTGCAAATCTTAAAAACCATCAAACCAGAAAAACATAAAATAAGAATGCCCTCTTCTTCAATCTAAAGTTTGTAAATCTGAAGAAAAAAAAACATACAAACAAAACTCAAGCTATGGTCTACAAATTCCATCTTTCAGGTAGTTTTAAACTTCGTTGTTTACTGAAATTATGATTTTAAACTCAAGTTTTAATACAAATAAATTTAAAACTGCAGGTTAGACAATGCTTTAGGTTTTGGCCAAGAAAGCAGTGTAGTGATTTCTAAAACAAATTCAAGGCAAGTGGATTTTCCTTTTTAAGATTTTAAGTTAAATTTGTTAAACATGAGTGAAAACAGGAATTTAACCAATTGAATCAATCAATTTATTTGCAGGAAAGTATAAGATCAAAGACTCAAAACAAATTGCGTTTTTTTTCAAAGTTCAAGGAAATAGCTCTCTGTTTTATTCAAAACAGTAAGTAAATTTAAAATTCTTGTTTTGATATTAATAAACTGAATAAAACAAGAGCATGCAATAGAGATTAAACAAAGTGTTATAATTTCAAGTTGTAGATTTAAATTTCAAAATCAAAGTAGGAAAAAGAAAAGAATTATCCAGGCTTCATTTTCTGCTTTGGAAACTCTCTAGAAAAAAAAAACAGGTGAGTAAACTTATGCTTGCTCTAGTTTCCTTTGTGTTTGGATTCTTATATGAATGCTTATATGAATGTGGATGGCTTTGCATGTGAATGAGTGGCCAAGCTTGTGTTTGATTTTCCTGGAAACATTTGTTTCCATGTCTCTGTCTTCCTGTAACATTTTAGTTGCAGTGATATCTAAAATCTCTCTCCCCATTTCTTTTGGAAAAAAATTGAATTGAGAAACAAGTGAGTAAACTTTTATTTTTAAAAGCTTAGGCAACAAATACATGATGCACATGAATCACTTCTGTTGTTGACTTAAAATTTGAGGCCTAATTAACCAGACACCATTCAGACCAAATTTTCTCCATACGTACTTCAAATGAGGTAAACCAAAATACTACATGAATTAGAAAAATGAAGCAATCGTAAAGGCACCAGTTTGATCGTCAAATTCAAAGTAAAAAATTACCATTTCTCCCCTCAAGGTATTATAATCATACTATGTACTAGGCGTGATATTGCTTTTATACTCAACGTAGTTAGTCGAAATCAATAAAATCCAAACAAAAATCATTGGATAATAGTTAAAATTATCTTAACTGAGAAATACTAAGGATTTATTTCTAGTATATGAAAACAAAGAGCTCTTTATGAAGAGGGTACTCGAATTCAAAAGTGATGTCTATGGTAGTATATTAGTCTTGGAATTTGTGTTTACAATCAATAAAGTAGCCGTAAGTTGGAAAAGTTCCAAACAAGAATTTTCGGCAAATTCAACCATGAAGGTTGAGTACATCACCTGAAACAATGTCGCAAAAGAAGCGGCATGGATGCGCAAATTCTTAAAAGAGCTGGAAGTGATCCCCAACATTGTAGGTCCGAGTTTAATATATTGTAAAAATGATGCAACAATAGCTAAGAAACCGCAAAGTATAAAAAGGTAGATAAAATTTCTCGGTAGGTTTTACATGATAAGACAATTTTTATGTCATAGAGAAGTAGTGATTGAGATAGCAGATAATAAAGATAATACCGTGAATCCATTAAGTATGCTTTTTCAATCTAATTTAGGAAGATCGATCCAGTGTATGGGAATGAGGCACCGTAATTATGCAAGTAGGAGATAGATAGAGTTAAGTATATGTTTTTAGGGTTATTATGTAATTTAATATATAATTTAACTTCTATATGAGAATCTTATCCGAAATAAAATATGCTTTTAGTTTTGTATTCTATTACATGTATAGCTATATTGTGATATAAGTAATGATCTAAAAACATTAAATATATACAATTAGAAAATATTTAGAAAATATCTAATCAATTGCAGTTGTGAATGTGTTTTTAACAATGAGCATTGAATTGTGTATTTAAAATACTTAAGCTTAAATATTCTTATTCAAGGTGTATAAAGAAAAGTCGATATGTCCACTTAGACTAGTGTACATAATGCTCCTCTTAAGGTGGAAAATATATGAGATATTTTCTAGCCTTATGGTGGCTACAAATACTGCTCCATTCTCTCAATACCTTCGTACCTTTTCGAATTCAAGCTCTCACCTTCATTAGATTTATTTGAATCCTAGTGCTTAGCCTTGCAAGCTAAGCTAGGAGAAGAAAGGAGCAGAACTAAAATTTGTAAATGTAATTTTAACTGTTTAACATTTGCATATATTATAAAACGTGTATATATATAATATTATTGCACAAAAATAATAAAAAAACTATATTTTAGGTTTTAGTATATATGAATATATTTATTATTATTTTTAAATTAATTTTACTAATTGGATAAATATTAATTTAAAATTTTAAGCTTATATTTTATAATACATATGAATATGTATTTTAAAAATATTCAAAAGAATTTTTTTTCGATTAGAAAAATATACATTTGATATAAATTTTCATTATTTTAAATTAAATTAACTAGGTAAATAATTATTATTTTAAAATTTAAATTTAAATTTTACACATATTTTAAATAATCATTTTTGAAAAAAGAAACTCTTTGTTAGAACTTCTAATATGAAATATCTGTATGTACAAATATACATTACACAAATATCAAAATTACACGTGAACATATAATATTAAAATGCCTGAAATGAGTACCCTTCTTAAATAAAATATTACTCTTATCCCTTTCTTTTTGTGAAAGAGTGGTCCTCAATGTGAGGAGAGCACTCGTTACTATTATATAAAAAAATATAAATAAAAAACCATTACTAATTATGATAAGTGACTTAGAAAATAGGAATAGATTGTAATAAATTAAGCAACGATCACATAGATGATTGACTAAATACATAAGCCAACTCAGTATATTATTAAAGTGGAAACATAATATGTTTATAGTCCAAAAATACTATAGGTTGTTGAACGAAAATTGAAGGTAACATAATGGAATTGAGTGAAAATAACAGAATAATTGACTGCCAAGTGCTCAAAGAAATGCCAAATAAGTGATGAACGGAAAGGGGCTGACAAGTTTGGATGTGGTGATGAGACAAAGCAATAGCTAGTTGCAATCAATATGGTAGCATATGATTAACAAGGTTTAATGTGATTTTTAAGGCTATTTTCACTCTTATTCTTGAAAAAATTATGTGTGTCATTTACTTTTTCTATACTTTAGTCCTTGCTTTCTAAAATATCTATCTGTGATTTGAGATCTTAATTGGAGTAAGAATTTAACATATTTTGTGAATAAAGGTCCCAGCTCCTAAAAACCAACACTTGGATCATACGTAAGATCCTAGCCTCTTCCAAATCACTATTCTGGGGTGTTTGGTTATTTCTGATGCACAAAATTAGTTAGAATTCAAATTTTAATTTTAAATATATTTTGAACATTCATTTAACTTCGAAAAAAGGGTTTTTATTATTGATAAAACATAAAATTATAAATAAATATGTAAGTTCATGTTGGTTAAAAAAAATTAATCAAAGATATTATACCATATATATACATACATACTGTAACGACCCGTAATTTTCGATAATAAAAAATAGTTGATTTAAGAAGATTTTGGGATTTATTGTTTGAAGAAATAAAAATTTATGATATATTAGTGAGATGGTAACAAAAATGAAAGGTAACAGAGTTAATTAAAGTTAATTAGTAACAATTTTAATGGAAATTTTAATTAATTGGAATTATTTAAATGTTACTTGGTTATAAATTGAATATATGGAAACTAATGTAAATATTGAATTTATTTAATGAAATAATATATGATTAATTGTAACTGAATAAAACCAGTGTTAAGTAAGTAATTGTAACATATGGTTGTAAACTATAACTTATTAATGTGACTAAAAGTAAATGGTGGCAAACTATTATATGTTACCAATTTATTTAGTCTGTTAAGGTAAATTGGAAATCAATTAATTGAATGGAAATAAATGTTACACTTATGTAATTTAATACAATAACTTAAAAGTGAGAATGTAATAAAATAAATAGAAATGTTAATTTTATTCATAAGGTAATAATTGATTTAATGAAATAACGAAACCAAGATAAATAAATTGATTGGGATTTTAAATTATAATTAATGTGTAAAATTAACAAAATTTCAATATAATGGAAATATAGTGGTTAATACAATTAAAAGATGGATATGAGAGAATACTAATGTAATGAAAGATAAACAAAATGTTAACAATGTTATTAGAGTAATAATTGATTAAATATAAAGACTAAAATCAAATTTTATCAATTTTTGGAATTTAAATTATAATAATTGGATTTATTGCAATTGAATGTAATTAAATAGTACATTAATGTAAATAAAGATGATATTGGAAAATATTAGTGTAACAAGATATAAACCATGATAATTATATCCATAGGATGATAAATGATTAAATAACAGAAAATCAAATAACTGATTTTATTGGAAATTTAATTTATAGTTTCTAAATTTATTGAAATTGAAATTAAACATTGAAATTGGTGAAATAATCAATAAAAAATTGATATAGAATTTTTTTTAAATGAGTATAAATTACTAAGTAGTCTAAAATGATAGAAATTGTAAATAATTAAATTTAAATTGAAAAGTGATTTAATTAATTTAATATTAATTTATTTAATTAATATGAAATAGCTATTTTGGCCACTAACTCGAATTTCGATGAAACCAGTTTCATCGAATCGGTAATGGTGAATTATTATAGGATTTCAAGTTTCATAGCGATCAGACTTATCGTTAATCGTACAGACTCGAAACGCGTAGAAATTAATTTAATTGAAATCAATTTGAAGTAAGCTGATTTTAACATAACTTCTTCATACAATGGAATTAGGACTTGAAACCCGTTCCATTGAGTTTAAAAATACTGAAGACATCTATTTTGATATATAGGATGATCCATTTTTATTCTGGAGACAGGATGGGATTTTTGGGTTATTTATCGTTCAATCCAAATCGATTTGTTCCATTCTGTTTTCAGCTTTGCCTATAATTAGCCCGTGATAAACCCTAGCAACCTTTTTTCTACTGTCTATACATACATTTCTTTCTCTTTTTCTTATTTACCCCATAATAATCCGCCCTTTTGAATGGTTTGAGTCTGACATGCATGTCTGCTTAGAACGTCTAAAAAGGCAGGTCGTTATAGTTGGTATCAGAGCCAGGTTTAGCGATAACCTTAGCTTCGTGGGATCTGACTCATATAGACTAGGGCAGTAATACCCTAGAATGAGTCATTGATGTGTGTGTGTGTGTATGAGAGCATATTTGTTAGTGCAGTAAAAGGTTTTCATATTATGTTAATTTGTTCTGTTTGGTGTCAATAAATTCTAGTCGATACATGGGACGCTATGGCATTGACCGGGATTCCTAAACAGTCAACAGGACTCACCGACATAATATTTGCTTTGAAATATAGGTAAATGAAACAATTTCGCTTATTATATATTTTTGTATATAAAATAATAAATTTTATAAATGATATAATTGGAAGTAATAAGTTGGTTGTAAAGTAGTGACTTTTATAAATATTGATTGAAAATTAGGACTTACAAATAAAGTAAATAAGAATTAGAAATTTTAAAATTTAAGTTTCGAGATTTTGAAATTTCTTTCAAAAAGGTTTTGGAATATAATATTTGCAGTATTTAGAAGTATTTTTCTGATATAAATATTTCAATATGATTTGGAAGAAATGTTTTAAAGGAATTTTGGATAGAAATAAGTTTGTGCACCTCTCTCTGTCGCTGGAAAATAATTCCGATAATGAGTGCACGCATCATCAACGTTCATTATCGAATTTCAAAGTGGAAAGGCCGCTGTAGTTGTTTTACTACACTTTTGTTTGATAACAAATTTAAATTTTCCAAAATATAGTTGGTTATATATATATATATATAGGTTTTGAGTATATATGTGTATATTATTTTAAAATGATTTGAAATTCGGTCTCGGTATGTAGTTCTTATGTTTCTATTAATTAATAGTTTCAATTATTGAATGAAATAAAATTTTAAATATATAAATAATCGAAACTTCTAAATGAAAATAAAAAATTAAATGCCAAGTTATTAGTGAAATATATAAAATTCAAAATTTATAACTTGTAAGTCAGAGGATATGAAATGAGAAAGGATAACTATTGAGCATTTTGCTAATTAAAATTAATAAGATAAACTTGTGTAACTTTCAATTGCATTCTTAAAACATATATATCTAACTTACCAAAATAGAAAAAAAGTTGTACTGTTAACAAGAATAGGTAATAGAATTTTATACATGTAAAACATAAGTAATGAAGTGTTCAATGATTATGAAAGAAATGAATGACAAGTAATGAAAAGAAATTTTCATTAAATGAATAAATAAAATTAATTTTGTAAGTAATAAATGAAAGTAAATGAAAATAAGTACTGAATGAATGTGAATTCATATACAAAGAAACCTATATAGTACTTTAAGAATTGATTTACATATGTTAAAAAAATTGTGTATGAGTAACATATGTAAGAAAATGTAAATAATATATGTAAATAAATGAATGTAAATAAATGGAATTAAGTCTTATATGAATGAATAGGAATTGAATTTTTGTAAGAAATAAACATAAATTAAAGAAAATAATCATTGTAAGAATGAAAATAGACAAACAATAAATGATATGAAAGGAAATATGTAAAAATGAACTTAAATAATGTTTGGAATTTATTGTTGTTTTGGTTTATGGGTTGTTTGGGCAAGATACTTCTATTTTGTGTAGGATGTACAAATAATCTATAAGTTATCTACGACTGTTTAATGTATGGTTTACTTCATAGTTTATTTATCATTTATATGATTGGAAGTTCTAAACCCGAACAAACCATTTGATTTGGTTGTCATGAATGGATGATCGTTTCTTGTTGAAATGATGATTGTACTGTTTGTTGTAAATGATTGTCGTTATGCTGTATTGATTTGTTTTATTATTTGTTGAAAACAACTTAAACATTTCAATTTTATATGATTATTAACATCTTTGAATTTATATAAGTGAAATACAGTTTATGGAAGTAATTGCTACTACTTTTGGTTTCATAAATAAGCGTTGTTTGCCCAACAAATAGGTAGTTTTCGGATTTCGGTTTATAGCGATACTATAGTATTTTTCCCGTTGTTGGGACATATTATTTTGAAATATATGTGGCATATATCATTATTATTGATATTATTATTTCTCTCGAGTCTCTCCATATAAAGGAGACTCTGCCAAAAATTTTCTTGAATTTTGGACTGATAAATTTTTTGAAATATTTTCTAAACTTTTGTTAACTTGAATATAAAAGGATTAAATGGTTATAAGTAGATATATTTTATTTAAATTATTTAATTTTGTAAATTGATTGTTTATAAATTTAATATTTTGGATAAGATATATTAATTTCCTAGTTTCTTCTCCCTTTTTTTCCTTTTTGGGGACAGAAAGTTTTGAGTAGGGGAGAGTTTAACGACTCGTAATTTTCGATAATTAAAAATAGTTGATTTAAGAAGATTTTGGGATTTAATGTTGGAAGAAATAAAAATTTGTGATATGTTAATGAGATAATAACAAAACGAAAGGTAACAGGGTTAATTAAAGTTAATTAGTAACAATCCTAATGGAAATTATAATTAATTGGAATTATTTAAATGTTACTTAGTTATAAATTGAATATATGGAAACAAATCTAAATATTGAATTTATTTAATGAAATAATATATGATTAATGGTAATTGAATAAAATTAGTGTTATGTAAGTAATCGTAACATTTGGTTGTAAATAATAATTTATTATTGTGGCTAAAAGTAAATGGTGGCAAACTATTATATGTTGCCTATTTATATAGTCTGTTAAGTTAAATTGGAAATCAATTAATTGAATGGATGTTACACTTATTTGATTTAATACAATAACTGAAAAGTGTGAATGTAATAAAATAAATAGAAATGTTAATTTTATTTATAAGTAATAATTGACTTAATGAAAGAATGAAACCAAGATAAATAAAATGATTAGGATTTTAAATTATAATTAATGTGTGAAATTGACAAAATTTCAATATAATGGAAATATAGTGGTTAATACAATTAAAAGATGGAAATGGGAGAATATTAATGTAATGAAAGATAAACAAAAGGTTAATTAATTTATTAGAGTAATAATTGATTAAATATAAAGACTGAAATTAAATTTTATCAATTTTTGGAAATTAAATTATAATAATTGGATTTATTGCAATTGAATGTAATTAAATAGTACGTTAATGTAAATAAAGATAAAATTGGAAAACATTAGTGTAATAAGATTTAAACCATGATAATTATATCCCTAAGATGATAATTAATTGAACAAAAGGATTTGAAAATCAAATAAATGAATTTATTGGAAATTTAATTTTTAATTTCTGAATTTATTGGAATCAAAATCAAACATTGAAATTGGTGAAATATTCAATAATAAATTGATATGGAACTTTTTTTTAAAGGATTATAAATTACTAAGTAATCTAAAATGATAGAAACTCTAAATAATTAAATTTGAATTGAAAAAGTGATTTGATTAATTTAATATTAATTTATTTAATTAATGCGAAAATAGCCATTTTGGCCACTAACTCGGATTTGTTGAAACTAGTTTCATCGGATCCGTAATGCTGAATTATTGCAAGATTTCAAGTTTCGTAGCGATCGTACTTATTGTTTGATCGTACGGACTTGAAACGCGTAGAAATTAATTTAATTGAAATCAATTTGAAACTGGCTGATTTTAACATTACTTCTTCATACGATGGTATTAGGACTTGAAACATGTTCCATTGAGTTTAAAAATATTGAAAACATTTATTTTGATATATGGGATGACCCATTTTCATTCCGGAAACAGAACGGGCTTTTCAGAGCGTTCATCGTTCAATCCAAATCGATCTAGTCCATTCATTCTGTTTTCAGCTGTGCCTATGAATAGCCCATGATAAACCTTAGCAGCCTTTTTATTTCTACTGTATGTACGTACATTTCTTTCACTTTTTCTTATTTCTCTCACAACAATCTGCCCTTTGAATAGTTTGAGTCTGACATGTGCGTCTGCATAAAATGTCCAAAAAGGCAGGTCATTACACATTCATATATAAATCCAGTATTGGTCATATATCTTTGTGTAGTTTGCAATATATCACATTATATTTATTTCATTAGTTATATGTTGATCCAAACATTTACATGTGATATTTAAACATTGTTTAGTTTTTATTTTCATGAAAATCTACAATGTACATTGTTTATTTTTTATTTTCATGAAAATCTACAATGTACGTATTGTCCTTAAATATATGATGTTCAAATGTCAAATTTAACAGATAACAAATAAAATAAACAAAAAAAATTATAATTTACAAACTTATTTTAATCAATCAAAGTGAAATTCAATTAAAATAAAAATTCTAAACATAAACTCTCGTATAAAAACCATTAAATATGATTAAATTTATAAAATTATTCATCATAACACAATCTACAGATCTAGCACAATAATTAATAAAATTTTTTTTGAAAATTTCCTCTTATATCCCGCTGTCTGATGCACTTGATCCAGAAGCAGCTCTATCCATCACCTCAGGTAGCTCAATCAATATCAATTTGATCAGCTAAGGAGAAGCATTTATAACTGATAGGGTACTTGTAGGTCGACTGTGGTAAGGGAAACATGATTGCGGTAGCATTTTCATCTCATGTGGTCTTTGATAGTTTAGACTAATCGACGATGAAAGATGACCGTGGAAGCTATGGTTTACATAACCTTGTTGATAAACCGTTCTATTTTCTAATTTACATTTAGCTAATACTATTATTTACATAAAACCCTTATGGATCATAACCTTCATAACTCACGCATAAAAGAATCATTGTACGTGCAACTTGCTTCATTTGGTTCATGTTAAAATTATAGACAATTTGATATTATTTAACCATATATCATAAACTTGTATTTGGCATTATAAACAAGGCATTCTACGACAAAATTGTTTATGAATTAATACTGTTAACAAAAGTTAATAAATTAAGACACTGTCTATTATCTAAATAATTCAAATTTGAATATAACAAATTATAAATTATATATATAGTTTAGTAAATATAGAATTTAAATAAATAATATATAAATTAATAATAAACTTATTTCTAAATATTATTTTGGAATAAATGTTAATTAGATTAACAATAAAATCATTTTAAACATATTACTTTAAACAAATATTATACAAATTAATGATGAAATTATTATAATAATTCTCACATTCAAATAATTTATTCGTGTTAATAATACTATAACTTAAATTTCAAATCAAATTCAAACTATAAACATCAAATATGATTTTTAAGTAATCCATATTATTTATGATAACATGTTATAAGATCTAATGCTTGATAAATAAAAGGAATATTTTGAAATTTGCATCTTTTGCCTCGTTGTCCAATGCACTTGATTTAACAACAATACTAATCGAATACCTTCCACTACCATATGTATGAAAACCCTAAAAGAAGTATGAAAAGGGGATCCTACAATTCATTCATTACTTGAAATGTCTGAACGCATAGCTTATGTACATAAGACCAAGGGAAAAATAGAACCTAAATCTCACAAATGTATTGTTACCACAAATTCTCACTTCAATCTTATGAAACCATGGAGAGTAGAAGAGAAGAATTTACAAAAGATGATAAAATAAACAAAGCCTTTCTAAGGAGTCGAAGGGATGCTAGGGCAAAGATTAAGTGTGCTATAAGCTTTAAAAGGGGTGGAAAGTGTATGTACGTACCCTTTCGAAACAGATACTTATGCTTGCATGAAGACGTTTTGAATAAGTTAAGGAACACCTTTTGAAGGTAGCAAATTACAAGACACTCAAATGCGCACCAAATCTTTTGAAACTGAAGGTTTCTCCTTCATTCACATTCCACAAAGAGATGTTTTGTTGGAGCAACCCCTTCGAAAGCATTACTAAGCCTTCCGAACCGGTCGAAACCCTTAACAACTAAGAAAGAAAAGCTTGCTAAAGTTCAACATGGCAATCTTCAATACCAGAAGAGGGGGTTCCTCATAAATCAGCAAGTATGTCGTCAAAAATTACCTTCCATTTTAAAATCCTCAACATTTCAACACCTTTGAAACACCAAAGATCTACCAATTAACAGAGTCGAAAGCTCATGCTTCTTCTTACTTGCAACAACATAGAAACACAAGGTGGAGAAGCATACCAATCCCTTTCAATAAAGTTGAAAGCACTCAAGTCCATTTGAAAACAATGCGGAAGGATGCCTTAATGTGAACTGCAACGACAGGTCTCCAGGGCCGTCTTTCGACCTAGTCGAAAGGACTAATTCGAAAGGTGACAATCCGCACCTATAAATAAGACCCTAGGGGTTTGGTTTAAGGGATCTGAATTCATTCATTTCATTCTTACACTTTCTTAAATTTATAAACCCTAATTCTAAGATTGCAGATTTGATCAATTTTTACTACTTGAGTTTAATCAAAGTTATGGAATTTTTAGGTATGAAGCTTGTTTGACATTACTATTGGATTCGGTTTATGATCTATTTACGTTGATTTGATCGAAAGGTCATCTTTAGAGGGAGTCAAAACCCTTAGGTCAACCAATATCCTTAGAGCCTTAGCTCCCAACCTCAAGTTATCGAAAGATTACCTTTTGAGCAAGTCAAAATATTTAGCTCTATAAATATCCATAGATCTATAGGTCCTAACCCAATCCATCAAAAGGCAAATTTTCGACGAAGTCAGAACCTTTCCATCTCATCTATATCTTAAGGTCCAAGGGGTTTGAAAGAATAACTAAACCCAATTAAACTAGTTTGAAGACCTTAATAGGAAGGGATACATGTGTTTCGACTAAGTCGGAAGGTCGAATAAGGAAGAATCTAGACTTAACCTGTTGAAAAGGTTTCAAAAAAGGAATCAAGCCTTTCGACTGAGACGAAAGGTTGGACAAGAAGAAGTTTCAACTGAAAAGACCTATTTCGAAAGGTGGTCTTAGGGGAATAATAAGGTTTTAACTATCTCTATCTGATCAAAAAGGAGTTTTGAAGGAGATGTACACTTTAGACTCCGCTTTGGGGTGTTGGCAAGTTTTCTTATTAACATTTTTGGTGCTATAAAGAGGACCTGAACCTTCGATCTTGTTGGACTTCCAACTCCAATTTCCTCTAACATAATTCAATTCCAAGCTTATGTACTTTAGACTTTACGTCATCATGTTTAGCGAAATCAAAAGGTCCGAACAAGGATTATCATAGCCACATCCAATTGGATTTTCCTATAGATTAGTTAATGATTCTAAACAACATGAAGAAGTAATGTTGAGGTTGGAAGCTTTAAGAATCATAAAGAAAAATAAAGTTGATTCTTATAATCTAGATAAATGGAGTCTAAACCGTTTTCACATTGGCCCCACACCTATCTTTGCCTTCAGATGAACAAGCAATGAAAGTGATAATTTGTTTGACCAAATGAGGAAAACAATTCAACTCTACAACAAAGGCACAATCTTTGAGGAGAGAATGATGGTTGAATATAACACTTTTTCACATAAATGGCATCAAGCAATAAGCGGGCCATTACCTACATATGAACTTCAAAGGATTATGAAAAGAAAACTAGTCGTTGAGGGTGAAGCTTTAGAACCAAGTAATAAAAGATCTAGAAACCATCCTCAAAAGGAAAACTTAAAGTCGAGACTCCTTAAGAAATGAAATTTGACAACATCAATCGAGACTGCTTATTTGCTAACCAAGGAAGAGCTCAACTATTGGCCAGCAAAGAAGAAAAAACGTAAATATGAAAAGAATCGGGGAGGATCCTATTATCACTACCACATGATGAATGGACATGAGACAAATCAATATTGGACATTGGAAGGAATGATGATCAATTTCTTTAGACAAGGCAAAATCAATGAATTTGTAAAGAGATCCTAATTGGATTCAATAAAGGACCACTTTACTAAGAAAAATATATATGGTTGGGTATAGAATTCTCCTTGCACTTAGACATTACCTTAAATGGTCAAAGCCTTTGTCTGCATTGAGTTGGTCAGGTCAAAGCGCCTTGTGGAGGGAGGTTAGAGTAAGCCTTTAACCACACCACACTATGGTCAGGTTAAAGCATTGACAAGCCCTTGGCTGCGCCATGCTATGGCCAGGTCAAGGTGCCTGCTGGAGGGTGGTTAGATTAAGCCTATATCCGAGCCACGCAATGGCAAGGTTAAAGTATCGACAAGTCCTTGATCGCGCCACGCTATGCCAGGTCAAGGCGCCTCCTGGAGGGAGGACGGAGTAAGCCCTTGGCCCCGCCATGCTATGGCCTGGCGAAGGTACCAAACAAGCCTCCAGTACTGTTTATAAGGCTTGGCTGGAGCGCCTCCTTAGGGGAGGTTGGTAAGTCCTTGTGTTCTGCTTGTGGATAAGCTAACCAAGTGCACCAGACAATGCTAGGCTAAGACGTCTAAGCTCGAGAAGCTGCATATCAAACAATGGACTAAGACGTCCGAGCCCGAGAAGTGGTATATCAAACAATGGCCTAAGATGTCTAAGCCCCAGAAGCGAAAAATCATACACAGACAACGTACAAGGTCCAAAGGGTAGAAAAGTCAAAAAAGTTAAAACCAAGGAGCGGTATAGAACAGAAGGCTTATATAAGAATCTACAGCCTCCGACTAATTATCAAAGAGGAAAATTTCTAAACTTCACTTATTAATACCCGAATCTGGGTTTCAGGTCTTTCATTATTAGGTTTGGAATTTCGCTTATAAATACTCGAACCAGGGTTTCATGCCTTAACTAATAATCTATGGCCTTCATCATACCCAAATATGGGTTTCAGGTCTGTTACTGGACTTTACTCATTAATATCTGAATCTTGGCTCTAAGTGTCTATTATGGAGATATTTATTATGGAGTTCTGGTTATCGTCCACTAATACCCGAATCTGAGTTTGGATCTTTTTACTTTTAAATTTCATTCGTTTATGCCAAAATCTGGGTTTTAGAAAAAATGATATCGAGATTTCTATGAATTCCTAATCCTCAATTAAGCTCGAGATCAATTTTACTAATGCCCAAATCTGGGTCATTGGATTTCTAATACAAACTTTCAGACAATGATTCCTGGATTTCTATTACAGGATTATTATTGACTTTTTATTAGCAATCTCCAGAAGATGAATTTCTAGACATCTCTAATTGAATCCAGAATTGACTTTCTAGTTCTCCATCATTGGATTTCTGGTGTTCTATCAATATAGTGGAATTCTTAGCTCTCTATCGTCATTACCAAAGATGGATTTCTAGACATTCAACCGTATTTAATAATAGAATTACTTTCCCTTATTGTCACATGTTTACACAATGATCTGTTAACCTCTGCTAATAATGTAGATAAACTTCTATATAGATTTCAAGTTAACGGTAAGAATATTGTTTACTTCATACTTTTCAAGGAAATAAGACCAGAAAGGAAGACTGAATGAGCCAGCAAATATAAAAACCATAGTCCAAGTTATTAGAAAGCAGATTCAGAAATAACAATACAACAAAGGACTACAAACCAGGTGATATTTACATAACTTACATAATTTACAAGATTATTTACAAGTATACAACATAAATGCATGTTTTAAAAGTCCTGAATAGTCTTCATTAGATTTTCAGCAATCAAAGGATCAACAATATGCTAAATGGCTAAACAAAGAATCTCTTTAATCTTCTTTTCATTTTTTCTTATTCCATTAGCATCATCGATGGAATCAGTACGAGCCTTTAAAGCACGGTTGAAAGCTTTACTAGCACCTTTGAGGGTTATGTTTTGCCTTTCTAAATCTATAATGTTCTTTCGAAGAAGATATTTATCATGTTCAAGTCTCTGAATCCTAGCCGCATACTCATTTATTCCCTATGAGTACCTCACTTTCTGTTAGTCGTCAAAATATCTCATCATTTCAAATTTGACTTTTCTGCACCAATCCCCTACCACACTCTCATCTATGCTAGGAGGGTTAGTCATAGTTGGAAATATTTGAATAGCTAAAGATGACGGCCTTGTCGATTTCATGGTAGACAAGGTAATCAGAGAAATTAGCAAATTGATATTTTGTCCCCCATGATAAACTCTAGGGATTTACAATGGGCTTGACTGTCTTTTAATTTTATCTCAAAATCACTTATCTGTTGAAGGAGCTTAGACATATCATGAAGTCAATCGAAGGGTTTGCTTTAACTTGATACTTTAATTGAGAAATGGTCTCGTCTTTATTCTTTATGTCTACTTCAAGACTTATAGTCTGATTGCTAAGGTCTCTAATAATCATCTTCTGAAGCAGAAATTTCCTACGATACTCTGACGCTTTAGTGTTCCTTAAAGGCGAGCAGACAAAGGATCATTAAGCAGCTTCCTCTTTTTAATACTTGCTAACAACCTATCTCTGGTATGACAAAATGAGACATTGAATCTAAAGGAATTGGCATGGTAGATAACCGTAGCTTCTATTTAAACAAACAAAAAGAAAATAAAGTCAAGGCTTGAATAACCAATCTCTTTTTTTGTAACAATAAAGGATTACAACTTAAGTAGAAATAAAATAAAAGTAAAATTTCATTGAACATTTGTTTTACACTTAAACTTGAGAAACAACATTTTTGATTTTATTCAAGGAATTAGATGAAAGAGTAACCATCGAATCAAAATAGGCATTAAATCTTTCCGTGGCAATAACTAGGGGATATTTGCTATAATTCCATCCCCCAACAGAAGGACTTCCACGACCATATATTAATCTGGTCTGATATGTTCAAATTACCTTAAGAATTTTTTCTTTGACTTCGCTAAGAAAATCGAAAGGAAGTTGAGGATGTTCCACATAAAGTCTCTGCAAGTCTCTAAGAAAGCAGTATCTAGCTAATTTTGAGGATTTCAAAAGCGAAGCCTTTTCTAAATAATCTCTTCTTAGTCAAACATATTTGCTTAAATAATCTTTAGAAGCAGAGTTGCCTAAGAGACATTTATTCTGTGATAACGTAATAAAATGCAATTAAGTATAAAATGAAGCTAGAACGGGAAATTTATAAATCAATATTATTATAAAATTATAAATGTTCATCCGGTTCATACAAAATTGACTTTTTAAACAACTCTAAAACAAATCTATCCTTATAATATTTAAATTTTTTAGGAGGCAACACATAAGGAATCGATTTGACTTATGGTAAATTTCAGCAAGCCCCCGGTATGGTTCTGATCCAAATTCATCCAAATATTTCCTATGTAAATGCCTAAGTAGAACCCCACTAAAGTTACCTAAGTTTGAAAAATCTACAGTAGGAAATATGCAATAGGCTTTGTATAGAATGTCTACAAGGATGTTCCTCTCTTCGACCAACATCCAAAAGATGGTAATCAATTCCCCATTTTTTCCAAAAATCTATCATATCGAAGGCGTGCCCTCTTCAGTTGGGGGGCAGCTTCTTGATCTTCGAAAGTCGCTAACAATACTGCACTCTTATGAAGCCTATGATACTTGTCAGAGAGGGTATTGTGTTCTTTTAACTACTTATCTAACTCTCTATACAAGCTATTTATTTCTGTTTGTTTTCTTTCAAGCTTTGATTTGTAAAGTTGGATGGATTTCCTTCTTATGTAAAATAAAAGATGTCAAACTATTACTATCTTGGAAATGAAAGCCATTTAGTCAAGGAATTCCATACTTGAGAAATAGGGAATGAATTTAGAGGGACCTGCTTTTCTCTCTTTGTTTTTCAACACTGATGTCATCAATCTCTTCTTGAAGGTTAGAAGGCTCGAGAAGTTTAGGAGGGCTTGCTTCATGAGCACTCGGATCGGGGTTGACTTTTTTTGAAGCCCTAGTTATGTCATCACCATCTTTTTCATGAACGTCAACGTGACCACCTCCATTGACACCTAAACCCTAGCCTATATCTTCATTATCATCATTATCATCATCATCATTACCATTGTCATTGTCATCATTACCGCCTTCTTCGACGGTGGATTCATCTTCATCACCTTCTTCATCAGAATCAGAGTCTACTTCGATAGAAAGGACTTTAAAAGATAAAATTTTGGAAGCATCAATCTCCTCACTCTCAGGGATTTCAACTCCCTGCTCAATTTCTTTGACTTTGTGCATAAACCTATTGACAAGAGTAAGGTCGTGTGAAAGAAAGCTCAAATTTGGGCATTTCTCAATGTTGTCGACGTAGGCAAGCATAAGGGCATCCTCATAAGAGTTTACAATGATGTTGTCTAGGGAAGTACTTAGAAATTGTGACACCCATTGCTTAGCATCAGAGATGGTGTTGGCCAACTTTAAGGAACTTTTCATTTTCTCCTATTTCTTCCTAAAGAGGATTGTTCGGACACCATTCGAGCCTTTTCATCTTTAGACTCTTTTAGAGCCATTTCAGAGCCAAATTTTCATCAGTTAGAAGTTGTTTTGCTTTCCTCTCTTCAGAATTAATAGGTTATGCTTGAGTGAGAAAGGCTCCTAATTTTTCCCATTCCTTTATAGCATTATTTCTTTTAGCAATCAAGGAAATGATCCGACTGTTCAAGATAGAGATTTCATCTTAAAGCATGGATGTCTTTGTAGAAGATTTTGACGCATTTTCTGGAAGAGAAAGCAGATTTGGGAAATCTGAAACGAAAAGTATGACATAATCCAACATTTAGAAAGAAATGATAATAATAAGTTTAATAATATGAAATGTACCAGAATTCGTTGCTCTATTAGAGACCGACAATGACCAACCGAGTCAAAAACAGAGGAAGGAGGGTGAATAGAAGTAAAATATAAATAGTTCATGATAGATTAAACTACTTTTTTCAAAATTATCTGAAGGCACTAGTGATGTGGGTCCAGAAGGGTTCAACTCCGAAGGGGGAGTTGAAGTTTCCAAATATTTTTGCATCTACTCAATACCATGAGGAGAGCAGAAAATGACGATGCAAGATAAGGGATCGTCCTTTAAAGGAGTTGTTTTGGATCAATCGAGAGAAGCTTCAACAGTAGGATTCTCTAAAGTTTTGCCCACATTGGCAGTCTCAACCTCTTCTGGTGGCGGAGAATCTGGAACTTCAACAATCTTAGCCTTCTTAAGAGATCGACCTACTAGAGCCAGCTTGTCCAATTTTCTTTTAGTAACCATCTTCGATCTAGCGATGGCTCGAGTCAAGGATGATGCACCGAAAGTGAAAGTTGATAGAACTGGATCACTTGTGATTGATTCAACCTGAGGAACAGTTGTTGAAAATTCAAAAAAAAAATTATAGGTCAGTGAAGAAATTTAAGAAGTAGCACAACAATAAACTAGAAGTGCTATGCTTAAAATTACAAGGGTGATCTGGGCAAATTAGAGACATAGGAGAGAAATTTTTAGGATCAACCAAAGACAAGAAGCATTTGCTCCGAGAAGTATGTTGAACAAGTGGGAGTTGACCAAGTACTCTCCGAAACACGTAGAGAAGAGAATGTTTTCGAAGATTTGATGAAGTCAATGGTGTAAGCCTATTTCGGATGCTACTTGAAGTATAAACCAACAGCTTGACAGTTTTCTTATCTTCATCATTGATTTCTTTAGTAGAAGGACCAGACAAAGAAGCGTAGATTAGCAAAAGAAAGCAAATGAACAAAGATAAAAACTATGATCAGCTGAGAAGGAGAAGAAAAGACTTTACTAAAATTTCTAAAGCGTTTGACAAAGAGGAATTGCATGTCCCAGCTCTAAATATGTTTACCCCCTCTGAGATTAGTTTTCAATGGGTTGGATCTCAAAATCTAGTTGTTCAGATTATCGAGTTTGACTAGGCGAACCAAGTAGTTGAGAACTTTAGCGTTTAACAAAGGAATGCCTAAGTTCCAAAGAAAGAAGGTATGTATATACATTGGGAGATAACTGGATAGGTGCAATGCCTATGTGGGTCAAGAACTTGGACAAGAAATCAAGGAAAGGCAGGAAGCCACCGTGCGAAATGTAAATGGAAGTGTAGGCAAATTGTGCTCCAGGAGGATTTTGAATGGTATCGTTGTCACTTGAGGGAATGGCTTCTACCATAGTAACGCCAAAGTCATTTAGAATAGAGCCAACCTCATCCTGGAAAGATATTAGAGAATGTTCTGAAATGGCTTCAACCTTCTTTGTATAAGATTCTACTATTGGTACCATATTATTTTTAGGTTTCTGAGAGCCCTTTTTCACACCCATGATCCTGTCAGATGCAATCATTTCAATAAAAAGTTATAATTTGTTCCATTAATTAACATTTTTCAAGGATGTTGAAAACCAATTACAATATTTCAAATTTCAACCAAAATTTGAGATTTCATATCCTTGAAAGAATGTTAAAGTCAATTTAAGAAATGAAATTCGTTGAGTTTCAATAGTGTCAAAGGAGTAATTGAAATGGGAAAACCTATAAACACCCTTCACAATGTCGAAAGCCCAAGGAAGATTTTACTATTAAAAGGAATTGTTAATACCTACACAACAATTTGATTATAAATATGTGCTAACAACATTCCACAAACAGGACAAATAAACCTTTCGACAATGTCGTAACCAATGAATTTTGTTTTACTCAAAGAAAACGAATGCTATCGAAACCCTATATACCCATTAAGTCAAAAGACTTGGGTTTAAGTAAAATCAATATAAGTGAAAGGGATTTAGGACGTTTCGACAGTGTTTGTATAAAATGATGATCAAATCTCAGTTTAATACAATGGGTTTCGAGTAAATTGAAAGGGGTGTATGGTTTCGAAAGCATACCTAACCATACTTGATTTGATATAGTAGGTTTCGATCAAGTCGAAAGATTTGATTCGATTTTCAACTTCAACAAAATATGTTTTCTTCAATCTAATTCATGGTGAGAAGAGTGAATTGCTAACTCTCAACATCTTCTAAAGAAAATTAAAATTAGACTTGTATCAAACGGCAGATTAAATTCATGCTCGTATACATTAGGTTTCGAGTCCTTTAAAATGGAAATTAGATTTTTGAAAGTATGTATTATGTGACACATTAAGGAAATTTCCTCGAAAGGTATTAGAAGAGTGTCGAAACATACTCTTGCTTTCGAAGAAGTACGCTCCTTATCGATTACGTCAACTCCTTCAAAGGGGTTCACTTAAAGGTGAACACATAAACTCCTTTCGACTCCTTTGAAAGAGGTTGAAATAGTAAAATAAAATTGACCGCCTCAACCCCCTTTCAAAAGAGTGAAAAGTCAAATTAGAATTAGCCTTCACTTTAAAGCCACTAGAATAGTGTCTTCTTCCCTAATTTAATTTTAACCCGATACTTCAAAATATTAACAATTCAATTGATTCGAGCGCGAATACGCCCAACAAAAAAAAAAATTCAAGCTTGAATTTTTTTGAATTAAGTGCAATAAAGGGAGCATGGGTTCATATGCAGTAAAACGGATAGTCCCTAATCAAATTTGAATTCTAACTCAAAATTAACATCATAAATCGAATCCAAGAATAATTTCATACAAAGGAAACTCAAATCATCTTATTGAACTCAAAGTAGAAATACAGGTTCAGACTAAAAACTTTAAAATTGAAATCGGACGTAGTAAATTAATTTTGGGGATAAAACAACAAGCACATACCCTAGATCTGAAATTGCATTGAATAAAAATAAGGATTTAAAAGGAGGTTGTAATTTTTCATTTTTGCTATGAGCTTCCAATGGCAGGTAGATGAAAAAGAAAAGAAGAAAGCGCGATTTATGAAAGCAGTAGGTGCAAAGAAAGATGTCCGATCAAATTTAAAAGAATGCTCGAGATTTATCTGGAATATCAAAAGGCGGGAAACTTTGTGGGTTTCGAAATGGTCGACTTGGAAAGTCAAGAGCATACCTTCGCAAAGAGGGCAAGTGTTACCACCAATTCTCACTTCCACCTTGTTGAAACCAAGGACAGTAGAAGAAAAGAACTTACAAAAGATGATAACATTAACAAAGCCTTTCGAAGGAGTTGAAGGGAAGCTGCGTCAAAGATTAAGTGTGCTATAAGCTTTTGAAGGGGTCGAAAGAGGATAAAAGAACTCTTTCATAATAGATGCATCCGCTTGCATGAAGACGTTATAATAAGTTAAGGAACATCTTTGAAGGGGGAAAGTTACAAGACACTAACATGCGCCCCAAATCTTTCGAAATTGAAGGTTTCATCTTCACTCATATTCCACAGAGAGATGTTTTGTTAGAGCAACCCCTTTGAAAGCATTACTAAGCCTTTTGAACCGATCGAAATCTTTCACAATTGAGGAAGGAAAGCTTGCTAAATTTCAATATGACAATCTCCTATACTAGAAGAGGGGGTTTCGCATCATCAGTAAGTATGTCTTCGATAGTTACCTTCCTCTTTAACCCTTAGCATTTCTACACCTTCGAAACCCCAAAGATCTACCTATTAATAGAGTCGAAAGCTCAGCCTTTCTTACTTGCAGCAACATAGCAAACCACGGTGGAGAAGCATACTGTAACATCCTACCGTTTTGGACCATTCAAATCAACAATAAAACCACACATGTCAGTCTTGAATAATTCAAAAAAATAGATTGTTAATGAATTTTTGAGAAAATAAAACCAATCATAGAATCGCAGACACAAAATATCAGAATAACCTGCAGCGGAATAAAATAAACATAGTAGTTCATGAATCTACTAGATACAACATCTCAAACCAAATACATAATACAGATCTGAAAGCAAACAACTAGAAATACAAGTACATATGTCCACTAGTATATAAGCAAAGCTGAACAGAAATAACCGAAATAGAAATATAGATAGATAGCTAAAACTCTAGCAGATCTATTGCTCCAAAGATAAATCCAAAGCTGTGGCACTCAGGCTGACCCGAGCGTAAAGCAAACCACAAAACACTCGAGTCAGGACATGCATACATATAAAAATATAAATCAACTCAAGTGAACAGTATAGAATGCATCAATAACTTAAAGGATGTTTGGGATCGTCCATCCTTTAAAGATCCGTTAAACTATCTACTATATAGTAATATATGTTATTATAACAATGTCTAAAATAAAGTAAACTATTAAAATAGCATTAAGGCGTTGCCCATATCCCCCTTAACACATTTTATAGTGCCAATATCAATACAGTACCGTAATACCTCCTGATCGGGAGGCTACCAGAGGATATTCCATAGGTACGACACAAAACAAACTCGTATGGTCTCGATTGGGTAGGTGACACGGCACAACCACGCAATGCCAGGGTAGATATCATAATTACACTTCCGATTGGTGGTAATGCATAGCCGCAGCTACCGCCCACCTCGAGCCACACTCCTAAATTGAAGGTGTGCACCAAATCAATCACAAAGTAATAGAATGACATACGAAGAAGTGTGTCCGATCGGAGCAGCTACTGCTCATGGCCCGTCGATTGCTCCTGTTTTAGCCACCTTATGCCAACTCACAGGAGTCGGATCCACATATATACCTCATATAGGATCTTCGCCACCATCCTACTTCATTCTTGAATCTCCACCGCGTATACGGTTCTTAAAGTGGTTTTCGGTATTGGCAGAGAGTATGACAATATCCGATCCTGGTCTCTTTAACAACCAAATGTTATTATAACCCGTGGTTATACAATTTCTAATGGTTTATCTTTTGTATCAAAACATATTCATTTTAAAAACCATTTAAATCTGATACCATTATTCCTTCAAAATAATGTTCACTTCACAATTGTAACTCTTTCAAATTTATACACTTTAACAATAACACTTCGAGATCTTTATATTTAGAGACCATAATACTTTGAACATGACCTTTAAAACCATAACACTTCTAAACATTATCTTTACCACTATAACAGTTTATATAAAATCACCACGTTATATATACTTACAATTTCAACGTAGTTATTATATAAAATCTATTTTGTTATCACAAATCATTTATTTGGATATTAATTAAACTATGAATTTAGTTAAATAAAATTTATTACAAAAATATCCAATTAAAACAATATTTCTTATATTAAGTTAAAATACACTATTAACTTAACTTTTTCATTATTTTAATTATAGTAAAGAAAATTGTTATTTTCATTATTTAAAATATATTATTATATTAATAGGTTATATTTAAAGATATTATTATTAATTATATAGGTTATTAAATTAAATTAAAGTTTATATTCTAAATTAAATTCCAAAAATTACAATTTATATCATTTATTCACATATAAATTTTTTATCACATATAAATTTTTTATCACATATAAAATAATTACACAAATTCATATAAAATCATTAAATTAAATTTAAGTCAGAATTCATATATTTTAAAAATATTCAAAGTACTTAATGATTTTTAGAAAATCATTTTAAAACCAACCACATGCCTGTATAAAATTTTCTAACCCATGGTCAAGTGATACGGATATGTATCATTTTAATCGGTAATTTTTTAAATTCCCGGGTTTTATATCATTTCAAACCCATAATCCCAAGTCAAATAAAAATCCCTCGAGCCTATCATTTCGGCTCATAATAATTTTTCCCTATTCTAAAGTCCTTTCGAGTATGTATCATTTCAACCCATAGTGAGGGAACTTGTAGTGTGAGAACAAGAAAAAAAATAAACAGGATAATATAACATGGCATCGCATATGATCATAACAGCATAATATCATGTGATACATATCATAGGCATAGATGAATTACTAACATAATATACATCTCTATACAATTCAAATGACATTAATTCACAACAATATAAGTATGTTTGTCGAGAGTGATGAACTCACCTTCTTTGGCTAGAGACGACGTTTCAAACAAACAAAGTTACTCGAATAAGCACGACAATTCATGAACGAGCTCGAGTGGAAGGAGAATACAAACCCAAATCTTATAAAACAAAATAAAACATATGTAAATAATTTTCTCAATCTAAAATAAAATAAAATATACAATATAAAATTATGAAAGGAAACCTAAATAAACATATGTAAATAAAAGAAAATTTTCACAGAAATCAAGTTTATGAACAACATATGAAAATTTTCTCCACTTTTTTTTTCTTCATTTTTTCAGCACAAACTAAAATAAAATACACAGAAACCAGATTTATAAACCACAAGAAAGATTTTAACTTAACAGCAAAATAGACATACACAAAATAAGATTTATGTAAACACATGAAAAGTCTTTAACTCAACATCAAAACAAATTTAAAATTCACCAAAATAAAATTTATGCAAACACATGAATGGCTAACCAACATGTACATATGCTCGGCCACAAATGAATAGGCTTGGCCACAGCAAAAGTGCATTATCACATGTCAAAGTGTTCGGCCATCAGGAAATCTGGATCAAGGCAACAAGACATTTGGCTTGGCTACAATGTTGTTTGGCTCGGTCAAGACGATTGGAAGGTCGTGGCTAGGCAAGTGGTGGCGGCAGCGGTTTGTGATGATGAGGAGGTGGAGGTCAACAAATTTTCAGGGGGGTTTTGGAAATGGCTGCTACATTTGATTCACGATAGGGCAAGATCGGGTGGAGGTGGTGATGTCATAGGAAGGCTCGGCTAGGGCTGCTGTGTGAGGGGCAATGGGATGGTGACGGCCTGCTTATTTTGGAGGTGGATGTGTTGATGGTTGTGGCCTCCATGGCTAAGAGGAGGTGCGGCAACAGGTTTCAGGGGTGATTGGTGAAGAAGGTTCGGCTATACTTTGATTTAGGAGATGGTGGTGTGGCTTTGAGAGGATGGAGATCGACCATGAAAAAACATATAAAAATAAAATGAAAAGAGGAAGAAGAAAACGTTATAAAACTTACTGTGAAATCTTTTTGTTTGCAGATGAAAGAAAGAACAAGAGGATTAAAAAAATGAGGAATAGGAAAAGTGAAGCGGTCAAGCAAACAAAAGAGGTGAACGAAAGAAACGCATAAAATATGAGAAGCCAGGAAAATCTTTGAACGCATGTAATTTGAATTAGTCATAAGATTGAATGCGTATTATACCTTGAACGTGTACTTTAAAATAAAAAAATGGCTTCAGACCTACATCAAATTGTGTGACTTTTAGCATTTCTAGCCTATTAGCCTACCCAAAATAAATAAGCTAATTAACAAATAAATTCAACCCAAAATCAAAATAAAATATGAAAAAATTTACGAAAAATAACCACGTGAAATACGCTGAAAATTTATAGTTTGAAAAGTATAAATTAGAATTTTACAAACGAAAAGTAGAGAAAATAATAGCACCGAATACGGCTTCATAAGAAAGAATAAAAGATTAAATTCCAAAATTAAAATTATCAACAGGAAGTCAAACGTTGACCATTTTTGACCAAAATTTGAAATTTTAGAAAAAAATTAATTTTATTATATTTGGAAAAATAATTCAGATCCAAACTCAAAATAAAATCAAAATTTCCAATTTACCAAATTTTGAATAATTTAAATTCAAAATTTTCAAATAAAATTCCAATAAATATTTACTAAAATTGCAGGTTGTTACACTCTCTCACACTCAAAGCTTTTCGTCCTCGAAAAGGAACGAGACATAGGGAAACAATGAAAGATAAGATAGAATAGTAAATAGTACCTGGTACAAACAATTTCGGATTCAAAGCACGTATGCACTCCTCCGTCTCCCAAGGACAATCCCGATCATTAGTACACCACTGCACTTTGACCAGGCTGACAGATTTCCTTCTCAGCTGCTTCATACCTCTATCAATATTACAAAGTGGCTTCCTCTCCACAGTGAGGTTTGGCTCAACATCCAAACTCTCAAAAACAGAAGGCTGAATAATCAAAGATGGGTCATGGAGATACCGACGAAGATGCGAAACATGGAATACATTATGTACTCCAGAAAGCTTGTCAGGCAAATCCAAACGATAAGCTAAAGAACCAACTCTCTCTACGATGTGAAAAGGACCAATAAATCTAGGAGCAAGTTTCCCTTTTCGACCAAACCGAATCACATTCTTCAACGGATAGATCTTAAGATAAACCAGATCACCAATAGAAAACTCCAGACTCCTCCTACGCCTATCAACATACTTCTTCTACTTATCCTGAGAAATCCTCATCTTCCTCCTAATCTCCTCAACCTTCTTAGAAGCTTCAAGAATCATATCAGGACCAAGAACCAAATGATTACCGGATTCAATCCAGCAAGATGGAGGTTTGCAAGGTCGTCCATGAAGAGCAGCAAACGGAGCCATTGCAATACTAGCCTAAATTCAAAAAAGGAATAAGATAGATAATTTTTTTAAGATAAGATCAAAAAAAAGATTAAAATATACCTGATAACTATTGTTATAGGTGAATTCAACGAGATGGAGATGATCTTCCCAAGATCCTCTATTATCAAGAACACAAGCACAAAGAAAATCTTCAAGAATCTGATTCACTCTTTCCATTTGACTGTCGGTCTATGGATGGTAAGCAGTTCTCAGATTCAAACAAGTACCTAAGATTCCTAAAAAGCTTTCCAAAACTAGCTGGTAAAGATAGGATCTCTATCATAAACAATACGGACAGGAACACCATGGAGACGAACAATCTCCCTCATTTAAATCTCAGCCAAACTAGAAGTAGAATGGTTAGATCTAACCAGAATGAAACGAGCTGACTTGGTCAACCTATCCACAATCACAAATACTCTCATTATCCCTCCTACTCCCCGGTAATCCATCAATAAAGTCCATAGAAACTTGTTACCATTTCCAATTAGGAACCTCAAGGGGTTGCAATAAATCGGCGGTTTTCTAATGATCTATCTTAAGCTGCTGACAAGTCGTACATCTGCTAACAAAAAGAGAGATATCCTGCTTCATGCCACTCCACCAATACCTCTTTATATCCTAATACATCTTCACCACACTTGGATTAATAGAAAGTTTGGATCGACGACATTCCCAAAGTGACTCTTGCCTTAATCCATCGACATTTGGGACACAAATCCGATTACTAATCCTCAAAATACCACCATCATCGATCTAAGCTCCCTTACCATCTGAGCTACTACCACCAACTCTACTACGAACATCCTTCTTAATAAGCCTAAGAATCTTATCCTCATTCTGCTTAGCAACAATACGATCCATAAGAGGAGAAGAAACAACAAGCTGACACAACATCGCCTTCTTCTGACTCAAGGCATCGGCAACAACATTGGCTTTCCCTGGGGTATAGTTGATGTCGAGGTCATAAGAAGCTAGAAACTCAAGCCATCTAACCTGCCTCTGATTCAAATCCTTCTTGGTGAAAATACACTTCAAAGACTAATGATCTGTAAAGAGCTCAAACTTAGTTCCCAAAAGATGATGCCTCCAGAGCTTTAAAGCAAAAACCACAGCAAGCAACTCCAAATCATGAGCTACATAGCTGGCTTCATGGGTTTTCAACTGACGACTAGCATAAGCAATAACTTACCATCCTGCATTAGAACAGCTTCCAAACCTTCATGACTAGCATTAGTGTATACCGTTAATCCCTCACTTCCATTTGGAACGGTAAGAATCGGTGCAAAAGTAAGCTTCTGCTTTAAATCATTAAATGCGGCTTTACACTTATCATTCCATATAAACCTAGCATTTTTGCATGTTAAAGCGGTGAGGGGTGCAACAATCTGAGCAAAATTCTCAATAAATCTCCAATAATAACCAGCAAGGCCCAGAAAGCTACGGATATCAGATGGAGTCCTAGGAGTTTCCCAATCCTAAAGTGGAATAGGGAAAATAAGAACCATAGAGAAAGATATAAAAATTTAGATTAGAAAAGGAAGAAGAGAAGATAGACTTACACTGATCGCAGCATTCTTAACTAGATCAACAGAAACTCCATTACCAGAAACAATACGCCCAAGAAATCGGACTCCATCTTTCCAGAAATGGCATTTTGAGAATTTAGCTTTCAATTAATGACTCCTAAGAGTCTCCAAAACAAAGCTCAAATGCGACTCATGCTCCTCCTCTGACTTTGAGAAGACGAGAATATCATCAACGAAGACCAACATAAACTTCTTAAGAACGTCATCAAAACCACGATTCATCGGATCAAAAAAGAAACCCGGGGCATTAGTCAAACCAAAAGGCATAACTAACCATTCATAGAAACTGTTCTCAGTACAAAAAGCAGTTTTGGGAATACTTTCCTCAGCAACTCCGAGCGGATGAAAACCTGTCGCGCGATCAAGCTGAGAGAAAACTTTGTCACCATAAAACTGATCAAACATGTCATTAATATGAGACATAGGATATCTATTTTTCACATTGAGCTTGTTCAGCACCCTATAATCAGCACATATCCGAAGAGAACCATCGGACTTGGTAACAAAAACCATAGCCACTCCCCATTCGAAATGACTACGTCTGATTAGACCCTTGGAGGACAAGTCCTCAATTTTCTTCCTCAAATTAACCTTATCACGAGGTGCCATTATTCTAGGAGGAAGAACTACGAGTTGAGCTCTAGGAATCAAATCAATATGGAATTCGGTTTCCTGCTTATGAGGTAAAGAGTGACTTTACCAAATACACCGGGATAGAGTGACCACAGGAGTTGAATAAAGATCACCAAGAGAAGAATCAAGAGAACAAATAAAACTGCTAGCATAATCCTGAGGCATACGACACTGAATCACCAAAGGATTACCCTTATC
Source organism: Allium cepa (assembly GCA_030765085.1). Lineage (NCBI taxonomy): Eukaryota > Viridiplantae > Streptophyta > Magnoliopsida > Asparagales > Amaryllidaceae > Allium > Allium cepa. Next base: position 596,650,752 of record CM060941.1, on the reverse strand, counting down.
ACCAACAAGAGAAACAGTTCAGGCTTTACAAGATATAACGGTTTCATGCTTCTTCAGCCAATCTCCTCCAAGCAATTTATCAAAAGCATCGAAACCAAGAACGTAGAAATCACCAGAAAACAGATAGCCGAAATGGAAGAGTTTTACCCTTTTACAAATCCTACCAAGGTTCGAGGGACCACCAATAGGATTAGAGACATACAAAGGTTCACTTGCATACTCAGGTGAAAGAATATGCTCAAACTTATCATAAAGATCTACATAAATGAAACTATGAGAAGCTCCAGTGTCAAATAAAACATGAACAGGAAAATTAAACAAAGTGAAGGTGCCCTGTAGAGTACCATAGGTGTCACTAGGAGCAGATGGAGTAGATGAAGTAACTGCATAGATGCCAGATGGCTTGCCCTTCTTCTGTCAGTCCTTCCTACCTTGCTCAACCATATCAATCCCTTCCTTTCTCAACCATGTCGATCCCTAGCTGGATCAACCATGTCGATCCTTAATTGGTTGCCAAACTATAACAATCCCTGACTAAGCTATATCCCATACTTCAAGCATCTTGCATTATTTTTCTACTAATTCCATCCAATTTTGGCTTCATATAACCATCTGTACTTTACTTTTAGGTCCCACAACCATTGCTCTATGGTCATCGTACTTGATAATAGTCGATTCTATCTTGTGCAATCAGTTCAATATAGCTGGGTTAGAATACCGGATAATGCTTGCCCTCCAAAGTACGTCTTGTGAGAAACATGACGTGCTTTGAATCGAAACAAGTCTAAATTGTCGAAAAGAGGTCAATTTAGGTTCCTGAATGATTGTTATTCCTTTATCGAATCGTCTTCCCAAGGCATTGAATATTTCATTGACTGCCATGACGCTTGGTCAATTTCCTATAATATAAATCCAGTGCTATATTCTTCCAATATATATAAGTCCGATTCTGCGAGACTTACAAATTCTTATTGTTTGTGCCAAAATTGGTCACAAACCCCGAATACCGTGAAAGCACCAATGTATGAATATAAATCAGCAATATTCAAAACACAAATCTCAGATCTCAGCAAATATTCAACAACAGTCCAAAAGTAAAGAACAGAAAAACAAGTTTTATAGTGGTTCGGCTATCTCCGGCCTACGTCCACTCCAAAGTTTTTATCCTTTTATTGATTGTCCTTGATGATCACAGATGATTACAGCAGTTACAAAGTCCAAAACATGAAATAAATAGCAGCAATGATGATAAGGAATGATTCTGGCAGCGTCCAAGCGTGTTTTCTCTCTCTAGAATCTCCGACCCCTTTTCTGAATGACCAGGGGCTCTATTTATAAGCATAGGAGGCTGATATTTCTCCTAAAATCCGGAAAGACCGCTTCAGGCACGTGAGGGGGCCCACACGCCCGAAATCTGGAGGTCCGGGCCCACCTTGGGATCGATTCGAAGTAAGGTTCGAAGCGATCAAGAAATCATCTAATTGGGCTGAAATTTGGTGAGAACATTCTTCAACATGTATGTAAGCTCCGGTAAAAATTTCATTGCATTTGGATCAACGGTTTGGAAGATATGATCGATTCAAGATCAAAGCTCCGTGCGTTCTGCCTGGTTCGAACCCATGCTTCGAAACCATCCTCTCCGAAACCATCTCCTTCGAATCCATAAGGCCGACTCCTTCGAATCCATGCTCTTCGACTCCATGCTTTCTGAAGCCACGTCCTTCGAATCCGTGTCCCTTGCTTCGTATCCATCATCTTCGAATCCATGTCCACTGCTTCGTATCCATCATCTTCGAATCCTTGTCTAGTGCCTCGTATCCACCATCTTCGAATCCATGTCCAGTGCTTCACATCCACCATCTTTGAATCTATTATCTTCGAGTCCATCAAGTTCCCATCGATTCGAAGCATGCGAGCCTGATGGGTTCGAATCCATCCTGATGGGATCACGTTCTTTGGGTTCGAATCCATCCTGATGGGTTCGAATCCGATGGATTCGAACCAAGTATAACTTTGTCCCCTTTTTGACGGATTCGAACAACATGCATTCCCCACCTTGAATCCATCATATTTCCTCCATACGAACTCCGATTAACTTGAAATTTGAAACATAGCCTTTCCTAGTCTTTATCATCATCTCCAATCAATTTCGTCCCGATCGGAGTTCAACAAAATTTTGACGATATCGATCGTAGCCTTGATTCCAACCGATCTCCAATCCTGGTATTCATAATTCCTTGCCAATTTGTCGATATTCCAGTTTTGACCAAAAATGAGATAACACTTTGCCCCCCAAAACATGCCTTGTGATAACAAGGCGTGTTTTGAATAGTTCCGAATCCAATATCCAAAGCCCATAGCCATATTGCCAGAGTATGTCATCCTTGACTGCTCCGAGTCGATATCCAATTCCAAACCCAATAACCAAAGCTTGAGCCAATTCCATATCCATTCGAACTCGACAACCGAGTCCCAATCCATCCTTATTCAATAGCCAATAACCGAATCCAGGACCTCTCCGGGTCGATATTCAAATCCATAACCTCTCCGGGCTCTTGCCAAGTGCAATCTACACATGACGATCGTGATCCGGTGTCCTTGGATGTTAAGCTAGCCTTATCGTGTTCTTGTCGAGCGTAATCCACACTTGATGATCTTGGTCCAGTGTCCCTGGACGTTAAGCTAACCTCTCCGGGTTCTTGCCAAGCGTAATCCACACTTGACGACCTTGGTCCAGTGTCCCTGGACGCCGTGTAATGCCATGGCTTAAGTCCTAAACCGAATCCTGGTCCCTTCGGACCCTTGTTGAGCATAGTCCATACTCAACGACCGGAAAATAACAATTGATAATACAGGGCCTAAGTCCTAGGCCGAATCCTGGTCACTCCGGACCCTTGCCGAGCATAGTCCATACTCGGCGACCTGAATGAGTCAATTTACCACGTTCGGGCGAAGTGACTCACCCCTTGCCAGGCATAATCCATACCCGACGACCATTTACCAAAAACTAGATGAAAATCCAATCAAAATCCAATCCAACATCCAAACCCAAAAAATCCAAATCATAAACCAGAAAACCAGAAATCCAAAGCAGCATTCAAAATCAAAAACGACCACTCAAAGAAAAACCCAGATCAAAAAGCAAGCAAAACCAGGAGCTCAATCCAAGCTCCAAAACCAAAATCCGAAAAGAAAAGTAGTGTCCAATCCAAAAGCACAAGATAGATTTCACAAACCATAGCGTTACAGTTTATCATCATTCAGAGCATGCCTAGGGGCTATCTCCGTCCCCGTACGTGTGTAAATGACTTGGTTGCTTGCTAATAATTCGTTACTTATTCCATATTATCCTGATTAGTGGATGATCAATCGACTACCATCCCTGGGTCTCCCATCATCGCGGCGAGAGGTTGTCGGTGGTTGCTCCTGCTCTACCGTTGCATTTCGAGCTCCAACATACTGCTGTAACTGTCCATTCCTTACATGCTCCTCGATTATATCCTTCAAGTGCCTACAGCTGTTGGTGTCATGTCCGTCTAAGTCATGGAAGAGACAATGCCTCCCTGATGCCCTCTCTCGTTCGGAAGGCTCTCTCCTGGCTGGCCTCCTGTAGGGAAGGCGATTCCGAGTATCCATGTATATCCGCTCCAGCGTCTCGTTCAATCCTGTGTATGTGGAAAACTTTGGATCCTTCCATCGCTTCCTAGCGTTTCCAGAATCATTATCCAATTTCCCTTTTCCTTTGTCTTTATCCGAACCGCCGCTGGATACTGCTCCTACCTCGATCGCACTAACTTTTTTCACTTTTAGATCCGTACTCGCATCCTCTTGCCGAAGGAACCTTTCTACCTCGTGAAAGAATTCGTCGAGATCCTGTGGGGGACCTCGTATCAGAGATACCTTGAAATCAGAGTCCTCCCTGACTTCTGACACTGCTGCCATTAAAACCATCGATGGATCAGGCCGATCCACCGAAGCGACTGCCGCACTGAATCGAGTTAGAAAAGCTCTAAGCGATTCATCCATCCTTTGCTTCACTGATGTCAATGTCATCACATTCTTCGGCCTCTTGACGTGAACCCGAAACTGTCCCAAAAACTTTTCCACCAATTCCCTCCAAGTCCTGATAGATCCTTCTCCCAGCTGCCTAAACCACATTGCAGCTAAGTCCGTCAAATATAAAGGGAAGCATCGAGCCATTACTTCCTCCGATGCCCCCAGCACCTCTATGTCTCTTGTGTACCTCATTAAGTGATCTGTTGGATCTGCCTTGCCGTCATATACCTCCACACTCGGTAGCTTGAACTTAGGTGGATTCTGAGCCATCCTTATTTCCTGAGCGAACGGACTCCTATTCACTCCTTCCAAGTCTCTGTTGGTCAACCCACCTCGCACAGTTCTTCTGATGATTTCTACTAATCCGGTATTGTCCGTTGGGGGTTGCCCCCCGTGCCCCCGAGGGAACTCTGGTACATATTCTTCGTGTGGTTCACTAGGAGCAATGTTAGCTCTAGCCTGTTGAATTCCTTCCAGAGGTCCTCCTGTATTGGATCCCATGGGCCTGCCCCCAAGCCCTTGTTGATTGCCTTCTGGCTCCGTATCTCCTCCTCCATTGGGTTCCACGACCCTATTCCCCTGTCCTGCATCCACAGCGGCTGTAGCTGTTCCTAAGTTCTGCATCCCTGCAGCCCTCATTTGCTCAAAGAAAGCCTGGATCATTTCCTGTTGGTTTTTTAACAATCTCTCCTGCAAAGAGTTTGCCATAGCCTCCATTTCATCCCGGGTTATGTAGATTGAGGCCTGTCCTTCCCCAGCTCCGGAGGATGCTTGTTGACTACCTTCCTGTTGGATTCGCTCAGCCCTCTGCCTTCTACTATTTTGCCTAGTCATTGTCCTTGAATCCAAACTCTTTAAAATCTTCAAATCCAACTTTCAAATCCGATGTAGCGGGTGCTAGTCGTTCTCAGTGAAAGCACCAAAGTGTTTGTGCCAAAATTGGTCACAAACCCCGAATACCGTGAAAGCACCAATGTATGAATATAAATCAGCAATATTCAAAACACAAATCTCAGATCTCAGCAAATATTCAACAACAGTCCAAAAGTAAAGAACAGAAAAACAAGTTTTATAGTGGTTCGGCTATCTCCGGCCTACGTCCACTCCAAAGTTTTTATCCTTTTATTGATTGTCCTTGATGATCACAGATGATTACAGCAGTTACAAAGTCCAAAACTTGAAATAAATAGCAGCAATGATGATAAGGAATGATTCTGGCAGCGTCCAAGCGTGTTTTCTCTCTCTAGAATCTCCGACCCCTTTTCTGAATGAACAGGGGCTCTATTTATAAGCATAGGAGGCTGATATTTCTCCTAAAATCCGGGAAGACCGCTTCAGGCACGTGAGGGGGCCCACACGCCCGAAATCTGGAGGTCCGGGCCCACCTTGTGATCGATTCGAAGTAAGATTCGAATCGATCAAGAAATCATCCAATTGGGCTGAAATTTGGTGAGAACATTCTTCAACATGTATGTAAGCTCCGGTAAAAATTTCATTGCATTTGGATCAACGGTTTGGAAGATATGATCGATTCAAGATCAAAGCTCCGTGCATTCTGCCTGGTTCGAACCCATGCTTCGAAACCATCCTCTCCGAAACCATCTCCTTCGAATCCATAAGGCCGACTCCTTCGAATCCATGCTCTTCGACTCCATGCTTTCTGAAGCCACGTCCTTCGAATCCGTGTCCCTTGCTTCGTATCCATCATCTTTGAATCCATGTCCACTGCTTCGTATCCATCATCTTCGAATCCCTGTCTAGTGCCTCGTATCCACCATCTTCGAATCCATGTCCAGTGCTTCGCATCCACCATCTTCGAATCCATGTCCAGTGCTTCGCATCCACCATCTTCGAATCTATTATCTTCGAGTCCATCAAGTTCCCATTGATTCGAAGCATGCGAGCCTGATGGGTTCGAATCCATCCTGATGGGATCACGTTCTTTGGGTTCGAATCCACCCTGATGGGTTCGAATCCGATGGATTCGAACCGAGTATCACTTTGTCCCCTTTTTGACGGATTCGAACAACATGCATTCCCCACCTTGAATCCATCATATTTCCTCCATACGAACTCCGATTAACTTGAAATTTGAAACATAGCCTTTCCTAGTCCTTATCATCATCTCCAATCAATTTCGTCCCGATCGGAGTTCAACAAAATTTTGACGATATCGATCGTAGCCTTGATTCCAACCAATCTCCAATCCTGGTATTCATAATTCCTTGCCAATTTGTCGATATTCCAGTTTTGACCAAAAATGGGATAACACTTATCATCTAGACCAATCCTGAATTTGAAGGTCTCGGGTTTGATTCTAATTTCTATTGGTTTCAAAAAATTGAACTTTTAAGTCATTCATGTGCACAGTCATGTACATGTTTTTGTTGTCAGCTCCCGGACGTGTTTGACACTAATGGGTCCTTTCCAATTTCCATAATATTTTGTATGTTCATGTTCATAGCCAACTTTTACAACCTTGCTTGTTTTTTTAATCTTTCTTCCCTCTTTTTTCTTCTCCCTTTTTCAGAAAATCTATAGGGGTCGGCATGCATTATGCCGATCCCTCTTTCTAGTCACGCTAATAGGGATTAGCAAGCTTCTATGCCGACCCCTCTCTCCTTAATTTATGATTAGAACTTTGGGTCGAACCCTTATCCTGCATATATAAATCAGTGCACTTGCTTTTCTACTCATTCACTTATTTCATTTCCTTATTTTTCGCTCCGTGCCCTTGTTTTAACTCACGAAACCAAACAGAACTTGTTGGTACCCATACTTGAATCCTCTAACTTTCCATTCATTCTATAAATTCACTTTGCTTACCTTTGAATTTATGTATATCCAAACATTCGGCTCCTCTAATTCAAAAATTCATATTGGTAAGATATTTGAATCTTTCTTTCAATTATGCTGTTAGATCTTGGGTTTCTAAATAGTTGGTGAGTGTTCAGGATCGTGATGGCGAGCAATTTTGAAGGGATTAATGATTACTATATAAATGGTTCGGTAGATTGAGTTAGGAGATGAGAAAGGAGAAGAAGAGGAAAGGCCAGGGTTCGACAAAGGGTTTTTGATGGAAGGAAGGCTATGGGTAGGAGAAGGAAGAGGTCGGTATACAAGAGATAGCGCAGAGGTAGGGATCAGTGTTATTGGGTTCGAAAGGGAGAGATTGGTCTTAACAAAACTAGGTGAGGGATCGGTAGGATATGTTTCGTTCGAATAGGTGGGTAGTTTGAAGAGTTAAGGCTCTATGTTGACATCATTGGAGATGGCTCGGCCAATCCATAGTGATTGGTTGATCTTAGATGAGGAGAGGGATCGGTAGAGGGTGTCCCGCATAGGGATCGATGATGGTAGTGAATAGGGATTGATGTTCTTGGTTGAGATGAGGGATCAGTATAAGGCCTTTGGGATAGGGATTGGCATAAAGTCAAGAATTGGCTTCCTTAACTTTTAAACCAATCCAACCCAATTTATTTGAAAAATCACCATTAATTTGCCTTAATTATCTTGGACATATGATGATGATGAACAATATAACATGTATATCCATTGGTGAACTTGAGATTAAGCAATCAAATTCCTGGAACTTTCAATATGAACTAAAAAATTGCAAATGAACTTAAATGACAAACTTCATACTTTGATATGCCGATAGTCAATCTAAAAGCTTTCATAACCGATCAATCTTCTTGCCATTGAGACGGTCAGCAATGATGGTCTCTCTGGTTTAACTTCCAAGTCTCGTCGTTTTATGTCGTTCTTCTACTTTCTAACTGTTTATATCTGTTATGCACTACATTGCACTACCTATGCTCACACTTAGCATGGGGGAATAGGTTATCTTTTCTAATCTCGATCATCTACTAAGTATAGCTATTATAGATTCCAGACGCTAAAAGTGTTCAGGCAATATGTCTTCTGATTTGGCAATGTAACACACCGGTTCTAAAGCAAAATATAGTTCCGCAACTATATCCGGCAGGCTTTCTCCCAGCCAGCAAGTGGAACAAATAGAAGTGTAAGACCCACGGGTTAATCTTTTCTTAGATATTCCGGTCCTTCAGGTGGAGAATAAAAGTTCTGCCCCTTAATGCTTTAGAAGGAGCTATTCTTCTAGATAACTCAGTAGACTCAAAGGCCTGCCGAATTGGCGAGGCTGCTCTCCGCCGGCTATGTTCTATTCATGGAATTCTGTTTATGGACGTCATGATTCCTTCAAGAAATGATAGGTCTGAATTGCCTCCGGTAGGGTACACGGTGTGTAATAAATTTATGTGTTAGGCCGGATGCGTACCGCCATTTAAATCGTTTATTTGAGAGATGCTGAAATACCTTGGAATAGCCCCCACTTGTAACGACCCGCTATTTTGGACTATTCGCATCCGCACATGTCGGACTTGAATAATTCAAAATACCGAATCGTTAATTTAAATTTGGAAAAACTGAACATATACAGTAAATAAATAATCAGAATCACAGACACAGAGTAATAATATGCAGCGGAAGCAAAAGATAGTAGTTCATGAAGCTACTATATATATAACAGAGTTAAATAAGTTACAACAGAAGTCTCGAATACAATTGTCAAATACAAGAATCAGAATACATCAGTGCAATCACTGAATATCTGAAAGCTGATAGATAGCTGGATCTCCAGATGAAGCTCCAACTCCAAAAATGAGCCTCGAAAGCTGGTACTCTCAGTCTGACCCAAGCATAAAGCAAAACAAAAACACTCGAGTCAGGATTAACATTCTCATACCAATAAATCCAACTCAAGTGAAATAATAATTGAAATACAAGTAACTCAAAGGACGTTGGAATAACCATCCTCTAAGGATCCGTTAAACTATCTACTATGTAGTAATATACGCTAAATAGATAATGTCTATCAGTAATATAAATATCAAAATAGTGTTAAGGCGTTACCATTATCCCCCTTAACACATTTTATATAAGCGTTATAGTCTATACAGCACTGTAAACCCCACCATAAACTAGTATGATATCGGGGAGTACTCCATAGGTATAACACAAAACAAATTCGTAGTGGTCGCGTATATAGAGATACAAGTATGACAAGGCACATGAGGCAATACCCAAGGTAGTGAAACTACCGTGTGCCTGATCCGGACTGGTGAAAAGCATCGCCACAACGATCGCAACACCGCGAAACAACACTCCCAAAAGTACGAGGGTGCACCAATCAATAACAAGTAATGAGTAGTTTACGAAGAAGTGTGCTCGCTCGAGGTGGCTAACCCCATTTGGCCCGGCACGGCTCCTGTTTTAGTCATTTCCAATTTGACATAAGTGTCAAGGCTATCCATTATCGTTCTCTTTCTTCAGTCATCACGTACATCATTCCAACCACTTCATTCTGGATCACACTCCGCGTATAGTTATTAAAGTGGTTTTCAGTTTAGACAGAGAGTATGTCCATAACCGATTCCGGTTTCTTTAATAACTTTCGCAATTATTTCCTCGATTGGTCGTTTAATAAATTTCAAAACCAAATCAAATACAATTTCAATTTAGAATTTGTAAATCAACATTTTATTCGTCTTTCTAAAACAATTTCCAAAGTTTACGTTTCAAACTTCCAACTTACTGTTTCAAAATCTTGTAATTCAATTTCAATTTTTATTTAGCACAAATCAAATATTGATTCAAGTTCGTATATAAATTTCATTCCGTAATCATTTAAATAAATTCAATTTAACATTCAAATTAATTTTAAATTTATTTATCAATTACGTTCAATATTCGTTAAGTAAATTTAACACACAAAACAATTTCTATTAAATTACCAATTCCTTAAATCAATTACTTAAGTTCAATTTCATTAACAAAGCTTACAAATTTAATTAATTTGGATTCGACAAATCAAATTCATTAAATTACAAGTCTTACAATAATTTCAAAAAATCACATTTGATTTCTTGTTAAGTAAATTCAGTTTCACTTATAAATTCCAAAACTCAATTAATAAAGAAACTAAATTTCACATATTCAAGAAGTTCAACTTCACTTATTAACTTATTCAAATAATTTCCCAAAAATTAATAAATAAAGAACCCAATTTCATTTATTAACGAAGTTCAAATTCACTTATTCAAAAGTTCAATTTCACTTATCAAAGAATTCAAATTTAATTTAATTCTTAATTAATCCAAACTTATTCAATTATTAAAAAAAATTCAAAACCTAATTATTAAATAATTTCAACTTAATTATTAAATAATTCCAAAACATAATTATGAATTCAAACTTAATTATTAAATCATTTCAACTTAATTATATGAAAATTTCCAAATTTTATTATCGAATAATTTACTTTAAATCAACGTTCTTTCAATAACTGCTATGTTAATATTTTGTTTCAGATTATTTAATATAAATATTTCCTTTCATAAAAATTCAAATTCTAACTTCATTTCAAAACCTTATTCTTTATTCAAATAAAATCATTATTTTATTTTTAAATCAAATTTTTGACCAATCGGTTTATTTAATTCTCTATCCTAGGTCAAGTTTATTTAGGTATTTATCATTTCAACCCGATTCCATTTCAATTCAAATATCAAAGCATAGCAAAGGGAACTTGCAGTGTGATAACTGGGATGGTGTCAAAGTAATAAACAAGCAATAACCACAATCCAATAATTAATTCAAATAATCCCGAAATAATCATATTAATTTACATTGTTGTTTGTGCAAATTAATATAATTATTTCTAGAATCTACACTATCATTTCATATAGATTAAAGATTATTACACTATATTTTTATACGGTTCTTCACTTGTCATTCATTATTCAATTTTATAATACATCAATTTAAATCACATACACTCGGTGGTTCAAGGTGTAATTAACCAAATCTCACGTGTCAATTAATTTAACATTAAAAAGGGGGTCATATTATACAAATGTCATTTAATCAAATTTACACATATGTCGTTTCAAATTTTTAACTATCTTACGTCAAATTAAGTTGCATAATATCTATCACTTTATACATTTCAATTTACATCCAATATAAACAACAAACAATCAATCAATCATCAACCAAACTGGATTATCATCGTATAATTAATAGATAATGGTGTCAGATGTCACAGGTGAACTGATACATATAAAACAGTGTAAATAACTAACAGCAGCATATTTCAATTGTCGTTTCAATTGAAATAAAATTTAATATATAAAAGAACGTTAAACTGAGTGATTACTCACCTTTCAAAGCTAGAGGAGATTGATGCCTAACAAGCTACAGATTGGATCACGATTTAGACAATCGATAAAATCCAAACAAAATCTGAAGCGAAGTACACTGAAAGTGGATTTGACGGCAAAGCTGAAAGATACGGATTGATGAAAACAAATCAAAATTGTCATGATATAACCAAAACGGATGTAAGTTATAACTTCTCTAAACCGAATTTTAACACAAATTAAATTAAACATATATATTTCAAAATCATTGTTTTTAAATAGGAACACAAATAAACAACATATCCCTACTATCAAATGCGTGTATTTGCGACTAGTGTAAATAAAATATATAGTACAGGCAATTGGTACATAAGATGCACGCATGCGATTTTAATCCTAACCAAAGCATAAACAAACAAAACAAGTTATCTTTGATATGTATAAACATAAATCTGTATAACCGATTGTATATAAGAAATCTTATATAAACACGTATGGCTTTACCTATATATTATACCAAATGTCTCTACAAAATAAATAAATAAATAAATAACTTATACGAGAAAATCAGCTCGACCGTGTAAACTCATATCCTTAAGTTAATATAAAGATCACTATCACATACATTATTATATATGCTGTATAACTTAAATCTTGCAATTGAAATACTTATATAACTAGTATGCTCGAATAAATAGAACTATATATTATTATATATATAACAACGGTTAAAAAAATAAAAACATTAACAACAGTTGTATACAGGTTTATACTTTTTAACAGAACAAATCAAAATTGGCAATACATTTAACTCTATTCTTTCCCTACACGTGCAACCACAGCCTATACCAGCCTTATACATATTAAAATAACGCATATATAAGAAGTGTAAACTTGTTATACTGTTAAACAGGTCATAAATATTACCATTTATATTTATACAAACCGAAAATAACAAAACACTATTGGAATCTTGTACACTTCGATCTATACGAACTAACAGTTAAAATATCCAATATACTATAAAACTAATATATATATACTTTACTGAACTTACAAAATCAGAAATATATATATATATATATATATATAGATACTTTTAACAACATATATATATATACTTAATATATATATAAGATCATACGCATATAATACGACAGTAAAATATATATAAAACGACTAATATAATATAACCAACTGAGAATTTAATACCTTTTTATAAAACAGAGAAACACACTGAGTAAGAGGAATGCACGACAAAGAGGCAAGCAACGATTTGGGGTTGACGGAGCGGAGGTGGATGCGGTGGTGCTGATGGTGGGTCGAGGACCGGCAGTGGGAGGTGAATGCAGGGCAGGGGCAGATGCGGTTGGTGTGGCAGCTGGCATCGGTGGTGAAGAGTGTGGTAAGGTGGGCCGGGAGTGATGGCAATTAAAGAGGAAGGCGGAGGTGAGGACAGGCGGTGAGGAGGTGGGTTCGGCGGGTTGTTTGAGGCGGAGGGCTGCTGGGTGACTGTTAGGAGGAGGGTGCGGTGCATGGTGGGAAGCACGGCTGCTCGAAAGGTTCAAGAGGAAGAGGGTTGGCGGCTGCAAGGAGGGGTGGCTCGAGATGAACTTGGTGGCCACGGTTTGATGACGTGGAGAGGGCGGCTTAACGTGGGCAAGGGCTTGCATGAGGGAGAGATAGGGTGGAAGAGAGAGTGGCAGAGTTGAGGTGAGTTTGATGGAGATCTGGTTGCAGTGTGGGTAGAAGGAAAAGAGATATGAAAATGAACCGGTGCAAATGGATGAGTAGGCTTCATCACAAACGAAGATACAATTTCCAAAGCTACATTGAGCAATGCAAAAGCCAGCCGTTTTGAATTCATAATGGCAAGAAGCTATTGGGTCTAACACAGTGGAAATTGAAATGGTAAAACAAAAAGGCTCAAATTTCGAAATTATACAGAAGGCGTTTCGCGAAGTGCAACGCATACCAGACGCTGAATTTGACAATCGAATATACCGTAGAGATCAACACGACGAGACGATCAAAAAGGTATACGAATATCAGTGGTAGGATTGAATTATAAGAATTCGAATTTTCTACTATTGGAAAATGCATGAAAAACACAGAAAAATAAGATCGACGGAACTAAAGATGTTCGAATTTGGAAAAACGAAAATTGACGTCTTGCTCAGAAGATGATTTAGAATTTTTCTATGTAAAAATATTTAGGTTTCGAAAACGTTTTATTTTCATCGCTTTTTAACTGATTAAATTGAAGTAAATTTACGCACGAAATAAACTTTCATATTTTCGGACGAAAATTTACCATTTGCTATGTTTAACTAGACGCATTCCAAATATCAATTTATATTTCAAAATTTTATCGTTTAAAATTTCACAAAACTTCAATTAATAACGTTATTAAAACCAGTTAAATCTACGGGTCGTTACACTCTCCCACTCAAAACTTTTCGTCCTCGAAAAGGAGGGAGGCAGGAGAATAGAAACAACTAGAAAGATAATAGATTGAAAATAGAGTAAAATAATTAATTCAATCATATAAACTTCAATTTACCTAATTAATGCTCAGGATTTGAATTAAAATTCAAGGTATTTCAATAAGTTGATATGATTTCAATTTATTAATATTTGATTCCAAAAAATTTCTTCAAAACAAAATTTTCTTTTATTTATCTCATTTACACATCGTTTTATTATCCAATTATCCTTTATTAACAATTTTCTAAAATCATAAAATTGAATAATCATTTATTAAATTTATATTTTATTCAATACATTTAATTTTCTTGATTCTAAAATTTTATTTATTCCATTTAATATATCCTATCCCATATATTAAATAGATTGTCATTTATTATAACCACTCAAACCATTTATGAATTCCATTGATATCATTTTATATTGTATAATATTTAATTACATAGTTAACTTTTAGAAATTTAGGGAAGTTATGTATGGAATGCAATTGGGTATTATACAAATAAAATTTTACAATTCAGTTATTTCAAGTTAAATATTTATTCAAAATCTTTGCCTCAATTTATAATTTGAAATCATCTTTAATTTAAGAATTAAATTTCGAGTAACTTCAAATTTATTTAGAGATCAATGAATTTATATTATATCAAATCAAATTAAATTTAAAATAATATACCAATATGTATACAAATCATCCTTAAGAAATTTAAATCGATTTTATTTCCAAAACAAAACTGTAGCAAAACTAAGAATTGGTCTCTTCACTTTGAAACTCGAAAATGAATGTCGATGATGCGGCCGTCATCACCGAAATTATTTTCCAGCGACAAAAGGGAAGAGCTCAAATTTAATCATTTAAAATTCTATGAAAACCATTTATATTTGAAAATATTTTTAACAATATACATTTTAAACTTTAAAACCATAACTCGAAATTATCGAAAATTAAGTTCTCAAATTCTAATTTTAAATTCACTTCAAATCCGAAATCAAATTATAACAAAGTTTTATAAATTCATTTATTTATATTATGCAATAGTCAATGGTTTACAACAATAAATGAAAATCAAATATTATCTTTTTAACAACCAATTCAGTTAACAATTCAATTTCAGAAAATCATACTTATATATATTAATATAATCATACAAAAATTTATTTCATTAAACAAATTTGAAAACCATATTGTGTCAGTTTGCTCTGCTCAAGTGTTTTAGAAATTCTATCGATAACGTTGATCAGATGAGTCGATCGAAAATCCAAATCAACATCAACACTCAAACAACACAATACATAAAACATTTTTAATATTAATTCACAAATACACTTCCTCGCTCGGAATACAATAATAGATTTCAAGGCAAGGATAGAGATTCAATTTTGATGTTAATCAAGTCAAGAGAGTTTTGATTCAAAGGTAAGTTCGAAACAAGGATAAGGTGATTAAATAACGAAATAGAAAGATGGATAAGTTTATATAAATCGTGGGCAACCTTAACCGGATCGACCGTGACTTCAAAAACGAAATCGATGTAGAATTTCGAGGCAAATCTACATCCGATCTCAAGAAATAGAATTCAGGTGTAGCAGGAGGTAGATAGCATCTTAAACCGAGGATATAGAAATCTCCGGTAAATCAATGCCTATTATAAAGGAGTTTCACCCATTTACAAATAATTCGAAGATTGGCGAGACCGCCGATTCAATATAAAGATCATTCGAAGTGGAGTTATGGGATACTCCGTAATTCAGAAGAATACAAATAGTGAGGGACAAGAATGAATTTTGGAACCGAGAGAGCGTTCCAAAATTCAAAGGAATTGAGTCAAAACGAAGAGATTGAAACTCGAATGAGCGTGATTCTGTAAATACATTTACCCTATATGCTAAGTTTTGCCTAGAGCTACCAAAGCTCTGATACCAACTGTAACGACCCGCTATTTTGGACTATTCGCATCCGCACATGTCGGACTTGAATAATTCAAAATACCAAATTGTTAATTTAAATTTGGCAAAACTGAACATATACAGTAAATAAATAATCACAGAATCACAGATACAGAGTAATAATATGCAGCGGAAGCAAAAGATAGTAGTTCATGAAGCTACTATATATATATAACAGAGTTAAATAAGTTACAACAGAAGTCTCGAATACAATTGTCAAATACAAGAATCAGTATACGTCACTGGAATCACCGAATATCTCAAAGCTGATAGATAGCTGGATCTCCAAGCGAAGCTCCAACTCCAAAGGTGTGCCTCGAAAGCTGGTACTCTCAATCTGACCCGAGCGTAAAGTAAAACACAAAACACTCGAATCAGGATTAACATTCTCATATCAGTAAATCCAACTCAAGTGAAATAACAATTGAAATACAAGTAACTCAAAGGACGTTGGAATAACCATCCTCTAAGGATCTGTTAAACTATCTACTATGTAGTAATATACGCTAAATAGATAATATCTATCAGTAATATAAATTTCAAAATAGTGTTAAGGCGTTACCATTATCCCCCTTAACACATTTTATATAAGCGTTATAGTCTATACAGCACTGTAAACCCCACCGTAAACTAGTGTGATATTAGGGAGTACTCCATAGGTATAACACAAAACAAATTCGTAGTGGTCGCGTATGTAAGGATACAAGTATGACAAGGCACATGAGGCAATACCCAAGGTAGTGAAACTACCGTGTGCCTGATCCGGACTGGTGAAAACGCATCGCCGCAACGACCGCAACACCACGAAACAACACTCCCAAAAGTACGAGGGTGCACCAATCAATAACAAGTAATGAGTAGTTTACGAAGAAGTGTGTTCGCTTGAGGTGGCTAACCCCATTTGGCCCGGCATGGCTCCTGTTTTAGTCATTTCCAATTTGACACAAGTGTCAAGGCTATCCATTATCGTTCACTTTCTTCAGTCATCACGTACATCATTTCAACCACTTCATTCTGGATCACACTCCGCATATAGTTATTAAAGTGGTTTTCGGTTTAGACAGAGAGTATGTCCATAACCAATTCTGGTTTCTTTAATAACTTTCGTAATTATTTCCCCGATTGGTCGTTTAATAAATTTCAAAACCAAATCAAATTCAATTTCAATTTAGAATTTGTAAATCAACATTTTATTCGTCTTTCTAAAACAATTTCCAAAGTTTACGTTTCAAACTTCCAAATTACTGTTTCAAAATCTTGTAATTCAATTTCAATTATTATTTAATACAAATCAAATATTGATTCAAGTCCGTATATAAATTTCATTCCGTAATCATTTAAATAAATTCAATTGAACATTCAAATTAATTTTAAATTCATTTATCAATTACATTCAATATTCGTTATGTAAATTTAAGACTCAAAACAATTTCTATTAAATTACCAATTCCTTAAATCAATTACTTAAGTTCAATTTCATTAACAAAGCTTACAAATTTAATTAATTTGGATTCGACAAATCAAATTCATTAAATTACAAGTCTTACATTAATTTCAATAAATCACATTTTATTTCTTGTTAAGGAAATTCAATTTCACTTAAAAATTCCAAAACTCAATTAATAAAGAAACCAAATTTCACATATTCAGGAAGTTCAACTTCACAAATTAACTTATTCAAATAATTTCCCAAAACTTAATAAACAAAGAACCCAATTTCATTTATTAACGAAGTTCAAATTCACTTATTCAAAAGTTAAATTTCTCTTATCAAAGAATTCAAATTTTATTTAATTCTTAATTAATCCAAACTTATTCAATTATTAAAAAAAAAATCAAAACCTAGTTATTAATTAATTTCAACTTAATTATTAAATAATTTCAAAACTTAATTATGAATTCAAACTTAATTATTAAATCATTTCAACTTAATTGTATGAAAAATTCCAAATTATATTATCGAATAATTTACTTTAAATCAACGTTCTTTCAATAACTGCTATGTTAATATTTTGTTTCGGATTATTTAATATAAATATTTCCTTTAATAAAAATTCAAATTCTAACTTCATTTCAAAACCTTATTCTTTATTCAAATAAAATCATTATTTTATTTTTAAATCAAATTTTTGACCAATCGGTTTATTTAATTCTCTATCCTAGTTCAAGTTTATTTGGGTATTTATCATTTCAACCCGATTCCATTTCAATTCAAATATCAAAGCATAGCAAAGGGAACTTGCAGTATGATAACTGGGATGGTGTCAAAGTAATAAACAAGAAATAACCACAATCCATAACAATCCAATAATTAATTCAAATAATCCCAAAATAATTATATTAATTTACATTGTTGTTTGTGCAAATTAATATAATTATTTCTAGAATCTACACTATCATTTCATGTAGATTAAAGATTATTACACTAAATTTTTATACGGTTCTTCACTTGTCATTCATTATTCAGTTTTATAATACATCAATTTAAATCACATACACTCAGTGGTTCAAGGTGTAATTAACCAAATCCCACGTGTCAATTAATTTAACATTAAAAAGGGGGTCATATTATACAAATGTCATTTAATCAAATTTACACATATGTCGTTTCAAATTTTTAACTATCCTACGTCAAATTAAATTGCATAATATTTATCACTTTATACATTTCAATTTACATCCAATATAAACAACAAACAATCAATCAATCTTCTACCAAAGTGGATTATCATCTTATAATTAATAGATAATGGTGTCAAATGTCACAGGTGAACTGAAACATATAAAACCGTGTAAATAACTAACGGCAACATATTTCAATTGTCGTTTCAATTGAAATCAAATTTAATAAATAAAAGAACGTTAAACTGAGTGATTACTCACCTTTCGAGGCTAGAGGAGTTTGATACACAACAAGCTACAAATTGGATCACGATTTAGACAATCGATAAAATCCAAACAAAATCTGAAGCGAAGTACACTGAAAGTGGATTTGACGGCAAAGCTGAAAGATACGGATTGATGAAAACGAATCAGAATTGTCATGATATAACCAAAACAGATGTAAGTTATAACTTCTCTAAACCGAATTTTAACACAAATTAAATTAAACATATATATTTCAAAATAATTGTTTTTAAATAGGAACACATATAAACAACATATCCCTACTATCAAATGCGTGTATTTACGACTAGTGTAAATAAAATATATAGTACAGGTAATTGGTACATAAGATGCACGCATGCGATTTTAATCCTCACCAAAGTATAAACAAACAAAACAAGTTATCTTTGATCTGCATAAACATAAATATGTATAACCGATTGTATATAAGAAATCTTATATAAACACGTATGGCTTTACCTATATTTTATACTGTTAAATAAAACAAAATGTATCTACAAAAAAATAAAAATAAATAAATAACTTAAACGAGAAATTCAGCACGACCGTGTAAACTTATATCCTTAAATTAATATAAAGATCACTATCACATACATTATTATATATACTGTATAACTTAAATCTTGCAAATGAAATTCTTATATAACTAGTATGCTCGAATAAATAGAACTATATAGTATTATATATATAACAATGATTAAAAAAATAAAAACATTAACAACAGTTTTATACAGGTTTATACTTTTTAACAGAACAAATCAAAATAGCTAATACATTTAACTTTATTCTTTCCCTACATGTGCAACCACAGCCCAAACCAGCGTTATACATATTAAAATAACGCATATATAAGAAGTGTAAACTTGTTATACTGTTAAACATGTCATAAATATTACCATTTATCTTTATACAAACCGAAAATAACAAAACACTATTGGAATCTTATACACTCCGATCTATACGAACTAACAGTTAAAATATCCAATATACTATAAAACTAACATATATATACTTTACTGAACTTACAAAATCAGAAGAAAAAATATATATATTTATAGATACTTTTAACAACATATATATATACTTAATATATATAAGATCATATGCATATAATACGACAGTAAAATATATATAAAACGACTAATATAATATAACAAACTAAGAATTTAATACCTTTTTATAAACCAGAGAAACACACTGAGTAAGAGGAATGCATGGCAAAGTGGCAAGCAACGAGTTGGGGTTGACAGAGCGGCGGTGGATGCGGTGGTGTTGATGGTGGGTTGAGGACCGGCAGTGGGACATGAATGCAGGACAGGGGCAGATGCGATTGGTGTGGCAGCTGGCATCGTTGGTGGAGAGTGTGGTAAGGTGGGCCGGGAGTGATGGCAAGTAAAGAGGAAGGCGGAGGTGAGGACAGACGGTGAGGAGATGGGTTCGGCGGGTTGTTTGTGGCGGAAGGCTATTGGGTGACTATTAGGAGGAGGGTACGGTGCATGGTAGGAAGCACGGCTGCTCGGAAGGTTCAAGAGGAAGAGGGTCGACGGCTGCAAGGAGGGGTGGCTCGAGATGAACTTGGTGGCCACGGTTTGATGACGTGGAGAGGGCGGCTTGACGTGGGCAAGGGCTTGCATGAGGGAGAGATAGGGTGGAAGAGAGAGCGGCAGAGTTGAGGTGAGTTTGATAGAGATCTGGTTGCAGTGTGGGTAGAAGGAAAAGAGATTTGAAAATGAACCGGTGCAAATGGATGAGTAGGCTTCATCACAAATGAACATACAATTTCCAAAGCTACATTGAGCAATGCAAAAGCCAGCCGTTTTGAATCATAATGGTAAGAAACTATTGGGTCTAACACAGTGGAAAATGAAATGGTAAAACAAAAAGGCTCAAATTTCGGAACCGATACAGAAGGCGTTTCGCGAAGTGTAACGCACACCAGACTTCGAATTTGACAATCGAATATATCGTAGAGATCAGCACGACGAGACAATCAAAATGATATACGGACATCAGTGGTACGATTGAATTATAAGAATTCGAATTTTCTACTAGCGGAAAATGCATGAAAAACATAGAAAAATAAGATCGACGGAGCTAAAGATGTCCAAATTTGGAAAAACGAAAATTGACGTCTTGCTCAAAGATGTTTTAGAATTTTTCTATGTAAAAATATTTAGGTTTCGAAAACGTTTTATTTTCATCGCTTTTTAACTGATTAAATTGAAGTAAATTTACGCATGAAATAAACTTTCATATTTTCGGACGAAAATTTACCAGTTGCTATGTTTAACTAGACGCATTCCAAATATCAAATTTATATTTCAAAATTTTATTGTTTAAAATTTCGCAAAATTTCAATTAATAACGTTATTAAAACCAGTTAAATCTACGGGTCATTAGACCACTCAACTCCATCCAAATAGAAACGCTTTTATACAGGGAACCTTCTTGCTATATATGAGTGTTCTATTTCATCCACAAACTCTCAAAGATATAAGATTCATTTACAACTTCAAACGGCGATCGGGAAGTCTCTCTTATATTTTCCTCGAATCCTCACCGAACTGCCAAGTTCTGACAAGTGCTTGGAACAAACTTTCTTTATTTATGCATTAATGGTTTTATGTACGATGTCCTCCCGAGTTCGCGAGGAGATGGTTACTAGGACATAAGTACTACCTTCATTTCTTTCTCGAGTTCACTAATCAAAGCCATAACTTTTCCTTTGAAACTACTAACATACGGAGTTCTTTTAGGTGTTCGCCCATGTCCTGAAGGCGCCGATTTTTCAAGAGATATCGTCTCCATTTGTGCTACCCTGTCGAAGATAGGGACGTTAAACTTCTTTTAAAGGACGAGCTATTATCCTTATTTGACCTGTTGTAGGAAGGTCGTAGTATCAGACTTCCCGAAAGTGCAGCATTACCGAGGAATGTTGCAGAAAAAAGAAGGGATATCATCTATCCTGTTGTTCTCCCTACCGAGGGGACTCGGGATGAACTGAGGTAGGTGATATTAGGGATTCTCAAGCTAATAAGTCAGGAGATGTTGATGCAGGCTTGGAGAAAGCACCAATGGCCAAACCATCGCAAGGCGCACAATATCGAACACCCACTAAAAGAAAGAAAAGGCTAGTGTACAAGCTTCATAGAAAAAAAACTGCCATGGATGCAGAGTTCATTATTACTCTTGTTGAAAAGAAATCGTCTTCTCAATACTTCGAAAATTTGCTAAAGGGATTTTCCAATCTTAATATTCCAGATTACATCACAACCTATGACATTCCGAGTATCAACATTGATGGGCTCATCTCTCCCACTAGTAGTGGTGAAGGCATTCGAAACTTCTGATAAAGGAGAGAAAACGCCGATGAGCAAGGCTACAGCCAACGATCTGTTGGTGGGAAATACTAAGACACTCACAACTATATTCACTTCACTACAAACTTTTTTTAATCTTCGGGCAACAACTACTTTGCTCTCATTTGGTCTTTGCTGGTGTTATGTCTTAGTCCAGAGCCTTTGATCGCTTAAGAGGTTCTTCATTATATTACTGATCTAGTTGGGATTTGAAGTCTAGCCGGTGCAAGAAGGTAAATAAGAGATGGGATAAAAGCTATCACTTAAGGGAATCTTTTTCTTCTAAAAGAAAATCCCAGTCCCAAAATCAAACCAAGGAGAACAGTCTAGCTTTCCTGCTCACAGTGGAGCCCATCCTTCTTACCGCCGGCCCTCATATCGCTGTATCTTATGAGCAGCATTTCGGCTCCTCGAGCTCTAAAACATTTGGCAAAAATCATATAGCAAACATCCGATTGATACATCTAATCTGCCTTTGATGGCTATTTCTCTCGATGTTTCCACAGCAGAGAAGTTGGCCGAACTTAAGGCCACTTTTCCAAAAATTTGTTTTGATGGGCTGAAATTCCTTCCTTCCATTCACGTAATTACGGGGCACGCCAAGGAGAGTTCTTTTGTGTGCGCCAATGATGTATTCGTGCAACATAAATTGTTCATATACTTGACAGAAAAAGTCTCCGAAGTATCCATTGAATGACAACATGAAATAGACTACCTCATGTTGGAAGCTATACACGATAAGGACATAGTCAAACATCAGGATGCCAAATTGTTAAAATTGAAAACACAACTTGATAAAGCAGAGAAAAATGCTAAGGAAATGGCAGAGGTGGTAGCCATTTGGAAATTTCTCATCGAAAGGAATTTGACGCAGCCCTTCCTCGCAGCGAGGCGCTTGCTCTAGAAAATGACTCCTTGAAAAGGAAAACGACGCTTTAGCCTGCCACATCGAGGAACTCGAAGAACTTTTCAAAAAGGAAAGGGAGGAGAAAATCGTAGGCCCAGAAGAAACATAGAAGAATTGCGAGGAAGGTGTTGTAACGACCTGTAATTTTAGATAATTAAATTTTGTTAATTTAATATGATTTTTGTAATTAAATATGGAAGAAATTAAAATTTGCAATTTGAGAATGAAATGATAACTAAAACGAAATGTAACAAAGTAACTTAAACGAATTATTAATAAGTTAATGGAATTCAAATTTGCTAAGAGGATTGAAAGGTTATCTTTGGTTACAAAGTGAATATAGAAAAACAAAAGTAATTATTTAAATAACTAATGAAGTAACACATTTTTAATAGTAATTGAATGTAAATTAAGGTAATAATGTTAATGTAGGTTAATAAATAACTAAATTAGTGCAATCCTAATTAATTAAAACAATTGTTGTATTGAAAGAATGGAAATAAAGATTTATCAATTTATTAGGATTTAAACTATAATAATTGGATAAATTCTAATTAAATGAAATTTAATATTTAGTTATTACGTTAATAGGATTTTAGATGAAATCGAAGAATGTTAATGCAATGGATCATCAACCAAATTTGAATTTCATCCATTTGGTAACAATTTATTTAATACAGTATTTAAAATCAAATAAATGATATATTGTAATTTCAATTGATAAATAATGAATCTATAAAAGTTGAAATTTAATTACGGTAATGGGTAAATCAATTAACTTGGAATTGATATCTAAATTTGTTTAAATTACTTTAATTGTTTAAGAAATCAAAATGATAAAATTTGTAAATTATGGAATTGAAATTGAAAAGTGATTTAATTATTAAATTATTAATTAAATTCGATAACTGGAAAATAGCCTTTTTGGCCACTGACTCGGATTTCAACGAAACTAGTTTCATCAGATCCGTAACGGTGAATTATAGTAGGATTTCAAGTTTCATGGCGATCGGACTTGTCGCTTGATCGTACGGACTCCAAATGCTTAGAAATCAATTTAATTGAAATCAACTAAAATCAATTTGAAATAGCTTGTTTTTAGCATAATTTCTTCATACGATGGAATTAGGACTTGAAACCTATTCTGTCGAGTTTAAAGGATTCAAAAACATCTATTTTGATATATGGGTTGACCCATTCTCGTTCCCAGGTCAGAATGGGCTTTTCGGGCCATTTTATCATTCAACGTGTGGATCAATCGTGTCTATCTATTCTATTTTCAGCCATGTCTATAAATACCCTGTTATAAACCTTAGCAGCCTTCCTATTTCTCATTTTTGCACGTACAAAATTTTTTGTTGCTCCTCTTTCTCAATAGTAGATAAACCCTAAATTTCACCATCCAATTTCAATTCAAAATTCTACTTCAAAATACAAACTCCTCAAATTAAATTAAATTTTATATCAATCTGAAGCTCTCGACGAGCGCATCTCAGATTTGAAATTCGTTTTCCGATTTGAAGCTCTATTTGTCCAGAAATTGATGATCAATTCTCGACCGTTCATCACGCGACGACCAACTTCAGCCGATCGTCAAATCGTCCAAGGGGTTTTGTAGAGGGGACCGAGCGTTGTTCATCGGTGGTGTTCGCTGGTGGAATCGATGGCCAGATCGTCGGCAAATTGATGATTAGAGTTTGAAATAAACGGCGATGGCTGGTGAGTTTGCACGACCGGTGGAGGTCGCGAGCCTGGGCGGAGATCGTGGGGTGTGTCAGCATGGTGGCGAGTCGTTTGGTGGGGCGGCGCGACGTACGTTGAGGCGGCGGTGTTCGAGCTTGCGTGGGTTTCTCTGGTGTAGCCGGTTCGAACGCGATGATGAAGGGCCTGTAGGGTTTCGTTTCTAAAAGGTGACGCGTATAGGTAATTGTTTAATTATTATATTTAATTCAATTAAATTTGTTGTGTGTTCTAACATGTATAACTTTCACATATGGGGTCCGTTTTATGCGCGGTCTTCTCCGCTAGGTTCATATTGGAATTCCAAACATTTTGGCGCTAGTTTGGATGAATTCTGAGACTATTCAAACTTTGGTTTTAAATTGGATTTAAATTCAATTCAAATTCGAAAGGTGAGTGTTTTAACCCACTCACGAATTCTAAAATTTCTTATGTTTGTTAAATTGATCTATAATGTGAATTGAATTTTTTTATGACTGTTTGGCATATTTTAATCATCATCTCAGTTAAATTGAATTTATTTGAATTAAATTGTTATTTAATTTATTATTGCATATAAACTGCCAGTTAAATCGTTAATTAATTTATTATTGAATACAAACTGCCAGTAAATACCTGTTTTTATTTTCTTCTCTATGTTGATGTTATTGATTGAATTAGATAATGATTATGATGAATGGTTGATGATTGATATTGGATGAATGGATATGGTATTTTACATGGTTATAAACTGCAAGTTGTTATGGATTTTTTTTCATTCGGGATTGTGGTTTGAAATGATATATAACTGTATTTATATTTTAAATTACGGATTGAAATGATAAATATCTGTATCACTTGACCATAGGATAGAAAATTTTATACAAACAACATGGTCTATAAAATATTTTGAAATGATTTCTATGGGTTTGTAAAGAAATATATGGTTTTATATAAATGTTATTTTAGATATTATATAAATGTCATTTTATTCTTGATTTTTAAGCTATGTATAAAGTTGTTTTAATACAGAATAAGCTAAATAATAAGCTTAAAATTTTATTGAAGATAATATTGTTGAATATATAAACTATATTTTAATAGGGAGTTTATAATGATTTAAATAAATTAAGGTGGGAAGGTAAATTTGAAATTTATTTGAAATTGAATTTATTTAAGAATAAAACTCAAATAAGCTTGAAGTGAAATTTATTAAATTGGAAATTTTAAAAGGTATGATTTTTATGACTTGATTTTGGTTAAGGTGAACTAAATGAATATTTAAAGCATAAACAAATTAAAGGAAATATTTAGTTATTTGTAAATTGAGTTTTATTTGAATGATAATGGATTGATTATGTAAATTATTTCAAAACTAAATAATAGAAAATTGAATTGTTGAATCGTAATTACTAACTTAGTTTTGAAATTATTGAATACCTAAAATTGAAATATATTGAATTTGAAATGGTTTACCCTGTGGATCAAATCTGTTTTGAAATCGATATAATTCGAAATAGTTAAATTGGAATCTGAATCGTATTAAAATTTATGATTTAAGATTTGGTCAAATATAAAATTTTGGAATTCGAGATTGTTGTGGAATTGATTTGCGAAATTGAAGAAGCTATTTTATTTCAAAAAGTATTTTAATATTTTAACCATTTAAAGGGTGGAAGATATGTTTCAGGGATATGAGTTTCAAAGTATTATGATTTGAAGGTGCTACATTTCAAGTGTTTTGATTTTGAAGTGTTATAACTTTGAAGCGCTATGACTTTGGAAAGGATATATTTGAAATAAAATTGTATTTATATAGCTTTGAAATGGATATTATATTCTGGTTTTGAAGTATAAATTATTTTGAAACGGCCGCGGTGTTATAATAACGTTTGGTTGTTGAAGAGACCGGGATCGGAAGTTGTCATACTCTCTACCAATTCCGAAAACCACTTTAACAACTATGTACGCGGTGGAGATTCCAGAATGAAGCAGGATGGTGGCAATGTTCTATTGAGGATATACGCGGACCCGACTCTCATGAGTTGGCATAAGGTGGCTAAAACAGGAGCGATTTCGGGCCAGTGAGGTAGTCCTCTTATCGGACACACTCCTTCGATTCCATTGCATTATATACTGACCTTGAGATTGATTCAGTGGCCACTTTTGATTTTTGATTTTGAGGGTGTGGCTCGAGGTTGGCGGTAGCTGCACGCTATGAGTCACCACCAGTCCGGATAGCAATTGGTATATCTACCCTGGCATTGCCTACTTGTGTCGTGTCACCTACCCTATCGTGCCTTGTACTAGTTTGGTTTTCTCTCGTAACCTGTGTGGTATCCTCTGGTGGCTTCTCGGTCAGGAGGGACTATGATACTGGATGGACTACTGGGACTATTACGTGTTAAGGGAGGGATTGGGTAACTCCTTAACGCTATTTAAAAGTAAGTTTATTTTACTATGGACATTATTATAATAGTGAAATATTACTACATAGTAAATAGTTTAACGGATCCTTAGGAGATGTGAATCCCAAACATCACTTAAGTTACTGCACTCACGTTAGACACTGAATAGGAGATGTCAAATCCCGTAAACAACTCTGATGTCGTTCCACTCATATTTTATCGTTGATTTAGCTTACATAAGATCTAGTTCCGACTCGAGTGTTTTGTCTTTTCAATTCGCTCGGGTCCGTCTGAGCATTTCAGGATTCGAAGACTTTATCTCTGAAGGACGAAAATGGAGATTTGTGTTACTATTATTTATTATATTGCATCACATTGTTCCGCTGTATTGTTATTTATTATTCTTTGGTATGTGTAACTATGATATGTATTGTATAAATATAATCAAATGTTTTGTAAAACAGCTTCATGAACTGTTATTTGATTATTATTTTTTGTTGTTTCGCTACAAGATTTGTTTTTATTTATTTCTTTCTCTGCATTTCTTATTCACCCCCAATAAAAATTCTCCCTTTTGTATGGTTTGAGTCTGACTGGTGTGGTTTATCGTCGATTCAAAGCATACAAAAAGGCGGGATGTTACATCTGGTATCAGAGCTTTGGTTTAGTGATAAACCTTTAGCTTTGTGGGGTCTGACTCTTTATCAATAGGGTAGTAATACCCCATGATGAGTCGCTGAGCGTATATATACGAGAGAGCGTATTTGTTAGTGTTATAAAAAGGTTTTAATATTATGTTAATTTGTTCCGTTTTTGTATTTATAAATTCTAGTTGGTGCATGGGACGCTATGACATCAATAGGGATTTCTAAACACTTAATAGGACAGACCGACATAATATTTGTTTTGAATATAGGTGAATGAAATAATTTCGTCTATTATATTTTCTATATATAAAATAAGAATTTTATAAAGGTTATAATTGGTTGTAATATATTGGTTGTTAGGTAGGGAAATTTATAAATACTGATTGGAAATAAGATTTGAAGAAAATATAATAAATGAAATTTGAAAATTTTAGAACTTAAATTCTGGGGTTTTGCAAATTTCTTTTGAATGATTTTGGAATACAATAATAATATTATTATTTAGAAGTTTTCCTGATATAAATATTTCAAAGAATTTTTTTAAAGAACTTTTGAAAGAAATAGTTTGTACTCCCCTCTCTATCGCTGGAAAATAATTTCGATGATGAGTGCACGCATCAACGATGTTCATTTTCGAGTTTCAAAGTGGGAAGGCCATTGTAGTAGTTTTACTACAGATTTATTTTGATAAACAAATATAAATTTCAAATTGTTTTAAATATAATTGGATACATAAATTGTAAGTGTATACATCTATCTATTATTTAAAATGATTTGAGATTTAACCCGGTATTTTGTTCTAAATTTTCCGTTGATTAATAGTTTCGATTATTGTAGTGAAATGGAATGTAACTAATTAACAATTGGAACCTTTAATTAAATAAGAGATTAAATGCTAAGTTATAAATGGGATTAAAAGAAGTAGAAATTATAACCTGTAAAACAAAGGATATGACCATTGAACATTTAATTAGTTAAAAGAAATGAAAAACTTGTATAATTTTCAATTACATTCTTAAAGGCATTTATATAACTTACCAAAAGAAGTAAAAAGTTGAAATGTTAATAAGAAAATGTAAAGGATATTATACAAGTAAAACTTGAAGTAATGAAAGTATTCAATAAAATTCTTTAATAGATAAGAATTTGATGTGTAGATGAAAGGCTACTAATTAAATATAATAGAAAGGTAAGTATTATAAATAAATGAAATGAACACTGAATGAATGAATGGAAATATGAAAATTTGCAAGAAATAAATGTAAAATTAAAAAGATAAATCATTAAATGAATGAAAAGGAAATCCAACAACAAATGTTATGAAATGAAATTGATAATAAATGAACTTGGTCTATTGTTTGGAATTGTTGTTTGTTTGGTCTATGGTTGTTTGGGCAAGGATACTTTAAATTTGTTTGGATGTATAAATAATCTATTTAGCTTCATCTAAGACTGTTGAGTAAATGGTGCACTTAATAGTTTATTTTCCATTCTGTGCAATTTAAAGTTTTGAACCCGAACAACTATTTGTTTTGAATGGATAATTGACTGGTGTTGATTTTATGTGATGGTTGTATGCTTTGTCGCAATTGATTGTTGTTATATTGATTTGTTTGTTGGTGGTCGAAACAACTTAAATATTTCATTCTATATAATTATTAACTCTTTGTAGATTATATAAGTGAAATGCAGGTTATGGAAGCAATTGCCACTGCTTTTGGTTTCATAAAATAAGCGTTAGTTGCCCGATAAATAGGTACATTTTCGGACAACGGTTTTATAGCGCTATTATATTTTTCCTGTGTTGGGATATATATTATATTGGAAATATATGTTGTATATTGTTATATTTGATATTATATTTTCTCCCAAGCCTCTCTGTACAAAGGAGACTCTGCCAAAATTTTCCGTAAATTTTGGAAATAGAATTTTTTTTTGAAAAATGTTTTCCAAACTTTATTAATTTGATTTTAAAATGATTTAATAGTTATAAATAGATATTTTTTTTAATTATTTAATTTTGTAAATTTATTTCTTTATAAAATTAATATTTTGAATAAGATGTATTAACTACTTAATTTTTTCTTTCCCATCTTTTTCCTTTTTGGAGATGAAAAGTTTTGTGTGGGGGAGAGTGTAACGACCCGTAATTTTAGATAATTAAATTTTGTTAATTTAATAAGATTTTGGTAATTAAATCAAAAAAAAAATTAAAATTTGTAATTTGAGAATGAAATGATAACTAAATCGAAATGTAACAAAGTAACTTAAGCGAATTATTAATAAGTTAATGGAATTCAAATTTATTAAGAGGGTTGAAAGGCTATCTTTGGTTACAAAGTGAATATAGAAAAACAAACGTAATTATTTAAATAACTAATGAACTAACACATTGTTAATTGTAATTGAATGTAAATTAAGGTAATAATGTTAATGCAGGTTAATAAATAACTAAATTAGTGCAATCCTAATTAATTAAAACAATTA
Source organism: Allium cepa (assembly GCA_030765085.1). Classification (NCBI taxonomy): domain Eukaryota; kingdom Viridiplantae; phylum Streptophyta; class Magnoliopsida; order Asparagales; family Amaryllidaceae; genus Allium; species Allium cepa. The sequence goes on along the minus strand of CM060941.1, from coordinate 596,620,605 downwards.
TTGAATTGAAAGAATGGAAATAAAGATTTATCAATTTATTGCGATTTGAACTATAATAATTGGATAAATTGTAGTTAAATGAAATTTAATATTTAATTATTACGTTAATTGGAATTTAGATGAAATCGGAGAATGTTAATTTAATGGATCATGAACCAATTTAAAATTTCATTCATTTGATAACAATTTATTTAATACAGAATTTAAAATCAAATAAATGATTTATTGGAATTTCAATTGATAATTAATGAATCTATAAAAATTGAAATTTAATTATGGTAATGGGTAAATCAATTAACTTGGAATTGATATCTAAATTTGTTTAAATTACTACAATTGTTTAAGAAATCAAAATGATAAGATTTGTAAATTTTGGAATTGAAAATGAAAAGTGATTTAATTAATAAATAATTACTGGAAAATAGCCATTTTGGCCACAAATCCTTAGACCAAACACTTAATCCTTAAGAGAAAACAGAAAGATCCAATCTCTTATATCCACAAATCTCTCATATCGATCCTGGGCTGCCTCCAACCTTCTAGATCAAACAGATCCACCATACAAACTCTATTACAGAAATATCAGAAGACTTCAAACAAACTACTCTATCTGGAAATAAACAGATACAAAACAATCAAGTCTCCAGATCCAAAATAAATTTCCTGTAGAAATCCTCCGATTCAAGACAAAACTCAAATTCCTAAAGAATCGGGTGCTCCTATTCTGGAATAACTGCCACCATGCTTCCACTGCGCACTCTGATTCGAGAATGCTGTTGATGAACACAAGTATAAACTTGATCGACTTATCCCGGAATATTGTTCATCAAATTCCATAAAATCTCAGTGACCTATCCGCTTCGGTCACAACCCCACAACAAAAATTCAACCAGAAAACTGGATCCAATAATCTTGCCAACTTAAACAGATCTCTTCCTCAAAGAGCCTCCTACAAAGCTGGACCACCTGTAAAACTCCAAGAATCAAGTTGAAACAGAACTCAAACTCTTGATGCGGATGCAAATCTTAACTCCTTCGAAGAGATCCAGAAAATACCACTTCGAAAACTCAAACATCCACTAAAGATGTTTCAATCCAAACAAAGATTACTCAGAGAACTTCCGAACCATCGCAAGTCACTTTTGCGATCCCACCTAGTTCAGATCCCAAGAAATCGTTCTCACTTCAACAATCAGAGCAGCTAAAGCCTTCAAAAGAAGAAACTAGTGGTCCACCTCTTAACCACTAACATCACTCCCAATTGAGCTTCCAGAAGAAATGGACAAGCTACAACATATGCCCGGACTACTGACAGAAGAATCACAGAGATTTCTGAACCACCTAAGAACAGGCCACTCACTGCTGTTACTGCTGCCAAAACTTCCTTATCCAAAAGCTCATCGAATCACAAAGCTACACCAGCCTCTTCACAATAGAGCCTTCCAAACAGACAGATATCTCTCAGGAAACTCACTCCCAAACCAAACTCAAAACTCTGCCAAACTGAGTCTCAGACTCAAATACAGACAGAACTCCTCCCTGAGGTTTCCAACATACCATTTCTGGCTTCCGTACTTCCAACTAATCCAAACTCAAGAGAGTCCACTCACACGAGTGAAATCCAGCTTATAATCCAAAAATAAACTCCGAATCTTTAAAGGATTTCCTTCAGAGATCAGAGAAATCCTTTACACCAAACTGCATAACTACTCAAGATGCCCAAAACTGCCCTAGCAGATCACTTCCAACCTCAAACACTCGAACTCCAACCATTGGTAGTTGTGTTACACACACCACTACCCTATCTACCTTTATTATTTATATTGGAAAACCTGAACAGGTAACCCAATCTAATAGGTAGAAATAAATAAACAAATATATATATTCAAAATTACAAATACACTCTCTCAAGAAGGACACCACTCCAGAGTCTAGGTATTCGCTCGACCTAGAGCTCTGATACCACAATGTAACGACCCAACTTCCAAACTCCAAAGTAGTCGCATCGCTAAGAAGAAAGAAAGGGATAGAAAAGTGAAAAGAAAGGACAGAAAGAAACAGACAACATCAGAATCTCACAGCGGAATCGAATAAATTATAATATATCACCTAAAACTTTACATAGTATCATATACATCAGAGTTATACAGCTAATACAACACAAACTAGACAGTTATAAACATCTGTCTAGATTTTACAATTCAAGTACATCAGAGAAAAACAGATTCAAAACAAACACAGCGGAACCACTAAATATATCTACACGCTGAAGCCTCCTGCTCCATTATCTCCTCCAGAACTCGTCAAAGCAATCCTGAATCACTTGACTACTCATACGTAATATGAGTAACCAAGAGTTTAATAAAACAGAAAATAAACACTCAGGTCAGACAGGGGTCTGGTGTGAGTAAACGGGGAAAAAGGTTGCTTAACTTTAGAAAATCCTTTGAAAACAAAGGTATCACGTTAGACTTCCCACACATAAACATGAAAAAGTTTTTACCTTACGCTAACCAAAACATTTGATAGGAAATCGAGTGATATTATAATAGTGTCTAGGGTTTTCAAAATAAAATACAGAAATAGCTGGAATGCTTACATCTCACGTTCCAACATAGTTGGGCACAATCAAAACCGTACATGCACTTATTGGATTATGGATTCCACCAATGGCAGGGCTACTGGGGTACCGCCCATCACTGTACGTGGCCTAGGTCACTGTACCGAGGAGTACTCCCACTCCCCTGCAACACAAAGCCGTACCCTTTCCTTACTGAACAGTTTCGAACAAGACCACCCCGTAGATTGGTCGTCACCAACTGCCACACAGCCGAAATATAAAGGGACCTCTAGACAGGGGTAAATCTTGCTCTCCAGTGGGGGCTACCCACGAAGCTTTGCTGCACCTCCCCTGTTTTAGCCATTCCCGGTTGATAAGGCTTGAGTTACGATTACCTTTATAGGACATATCAATCTTAGAATGCTCATCGTCCACCTGACGATGTTCTGAAAGCATTCAATCCATACAAGTTCGTTCCGGGTTCGAACGAAACCGAAGGCATTATCTCGTTACACTCGTATTGGAATCACCCTCAGAGTCAACGACGATAACCCTTGCACTCTAAATCACCATCTCGAATCTATAAGCACTATTCCTTCAACTCATTACGGAATCACCCACAGAGTTATACTGACGTATAGCCCTTACACCTCGAGTCTTCACTTGCTCCACTTGGATTAACGACCTAACGTTTAATTGGAATCGATGTGGTTTTCGGAATTCCAAATATGGAAACCCGATCCCGGTCTCACCGAAACCAAACGCCATCTTAATGTCCAAGTTGTACTTAAGGGTTTTAAACAATTAACTTATTTTATTATTATCTAATTCACATAGATAGATAAACTACATCTCACAATGGATAAGCACATTCATATCATAACAGATAATCTGTATTATCACAAACAGGAAATCATTCAACCAAATAATCCATCACAAACCATCATACTTAAACCAATCATCCATATCATACAGATACAACTAATCTCATTACTGAGATCACAACCATTCAATCAATTACATCCATAAGCAATGATTTATTAACCATCAATTATAGTTAATTTAAAATGAATTAAATTAATTACAACCATCTCTAATTAATTTAAATTAAATTAAATTAATTAACACATTCAAATCTTGCTTAACATCCATTAATTAATTAACCCAGTTAATTAATCATTCACTAAGTATTTAACTTGATTAAACAACTCTGATTAATCATTTTCTAATTACAATAAGTAATTAGTCCTTAATTAATTAACCTTAATCATAAGTAATTAACATTTAATTACTCATTTATTAATTAATTATAATTAATTATATTTATCCTTAATTAATTACAATTAATTAATCACTTAATTAATTATTACTTAATCAAACAATCCTTAATTACATCATTAATTATAATAATTAATGATCTCTAATATTTAATTTAATTACTTAATTAATTACATTAAGTAATTAATCTAATTATTAATCACCTTGATTAACATTCAATTTAGTAATTAACTATCTTTAATTACTTATTTATAAATTAATTATCCAATAATTAATCATTAATTTATTCCTTAATTAATTACAAAAGTAATTATCCAAATTACTAATTACATTCCAGTAATTATCATTATTACTTCTCTAAGTAATCCTGCTCCACTAATTACATTAAGTAACTACATTCTTAAAGTCATTAGATGATTTATTTAAAATTAATTAAACTAAATTAATTAACTTAAATAAATCACATATCAAAATTAATTACAATAAATAATTAATTCCTTGATTACTTTAACTATTTAATTATACTTAACAATTTGCAATTAATTATATTCAATTAATTAATATAGTTAATTATCAAAATTAATTACATTAATTAATTACTAAATTATCCTTAGATAATTATCACCATTTATTAATTACAACATTTCATTAGTTATATACTTAAGAAAATTTAAATTAGATTAATAAAATCATTTCTAATTAATATTTATCTAAACCATTATTTAAATCAAATAATTAAGTAAATCCTTAATTATCTTAAATATTTTTCAAAATAATTTAATTACTAATCAAATAACTCATTTACATTCAAAATAAATTAAAACAATACATTTCTAAATTTAAATTCAAATTCTATTTAAAAATTTGATATTTAAAATGTTTAATCATTAAACATTAATTCAAATTTAATATAATTATAAACCTTACAACAAAATGAATGTTAAAGAACTTTCATCACCAAAGTATAAAGAAAGATTTAAATTGATTATTTCAATTTCCAAATTTAAATTAAACACTTCATATTTTAATTCAAATACTAAAGGAAACAAATTCTTTCAAGTTTTAAAACTCACTTGAAATCAATTTTTCATTTTCAAATCTATCTTTAAAACATTTGAATATGTTCATCATTTTTAAATTTATAAACTGTTTTGAAATTTAAAACTGGTTTTCAAAGAAACTTGAAACAGTTTTAACTTAATTTCAAAAACAAATTTAAATCTTCCTTAAACCATTTAAATCTTTTTCAAAATTTAAAAATTTACAAAACAGTTTGAATAGAAATCTGGGTTTAAAAGAATAAACCTGAAACTGTTTAAATGTAACAACCCGCATATTTGTCGATTTTATATTTAAATATTTTATTTAAATATTTTATCGGTAGTCGGATTTTAGTCCGAAAATCTACTTTTTGCATACGGTCGAATTAGGGCTCGGGACCACTCCCATTGAGTTTAAAATGCCGTTTGCGACCTTTTTGAGTATAAGCTTCGATATGTTTGGAGAAAGTTGATTTCTGCTACTTTTTACTTTGGGTTTGGTTTTTGGGCTCAACCCTATGTTAACTTATGCTCAAATCTGAGCCACTCTTCCCCACTCACCCTCATTCTCTTCTCATTTCAGTTTTTAGAGTGTTAATGGTGGGAGAGATTGGAAATTAAAATTCCAAAACCCTAGTTTCTCTTGCAAATCCATCTCCTTGCTCCAAACTCAAGCAGAACCCCTTGGTAAGCATCTCCTTCTTCTTCTCCAACTCTTTATCCATTCAATTTCAGAAATTTCCTAAACCTAATTTCGGGAATGTTCTTGTTTTTGAGCTTAGATTCAAGCTCATTTGGGTTGTGATTGAAGAAAGGTTGATTCTCCATTTGCTTTCAAGCTTCTACTTGTTCGATTTTGTGAAAAGGTGAGATTTTTATCTCACATCTATGACTATAATTATCTTTGGTTGTTGGGTATGAATTCCTAACACTTCTTCATGTGCATTTGCTCTTGATTTGGATTGGTTTTGTGAATATTCCAATTTTTGGGTTTTTAAGTCAAATTTGTGTAAAATCCTTTTATGGATGTTTGATCATGCTTTTGGTGATGCATCGAGGAGCATATAGGGCCGGGTTGCCGAATGGCATAAACCCTTAGAGCCAATGTTCGTCCGATTGCATTTTGGAAGAGTTTGCTCTTCATTTGAATAAGGCTGAAAAACAGCCCAGGCATGATTCAGTCGGCTGAAAAACTCTGTTCAGTCGACTGAACCTGAAACCCGAGAGTTTCCAAGCATGATTCAGTCGACTGAAAACTTCTGCACAGTCGACTGAAACTGGAAACAGAAAGTTTCCTGAACCTGGAAAATTTCCATGTACAGGGTCAGTCGACTGAAATTCTCTGTTCAGTCGACTGAACCTGCTGTTTGAGTCCAATTTGCCTTTTTGGATTGGAATTCCAATTTAAATCGATTCGTGATAATCCTATTTGTTGTTATCATCTATTATGATTTTGATGACTCTTTTTAGGGATTTTTGAATATCCATTTCGATGGATTCTTTATCGATTTCTTTGGATTTTATTCACGTCTTCATATGTGAATTTTTGTGATTGATTGTTCTTACAATCTTCTTCGTGATTTGTCACTTTAAAAATATAAAGGTTTTCTATACTAGTAGTAAATATCAAAACTCTTTCCTCAAACGATTTCAATACTATTTTAATACCAAATTCGTTTATAAAACCGTTTTCCAATCTATTAGTATATACAAACCTTTACCTCACTCGTATGAGAAATCTAATTAAACGGCTTAGTAAAACTAGTGGTATGAAACGCTTGCGTTTACTTTGTCGGTTAATTCTTGGACTTGTTCGATTGAACCTCTTGTGACAATTTTCTAGTGGAGACTTACAGTTTGTTCGTAAATATTTAAGTTAAGCAAGTGGTTATGGGACATGAGGCTAAACTCATATATTTACTAGCTTAGTGTAATCGACACTTCTCGCTGATCATGACGATCATCTTTGTGATTTAGACTAGCAATGTGCGATGTCTCTTTGTCTGCGAGGGAGACTAAACCCCGTTTTGTGGAGTTTCGACTCAATTTGTGATGGGGTAGCAACCCATGGTCTTCGGGCCGTTTGTGGAGCTTAGGCTTAATTTGTGATGGTTAGCGACCATGGAATTAGCGTTCCGTCTGTGATACACGTGTTGGTGAGCTTTATGCTCCCGTTTGTGATAGGCCTCCCCCCTCTATTTTTGTGATTTCTGGATTTCTTGTGTAGATTTCTGGAATTTGTGTTTCACCAATTTTTCGTGATTTCCATTGATAAGTTTTATCAATATTTGTGCATTGGTGAATTTGTGAGTCATTGACTTTAGTGGTCTCTGGATTTCTTGTGTAGTCTTCTGGAATTTGTGTGTCATTGACTTTTGTGATTGACGTTGATATTATCGTCAATATTTATGGTATGGTGAACGAAATTAGGAGTATGACGTTTCTTTGATTCTTGTGTAGATTTGGTGACATTGATTAATCTCTTAATGATTATCAACTAAGTATATATTTATATATATATCACAGCTTGGCATTGTGCTTATTATGTGTTTAGTCACATCTCTTATTCTATATCGTTTCATCTGATATTTATAGTTAGACTGATCCGTTTATTATTTTCTTATTAAATAATACTCGGGTCAGACCGAGATGTTACAGGTGCTTCTTCTTGACTTCTCATCCGGGATTAACTCCTTGACTTTTGGGTTAACTACTTAGATTAGTAGTTATTTTGTTGTATACATTTGAGATATAGACTCCTTAATGTATACTTATTCTTTTGTGTAGTTCGTGTAACTATTCTTTTGTGATATTGTGGATCTTTTTAGACCACTACTCTGATGTACACTTCCTAGTGTAATATTCATATCTTATTCCGCCTTTGTGATATGAATTGTCTGTGACTGATTTGTGTTATGTTTATTTCTATATTTGTTTCCGAAGGATTTATATAGCCACCGTGTAGTAGCTTTGAGTTTGTGTTGGTATGTCGGATTTCCTCTTGAAATAGAATGCATGTTATATTATCTGACATATCGGTGCTCGCGCAAAGAAATTACACGGATGGTCGCTCCTCAACAGCCTTATTCTCCATGCTAGTCGACAGCATTCACCGTAATGTTCTTGGCTAGCGTGGGTATAGAGGTGGGGCGTCACAGCTTGGTATCAGAGCCAAACTTCGGAACAATATGGAATATTATAACAAGGATCATCGTCCTAAGTCTTTCTTAGGAGTTGTGCTTTAGGATTTTATTCGGGTCTTCGTACCGTTCTATCCTATTTTCTTTATGATTCCTTGTTTTATCTATCAAGATTGCTTGATATTCAATTTGGTGAATAACCTTTTCTTCTTCTTCTTTCTTTCTAAAGGAAGAGAAATGTCTAGACATGGCCGCCCCAGAGCCGTGCCATCTAGCACTCCCCCCCAGGATGGAGTTTTTATGACTGCTCAACAGCTTCTTGATTTGGTAACAAATGCTCAAGCAGCTGGAGCTAACCCGGAACCTACTCACCCAAAGTCGGGATTTGCACGCTTGTGTAGCGATTACACTAATTTGGGTGGGGAGTCATTCAAAGGTTCCGAAACTGTTATTGAAGTACAGGCTTGGCTAAGAACATGCGATCGCATCTTTTCGCGCATGAATCTTATTGACCTTCACCGAGTTCAGGTGGCCTCTAGTATGCTCCGAGAAAGAGCATTGGATTGGTACGAGCTTCTTATTTCTGAGATTAATGAAGCGGATCTCACTTGGGAGAGATTCCGAGAACGCTTCGAGTTGAAATTTGTACCGGAAGCAGAGAAAGTGACATTGGCTCGACGATTTATAGACCTTGTTCAAGGTGAGCCATCTGTGACTGATTACGTCGCCTCTTTCGAGTCGCTTTCCAAATATGGGGTTGAATACATCAACACCCCTCTTAAGAAGAACCAGAGATTCGTTTATGGCTTAAACAAAAGCCTCAAGAAGCCATTACTTTTAAAGTTAGAAGTTTCTTTCGACCAACTCGTTGATATCGCTCTTCGTCTTGAAGAGGCGGATAGAGAGAATGATGTTGAAGTGGTGGGTTCCAAACCAAACTTCAACAACAGAAAGAGGTCAAACAAATTTAAAGGCCCTTATCCCAATAAGAAAGGGAAGCAAGCAACCTCCGTGGCAAAGATTTCTTCCTTTGGTCGTGGGGAATGCTATAATTGTGGTTCGAAGGACCATTATGCGAACAAGTGCCCAAAGTCTCTTTCTTGTCGTTACTGCAAAGTTCCCGGTCATGTTATATCTTCATGCCCCAAGCTTCAGGGCAGGAAGGAGGGAAAGTTAAATGTTGCTCAAGCCCCTGGCAACACATCTCGTGGCCAAGGTATTTCTCATTCTAATCTAGATGGAATTATTTTGTTTCGTGATCATCCTATTCGAGTTCTTTTTGATACGGGTGCGTCCCATTCTTTTATATCAAAAGAACTTGTTGATGCTTTTTCTTTGGATGTTTTGTGTTTAATGACTTCTTTGAGAATTGCGAATCCGGTTGGTGGATCCGCAACAATCAGTTTATTGTGTAAAGATGTCGAGATTATTTTGTGTGATTTATCTTTCCGAGCCGATTTGCATGTCATGCGTTACTTAGGCTTGGGAATGATTTTGGGAATGGATTGGCTTAACCGTTATGAAGCTTATATCTTATGTCCTGAGCGGACTATTCATCTTCGACATCCTCAATCTGTTAATCAGGTTTCTGTTATTCTTAAAGATTCAGATTCTGCTTTGGTTGCATCTTTATATTCTTTAAATCCTCGTGATGATGATGATGATGAGGGTGATATTATTTCTCTTATTCACGTCGTTTGTGAATTTTCCGACATATTCGAGCCCGTTTTAGGATTACCACCTAAACGAGCAATTGAGTTCAGAATTAATCTTACTCCGGGAGCTCAATCTATCACTCGTCCTCCTTATCGTATGTCCAATAAAGAAAACGAGGAGATGCGTAAACAATTATCTGAATTGGAAACGAAGCAATTTATTCGCTCTAGTTCCTCGCCTTGGGGAGCTTCAGCTATTTTTGTGAAGAAATCCGATGGTACACTTAGGCTTTGCGTTGACTATCGCAAGCTTAATGATCTTACTATCAAAAATAAATATCCTTTACCTCGGATTGATGATCTATTCGATCAACTTAGTGGTGCTAGAGTCTTTTCACAATTGGACTTGGCTACCGGTTTTCATCAGCTTCGTGTTGCAAAGGATAGCATTCCTTTGACATCGTTCCGCACTCGGTATGGATCTTATTAATGGCTTGTTATGCCATTTGGGTTAACAAATGCCCCGGCTTATTTCGTTGACTTAATGAATCGAGTTTTTAAAGACTTTCTCGACCGGTTTGTTCTCATCTTTATCGATGATATTCTTGTTTATTCTAAAACCGAGGAGGAGCATGAAAAACATCTTCGGATTGTGTTGGAAACTCTTAGGAGTAATCAATTAAAGGCAAAATTTTCTAAATGCCATTTTTGGCAATCTCGTGTGAAGTTTCTCGGTCACATCATTTCCGAATCCGGAATTTCCGTGGATCCTTCAAAGATTGAAGCGATTCAAGATTGGAAGAGACCGGAGAATGTGACAGAGATTCGTAGTTTTCTTGGATTGGCGGGCTATTACCGTCGTTTTATTAAAGACTTTTCTAAAATTGCCGTGCCTCTCACTAGCTTGACGAAGAAAGGTGTTAAATACATTTGGTCGGACAAATGTGAAGCTTCTTTTCAGAAATTAAAAGAACTTCTTTCTGATGCTCCTATTCTTATTATTCCCGAAGGGAATCAAGATTTCGTTGTTTATACCGATGCTAGTCGCATTGGTTTGGGTGCCGTTCTTATGCAAAAGGAACGCATTATTGCTTATGCTTCTAGGCAATTAAAGCCTGCTGAGACTAGATATGTCACTCATGATTTAGAGCTCGCGGCTATTGTTTTTGCTCTCCGGATTTGGCGTCATTATCTCTTAGGAGAGAAATTTGTTCTTTACACAGATCATAAGTCTTTGAAATATTTATTCTCTCAAAAGGAACTTAATTTGCGTCAACAGCGTTGGCTCGAATTTCTTGCACCATATGATCTTGATATTCTTTATACTCCCGGTAAGGGTAATATTGTCGCCGATGCTCTTAGCCGTAAACAACAAGCTGTTGTTTCTATGATGATATCCGAATGGAACGATCTCGAGATTTTATCCACTTGCGAAACTCGAGACCGTGTACCCGATTTATGCTCATCGTTTGTTTTATGTAGCCTTGTGGCTCATCCATCTCTTTTAGACCGCATTCTTGAAGCTCAAGGGCAAGATCCCAACTTGGCTCTTCTTGGCCAAAATATTAGGGATAAAATGGATATTGAAGGTTTGAAAGACTTTGATATCGATTCTCGTGGCGGCATTCGGAAATTTGGTAGACTTGTCGTGCCAAATATTGGTGATCTTCGTAAAGATATTTTAGAAGATTCACATCGTTCTAAATTTACCATTCATCCCGGTAGTAGTAAAATGTACGCGGACATGAAGCGACTTTATTATTGGGAGGGAATGAAACTTGACATCGCTAACTTCGTTAAACATTGCATGACTTGCCAACTCGTTAAGGCCGAACATCAAAGTCCCGGAGGGTTATTGCAACCTTTAGAAATTCCAGTTTGGAAGTGGGATCAAATTTCCATGGATTTTATAGATGGCCTTCCCCGTTCTCGATCGGGTTATGATAGCTTATGGATAATTGTTGATAGACTTACTAAATCCGCCCATTTTATTCCCGTTCGGTCTAACCGAACTGTTCCTCTTGTGGCCAAGATATTTATCAAAGAAATTGTTAAATTGCATGGTGTTCCTACTTCTATTGTTAGTGATCGTGATCCATTGTTTACTAGTGGATTTTGGAAGAGTCTTCAAAAAGCTTTGGGAACGAAGCTTAATTTTAGCACCGCTTATCATCCCCAGTCCGATGGACAAACCGAGCGTGTGAATCAAACTCTTGAAGATCTTCTTCGTGCTTGTGTTCTCGATTTTGGTGGAGGTTGGGAAGATCATATTTCGCTTGTTGAATTTTCCTATAATAATAGCTTCCAATCTAGTATTGGTATGGCACCTTTCGAGGCACTCTATGGTAGGCCATGCCGATCTCCTTCTTGTTGGCTTGAGGCCAGTGAGAAGCTGGCTTTAGGTCCAGATTTTATTCGTGATTCCACAGAAAAGATTGATCTTATTCGTCATAGGATGAAAGAAGCCCAAAGTAGACAAAAATCCTATGCCGATAACCGGAGAAGGAAGTTAGAATTTTCTGTGGGAGATCTTGTGTTCATTCGTGTTTCACCTATGAAAGGTGTTGTACGTTTCAGTCGATCGGGAAAGTTAGCGCCTCGATATATTGGGCCATTTCCTATCACCGAACGTATTGGTTCCATGGCTTATCGCCTTTTATTACCGGCTCAATTTTCTGCTATGCATGACGTGTTTCACGTTTCTCAACTTCGGAAATGTCTTCGAGATTCCGATTCTATTCTTGAGCCCGGTGTTGTGGAGGAGATTGAAGTTTCGCCTAATTTAACTTATGAGCAACATCCTATCCGTATCATTGCTTCGGAAGTCAAACGACTTCGAAATAAAGATGTTCCGCTTGTTAAAGTTCAATGGTCTTCAAATCCTAAGGATTGTTCTTGGGAATCTAGAGAGTACATTGAGCGTACACATCCGGACTTACTTTCTCATGCTCTTTGAGGTGAACTTCTTATTTCAAACGTCTTTTGTGTTGAATATGCTTCTATGGTTGTTACTATATATCTTCTTCTTGTAATATTGCGAGGACGCAATTTCTTTAAGGAGGGGAGTCTGTAACAACCCGCATATTTGTCGATTTTATATTTAAATATTTTATTTAAATATTTTATCGGTAGTCGGATTTTAGTCCGAAAATCTACTTTTTGCATACGGTTGAATTAGGGCTCGGGACCACTCCCATTGAGTTTAAAATGCCGTTTGCGACCTTTTTGAGTATAAGCTTCGATATGTTTGGAGAAAGTTGATTTCTGCTACTTTTTACTTTGGGTTTGGTTTTTGGGCTCAACCCTATGTTAACTTATGCTCAAATCTGAGCCACTCTTCCCCACTCACCCTCATTCTCTTCTCATTTCAGTTTTTAGAGTGTTAATGGTGGGAGAGATTGGAAATTAAAATTCCAAAACCCTAGTTTCTCTTGCAAATCCATCTCCTTGCTCCAAACTCAAGAAGAAGCCCTTGGTAAGCATCTCCTTCTTCTTCTCCAACTCTTTATCCATTCAATTTCAGAAATTTCCTAAACCTAATTTCGGGAATGTTCTTGTTTTTGAGCTTAGATTCAAGCTCATTTGGGTTGTGATTGAAGAAAGGTTGATTCTCCACTTGCTTTCAAGCTTCTTCTTGTTCGATTTTGTGAAAAGGTGAGATTTTTATCTCACATCTATGACTATAATTATCTTTGGTTGTTGGGTATGAATTCCTAACACTTCTTCATGTGCATTTGCTCTTGATTTGGATTGGTTTTGTGAATATTCCAATTTTTGGGTTTTTAAGTCAAATTTGTGTAAAATCCTTTTATGGATGTTTGATCATGCTTTTGGTGATGCATCGAGGAGCATATAGGGTCGGGTTGCCGAATGGCATAAACCCTTAGAGCCAATGTTCGTCCGATTGCATTTTGGAAGAGTTTGCTCTTCATTTGAATAAGGCTGAAAAACAGCCCAGGCATGATTCAGTCAACTGAAAAACTCTGTTCAGTCGACTGAACCTGAAACCCGAGAGTTTCCAGGCATGATTCAGTCGACTGAAAACTTCTGCACAGTCGACTGAAACTGGAAACAGAAAGTTTCCTGAACCTGGAAAATTTCCATGTACAGGGTCAGTCGACTGAAATTCTCTGTTCAGTCGACTGAACCTGCTGTTTGAGTCCAATTTGCCTTTTTGGATTGGAATTCCAATTTAAATCGATTCGTGATAATCCTATTTGTTGTTATCATCTATTATGATTTTGATGACTCTTTTTAGGGATTTTTGAATATCCATTTCGATGGATTCTTTATCGATTTCTTTGGATTTTATTCACGTCTTCGTATGTGAATTTTTGTGATTGATTGTTCTTACAATCTTCTTCGTGATTTGTCACTTTAAAAATATAAAGGTTTTCTATACTAGTAGTAAATATCAAAACTCTTTCCTCAAACGATTTCAATACTATTTTAATACCAAATTCGTTTATAAAATCGTTTTCCAATCTATTAGTATATACAAACCTTTACCTCACTCGTATGAGAAATCTAATTAAACGGCTTAGTAAAACTAGTGGTATGAAACGCTTGCGTTTACTTTGTCGGTTAATACTTGGACTTGTTCGATTGATCCTCTTGTGACAATTTTCTAGTGGAGACTTACAGTTTGTTCGTAAATATTTAAGTTAAGCAAGTGGTTATGGGACATGAGGCTAAACTCATATATTTACTAGCTTAGTGTAATCGACACTTCTTGCTGATCATGACGATCATCTTTGTGATTTAGACTAGCAATGTGCGATGTCTCTTTTTCTGCGAGGGAGACTAAACCCCGTTTTGTGGAGTTTCGACTCAATTTGTGATGGGGTAGCAACCCATGGTCTTCGGGCCGTTTGTGGAGCTTCGGCTCAATTTGTGATGGTTAGCGACCATGGAATTAGCGTTCCGTCTGTGATACACGTGTTGGTGAGCTTTATGCTCCCGTTTGTGATAGGCCTCCCCCCTCTATTTTTGTGATTTCTGGATTTCTTGTGTAGATTTCTGGAATTTGTGTTTCACCAATTTTTCGTGATTTCCATTGATAAGTTTTATCAATATTTGTGCATTGGTGAATTTGTGAGTCATCGACTTTAGTGGTCTCTGGATTTCTTGTGTAGTCTTCTGGAATTTGTGTGTCATTGACTTTTGTGATTGACGTTGATATTATCGTCAATATTTATGGTATGGTGAACGAAATTAGGAGTATGACGTTTCTTTGATTCTTGTGTAGATTTGGTGACATTGATTAATCTCTTGATGATTATCAACTAAGTATATATATTTATATATATATATATATATATATATATATATATATATATATATATATATATATATATATATCACAGCTTGGCATTGTGCTTATTATGTGTTTAGTCACATCTCTTATTCTATATCGTTTCATCTGATATTTATAGTTAGACTGACCCGTTATTTTCTTATTAAATAATACTCGGGTCAGACCGAGATGTTACAGGTGCTTCTGCTTGACTTCTCATCCGGGATTAACTCCTTGACTTTTGGGTTAACTACTTAGATTAGTAGTTATTTTGTTGTATACATTTGAGATATAGACTCCTTAATGTATACTTATTCTTTTGTGTAGTTCGTGTAACTATTCTTTTGTGATATTGTGGATCTTTTTAGACCACTACTCTGATGTACACTTCCTAGTGTAATATTCATATCTTATTCCGCCTTTGTGATATGAATTGTCTGTGACTGATTTGTGTTATGTTTATTTCTATATTTATTTCCGAAGGATTTATATAGCCACCGTGTAGTAGCTTTGAGTTTGTGTTGGTATGTCGGATTTCCTCTTGAAATAGAATGCATGTTATATTATCTGACATATCGGTGCTCGCGCAAAGAAATTACACGGATGGTCGCTCCTCAACAGCCTTATTCTCCATGCTAGTCGACAGCATTCACCATAATGTTCTTGGCTAGCGTGGGTATAGAGGTGGGGCGTCACAATAAATCTTGACCTAAACCCATATTTAAATCTTTTTTAAATTTTAAGATTTTTTTTTAAAACTTTGAATTCAAAATTACATTTGAATTCAGATTCAAGTTACACTTGAATCAATTCCTGCACTAAATTAAATTTCATTCACCATTTTAAAAACTGCAAAACTTCAGGATTTTTAAACCTGTAACCATACCCTGCAACCCCTCTTTTATTTTAAAAAAAACTTTGGATTTCAACTTTATTTGAATTCAGATCCAACTTGTACTTGAATCAAGTTGTAACTTAAAAATATGAATTTCATTCAAGAATCTAAAAACTGCAAACTCTCTCTGGATTAAAACCTGCAAACTATTTTAAACTTTGATTTAAAACTGATTTTAAATTTAAGATTTCATTTTTAAAATCTTTGAATTCACAACTACATTTGAATTCAGTTACAACTTATGCTTGAATCAAAATCCAACTTTTAAAAGATGGATTCATTCAAAAAATTTAAAAAAAAAACTGCATAATTCTCTGTTTAAACCCTGTTGTCAAACTAACCCGAGCAACCCCCTAATTTACTTCGAGTTCCAATCCCCCCTGCTTCGAGTCGAAAGCAAAAACACCCGATTTCTACTTCGGGTCAAAAGCCTGCACACTACAGAAGTTAACCAGACCTGTCAACAGCCAATTTGCTCGCCTCCGACCATCTTCATCGCCACAATCCCGGCATATGGTCCATCTACAACCCCTCTGCAACCTCAACAAACCCCACTCCTATTCGATGCAGCAGAAAGCATGTGCATAGATAAGGCACTACAACACTGCACTAGGTTTTGAAAACCTTGACACACTCAATATCACCTCATCTCTCTCTCTCTGATCATCTATCATCAAAATTCCCTTCATTCTTACATCAATAATTCACCTACAGGAAGTATCCCAACCCCCAAATTTACTAGCCTACTGATATTTCAAATTTTCCTATTTCTGTTTTGAAACAGAAATGCCTTTCCCCTACAGTTTATTTAAAACTGTAATCTTAATTTTTTTTATATACAACCAAATCCTGATTTAAAAACAAATTTTGATTTATAAACAAAATTTACAAACCTGGATTTATGCTAAACAACCAAACTTTGTTTACATATCAATTCTAACAGGGATTCAAACCCAGAGATAAGGGTTTTCTAATACCAATTCTTAGTTTTAAAATAACAACAGGTGTGCAGATACTAAACAACAGCAACATACATATATATGTTTACACAAAGCATTCAATAATATGTAATTATCTCATCATCTTTATCCATATGCTCAGGTGTCTCAAGTTTTTATGCATGTAAGGTTACTCATTTTATTTTATTTTTAAAACAAAACAGAACAATCTTGTTAAACAGTTTAATTTCTGCGAATAAAACATAAACTCTGTAGTTTATGTTTGATTTTGATATTTAAAGGAAACTGTTTTTAAAAGATAAGAAGCTTACTCACCAAAATTGGAAGATGCAGAAACAATTTAGGTCCAGATTAAATTTCCAGTAACTGTTGAAACTGCATATTGAAATCTGGCTTCCACTTTGATTACAGAAATTACTTCTCTGGTTGATGAAGATTTCATGCAGACCTTCCAAATTTTGGATTGAAGTTGCACTCCAGATTTGATGTTGAAAAATGGTATGCAAACTCCATTCTTCATTTTGAAGATTTAAGAAATTGATTGCAGATATAGATTGAAGTTTGGTTTATAATTTGATTTTGCAGATTTGTTTGAAGATAGGTTGCAGGTTTGAAGATGAATGCAGATTTGGGGAAATTTGGTTTGCATATTCGATTTGAAGATTGTTTTGCCGAAACTTTAACAAATCTGAAATTTTGATTTTTTTTCAAGTTTTCAAATGAGAATATGTTTTACCCAAATGAATTACTATGTTTCTCCTATCAAAAACTTAAATAATGAGATTTAAAACAATTGCAACTTGTTAATTTATTATGTCAAATTTTTTACAAGTGTCTTCTCTATGTTTTAAGATTTTCACACATATACATTGCTAATATAAAAGCAATTCTAAATTTATGAATGTATTTAAATTTATCTAAAACCATTTCTAACTTGTTTCTAGCATGTTTAAAATGTTTTATTAACATTAGCCTATAAATAAATACATATACACTTCTTTATAAAACTATACATTTACATTTAAATGCTTGTTTAATTATTTAAAATAATATTCTTTATAAAACTAAATTTCAAAAGAAAAGATTTTTAGAAGGACAAAGATGTTGAATTAAATTTTATTCAAGGGTTTTTAAATTTATATTTTAACAAGAATGAATTAAATCTTATTTCAAAAGAAGGCAATTTTAAAATAAAACAAAACAAAATAAACTTTTATTATAAAATAAAATCTAAACTATATTTATCTATAAACAAAATAAATACTCACTTACATTTCTATAAGGATATAAGAAAGATTTTTAAAACAAACTATTGAAAAGCTACAATACTATTTTAAATTAATTTAAATCAAATTAATCAATTTACAAATTATACATTTATATATAAAAATAGAAAATATCCTTTATTAAATATAAATTAAAATTAAAACCAAATCCTCTATCTACAATGTATAAACATTTATACATTATAAATAAAATATTTTTAAATCAGCATAGAAAGATAAATTTATTACTTAAATATTTTTAACTTTGAAAAGAATATCATTTAACAAATTAAACAATTATTATTTTCAAAAGACAATTTCTGTTTTAATTAAATTATTAAATCAATATTTCACATTTTAAAATAATTATTAGAGAAATTATTAAATAATTATTGCCTAAATTTCCGGGACATCACATTCCTCCCCCCTTAAAAGAATTTCGTCTTCGAAATTTAAAAGCAAAGGTAATTTATTAATCCCATACAGATTTTAAAATTTAAAAAGAGCAAACATATACTATCAACTAAATACTAGCAACCAAATACTAGCAGCCATAGCAACCAATTCAAAACAAACAATTCTAATTACCCAGACAAAATTCTGGATAGAGTTTCCCTAGAGTTTCCCAGATATAAACACCGGGACACTCGCCCTATAAAATCTAAACTAGCTACACCACTCAGATCTAGAGCTCCTATATATCTAGATCTACAAATCTAAACAGAATACAGGACTACAGACAGGTCCTGATCAACTCCCAAATCTCTCAGAATTACTGATTCTAAAATCAAAAACAAACCATACACGTACTCCCTCAGAGATACGTGAGAAAACAAAACAAATTCCAACCATCCGAACTGGAAATTTAATCCTGTAGACCAAACACTTAATCCTTAAGAGAAAACAGAAAGATCCAATCTCTTATATCCACAAATCTCTCATATCGATCCTGGGCTGCCTCCAACCTTCTAGATCAAACAGATCCACCATACAAACTCTATTACAGAAATATCGGAAGACTTCAAACAAACTACTCTATCTGGAAACAAACAGATACAAAACAATCAAGTCTCCAGATCCAAAATAAATTTCCTGTAGAAATCCCCCAATTCAAGACAAAACTCAAACTCCCAAAGAATCGGGTGCTCCTATTCTGGAATAGCTGCCACCATGCTTCCACTGCGCACTCTGATTCGAGAATGTTGTTGCTGAACACAAGTATAAACTTGATCAACTTATCCCGGAATATTGTTCATCAAATTCCATAAAATCTCAGTGACCTATCCGCTTCGGTCACAACCCCACAACAAAAATTCAACCAGAAAACTGGATCCAATAATCTTGCCAACATAAACAGATCTCTTCCTCAAAGAGCCTCCTACAAAGCTGGACCACCTGTAAAACTCCAAGAATCAAGTTGAAACAGAACTCAAACTCTTGATGCGGATGCAAATCTTAACTCCTTCGAAGACATCCAGAAAATACCACTTCGAAAACTCAAACATCCACTAAAGATGTTTCAATCCAAACAAAGATTACTTAGAGAACTTACGAACCATCGCAAGTCACTTTTGCGATCCCACCTAGTTTAGATCCCAAGAAATCGTTCTCACTTCAACAATCAGAACAGCTAAAGCCTTCAAAAGAAGAAACTAGTGGTCCACCTCTTAACCACTAACATCACTCCCAATTGAGCTTCCAGAAGAAATGGACAAGCTACAGCATATGCCCGGACTACGGACAGAAGAATCACAGAGATTTCTGAACCACCGAAGAACAGGCCACTCACTGCTGCTACTGCTGCCAAAACTTCCTTATCCAAAAGCTCATCGAATCACAAAGCTACACCAGCCTCTTCACAATAGAGCCTTCCAGACAGACAGATATCTCTCAGGAAACTCACTCCCAAACCAAACTCAAAACTCTGCCAAATTGAGTCTCAGACTCAAATACAGACAGAACTCCTCCCTGAGGTTTCCAACATACCATTTCTGGCTTCCGTACTTCCAACTAATCCAAACTCAAGAGAGTCCACTCACACGAGTGAAATCTAGCTTATAATCCAAAAATAAACTCCGAATCTTAAAAAGATTTCCTTCAGAGATCAGAGAAATCCTTTACACCAAACTGCATAACTACTCAAGATGCCGAAAACTGCCCTAGCAGATCACTTCCAACCTCAAACACTCGAACTCCAACCATTGGTAGTTGTGTTACACACACCACTACCCTATCTACCTTTATTATTTATATTGGAAAACCTGAATAGGTAACCCAATCTAATAGGTAGAAATAAATAAACAAATATATATATATATATTCAAAATTACAAATACACTCTCTCAAGAAGGACACCACTCCAGAGTCTAGGTATTCGCTCAACCTAGAGCTCTGATACCACAATGTAATGACCCAACTTCCAAATTCCAGGAAGTCGCATCGCTAAGAAGAAAGAAAGGGATTGAAAAGAGAAAAGAAAGGAAAGAAAGAAACAGACAACATCAGAATCTCACAGCGGAATCGAATAAATTATAATATATCACATAAAACTTTACATAGTATCATATACATCAGAGTTATAAAGCTAATACAACACAAACTAGACAGTTATAAACATCTGTCTAGCAACTACAATTCAAGTACATCGGAGAAAAACAGATTCAAAACAAACACAGCGGAACCACTAAACATATCTACACGCTGAAGCCTCCTGCTCCATTATCTCCTCCAGAACTCGTCAAAGCAATCCTGAATCACTTGACTACTCATACGTAATATGAGTACCCAAGAGTTTAATAAAACAGAAAATAAACACTCAGGTCAGATAGGGGTCTGGTGTGAGTAAATGGGGAAAAAAGTTGCTTAACTTTAGAAAATCCTTTGAAAACAAAGGTATCACGTAAGACTTCCCACACATAAACATGGAAAAGTTTTTACCTTACGCTAACCAAAACATTTGATAGGAAATCCAGTGGCATTATAATAGTGTCTAGGGTTTTCAAAATAAAATACAGAAATAGCTGGAATGCTTACATCTCACGTTCCAACATAGTTGGGCACAATCAAAACCGTACAGGCACTTATTGGATTATGGATTCCATCAATGGTAGGGCTACTGGGGTACCGCCCGTCACAGTACGTGGCCTAGATCACCGTACCGAGGAGTACTCCCACTCCTCTGCAATACAAAGCCGGACCCGTTCCTTACTGAACAGTTCCGAACAAGAACACCCCGCAGATTGGTCGTCACCAACTGCCACACAGCCTATAAAGGGACCTCTAGATAGGGGTAAATCTTGCTCTCCAGTGGGGGCTACCCACGAAGCTTTGCTGCCCCTCCCCTGTTTTAGCCATTCCCGGTTGATGAGGCTTGAGGTTACGATTACCTTTATAGGACATATCAATCTTAGAATGTTCATCGTCCACCTGACGATGTTCTGAAAGCATTCAATCCATACAAGTTCGTTCCGGGTTCGAACGAAACCGAAGGCATTATCTTGTTACACTCGTATTGGAATCACCCTTAGAGTCAACGACGATAACCCTTGCACTCTAAATCACCATCTCGAATCTATAAGCACTATTCCGTCAACTCATTACGGAATCACCCACAGAGTTATACTGACGTATAGCCCTTACACCTCGAGTCTTCACTTACTCCACTTGGATTAACGACCTAACGTTTAATTGGAATCGATGTGGTTTTCGGAATTCCAAATATGGAAACCCGATCCCGGTCTCACCGAAACCAAACGCCATCTTAATGTCCAAGTTGTACTTAAGGATTTTAAACAATTAACTTATTTTATTATTATCTAATTCACATAGATAGATAAACTACATCTCACAATGGATAAGCACATTCATATCATAACAGATAATCTGTATTATCACAAACAGGAAATCATTCAACCAAATAATCCATCACAAACCATCATACTTAAACCAATCATCCATATCATACTGATACAACTAATTTCATTACTGAGATCACAACCATTCAATCAATAACATCCATAAGCAATGATTTATTAACCATCAATTATAATTAATTTAAAATGAATTAAATTAATTACAACCATCTCTAATTAATTTAAATTAAATTAAATTAATTAACACATTCAAATCTTGCTTAACATCCATTAATTAATTAACCCAGTTAATTAATCATTCACTAAGTATTTAACTTGATTAAACAACTCTGATTAATCATTTACTAATTACAATAAGTAATTAGTCCTTAATTAATTAACCTTAATCATAAGTAATTAACATTTAATTACTCATTTATTAATTAATTATAATTAATTATATTTATCCTTAATTAATTACAATTAATTAATCACTTAATTAATTATTACTTAATCAAACAATCCTTAATTACATCATTAATTATAATAATTAATGATCTCTAATATTTAATTTAATTACTTAATTAATTACATTAAGTAATTAATCTAATTATTATTCACCTTGATTAACATTCAATTTAGTCATTAACTATCTTTAATTACTTATTTACAAATTAATTATCCAATAATTAATCATTAATTTATTCCTTAATTAATTACAAAAGTAATTATCCAAATTACTAATTACATTCCAGTAATTATCATTATTACTTCTCTAAGTAATCCTGCTCCACTAATTACATTAAGTAATTACATTCTTAAAATCATTAGATGATTTATTTAAAATTAATTAAACTAAATTAATTAACTTAAATAAATCACATATCAAAATTAATTACAATAAATAATTAATTCCTTGATTACTTTAACTATTTAATTATACTTAACAATTTGCAATTAATTATATTCAATTAATTAATATAGTTAATTATCAAAATTAATTACATTAATTAATTACTAAATTATCCTTAGATAATTATCACCATTTATTAATTACAACATTTCATTAGTTATATACTTAAGAAAATTTAAATTAGATTAATAAAATCATTTCTAATTAATATTTATCTAAACCATTATTTAAATCAAATAATTAAGTCCTTAATTATCTTATATATTTTTCAAAATAATTTAATTACTAATCAAATAACTCATTTACATTCAAAATAAATTAAAACAATACATTTCTAAATTTAAATTCAAATTCTATTTAAAAATTTGATATTTAAAATGTTTAATCATTAAACATTAATTCAAATTTAATATAATTATAAACCTTACAACAAAATGAATGTTAAAGAACTTTCATTACCTAAGTATAAAGAAAGATTTAAATTGATTATTTCAATTTCCAAATTTAAATTAAACACTTCATATTTTAATTCAAATACTAAAGCAAACAAATTCTTTCAAGTTTTAAAACTCACTTGAAATCAATTTTTCATTTTCAAATCTATCTTTAAAACATTTGAATATGTTCATCATTTTTAAATTTTTAAATTGTTTTGAAATTTAAAACTAGTTTTTAAAGAAATTTGAAACAGTTTTAACTTAATTTCATAAACAAATTTAAATCTTCCTTAAACCATTTAAATCTGTTTCAAAATTTAAAAATTTACAAAACAGTTTGAATAGAAATCTGGGTTTAAAAGAATAAACCTGAAACTGTTTAAATCTTGACTTAAACCCATATTTAAATCTTGTTTAAATTTTAAGATTTTCTTTTTTTTAAAAAAACTTTGAATTCAAAATTACATTTGAATTCAGATTCAAGTTACACTTGAATCAATTCCTGCACTAAATTAAATTTCATTCACCATTTTAAAAACTGCAAAACTTCAGGATTTTTAAGCCTGTAACCATATCCTGCAACCCCTCTTTTATTTAAAAAAAAAACTTTGGATTTCAACTTTATTTGAATTCAGATCCAACTTGTACTTGAATCAAGTTGTAACTTAAAAATATGAATTTCATTCAAGAATCTAAAAAGTGCAAACTCTCTCTGGATTAAAACCTACAAACTGTTTTAAACTTTGATTTAAAACTGATTTTAAATTTAAGATTTCATTTTTAAAATCTTTGAATTCACAACTACATTTGAATTCAGTTACAACTTATGCTTGAATCAAAATCCAACTTTTAAAAGATGGATTCATTCAAAAATTTAAAAAAAAAACTGCATAATTCTCTGTTTAAACCCTGTTGCCAAACTAACCCGAGCAACCCCCTAATTTACTTCGAGTTCCAATCCCCCCTGCTTCGAGTCAAAAGCAAAAACACCCGAGTTCTACTTCGGGTCAAAACCCTGCACACTACAGAAGTTCACCAGACCTGTCAACAGCCAATTTGCTCGCCTCCGACCATCTTCATCGCTACAATCCCGGCAGATGGTCCATCTACAACCCCTCTGCAACCTCAACAAACCCCACTCCTATTCGATGCAGCAGAAAGCATGTGCATAGATAAGGCATTACAACACTGCACTAGGTTTTGAAAACCTGGACACACTCAATATCACCTCATCTCTCTCTCTCTGATCATCTATCATCAAAATTCTCTACATTCTTACATTAATAATTCACCTACAGGAAGTATCCCAACCCCCAAATTTGCTAGCCTACAGATATTTCAAATTTTCCTATTTCTATTTTGAAACAGAAATGCCTTTCCCCTACAGTTTATTTAAAACTGTAATCTTAATTTTTTTTATATATACAACCAAATCCTGATTTAAGAACAAAATTTTGATTTATAAACAAAATTTACAAACCTGGATTTATGCTAAACAACCAAACTTTGTTTACATATCAATTCTAACAGGGATTCAAACCCAGAGATAAGGGTTTTCTAATAACAATTCTTAGTTTTAAAATAACAACAGGTGTGCAGATACTAAACAACAGCAACATACATATATATGTTTACACAAAGCATTCAATAATATGTAATCATCTCATCATCTTTATCCATATGCTCAGGTGTCTCAAGTTTTTATGCATGCAAGGTTACTCATTTTATTTTATTTTTAAAACAAAACAGAACAATCTTGTTAAACAGTTTAATTTCTGTGAATAAAACATAAACTCTGTAGTTTATGTTTGATTTTGATATTTAAAAGAAACTGTTTTTAAAAGATAAGAAGCTTACTCACCAAAATTAGAAGATGCAGAAACAATTTAGGTGCAGATTAAATTTTCAGAAACTGTTGAAACTGCATATTGAAATCTGGCTTCCACTTTAATTACAGAAATTACTTCTCTGGTTGATGAAGATTTCATGCAGACCTTCCAAATTTTTATTTAAGTTGCACTCCAGATTTGATGTTGAAAAATGGTATGTAGACTCCATTCTTCATTTTGCAGATTTAAGAAATTGATTGCAGATATATATTGAAGTTTGGTTTATAATTTGATTTTGCAGATTTGTTTGAAGATAGGTTGCAGATTTGAAGATGAATGCAGATTTGGGGAAATTTGGTTTGCAGATTTGATTTGAAGATTGTTTTGCAGAAATTTTAACAAATATGAAATTTTGATTTTTTTCAGGTTTTCAAATGAGAATATGTTTTACCCAAATGAATTACTATGTTTCTCCTATCAAAAACTTAAATAATGAGATTTAAAACAATTGCCACTTGTTAATTTATTTTGTCAAAATTTTTACAAGTGTCTTCTCTATGTTTTAAGATTTTCACACATACACATTGCTAATATAAAAGCAATTCTAAATTTATGAATGTATTTAAATTTATCTAAAACCATTTCTAACTTGTTTCTAACATGTTTAAAATGTTTTATTAACATTAGCCTATAAATAAATACATATACACTTCTTTATAAAACTATACATTTACATTTAAATGCTTGTTTAATTATTTAAAATAATAATATTTATAAAACTAAATTTCAAAAGAAAAGATTTTTAAAAGGAGAAAGATGTTGAATTAAATTTTATTCAAGGGTTTTTAAATTTATATTTTAACAAGAATGAATTAAATCTTATTTCAAAAAAGGCAATTTTAAAACAAAACAAAACAAAATAAACTTTTATTATAAAATAAAATCTAAACTATATTTATCTATAAACAAAATAAATACTTACTTACATTTCTATAAAGATATAAGAAAGATTTTGAAAACAAACTATTGAAAAGTTACAATACTATTTTAAATTAATTTAAATCAAATTAATCAATTTACAAATTTTACATTTATATATAAAATTAGAAAATATCCTTTATTAAATATAAATTAAAATTAAAACCAAATCCTCTACCTACAATGTATAAACATTTATACATTATAAATAAAATATTTTTAAATCAGCATAGAAAGATAAATTTATTACTTAAATATTTTTAACTTTGAAAAGAATATCATTCAACAAATTAAACAATTATTATTTTCAAAAGAGAATTTCTGTTTGGATTAAATTATTAAATCAATATTTCACATTTTAAAATAATTATTAGAGAAATTATTGAATAATTATTGCCTAAATTTCCGGGACATCACAATGATTTTGATGAATGGTTGATGATTGATATTGGATGAATAGATGTGGTATTTTATATGGTTATAAACTGTAAGTTGTCATGGATTTTTATTTCATTCGGGATTGCGGTTTGAAATGATATATAACCGTATTTATGTTTTGAATTACGGATTGAAATGATAAATATCCATAGCACTTGACCATAGGATAGAAAATTTTATATAGACACCGTGGTCTATAAAATATTTTGAAATGATTTATATGGTTTTGTAAAGAAAAATATATGGTTTTATATAAATGTTGACTTTAGATATTATATAAATGTTATTTTATTCTTGATTTTTAAGTTATGTATAAAGTTGTTTTAATACAGAATAAGCTTAATAATAAGTTTAAAATTTTATTGAAGATAATATGTTTGAGTAATTAAATTATATTTTAATATGGAGTTTATAATGATTTAAATAAATTAAGGAAGGAAGGTAAATTTGAAATTTATTTGAAATTGAATTTGTTTAAGAATAAAACTCAAATATGCTTGATGTGAAATTTATTAAATTGGAAATTTTAAAAGGTACGATTTTTATAACTTGATTTTGGTTAAGGTGAATTAAATGAATATTTAAAGCAAAAAAAATTGAAGGAAATATTTAGTTATTTGTAAGTTGAGTTTTATGTAAATGATAATGGATTGATTATGTAAATTATTTCAAAACTAAATAATAGAAAATTGAATTGTTAAATCGTATTTACCAACTTAGTTCTGAAATTGTTGAATACCTAAAGTTGAAATATATTGAATTCACAATGGTTTATTCTGTGGAACAAATCTGTTTTGAAATTGATATAATCTAGAATAGTTAAATTGGAATCTGAATCGTATTAAAATTTATGATTTTGGATTTGGTTAAATATAAAATTTTGGAATTCGAGATTGTTTTGGAATTGATTTGCGAAATTGAAGAAGCTAGTTTATTTTATAAAGTATTTTAATATTTTAACCATTTAAAGGGTGGAAGATATGTTTCAAGGATATGAGTTTCAAAGTATTGTGATTTAAAAGTGCTATATTTCAAGTGTTTTGATTTCGAAGTGTTATATCGTTGAAGTGTTATGATTTTGAAAAGGGTATATTTGAAAAAATATTGTATTTATATAGCTTTCAAATGGATATCATATTCTGGTTTTGAAGTATAAATTATTTTGAAATGACCGCGGTGTTATAATTATGTTTGGTTGTTGAAGAGACCGGGATCGGAAGTTGTCATACTCTCTGCCAACTCCGAAAACCACTTTAACAACCGTTTATGCGGTGGAGATTTCAGAATGAAGTAGGATGGTGGCGACGTTCTATTGAGGTATATACGCGGACCCGACTCCCGTGAGTTGGCATAAGGTGAATAAAACAGGAGCGATTCCGGGCCAGTGAGGTAGCCCTTCTTATCGGACACACTCCTTCGATAACATTCCATTATATACTGACTTTGAGATTGATTCGGTGGCCACTTTTGATTTTTAATTTTGGGGTTGTGGCTCGAGGTGGGCGGTAGCTGCGCGCTATGCGTCACCACCAGTCCGGATAGCAATTGGTATATCTACCCTGGCATTGCCTAGTTGTGCCATGTCACCTACCCTATCACGCCTCCTGTAGTCCGTATGGTACCCTCTGATGGCTTTCCGATCAGGAGGGACTATGATACTGGATGTACTACTGGGACTATTACGTGTTAAGGGTGAGATTGGGTAATTCCTTAATGCTATTTAAAATTAAGTTTATTTTACTATAGACGTTATTGTAATAGTGAAATATTACTACATAGTAAATAGTTTAACGGATCCTTAAGAGATGTGAATCCCGAACATCTCTTAAGTTACTGCACTCACGTTAGACACTGGATAGGAGATGTCAAATCCCGTAAACATCTCTGATGCCGTTCCACTCATATTTTACTGTTGATTTAACTTACATAAGATCTTTTAATTCTGATTCGAGTTTTTTATCTTTTCAATTCGCTTGGGTCCGTCTGAGCATTTCAAGATTCGTAGACTTTATCTCTGAAGGACGAAGATGATGATTTGTATTACTATTAATTATTGTATTCCACTGCATCACATTGTTCCGTTGCATGGTTATTTATTATTCTCTGGTATGTGTAACTCTGATATGTATTGTATAAGTATAATCAAATGTTTAGTAAAACAACTTCATGAACTGTTATTTGATTATTATATTTTGTCGTTCTGCTACAAGATTCTGTTTTGTTTTATTTCTTTCTCTTCTTTTCTTATTCACCCCAATAACAATTCGCCCTTTTTTATGGTATGAGTCTGATGTGTATGGTTTATCGTCGATTTAAAGCATACAAAAAGGCGGGATGTTACATTTGGTATCAGAGCTTTGGTTTAGTGATAAACCTTAGCTTTGTGGGGTCTGACTCTTTATCAATAGGGCAGTAATACCCCATGATGAGTCGCTGAGCGTATATATATGAGAGAGCGTATTTTCTAGTGTTATAAAAAGGATTTAATATTGTGTTAATTTGTTCCATTTTGTATTTATAAATTCTGGTTGGTGCATGGGACGCTGTGGCATCAATAGGGATTTCTAAACACTTAATAGGATGGACCGACATAATATTTGTTTTGAATATAGATGAATGAAATAATTTTGCCTAAAATAAGAATTTTATAAAGGTTATATTTTGTTGTAATATGTTGATTGTTAGGTAGTGAAATTTATAAATATTGACTGGAAATAAGATTTGAAGAAAATATAATAAATGAAATTTGGAAATTTTGGAACTTTAGTTCCACGGTTTTGAAAATTTCCTTCGAATGATTTTGGAGTATAATAATAATAATATTTAGAAGTATTTTATGATATAAATATTTTAAAGAATTCTTTTAGAGAAATTAAGAAATAAGTTTGGACTCCCCTCTCTGTCACTGGAAAATAATTTCGATGATGAGTGCACGCATCATCGATGTTCATTTTCGAGTTTCGAAGTGGGAAGGTCACTGTAGTAGTTT
Organism: Allium cepa; assembly: GCA_030765085.1. Classification (NCBI taxonomy): domain Eukaryota; kingdom Viridiplantae; phylum Streptophyta; class Magnoliopsida; order Asparagales; family Amaryllidaceae; genus Allium; species Allium cepa. Next base: position 596,591,082 of record CM060941.1, on the reverse strand, counting down.
TACTACAGATTTATTTTGATAAGCAAATGTAAATTTCAAATTGTTTTAAATATAATTGGAAATATAAATTGTAAGTGTATACATCTATCTATTATTTTAAAATGATTTGAGATTTAACAAGGTATTTAGTTCTAAATTTGTCGTTGATTAATAGTTTCGATTATTGTAGTGAAATGGAATGTAACTAACTAATAATTGGAACCTTTAATTAAATAAGAGATTAAATGCTAAGTTATAAATGGGATTAAAAGAAGTTGAAATTGTAACCTATAAAACAAAGGATATGACTATTGAACATTTAATTAGTTAAAAGAAATGAAAAACTTATATAAGTTTCAGTTACATTCTTAAAGGCATTTATATAACTTACCAAATGAAGTAAAAAGTTGAAATGTTAATAAGAAAATGTAAAGGATATTATACAAGTAAAACTTGAAGTAATGAAAGTATTCAATAAAATTCTTTAATAAATAAGAATTTGGTGTGTAGATGAAAGGCTACTAATTAAATATAATAGAAAGGTAAGTATTATAAATAAATGAAATGAACAATGAATGAATGAATGGAAATATGAAAATTTGCAAGAAATAAATGTAAAATTAAAATGATAAATCATTATATAAATGAAAAGGAAATCAAACAACAAATGTTATGAAATGAAATTGATAATAAATGAACTTGATCTATTGTTTGGAAATGTTGTTGTTTGGTCTATGGTTGTTTGGGAAAGGAAACTTTAAATTTGTTTGGACGTATAAATAATCTATTTAGCTTCATCTAAGATTGTTGAGTAAATGGTGCACTTAATAGTTTATTTTCCATTCTAGACAATTTAAAGTTTTGAACCCGAACAACTATTCGTTTTGAACGGATAATTGACTGGTATTGATTTTATGTGATGGTGTATGCTTTGTCGCAATTGATTGTTTTTATATTGATTTGTTTGTTGGTGGTTGAAACAACTTAAATATTTCATTCTATATAATTATTAACTCTTTTTAGATTACATAAGTGAAATTCAGGTTATGGAAGAAATTGCTACTGCTTTTGGCTTCATAAAATAAGCGTTAATTGCCCGGCAAGTTGGTACGTTTTCGGAATACGGTTTTATAGCGCTATTATATTTTTCCCGTGTTGGGATATATATTATTTTGGAAAAATATATGTTGTATATTATTATATTTGATATTATATTTTCTCTCGAGCCTCTCCATACAAAGGAGACTACCAAATTTTTTCGTAAATTTTGGACTTAGAAAAAAAAATTGAAAAATGTTTTCCAAGATTTCTTAATTTGAGTATAAAAAGACTTAATAGTTATAAATAGATATGTTCTATGTAAATTATTAAATTTTTTAAATTTATTTGTTTATAAAATTAATATTTTGAATAAGATGTATTGACTACTTAATTTTTTCTTTCCCATCGTTTTCCTTTTCAGGGACGAAAAGTTTTGAGTGGGGGAGAGTGTAACGACCCGAAATTTTAGATAATTAAGTTTTGTTAATTTAATAAGATTTTGGTAATTAAATCTGGAGGAAATTAAAATTTGTAATTTGAGAATGAAATGATAACTAAAACGAAATGCAGCAAAGTAACTTAAGCGAATTATTAATAAGTTAATGGAATTCAAATTTATTAAGACGATTGAAAGGCTATCTTTGGTTACAAAGTGAATATCGAAAAACAAATGTAATTATTTAAATAACTAATGAAGTAACACATTGTTAATAGTAATTGAATGTATAATAATGTTAATGTGGGTTAATAAATAACTAAATTAAAGCAATCCTAATTAATTAAAACAATTGTTGAATTGAAAGAATGGAAATAAAGATTTATCAATTTATTAGGATTTGAAGTATAATAATTGGATAAATTGTAATTAAATGAAATTTAATATTTAATTATTACGTTAATAGGAATTTAGATGAAATCGGAGAATGTTAATGTAATGGATCATGAACCAATTTTAAATTTCATCCATTTGATATTAATTTATTTAATACATAATTTAAAATAAAATAAATGATTTATTGAAATTTCAGTTGATAACTAGTGAGTCTATAAAAATTGAAATTTAATTATGGTAATGGGTAAATCAATTAATTTGGAATTTATATCTAAATTTATTTAAATTACTGTAATTGTTTAAGAAATCAAAATGATAAGATTTGTTAATTATGGAATTGAAATTGAAAAGTGATTTAATTAATAAATTATTAATTTAATTTGATAACTGGAAAATAGCCATTTTGGCCACTGACTCGGATTTCGACGAAACCAGTTTCATCGGATCCGTAATGGTGAATTATAGTAGGATTTCAAGTTTCGTAGCGACTGGACTTGTCACTTGATCGTACGGACTCCAAACGCCTAGAAATCAATTTAATTGAAATCAATTTGAAATAGCTTGTTTTTAGCATAACTTCTTCATACGATGGAATTAGGACTTGAAACCTATTCCATCGAGTTTAAAATATTCATAAACATCTATTTTGATATATGGATTGACCCATTCTTATTTCGGGGTCAGAACGGGCTTTTCTGGCCATTTATCGTTCAACGTGTGGATCAATCGTGTCCATCTATTCTATTTTCAGCCATGTCTATAAATACCCTGTTACAAACCCTAGCAGCCTTCCCATTTCTCATTTCTATACGTACATTCTCTTTCTCAAGGACAGGTAAACCCTAAATTTCACCGTCCAATTTCAATTCAAAATTCAAACTCCTCAAACAACATCAAATTTTATATCAATCTGAAGCTCTCTACGAGCTCATCTCATATATGAAATTCATTTTCCGATCTGAAGCTCTATTTGTCCAGAAATTGATGATCAATTCTCGGCCGTTCATTACGCGGCGGCCAACTAGAGCCGATCGTCAAATTGTCTGAGTGGTTTTAAAGAGGGTACCGAGCATTGTTCATCAATGGTTTTCGCTGGTGGAATCAATGGCTAGATAGTGGGCGAATTGATGATTAGGATTCGAAATAAACGGCGGCGGCTGGTGCGTTTGCACGACCAGTGGTGGTCGCGAGCTTGGGCGGAGATCGTGGGGTATGTCGGCATGGTGGCGAGTCGTTTGGTGGGGCGTCGCGATGTACGTTGAGGCGGCGGCGTTCGAGCTTGCATGCATTTCTCTGGTGTAGCCGGTTCTAACACGATGATGAAGGGTTTGTAGGGTTTCGTTTCTGGAAGGTGACGTGTATAGGTAATTGTTTTAATTATTATATTTAATTCGTTTAAATTTTTTAAGTGTTCTAACGTGTATAACTTTCACATACGAGGTCCATTTTATACGCGGTTTTCTCCACTAGGTTCGTATTGGAATTCTAGACATTTAGACATGGGTTTGGACGAATTCTAAGACTATTCAAATTTTGGGTTTAAATTGGATATAAATTCAATTTAAATTCAAAAGGTGAGTGTTTTAATACACTCACGACTTCTAAAATTTCTTATGTTTGTTAAATTGATCTATGGTGTGATTTGAAAAAAAATTATGACCGTTTGGCATATTTTAATCATTATCTCAGTTAAATTGAATTTATTTGAATTAAATTGTTATTTAATTTACTATTGCATATAAACTACCAGTAAATGCCTGTTGTTTATTTTCAGATGCTACTAATTAAATTGAATGATGATTGTGATGAATGCTTGATGATTGATATTGGATGAATGGATGTGGTGTTTTATATGGTTATAAACTCCAAGTTGTCATGGATTTCTATTTCATTTGGGATTGCAGTTTGAAATGATATACAACCGTATTTATGTTTTAAATTACGGATTGAAATGATAAATATCCGTATCACTTGACCATAGGATTGAAAATTTTATACAGACATCATGGTCTATAAGATATTTTGAAACGATTTCTATGGTTTTGTAAGGAAATATATGGTTTTATATAAGTATTAATTTTAGATATTATATAAATGTTATTTTATTCTTGATTTTTAAGCTATGTATAGAGTTGTTTTAATACAGAATAAGCTTAATAATAAGTTTAAAATTTTATTGAAGATAATATGGTTGAGTAAATAAATTATATTTTAATATGGAGTTTATAATGATTTAAATAAATTAAGGTGGGAAGGTAAATTTGAAATTTATTTGAAATTGAATTTATTTAAGAATAAAACTCAAATAAGCTTGATGTGAAATTTATTAAATTGGAAATTTTAAAAGGTATGATTTTTATAACTTGATTTTGGTTAAGGTGAATTAAATGAATATTTAAAGCATAAATAAATTGAAGGAAATATTTAGTTATTTGTAAATTGAGTTTTATTTAAATGATAATGGATGAATTATGTAAATTATTTCAAAACTAAATAATAGAAAATTGAATTGTTGAATCGTAATTACCAACTTAGTTCTGAAATTGTTGAATACCTAAAATTGAAATATATTGAATTTGAAATGGTTTATTCTATGGATCAATTCTGTTTTGAAATCGATATAATTTCGAATAGTTAAATTGGAATCTAAATCGTATTAAAATTTATGATTTAGGATTTGGTTAAATATAAAATTTTGGAATTTGAGATCGTTTTGGAATTGATTTGCAAAATTGAAGAAGCTAGTTTATTTTATAAAGTATTTTAATATTTTAACCATATAAAGGGTGGAAGATATGTTTCAAGGATATGAGTTTCAAAGTATTATGATCTGAAAGTACTATATTTCAAGTGTATTGATTTCGAAGTGTTATAACGTTGAAGTGCTATGATTTTGGAAAGGATAAATAATATTGTATTTATATAGCTTTGAAATGGATATTATATTTTGGTTTTGATGTATAAATTATTTTAAAACAACCGCGGTGTTATAATAACGCTTGGTTGTTGAAGAGACCGGGATCGGAAGTTGTCATACTCTCTGCCAACCCCGAAAACCACTTTAACAACCGTGTACGTGGTGAAGATTCCAGAATAAAGTAGGATGGTGGCGACGTTCTATTGAGGTATATACGCGGACCCGACTCCCATGAGTTGGCATAAGGTGGCTAAAACAGGAGCGCTTCCGGGCCAGTGAGGTAGCCCCTCTTATCGGACACACTCCTTCGATCCATTCCATTATATACTGACTTTGAGATTGATTCGGTGGCCACTTTTTATTTTTGATTTTGGGGGTGCGGCTCGAGGTGGGCGGTAGCTACGCGCTACGCGTCACCACCAGTACGGATAACAATTGGTATATCTACCCTGGCATTGCCTAGTTATGCCATGTCACCAACCCTATCGCGCCTTGTACTAGTTTGGTTTTCTCCCGTATCCGTGTGGTATCCTCTGGTGGCTTTCTGATCAGGAGGGACTATGATACTGGATGGACTACTTGGACTATTACGTGTTAAGGAGGAGATTGGGTAACTCTGTAACGCTATTTAAAGGTAAGTTTATTTTACTATAGACATTATTATAATAGTGAAATATTACTACATAGTAAATAGTTTAACGTATCCTTAGGAGATGTAATCTCGAACATCATTTAAGTTACTACACTCATGTTAGACACTGGATAGGAGATATTAAATCCCTTAAACATCTCTGACGCTAGTCCACTCATATTTTACCGTTGATTTAACTTACATAAGATCTTTTAGTTCTGACTCGAGTGTTTTGTCTTTTCAATTCGCTCGGGTCTGTCTGAGCATTTTAGGATTCGAAGACTTTATCTCTGAAGGACGAAGACGAAGGTTTGTATTACTATTATTTATTATATTCCACTGCATCACATTGTTCCACTGCATTGTTATTTATTATTCTCTGGTATGTGCAACTTTGATATGTATTGTATAAGTATAATCAAATGTTTTGTAAAACAGCTTCATGAACTGTTATTTGATTATTATTATTTTTTTGTTCCGCTACAAGATTATGTTTTTTAATTTCTTTCTCTGCTTTTCTTATTCACCCTAATAACAATTCGCCCTTTTGTATGGTTTGAGTCTGACGTGTATGGTTTATCATCGATTTAAAGCATACAAAAAGGCGGGATATTACAAGTGTTGAGGCCAGCAGCCTAAAAGATAAACTCGACGAGTCATTTGCTAAAATTGAATCTCTTAAAAAGGAAGCTCAAGAAGTGGGCTGCAAAGAAATGATTGAACAAGTTGAATCCCAAGTGAAAGCCGCTAAAGAGTCTGGTAGGAACGAGATCAAGGACTTATTCGATCCTTAGATCACCGACTATAATGCCAAAGTCCTCATTCATCGTGACTTAAGTTTTCTTTGAGAGGGTTACCTCGAATCACTTGCTGAAGCTTGGGAGCATGTTGTCGGGATAAAGAAGAGAGATGTATGGGAGTGAGCTCAACGAAGCAGAGTTAGTGCTAAAAATTCTTCATGGAAATGAACCTTTGGATTTGGCTGCCGTAAAACTCCGATACTTCAACATTTCTGCACATATTCAGAAAGGAGAACATATTGCGGGATCTTCAGAAGCCGATCCTACAGGTCCCTCCTCATCTCAAGCAGCCATAACATCAATCTTCCTCGACACAGAGTCGAATTTGGGCAACGATCTAGACAAGCCCGGCTACCAATCTTCGATGTTATCCCCTATTTAGAAGGTACCCCAACAACCGTGGAGAGCCAACTGAATGCGAGTATCGCACGTTACACCTTAATATATAAAAAGTTTTATTCTCATGCGCAATGATTTTTGAGCTAATCTCCTCGTTCTAATAAATTATGCAGGTCTTTGGGGCCCTAGTCAAACTCCCAAAAGTGATGCTGCAAAGCAACAGGATAAATTGGCCGAGGGTTAGATAGCTGCTGAAGTACCGGCACCCAATGCTCAAGTAATCGGTGCTCTTGATGACGATAAAGTCAAAGATCCGCTCCCGGTAGATGATTTTGACGACATAATGATTACTGGCGCCTCCGAACACATCGCTAAGATTAGCTTGAAATCACAGATTGGAAAGGAGGAGTTGCTGAAAAGAAAAGTTAAAACTAAACCCGTCGAGATTGGACATTGATGACCCTCATCTTGCGCCACTGCAAGATATTCCGCCTGGCGGGTTGATTCCCCATGAAATTCCTCTTAGTTCTGCAAGCTCTCTTGCTAAAGGCGGTAAAGGATCTAGAAAGTGAAGCACAAGTGACACAACTTTAGAGAAATCCAAAAAAGAGAGGAAGTCGAAGAAATAGCTACCGCTTCGGCTCAATGTATATAGCTTGTATAGTCATTTTTTAACTATTTATGGTTGTACGAGCATGAATTCTGATTTTTAGGAATAACTTATATTGAGATCTTTAAACCTATAATGTGAATAATTTTTTTTGTTTTCTATTGAGTTTTCATGTGAATTATTATTTAACTAATTGAACTATTTTGTTCCATTCGATGTACTTATAATCGGTTGTTTATAAATACTGGTAACATTCCATCAACTTTGTCCTAAGGCCTCTAAGTGGTCATGGCCTCGAGTCTTATCAAATGCTAGGTTCGGGCCTTAGTGTTACACTGTCGGATTCTGCGGTTATTGAGCTACTACACTCCTACCCTCGGTTTTGATTTGGCAGGGCCAGGTGTTTGACGGTCGAATTCCATCCTTACCGAGTTTATACTCCTCCCGTTGGTTTCAGGCGAGAGTTTGTGGAATAGAGAAAGGTCGAACTCCACTCATCCATTCATTCATGTTCATATCCACACTTTGGCAATAAGATTTATTTGATGGGTGGTCAGTTCGCACCTAATTTAGCTTTATGCTCTAGTCCACAATCTGAGGACTTAGAGTTGTCTCGTGAATGGATAATACACACCCGATTTACGTTTATACTCTAGTCCACACTCCAAGGACTTAGAGTTATTTTACGGGCAATCGGTTTAGACCCGATTTATGTTTATACTCCAATCCACACTCTAGGGATTTAGCGTTATTTTTCGGGTGGCCGGTTCATACCCGATTTATGTTTATACTCTAGTCCAAACTCTAGGGACTTAGAGTTATTTTGGAGAGCGGTCGGATCACACCCTCTTTAATTGATTAATTTTCCTCCTAGGATTTGGGGTTTGATTTAGCAAGCGATCGATCGTATCATGGTTACTCTAGTTCTATTCTAGTTCCACGGTTGGGTAGAAATTATTCGATCATTGGTTTGTCGGCCACATTCACTCCTTATTGTGTATCCTCTCCTTTGGATTATGAATGAGAGTTGTTAAATGAACAAGTTAATTGAGCTCACCTTGTTTGATCCCATTGGAAGTTAGGATGATTGATTGATTTTAAACTTTGGGAGCCTTTCGTACATATTGGCATCAATCAGTTTCGCCATGTAATTAGTGTTCAATGCAATAGCAAGCGTAAATACAAAGGAAGCCTAGAACTTTATTCATTAAATGGAAAGAAATGTTAAACTGTCTTATTGCACATTCGAAAAATCAAACGCTGTAGCAAATTATAAAAGTAAATACAACTGAAATGTAAAGAAAATAAACTAAGTGAAATAGCGTTGTAAATGTTTGCTATTCCATGCTCTTAGAAGTGTAATGCCATCAATAGTCGCTAGTTTGAAAGTTCCTTCTCTAAGCCTTTTTTCAATAACATATGGTCCTTCTTAGATTCGATCAATGTGCGACGGGGTAGGAAAAACCATTTCAGGACGAAATCACAAATTTTAAAGATTCTCTATCGAACTTTAGTGTTGTAATACCGGGCGAGTTGATGGCGATGTGCAGCCGCCCTCAGATCGGCTTTTCGCACTTCTCATCTATAAATTCCAGAGATTCCAAGAGGAGATCTTTATTTTTTTTGGATAATAGCAAGTCACTCGATGAGAAGGGACTTTGAGTTCAACAGGATTAACGGCTTTGAAACTATAGGCAAGGGCGAATGGAGTATGGCCAATCGTGGACTTGTGGGTGGTCCTATTGGCCCAAAGTGCCATAGGGAGTTCATCCACCTACTTTCCCCTAGCCTTCTCCAAACACCTCTTTAGAACAGAATTTATGATTTTATTTATATCTTCAACCTATCCATTTTCCAAAGGGTGAGCAACCACTGCAAATCTCTTTTCAATACGATATCTTCGACAAAAGTCTTTAAATTTAACACTGTCGAATTGAGTCCCATTCTTAGTTACAATAGCCCATGGAAAACCGAAGCGACATATGATGTTTCAGACAATAAAGTTGATTACTTTCTTGGTTGTGATCATTGTTAAAGTTTCTGCCTCGGCTCATTTGGTGAAGTATTCAACTACAACGATAGCGTACTACGCGGCACCTTTAGAGATCGGTAAGGAGCCGATGCTATTTTTACCCCATATTACGAATGACCATGGACTGACCATCTGCATGATTTTTGTTGGCGGAGCCTTTGGAACTTTTGCATATATTTGGAATTTATCACATCGTCTTACATGATCAGCTGCATCTCAATTTATGGTTGGCAGATAATACTCGTAATGGAGTATTTTCTTTGCCAGAGTCTACCTCCCAGTGTGATCGTCGCATTTTCCTTCATGAACTTCAGTTAGAATATGTTTTATCTCATCATGAGCGATAAATAGAAGTAGAGGGACTGAAAAACCTGTCCTATATAAAATTCCTTCCTGCATAATATATCGTGAAGCTTTACGAAGGACTTGTCACTTTTCATTTCTTTTTTTAGGCGGGACTCCGTGTAGTAAATATTCTTCGATCAGGGTCATCCACGATTCCCTTTTAATCTTCGCTTCCATTGTTTGGTTGATTTCCATCATTTTTATACTCGGGATTTAGTACTTCTACCGGGACCAAGCCCCTTTTCTATGCATCGCTAGTGCTAGCAAATTTCGCTAGTGAATTAGCCTCTCTGTTTGATCTCATGGAATATGTGAAATGTCATAGTATTCAAATGCTGCCAACAACTCTTGAACTCGGGTAAGGTATGGGGCAAGACGTTGTCCCTTAACCTGATAGTCTCTCCTAACTTGATACAGTACCAACTGTGAATCGCAAAAGATTTCGAAAGATTTTATTCCAAGTTCTCTGGTAAGTTTAAGTCTAGCAATCAAAGCCTCATACTCAACTTCGTTGTTTGTCGTCGGGAAATCATGCTTTAATGCGTAAAAGATTGATCGATCTTCAAGATTTACAAGCACAATCCTAGCTTCGGAACAACGATCGTTTGACACTCCATCAATATACAATTTCCACCGTACGGTAGGGAATTCACTGGCTTCTGTATAATCATTTTGCACAGTAAACTCCGCTATAAAGTTCACCAAGGCCTAACCCTGTATAGTCCTCCGAGGAAGATAAGTAATGTCAAATTGATTGAGTTTAATATTCCACTTTAGCAGCCTTCTAGACGTCTCAGGTTGTCTTAGGACCCATCGTAACGGCTGGTTAGTGTAAACATTGATTGGATATGCCTGGAAGTATGGACGGATCTTTTGTGATGCTATTAGTAAGTAGTACACCAATTTCTTTATTTTCGAGTGGTTCCTTTCAGCTCCCGTTAATCATCTGCTGACATAATACACCGGTCTTTGGATGCGATTCTCCTCACGAAGTAATGAGGCACTTATAGCGTATGCCGATATAGCCAAATAAATGTACAACTCATGATCCACTGGCGTTGACAAGATAGGTGATCTCTCCGAATGATTCACCAGAGCTTGAAACACATTTTTACAATCTTGCATTCATTCGAAGTTTCTTTTTCCTTTCCTAATCAAATCGAGGAAAGGAATACATTTATGGGTAGCTTTAAAGATAAATCAACTTAAGGCAGCAACCTTCCCATTTAGACTCTGAACTTGTTCAATAGTTCCTGACGCTTGGATATCGTGGATAGCCTGAATCTTCTGGGGATTAGCTTTTATTCCCCGAGCATTGACAATAAAGCCCAAGAATTATCTAGATGCAACAATAAATGAACACTACAAATGATTGATTTTCATCTTGTAATATCTAAACGGCATTACTAGGTAACAGTACAACCCAACATCCATAATAAAACTGGTGTGCTCCTGATCAAGGATATGCATTAGGATTTGGTTATATCCAAAGCACGCATCCATGAAAGATAGCAATCATGTTCTGTGGTTGAATCAACCAGCTAGTCAATCCTTGGAAGGGGAAAGTGTCTTTTGGACTCGCTTTGTTCAAATCTGAAAAATCAATGCACATTCCCCATTTCCCATTCGCCTTCTTCATAAGTATAGGATTAGATATCCATTCAGAGCAGAGGACGCCACAAATTAACCCATTAACTTTTAATTTATCCGCCTCCTCTTTGAGAATAGCATATCTCTCCAGATCCATGCTGCGTCGTTTTTTCTTCACCAAAACATAATTTTGGTCAATATTTAATACATGGCTCGTAATGGCAGTCGAGATTCCACACATGTCAGAGTGAGTCCAAGCGAAGACATCTAGATTCGCTTGGAGAAAACTGACAAGGTCTTTCATCATCGGGGGGCTGAGCTGTGACCCAACCTAAAGGACTCATGATGGGTCATCATGGCTGACCATGGTATCAATTGCTAGCATAGCCAGTGCAGCCTTGGTCTCTTTGGGCTCCTCTTTGTCATCTCTCATATCTATATCTCTATAGACTGTGGAGCCTGAGCCAAGGCTCAGGCGCTGGTTGTCAATCGTTGATAGCTTGGACGCAGACAATATTATCCACATTATTTCCTTTTTCTTTACATTGAGCTATCCTCAACTCGGCTACATAATAGGCGCGTCCAGTAGTCTGATCGTCATGAACAACTCCTACACCATTATCCGTCGAAAACTTCAAAGTTAAACACCATAGGGCAAGAGCTGCCCGAAATTCAACCAGGGCCGGTGGGCCGAGAAAAAAATTGTACGAAGAGCCAATGTCCAAAACAATAAACGGCAAGATTCGCACTCTCCTTCATTCACCTTCTCCAAATTCAATCGTTAATTCCACATAACTAACGACTTAAGTTGCAACGCCATTTAAACCATGTATATGAGCTTTAGATGGTTTTAAATCTTTGGCTTCCATCCTCATCTGATCATATGCCTTTTTGAAGATTATATTCATCGAACTTCCACAATCAATCAAAATCCTTCTCGCCAATGCAGGACAAATCATAGATGAAATGACCATTAGGTCAATTGTTGGAGCCTCCACTTTGTCTGCTTCCCTATTCCTAAATACAATATCATTTTCCATTGCTGTTTTGCCGGAGCTCCATCTTCCATATTTGAACAGCATTCAAAATCTACATGCCTAATTGGGCTAGCATAGCGCTCCATCTCTTACCAAATCCTGTCTATGGGGTGCAGTCCTCCAACTATCGTATTTATCACCAGTCTTCCATCCATCCGCACAGGCTCCCTAGTCCTACGCAGAGCTTGTCCTCGGTTGGGGTCAAATGTCCTCTGCCTGCAATCTTGTGGGACTGTTGCAGATTTCTTTCTCCAAATAGCCTTTTTATAACATCCCATAGATGCCTGGATTCATTTGTGTTGTGCCCATAGCACTCCTGAAACCAACAATATTTCTCGGTTTGCTTTTGCTTCTCCGTGGACTCTTTTGGAGGCGGCATTCTATACTACATGGTATTGTAAGTAGACAAGTAGATATTTTCCAAGGACGTATTTAGTGGTGGGTAATTATCATACATTGAAATCCTGGACTTCAAACTTCTAGAATCCCTCTTTCACTCTCGGTTTCTATCTCTAACTCTCTTTTGTTGATTCGGCTTATTTTGAACGTTCATTTGGACTATCCCAGAACTGTCATCGAAATGCTTTATTGCAATGTTGCTCTATATTGCTTCTCCAGCCGGTCCTGTAACGTTCTTTTCTCTGAAGGACCTGGATTCCTCCTTTCTCAGAAACTGAGCTACCTTTGAATAAAAGCATTCCAACGTGGCAAGTGGTTTACCAGCTAGCCAGTCGCCAAACTCAAACTCGGGATCAATCCCAAACTCGGGATCAATCCCTCTCGTCATACTATAAGTATAGAATGATCATTTGGATTACTGACCTCCATTGCAGCTGTATGAATTCCATCCAAATAATATTTCAACGATTCCCTGGATCACGCTGGAAATAGACATTATGTCTTTAGGATGAGTCATGTGCATTCTAAATTGCTGCACAAACTTGGTTGCCAACTCATCGAATCTAGAAATTGATTGCGGAGGTAGTCTCGCTAACCACATTGTTGCTATTTCGAAAAGGGTTATAGCAAAGCATCTGCACTTGGTCGCATCATTGGCTTACATAAAATCCATCAGCCACGCATATCTCATAATATGCTGCCTGGGGTTAGCTTTTCCCTCGTAGGCAAGTATTTATGACAATATGAACCTTCTCGGAAATTCTGCATGCAAAACATTGTCTGTAAACAGGGTATGGCTTGTCGAAATTCCCTAGTCATTGTTAGTCAATTCTTGATTCTTTCTCACCAATTGTGTGACCATTATCGATAAGTCTGGAATTTGGAAGATTGGCGTCAAGTGATAGTCACGCTCCACCTCAGATGAATAGTCCGATCAATGTCTATGGGCCATTTCCCGCCCTTCTTGGTTCACTATCTTCTTGGTACGCATCTCAAACATTTATCTCGTCATCATTTTGGAAGGGTACCAGGTCAAAATTCAACCGAACACTACCATCCAAGCCTTCAGGAATAGTTTCGACATGATTCCCCAAGTGTAAGGGGGAAATCCTTCCTTTAGAGGAGGGATTGGTATCATTCCCTAAGGAGGATTGGCACCGAGTGGTCGTGGCTGACCGTGATGGTCTTCCAAGAAATGCTTTGAAGTTTCAGTGTGATCTCCTTCAATCTTGTAATGCCTATGCATGTGATATTCATCCGATGAGCTGGAACTTTATGATGCCAAGTAAGGAGGGGGATCCTTCATGGCATTCCCACTGCTACTGAGTAATCTAGTTCATCAGGTTGATATTAGTCATAATTTGCTGATTTAGTTATCGACGACTTTCCATCAACTCTCTCATTAGATTATGAAATTCAGCTCTGGTTATAGAATTAGTAGGATTCTGAACTTCAACTAGATCAACATTCAAATTTGTAGGTTGATTGCTTGGATCTCCTTACTAAATGCCAGCAGTCTCATTTCCATCCACATTCTAAGAAGTAAATCTAGTATGTCTCACCATTATCAATCTCCTTACTTAGATTTCAGCAAATCTAAGTAGTATAAGCAGCTTTATAAAGATAACTACGGATCACCTTCGAGGTATTTGTCCAATCCAGTAGCAACAAAGGGGATCCTAGCAAGTTGAGAATCAAGTCTCTCGGTGAAAGTACCAAAATGATTGCAACCCTCTCGGTGAGGATCAATCCCTTCCATGCTCAACCATGCAGGTCCCTACCTTTCTCAACCTTGTCGATCCTTAACTTGATCAACCATGCCGATCCCTACCAGGTTGCCAAAGCATACCGATCCCTAACTAAGCTAAAACCCATACTTCAAGCATCCTACATTATTTATCTACCAATTCCATCCAATTATAGTTTTATATAACTGTTTGTACTTTACTTCAGGGACCCACAACAATTTCTCCATGGTCATCGTACTTGATAACAGTTGAATCTATCTTGAGCAATCAGTTAAATATAGCCAGGTTAGAATACTGGGTAACAACAATATACTAGTTCTATAAGATATATACATACCTAACAATAATAATAACTAACAAGATAAACTATGAAAGAACACTATCACTGCAACACCCTGTACAATGAAGCTAAACAAAAGGAGTAAATTGAATTAAATATGATAGGGTAGAAAATAAATTTTCTATAAAAGCTATAATTTGACTTGAAAGTTATTCCATCGCGTTCGTGACAAAATTCTTATCGGTTTTCATATATAATAACTTGAAAATGGAGCTCAAACAAAAAATCTATGAGCACTTAAAGTTTTCAGATTTGAGTTAATTTAGTTTGAATTCAAATTCAAAATTAGGTTTTGAATTTCAAAAATTAGCTTGGAGGTTAAGTAAATGTTTAATTAAAATTTATCGTTAAAGCTAATTAGGGTATAAAAATAATCAAAAGCAATGGAAATCAATAATCACCAAGAATAAACTAACCGATCGACCTCTTATTGCGACCGGTAAAACCTTATAGGTTGACCGGTTGATGGGAGGTAGTTGATTGGTCGATGGTGAATTGTGGCAATAGCGACTAGAATTTAAGGGTGTGTTTTATTTAGTTGTACGCTCCAGATTTCTTCGTTTTAAACTATTTCCATCCTACAGTTCTGGTGCGTTTCAACCCTATAAATAGACCCATTTCCTCTCCACTTTTTATTCATATTATTTTAGGGAATTCAGCGAAATTTTGCCATTTTTATCTCTTCAAATTAGATTTAGAAACTACATAGAGAATTTAGGTAAGAATTCAATCTAATTTTAATTTATTTCTTCTTCTTCCTTCAACCTATTCTTAATGTATTCTCCTCCGACTATTTTGAATCTAATAAAAATATATATAACTTCCCCATTATGTATGTATATATCAAACGAGAGAGATTTTGGAAGAGATTATAAGGCGTGCAAATCCAAGAGGGCAAAGCTAAGGCTATTCTATGAGTGGAAACATTAGTATTTCTTTTTCAGTAATTGTTTAGTGTACCTCTATGGATTTGAATAAGCCTTAGGGATTTTGATATTGTGATAATACATGGATAAAATTCCTTTATATTTCTTTCTATTTATAAATGTCATTTCTGTGAAAAAATGCGGAATACGGATCTTAAGGCTAGGATAACACTAGGGCGGGGTGAATTATATTTAAAGGAATTACTAATCTTTTTGAGTTTATATTAATTAGAACACAAATATATTCAGAGACAGATATAATCACAGAATCAAGCACAGATGCAGAAATAGAGTAAAAGCAGTAAAGGAAAGAACACACTGGATTTTATACTGGTTTGGAGTTACCCTACATCCAGTCCCGCACACAAGTACGGATTTCCTTTAATAAGCAATTGTACAATTACACCCTCGATTTCAACGCCACGAGGTACACCACTCCAGATTCACAATCCTCTGGGTAGAGATACTTGATTCCAGGGGCAACAAGTTCACTCAATTGATTTCCATGGCTACAATCACACCTTTACTTGATTGATTTCCAAGGCTACAATCACACCTTTACTTGATTGATTTCCAAGGCTACAATTACACCTTTCTCGCTAAATTTATTACGAAGAAGTCTATAACTCTGAATAGCACTGAGATCTTGTTGAGATGGTGAAAGAGAATCAAACCAGAAATGATCTAGTTAGAATCAATGTTGATTTTGGCAGAGTAATGGTAAGAATGTGTATAAAGAAATGTGGAAGAAGAAGAGGAGTGAAAACCAGAAAAATATATATGAAAATTCGTTCAAAACCATCCCTATTTATAGTAGAACAACAGCCATGTCCATTCGTGAAAGCATATGACGAATAGACACTTCCTTTGAAATTCAAATTTTTGAAACTAACTGCTACCATGTCGACATGGGGTACTTGAGGATGTCGACATGCCAAAGGATTTTTTGGTGATTTGTTTTTCTTTGAAAGTAACTTCTGTCTTATATTAAAACTATTTTAAACTTCATAAATATACTTTAACTATAGTTAAAATACGTAAGTAAATATAGAGAAAAATGTTTTGGTATATATAAAATTTTACTATAATTTTATATTTAAATCTAAGTATAAACAATAAAAGTTAAATGAATATATTATAATTAAAAGATAGTTTAAAAACCAAAGATAATTTGATTTTGAAAATAAAGATTATTTTTTAGGCTAAAAATATTTAAAACCAGGATAGATGTTTTTTACTTTTTAAAAGGAAGATTTAGAAATCATTTTGAAAACAAGATAATTTTTGTAAATCATTTTGAATAAAAGTTAGTGGATACAAAACAGTGTTCCACTAAATTTTTCGTAGGTTCCATCCAACTTAGGGTTCCATCCCTTTAACAAGCTTGAAGTGGATTCCATTCCATGAATAAATTGGATTTTAAGATGCCAGTGCTTTTCTAGGAGTTTTAACAAAAATTTCCTAATTAAATTACTTGAAATCTTGACTCTTGATAATCTTGATACCCATGAGTCTTCAATCTTGATCTTCAATCTTGAATCTCTATACTGTACTGCATATACATTGATATCTAAACTATAATGTTAGTATTTATATTTTATAATCTTATTCTAAGGTTATTGTCATCAAAACCATCATCTCAAGGACTAACTATCTCCCTCCATTTTGATGATGACAACCTTTGTTTATAAAATAAGAACTCCCCCTAAAACTAATAACTCCCTCTTAATCTATGCCTAACTACCCTATTTTATATTTCTCCCCTTTTATCATCAACCAAAACTAACTCGAAACTATATAACTCCAAACAACATAACCCCCCCCCCCATTCTTGTACTAAAGTACCTGCATTAATAAACTATACAGTGGAGTATATAATAGATAGATTAAGAAATAATTATACTGATAGACATGATAATTACTCAAAGATCATATAAATGTCAATGCATTTTTATACATGTTTTGCACACCAAAAATATCAATCCAAACCAAACCAAACCAAATCAAATCAATCCAAGCAAACAATTCAAATCAAATAAAGCAATAAAATCAAACATTACGAGGAACTTCCACCCACCCTTCTTCTCCAAATATAGGATTTGCTTTAATGGCCTCCCAATTTTCATTGTCATTGGTGAGAGAGACTGGAGGATATGCTTCGTTATCATCCTTGTGTAGGGAGGAAATCATCCATCGTATCGCATCGAAATGCTTTTCTTGCTCCTTGATCATCTGCATTTGACTCAACTCTAAGTGTCGCTGGTTACGAAGAATGAACGAAAGAATATTCTTGAAAGAATTAAGGGTTTTTTCAAGATTCTTCATCAAATTATGAATTAGATTGGCCATATTTGAGTTTGTGAGAAGAATGAGAGACAAAGTAGATGAGAAATAATATTGAGTGATGAATTCTGGAAGAAATAGGTATTTATAGGTGTAGAAATTCGTTTGAAATGAATAGACATAAGGTAATTATTCAAATTTCAAATTTAAAATGAAATGTCATTGCTGACCAGTACATGTCGACATGGTCAAGGGGGGATGCCATCATGGTTCAGTGAATTTTAGTGACTTTTTGATTTTGTGAATAATTGTTTGTGTATATATATATATATTTATATAATGTACTAACATTTATTTTGAAGATAAGATAAGCTAGATAACAGAAAAGAGATTCAATTTCATTGCATAATAGAACGATACAATGATTAAACATTAAAAACTACACGAACATTCAAATCAAAATAAATTAAAACAAGTACAACGAGATATGAAAAGGTAGAACTAGTTGGTGGATGATGAAGATGAAGATAATCGAAGCTTCTTGCTGACTTTGGAGAAAAAATTGTTCATCTTCGATGATATTTTATCCATTTTCTTACTAACGAACTATTTAAGAATCCGTTGATTCTTGACAATAGTTTTTTGATTTTTGAGACGGGTTTTGTTGGTTGGATTGGAAGGATAGTCAATACTTTCCAAGGATGTTTCACCTTCTTCTTCTTCTTCTATTTCCATTTCATCCCCTTCTTCTTCCTCTTCCATCTCCTCATGAGCCAAACGCTCTTTCATTTCGGCAAGAGTCTCATACGGTTGAAAAACAAATGGAATTTTCATAAGAGAAATGTTTGAGTGATTAAAAACCTTTCTTGAAACAAATTCTTCTCCTTTGAATTCCACTCCAAAATAGTTAAAAATCCGAGTGATATAGATTCCATGATACAAAGTGTTTTTACCCATTTCAAGATTTTTGGGATGAAATTCATCCAAAATAACTTGCGCCCAATTAATATCGTAATTTCCAAAAATAGAAAAAAATGCTTTGCAAACTTTGTAGGTAGGATTGTTATAATTACTCGATCTTAGTGTCAAAGTATGTTGTAAAAGAAGATAAACAATTCAAGATTTTGGTCGAAAGTTTTGATTTTTGAATTCAAAATTATTATTTCCTACGAAAATGTGACGAAATGTCTTACGATCATTTTCATCGATTTTAAAACTAGAAACATCCATTCCTGTGCTTTTGCAATTGAGAATGGTACCCAAAAGATCACAATTTAAAACAATTCTAGTGCCTTTGACACCACTCCAAATTTCATCATCATTTCCAATATAAAATCCACGGTTTAAATTTGCATAGAAGATTTTAACAAGATTTGGAAAACAAACGAGATCATTTTGAGAAGCATCAACAAGACTAAGAACTTGATTGTTTGCAAAAAGAGAATTAATTTCATAAGAAGAAAAATCTTGAAATAAAGCAAACTTTCCGGGATGGACCTTTCCATAGTTAGCATAATTGATGTATGCTTTTATGGCCTCCGGATCATTAAAGAGTTGCTCTTTTATCTTTCTGGAAATTCTCATTGTAGAGGGGTTGCTTGAAGAAACCATTAGAGTAGAGAGCTTGAATTTTTGAAGAGAGAGTTTGAATTTGAAAATGAAAGTAAAAGGATGTGATAAGAGATAGTGAATAAATAGATTCTCAAATGACATATTCTCTGGTCAAAAGGTAGCTTTTCAGAAAATTGAATGAAGTGAAAAGGTGGAGGGAAATTCAACCATTTGAATTCAAATTTTGAATTTCAAATTCTATACCCATGTCGACGTCATGGTAGGGACCATATCGACATATGCTTTTGAATTTCCATGATTATTTTTCTAAAGTATTTAAATATATATATATATATTATTTTTAATGTCTATATATATATATATATATCAGGAATATTACCAGAATTATAATATATTCCATAAAATATTATGATACTATTAAAAATAAAAATAAAAATAAAAATAAAAATAAAATAATAGTAAAATAATAGTAAAGAAATAAAATATTTAAAATTCAAACAACACAACAATTCAAAATCAATCAATCAAGCATCCAATTCTAAGCACACAATTTCAACCAATTGTATTGTAAATGTGTACCTTTTTCTGAGTCTGTTTCTCTGAATTCATCAGAGTTGTGAACTGTCGTGAAACACATATTTGAATTATCTGTCTTTTGATCATCATCGCTTAAGGACGAGTCTGAATCATCTAGAGTAGCACTAAATGCACGTTTTCGTTTCTTTATGGAATCATTGCTTATAAGAGGATTTTGCCTATCTGGATACGGACAGTCTCTTTTGATATGGCCTGATTCGTCACATTTGAAACATTTGATATTGTTTGGCACTTCATTTTGATTTCCAGAGTTCTTATAATTGTTTCTCTTGAGATTGTTCGTCTTTCTGTATTTCAAGAATTTTTGAAAATTCTTCGTCATAAGGGGTATCTCTTCATCATTATCACTGTTTGAGTCTGATCCATCGATCAATGCATTGAATGCCATTGATTTCTTTTCAGATGCTTTGCTTTCTATTCTCTCAATCATTTGGACTTCAAATGACATTAGATTTCCGGTTAATTCTTCTATCTTTAAGATACTGATGTCATTTTCCTCTTCGATCGCAAGTGTCTTTTGATCCCATTCTGGAGTAAGAGAATTTAAGACTTTTTTGACTCGATCTTTTCTCGAAAATTCCATTCCCAAGGATATTAGAGAATGCACAATGTTTTGAAATCTATTATACAAATCTGAAATAGACTCATTAGAATTCATTTTAAATAACTAAAACTGGTTTGTGAGCATGGAAATTTTGGTCTGTTTAACTTTGCTTGTTCCTTCATGAGCAACTTGCAAGGTTTTCCATGTTTCATATGCAGACTTACAAACTGGCACTCTATTAAATTCATTTCTATAAAGTGAACAAAATAGAATATTCATAGTTTTAGAATTATTTTGTGCAACGGTCTTTTGCTCAGCAGTCCACTGTGCAAAATCAATTATGGGTTCAGAATATTCAGTCCGTGTGACATTCCAAGTGTCTAGTCCTATAGAATGTAAATATATTTTCATCCTACATGCCTAATATGCATAGTTACTGCCATTAAAAAGTGGTGGTCTGACAGTAGATTGGCCTTCTACAAATGAACTAGTGACAGGGATAATAGAACCAGTGTTGGTAGTGTTACCAGTACCAGTGTTGGTAGCCATTTTGAAAATTTTTCAAAATTCAGATTATGAAAACTTTGAAAACCTTGCTTCGATACCAAATGTGAAAAATGCGGAATACGGATCTTAAGGCTAGGATTAACACTAGAGGGGGGGGGTGAATAGTGTTTAAAGGAATAACTAAATCTTTTTGAGTTTATATTAATTTGAACACAAATGTATGCAACATTCAGACACAGATATGATCACACAGATACAGAAATAAAGTAAAAGCAGTAATGGAAAGAACACATTGGATTTTATATTAGTTTGGAGTTACCCTACATCTAGTCCCGCACACAAGTACGGATTTCCTTTCAAAAGCAATTGTACAATTATACCCTCGATTTCAAGGCCACGAGGTACACCACTCCAGATTCACAATCCTCTAGGTAGAGGTACTTGATTTAAGAGGCAACAAGTTCACCCAATTGATTTTCAAGGCTACAATCACACCTTTACTCGATTGATTTCCAAGGCTAAAATTACACCTTTTCTCGCTAAATTGATTACAAAGAAGTTTATAACTCTGAATAGCACTGAGATCTTGTTGAGATAGTGATAGAGAATCAAACCAGAAATGATCTAGTTAGATTCAGTGTTGATTTCGGCAGAGTAATGGTAAGAATGTGTATAAATAAATATGGAAGAAGAAGAGGAGTGAAAACTTGAAAAATATATATGAAAATTTGTTCAAAACCACCCTTATTTATAGTAGAACAACAACCATGTCCATTCATGAAAGGATATAACGAATAGACACTTCTTTTGAAATTCAAATTTTTGAAATTAACTGCTACCATGTCAACATGGGATACTTGAGGATGTCATTATGCCAAAGGAATTTTTGGTGATTTGTTTTTCTTTGAAAATAACTTCTGTCTTATATTAAAACTATTATGAACTTTATGAGTATACTTTAACTATAGTTAAAATACATAAGTAAGTATAGAGAACAATATTATGGTATATATAAAACTTTACTATAATTTTATATTTAAATCTAAATATAAATAATAAAAGTTAACTGAATATATTATAATTAAAAGATAGTTTAAAAACCAAAGATAATTTGATTTTGAAAATAAAAATTATTTTGGTGGCTAAAAATATTTAATACCAGGAAAGATGTTTTTGACCTTTTTAAAAGGAAGATTTTGAAATCATTTTGGAAACAAGATAATTTTTGTAAATCATTTTGAATAAAAGTTAGTGGATACAAAACAATGTTCCACTAGATTTTTCGTAGGTTCCATCCTACTTAGGGTTCCATCCCTTTAATAAGCTCGAAGTGGATTCCATTCCATGAATAAATTGGATTTTAAGATGCCAGTGCTTTTCTAGGAGTTTTAACAAAAATTTCCTAATTAAATTACTTGAAATCTTGAACTCTTGATAATCTTGATACTCATGAGTCTTCAATCTTGGTCTTCAATCTTAAATCTCTATACTGTACAGTCTTCATTCTTGGTACCTGCATGGTTAAATCCTGTATATACATTTATATCTAAACTATAATGTTAGTATTTATATTTTATAATCTTATTCTAAGGTTGTTGTCATCAAAACCATTGTCTAAAGGACTAACAAATTCTATGTTGACTTCTCAATTATTTACATTAACTTGACGGTATTTGTTTTGTTTATGCAATTTTTGATAATTTCATAATCTATTCCACCTCTCCTTCTTCTTTGGTTCAATCTGTGATTTTTCAATGAAGTAAGGGGTTTAGATTACGGATTTTATTCTTAGTTTACCCCACTTATTTCACATAAATTTCCTCCCTATCCTTTTCTTTGTAAAAGAGGAGCTGGATAGAATATGGAGTATATGTTGTAATTCCTATTGTTTAGGATATTCCATTAAATTAGTGTAACAAATTGAATTTCTATTTTATTTACAAGTATGTCATTGCAGTTTTGGTTACGAATATTTATTCCATGTTTTAGATATTAGAATCCCTTATTTTGGTATGTTGAAATCTTGGAAATTTAAAGAAAAATGACTTGTAATAGTATTTGGATAGAGAGTTGACATTTAATGCTAGTTTAGGACGTAAAATCCATGCATTTAGAATTTATTAGTTACGAATTTTTATTTATCTCTATTAGCATAATTAACGTATAATTATTGTGTATATGGCATGGTAAATTAGGTATATATTTTCATTTATTTCCTCTAATAAGAATGTATTGGTTGTTAGGCGAAAATAAGAGGAAACTATTATATTGCCTAATTATTATTCTAAGGCGTGGTAAGGAAGGTTCCTTATAAGGCCTTATTTATGAAATGGTGAGATGAGTATTATTATATATATGGAGTTTATTTAATTTATGGCTAAGTTATATGGATGCGAGGTCAATAGAGTTACATGAAGGAAGTCTTCCCTTAACTTTGAGGCTACTGGCAGTTGTGTACACTTCCTATTGATGTGAGGTATCCTTATGATAAATATTTATAATGATGCGAGGTTAGTCCCAAATTATGTAAGGGAAATTTACCTAGCTAATTTGGCTACTAGTTCCTATGAATAGTGGAGTAATGTGAGACGTCACTATGAGTATGGGCCATAGTACGAGGGGCATGCTTCAGGGTCTTGAGGTATTAAGTGATTGTTTGAGGGACTACCTCTTTTCCCTAAATGAAGTATTAAATGCCCTAGAGGATAGGTTTGGTGGTATCTCTACAAGGGTTCGCTTCTGGATAAGGAATTAAGTGACTGATTGAGGGTCCATCTTTCCAAATAAAGAAGTATTAAGTAACTTGAGATTCCATATGATGCCAGCTAAATAGTACATTGAGGTACACACCTTGGTAATAGGTATTAAATGATGGGGTCTGCCTTTATTAAGGTATTAAACAGCTAAAGTATGCCTATTCTCCAATAAATGGTTTTAAGTGGCTTGGGTACTATATCTTACATTGCTAGTTAATTATAACATATGACTAGGGTTATGGGTTATTGGAGACCTACTTCTTTCCTTCAAAAGAAGTATTAAATTATTTTAATGGTTTTATGTTCGTAGACATATTCTTATTGTTAAATATACTTCCCAAGTACTAAAAAGGTAAGACTCGACGTTTTTATTCACCAGATACTTCTTGTTCCGAATCCCTCCTCATTACGAGATAGGTTAAAGGAAGTTAATGGTAAAGATGACGCTTAGAGACGGAGGAGGTTTGCTTGTGGCAGTATTTATTATTTTCAATTGCTTTTATGTGTGCCCATGTATCTAGACTTATTAAAAAATATTTATGATACGATTTGATGGTACTTTTATTTTGACAAATTTATGATTTTGAAATAAATGTGTATACTTTGCTATTGTATCTTGTTTCGTCCACAACGAGTTCTGAAAGTTAAGTTATGCCTCTATACTGTTATTTTATCAATTCTACCAACAGCTTAACTTAGAATGGATCTAAGTTTCGATGGGCCTTTTCTGGGTCGAAATTTAGGCCTATTATAGGGTGAGTTGTTACAATCACGATCATTGGAGCACGCAAAAATTCATAGCAGGTTGTTGCTCCCCTCAAACTCAACATGATTTGCACCAGTCAGTTCTAACTGAAGGAGACAGACTGCATCACATATCCATAATTTATAAGATACACAATAGAGTTAGCCACCAAAATATAATTCTTTGATATAGAATTGAAACATTTATTATTTCCCTCAATCCAAACCACCCTATAGAAAACCAAAGCTAAACTAGCCTCCATAATGGAAGGGCTTAAAGTCTAGAACTAGACGGGGTTAGAGTTAGGGGAACAAGAAGTAATATGGAGATTTGCAGCACAAAGACACGAAAATTGAAATGCAATGGAAAAAATGTAAGGTGAGGAATCCACGAAGTTTCTACAAAGGAAGCACGGACATGTAAAACGTAGCTATTTAGGTGCTATAATTGTATTAGTGTTAAGTTTATTAAGCAAAATGAGCCACATTTGAATCTTAAATTTTGGTGGTGAACGAGCCTTCCCAATATCAAAAAAGCTAAAATGCATACCGAAGAAATTATAGAAGGCATAAGGAGATTTCACCGAGTAAGGATTATCCCCGTTCAACCCCCACCTGTAGATCTCGTCGTCCTACTTCAGGGTACTTAGAAAGAGGCACTAACAACTTTACAAAGTTCTCTTAGGTTCTCTCCAATAATTATATTACTGAAATGCAAGCAGCAATATCCCTCCGAGAAGACTTGGTTAACAAAAATGTCCTTAAGAGATGTGAGGTTGTTGAGGTTAGGATATAATGAATAGAGAGCAACACCCAATAATCAGGGATCTGTTCACAAGGCAGTATTATTATCATTACCAATCTCAATCACCAAGCAAATCCGGATCTCTCTACAGGAGCTAATTATGCCCTTCTAAAATGAGGAGGCACATTAGGGAGGATGGAGTTGAGGTCAGATAATGTGAAGTGGCCTGGGTAATAACATTAGCAGATCTAGATTGCCCAAGGTTTAGGGCAGCCAAACAGCAATTTCCATCCTCATTTCCCTAATAGAGCCTTATTGAATTGGAGCAGGTTAACCACTCATAGTCACCGTCTTTCTTAGATCTTTAGACACGGTCCTAGGCATTCAAACAATAAAGCAAAACGGCTCCAGAACCTTTCCAAAGAAACACTCTATGAATTCTATCAGTTTTACTAATTATCCAATTAGGTTCTTTGAAGAAAGATAACTAGAAGATAGGAAGTAAGGGAAGGATAGAGTTAACCAAAACTAGACGACCTACTCTAGATAACGAAGTCACCTACCAGCCAGCAAGCCTTCCTTGAACTTTGTCAATCATAATTGACAGTATTCTCTTTGAAGCTTTGAAGGTCTAATAAGGTCAAGGTAGGTATGGGGAAAGCTTTTGAGGGAACAATTGAGACTAAAAGTGATTGAAGGGCCAAGATCGGGATTTAAGCCAACCTGTAATCACTGAGCTATTGGAAAAGTTTATACGTTCCCCCAAAATCAATTCAAAGGAGTAAAGAAGGAGGTTGACTGTAACTACTATACTTTCTACGTCATATAAATAGATTAATTTAATTAAGTAAAATGTTTGAATGTAATTTTTATAATTATTGGTTTTGAAAAATAAACCTACCGTATATTAATATAATAATAATTAAATAAAATTAAACAATTATTGGGTAAATAGCATTTGGATAATAATTGAAATACATTTATGGATTAAAGTGTAAATAGATTTAAGTTAGGCTGAAATTTAATTGTAAATAAATTAAAATAATTATTTAAAGAAAAGGATATATATGTGTATATATATGATAATCCTCTTTTCTTTTAGAATATCCTTTATATTGCCATAAAAGCCCAAGCCCATTTGTCCTTCTCTCTATTTTTTCAAACCAACCCACTGATAATTGTACTCAGTAAGACCATGATAATTGCGTATAGGAAAAGATATTGGCAGGGGCAATAGGTTCATAGTTAGCGGATGAAAATTATGCATAAAAGAATATGTCAAGAAGACAGGTTCACATAAAAGAATTTGATGCTAGCAGAGGCCAGGTTTCTAGTCAGCCTGTGAAAACTAGGACAAGCAGAGAGGATATTGGGGTCACCAATAGGTTCCTAGTCAAACCATGAAAACTAGGATAAGAGTAATGATATTGGAGTTACCAATAGGTTCATAGTAAACCTATGAAAACTATGTATTTTGACAGGGAGCCCTTAATCATTTTACCGGTTATTAGTTAGCCCATGAAAACTAATCGGTTAATAGAAAACCTAGAAACTATAATTGAGACAGATGGTTAGAATGAATGGGGATGGGTAATCAAGAATTGATTCATTTGTTTTTCATATCATCGTATCATACTGTTTTGAATTGTTTTAACCATTGTGGATGCAGGAGCACAATATATGGTTTTAAAAAGGTTTTAGGACACTAGTGAGGGGAAAACCTGTTTCGCTAAGCAGCATGGTCTTACTAAATATCTAAATGGTTTGAGATGGTAGATCATTATCCATACCAGGCTTTATGTCGGACTTGAAGTTTATGTTTTGATCTTAGACTATCAGGTACTCAATTGATTTTGAGTAGTTTGAGAGTTGAGGTTTTCAGGTACCTCGTTTGACGAATAAGCTATCGGGGACGTGCTGGAGGTACACTAGCTATCTTGAGTTCTCTTCTATCTTGATTCCGCTGTGTTGTTTGTAATGGAAAAGTTGTTATATTGCATGCATATTCTCTGATCATCCAAGTGGGCATTTTCATATATCGCTCTTGGCGTACGTTGTAATAAATATATTTTCTTTGAATGTGGTTGATGGCTGTGGGATTCTGTAATGAATTGGAAATGTTATGAAATAGAACATGATTTAGTTTGATGTTTTAAAATATTTCTTTATTCATGTGCTTTTGTATATCAATGTATCAAACACCACCGTATTTGGTCACCGAGAATTAATAACTATGGATGACAGCAGCATCCGTAGCCGTTAATTTTAGGCCTCCAAGTAGGGGGATGTTATAAGTAGGTATCAAAGTATAGGTTTTTGAAAACTTAAAAGAAAAGTTAAACCAAAAAGTTTTTGAAACATAATCCAATGAATTATAAATATGATCTGTGTTTGGGATAACGCTATAGTAACATACTTGTATTTGATATATATATATATATATATATATATATATATATATATATATATATATATATATATATATAAGTACGTATTCCCCTCTCTCTTAGACCATTCTTCTGTATCTTACTAAGGCTTGTATGCGGCTTTACAAGAAAGAAGATACTGAAGCAGGAAACGAAAGAGGAAATCTTGGTGGAGGAAGCACCACAACTGATGGAAATGCTCGACCTAATTCCAAGTGGAACCAAGATCGACAAGCTAATGCTAAGAAATGTAATGATGCTAATATGGGTGCTGGAAATCTACCAATAGATATGTTGGCGATGTATCAGTTCGCCGTCAATGTGATGCAAGCAGGAGCTGCTGCTGGAGTTACTGAAAATGTGGGAGGAGCAAATCCTGCGGCACCAGTTGGGAATAATTATACTAAGTTGAGCAAAGACTGCACCAGTCTTGGTGTGAAACTGTTTATGGGAACGGAGGATGTTATTGAAATAGAGAATTGTCTATTGCATTGTGAGCGTATCTTTGTCGATCTAGGTTTAGACGATGAGAAGAAGGGTAGGTTGGCCTCTAGACAGTTGCAAGGGTCAGCACTTTATTGGTGGAATAATGTTACTGCCGGAGTTCTGGAGGACGAGTTGACATGGGCTAAATTCAGATGGAGATTTGAATAGAGGTTTTTATTTGACATTTCTAAGTCAGTGTTGATGAGAAAGTTTATGGATCTCAAAGAAGTCTTGTCTCGATATGGGTATGTTATTACTAACACTAACATCAGAGGTTCTTTCGGGGTATGATGCTCGAGCTTGCTAGGGCGACCCTGACACACATCCATGATCCCTGCAATGTGGTTATTGAGATGGCAATTTTCCATGAAGAAATGTTTACTGGCAATTTTCCATGAAGAAATGTTTACTGCTTGTGCTAGAGAGAAGCCAGTGGCGACCCAAGGTTCTTAGAGAAAGAAGGGAAAGTTCTTTAAGAAGAAAGGAATCTAGAAGAGAGATGCTACCAAGAAGCAAATGACTGATTTATTTTTCTACAGTGTGACAAGAAAGGCCATTACACAAATGAGTTCCAGTCAGGAAAAGGGAAGAAGGCTGTAGATAAGAAGAATGCAAAGTGCTTTAACTATGATCAAGTTTGGCATTATAAGAACCGGTGTCCAGAGCCTATCCAGGTGGACAAGGGAAAGGTCTTTATTACCGGATCATCAGCTAAGCCAACTGCAGCTGATAAAGGAAAGACTGTGATGGAAGGTACATTTTTGATTCAGAGTGTACCTTTTAGGATTCTATTTGATACTGGTGCATCACATTCATTTATATCCCAGTATTTAGCTGATAGGTTATGCTCAGAACTCACATACCTTGTTACTTCCTCAAGGATTGCGAATCTAATAGGAGGGTATGCAACTCTAGGGATGACATGTGACCAGTTAGAACTCGATTTGCTAGGTCATAAGTTTGCATGCAGTCTGTATGTTTTCGATTTCGCAGACTTTAGAATCATTCTGGGTATGGATTGGTTGAGAAGGTATGAGGCTCGGATATTCTGCCAGGATGGGAAGATATCACTAAGCCACTCGGATAGTCATAACCAAATTATATTCTCAATGGAGAATTCTGACCGGAGTAGTTATGATTTGTTAATCACAAATTGTGAGAGAAGAGTTAAGTCAGGTTCAAGTAGCAAGAAAGTTTGCAGATTTCTTTGAGATAGTCATAGGACTACCACCGAAACGAGCTGTTGAATTTTGGATAAATCTTGTGCCAGGAGCTGAACCTGTGAGTAGACAACCTAGCAAGATGACACCTACTGAGATGAAGGAATATATGGTGCAACTAGTGGATCTTGAAGTAACGAATTTTATTAGACCAAACAGTTCGCTTTAGGGAGCGATCGTGGTATTCGTAAAGAAGCCAAATGGGTCATTAAGGACGTGTATCGACTATCATAAGCTGAATGAGCGGACCATAAAGAATAACCATCTTTTCCAAGAATTGATGATCTATTTGATCAGTTGTGTGGAGCCAAAGTGTTTTCCCAATTGGATTTGGAGATAGGTTTCTATCAGTTAAGAGTGGTAGCGTACAACATTCCTTTGACAACATTTCAAACTAGGTACGGTTCGTATGAGTGGTTAGTAATGCCATTCGGATTAACAAATGCACCTGCTTTCTTTATAGATCCGATGAACTGAATCTTCCAAGAGTATTTAGACAGATTCATATTGGTGTTTATAGATGACATTTTGATCTCCTCTAAGGATGAAAGAGAGCATGAAGACCATCTTAGAGTTATGCTTTAGACGCTGAGGTAGAATCAGCTTAAGGCAAAGTTTTCCAAGTGTCACTTTTGGAAGAAAGAAGTTAAGTTTCTTGGTCATATAGTTTCAGAGAAGGGTTTGTCAGTCGATGCAGATAAGATCGAAGCTATAAATAATTGAAAGAGACCAGAGATAGTGGCTGAGATTAGAGGTTTTCTTGGACTTGCTGGCTATTACCGGAGATTCATTAAGGATCTCTCATGAATAGCATCACCTTTGACTAAGCTAACAAGGAAGGAGGTGAAGTTTGTTTGGTCCGACAAATGTGAGGAATCATTCCTTTAGTTAAAGCATTTGTTGACCAATGCACCAGTGCTAGTAGTTCCTGACGGAAACCAAAGGTTGTTCGGTTCATACTGATGCATGTGGAACTGGATTGGGAGTTATGTTGATGTAGAAGGGTATAGTGATTGCCTACGCTTCACGATAGCTAAGATCGCATGAAGTGAGATATCCTACTCATGATTTGGAGTTGGCTGCGGAGATCTTCGCATTGAAGATTTGTATGCATTATCTCTTAATGGTGAGATTTGAGTTATACACATATTATAAGTATTTAATGTACTTATTCTCTTGGAAGGAGTTGAATATGAGACAGCAGAGGTGGCTGAAGTTTTTAGCTGCTTATGATTTTGGTATAGAATATACACCAGGGAAAGGTAATAAAGTAGCGGATGCTCTTACAGAAGACAACAGAATGTGATGTTGGCTATGTTGGCAGAATGGAAGGATCTAGAAGCTTTGACTACTTATAGTATGCAGTTTATCCGACTGTTAGTACTAGTCAAAGTACATCCATATTTTCCTATTTATAAGTTCGACCAGTGTTGATCGAGTGAATTGCTTCTAAGCAGAAGAAGGATCCATTATTAGCCAAGAAGATCACAAGGCTTGAGGTTGGAACTGAGATCGATGATTTGAAAGATTTTTGTCTTGACCGGAGAAAATGGTTGAGAAAGAAGGGACGATTATGTGCTCCAGTATTTAAGGAAAGAAGTTCTTAGGGAATGACATCGATCCAAGTTTACAATTCATCCTGGAGGGACCAAGATGTATCAAGATATAAAGAGGAGCTTCTATTGGGAAGGTTTGAAGAGGAATGTTATCTTGTGGGTTGGGTAGTGTGCAAACTGTCAACAAGTGAAAGTCGAACATCAGAAGCCGATTGGGTAACTTCATCCTCCAGAGATTCCAGATTGAAAATGGGATTCGATATCCATGGATTTTATAGATGGGTTACAAAGGTAAAATAGAGGAAATGGACAGGTTGACCAAGTGTGCCCATTTCATTCCAGTAAAGTCAATCAGGAAAGCACGTATTTTGGCTAAGTTGACCATGAAGAACATAGTTAGATTACATGGAATTCTTAGTAGTGTTGACAAGAAAACTTGTCAAAACCTGAAATTTGAAGTTGAAGTTGAAGTAATGCTTTCGAAACCTCCTTTCGAAGGAATGAAAGTTTCAAGCTTTTCTATGGCTGGAAATGGTGACTAAAATCATAGGAATTAAGGGAAGGATAGAGTTAACCAAAACTAGATGACCTACTCTAGATAACGAAGTCACCTACCAGCCAGCAAGCCTTCCTTGAACTTTGTCAATCCTAATTGACAGTATTCTCTTTGAAGCTTTGAAGGTCTAATAAGGTCGATGTAGGTATAGGGAAAGCTTTTGAGGGAACAATTGAGAATAAAAGTGATTGAAGGGCCAAGATCGGGATTTAAGCCAACCCGTAATCACTGAGCTATTGGAAAAGTTTATACGTTGCCGCGAAATCAATTCAATGGAGTAAAGAAGGAGGTTGACTGTAACTACTATACTTTCTACGTCGTATAAATAGATTAATTTAATTAAGTAAAATGTTTGAATGTAATTTTTATAATTATTGGTTTTGAAAAATAAACTTACCGTACATTAATATAATAATAATTAAATAAAATTAAATAATTATTGGGTAAATAGAATTTGGATAATAATTGAAATACATTTATGGATTAAAGTGTAAATAGATTTAAGTTAGGCTGAAATTTAATTGTAAATAGATTAAAATAATTATTCAAAGAAAAGGATATATATATGTGTGTGTATATGATAATCCTCTTTTCTTTTAGAATATCCTTTATATTGCCATAAAAGCACTAGCCCATTTTTCTTCTCACTCTTTTTTCAAACCAACCCACTGATAATTGTACTCAGTAAGCCCATGATAATTGTGTATAGGAAGAGATATTGGCAGGGGCAATAGGTTCATAGTTAACGCATGAAAATTATGCATAAAAGAATATGTCAGGAAGACAGGTTCACATAAGCCCATGGAAACTATGATTTGATGCTAGCAAAGGCCAGGTTTCTAGTCAGCCTATGAAAACTAGGACAAGCAGAGAGGATATTGGGGTCACCAATAGGTTTTTAGTCAACCCATGAAAACTAGGATAAGAGTAAAGATATTGGAGTTACCAATAGGTTCGTAGTAATCCCATGAAAACTATGTATTTGGACAGGGAGCCCTTAATAATTTTACCGGTTATTAGTTAGCCCATGAAAACTAATAGGTTAATAGAAAATCTAGAAACTATAATTGAGACAGATGGTTAGAATGAATGGGGATGGGTAATCAAGAATTTATTCATTTGTTTTTCATATCATCGTATCATATTGTTTTGAATTGTTTTAACCATAGTGGATGCAGGAGCACAATATATGGTTTTAAAAAGGTTTTAGGATACTAGTGAGGGGAAAACCTGCTCCGCTAAGCAGCATGGTCTTACTAAATATCTAAATGGTTTGAGATGGTAGATCATTATTCATACCAGGCTTTATGTCGGACTTGAAGTTTATATTTTGATCTTAGACTATCAGGTACTCAATTGATTTTGAGTAGTTTGAGAGTTGAGGTTTTCAGGTACCTCGTTTGACGAATAAGCTACCGGGAACGTGCTGGAGGCACACTAGCTATCTTGAGTTCTCTTCTATCTTGATTCCGCTGTGTTGTTTGTAATGGAAAAGTTGTTATATCGCATGCATATTCTCTGATCATCCAAGTGGGCATTTTCATATGTCGCTCTTGGCGTACGTTGTAATCAATATATTTTCTCTGAATGTGGTTGATGGCTGTGGGATTCTGTAATGAATTGGAAATGTTATGAAATAGAACATGATTTAGTTTGATGTTTTAAAATATTTCTTTACTCATGTGCTTTTGTATATCAATGTATCAAACACCGCCATATTTGGTCACCGAGAATTAATAACTATGGATGACAGCAGCATCCGTAGCCGTTAATTTTAGGCCTCCAAGTAGGGGGATGTTATAAGTAGGTATCAAAGTATAGGTTTTTGAAAACTTAAAAGAAAAGTTAAACCAAAAAGTTTTTGAAACATAATCCAATGAATTAGAAATATGATCGGTGTTTGGGATAACTCTATAGTAACATACTTGTATTTGATGTATATACATATATATATATATAAGTACGTATTCCCCTATCTCTTAGACTATTCTTCTATATCTTACTAAGGCTTGTATGCTGCTTTACAAGAAAGAAGATACAGAAGCAGAAAACGAAAGAGGAAATCTTGGTGGAGGAAGCACCACAACTGATGGAAATGCTCGACCTAATACCTAGAGGAACCAAGGTCGACAAGCTAATGCTAAGAAAAATAATGATGCCAATATGGGTGTTGGAAATCTACCAATAGATATGTGGGCGATGTATCAGTTCGTCGTCAATGTGATGCAAGCAGGAGCTGCTGCTGGAGTTACTGAAAATGTGGGAGGAGCAAATCCTGCGGCTCCAGTTGGGAATAATTATGCTAAGTTGAGCAAAGACTACACCAGTCTTGGTGTGAAACTGTTTATGGGAACAGAGGATGTTATTGAAGTAGAGAATTGTCTATTTCATTGTAAGCGTATCTTTGCCAATCTAGGTTTAGACGATGAGAAGAAGGGAAGGTTGGCCTCTAGACAGTTGCAAGGGTCATCACTTCATTAGTGGAATAATGTTACTGCCGGAGTTCTGGAGGACGAGTTGACATGGGCTGAATTCAGATGGAGATTTGAATAGAGGTTTCTATTTGACATTTCTAAGTCAGGTTGATGAAAAAGTTTATGGATCTCAGAGAAGTCCTGTCTCGATATGGGTATGTTATTACTAACACTGACATCAGAGGTTCTTTCGGGGTATGATGCTCGAGCTTGCTAGGGCGACCCTGACACACATCCATGATCCCTGCAATGTGGTTATTGAGATGGCAATTTTCCATGATGAAATGTTTACTGCTTGTGCTAGAGAGAAGCCAGTGGAGACCTAAGGTTCTTAGGGAAAGAAGGGAAAGTTCTTTAAGAAGAAAGGAATCTAGAAGAGAGATGCTACCAAGAAGCAAATGACTGATTTAGTTTGCTACAAGTGTGACCAGAAGGGCCATTACACAAATGAGTGCCAGTCAGGAAAAGGGAGAAGGCTGTAGATAAGAAGAATGCAAAGTGCTTTAACTATGATCAACTTGGGCATTATAAGAACCGGTGTCAATAGCCAGTCCAGGTGGACAAGGGAAAGGTCTTTATTACCGGATCATCAGCTAAGCCAACTGCAGCAGATAAAGGAAAGTCTGTGATGGAAGGTACATTTTTGATTCAGAGTGTACCATTTAGGATACTATTTGATACCGGTGTATCACATTCATTTATATCCCAGTATTTAGCTGATAGGTTATGCTCAGAACCCACATACCTTTTTACTTCCTTAAGGATTGCGAATCTAATAGGAGGGTATGCAACTCTAGGGATGACATGTGATTAGTTAGAACTCGATTTGTTAGGTCATAAGTTTGCATGCAGTCTGTATGTTTTCGATTTCGCAGACTTTAGAATCATTCTGGGTATGGATTGGTTGAGAAGGTATGAGGCTCAGATATTCTGCCAGGATGGGAAGATATCACCAAGTCACTCGGATAGTCATAACCAAATTATATTCTCAGTGGAGAATTCTGACCGGAGTAGTTATGATTTGTTAATCACAAATTGTGATAGAAGAGTTAAGTCAGGTTCAAGTAGCAAGAAAGTTTGCAGATTTCTTTGAGATAGTCATAGGACTACCACCGAAATGAGCTGTTGAATTTTGGATAAATCTTGTGCCAGGAGCTGAACCTGTGAGTAGACAACCTAGCAAGATGACACCTACTGAGATGAAGGAATATATGGTTCAGCTAGTGGATCTTGAAGTAACGAATTTTATTAGACCAAACAGTTCGCTTTAGGGAGCGATCGTGGTATTCGTAAAGAAGCCAAATGGGTCATTAAGGACGTGTATCGACTATCATAAGCTGAATGAGCGGACCATAAAGAATAACCATCTTTTCCAAGAATTGATGATCTATTTAATCAGTTGTGTGGAGCCAGAGTGTTTTCCCAATTGGATTTGGAGATAGGTTTCTATCAGTTAAGAGTGGTAGCGGACAACATTCCTTTGACAACATTTCAAACTAGGTACAGTTCGTATGAGTGGTTAGTAATGCCATTCGGATTAACAAATGCACCTGCTTTCTTTATAGATCCGATGAACTGAATCTTCCAAGAGTATTTAGACAGATTCATATTGGTGTTTATAGATGACATTTTGATCTCCTCTAAGGATGAAAGAGAGCATGAAGGCTATCTTAGAGTTATGCTTTAGACGCTGAGGTAGAATCAGCTTAAGGCAAAGTTTTCCAAGTGTCACTTTTGGAAGAAAGAAGTTAAGTTTCTTGGTCATATAGTTTCAAATAAGGGTTTGTCAGTTGATGCAGATAAGATCGAAGCTATAAATAATTGAAAGAGACCAGAGATAGTGGCTGAGATTAGAGGTTTTCTTGGACTTGCTGGCTATTACCGGAGATTCATTAAGGATCTCTCATGAATAGCATCACCTTTGACTAAGCTAACAAGGAAGGAGGTGAAGTTTGTTTGGTCCGACAAATGTGAGGAATCATTCCTTGAGTTAAAGCATTTGTTGACCAATGCACCAGTGCTAGTAGTTCCTGACGGAAACCAAGGGTTGGCGGTTCATACTGATGCATGTGGAACTAGATTGGGAGTTGTGTTGATGTAGAAGGGTATAGTGATTGCCTACGCTTCACGATAGCTAAGATCGCATGAAGTGAGATATCCTACTCATGATTTGGAGTTGGCTGCGGAGATCTTCGCATTAAAGATTTGTATGCATTATCTCTTAGTGGTGAGATTTGAGTTATACACATATTATAAGTATTTAATATACTTATTCTCTTGGAAGGAGTTGAACATGAGACAGCAGAGGTGGCTGAAGTTTTTAGCTGCTTATGATTTTGGTATAGAATATACATAGGGAAAGGTAATAAAGTAGCAGATGCTCTTACAGAAGACAACAGAATGTGATGTTGGCTATGTTGGCAGAATGGAAGGATCTAGAAGCTTTGACTACTTATAGTATGCAGTTTATCCGACTGTTAGTACTAGTCAAAGTACATCCATATTTTCCTATTTATAAGTTCGACCAGTGTTGATCGAGTGAATTGCTTCTAAGCAGAAGGAGGATCCATTATTAGCCAAGAAGATCAGAAGGCTTGAGGTTGGAACTGAGATCGATGATTTGAAAGATTTTTGTCTTGACCGGAGAAGATGGTTGAGAAAGAAGGGACGATTATGTGCTCCAGTATTTGAGGAAAGAAGTTCTTAGGGAATGACACTGATCCAAGTTTACAATTCATCCTGGAGGGACCAAGATGTATCAAGATATAAAGAGGAGCTTCTATTGGGATGGTTTGAAGAGGGATGTTAGCTTGTGGATTAGGTAGTGTGCAAACTGTCAACAAGTGAAAGTCGAACATCAGAAGCCGAGTGGGTAACTTCATCCTCCAGAGATTCCAGATTGAAAATGGGATTCGATATCCATGGATTTTATAGATGGGTTACAAAGGTAAAATAGAGGAAATGGACAGGTTGACCAAGTGTGCCCATTTTATTCCAGTAAAGTCAATCAGGATAGCACGTATTTTTGCTAAGTTGACCATGAAGAACATGGTTAGATTACATGGAATTCTTAGTAGTGTTGACAAGAAAACTTGTCAAAACCTGAAATTTGAAGTTGAAGTTGAAGTAATGCTTTCGAAACCTCCTTTCGAAGGAATGAAAGTTTTAAGCTTTTCTATGGCTAGAAATGGTGACTAACAAGCGTCCTTGGTACCTTTCCACATAGTCAAAAGGCTAACTTCTTTTATAGGAAATCCTTTCAGATTGGTTGGGTTATATTCATGTTGAAACCAACTTTCGACACTGTTAAGGTAGCTAAGGATGGGGACCTAAGAAATTTATGAATAGCAGGGCTAGAATGGTTTCGACTCTATCGGAATGGGTAACTCTTGCAATTAATTGGATTTGAGATAAAGTTTTTAGAAAATAAGGAAACTAAGGGTTTCTACTTGGTCGAAGGGGCTCCTTTTGGTCAACTCAAGCTTCCGATTGTCGTTTTATGATAAGTAAGGCAATCTGAATTTCTAAGTAAATGCGATTATCGTAGTCCTCTTTTTATTGAATTCAATAGTACAAACTGGCCAAAATCCCTAATTTGATTTGAGAATTAGGGTTCACAAGTATAAGAAAATACAAGTGAGAAGTGAAAGAAATCAGGTCCCCTATAACTGACCCCTGGGTCGTATCTATAGATGCGGATTAGGACCTTTCGACTCTAAGCTTTCGATGCAGTCAAAATGTCAGTCTTTCTACTTTAGAGAATGTCTCCTGAGCCATACCTTTCGACTTGGTCGAAAGGGTTTTTGTTATTCTTATGTCATCACTTGATGCAGGGCTTCCCTCTTGCTTTGTTTCCTTCCGACTTCATCGATAGGTGCTGCTTGATAGTTTTCAACTTCATCGAAAGTTCTACTGATGCGCTTTTATCTTAAATGTTGATGTGTCGCATAAGTTGACTTGGGTTCTAGCCTTCGATGCTGTCGAAAAATGTCCTCCTTTGGCTTCGAAGGAGTCGAAACACCTAAAAATGCTTTATTGCACATGGACTCTTTCGGAAGCCTCTCCCCCATCTAATTCGGCACCTTATGCCTTTATGGTAACGAATGTGTAGTTCTTCTTTCTTAGTTGTGGGGTGCCCGAATAATTTTGAAAGGCTATATATGCTTTCGAAAGGGTGGAATTGGTTGAATACTTCTCTGGTGGAAGCGAATGATGGCAAAACCAAGACGTTTCGAATGGTTTGGCACAAAATGTTAAGTGTCTACTATCCATTGCCTTCAAGAGATGTCTTTTAGAGTGATTTGGATGCAGTTAACATGCATTCTATCGCGTTCAAAAGGTTGCCTCAGACCATGTCGAAAGCTCTCCTTTGACATAATCAAAACATCCCTCTGTCCTGCTCGAAAGGTACCGCTGACGGTGCTACATACTTATCGGAAGCTATGTTTAACTAGACCATCATAGTGCCTTTTGATTATTATAAACGCTCTCGTGTACCTTATTTCATACTTTTATTCCTAAGAATATTTTATGGATAACAAGCAGCATAATCAGTGATAGAGTGCTTTATTCACTAGCAAATTCTGAAAGAGTCTATAGGATGTGTTAGGCACTAAGCTCAAGACGAGTACTACATATCACACTCAGACGAATGGACAGACAAAGAAAGTCAATATGGTACTCGAGTATTTATTGAGAGCTTGTGTATTGGACTTTTGTGGACCTTGGGAGGATTATCTACATTTCGTTGAGTTTTACTATAATAATAGTTATCAGACTAGTACAAGAATGACGCCTTTTGAAGCTTTGTATGGAAGGACATGTAAACGACCAGCATGTTGGTTGGAGACTAGAGACAGACTAGTCTTAGTTCTAGATTTGGTTAGGGTGGCGTCATAGAAGATTCAGTTGATCCGAGAAAGGATGAAGGAAGCTCTATCTAGATAGAAGAGTTACACAGACAAAGGGGTAAAGACCAAGAGTTCTCGGTTGGAGATAGGATTTTCATTAAGGTATAACCGATGAAGGGTGTGGTACGGTTCGGAAAGTCAGGGAAACTGGCATTGAGATATGTTGGTCCATACCAGATTATAGAGAGGATTGGAAAGCTCGCGTACAAAGTAGAGTTGCCGAGCAGTATGGCAGGTGTCCATAATGTATTTCATATGTCTCATCTTCGCAAGTATGTGCATGTTCCAGAGGCTACTATTCCTCCGACAGGGTTTGAAGATCTGGTAGTAGAGCCTAATTTTAATTTTATTGGACAACCAATTCGGGTTGTAGCGAGAGATGAGAAAAGACTGAGGAACAAGATAATCAAGTTGGTGAAAGTTCAGTGGAGCGACAATGAGAAGGACTGTGCTTGGGAGACAGAGGACTGGATTCGAGATACTTATCCTAATTTTCTTTGAGGGTATGTCTATGTTAGATTTGTATAGATATTAGCTAGTCAGGCAGACTAGTATGGTTGTTATGAGTCGTTTAAGATGATTGTTATATTTAATATTAAGTCCTTACTGAATTTCATAGACGAAATTCTTTAAGGAGGGGGGCCTGTAACATCTCTAATTTTTTATAACATTATTCAGGAGATTTAATTAGATAAATTAAATAGAATAATGTAATATGTTAAGTGATAAGGGGATTGAGATAATGTTATTTGGTTTTTTAACCCAGTGGGACCCACTAGAAAACAGAACAATTCCTTGATGTCAGAATGGCTTAGAACTTAACCAAAAAAGGCTAAAACAAGGAGTAAAAAAGAACCAAGCCATATTGCTGTAGCGATGACTCAATTTGACTAAACCAGGAAACCAGCGTATGTCCAGTCCAATCAATGGCTAAGCTTAACCAACTAGTAGATAGTCATCAGAACGGAACAACGTGCAACGAGACTACACGACCAATATCTAAACAAGGCCATGAAAGCATTCCACACTTCAACGTTCCAAAAATATTCCAAGTGCCTGGATCGCTAGAGATCCATACCCTATGGACCGCTAGCAACCCATCCAATGTGATGGCTCGCAGAGTGAAACAGAATCCATGAAATCAAGAATACAGGAGCACAGAAAAAATACTAAGTGTATAGATCTCTAGCGATCTACACATGATGGATCGCCAACGATCCATCCCAAGCTGCTAAACTCTAGTGGCATGGCTAAAAAATAGAGATAGAGGCTAAGTTATTAGCTTGCGAGTCAATTCTATGGGTCGCTAGTGATCCATAAACCATGGATTGCTAGTGATCTACGGTTTTAGCTCGGATCGCGAGTAAACTCCTCTGATTCGTTATGTATACATCTGCAAGTGATTGGCAAGCGTGTTTGGTCCAGAGGCCCTCCAATATCTATAAATACCGACCTGTCTGCAACTTAAATTGGGTCTTCTCCGAACTGGTTGCTGAAGCTCTATTGTAAACTTTCTTCACTCTTCATCTTCCTCACAACAATCTCCAAAGGGATTCGCTGTGATTCTCCAGTGGATTCCAACTCTGGGATTCAATCCAGCTAAGGATATTCAAAAGCCTTATATCAAACACTACTTGTAACAGCAATCAGTCATAATAAAACTATAAAGTGGACGTAGCCTTCGTTAACAGCCGAACCACTATAAAAATCTTCATTTCCTTTCTTTTACTGTTCTTTTCTATACCTATTACATGTACTACTTCTCTGTAAGAATAGCGTTGGTGCTTTTACACTCAAAGCAAGGTGTTGATCCATTTTTTGGGTTAACATTTCGGTTCTTTCATTGGGAATTGAACTCGGGATCTAGATCTAGCCGTTTTCTTTGGATCCCATGGGTTTAGA
This sequence comes from Allium cepa, assembly GCA_030765085.1. Classification (NCBI taxonomy): domain Eukaryota; kingdom Viridiplantae; phylum Streptophyta; class Magnoliopsida; order Asparagales; family Amaryllidaceae; genus Allium; species Allium cepa. The sequence goes on along the minus strand of CM060941.1, from coordinate 596,550,238 downwards.
AGTTAGATCCTCAGTCTTTGCTTGAAGAATCCGTTGTTTGGAATCAACGGCCCCTGAAAGAAGAAGAACTACCTCTGGAAGATCCATAGAGGCAATAATAGCTAGAGAAGATGTTAACCCCAAACAAACTAAAATAAATGGCGCTAACTTAGGAAATCAGGCGCCAGCATCCTCCAGTCAGCACGAAGTTGTCACCAGGGATGATTTGAATAAAAGGTTGATGAGATCAACCAAAAAATGGAAAGTTGCCAAAAGGCTCTAATGGATAAGCTTAACGCTCTCCTAACCTTACAGTAAAATCCTACTCCAAGACTATGCATGAACCCACGGCTGCTATAGAATAAGGGAATTTCTCTATTTCTAGTCTACATACAAGAAATGGAAAACAGCCACAAAAGAGGGTGACAACAGGAGTTAATGTGGATGGAAATGTAAATAATCCATTCTCCATGAGGCAACCTATTCTGAACTTGAATCAAGGGGTAAAGACCCCGTTGGAAGACATGGCTATGAATCTCTCCGACTCAGAGGATGGGGAGCAAGACGACAATTTCAAAGAGAATGCCAATGCATTTGATAATGCTAGGAATACTCAAACTGCTCCAATTAGGCCAACTGCAAGCAAATGGGACCCTGCAAGAGTGGGTCTCCTGAAGACAAGAGAGCCCAGGTTTTAGCCTACTCACCAAGACCATTTGCAAACCAAAAATTTGGTGTAGAGACTAATTGCCATCCTCAGGACTACCGGACATCAGAGGCATACATAATGGATATGGTTAAATGATCAATGGAGGAGAGTAAAAATAGAAGAGATGATGAATGGGCATCAACACCAAGTCGGATTCCCTCCACCGATGAAATCCTGAATGAGAAATATATCCTATAATGGGACAAAAGACCCGAAACCTCAATTGCACAAACACATTTGGCAAATGGACGGAGCTAATGCCTCCTAAGATGTTCAATGCAGATTCTTTCCTATCTTACTCGAAGTAGTTGTGTAAATGTGGTTCACTAGGCTTCCACCAAGATCTATCTCTACTTTTGACTAACTGGCGACAAGGTTCCTTGATCAGTTCAGACTCCATACTGCGCAGCCAAAGACGCCGGGTCCCTATTTGGATTGTTCCAAGGGCGTAAGGAATCACTGAAATCTTTCATGAACAGGTTTAACGTCAGAGTGATGGAAGTAAGTGTAACAATATGGTTTTGGTGATTACCTGTAAGTATTAAATTATAATGGTGGTTATAATTTAATTTTGAGAAATAAAAATGAATTAGAGATTTAAAATTATTTATTTCAAACAAACAATGGATTTTGAATATAAAATAAGAAAATAAATTTTTAAAACTTTATTTTCGTTGTTTGTGTTGAATATAAGAGATATATGGTTTTATTTTGAGAAAATACAATAATTCTAGTAATTATTGCCAAGTGTTTCGTTTATTAATTTTTAAATGAAGAATTTGATTTTATATGTGTATATTATAAATATATAGAAGGAATTTTGTTTAAAAATAAGTTTTGGATATAAAAATGATGTTGGTATGATTTACAACATTTAATTATGCAAAAAAATAATTTTTGTGAAATTTTTGGAGTTAAAAATAGCATTTTATGTAAATATTTGTGTAAATTGGGAATTTATTTAAAATTAAGAGTTTTTAATAATAAAAATATTTTTATAACTAAATTGTCTTTTTATTAGTTATAAATGTTTTATTAAACATAGAAATATGTTTATTTCATTTATTGTGTTGAAAATCCGGTTAACCAGCCCTATTCAGTAGTTGTTTAAGACAAATCTATAGATGGTCGCTCCTAACCAGCCCTATTCTCCGCATTAGCAGACAATATTACTCAGTAATACTGTTTGTTAATGTGGGTCTTAGGGTAGGGCATCACAGCTACTAAATCGTCTATTTCTCTTTCCCCTATGCTCGAAGTGTGCAAAATCATATGGTTTTATATAGGAAAATATACTTGGTTCGAAAAATGAGTTTCTAAAATGATTTTGAAATCATTTGGAATTTGTTTCTTTGAAAATCTCTTTATTTTGGAAAATATTTTACATTATATAGCTTTGAAATAATTATAACTTTAAAACAACTTACAAAATATTTATCTTAAAGCAATAATATATATAGGGAAAATCTTATAAAAATCGATCTATAAAACGTGCATAGTATCAACAAAGTCACGAAATCATTCATGAAATCGACATACAAAAGTCGCCTAAAACCTCACCAATCTAAAATACAGATTAGTGGTGATGTTGTCTCTTCCATCTTAGGATCAAGCCGATCAAAAACAACATCGAGATTTGCTTTAGAAAGCTATGTAAAAATTACTCAAAAAATTTCAGCTGAAGCAAATCATGCTCCAATTCAAAGTTTAACAACAAGTTTCTATAAGCTATAGAGGACAAAATGACCTAAAATTTGACAAGAACAGATTCAACAACAATATTATCAAAAAAAATGGACATAATCCGACAAGAAACGAGAGAGATAAAAGCTCTCAAAGTTGGACTCACAGCCAGATTTCATTGTCAACGGCTTAATAACTTATATTGAAAATATTTAAGACCAAGCTGTGGCACCCCACCCCGAGACCCACATTAACAAAGATTATTACTAGGTAATACTATCTGCTAATACGGAGAATAGAGATAGTTAGGAGCGACCATCTATAGCTTTGTCTTAAACATCTATTAAATACGTCGATTTTGTGCTCTAGTGTTCTTCCTTTCTCAAGTGAATCGACATTTTCAATAAATGCTTAACACAAAACTACAGTGGCTAATGGATCTATTGGAACAAAATATAACAACAATATGTACAACACATCACAGAACAATAGTCAAACATATATATACATATACATAGATACATCCCTGTACAATACAAAATGATACACAAGAATACAAGGACCACACAATATACATTGAGTCAAAACATTAGATGCATATCAGAGTCATACAAAACAACTATAAAACTACATAAAAAGAGATAAGTAGAATATCCAAGGCGGAAGCAGCACAACAAAGTCGTATAGCAGGTAGCTAACCTGAAAAAACTCGGTCTAACACGAGCATATAAAAATACACGGGTCAGTCCGGCTTAAACAACTGATAAGTATGGCATAATTAAGGTACAAGGATAAATGATAACAATTCTTCTCAAAAGAGAAGAAGCAACTCTAAATGTATATCATAAGAGTTTCTCAAAAGAGGCGAGTTCGACAACAATCAAATATGCACAAATGTACGCCTCATATCATCGGCATAATCGATAGCAAATATAATGGCTAAGTTAAACAACAACATCAAATGTCACAAGTGTACGCAACGCATCATCGGCATAACAATAGCCAAGATAATGGCATTCATCAACTCTAATTCCTAAATAGGGGATTACAAATCTCAAAAAGGCCAAAAAATGGCAACAATGAATCATAATATATAGAACTCAACAAAGAGTTCAAAACTCCAAAATTGTAATCACCATATAATCCACACGATAGCACATAGGCTATATAAATAATCCAACAAAAGGCAACTATGGTGAAAACATTTATAAATCACAAAAATTCAAGAAATCAACATAAAGAAATCTAGAAAAGCAACAATGCAAAATATAGGACCCAACAGTCCAAAAATTAGCCCAACAGCTATATGAAAATATGACCCAACAATCTAGTAAGTGGCCCAACAGCCAGCCAAGTACGGTGTATAAGAGACCCAACAGTCTTAATAGGACCCAACAGTCCAATAAGTGGCCCAACGGCCTAAGTAATGGCAATAACATCGTGAATGTGTCACAAACTCTCAGATAGGAACCTGAAAAGTGGTAACAGTGCGTCCCATACCACACATTCTCACTTTTCAGTTTACTAACTGATAGTCAATGCCACACTAGAAAAAAAATCATCTAAATCACAACAATTGCCTCATCTCATCGGGAAATACGACCCAAAGGACAATAGCAAACGAACAAGTCCGGAATTCACCGAAAAAGTAAACGCACGTATCCCATACCACATGTTTTACTAAATTATTTAATTCTCTTTCTCCAATGCTCGAAGAGTGCAAAAATGTATATTTTATATAGAAAATAATTTGTTTGAGAAAACGAGTTTACAAAATGAAATTTGAAATCCTTTGAATATTTTCTTTGAAAAACTGTATATATTGAAAATATTGTATATTATATAACTTTGGGGCGATTTCATTTTTTAAACAAATCTAGAAAAAGCATTTGTTCCAAAGCGATAGAAATTTATATATATATATATATATATATATAAGTCTCATATAGAAATTATTTTACAAAATGTGCACGGTGTCAGCAAATGCATAAAATTCTTCTCGAAATCAACATCCAAAATACACAAATAACCTTACTAATCCAATGTATGGATTTAGTATAATATTCTCTTTTCCATATAGGATCAAAGCCTTTAGAAATTAACATCAAATTTTTTTTCAGAAACCCAGGTAGAAATAACTTAAATTTTCAGCTGAAGCAAAACATGCTTTGATTTAAAGTTTGACAGCAAGTTTCTATAAGCTACAGAGGTCGAAACGACCTGAAATTTGACATGCATAAAATTCAACAACATAATATCAAACAAAAATGAATGTACACAATCCGATAAGAAACAAGAGAGATATAAGCTCTCATAGTGGGACTCATAGCTATATTTCACTATTAACAGCTGGAACAAAACATTCCCCGGCTGAAAGTTTGACAACACGTTTCTGTAGGCTAAAAAGGTCGGAATGTCTGAAATTTGACATGCATAAATTTCAACAACTATATTTTAACTGGAAAAAGAATCACACAACTTGGAAGAAGTACGATAAGTGATGTTGTCTCAAAGTTGAAACCAGGCAGTGATTTTACTGTAAAAATCTAGGCAAAAACATGCTCCGAATCAAAGTTCGACAGCATATATCTATAAGCTACATAGATCGAAATGACCTGAAATTTGGTTTACATAATGTTTAACACTCATATTTGAAACTAGAAAAATAATCATGGAATTTGAACAAGCCATGAAAAGTTATGATGTCTCAAAGTTGAACCCAGTCAGCGTTTTCACAGTAAAAATCTGGACAAAAAACATGCTCTGAATCATAGCTTTGCGGTATATTTCTATAAGCTACATAAGTCGAGATGACCTAAAATTTGGTATGCTTAATCTACAAAACATGGTCTGTCAGCATTCTTTTGCCGGAATAGAGATATTGTAGCATCTCACCTTTTTGTAAGCATTAAATCGACGATAAACCACACACGTCAGACTCAAACCATACAAAAGGGCGAATTGTTATTGAGGTAAATAAGAAAAGAAGAGAAAGAAATAAAACAAAACAGAATCTTACAGCGGAACGACAAAATATAATAATCAAATAACAGTTCATGAAGTTGTTTTACAAAACATTTGATTATACTTATACAATACATATCAGAGTTACACATACCAGAGAATAATAAATAACAATGCAGCGGAACAATATGATGCAGTGGAATATAACAAATAATAGTAATACAAATCTTCGTCTTCGTCCTTCATAGATAAAGTCTTCGAATCATGAAATGCTTAAACTGACCCGAGCGAATTGAAAAGACAAAACACTCGAGTCAGAATTAAAAGATCTTATGTAAGTTAAATCAACGGTAAAATATGAGCAGAACGGCGCCAGAGATGTTTACGGGATTTGGCATCTCCTAAGGATCCGTTAAACTATTTACTATGCAGTAATATTTCGCTATTATAATAATGTCTATAGGAAAATAAATTTACTTTTAAATAGCGTTAAGGAGTGACCCAATATTCGCTTTAACACATAATAGTGCCAATTGTCTATACAGTACCGTAATACCTCCTGATCGGGAGGCTACCAGAGGATACTCCATAGGTACGACACAAATCAAACTCGTACAAGGCGCGCTAGGGTAAGTGACACTGCACATAAGGCAATGCCAGGGTAGATATAACAATTACGCATCCGGGCTGGTGGTAACGCGTAGGAGCTACTACCGCCCACCTCGAGCCACACCCCCAATGTCACGATCCAAATTTCAGCGTTCGAAATCGACATCCCCACCCCCAATGTTTCTATCATATTTCATATATTCTTAGATTTTTATTTGTTTTATTATCTTACATACTTTTCACATTTGTATTTAACATGAATCAAAAACTTTTAAATAAATTTTATATTGCATTTTTCTTATTTTATAAATACATCTTCCTAATCATTATTACATACATATTATTTAAAAGAAATTCTTTTTAAAACTAATTACCCATAAATCAGTTTACATAAATAATATTTTTTGAACTCAAATCATTTTATTTACATACAAATTCAATATTCAAATCCAAATTCTAAAGTCAAATTCAAATTTACTCATATATACATATGCATATATATTTCAAATTCAAATTAATTCCAAAAATTAATTTCAAAATTTACAATAACAAATAATTTAAATTTAATTCAAAATTGGGATCGTTACAGATTCCCCCCTTAAGAAATTTCGTCCTCGAAATTTGCAGGCAGGGAAACAACAAAGATAGATACACAAAGATAGAGAAACAGTTTTCCAGGTCAAACTGGATATTTATTCTGTATTTGGCTCACCAAATCATAATATCACCAATATGAGAACAAACTCATTCAATACTACATAGGATACTTAGGTCATCAAATCTATGAAATATGCAACGCACTGGTTAGTCCGAAGGATAACTAACCGTTCGTAGTATATATCGAGACCCAAACAAAAGAGAAATGGATTTAATCTTACACAATTCTCAAATACTAGATATGGATTCAAAAATCAAGTCGGAATACCCCGAAGTATATATAACTTTTCCCTCTTCAGACCTCGATATTCACAAAAAATTACAATAGAATTTCAAAATTGGTTTAATCGAAATGTTTTATCGATACAAATCTTCATATTCAACTTTATATTTAATTTACCAATTTATTTCAAATACAATTTCAAATTCATTGAAGTTAAAAACGAAAAGCTGGTAGAAATTTAACGAAGAGAATACGAAATAGAAACTTATTAACACGATTCGTAAGGGCCACCATCACATCAAAGCTTCTCCCTCGAGCTTCCATAAAGCCAATCAAAGAATTGAAATCGAACCAAAGGAAATTGATAGAGAAAGATTGTTTCCGTTGTTGCAGGGTATTGACCATTCGTAGTGGTACTCCCTTGCCCCCTATCTCGTCCTCTTCTTGCACTCATACTTACTATCAGTGGATAGTAAGAGAATTTACCGAGGTATTCGAACGGATATCTTAGGGATTACTCATTCTAGGGTATACTTCACCCTATCTCTAATGAGCTACTTAATGTGTTATACTCCTGAGCTAAAGTTCCATCCTTCAGCTCTGATACCAAAATGTCACGATTCAAATTTCAACGTTCGAAAATCGACATCCGTACTCCGCTCGAAATCGAATTCGACTTAAAACCCAAACCTGGAAACAGCAAGACCCACCACAACCAAAACTTGTCATCGCCTCGTTCTCGCAGCTCCGACCACCAGAATTCATACAACTCCGGCCATAACCTCGTCGTCGTCTCCTCTACCATCCTCCAGAACCACGATGCACTCGATCCATTATCGATGCTGAACGAAACAAAATTCTTCACCTCAACAAAACTAGGTTTACAAATTATAAAAGATCGTCGCCGCCGCCACGTCCATCAGACCACCATCCTAATATTTTTCCTACGACCACCGTTCATCCCCCCATCGCCAGACGAGGTCCCGACATATACGACTCAATAGATCGTCAGAAATCGCCAAAACTATGAAATTTGAACAAACCCAAACTGCTCAAATGACACTTGCAATCGAAGAACAAGTCAGAAAGATTTTAAATTCTCTAACTCCAGAATGGGATCAAAAGACACTTGCAATCGAAGAGGCAAATGACATCTATACTTTAAAGATAGAAGAATTAATTGGAAATCTAATGTCGTATGAAGTTCAAATGATCAGGAGAAGAGAAAGTAAAGCATATGAAAAGAAACCAATGGCATTCAATGCATTGACCGATGGATCATACTCAAACAGCGATTATGATGAAGAGATAGCCTTTATGACCAGAAATTTTAGGAAATTCCTGAAATAGAGAAAGATGAATAATCTCAAGAGAAACAACTATAAGAATTCTAGAAATCAGAATGTAGTGCCAAATAATGACAAATGTTACAACTGTGATAAACCAGGCCATTTCAAAAGAGACTGTCCGTATCCAGATAGGCAAAATTCTCCTATGAACAGTGATCCAGCAAAGAAACGGAAGCATGCATTTACTGCTACTCTAGATGACTCAGACTCGTCCTCAAGTGATGATGATCAGAAGATAGATAATTCGAATCTGTATTTCATAGCTGTTCATAACTCCGACGAATTCGAAGAACGAACTTAGAAAAAGGTACACGTTTACAATACAATTGGTTGAAATTGCTTGCTTAGAATTAGTTGCTTGATTGTTTGATTGATTGATTTTGAATTGGTGTGTCGCTTGGATTTTAAAATTTGTTTTCTATTTTTTATTATTATTTCATTATTATTTTTATTATTTTTATTATTTTTTAATAGTATAATAACATTTTTTGAAATATACTTGAAGTTTAATAATATTTCAGATATATATATAGGCATTAAAAATAATATATATATTTTTATTAGAGAATTTAGGAAAAATCAATTCATGAAAATTCAAAGGGACATGTCGACATAGTCCCTACCATGATGTCGACATGGGTACCTTAATTTGAATTTCAAAATTTGAATTCAAATGTTTGAATTTGCTGCCACTTTTTCACTTCATTCAATTCTCTTAAAAGATACCTTTTGACCATAGAATATGTCCTTTAGGAATCTACATACTCACTATCTTTTATCATATCTTTTCACTCTCATTTTCAAATTCAAACTCTCTCTTCATAACTTTAAGCTCTTTACTCTCTACTTTAATGGCTTCTTCAAGCAACCCCTCCACCATGAGAATTTCCAGAAAAATCAAAGAGCAACTATTCAATGATCCGAAGGCGATAAAAGCATACATCAATTATGCTAACTATGCCAAAGTCCATCCCGGAAAATTTGCTATTTTTCAAGATTTTTCTTCTTATGAACTTGATTCCCTTTTTGCAAACAATGGAGTTCTTAGTCTTATTGATGCTTCTCAAAATGATTTTGTTTGCTATCCAAATCTTATCAAAATTTTCTATGCTAATTAAAACCGTGGATTTTATCATAGAAATGAGGATGAAATTTGGAGTAGTGTCAAAGGCACTAGAATTGTTTTAAATTGTGATCATTTGGGTACCATTCTCAATTGCAAGTGCACGGGACTGGATCTTTCTAATTTAAAAAATCGATGAAAATGACCGTGAGACATTTCATCACATTTTCGAGGGGATTGATAATTTTGAATTCAAAAATCAAAATTTTCATCCAAAGGCAAGAATTGTCAATCTTTTTTTGCAGCATACTTTGACCCCAAGATTGGGGAATTATAACAATTCTACTTCAAAAGTTTGCAAAGCTCTTTTTGCTATTTTTGGAAATTATGACATAAATTGGGCGCAAGTTATTTTGGATATACTTCGTCCTAAAAATCTTGAAATGGGTGAGAATACTTTATACCATGGAATTTATCTCACTCGGATTTTTAACTATTTTGGAGTGGATTTCAAAGGCGAAGAATTTGTTTTCAGAAAAGTTTTCAATCATTCCAACATTTCTCTTATGAAAATTCCTTTTGTTTTTCAACCTTATGAGACCCTTGCCGAAAAGGAAGAGTGTTTGGCTCATGAGGAAATGGAAGAAGAGGAAGAGGAAGAAGAAGAAGGGGATGAAATGGAAATTGAAGAAGAAGAAGGTGAAACCTCTTTGGAAAGCATTGACTAACCTCCTAATCCATCCACCAAAACACTTCTCAAAAACCAAAAGACGATTGTTGAGAATCAACGAATTCTTAAAAGATCTGTTAGTAAGAAGTTGGAAAAAATTTCATCCAAGATGAACAAGCTCATTTCCAAAGTCAGCAAGAAACTTGGACTATCTTCATCATCATCATCCTCTAACTAGTTTTATCTTTTCGTATCTTGTTGTGTTTGTTTTAGTTTGCTTTATTTCGAATGTTCATGTAGTTTGTTGTGTGCTTAATCGTTGTATTATCGTAGTATGCAATGAAATGAAATTTTCTTTCTGTTATCTACCTTATCTTATCTCCAGAATAAATGTTAGTATATTATATAAATATATATATATATATAAAAATTATTCACAAAATCAAATTAGTCATAATTTTTTGCTAACCCATGTCGACATCCCCTGTATAACCATGTCGACATGTACCGGTAAGAAATGACAATTGATTTTGAATTTGAAATTTGAATAACTACCATACGTCTATTCATTTCAAATGAATTTCTATACCTATAAATACCTATTTCTTCAAGAATTCTTCACTAAAATTTATTTCTTATCATATATATCCTTTATTTCTTTCACAATTCAAATATGGCTAATCATATTCACAATCTATCCGAAAATCTTGAAGAAACCCTTAATTGGTTCAAGAATATTCTCTCGTTTATTCTACGTAACCATCGTCACTTAGAATTGAGTCAAATGCAGATGATCAAGGAACAATAAAGGCACTTCGATGCGATACGATGGATGATCTCCTCTCTGCACAAGGATGATAACGAAGCACATCCTCCCGTCTCTCTCACCAATGACAATGATAATTGGGATGCTATTAAGGCAGACCCGATCTTTGGTGAAGAAGGATGGGCGGAAGTTCCACGTAACATTTGATTTTTATTTGTTTGCTTTGATTGATTTGGTCTGGATTGATACTCTGTGTGGATTGATTTCTTGATATTGGTTTGAAGTTTGTTGTATAACACACACACACACTTATATATATATATATATATATATATATATATATATATATATATATATACAGACACATTGAAATGTATATAGTCTTTGATTAGTTATCATGTTCATAAGTATAATTATTTCTTAACTATATATTATATATTCCGTTGTATAGTTTATCAATGCAGGTACTGAAGACTAAGAATGAGGGGGAGTGAGTTTTTTGTTGATGACAAAGGGGGAGAAATATAAAATAGGATAGTTAGGCATAAATTAAGGGGGAGTTTATTAGTATTAGGAGGAGTTATTAGGATAGAAGTAATATTTTATAAACAAAGGTTGTCATCATCAAAAAGGGGGAGATTGTTAGTCCGTGAGATGATGGTTTTGATGACAACAAACTTAGAATAGATTATAAAATATAAACACTAACATTATAAGTTTAGATATATATGTATATGCAGGATTTAACCATGCAGGTACCAAGAATGAAGACTGTACAATATAGATTTTCAAGATATCGAGATAGAAGACTCATATGTATCAATATTATCAAGAGTTCAAGATTTCAAGGTTAAGTATTTTTATTAGGAATTTTGTTAAAAATCATAGAAAAGCACTGGCATCTTAAAATCTAATTTATTCGTGGAATGGAATCCACTTTGAGCCTACTAAAGGGATGGAACCCTAAGTAGAATGGAACCTACGAAAAATCTAATGGAACATTGTTTTGTATCCACTAACTTTTTATTCAAAATGATTTTTCAAAATTATATCCTCTTTTCAAAATGTTTTTCAAAATTTTTCTTTTAAAAGATTCAAAACCCTCTATCCTAATTTTAAATAATTTTAGCCTCAAAATTATCTTTAATTTCAAAGTCAAATTACTCCTGATTTTAAACTATCTTTTATTATAATATATTTAACTTTTAAATATTTATACTTAGATTTAAATATAAAATTATAGTTAAATTCTATATATATTATTCTCTATATTTACTTATGAATTTTAACTATAGTCAAGTATATTTATAAAGTTTAAAATAGTTTCAATATAAAATAAAAGTTATTTTCAAAGAAAATCAAAACACCAAAAAATCCTTTGGGATGTCGACAGGCCAAGTACCCCATGTCGACATGGTGTCGGTTGAATTCAAAATTTTAATTTCAAAAGAAGTGTCTATTCGCTATAACTCTTCATGAATGGACAATGCTGTTGTTCTTCTATAAATAGGGGTTAGTTTCAATGAATTTTACATCAGATTTTCTAGTTTTTTCACTTCTTTTGTTCTTCCACATTTCTTAATACATATTCTTACCATTACTCTGCCAACATTTAATCAAACTCGATTACTTCTAATTTGATTCTCTATCACTATCTCTACAAGGTTCTCAGTGCTATTCAGAGTTATAGACTTCTTTGTAATCTATTAAGCGAGAAAAGGTGTGATCATAGCCTTGGAAATCAATCAAGAGAGAAAAGGAGTGATTGTTGCCTTGGTAAATCAATTGGGTAAACTTGTGGCCCGGAAATCAAGTATCTCTACCCAGAGGAGAGAAATTCTAGAGGGCGTACCTCGTAGCCATGAAACCAACGGTGTAATTGTAACGACCCATAAAATTTTAATAAATCTTAATGGTTTTATTAACGTATTTAACTGAATTTCTGAAATTTTTTAATTAAATATAGTTTTGAAATAAAAATTTTGTATTTGGATTACGTCAAATTAAACATAGTAGATGGTAAATTTTCAATTAATTTTGTGAAAGTTTATTTATTATGTAATTCTACTAAATTCAAATCAGCTAATAATTGCTGATAATAAATTTATTTTCAAGCCTAAATATTTTTCTATAGAAAATTTATAAATCCTCTTCTGAGTGAGACGTCATCTTTCATTTTTCCAAATTCGGACGTCTACTGCTCCGTTTACCTTTTTTGTAAAATTAGCAGCATTTCAGGTACCGATCATCGACTTTTGATCGGATGATCATACCATTGATATCTGTATACCGTTTTGATCGTCTCGTCGTGCTGATCTCAGTGGTATATTTACTTCTGTGTTTTGAAATCCGGTGCACAACGGAAGCAATAAATGTTCGTTGTAACGGTACCCTTATATGTTGACCATTAACTTTGCTTTGATTTTTCAAAATTTCAACGTGAATCCCAAGAAATGAATTAAAATTGCTTTAATAGCTTCTCAATCAATATTCAGCTGAATCATAGCCACGAGTTATTACCATTCCCATAATTCAATGTTGCCTATTACTATTCCCTACCCTTCATATTGATTCATTTCCATCTCTGGTTTCGTGTATAAAAAGAAAAACAAAGTTGGAAACGTATAAAGTTCTGTACGTTATTTCGCATCCATTGATTCCTTTATTATTATATTTTTTCTTTTCCTTTCTTTACGTTGTGATTTCCAATCTGATTTATAACTTTCCTTTTGCAACCTGCTCTATTCCTATATTCCTTCGTTTTCAAAAGATTAAAACGTTCAGCGGGGCCACAATAAATATTTGCTTTTAACTTTCTACTAAATCATAGTGTGAACGTTGATTTCATTTGTTACTACTGACCATTTAAACTTTCCATAAGCTAAACAAATAAATACTCTACCTACTAAACCCCTGTACCCTCATATTTCTTCTTCCCCTACAAATCCTTTTCCCCCACCTGTAGAAACATTTCCCACTCTCCTCCTTCCTCTTGCTCTCGGCCTCATGTAGGATCGGCTCCACCTTCAACGTAACCATCAACCTGACCGATGCAGCACCTCCCCACGCCTACAGTTCAGCCAGCGACATCCCCACCAACAGCCGAGAAACCCATCCCCTCACCTCGCAACTCCTTTCACGGCCTCCGCCCTCATCGAACCCAAGGCACCGCTTCCATCTCTCCTCCGCCCGCTTCTCCCCATGCCGAGACATCATCAGACCCGTGCTTCTTCTCCCCTTCCCCTTATGACGTCCACCACGTTTTCCACCATCCCTTCCCTTGTTAGCCAAGCAACTGCCGATACAAACCCATACGCATTTTCTTCCCTCTTCGATATGTCATCACCATCGGCCTTCACCACGGCTGCAAACCCGTGTGGCTTTCCTAGCCTCCACAGCCAAAGCCGCCCTCCACCTGACTCTGCCTCGCCCACCTCGACCCCACAACCGCCGAACCCACTGATCATCCGAGCACTTGACTCCCAGTGTCACCAACTGCAACCAAGTCCTCCACCTACCTCTCTTTCTTAGCTTAGCATAATATATATTATATACCAGGTCAGTATTTATATTTTGTTGTCATATCCATCTGTTGTTGTCTATGTAAAGTGTTGCAAAACTATACTAAATATAAACTATGTTTTGCTTATACTATCGAGTGAATGATATTATCAGTTATATATTACTATGTCAGTATATATAAATGTATAATAATTGCAGGTTATATTGATCTACCATATAAGTACTATTATATAAACTATACTATTTATATAAGTCTATATTTTGATCTGGAAAGGAGATTTCATTTGGATACTAAAAATATGTTTACAATATATATACGTATCATACTGTAAAGGAAGTTACATTGGTACGGCAGTTTATATAATATGTTATGTATAGTTGGGTTCACAAGTTGTTGTACATATAGAGCATTATAATATTGTTGGTATATGATAGCCATTTGTTTATATCCATGAGTTGCATAAGTAAATGATCTGGCAAGTTCATATAAAGTGTTATATAGGTAATAGTATTATTCTGTTTATAAAATAATAATTTGTAGATGTTGCAGTAATATAAATTAGTTTTATATTCAGATAAGTTGTGTATAGAATGCGCAAGATACGGTTTAGATTTAAGTCTGTGTTACATAGGTTGGGATTGACAATTTTATATCATCTTTAATGGTAAGTTATATATTAGCTATATCTATAAGTAGTATCCCAAATTTATATGATGTATATATGTGAATTTAATATATATGCGCTATTTTCAAACAGCGATTTTGAAATACATATATATTTAATTTAATATGGGTTTGAGCATTTATAATATGATTTTATATAAATAGTTATATATGGTTATATATATACGCGTCCACTTTTGCCATTATCTTCGTCGATCCAATTCTGATTTGATTTCATCGTTTTCTCGTTATCAGCTTTGATCGTCGGATTCATACCGATCTTTCTTCGCTTTGATTCGTAACTCAAATCAGCTTCGTTGTCCATCTATCTATCCTCGAAAGGTGAGAAATCACTCACGATTAACGTTCTTTTATTTATTAAATTTTATTTAAATTGAAACGACTATTGGAATATGAGGCTGTAGTCGTTTGAATTGTTATGTACGCTATTATCTGTAACTGTTCACTTATGGGATATGACACCATATCCTATTGTTTATATATTTATTTTAATGATATATGTCTGTTGTGATTATTATTTTCATATCTGTTATCACTCTGCAAGTTCCCTGTTAGTATAGAAATCATTATGGGTTGAAATGATACATACCCGAACAGACTTCAGAATAGGAGGAAATCGTTATGGGTTGAAATGATAAACCCAAGCGATTTTCATTTAATTGAATTTGGGATTACGGTTGGAATGCTATCCACCCGTATACATTTGAGTGTACGGATTGAAATGGTAAATATCTGTAACACTTGACCCTATGATTAGAAATATATACAGGCACCGTTGGTCCATATATGAATATTTTGAAATTAAATTCATTGTTTTGGAAAGAGATATATGGTCTTATTAAATGTTAAATCTTGAATTTGTATATATAAAGGGAAATGACATATATAGATTTAAGGATATTTAATTTAGTCAAAATTTAATTTAATACATAAATTATGTTAAATATTTATGAAATTTTTATCCCAAATAGATTTATGCAATTAACTAAGATTGGAAGATAATTATGGGTTTATTTAAAAAGGGTATTTAAATAAAGATTTATTTAATTAAATCAATTTGAAATTATTGAGTGGGAAATTTAAGGTATGATTTTGTAACCGGATTTTGATTTAAGTGATTTAATGAATATTTCACGTTTAAATAGAATTAAAGAAATATTGAGTAAAATGTAATTTAAGGTTACTTAAATGATATTGAACCTAATGAGGAAGTATTTCAAAACTAAATAATAATAAGATTAAATCGAGATCTTTATGAAACTGTTATATTGAGCATTTAAATATTTAAGCCTTGAACTATAATGGGATTAAAATGGTTTATTTTGAGATTCGGATCTGTTTGAAATCAATATAGTTGAGTTTGTTTTAGCAACTAAATCGAATTAAAATGAAAATTTAGGTTGAACTAAATTTGAATTGATTATTTAGAAAACTAAGTTGAATGAAAAATTTAGACGAAACGTTGAATACTTAAAGTTTTGAAATATATGGAAATATGAAGGGGTATTTGGGATTATAAATCCGAATTTGAGATCGAAAAAAAATTAAGTGGTTATTTTAGAAATTGAGTTGAATTTAAATTGATAAATTGAGATTGAAATAGATTTAAATGGGAAGGTCGGGTTAATGTTAAACGATTTGTTAAGTTGAGGAAATTGAAAATACTTGACTTTATAAATTATTTATTTTACATAAATACTATTTGGGAAATATAGAGATTTCTGAAGTGAAATTGATACTTAGTTTTGAAGTATAAATTAAGTTGAAAAGAACCACGGTGTTATAGTGTATATTCCTACCCTGTAGATAGTTCCATGGACCCTTAGAGGATGGTTATTGCAAACATCCTTTAAGTTATTTGTATTTCAATTGATATTTCACTTGAGTTGGATTTATTGATATAAGAATGTTAATCCTGACTCGAGTGTTTTGTGTTTTGCTTTACGCTCGGGTCAGACTGAGTGATACAGCATTTGAGACTCGCCTTTGGAGTTCGGAGCTTCATTTGGAAATCCAACTATCGATTCAGATTCCAGCCTCTCCAGTTGATTGGTTCAAAGAAGTCATCTGCTCGTACTTGATACTTCACTGCATCTGGGATATTCTGATGTATTTTATTTCTAACTCCGATGTATAGTAGCTTCATGAACTACTATTATTTATCTATTCCGATGCATTATATTACTCTGTGTCTGTGATCTGTGATTGATTTATTTACTGTATATTTTAAGTTTTGCCAAATTTTATTAACAATTCGGTATTTTGAATTATTCAAGTCGGACATGCACGATTTTATTGTCGATTTGAATGGTCTAAAATAACGGGTCGTTACAATTGGTATCAGAGCTTTGGCTCTAGGCAAAACTTAGCATATATGGTAATTTAATTTATAGAATCACTTTCGCTCGAGTTGAATCTCTTCCTTTCTGACTCGATTTCCTTTGAATTTTGGAATGTCCCTCGGTTCCAAAGTTCATTCTTGTCTCTCGCTATTTATATTCTTTTGATTCTGGAGTATCCAATAACTCCACTAAATGATTTGTAAAGGGGGATGAAAACTCCTTTACAATTGGCGTCGATTCACCGAAGATTTTTGTATCCTCGGTTTAGATGCTACTATCTCCTGTTATTCCAAATTCTATCTCTAGCGATCGAATGTCGATTTGCCTTAGAATTCTGCATCCATCATATTGCTAAATGCATGATTGACCCGATTAAGGTCGCCCGTGATTTGTAGAAGTATATCCATCTCCTATTTTGTAATTTAATCATCTTTGATCGAGTCTATCTTCGAATCAGGATTCTATTGGTTAGAGTCTTCTAATTTAAATCTCTACCTTTGTTTTGAAATCCATTCTTAAATCACCCTTTGAAAAAAATCGAGTATGTTGTATTTTTGAAATTGTTTTGTACCGAAATTATTATTTTGATAACTATGATTTTATTCTACATATAAAAAGAAATTGTTTTCGATAAGGATTATATACCTATATATAAAACAAATAAGAAAAGTTATTCTATATATATATAAGTTTTGAAAGGATTTGAAAATTTGAAAACTTGTAAGAAATTGATTTATATAAAAATGATTTACAACTGAAGGGTTAAATTTGAAATTCGAGAATTGAATTCCGGTATTTTAAAATTGGATTTAATATTTTGAAAAATATATAAAAATAATATGATTTAAAGGTATTTTTACAAATAAGAAATGTTTCAAATGAATTCAAACGAGTTCCAATAATTTTGAAGAAATTTCAAAGAAGTTTTCAAGAAAATAGAAGTCCAGAACTCATGTATGTCGTTGGAAAATAATTTTGGTGATGAGTGCACGCATCATCGACATTGATTTTCGAGCTTCAGAGTGGGGGAGAGGCCACTTTAATAGCTCGCCATGCGAGTGATTTTGTAAAACCGTTATGATTTCAAATTCCGAAGTATAATTTGATATTTTCGAAAGATATATGTATATATTTGAAATAATTTAAATTGAGATTGGTGTTCAGTCCTCGAGTTTCAAATTTGTTTTGGTATAACCCTATATATTGAAATTGATTTATTACTGATTTTCAACTCTTGAATTGAAAATGTGATTTCCCCTTATCATTTTGAAGGTTCGAACACTTCCAAGTCAAGGTCT
This sequence comes from Allium cepa, assembly GCA_030765085.1. Classification (NCBI taxonomy): domain Eukaryota; kingdom Viridiplantae; phylum Streptophyta; class Magnoliopsida; order Asparagales; family Amaryllidaceae; genus Allium; species Allium cepa. Next base: position 596,531,719 of record CM060941.1, on the reverse strand, counting down.
AAAATTTTAAAACTAAGAAATTTCGAAGAGTATAAAATGTTTGATAAAGAATATAAATTTAGTTTGAAACGTTTTGAAAAAATAATATAGTTTTGAATAATAGTTTTCAGAAAGGTAAATTGAATATTTCAACTAGAAATAGATAGTTTAAAAGTTTTAAAGGGATAATTATAAATTTGGAAACCATTTGAGTATAATTGATTTTGAGAAAATTTTTAGTTTTGAAATTAAATTGAAATTAAAAACCAGTACTCTTATGGAGATTTTGGAAATGAATTTGTTTGACTTGAATTATTTTAATTTAGAAACTGGGATAATTTTCTAAACCTATTATTTTGGGAACTTTGAAATTTAGATACTTAATTTGGAAGAAAATTTGGTGAAATCATATATGATTTGGAAACTGAATGGATATTGAATGATTTGAAATTGAGAACCTTATATTATTAAGCACTTGATTTGGGAGTGGTCGAACTTATATAAATTGGATTTGTAAAAGTATGAAATTGATTTGAAATCCATTGATTTGAAGGTACTCAATTTGGAAAGCTATTTTATATAATCGAAGTCTGTATAAGTATGATTTGATCTACTATTGATTTGGAAAGTATTCGATTTGGGAAAAAGGGAATCCTATATATAATGGACTTTATATAAGTATGATATTTGAAAGTGATTTGAAAAGATACTATGTGATATATATTTTCGAAGTAAAGATATGGAAAGTGCCTTCTGCTTGATATCCGCTTTGTGGCCACATCGTGGATTCATTTTATCGATATTATTCTCTCTGATTTTTAGTTTTCCGGATGTAATACTCGAGTGTTCCCACCGTGGCGTAACCCATGGCTTTTTTTTCTCTCGTGAATGCATAGCGCAATTGCCTGGCTGAGTCTTGCCTAGGGGTACGGATTGTTTCCTGGGGGATCCAGGCGTAACCATTGTGTATCCTGCAATCTGTGTAGGTCGCGAATAGTAGCGCAAGTGCCTGGCCGAGTCTTTCCTAGGGGTACGGATTGTTTCTTGGGGGATCCAGGCGTAACCATTGTGTATCATGCACTCTACTAGTCATCATGGCGTAACTCGCAGGGCTGAGAAAGCTTACGGATATGGATTGTTTCCTGGGGGATCCAGGCGTAACCATTGTGTATCTGCGAACCATGGTCGGACAAAGGTTTTGGTTTGGTTGTTTTGTTTGGATTGTACTTTCCATATCTGTTTTTTTTATTAAGTTTTTCAAGTATTTTCACTAGGTGTTGAAACGGGTCTACCAAGTACTTGAAGAATTCTAGCTTTGCGCCTGATCAACGCATGGCCAGAGTCTGCAAGAACGAGGATAAACTTGTTGAAACATCGAGTTATAAAAGTATTTTTGAAAGAAAGATCTATTTCGATATAAAGGTATTTTATTATAAAGGTATTTTTCAACAAAGAAATTTTGTGTTAATATTTGAAATTGAAACTCTTATGGTTTGAAATTTACGATTCATGCCCGATTCTATTCTTTAAATCTACCTTATCTTCTCAGCTTTCGTTGTTCACCTTGATTCTGTTTTTCCGAATCTACCTTCTTTCCTTTTTGAATATAATCTTTTAAAGATTGCTTATCTGTATACTACTTGGGTTAATAGAAGATTTTTAAATATTGTAAATATTTTTGAAGTTATTAATTAAATAAAACTTATTAAAAGAGAATGATTATTAATTTATTGATAATATTTGAAAGGTATCTTGAGTTAAATTAAAAAGTTCACAAATTTTGGATTTAATATTTTCAATAGTCTTTGTAAATAATAAATAATAATGTAAATAATTGTCTTCAAAAGGAGTTTGAAAAGTATTAAATATTAAAGAAAATTAAATTGCAAATGAAGTTTTCAAATGAATAGTTCGAGTAAAATTTATATAGTTTTAAAATTAATTGTTTGTCTTGTCTTTCAATTTATTTTCTTTCTGGTTGTTTTATTCTCCTAGCTCCTTCCTTTTCGGGGACGAAAAGTTTTGAGTGGGGGAGAGTGTAACGACCCATAAAATTTTAATAAATCTTAATGGTTTTATTAACGTATTTAATTGAATTTCTGAATTTTTTAATTAAATATAGTTTTGAAATAAAAATTTTGTATTTGGATTACGTCAAATTAAACATAGCAGATGGTAAATTTTCAATTAATTTTGTGAAAGTTTATTTATTATGTAATTCTATTAAATTCAAATCAGCTAATAATTGCTGATAATAAATTTATTTTCAAGCCTAAATATTTTTCTATAGAAAATTTATAAATCCTCTTCTGAGTGAGACGTCATCTTTCGTTTTTCCAAATTCGGACGTCTACTGCTCCGTTTACCTTTTTTGTAAAATTAGCAGCATTTCAGGTACCGATCATCGACTTTTGATCGGATGATCATACCACTGATATCTGTATACCGTTTTGATCGTCTCGTTGTGCTGATATCAGCGGTATATTTACTTCTGTGTTTTGAAATCCGGTGCACAACGGAAGCAATAAATGTTCGTTGTAACGGTACCCTTATATGTTGACCATTAACTTTGCTTTGATTTTTCAAAATTTCAACGTGAATCCCAAGAAATGAATTAAAATTGCTTTAATAGCTTCTCAATCAATATTCAGCTGAATCATAGCCACGAGTTATTACCATTCCCATAATTCAATGTTGCTTATTACTATTCCCTACCCTTCATATTGATTCATTTCCATCTCTGGTTTCGTGTATAAAAAGAAAAACAAAGTTGGAAACGTATAAAGTTCTGTACGTTATTTCGCATCCATTGATTCCTTTATTATTATATTTTTTCTTTCCTTTCTTTACGTTGTGATTTCCAATCTAATTTATAACTTTCCTTTTGCAACCTGCTCTATTCCTATTTTCCTTCGTTTTCAAAAGATTAAAACGTTCAGCGGGGCCACAATAAATATTTGCTTTTAACTTTCTACTAAATCATAGCGTGAACGTTGATTTCATTTGTTACTACTGACCATTTAAACTTTCCATCAGCTAAACAAATAAATACTCTACCTACTAAACCCCTGTAGCCTCATATTTCTCCTTCCCCTACAAATCCTTTTCCCCCACCTGTAGAAACATTTCCCACTCTCCTCCTTCCTCTTGCTCTCGGCCTCATGTAGGATCGGCTCCACCTTCAACGTAACCATCAACCTGACTGATGCAGCACCTCCCCACGCCTACGGTTCAGCCAGCGACATCCCCACCAACAGCCGAGAAACCCATCCCCTCACCTCGCAACTCCTTTCACGGCCTCCGCCCTCATCGAACCCAAGGCACCGCTTCCATCTCTCCTCCGCCCGCTTCTCCCCATGCCGAGACAACATCAGACCCGTGCTTCTTCTCCCCTTCCCCTTATGACGTCCACCACGTTTTCCACCATCCCTTCCCTTGTTAGCCAAGCAACTGCCGATACAAACCCATACGTATTTTCTTCCCTCTCCGATATGTCATCACCATCGGCCTTCACCCCGGCTGCAAACCCGTGTGGCTTCCCTAACCTCCACAGCCGAAGCCGCTTTCCACCTGACTCAGCCTCGCCCACCTCGACCCCACAACCGCCGAACCCACTGATCATCTGAGCACTCGACTCCCAGTGTCACCAACTGCAACCAAGCCCTCCACCTACCTCTCTTTCTTAGCTTAGCATAATATATATTATATACCAGATCAGTATTTATATTTTGTTGTCATATCCATCTGTTGTTGTCTATGTAAAGTGTTGCAAAACTATACTAAATATAAACTGTGTTTTGCTTATACTATCGAGTGAATGATATTATCAGTTATATATTACTATGTCAGTATATATAAATGTATAATAATTGCAGGTTATATTGATCTACCATATAAGTACTATTATATAAACTATACTATTTATATAAGTCTATATTTTGATCTGGAAAGGAGATTTCATTTGGATACTAAAAATATGTTTACAATATATATACGTATCATACTGTAAAGGAAGTTACATTGGTACGGCAGTTTATATAATATGTTATGTATAGTTGGGTTCACAAGTTGTTGTATATATAGAGCATTATAATATTGTTGGTATATGATAGCCATTTGTTTATATCCATGAGTTGCATAAGTAAATGATCTGGCAAGTTCATATAAAGTGTTATATAGGTAATAGTATTATTCTGTTTATAAAATAATAATTTGTAGATGTTGCAGTAATATAAATTAGTTTTATATTCAGATAAGTTGTGTATAGAATGCGCAAGATACGGTTTAGATTTAAGTCTGTGTTTCATAGGTTGGGATTGACAATTTTATATCATCTTTAATGGTAAGTTATATATTAGCTATATCTATAAGTAGTATCCCAAATTTATATGATGTATATATGTGAATTTAATATATATGCGCTATTTTCAAACAGCGATTTTGAAATACATATATATTTAATATAATATGGGTTTGAGCATTTATAATATGATTTTATATAAATAGTTATATATGGTTATATATATACGCGTCCACTTTTGCCATTATCTTCGTCGATCCAATTCTGATTTAATTTCATCGTTTTCTCGTTATCAGCTTTGATCATCGGATTCGTACCGATCTTTCTTCGCTTTGATTCGTAACTCAAATCAGCTTCGTTGTCCATCTCTCTATCCTCGAAATGTGAGAAATCACTCACGATTAACGTTCTTTTATTTATTAAATTTGATTTAAATTGAAACGACTATTGGAATATGAGGTTGTAGTTGTTTGAATTGTAATATATGCTATTATCTGTAACTGTTCACATATGGGATATGACACCATATCCTATTGTTTATATATTTATTTTGATGATATTTGTCTGTTGTGATTATTATTTTCATATCTGTTATCACTCTGCAAGTTCCCTGTTAGTATAGAAATCATTATGGGTTGAAATGATACATACCCGAACAGACTTCAGAATAGGAGGAAATCGTTATGGGTTGAAATGATAAACCCAAGCGATTTTCATTTAATTGAATTTGGGATTACAGGTTGAAATGCTATCCACCCGTATACATTTGAGTGTACGGATTGAAATGGTAAATATCTATAACACTTGACCCTATGATTAGAAATATATACAGGCACCGTTGGTCCATATATGAATATTTTGAAATTAAATTCATTGTTTTGGAAAGAGATATATGGTCTTATTAAATGTTAAATCTTGAATTTGTATATATAAAGGGAAATGACATATATAGATTTAAGGATATTGAATTTAGTCAAAATTTAATTTAATACATAAATTATGTTAAATATTTATGAAATTTTTATCCCAATAGATTTATGCAATTAACTAAGATTGGAAGATAATTATGGGTTTATTTAAAAAGGGTATTTAAATAAAGATTTATTTAATTAAATCAATTTGAAATTATTGAATGGGAAATTTAAGGTATGATTTTGTAACCGGATTTTGATTTAAATGATTTAATGAATATTTCACGTTTAAATAGAATTAAAGAAATATTGAGTAAAATGTAATTTAAGGTTACTTAAATGATATTGAACCTAATGAGGAAGTATTTCAAAACTAAATAATAATAAGATTAAATCGAGATCTTTATGAAACTGTTATATTGAGCATTTAAATATTTAAGCCTTGAACTATAATGGGATTAAAATGGTTTATTTTGAGATTCGGATCTGTTTGAAATCAATATAGTTGAGTTTGTTTTAGCAACTAAATCGAATTAAAATGAAAATTTAGGTTGAACTAAATTTGAATTGATTATTTAGAAAACTAAGTTGAATGAAAATTTTAGACGAAACGTTGAATACTTAAAGTTTTGAAATATATGGAAATATAAAGGGGTATTTGGGATTATAAATCCGAATTTGAGATCGAAAAAAAATTAAGTGGTTATTTTAGAAATTGAGTTGAATTTAAATTGATAAATTGAGATTGAAACAGATTTAAATGGGAAGGTCGGGTTGATGTTAAATGATTTGTTAAGTTGAGGAAATTGAAAATACTTGACTTTATAAATTATTTATTTTACATAAATACTATTTGGGAAATATAGAGATTTCTGAAGTGAAATTGATACTTGGTTTTGAAGTATAAATTAAGTTGAAAAGAACCACGGTGTTATAGTGTATATCTCTACCCTGTAGATAGTTCCATGGACCCTTAGAGGATGGTTATTGCAAACATCCTTTAAGTTATTTGTATTTCAATTGATATTTCACTTGAGTTGGATTTATTGATATAAGAATGTTAATCCTGACCCGAGTGTTTTGTGTTTTGCTTTACGCTCGGTTCAGACTGAGTGATACAGCATTTGAGACTCGCCTTTGGAGTTCGGAGCTTCATTTGAAAATCCAACTATCGATTCAGATTCCAGCCTTTCCAGTTGATTGGTTCAAAGAAGTCATCTGCTCGTACTTGATACTTCACTGCATCTGGGATATTCTGATGTATTTTATTTCTAACTCCGATGTATAGTAGCTTCATCAACAACTATTATTTATCTATTCCGCTGCATTATATTACTCTATGTCTGTGATCTGTGATTGATTTATTTACTGTATATTTTAAGTTTTGCCAAATTTTATTAACAATTCGGTATTTTGAATTATTCAAGTCGGACATGCACGATTTTATTGTCGATTTGAATGGTCTAAAATAACGGGTCGTTACAGTAATGGTACAATTGCTTTTGAAAGGAAATCCATACTTGTGTTGCAGGACTGGATGTAGGGTAACTCCGAACCAGTATAAAATCCGGTGTGTTCTTTCCTTTACTGCTTTTATTTTATTTTTGCATCTGTGTTTGTTTCTGTGATCATATTTGTGTCTGTGTATTGCATACATCGGTGTCTAAATTAACATAAACTCGAAAAGATTTAGTAATTCTTTATTAACACTACTCAGCCCCCCCTCTAGTGTTAATCCTAGCCTTAAGATCTGTAATCCGCATTTTTCACAATATATACCTAAATAGAATGCCGCTGCCATCCTATTTCATTCTAGAATCTCCACCGCGTACACGGTTGTTAAAATGATTTTCTGAGTTGGCAGAGAGTATGACAACTTTCGATCCCGGTCTCTTTAGCAACCAAACATTATTATAACACCGCGGTCATTTCAGAATAATTTATACTTCAAAATCAGAATATAATATCCATTTCAAAACCATATAAATACGATATCATTTCCATTTCAAAAAACAAATCAATATGATATCATTTTTATACACATATATCCCTTTTCCAAAGTCATAGCACTTCCAAAGTTATAACACTTCGAAATCAAACACTTAAAGTATAACACTTTCAAATCATAATACTTTGAAACATAACTACACCACTTAAATGGCTTAAATATTAAATTACTTTATATAATAAAATAACTTCTTCAATTTCACAAATCAATTCCAAATACAGGTTTGAACCCCCAAATAACCATTTCAATTTCCATATATTTAAAACTTTAAATATTCCACCATTTCAAAACTAATTCTTTGATAATTCCATATCTATCAAATTCAACTACTATTATTTAGATTTGAAATATTTACTTAATAAATCAAATATCATTTATGTAAAACCTTTAAACATCAAATAACTAGATATTCTGTCAATTTAATTAACTAGATATATTCGTTTAAATCAACTGGATATTCATTTAAATCACTCTAAACCAAATCAAGTTATAAAAAAATCATACCCTTTAAAATCTCAGTTTTATTTAAATTTCGAATCAATTTTTATTCGTGTATAATTCTAAAATACTTTAATTCAAATAAAATTCATATTTATCTTCCAACCTTAATTTTATTTAAGACATTATAAACTCTATATACAATATAATTTAAACAGATACTTAACCATATTATATAAAAGAAATCAAAATTTATTATTTAACTTATTTTATATTTCAAAACAAATTTATACATAGCTAAAATCAATAATAAAATAACATTACCCGTCGTTCGTAGCTCGGTTGGTTTGGGGGTTGGGAGATGGGAACCAAAGGACTGCGTCCGGGCAGGTTCGAATCCCAGCGCCTAACCATCAGTGGGAGTTTCAACGTTACGCATCCGTGTGCGACGAATAAATAAAAGCAGGGTAGACACACGGCATGGGGTTTACTTAAGTTAGTATCAATGAATACCATGATCTTAAGGTTCCCCATGATCTCAATAATAAAATAACATTTATATAACATAAAAAATCAATATTTATATAACTCGTATTTTTCTTTACAAAACCATAGAAATCATTTCAAAATACTTTTATATATAGGTCGCGATGTCTGTATATAATTTTCTATTCTATGGTCAAGTGATACGGATATTTATCATTTCAATCAGCAAATTAAAATATAAATACGGTTATATATCATTTCAAACCGCAATCCCGAATGAAATAAAGTCCATAACAACTTGTAGTTTATAACAATATAAATACAACATCCATTCATCCAATATCAGTCATCAAACATTTATCACCATCATCATCCAATTCAATCAATAACATCAATATAGAAGAGATAATAAATAACAGACATTTACTGGCAGTTTATATTCAATAATAAATTAACTAACTATTTAACTGGTGGGTTATATACAATAATAAATCAAATAACAATTTAATTTAAATAAATTCAATTTAACTGAGATGATGATTAAAAATATGCCAAACAGTCATAAATAAATTTCTAACCACATCAAAATTAATTTAACACACATAGGAAATTTTATAAGTTGTGTATGGGTTAAAACACTCACCATTTGAATTTAAATTGAATTTAAATCAAATTTAAACCCAAATTTGAACAGTCTCAGAATTCATCCAAACCAGAGTTAAAATGTCAGAAATTTTATTACGATCCCAGCGGAGAAAACCTCGTGCTATTTCTACCTCGTATGCACAAATTATTGACATTTAAAGTTAAACGATTTAAATTAGAAAATAATTAAAATAAAATAAAAGAAACAATACGCTATCAGCCATGTCATCAAAATTTCATCCGCGGGCCCAGGCTACACAACCATCGTTCATGACCCCTAACCCTAAACAGAAGCTATAGTTGCCGTTCTTTGAGCAATCAACGCCGATGAACCGCTCATCCTGGCATCGATCAGGCATCACCATCGAGCTCCTCGCCCCGGGCCGCTACTACGCCTCGAACGCCGCCTTGCTCGGTGGCCATCCAAGCACAATGCTGCTGCCACCTTCTATGGTCAATCATGGTTAATCGTGACCCCACCCAGATGAACGAATATCAGATCTAGGGCCCGCACAACACCACCTTTCCAATGCCACCTGCCGATCGCCCTGCCGTCGTAGATCCTCCATTGGATCATCCAAAATCCTATACGAACAGCCAGAATTGATTTGCGATTTCAGGACAAACAATGATTCGAAACCAAAAACGAATGGCAGATCTGAGATGCGCTCGTCGAGAGCTTCAAATCCTTATAAAATTTGATATAGTTTGTGGAGTTTGAAATTTTGATTTGAATTTGATATTGAAATTGGACTGTGAATTTGTTTGTCTACCATTGAGAAAAAGGATCAATTGGAATTGTACGTATAGAAAAATAAACATAGGAAATAGGCTAGGGTTTATAACAAGGTGTATATATATATATATATATATATATATATATATATATATATATATATATATATATATATGTGGATCAGAAAATAGAAACAATTGGATCGAATCAGTTAGAAAGTTGAACGCTACACGGCCCAAAAAGCCCGTTTCGACTTCGGAACGAAATTGGGTCAACCCATATATCGAAATAGATGTTTTTAATTATTTTAAACGCAATGGAACAGGTTTCAAGTCCAAATTCCATCGTGTATGAAGAAGTTATGCTAAAATCAAGTTATTCTGAATTGATTTCAATCGATTTCAATTTCATTGATTTCTAGGCGTTTCGAGTCCGTACGATCAAGACAAGTCCGATCGCTATGAAACTTGAAATCCTACAATAATTCACCATTACCGTCCGATGAAACTGGTTTCGTCGAAATTGGAATCAGTGGCCAAAATGGCTATTTTTACATTATTTAAATAAATTAATAATTAACTAATTAAATCAAATTTTCAATTTCAATTCTAAAATTAACAAATCTTATCATCTTTTATTTCTTAAACAATTACAGTAATTTAAACAAATTTAGGTGTCAACTAAAATTGATTAATCCATCAACTTCGGTGTTTAATTGCAATTTCATTAAATTCAAAAAAATTATACATTTAAAATTCCAAAATCCATTTATTAAATTTTTAAACCATGTTGTTCACATCTTTTATCACAATAAGGATGCCACTAACATTGGTTCATGATTTCTTACGTTAAAATCTTCAAATTTCATCTTAATTTCCCATTAACGTAATATCTAAATATGTAATTCCATTTATTTGCAATTAATCCAATTATTCAATTTAAATTCCAATAAATTAATAAATCTTGATTTTCTATTCTTTTATCAACTAATCATCATATTATAAATGGAATAGATATTATTTTCAAATATTATCTTAATTTACATTAACATAATATTTAATTACATTTGTTCAAATTTCTTTCCTCATTTACTACATACAGTCAATTATAACCTTGCAATTGTTTCAATTAATTGGGTTTGCGCTAATTTAGTTATTTATTAACTTGCATTAACATTAAACCTTTATTTTAGTGATTCCGTTATTAAATTACAAATTTTTATTTCCTTTCCGAATTAAATTACCAAAATTTATTAAATTAACAAAATAAATTATCGAAAATTATGGATCGTTACACTCTCCCCCACTCAAAACTTTTCATCCCCGAAAAAGAAAAAGGAGGGAAAAGAAGGAACTAAGTAGTCCATACATCTTATTCAAAGTATTAATTTTATAAACAAATAAATTTACAAAATTTAATAATTTAAATAAAAGATACTAATTTTAAATCATTAAATCTTTTTATACTCAAATAAATAAAGTTTAGAAAACACTTTCAAAAAAAATTCTAAGTCCAAAATTTACGGAAAATTTTGGCAGAGTCTCCTTTGTACGGAGAGACTCGGGAGAAAATATAATACAAATATAACAATATACAACATATATTTTCCAAAATAATATAAATCCCAACATGGGAAAACAATATAATAGCTCTATAAAACCGTAATCTGAAAACGTACCTATTTGTCGGGCAATTACGCTTAATTTTATGAAACCAAAAGCAGTAGCAATTGCTTTCATAACCTTCATTTCACTTATGTAATCTAAAACGAGTAAATAATTATATAAAATGAAATATTTAAAGTTGTTTCAAATCAGTAGCGAACCAATAAATATAAACAACTATCACTTGCAACAAAGCATACAACCCTCACATAAAATCAATATAACAATAATCAATTGCAACCAACAACACACCCATCAAATACAATTCAACCATCCAAGCAAGACAAACAATTGGTTTATTCGGGTTAAGACACTTTAAATCACATAGAATGTTAAATAACTATGAAGTATTCCACTTACTCAACAGTCTTAGATAATTCCATAGATCATTCATACATCTAAGCAATTAAAAGTATCCATTACCCAAACAACTCATAAACAAAGATAAACAACCAACAATTTCAGAAAATAGATCAAGTTCATTCTTATTAATTTCATTTCATACATTTGTTGTTTGATTTCTCTTTTATTTCATATAATGATTTATCTTTTTACTTTACATTTAACTTCTTACAGTTTTCATCTATTTTCATTGATTCATATCATGCAAATTTCTTTTTATTGTATTACCTTTATTTATTCATTGCTTAATTTCATTTATTCATTTATTTATAATACTTACCTTTCAATTACATTTAAGTTTATACCAACTACACATCCAATTCTTATTTATTAAAGAATGTCATTGAATACTTTCATTATTTCCAATTTTACTTGTAAAATTTTCCATTACATTTCTTTTAACTTTTTATAGTTGGTAAGTCATATATATGTTAAAGAATGCAATTGAAAATTATACAAGTTTATCTTATTTCTTTTAAATTAATTTAATGTTCAATAATTATATCTTTTGTTTTATAAGTTACAATTTCAACTTTCATTTAATCCCATTTATAACTTAGCATTAAATCCCTTATTTCCCTTAGAGGCTTCGATTATTAGTTGAATTTCATTTCACTACATTAATTGAAACTATTAATTAACGGAAGCTTAAGAATTAAATACCGATTTTAATTTCAAATCATTTTGAAACAATAGATAAATGTATATATTTATAGTTTATATGTCCAATTACATTCAAAACAATTTGAGATTTACATTGGTTTCTCAAAATAAATCTGCAGTAAAACTACCACAGTAGCCTTCCCACTTCGAAACTCGAAAATGAATGTCGATGATGCGTGCACTCATCACCGAAATTATTTTCCAACGACAGAGAGGGGAGTGTAGAACTTATTTTTTTTTCAAAGTTTATTTAAAACAATTCTTTCAAATCATATTGAAATATTTATATTAGAAAATACTGCTAATAATATTATTACTATATTCCAAAATCATTCGAAAGAAATTTTCAAAACCCCAAAACTTAAGTTCTAAATTTTCAGTTTATTCTCACTTTATTGGTAAATTTTATTTTACAGCTAATATTTATAAAATTTGACTACTTAACAACCAATATATTACAACCAAATATATCTTTTATAAAATTTATTTTATATATAGAAAATATAATAGGCAAAATTATTTCATTCACCTATATTCAAAACAAATATTGTGTCGGTCTATCCTATGAAGTGTTTATAATCCCTATTGATGCCATAGCGTCCTATGCACCAACCAGAATTTATAAATACAAAGTGGAACAAATTAACACAATATTAAAACCTTTTTATAATACTAACAAATACGCTCTCTCATATATATACACTCAGCGTTTCATCATAGGGTATTACTACCCTATTAATAAAGAGTCAAACCCCAGAAAGCTAAGGTTTATCGCTAAACCAAAGCTCCGATACCAGATGTAACATCCCGCCTTTTTGTACACTTTAAATCGATGATAAACCACACACGTCAGACTCAAACCATACAAAAAGGAGAAATGTTATTGGGGTAAAATACGAAAAGCAGAGAAAGAAATAAAACAAAACAGAATCTTGCAGCGGAACGACAAAATATAATAATCAAATAACAGTTAATTAAGTTGTTTTACAAAACATTTGATTGTACTTATAAAATACAAATCAGAGTTACACATACCAGAGAATAATAAATAAAATGCAGCGGAATAATGTGATGCAGTAGAATATAATAAATAATAGTAATACAAATCTTCGTCTTCGTCCTTCAGAGACAAAGTCTTCGAATTCTGAAATGCTCAAACTGACCCGAGCTAATTGAAAAGACAAAACACTCGAGTCAGAACTAAAAGATCTTATGTAAGTTAAATCAATAGTAAAATATGAGTGCAACGGTATCAGAGATGTTTATGGGATTTGACATCTCCTATAAAGTGTCTAACGCGAGTGCAGTAACTAAAGAGATGCCCGGGATTCACATCTCCTAAGGATCCGTTAAACTATTTACTATGTAGTAATATTTCGCTATTATAATAATGTCTATAGTAAAATAAACTTCCTTTTAAATAGCGTTAAGGAGTGACCCAATATTTCCCTTAACAAATAATAGTGCCAATAGTCTATACAGTACCGTAATACCTCCTGATCAGGAGGCTACCAGAGGATACTCCATAGGTACGACATAAATCAAACTCGTACAAGGTGCACCAGGGTAGGTGACACGGAACACAAGGCAATGCCACGATAGATATACCAATTACGCATCCGGGCTGGTGGTAATGCGTAGAAGCTACTACCGTCCACCTCGAGCCACACCCCCAAAATCAAAAATCAAAAGTAGCCACCAAATCAACTCAAAAGTCAGAGTATAATATCGAAGGAGTGTGTCCGATAAGAGGGGCTACCTCCTTGGCCCAAGAATTGCTCATGTTTTTGCCACCTTATGCCAACTCACGGGAGTCGGGTTCACGTATATACCTTAATAGAACGCTGCTGCCATCCTACATCATTCTAGAATCTCCACCGCGTACATATTTGTTAAAGTAATTTTCAGAGTTGGCAGAGAGTATGACAACTTCTGATCCCGGTCTCTTTAGCAACCAAACGTTATTATAACACCGCGGTCATTTCAAAATAGTTTATACTTCAAAATAAGAATATAATATCCATTTCAAAACCATATAAATACGATATCATTTCCATTTCAAAAACCAAATCAATGTGATATCATTTTTGCACACATATATCCCATTTCCAAAATCATAGCACTTCCAAAGTTATAACACTTCGAAATCAAACACTTAAAGTATAACACTTTCAAATCATAATACTTTGAAACATAACTACACCACTTAAATGGCTTAAATATTAAATTACTTTATATAATAAAATAACTTCTTCAATTTCACAAATCAATTCCAAATATAGGTTTGAGCCCCCAAATAACCATTTCAATTTCCATATATTTAAAACTTTAAATATTCCACCATTTCAAAACTAATTCTTTGATAATTCCATATCTATCAAATTCAACTACTATTATTTAGATTTGAAATGTTTGCTTAATAAATCAAATATCATTTAAGTAAAACCTTTAAATGTCAAATAACTGGATATTCTTTCAATTTAATTAACTTGACACATTCATTTAAATCAACTCGATATTCATTTAAATCACTCTAAACCAAATCAAGATATAAAAAAATCATACCCTTTAAAATCCCAATTTTATTTAAATTTCGAATCAATTTTTATTCGAGTATAATTCTAAAATACTTTAATTCAAATCAAATTCATATTTATATTCCAACCTTAATTTTATTTAACTCATTATAAACTCTATATACAATATAATTTAAACAGATACTTAACCATATTATATAAAAGAAATCAAAATTTATTATTTAACTTATTTTATATTTCAAAACAAATTTATACATAGCTAAAATCAATAATAAAATAACATTTATATAACATCAAAAATCAATATTTATATAACCCATATTTTTCTTTACAAAACCATAGAAATCATTTCAAAATATTTTTATATATATATATATAGGCCGCGTTGTTTGCATATAATTTTCTATCCTATGGTCAAGTGATACAGATATTTATCATTTCAATCAGCAATTTAAAATATGAATACAGTTATATATCATTTAAAACCGCAATGTCAAATGAAATAAAGTCCATAACAACTTTTAGTTTCTAGCAATATAAATACAACATCCATTCATCCAATATCAATCATCAAACATTTATCACCATCATCATCCAATTCAATCAATAACATCAATATAGAAGAGATAATAAATAACAGACATTTACTGGCAGTTTATATTCAATAATAAATTAACTAACTATTTAACTGCGTTTATATGCAATAACAAATCAAATAACAACTTAATTTAAATAAATTAAAAAAACTGAGATGATGATTAAAAATATGCCAAATAGTCATAAATAAATTTCTAATCACATCAAAATTAATTTAACACACATAAGAAATTTTAGAAGTTGTGAGTGGGTTAAAACACTCACCATTTGAATTTAAATTTAATTTAAATCCAATTTAAACCCAAAATTTGGACAGTCTCGGAATTCGTCCAAACCAGAGCCAAAATGTCAGAAATTTTATTACGATCCTAGCGGAGAAAACAATGCAAAATTTTGACCTCGTATGCACAACTTATTGATATTTAAAGTTAGACGATTTAAATTAGAAAATAATTATAATAAAATAAAAGAAACAATACCCTATCAGCCACGTCACCAAAATTTCGCGCGCGGGCCCAGGTTACACGATCGTCGTTCACGACCCCTAACCCTAAACAGAAGCTACAGCCGCCGTTCTTTGAGCAATCAACGCCGATGAACCGCGCATCCTGGCATCGATCAGGCATCACCATCGAGCTCCTTGCCCCGGGCCGCTACTACGCCTCGAATGCCGCCTTGCTCGGTGGCAATCCGAGCATAATGTTGCCGCCACCTTCTCTGGTCAATCGCGGTTAATCGTCACCCCACCCAGACGAACGAATATCATATCTAGGGCCCGCACAACACCACCTTTCCAATGCCACTAGCCGATCGCCCTGCCATCGCAGATCCACAGTTGGATCATCCAAAATCCAATATGAACGGCCAGAATTGATTTGCGATTTCAGGATAAACGATGACTCGAAACCAAAAACGAATCATATATCTGAGATGCGCTCGTCGAGAGCTTCGAATCCATATAAAATTTGATATAGTTTGTGGAGTTTGAAATTTTGATTTGAACTTGATATTGAAATTGGACTGTGAATTTGTTTGTCTTCCATTGAGAAAGAGGAGCAATTGGGATTGTACGTACAGAAAAATGAACATAAGAAACAGGCTAGGGTTTATAACAAGGTATATACTTGTGGATCAGGAAATAGAAATAATTGGATCGAATCGGTTAGAAAGTTGAACGCTACACGGCCCAAAAAGCCCGTTTCGACTCCGGAATGAAATTTGGTCAACCCATATATCGAGATAGATGTTTTTAAATAATTTAAACGCAATGAAATAGGTTAAAAGTCCAAGTTCCATCATATTAAGAAGTTATGCTAAAATCAAGTTATTCCAAATTGATTTCAATTTCATTGATTTTAAGCGTTTCGAGTCCGTACGATCAAACGACAAGTCCGATCGCTACGAAACTTGAAATCCTACAATAATTCACCGTTACGGATCCGATGAAACTGGTTTCGTCAAAATTCGATTCAGTGGCCAAAATAGCTATTTTTACGTTAAATAAATTAATAGTTAATTAAATCAAATCAAATTTCCAATTTCAATTCTAAATTTAACAAATCTTATCATTTTTGATTTCTTAAACAATTACAGTAATTTAAACAAATTTAGATGTCAATTAAAATTGATTAATCCATCAACTTCGGTGTTTAATTGCAATTTCATTAATTCAGAAATTTATACATTTAAAATTCCAAAATCCATTTATTAATTTTTTAAACCTTGTTGTTCACATCTTTTATCACAATAAGGATGCCACTAACATTAGTTCCTGATTTCTTACGTTAAAATGTTCAAATTTCGTCTTAATTTCCCATTAACGTAATATCTAAATATTTAATTCCATTTATTTGCAATTAATCCAATTATTCAATTTAAATTCCAATAAATTAATAAATCTTGATTTTCTATTCTTTTATCAACCACTCGTCATATTATAAATGGAATTGACATTATTTTCAAATATTATCTTAATTTACATTAACATAATATTTAATTACATTTACTGAAATTTAATTTCCAATTTACTAAATACAGTCAATTATAACCTTGCAATTGTTTCAATTGATTGGGTTTGCGCTAATTTAGTTATCTATTAACTTGCATTAACATTATCACCTTTATTTTAGTGATTCCATTATTAAATTACAAATTTTTATTTCTTTTCCCAATTAAATTACCAAAACTTATCAAATTAACAAAATAAATTACCAAAAATTACGGATCGTTACAGATATGACTGCACAAAGGTGCTACACAAAACAGTTTACAAAGAAAATCAAAACAATTCAAAAATGATTTTAAGCAAATTTTCACTTCAGCTGCGACTTTTGGCATTGCATAAGCTTGCTATTGTGAGATAATTTAAAATATATCCACAAATGTACGCCTCGTATCATCGGCATAATCAATAGCCATATAATGTCTTTCAACAACCATAACTCCTAAATAGGAGATTATAAAACTCAAAACATCAAAGAGTGGCAACTGTGAATCTCCAATATATATAACTCAACAAAGAGTTCAAAACTCAAAATGTAATCACTATTTATAAACAATATAATAGCACTCAGGCTATATAGATAATCCAATAGAAGCACCCATGGTGAAAACATTTTTAAAACATCAAAATTCTAGAAATCAATCAATAAGAAATCTAGAAAAACAACAATGGAAAGAATAGGACCCAACAGTCCATAATTAGCCCAATAGCTTTATATAGGACCCAACAGTCGAAATATGACCCAACAGCCCACGTACTGGCAATAACTCGTGAATGTGTCACAAACTCTCAACTAGGAACCCGAAAAGTGGTAACAATGCATCTCATACCATACGTTCTCACTTAACGGTTTACTAACCGCTAGTCAATGCTACACTAGAAAAAAAATCATTCAAAGTATGTTAAACACAGAACAGAACATATTTTACGGTACATCAAAGTATGGTATTACATAATCCCTTATTACCACGTCCTTAACCTTTTTGAGTCCTTTGGGGTGGATATAAGTTGAGAATATGTCTAGGAATACATTTATTCCGTAGTATTCCATAATTGAATTAATAATGTCTTACCTCCTCAACGTGATCACTCTATCCGAGATTTCTTCGATATGGATGTGTTACCGTCTTTCGTATCAAAGGAGTTAGTTGAAGTTATATCATTGGATGTTTCTTATCTTGTTGCTTCTTTGAGGATTGTGAATTCTATTGAGGGGATCTGTAATACTTGGCATGTAGTGTGACAATATTGAGGTTGTTCCTTGTAGTTTTTTTTCGTGCGAATTTGCACATTATTGACTGTCTTGGGTTCGATGTGAATTTGGAGATGGACTGGCTTGCATGTTATCAAGCTGAATCCTATGTTTTGAAAGGATCCTATATATTAGGTATTCTTATTTGGCTGATCTGTTGTCTCTTGTTCTTCAGAATGTTGATGGTTATTCCGAAGTATCTTTAATCGCTCTTGAGTCTCGAGATGATGATGAAGTATCTCGAATTCCTGTTATTTGTGATTCTACTTATGTATTTGAGTCCGATGTGGGTTTTACATCCAAATGGGAAATGGAGTTCCATATTTACCTCATTTATGCTTCTTATGAGTGGCTCGTTATACTGTTCGGTTTAACGAACGTTTCAACTTATTTCGCCAATCTTATGAATCGAGTATTCTAGGAATATCTCGATGAGTTTGTCCTTGTATTCAGGATTAATAACGTGTAAAGCAATAAATTTAAATTGCAAATCTTTCTCATTAAAGATAAACATATAAGAATAATTGGATTCTTTTATTGGAGCGTCACAGCTTTGGTTTTGGTGATTACTTGTAACATTAAATTATAATGGTGGTTATAATTTAATTATGTAAAACGGAAATAAAATGGAGTTAATATGATAGTGCGGGTAATACGTGGTGGAAAACGGAAATATGTTAACTTGGTGATTTATTATATTAAATAAAAGATAAAAAGAATTAATTCAATAATAAATTGTTGAAATAAATGAAAAATATTGAAAATAAAGTTTTAAAAACTTTGTTGTGTTATTTTGGGAGAATGTGAGCATTATAGGATTTTAATTTGAGGAAATGCAATAATTCTAGTAATTATTGCCAAATATGTCTTTTATTGATTTTTAAATGAAGTATTAAAATTTTATATGTTGTATAATGTAAATAAAATGATGGAATATTGGTTAAAAATAATAGTTGATTACAAAAATAATGTTTATATGGTTTGTTGTATTTAATTATGCAAGAAAATAATTTTCATGTAATTTTTGGTGCTAAAATAACATTTTTATGTAAATTAAAGTGTAAATTGCATGTTTAATTAAAAGTCAGAGTTTATAATAATGAAAAATATTTTTATGACAAACTTCTCTTTTATTAGTTATGGAAATATTTTGTAAACATGGAAATATGATTATATGATTTTATTGTATAGGTTGTAAATATAAGTGTAATTTGTGAAATAAATATTAATTAGTATCTTAGGCTAATTATTCCTTATTGGGTCTAAGCCTATTAACTTACATTAGCCTGAAGAAGAAAACTCTTTCTTCTCAAAATTGTGTACGTCCATCTTCTTCTATAGTAAAACAAAAGAAAACTTTCCTCTTTTCTAAACGTAGGCTTTAAATCTCCAATTTCTCCACTAATTTGCTATAAATAATCAAAGCAAAGCTATTTTTCTCAGGTAGTCGCTAAAAAAACCAATTCTAATCCAACAAATTCTGATCTTGAGATTTGGTTCGGTCAATAATTCTATTTTTCTTTCTACATGCTTTTGTAGTGTTGTTTCTTAGGTCACTGAAGCTATTTCAAGAGGAAAGCTCTCAACTTTCTTCAAATCTAATCTTTAAATTGTTAAGGTGAGGGTTCTGTCACACATTCTTGCTTGTTTCAAGTTTTATAGTGATGAATTGGGTTGTTTAATTTGAATATTCGTTTGCTATAACGTTGATTTTCTGAGCTATTGCAAACATGGCCTAAGTTTATGTTTGAGATAGCGTATCTCTTTTATTGCCTATCGAAATTCATTGATTCTTTTTCCAGTAGTAAGTTAAAGTGTTATACAATATGCATACAAAATTTTAGTTCAATCAAGGGTCATTTGGTCATCTGTTAGCTGCCTGAAAAATGAACCCGAGATGGTTTTCAGGCCTGGGAACATTTACGTTTTGAGCTGCTGCAAACATAGCCTGAGTTCTTGTTTGAGACAGCGTAACGTTTACTATCAAAATTGCATGATTCTTTTTCCAATTTAAAGCATAATTGTTGAACTTTAAGCCTGTTGAATTTCAAGTCATTCCGACCTCTGTAACGACCCAGAGTTTCTGTCATTTGAAATTCGTATATTTAATTGATTTTAAATATCAACAAGTAAAATTTATAAGTCGAATAATTTATTTTTCGAATATCTGGATTTAATTGGATAATTAAATCGATAATTTAATATTTGAAATTGCGTAAATAATTGGGAATTGGGTTTAATGTGATTAAAAATGATTTATAAAGTTATATTAAATCATATTGGAGTTAGAACAATGTTTGCGAACTTTTAAAATTGAATTAAAAGTTAATTTGTGAAAATTGAATATTTTAATATTTAATTGACGGGCAAAAATAGCCATTTTTCAAACAATCTCGGATTTCGACGAAACCAGTTTCATCGGATTCGTAATGTTATATTATTGTAAGATTTCAAATTTCGTACCAATCGGATTTACAGCTTGTCCGGGCCAAGCCAAAACGCATAGAAATTAGTTCAATCAATTTAATTTAAATTTGATCGTTTATTTCCGTAACTCGCACATATGATCGAATTGGCTCTCGATACCTATTCCATTATGTCCGGAATGCGGGGTAAACCCTATAAACGTCGTCACCGCGTGAGATTTGGAGTTCGAAAATTTGGAGTGAATAGTGGTTTGGGGAATTTTCTATAAAAGCACGTCAATAATTCACTTTTGCAAAATAAAAGAAGCCCTAGGGTTTTAAGCAGCGCCGCCATTATAGTTTTGAACGGCCAGAATATCATCACCTTCTCCCTCAAATTTCCCTTGATCCATTCAAAAAGTCTTCAACTACAAAGTTGAAGAGCGTACCAAGATCTATAATTCCAACGGTGGCGATCGTAAATGGAGCAACGTGGAGGAAGTTATCATGGCCGATAGGCCTCACGTTCGTGCGCGTATTCCCATGCCTGGGGACGACCGAGCTTGGTCAAATCGTGGCCGATGGTAGCTTGCTTGAGGAGCTTCGAGGTGGTGTCGCGGGATCGTCGTAGTGTTTCTCGAATTAGTCGGGTGAATTAGGGTTTGGTGGCGGCTGAGTTGGGTTCGGTTTCGCGAACGAGACCTGGGGAGGAAGAAGACGAATTGCGTTCGGCGGCCTGGATCTAAGGGGCCTGAGATCTACGGCTCTGATTGTTTAGGTTAAAATTGATAAAAGAAATTGTAATATTTAATTATATTATAATTTTTCGAACTTTAAAAATGTATAACTTTGTCATACGAGGTCGAAAACGCACGAAATGAATTGTGACGGGTTTTTTTTGTCGAGCACTACGCAATGGAGCTGATTTGGTGTCATTTGGAGTTAGTGATAATTTTAGATAAAATTAAACGCACGTTTAATTTTATTCGAAACAAAACGCTACAACTGTTATCAGAAACTCAAGGTGAGAACTTCTCACTCAATCGAATTGTTTCGATTTAAATTTTAAATAGTTAGATTTAAAATTGCTTGATTGTGTGATTGAATGATAAATTTATATCTGTTGCATTGAAATAGACCCTATACGCCATATATTAAGCGGATGTTATTTATTAAATGCATATACCGGGATAATTCCAACTTGATATGGAATTGGTATTATATATGTACTTGGAGTTGATTTCCCGCATTATATAGCGGATGAGACCATATTGCGCCGCATAATAGCAGATAATATTTTATAAATCCCATATACCGCGATATTCCATCTCGAAGCGGAATTGGTATTGTGCTAACATCTTTGGATGCAGGGAAACAGGTTGGAGGGATCCAACTGGATTCCTCAAACATTTGAATTTATTTCAATGTTGTGTGTTGATCTATTTATAATCTGCGTGATTATCTTTGTGATTGAAATCTTTAAAGGCTTAATTTTAGCCAAAATTGGTATCGTTAGATACCGGAAATAAGTAAAATGTGAACTTTCAAAACTTAAGTTGAAAATTTATAATTAAATTTATTTTTGAGAATCGTATAAATTTGAAGGAAGGAATTTTTAAAATGATAAAGTTTTATTTTATCTTATTGAATAAAATTCCAAAATATGGTAAAAGGTCTTAATAAATGGATTTTCGATAATATTATTCGAAGATTGAAAATTTATTCAAAATATGGATTTTAACGAGTTGGAAAATAAAGGAATTTGTATTCTTTAAAAAAAAGAAATTATTTTGAAAAGAAATAAATTTAGGAATCCATTTGGGGATTGATTTTGGTAATTGAAAATAAATCTTTTGGAAATCCATTTGGAAATTTATTTGGTGTTTTGAAACGAATTTGGAATCAATTGGGAAATTAATTTGAGGTTTAGCAGAAATTGATTTCAATTTGAAATTTGAATGAAATTCACTTAGTGTTTAATTTCTTGGAAAATCAATATGGAATTTGATTTGGTATTTTTGGAAATCAATTGAAAACTAATTTTGGTGTTGAAAGTGAATAATTGAAATCGATTTGAAAAAGAGTATAAGAAGTGAATATTTGGAAATGTAAATTGACAATGGAAATTTATAAGGGAAATTTGTTATAAAAATAAACATTGATTTATTTTTAAAAAGTGTGGAAATAAATTTACGGATTTGGAACGTAAATTTAATAAATCGGTAAGGATTTATTTAATTGGTTTGATTGAACCATTTTGAAATGAAAGTGTATTCTCCCAGGAAAGCCGAATAAGATTTTTTGAATAGTTTCGAAATATATGTATATAAAATTCTAGAATTGGTTTTGAAAAGAATATTTTGGAGAAATTAACTTCTTAAATTGTTTTAAATCCTTAAGTAAAGATTTATTAAGTTGATTTTTGAAATGATTATTTCTTAGATTTAATGAATAATTGTTTCAGAAAATAGTTATTTAAATACTTATACTCTGTCTACTAATTTTATTTTGAAAAAAAAAGTAGTTTGGACCCAAGTTATATGTAATATATGGGTATAATATTTTTATAACTAATATTTTAAGCAAAGTGTTTAAAGAAAAATAGTTTTATTCCAAAGAGTTTTCCAAATATATTTTGGATAAGTTATATAAGTTATTTTTAAAGTATTTGAACTCGGTAGATTTTCAGTGAAAATGAATGACTATTTGTAAGTGTTTTCCGTTTAAGGAGAATGATTTGAAATTTAATTTCAAAAGTTGTAAAGGTGAAAATTGATTTGAAATTTGTTTTAAAATGGTTGAAGTGTGGAAATTATATCTTGTAAAGATATTTTTGAAAATAAATAATTTGGGAAGATTATTTGAAATCGGGTGATGTTGTGAATATTAATTGATAGTTAAATAACCAACTATCAATATTGACCCTTAAATGGCAATTGGTTGTGAATTGGTTGAAATTGAATGCTACACTTATTTTTAAATTATTGCGCTCGTTATTCGGATTACCCATTGCGAATAGTGATACGACGTAATGGATAGCATTGAAGACCGGTGTTGAAGACCGGGTATTTGTGAAAACGATAGGATGACCTATCGATTGTCTCTGCACCGTTAGCTATGGTATGGAGATTTCCTTTGTGATGGGAAATTCGATCGGGATTGTGAATACCCGGATTGCAAGGGCTTCTTTTGAAGTGCCTTCGGTTCTGTTCGAACCCGGAACAGACTTGTATGGTTACGTGTGTGACATTACATTTTGAGATATAAAGCAAATTTCTTTCAAATACATTTTTGTTGGTGCAGAGGATTTATTCTCTTAGCTTAACACCCTTCTCTGAGACGTACGAGCTCAGACGTTATGTAGTTGAAGGTCATCAGCGATATACTCCCTATTTGGTAATGTGGCATGCTGAGTGTTGCTATGTGATGATTATTTATTGATCATTTGTTGATCAAAGCGTGGCTTTATGAAAAAGCGTAGCTTTGTGGACGAGACTTCATCGGACCTCACACCCCGGAAATGGTCGAAACATGAATATGCGACAAGGTTATGAGGGTCGCTCCTTTTAGGGTATGTCATTTCCTTCTGCGAAAGGGTGGTGTCAAGTATGGAGCCCTGATGCTTAACCTATGTGGTTGCTCCAATCTCATTTTCTGTGTGGTTGTTGCTTTGTGATCGAGGGCCCTCGGATAAAGGTCCCAAAGGACTGGGGGTGGCATATTCGTATAGTAGTTACCAAGTTACAGAGGTAACCCGGCCTTGTGTTGGCAGAGATCCGGTTAGGTTCTCGGGACGTCCCGCTAGAGGCGATCCCATGTGGCAGTAGGAAGTTCCTTAGCCTGACCATTTGTTGGAAATCCAAAGAAACAATATGAGCTTTGTACGGTTTTAGTTGTATTACCTGCCATTCACTTATGGTGGCGCTCCACTGTTTGAATGGTAGCTATAGTAGGCATAGTTCGGAATGTCTATGTTGGCTAAGATTTATATTTCTATTTTCGAAATGCTTTCATCACTATGCACTAATAATAATATCAAAAATGATTTGTTTTGCGTAGTAAGCATCTTTGACTATCATAAGGAGAAATCTCCTCTAATTCTACGTTTGCATTGCGTGTGTGCGGGGAGGCCTTATGGTAGTTTCATTTTCCAAAAGCATTGCGGATATTTTTCACTTCCCTTGTTGTTGTTGTTTTAAAAGATAAATAACTGTTTTGAGTTCTCACACCAGCCCCATGACTGACCTGGAGTTTATTGTTCTCTTCCTAAACTGTGGGTGTCCATAATTTTCCACACGGGCAGCCTAGAGTCAGGTTATCAGGTCATTCTGGATTCAGAAGTGCTATGGAGCTCAAGTGGCGAGCTGGATGGCGAGACGTACCACTTATATATGATATTATATTTTCCTTTGTAGAATTCACTTGTAAGGACATGTTTATATAACTGTCCATTGTTTTGTCATGTTATATATTGTTGTTGTACACTCTGATGATAATGTAATGTAATAACTGGTATAGTTCTTTGATTTAAAGATATTCATTTATCTGTTATATGTTGTTCTGCTACGATATGTGAGATTCTGATATTGTTTCTGTTCTGTTTTCTCACTTCTTCTATCTTTTTCTTCTACCTCTTCTTTTAAACCTTCATGGTTCGATTTTCTGGCCTTCGATTACTCGGCAGTTGATATAGTGTATGTATTGATGTCGGCTCTTCGGGAGTCGAAGAATCGGGTCCTCACAATGTGGTATCTGAGCATATGGTTAAGTGACAACCTTGGCTCTGTTGGGGATTACTCATTAGAGACAGAGTCAGCAGTACTCTAGAATGAGTTTGAGTGTAATAATAGATATGAGAGCATATTTGTTAGTGAATATGAAATTGTTTTGTATTGTGTTGTCTTATCGGTTGATTGTTTATAGATTCTGGTCGGTGCGGTCTAGCTAACTATATCGATAAGGTTTCTAAACTCTTAAACGAGATAAACCAACATAGTATAGTTTTAAATTGGGTAAATGAAATAATTTTACCTCGATTATATTTTATATATAAAGGAATAATTTTTCAGAATTATCAAAGTGTATGTAAATTGAATTGTTTGATTGTTGAAAATGTATGAAAATATATAAGTGAATCAAAATTGTTCGAATAATTTGA
Source organism: Allium cepa (assembly GCA_030765085.1). Taxonomy (NCBI): domain Eukaryota; kingdom Viridiplantae; phylum Streptophyta; class Magnoliopsida; order Asparagales; family Amaryllidaceae; genus Allium; species Allium cepa. Next base: position 596,505,536 of record CM060941.1, on the reverse strand, counting down.
ATAAAAACAACAATTGTGAAAGAATAAATTATATAAAAGCAACAATTGTTTAAGTATAGAATTATAATTGAAATGATTTACAATTGTGGAATAATCTTGTATAAGTAAAGGAAAATAGTGAAATTATATAAGCAAGATTTATAAATGTGATTTATAAATAAAAGGAAAATTTTGAAAGAATTTAAAGCACTGAATTCACTACTGTTGCTGGGGAATAATAAGGGTGATGACTGCAGCATCATCGGTATCATTTTCGAGCTTCTGTGTGATGGATTTGCTACCATAGTAAATTGAAATTAAATTTTGTTGTCATAAACCAATTTGAAATTGAAACCCAAGTTATAATCGATGAATATAAGTTATCTAGTTTTGAACTTATAATATGAGATAATAAAGATTTAACTTTAGTAAAGTTGAAATAAATTTGAATTAGTATGATAAAATGTGTGATGTAAAATTTAACTAAAGGAAGTTAAATAAATTAAATCATATTTGGAAGTTGAATAATAAGTTGTATAACTTATTAAATGTGAAGATGTAAGTAAAACCAATTATTAAAATGGTTAAACAACTTTGTTAAGCAAAACGAGGTATGAATCTGAATAAGTGATAAAATTGACTTTGGTAAATGTAAAATAGAATTTACTTTGGAGTTAGAATTTGAATTAGATTTTAACTGGATTAGATATGTTGTTGAAATGGAAATTTAAGTTAAGTTAAACAAATGATGTTTAAAAGGAATATAACTTAAGTGATGTTGAATAAAGTTGATTTTGGTATCGAAGTAAAATAATGAAGTGAATTAAATGGATATGAACTTGAATTATATAAAGGAGATTCAACTTTATTTGTAAAATAAATTAGTAATTGAACTAATGAATTGAATGTTAATCAATAAAATGTAATAAATTGATATAGAATAATAGATATAAGTGTAAATTCATTTAAGGCTAATTGAATGTTAAACCAAATTGAAGGTAAACAAAGTGAATATGAATATTGAGAGTAAAGTGAATAAATTCAGTTGTATTGGATATACATTGGTTGTTAGATTATTGTTAATTGATTGAATAGAAATTTATATGCAATTGAATGAATAAAATTGAAAGCTAAAGCAATTAAATTCAAATTGGAAGTTAAGTAAATTTAAATTGAATGGAAATTGATTGAATTGAAAATGAACAAATGTGAATGTAAACTAGTGAATGTAAACTAATTGAAAATGAATAATTGGATGTCGTTGTATATAAATTGGTTGTAAACAATTACAAGTAATGTTGAAATCATATAAGTTGCTTATAAACCTTGTTTAGTATGCATTTCTTTTAATATGCATGTGTTGTAGTTGTTTAAAAGAGTAAGATGTTAATAACTTTTTATATATGTCACTTACGTGTTTATATTGAGTAAGTACAGGTATCGGGGCTACCGTTAGCGGGATTTGGGTTGCGCAAAATGCTAAATAAATAACTGCTTTGCTTAAAAATGCTAAAAAGGTACGCATACGCAATAAAAATAGGAAATATGAACTGTTTTTCTGTTTTCCGACCGTGTGGGTCGATGTATATATCTTTATATCTATTGTGATATTGTAAAAGATCCTCCGTACAAAGGAGGTTATGGCGAAATTTTCTGAAAATTTAAGGCGTTAGAAAATTTTCGGGAAATTTTGGAATTTTTTTTGTGAAAACTAAGTTTGATTTGAAGTTAAAGGTTAAACGATATAGTTGGTTTTGAAAAGATAACTATATATGGATTTGAAAATATTAGTGAAGTTTTGTAAGAAGTTTAACTATTGAAATTTTGGAAAAGTTAAACACTAAAGAGATTTGTAAATCAAATTTGAACGGTTTGCTTTGAAAAGTTAATGGATTCTGTAATTTTTTCTTACTTGGTAATTTCGAGGATGAAATTCTTTTAAGGGGGGAAGATTGTAACGACCCGGAGTTTCTGTCATTTGAAATTCGTATATTTAATTGATTTTAAATATCAACAAGTAAAATTTATAAGTCGAATAATTTATTTTTCGAATATCTGGATTTAATTGGATAATTAAGTCAATAATTTAATATTTGAAATTGCGCAAATAATTGGGAATTGGGTTTAATGTGATTAAAAATTATTTACAAAGTTATATTAAATCATATTGGAGTTAGAACAATGTTTGCGAACTTTTAAAATTGAATTAAAAGCTAATTTGTGAAAATTGAATATTTTAATATTTAATTGATAGGCAAAAATAGCCATTTTTCAAACAGTCTCGGATTTCTACGAAACTAGTTTCATCGGATTCGTAATGTTATATTATTGTAAGATTTCAAATTTCGTGTCAATCGGATTTGTCCGGCCCAAGCCAAAACGCATAGAAATTAGTTTAATCGATTAAATTTAAATTTGATCGTTTATTTCCGTAACTCGCACATATGATCGAATTGGCTCTCGATACCTATTCTATTGTGTCCGGAACGCGGGGTAAACCCTAGAAACGCCAATCACCGCGCGAGATTTAGAGTTCGAAAATTTGGAGTGAATAGTGATTTGGCGAATTTTCTATAAAAGCACCTCAATAATTCACTTTTGCAAAATAAACAAGCCCTAGGGTTTTAAGCAGTGGCCGCCATTATAGTTTCAAACGGCCCGAATATCATCACCTTCTCCCTCAAATTTCCCTTGTCCGTCAGCCAATTCAAAAAGTCTTCGACTACAAAGTTGAAGAGCGTATCAAGATCTATAATTCCAACGGTGGCGATCGTAAATAGAGCGACGTGGAGGAAGTTATCATGGCCGATAAGCCTCACATTCGTGCGTGTATTCCCATGCCTAGGGACGACCGAGCTTGGTCAAATCATGGCCGATGGTAGCTTGCTCGAGGAGCTTCGAGGTGGTGTCGCTGGATCGTCGTAGTGTTGCTCGAATTAGTCGTGTGAATTAGGGTTTGGTGGCGGCTGAGTTGGGTTCGGTTTCGTGAACGAGACCAGGGAAGGGAGAAGACATATTGCGTTCGGTGGCCTGCATCTAAGGGGCTTGAGATCTACGAATCTGATTGTTTAGGTTAAAATTTATAAAAGAAATTTTAATATTTAATTATATTATAATTCGTTCGAACTTTAAAAATGTATAACTTTGTCATACGAGGTCGAAAACGCACGAAACGAATTGCGACGGGTTCGTTTTGTCGAGCACTACGCAACGGAGCTTGTTTGGAGTCGTTTGGTGTTAGTGATAATTTCGGATAAAATTAAACACACGTTTAATTTTATTCGAAACAAAACGCTACAACTGTTATCGGAAACACAAGGTGAGAACTTCTCACTCAATCGAATTGTTTCGATTTAAATTTTAAATAGTTAGATTTAAATTTGCTTGATTGTGTGATTGAATGATAAATTTATATCTGTTGCATTGAAATAGACCCTATACGCCGTATATTAAGCGGATGTTATTTATTAAACACATATACCAGGATAATTCCAACTTGATATGGAATTTGTATTATATATGTACTTGGAGTTGATTTCCCGCGTTATATAGCGGATGAGACCCTATTGCGCCACATAATAGCGGATAATATTTTATAAATCTCATATACCTCGATATTCCGTCTCGAAGCGGAATTGGTATTGTGCTAACATCTTTGGATGCAGGGAAACAGGTTGGAGGGATCCAACTGGATTCCTCAAACATTTGAATTTATTACAATGTTGTGTGTTGATCTATTTATAATCTGCGTGATTAACTTTGTGATTGAAATTGTTAAAGACTAAATTTTAGCCGAATATAAATTGGTATCGTTAGATACCGGAAATAAGTAAAATGTGAACTTTCGAAACTTAAGTTGAAAATTTATAATTAAATTTATTTTTGAGAATCATATAAATTTGAAGGAAGGAATTTTTAAAATGATAAAGTTTTATTTTTATCTTATTGAATAAAATTCCAAAATATGGTAAAAGGGCTTAATAAATGGATTTTCGATAATATTATTCGAAGATTGAAAATTTATTCAAAATATGGATTTTAAAGAGTTGGAAAATAAAAGAATTTGTATTCTTTAAAAAAAAATTGAAAAGAAATAAATTTAGGAATCCATTTGGGAATTGATTTCGGTAATTGAAAATAGATCTTTTGGAAATCCATTTGGAAATTTATTTGGTGTTTTGAAAAGAATTTAGAATCAATTTGGAAATTAATTTGAGGTTTAGTAGAAATTGATTTCAATTTGAAATTCGAATGAAATTCACTTAGTGTTTAATTTCTTGGAAAATCAATATGGAATTTGATTTGGTCTTTTTGGAAATCAATTGAAAACTGATTTTGGTGTTGAAAGTGAATATTTGAAATCGATCTGAAAAATCGTATAAAAAGTGAATATTTGGAAATGTAAATTCACAATGGGAATTGATAAGGGAAATTTGTTTTAAAAATAAACATTGATTTTTTTTAAAAGTGTGGAAATAAATTTACGGATTTGGAACGTAAATTTAATAAATCGGTAAGGATTTATTTAATTGGTTTGAATGGACCATTTTGAAATGAAAGTGTATTCTCCCTGGGAAGCCGAATAAGATTTTCTGAATAGTTTCGAAATATATATATATATATAATTCTAGAATTGGTTTTGAAAAGAATATTTTGGAGAAATTAAATTCTTAAATTGTTTTAGATCCTTAAGTAAAGATTTATTAAGTTGATTTTTGAAATGATTATCTCTAAGATTTAATCAATAATTGTTTCAGAAAATAGTTATTTAAATACTTATACTCTGTCTACTAATTTTATTTTGAAAAAAAAAGTAGTTTGGACCCAAGTTATATGTAATATATGGGTATAATATTTTTATAACTAATATTTTAAGCAAAGTGTTTAAAGAAAAATAGTTTTATTCCAAAGAGTTTTCCAAATATATTTTGGATAAGTAATATAAGTTATTTTTAAAGTATTTGAACTCGGCAGATTTCCATTGAAAATGAATGACTATTTGTAAGTGTTTTCCGTTTAAGGAGAATGATTTGAAATTTAATTTCAAAAGTTGTAAAGGTGAAAATTGATTTAAAATTTGTTTTCAAATGGTTGAAGTGTGGAAATTATATCTTGTAAAGATATTTTTGAAAATAAATAATTTGGGAAGATTATTTGAAATCGGGTGATGTTGTGAATATTGATTGATAGTTAAATAACCGACTATCAATATTGACCCTTAAATGGCTATTGGTTGTGAATTGTTTGAAATTGAATGCTATACTTATTTTTAAATTATTGCGCTCATTATTCGGATTACCCATTGTGAATAGTGATACGACGTAATGGATAGCATTGAAGACCGGGTATTTGTGAAAACGATAGGATGACCTATCGATTGTCTCTGCACCGTTAGCTACGGTATGGAGATTTCCTTTGTGATGGGAAATTCGATCGGGTTTCAGAATACTCGGATTGCAAGGACTTCTTTTGAAGTGCCTTCGGTTCTATTCGAACCCGGAACAGACTTATATGGTTACGTGTCTGACATTACATTTTGAGATATAAAGCAGATTTCTTTCAAATTCATTTCTGTTGGTGCAGAGGATTTATTCTCTTAGCTTAACACCCTTCTCCGAGACGTACGAGCTCAGAGGTTATGTAGTTGGAGGTCATCAGCGATATACTCCCAATTTGGTAATGTGGCATGTTGAGTGTTGCTATGTGATGATTATTTATTGGTCATTTGTTGATCAAAGCGTGGCTTTGTGAAAAAGCGTAGCTTTATGGACGAAACTTCGTCGGACCTTAGACCCCGGAAATGGTTGAAACATGAATATGCGGCAAGGTTATAAGGGTCTTCCCTTTAGGGTATGTCATTTCCTTCTGAAAAAGGGTGGTGTCAGGTATGGAGCCCAGATGCTTAACCTATGTGGTTGCTCCAATCTCATTTTCTGTGTGGTTGTTGCTTTGTGATCGAGGGCCCTCGGATAAAGGTCCCAAAGGACCAAGGGGTGGCATATTCGTGTAGTAGTTACCTAGTTACAGAGGTAACCCGGCCTTCTGTTGGCAGAGATCCGGTTAGGTTCTCGGGACGTCCCGCTTGAGGCGATCCCATGTGGCAGTAGGAAGTTCCTTTGCCTGACCATTTGTTGGAAATCCAAAGAAACAATACGAGCTTTGTACGGTTTTAGTTGTATTACCTGCCATTCACTTATGGTAGCGCCCCACTATTTGGATGGTAGCTATAGTAGGCAAAGTTCGGAATGTCTATGTTGGCTAAGATTTATATTCTATTTTCGAAATGCTTTCATCACTATGCACTAATAATAATATCAAAAATGATTTGTTTTGCATAGTAAGCATCTTTGACTATCATAAGGAGAAATCTCCTCCAATTCTGCGTTTGCATTGCATGTGTGCGGGGAGGCCTTATGGTAGTTTCATTTTCCAAAAGCATTGCAGATATTTTTCACTTCCCTTATTATTGTTGTTTTAAAAGATAAATAACTGTTTTGAGTTCTCACACCAGTCTCATGACTGAGCTGGAGTTTATTGTTCTCTTCCTAAACTCTGAGCGCCCATAATTTTCCACACGGGCAGCCTAGAGTCAGGTTATCAGATCATTCTGGATTCAGAAGTGCTATGGAGCTCAAGTGCGAGCTGGATGACGAGACGTACCACTTGTGTATGATATTATATTTTCCGCTGTAGAATTCACTTGTAAGGACATGTTTATATAACTGTCCATTGTTTTGTCATGTTGTATTTTGTTGTTGTACACTCTGACGATAATGTAATGCAATAACTGATATAGTTCTTTGACGTAAAGATATTCATTTATCTATTATATGTTGTTCCACTGCGATGTGTGAGATTCTGATATTGTTTCTGTTCTGTTTTCTCACTTCTTCTATCTTTTTCTTCTACCTCTTCTTTTAAACCCTCATGGTTCGATTTTCCGGCCTTCGATCGCTCGACAGTTAATACAGTGGACATATTAATGTCGGCTCTTCGTGAGTCGAAGAATCGGGTCCTGACAACGGCCGAATTTTGATTTGGAGAATGTTTTTTCTCCATATTTTCACATTGAAATCATTGATGTCAAACTTTGAATTGGAGCATATTTTTCTCCAGCTGTTGATAGGGAAATCTGGCTGTGAGTCCAACACTGAGAGCTTATATCTCTCTTGTTTCTTGTCGGATTTCATCCACTCTTTTTTTTATATTATTGTTGTTGAACTCTACGCATTTCAAATTTCACGTCATTTCGACCTCTATAGCTTATAGAAACTTGCTGTCAAACTTTGAATCGGAGCATGTTTTGCTTCAGCTGAAATTTTTCGCTTTTACATGGGTTTTTGAAATAAATTTTGATGTCGATTTCTAAAGTCTTTGATCCTATATGGACAAGCTAATATTATACTAAATCCATATATTGGATTAGTAAGGTTATGTATTTTTAATGTTGATTTCATGAAGAATTTTGTGCACTTGCTAACGTCGTGCACATTTTATAAAATAATCTCTATAAGAGACTTTTTTATATATAAATTTCTATCTCTTTGGGATAAATGCTTTTTTCTGGATTTGTTTTAAAAATTAAATCACCTCAAAGCTATATATTATACAATATTTTCAATATATAGAGTTGATTCGGCAGCATATTTCTGCCCAGATTTTCGCAGTGAAATAATCGTCTGGGTATAACTTTGAGGCATCGTAACTTTCTTATACTTTGCCCAAATTGTATGATTATTTTTCCAATTTAAAGTACAGTTGTTGAATTTTACGCACGTCAAATTTCAGGTCATTTAGACCTCTTTAGCTTATAGAAACTTGCTATCAAACTTTGAATCAGAGCATGTTTTGCTTCAGCTGAAAATATGAGTTATTTCTACATGTGTTACTAAAACAAATTTTAATGTTGATTTCTAAAGGCTTTGATCCTATATGGAAAAGCCAACATTATACTAAATCTATGCATTGGATTATTAAGGTTATCTATGTACCTTGAATGTTGATTTCAAGAAGAATTTTGTGCATTTGCTCACACCGTGCACATTTTATAAAATAATTTCTATGAGAGACTTATATATATATAAATTTCTATCGCTTTAGGACACATGCTTTTTCTGGACTTGTTTTAAAAAATGAAATTGACTCAAAGCTATATAATATACAATATTTTCAATACATTGGGTTTTTTGAAGAATATTCAAAGATTGTCAAAAAAAATTTATAAACTCGTTTTCTCAAACAAATTATTTTCTACATAATATACATGCTTTTGTACTCTTTGAACGTATGAGAAAGAGTATTAAACGATTTACATTCAACAAAACGCTAAATATAGCAAGCCTCATATCATTGGCATATCACAAAATCAACAAGTATCATTGGCGCAGCGGAACGTGGTGGGTCCATAACCCACAGGTCCCAGGAATGAAACTTGGATCTGATAACAAGCTATTACGCCCCATCCCAAGACCCTCATTAACAAAGAGTATTGCTGGGTAATACTGTCTGCTAATGCGAAGAATAGGGCTGGTTAGGAGCGACCATCTATACCTTTGTCTCAAACATCTATTAAATACGTTGATTTAGTTCTCTATTTTTTCCCTTTCTCAAATGGATCAACATATTTAATAGATGTTTAAGACAAAGATATAGATGGTCTCTCCTAACCATCCTTATTCTCCGCATTAGCAGACAGTATTACCTAGTAATACTCTTTTTTAATGTAGGTCTCGGGCCATGTGTTTTACTAAATCATTTAATTCTCATTCTCATACGCTCGAAGTGCGCAAAAACGTATATTTTATATAGAAAATAATTTGTTTGAGAAAACGAGTTTATAAAAAAATTGAAATCCTTTGAATATTTTCAATATATAGAGTTTTTAGAAGAAAATATTCAAAGGATTTCAAAAAAAATTATAAACTCGTTTTCCCAAATATTTTTTATAAAATACAAGTTTTTACCCTCTTCGAGCGTATGAGAAAGAGAATTAAACGATTTAGTGCCTTGCGGTCTTTTCTACTATTCTCATCTCACGTAGTGGTTTAACACTATTCTAACATGAGTACTTTCATTACTCTTTCCCCAGATTTATTTTATTACTCTAATAATGTGCTCGATCGTCTTGTATAAATATTTAAGAAATTCTTATCGATAACGTTGATCAGACGTATCAATTAGAACCCCTTAAAATACCTCATGGACAATTCAACACAAAAATTAATCATTTGTTGTATTTTCTCTCCTCAATTAATTCTTTACCAAAAATTTAATCATTAATTTCCATCCCTTTAATTCACTTATAGATTTATTAGATCTATAGCACAACTAAAACAATTCGGTTGTTTCCGCTGCGTAACTCTGATTAATATCAAAGTAATACTTTTTTATCTTAGCATGAATTGAACTTTTATTATCTTGGATTCATGAATTTATCTCTGCTTATAAACCCTATTTACTTAGACTTAGTGTTGCTTCTTCTCTTCGAGAAGAATTGTTATCTTTAATCCATATTTTTTACTCATGTATTATACTAATCAATTCTTTAAGCTAGACTAACCCATATATTTTTATATACTCGGGTCAGGTCAAGTTGTTTTAGGTTAGATACCTATTATTGGACTTTTCTTTGCTGCTTCTGCCTTGGATATTGTAACGACCCGTAAATTCTGGTAAATAAAATTGTGTAAATTAATGAGATTTTGTAATTAAATTAGGAAGAAATAAAAAAATTTAACATATATTGAAGTAAATGTTAAGAATGTAATTTAGCAATGGTTATAAAAAATTTAATTTTAACAATTGAAGGGAAATCCCATTTATGAATAGTGTAAGTTGTTACATTTGGTTATAAAACATAAAATGAGAAAATAAAAGTAACTGTTGCATTAACCAATGCAAAATTTATTAAAAGTAACTGCATGTAAATTTAGGCAATAAAGTTAGTCAAAGCTGAATTTGTATAAAATTAATTTTGTATAAATTGCAATAATAATAAATAAAAGTTTGCGTTAATGTTAATTAAGGGATATTTGGAAATAATGTTAACGGTATTGATAATAGAACAAGTTGTTGAATTAAAGAATGGAATTCAAATTAACATTAATATAATAATAGAAAGTGTAGATTGTGCATTTGGATATAAAATTTAAATATAAGTAAATAAAAGTAGGCATTAAATTTACAAATGAAATAATACGTTGATTAGTAGTAATCTATATGTAAATTTGGATAGTAATGTTAATGGCAGCTTAATGAATAACCAATTTAGTGCAATCCCAATCAAATTGCAACAATGGTAAGGTTGAAATTGATTGTAGTTAGAAAATTTGAAATAAATTTCAATAAATATAATTAAATAGTAGTTGTGTGAAAGACAAACATACAAGTATTATAAAGAATATATTGGGGATAAAAGGTTATTACAAATAAGGTAAATAAATATTACTTTAATGATTATTAATATAGTAACGGAAGTGTGAATGAAAAATTTGTAGTATGAAAATAAATGGCAACATTGATTTGTAAAATAAAAGCTTATTTATGTGATAAAGTGTAATGGTAATGCTCATTGTATGTTACCTATTGTTAATTGAATTTGAAATGAATTTTTAATAAATGTAAATTAAATAGAAACATAGATTTATTTATATGGTAGGAATTGATGTAAAGAAAGTTTGAAACAACGTAAATAAATTTTTGAGAACATTTGGTAGTAATTAATGTAATGAAATAAAATTAGTGTTGTATATGGAATTATAATCTGGATTGATAAGTAACGAACGTATAAATGCAATTAAAAGCACATAAGTTGCAATTTATATAGGTTGCTTGTTTATTTAATGGGTTAAATAAATTTTGGTGAATCGATAAAATAAATCTTAATTTAATGTTGGTTAATGTAAATTAAAGTAACAATTGATGTAATAAAGGATGGAATCAAGGTAAATTAGTTAATTGGATTTAAAGTCTTAATTTATGGGTTAAATTGACAAACTTAAATATGATTGAATTATAGTAGTTATTACAAAATAAGTGGGAAATAAAGTAGTTAATGCGAATAAAGGTAAAATTTGAAGTATCAGTGTAATGAAACGTAAACAAATGTTAAATATGCTGATAGTATAATGTTTGTTGAATAATAAGAATGGAAATCCGGATTTATTTATTTGAATGTAAAATTAAGGTAATTGGGTTTATTGCAATCTATTGAAATTAATATTTACGTAAATATTAATTTAGATGAAGTTGAAGATATTTATGTAATAAAGTATGAATCCGATGTTAATTTCATCTAATTGTTACTAATGAACTGAATAATGTAATGAAAAGTAAATTTGATAGAAATTTTGGAAATTGAATTTTTTATTTCTGAAGTTAAAGGAATTAAGGCTAACACTGAAATTTATAAATTTATCAAATGTAAATTGACATATAAACTTGTTTAAATCATTGTAAATGATTAAGAATTATAAAGTGATAAAGATTGCATATTTCAGAATTCAAATGGGAAATTTGATTTAATTAATTTATTTTAAATTTATTTAATTAATATAAAAATTGCCATTTGGGCCACTGACTTAGATTTCGATGAAACTAATTTTATCGGATCCGTAAAGGTGAATTATTGTAGGGTTTCAAGTTTCGTAGCGATCAGGCTTATCATTTGATCGTATGGACTCGAAACGCCTTGAAATAAATGAAATTGAAATCAATTTGAAATCGATTTGAAAATATTGTTTTTAGCATAAATTCTTCATACGACGCAATTTGAACCCGAAACCTTTTCCATCGCATTTAAAATATTTTAAAACATCTATTTTGATATATGGGTTGACCCAATTTCGTTCAAGAGTCGAAACGGGCTTTTTGGGCCACTTTGGCGTTAGCGCGTATATCTGTTTATCCGTCTATTCTATTTTCAATTCTGCCTATAAATATCCTGCTATAAACCCTAGCCTCCCTAAATTCTCATTTTGTCTATACCTACATCTCAACTCTCTCCTCCTCAATGGCAGACAAACAAACTCTAGATCCGGATCCAATTGCAAATCAAATCCAAAGCATAAAATTCAAAGTCCTCAGACAAATTCAAAAAAAAATATGTTGAAGCTCTCGATGTGCGTAATCTTCTGGTGAAATTCGTTTTTCGTTTTGGGTTGTCGTTTGACCTGTAAAAATCAAAGAATTTTCGTCCGTTCATCACGTCGAAATCAAACTTGACGGATCGACGAACCGTTTCTGGGTATGGTAGAATGGACGATGGGGAGTGCACCAGTGGTGTTTGTTCTGCGAATCGACGGTTAGATAGCGATTTAATTCGATTAGAGTTCAAAGGTGAACAGCGGCTGCTGTACATTTTCGTCCTTCGTGTGCACGCAAAATAAGAAGGAGGGGTCGAGAGAGCTGGGCCTTCGCGTAGGTGGGTTGCGTCGTAGTCGGTGGTCTGGTGGGGCGTGCGATTTCGGCAAAGATGACGGCTGTGTTTAGCGTTCACGTATAGGAGTTGAAGAGAAGAGGATCTGGGCGTGATTATGAAGCGGGTGACATGGCCAGTGAGTCACCTTCTTTTGTTTTTTTGTGATTTATTTTGTTTTATTTTTATTTTTGATATCATACGTTCTAACTCGTGTAGCTTCTACGTACGATGTTAGATTTTCACGCAATTTTCTCCGCTAGGTTCGTATTGGAATTCCGGATATTTTGACGTTGGTTTGGACAAATTCTGAGACGGTCAAATTTTTGGGTTTAAATTGAATTTAAATTCAATTTAAATTCAGAAGGTGAGTGTTTTAACCCACTCACAACTTCTAAAATTTCTTATGTTTGTTAAATTAATTTTGATGTGATTTAAAATTTATCTATGATAGTTTGGGCATATATTTAATCATCATCTCAGTTAGATAGCATTTATTTAAATTAAATTGTTATTTAATTTTATTATTGCACATAATTTTCCAGTTAAATTTATTTATTATTGCATATAAACTGCCAGTTAAACAGTTATTGATTTTTTTTATTTGAATATAAATTGTTCGTTGATACCTGTTATATTTTATATGCTCTATATTGATGTTTTGTATAAATTGGATGATGATTATAATAAATGGTTGATGATTGATATTTGGATGAATGGATGCTATATTTTATACTGTATAAACTGCAAGTTATTATGCATTTTCATTTCATTCGGGATTGCAGTTTGAAATGATATATAATCGTAAATTTTTTTTTAATTACGGATTGAAATGATAAATATCCATATCACTTGACCATAGGATAGAAAACTATATACAGGCACCGCGGTCTATATATAAAAATATTTTCAAGTGATTTTCTATGGTTTGGAAAGAAATATACGGTTTAATAAGTATTAATTTTTGAAATTATATAAGTATTATTTTACATATATAGTTAAAATATTGAATTTAAGCTATGTACAAATTGGTTAAATAAAATAAGTTGAATAACGGAGTTCGATTTTTTTATTATTATATGGGTAAGTACCTATTTAAGATATTGTGTATATAAAGTTTTGATGACTTAAATAAAATTAAGCTGGAAGATAATTATGAAATTTGTTTGAATTGAAGGTTTTAAGAATTTGACTTGAATAAAATGGATGTGAAATCTAAATAAAATTTGAGATTTTTAAAGGGTATGATTTTATAACTTGATTTTGGGTTAAAGCGATTTAAATAAATATCGAGTTGATGTAAATGAATATATCAAGTTAATAAAATTTAAAGAACATCTGGTTGTTTGAAGTTTAAAGGTTTTACTTAAATGATGTTTGATTTATTAAGTATACATTTCAAGTCTAAATAATAAAATTGAATTTGATATATATGGAATTATCAAAAGAATTAGTTTTGAAATGGTGAAATATTTAAACCATTTAAGTATTAAGAGTTATGATACAAAGCTATGGGTTTCAAAGTATATAGATTTAAATTGCTATGATTTTCGAAGAGGATATATTTGTAATAAAATGATATCATGTGGATTTGGGTTTTAAAATAGAAGGATATCGTATTTATAAGGTTTTGAAATGGATATTTTATTCTGGTTTTAAAGTACAAATTATTTTGAAAGACCGCGGTGTTATAATAACGTTGGGTTGTTAAAGAGACCGGGATCGGAAGTTGTCATACTCTCTGCCAACTCTGAAAACCACTTTAACAACTGTGTACGCGGTGGAGATTCCAGAATGAAGTAGGATGGTGGTGGCATTTTCCTTTGAGGTAAATACATGGACCCAACTCCCATGAGTTGGCATAAGGTGGCTAAAACAGGAGCGATTGACGGGTTAATTGAGGTAGCTCCTTTGATCGGACACATCCATTCGATATTTTACTTTGACCTTTGGATTGATTTGGTGGCCACTCTTTGATTTGGGGGTGTTGTTCGAGGTGGGCGGTAGTTGCAGCTACGCGTTACCACCGACCCGGAAGCGTAATTGGTATATCTACCCTGGCATTGCCTAGTTGTGTCGTGTCACCTACCCTATCGCGCCTTGTACGAGTTTGGTTTTCTCCCGTTGCCCGTGTGATTTCCTCTGGTGGCTTCCCGATCAGAAGGGACCATGATATTGGATGGACTACTGGGACTATTATGTGTTAAGGTGGAAAATGTAAAGCCTTAACGCTATTTAAAAGTAAGTTTATTTTATTAATAGACATTATTATAATAGCGAAATATTACTACATAGTAAATAGTTTAACGGATCCTTAGGAGGTGTGAGTCCCGAGCATCTCTTAAGTTATTGCACTCATATTTATTCCTGTTGATTTAACTCACATAAGATCTTTTAGTTCTGACTCGAGTGTTTTGTCTTTTCAATTCGCTCAGGTCAGTCCGAGCGTTTCAGGATTTGAAGATTTTAGCTCTGGAGGAAGAAGACGACGATTAGTAGTACTATTATCTACTATATTATTCCACTACACCATTGTACTCCGCTGCACTATTGATATTCTATGGTATGTGTAACTCTGATATATATTGTATAAGTAAAATTTAATATTTTATAAACAGCTTTAAGAATTGTATATTTGATTATTATATTTTATCCTTCCGCTATGAGATTCTATTTTGTTTTATTTCTTTCTCGTTTTTCTTATTTGTCCCATAACAATCCGCCCTTCCGTATGGTTTGAATTGGCACGTGTGTCGATTTAAAGCGTGCGAAAAGGCGGGACGTTACATCTGGTATCAGAGCTTTGGTTTAGCGATAAACCTTAGCTTTGTGGGGTCTGACTCTTTATTAATAGGGTAGTAATACCCTATGGGAGTCGCTGAGCGTATATATATGAGAGAGCGTATTTGTTAGTGTTATAGAAAGGTTTTAATATTGTGTTGATCTGTTTCGTTTTGTATTATAAATTCTGCTTGGTGTTTGGGACGCTGTGACACCAATAGGGATTTCGAAACACTTAATAGGACAGACCGACATAATATTTGTTTTTAATATAGGCGAATGAAATAATTTTGCCTATTATATTTTCTATATATAAAATAAATTTTTAAATGATAAATATATATTTGGTTGCAATATATTGGTTGTTAGGTAATAAATTTATAAATAATAGTTGAAATAAGATTGAAAATAAAATTGGAAATTTTAGAACTTAAGTTCCGGGGTTTTGAAAATTCTGTCGAATGATTTTTGTAATATAGTAATAATATTATTAGAAGTATTTTCTGATATAAATATTTCAATAGAATTTGAAAGATTTGTTTTAAATAAATTTTGGAAAAATAAATAAATAAATAAATAAGTTCTGTACTCCCCTCTCTGTCGCTGGAAAAAAATTTCGATGATGAGTGCATGCATCATCGACATTCATTTTCGAGTTTCGAAGTGGGAAGGCCACTGTAGTAGTTTTACTACAGATTCATTTTTGATAAACGACTGTAAATCTTGAATCGTTTTAAATATAATTGGATATAAATTGTAAGTATACATTTATCTATTATTTTAAAATGATTTGAAATTAACCCGGTATTTAAATTCTTAAGTTTCCACTAATTAATAGTTTCAATTATTGTAATGAAATGAAATGTAACTATTTTATAATTAAAACCTCTAATTAAAATAAGAGATTGAATGATAGGTTATAAATGAAATAACAGGAAAGTGAAATTTATAATCAATAAAAGCAAAGGATATAATTATTGAACCTCTAAATTATTGAATATTAGACTAAATTAAAAGAAATGAGATAAATTTGTATAATTTTCAATTACATTCTTAAAGCATATATATAACTTACCAGCTATAAAAAGTTAAAATGTTAAAAGAAAATGTAATGGGAAATTTTACAAGTAAAAGATTTGAAATTTAGAAAGTACTCAATGAAATTCTTTAATATATGAAAAATTAGTGTGTAGTTGTTATGAACTTAAGTATAACTTAAAGACTACTAATTAAAATAGAAAGGTAAGTATTATAAATGAAAATTAGAAATAAATGAAAGTAAATAAATGAAATTTAGTAGTATAGATAAATGATAATAAACTTAAGAATGGGTCAAGCTATTTATAAATAAAATAAGTATAAAAGATGTAATGCAAATAAATAAATAAATGAAAATGAAAATGAAAATTTGCAAGAAATAAATGTGAATTAAAAGAAAACATTATATGAATAAAAAGGAAATCAAACAACAAAGGTTATGAAATAGAATTAATAAAAACGAACTTGATTTATTGTGTGAAATTGTTGTTGGTTGGTTTATGGTTGTTGGGGAAGGATACTTTACAATTGGTTGGATGTATGAATAACCTATTCAGTTTTATCTAAGACTGTTGAGTAAATGGTATACTTAATAGTTTATTTGTCGTTCTATACAATTTAAAAGTGTCTAAACCTGAACAACTATTTGTTGTGTTTGATATGAATGAATGATCGATTTGCATTGATTCCATGTGATGGTTGTATGCCTTGTTGCAAGTGATTGTTGTTGTATTGATTTGTTGCTAGTGGATGAAACTAAATTATTATTTCATTTTATACAATTATTAACTCTTTTAGATTATATAAGTGGAATACAGATTTTGGAAGCAATTGCTACTGCTTTTGGTTCCATAAAATAAGCGTCAATAGCCCGACAAATAGGTACGTTTTCAGATTATGGTTTATAGCGTTATATTATTGTTTCTCGGGTTGGGATATATATTACTTTGGTAAATATATGTTGTGTATCGTTATTTTTGATATTATATTTTCTCCCGAGCCTCTCTGTACAAAGGAGACTCTGCCGAAATTTTCCGTAAAATTTTGGACTTAGAAAATTTTTGAAAATGATTTTCAAACTTTATTTATTTAAGTATAAAAAGATTTAATGGTTATAAAATGGGTATATTTTATTTAAAGTAATAAATTTTGTAAACTATTTGTTTATAAAGTTAATATTTCGAATAAGACGTATTGTTTATTTAAATTCTTTCTTCTCCCTTCTTTTTCCTTTTCGGGGACGAAAAATTTTGAGTGGGGGAGAGTGTAACGACTCGTAAATTCTGGTAAATAAAATTGGGTAAATTAATGAGATTTTGTAATTAAATTAGGAAGAAATAAAAAATTTATAACCTATATGAAGTAAATGTTAAGAATGTAATTTAGCAATGGTTATAAAAAAATTAGTTTTGACAATTGAAGGGAAATCTCATTTATGAATAGTGTAAGTTGTTACATTTGGTTATAAAATATAGAATGAGAAAATAAATGTAACTATTGGATTAACCAATGCAATAATCTATTAAAAGTAACTGAATGTAAATTTAGGCAATAAAGTTAGTCAAAGCTGAATATGTATAAATTAAATTTTTTATAAATTGCAATAACAATAAATAAAAGTTCACGTTAATGTTAATTAAGGGATATTTGGAAATAATGTTAACGGTATTCATAATAGAACAAGTTGTTGAATTATAGAATGGAGTTCAAATTAATATTAATATAATAATAGAAAGTGTAGATTGTGCATTTGGATATAAAATTTAAATATAAGTAAATAAAAGTAGGCATTTAATTTACAAACGAAATAATACGTTGATTAATAGTAATATGTATGTAAATTTGGGTAGTAATGTTAATGGTAGCTTAATGAATAACCAATTTAGTGCAATCCCAATCAAATTGCAACAGTGGTAAGGTTGAAATTGATTGTAGTTAGAAAATTTGAAATAAATTTCAATAAATATAATTAAAGAGTAATTATGTGAAAGATAAATATACAAGTATTATAAAGAATATATTGGGGACAAAAGGTTATTACAAATAAGGTAAATAAATATTACTTTAATGATTATTAATATAGTAACGGAAGTGTGAATGAAAAATTTGTAGTACGAAAATAAATGGCAACATTGATTTGTAAAATAAAAGCTTATTTATGTGATAAAGGGTAACGGTAATGCTCATTATATGTTACTTATTGTTAATTGAATTTGAAATGAATTTTTAATAAATGCAAATTAAATAGAAACATAGATTTATTCATAGGGTAGGAATTGATGTAAAGAAAGTTTGAACCAAAGTAAATAAATTTTTGAGAACATTTGATAGTAATTAATGTAATGAAATAAAATTAGTGTTGTATATGGAATTATAATCTGGATTGATAAGTAACGAACGTATAAATGCAATTAAAAGCACATAAGTTGCAATTTATATAGGTTGCTTGTTTATTTAATGGGTTAAATAAATTTTGGGGAATCGATAAAATAAATCTTAATTTAATGTTGGTTAATGTAAATTAAAGTAACAATTGATGTAACAAAAGATGGAACCAAGGTAAATTAGTTAATTGGATTTAAAATCTTAATTTATGGGTTAAATTGATGTTAACACCTCTTTTACTAGCGACTCAACGACCTAATTGCTTAAGAAGAAAGCTCGCGGCTTAAAGTCCTACGGAAAGGCGCGACCTAACTCCCTTATTAAGTCGCTCACGATCTAAGGACTCAGCGACCTAACGGGTTAGAAGGTTCAGCGACCTGATGACCTAAGGGACTCAGCGACCTAACGGGTTAGAAGGACCAGCGATCTAACGGTTAAAAGGTCCAGCGACCTAACGAGTTAACGCAAAGTAAAGCCGCGTGCGATGCCTCTTCCATTAGGTCGCCCATGGCCTAAGCAAGCCGAGATAACTCCTATGCTATGCATATTAAGTCGCTCATGGTCTGCATCTCATCCAAGATGGCTCCACTAGGTCGTTAACAACTTAAGCTACCTCAAGACCACTTTTATGTCGCAGCTCCCTAGGTCGCTCGCGACCTATAACATGGCCGACCTTAGCCCAACCTCTCCTATAAATACCTCACCTGCTCCACACTTGAATGGGGGATCTTTCCTGAAAAAGCCGACACTTTGCCACTTGGGAATTGAAGCAACTCATTCTCCAAATCCTACAACATCATAACAACTTCAGAGATCAATTCAAGAATGGATCAAACTTCTTCACCGACTCAATCCTACTTTAGAAACTCAGGTCTTTGAAGCTTGTTGTACTTGAAATCTAGTTGTAACAAAGTGTACTCAAAGATCATAATAAAAGATATAAAGTGGACGTAGGCTTGACATTGAGCCGAACCACTATAAAAATTATTGTCTCTTTTCTATCTTCTGCTATTCTCTGCCTATTTTTAGTTCCCGTACCAACGGGTGGTGCTTTCGCTATCTCACAACTTACACCGGAATGTTAGCGTACATTTTCAGCGTTAACATTTTTGGTGCTTTCATTGAGAATCGAACTCAGGAATTCTATCAATTGAGAGTTGGATTAGAGAGTTTGGAGATTGAGATCCAAAGAATTATGACAAGGCGATCGAGTAGAAGGCCGAGACCAGAAAAAGTCAGCACGAAGGAAGTCAAGAGGCTTCCTCAAGAGCAAACCAAACTTCAGTCTTCATCACCGAGAGCGAGATGGAGACGATGATGAGAAGGCAAGAGGAGTTGATCCAGAATTTGTTTCAGCAGATAGGACAACTTGGAGCGCAGAATCAAGGATCAACTGGAGCTCAGCCAGGAGAACAGGTTCCAGAATTCCCTCGTGAACTCGGAGGGCAGGCTGAAGGTAATGGACGAGGACTACAACTAGGAGCCAGTGACAGATTGGCGGAAATGGTCAAAAGAGCTATGAGAGGTGGTCTGGTAAACAAAGACTTGGAGGATGTGAATAGGAGTCCTTTTACCACAACATTCAGGCGAGCTAGGAACCCATCAGATTTTCAGCTACCATCGTTGGATATGTACAATGGAAGGACAGACCCTACAGTTCATCTGACAAAATATATGAGACATATGGAGGTGCTGGGGGCATCAGAGGAAGTTATGGCCCCGGTGCTTTCCACTGTACTTGGCAGATATTGCGGCATTATGGTTTAGACACTGGAGAGTGAATCTATCGCGACGTGGAATGATTTAAATGAGAGGTTTATGAGGCAATTCAGGGTCCACATTTCGAGACCCAAGAATGTTATAAGTTTGGCAACACTGAAACAAAGAGCTGGGGAATCTTTGAGAAGTTTTTTGACGTGATTCAATGCAGCTGCAGCATCGGTGGATCGACCGAATCCATCCATGTCTTGATGGCAGCTGTGTCGGGCATAGCCGACGATACATAATTCAAGAATTCGCTAACAAGAGATCCCCTTATGGATCTAGGGGAATTTTTCCATGAGGCTGAAGGATTTCTACGGTTAGAGGATGCAAATGCCAAAAGAGAAGAAGGAGAAGGAATCGATGTTTTTGCGATCAAAGGTGGAAATCCTCCTGAGAAAGGTGTAGAAACTAGCAAAGGTAAACGAAAGGCTGAGGATAACAACGATAGATCAACACGATCATGAAAGGAACCAAGATTCACCTCATACATGAAATTGAATGAGACTTTGGAGCAGATATACAAGGACACCAAGGGACAGGTTCCTTATCGGAAGCCAATGAGGAGAGATCCAACCAACAATGAGAAAATGTCGGACAAGTATTGCTCATTCCATGAGTTGAATGGTCATAGCACAAATGACTGCAGACACTTGAAAGACGAAGTTGAGGGGCACATCTGGAATGGTTTGCTATTATAGTACATGAGAAGGAGGACCGCAACGGTGGAACAAGAACGACCACCACCTGCACCACTTGAAGACGGCTCGGGATCGAGGCGTCAGCTTATTATCAATTGATTGAGATAATGACAAATGAGTGAAAAACTCAACATCGACACAATTAAGTTGTTCACACATGTACGGGACCGCGAATGATCCCCAGGCAGCTCTGATACAACTATAAATCATATCGATGTAGGTGTTTGCACTCTGACGTCGCTACTTTGCTTTTGTGTTTTCCTTCTTGTGTTTGAATTTGGATTTCTCAGACATTTTTGCTTTAAAACCTCTTCAGTTGAATGAATATTGGATTTTGATAATTCTGAAATGGCGAAGCTACTTACACATGTACGGGGTCGTGAACGGTCCTTAGGCATGCTCTGAGATGGCAGTAAATCGCCTTGATAAACGATCCAGGAACTCACTCGAACGTGAACCTGGTATTGGTAATATTAAGTCCCCCGGGCACATCAATTCGCCTCGAACGGCATCCGACCGCGAACGGTCACAATTCGCCTCAAACGGCATCCGACCGCGAACGGTCACAATTCGCCTCGAACGGCATCCGACCGCGAACGGTCACAATTTGCCTTGAACGGCACCAGACCTCATACGGTCACAATTTGCCTCGAATGGCACCCGACCTCGAACGGTCACCATTCGCCTCAAATCAGCACGGGCAACCTGACGACTCAAAAGGGAGCGAGTTAAGAGGTATCGAAGCACATGACCTATAACCTAGACGTATACTTTGAGAGGCAAGTGTTAACACCTCTTTTACTAGCGACTCAATGACCTAATTGCTTAAGAAGAAAGCTCACGACTTAAAGTCCTACAGAAAGGCGCGACCTAACTCCCTCATTAAGTCGCTCACGACCTAAGGGACTCAGCGACCTAACGGGTTAGAAGGTCCAGCGACCTAACGACCTAAGGGACTCAGCGACCTAACGGGTTAGAAGGACCAGCGACCTAACAGGTTAAAAGGTCCAGCGACCTAACGAGTTAACAACCTAACGAGTTAAGGCAAAGTAAAGCCGCGTGCGATGCCTCTTCCATTTGATCGCCCACGACCTAAGAAAGCCGAGA
Organism: Allium cepa; assembly: GCA_030765085.1. Lineage (NCBI taxonomy): Eukaryota > Viridiplantae > Streptophyta > Magnoliopsida > Asparagales > Amaryllidaceae > Allium > Allium cepa. The sequence goes on along the minus strand of CM060941.1, from coordinate 596,483,369 downwards.
TAACTCCTATGCTATGCATATTAAGTCGCTCATGGTCTGCATCTCATCCAGGATGGCTCCACTATGTCGTTAACAACTTAAGCTACCTCAAGACCACTCTTATGTCGCAGCTCCCTAGGTCGCTCGCGACCTATAACATGGCCGACCTAAGCCCAACCGCTTCTATAAATACCTCACCTGCTCCACACTTGAAGGGGGATCTTTCCTGAAAAAGCCGACACTTTGCCACTTGGGAATTCAAGCAACTCATTCTCCAAATCCTACAACATCATAACAACTTCAGAGATCAATTCAAGAATGGATCAAACTTCTTCACCGACTCGATCCTACATTGAAAACTCAAGTCTTTGAAGCTTGTTGTACTTGAAATCTAGTTGTAACAAAGTGTACTCAAAGATCATAATAAAAGATATAAAGTGGACGTAGGCTTGACTTTGAGCCGAACCACTATAAAAATTGTTGTCTCTTTTCTATTTCCTGCTATTCTCTGCTTATTTTTAGTTCCCGTACCAACGGTGGTGCTTTCACTATCTCACACCTTATACCGGGGTGTTAGCGTACATTTTTGCGTTGACATTTGACAAACTTAAATATGATTGAATTGTAGTAGTTAATACACAATAAGTGGGAAATAAAGTAGTTAATGCGAATAAAGGTAAAATTTGAAGTATCATTGTAATGAAACGTAAAAAAATGTTAAATATGCTTATAGTATAATGTTTGTTGAATAATAAGAATGGAAATCCAGATTTATTTATTTGAATGTAAAATTAAGGTAATTGGGTTTATTGCAATCTATTGAAATTAAATATTTAAACATTACGTAAATATTAATTTAGATGAAATTGAAGATATTTATGTAATAAAGTATGAATCCGATGTTAATTTCATCTAATTGTTACTAATGAACTGAATAATGTAACGAAAAGTAAATTTGATAGAAATTTTGGAAATTAAATTTTTTATTTCTGAAGTTAAAGGAATTAAGGCTAACACTGAAATTTATAAATTTATCAACTCTAAATTGACATATAAATTTGTTTAAATCATTGTAAATGATTAAGAATTATAAAGTGATAAAGATTGCAAATTTCATAATTTAAATGGGAAATTTGATTTAATTAATTTATTTTAAATTTATTTAATTAATATAAAATATCCATTTTGCCCACTGACTCGGATTTCGACGAAACCAGTTTCATCGCATTCGTAACGGTGAATTATTGTAGGGTTTCAAGTTTCATAGCGATCAGACATGTCGTTTAATCGTACGGACTCGAAACGCCTTAAAATAAATGAAATCGAAATCAATTTGAAATCGATTTGAAAATATTATTTTTAGTATAACTTCTTTATACCACTCAATTTGAACCCGAAACATTTTGCATCGCGTTTAAAATAATTTAAAACATCTATTTTGATATATGGGTTGACCCTGTTTCGTTCCGGAGTCAAAACGGGCTTTTTGGGCCACTTTGGCGTTAGCGCATATGTCTGTTTATCCATCTATTCTATTTTCAATTCTGCCTATAAATATCCTGCTATAAACACTAGCCTCCCTAAATTCTCATTTTGTCTGTACGTACATCTCAACTCTCTCCTCCTCAATGGCAAACAAACAAACTCTAGATCCAGATCCAATTGCAAATCAAATCCAAAGCATAAAATTCAAAGTCCTCAGAAAAATTCAAAAAAAAATATGTTGAAGCTCTCGAAGTGTGTAATCTTCTGGTGAAATTCATTTTTCGTTTTGGGTTGTCGTTTGACCAGTAAAAATCAAAGAATTTTCGGCCGTTCATCACCTCGAAATCAAACTCGACGGATCGACGAACCGTTTCTGGGTATGGTAGAATGGACGATGGGGAGTGCATCGGTAGTGTTTGTTCTACGATTCGACGGTTAGATCGTGTGATTTAATTCGATTAGGGTTCAAAGGTGAACGGTGGCTGATGTACATTTTCGTCCTTCGCGTGTACGCAAAACAAGGATGAGAGGTCGAGAGAGCTGGGCCTTCGCGTAGGTGGGTTGCGTCGTAGTCGGCGGTCTGGTGGGGCGTGCGATTTCGGCAAAGATGACGGCTGTGTTTAGCATTCGCGTATAGGAGATGAAGAGAAGAGGATCTGCACGTGTTTCTGAAACGCGTGACGTGGCCAGTGAGTCACCTTCTTTTGTTTTTTTTGTGATTTATTTTGTTTTATTTTTATTTTTGATTTCATATGTTCTAACTCGTGTAACTTCTACGTACGATATCCGATTTTCACGCGGTTTTCTCCGCTAGGTTCATATAGGAATTCCGGACATTTTGACCCTGGTTAGGACAAATTCTGAGACGGTCAAATTTTTGGGTTGAATTTAAATTCAATTTAAATTCAAAAGGTGAGTGTTTTAACCCACTCACAACTTCTAAAATTTTTTATGTTTGTTAAATTAATTTTGATGTGATTTAAAATTTATCTATGATTGTTTGGGCATATATTTAATTATCATCTCAGTTAGATAGCATTTATTTAAATTAAATTGTTATTTAATTTTATTATTGCATATAATTTGCGAGTTAAATTTATTTATTATCACATATAAACTACCAGTTAAATAGTTATTAATTTTTTTATTTGAATATAAACTGTTCGTTGATACCTGTTAAATAAAATTTGAGATTTTTAAAGGGTATGATTTGATAACTTGATTTTGGGTTAAAGCGATTTAAATAAATATCGAGTTGATGTAAATTAATATATCAAGTTAATAAAATTTAAAGAACATCCGGTTGTTTGAAGTTTAAAGGTTTTACTTAAATGATGTTTGATTTATTAAGTATACATTTCAAATCTAAATAATAAAATTGAATTTGATATATATGGAATTATCAAAAGAATTAGTTTTGAAATGGTGGAATATTTAAACCATTTAAGTATTAAGTGTTATGATACAAAGCTATGGGTTTCAAAGTATATAGATTTAAATTGCTATGATTTTGGAAGAGGATATATTTGCAATAAAATGATATCATATGGATTTGGGTTTTAAAATAGAAGGATATCGTATTTATAAGGTTTTGAAATGGATATTTTGTTCTGGTTTTAAAGTAAAAATTACTTTGAAAGACCGCGGTGTTATAATAACGTTGGGTTGTTAAAGAGACCAGGATCGGAAGTTGTCATACTCTCTGCCAACTCTGAAAACCACTTTAACAACCGTGTACGCGGTGGAGATTCCAGAATGAAGTAGGATGGTGGTGGCATTTTTTTTTTGAGGTAAATACGTGGACCCAACTTCCGTGAGTTGGCATAAGGTGGCTAAAACAGGAGCGATTAACGGGTTAATTGAGGTAGCACCTTTGATCGGACACATCCCTTCGATATTCTTCTTTGACCTTTGGATTGATTCGGTGGCCACTCTTGATTTCTTTGATTTGGGGGTGTTGTTCGAGGTGGGCGGTAGTAGCAGCTACGCGTTACCACCGACCCGAAAGCGTAATTGGTATATCTACCCTGGCATTGCCTAGTTGTGTCGTGTCGCCTACCTTATCACGCCTTGTACGGGTTTGGTTTTCTCCCGTAGCCCGTGTGGTATCCTCTGGTGGCTTCCCGATCAGGAGGGACCATGATATTGGACGGACCACTGGGACTATTATGTGTTAAGGTGGAAAATGTAAAGCCTTAACGTTATTTAAAAGTAATTTTATTTTATTAATAGACATTATTATAATAGCGAAATATTACTACGTAGTAGAATTTAACGGATCCTTAGGAGGTGTGAATCCCGAGCATCTCTTAAGTTATTGCACTCGTATTTATTCCTGTTGATTTAACTCACATAAGATCTTTTAGTTCTGACTCGAGTGTTTTGTCTTTTCAATTACCTCGAGTCAGTCTGAGCGTTTCAGGATTTGAAGATTTTAGCTCTGGAGAAAGAAGACGACGATTAGTAGTACTATTATCAACTATATTATTCCACTACACTATTGTATTCCGATGCACTATTGATATTCTATGGTATGTATAACTCTGATATATATTGTATAAGTAAAATTTAATATTTTTTAAACAGCTTCAAGAACTGTATATTTGATTATTATATTTTATCCTTCCGCTGTGAGATTCTGTTTTGTTTTATTTCTTTCTCGTTTTTCTTATTTACCCCATAACAATCTGCCCTTCAGTATGGTTTGAATTGGCACGTGTGTCGATTTAAATCGTGCAAAAAGGCGGGACGTTACAGATATCTACTTATCTATTTTTGTGTAGTTTTTGTAATCTTTTTGATTAACTCTTATATGTATCGATATTTTTGACTTGTTATATATAGTGTGGTCTTAGTACCACTTATGATGTATCATTTTATATTGTACTGGGATGTATCAGTGTATATGTATACATATGTGTATTTGCTTGTTGTTTTATGATTCTATATACATTTTATTGTTGTATTTTGTTCTGACAGATCCGTTAGCCACAGCGGTTTTGTATTAAGCCTTTATTGAATATGTCGATTCACTTGAGAGAGGAAAAAATAGAGCATCAAATTGATGTACTTAGTAGATTTTTAAGGCAAAGCTAGAGATGATCGCTCCTAACCAGCCCTTTTCTTCACATTTGTAGATAATATTACTCAATAATACTCTTTGTTAATATGGGTCTCAGGGAGGGGCATCACAACTTGGTATCAGAGTTGAGTTCAGAACAAAATATGATAAATACAGAGCAAAAACATATATTATGGTAGATTAAAGTATAATATAAGTGTTACAGATTCCCTAATCAATGTGTCCTTAGCCTTTTCGTGTCCTTTGGGGTAGATATAAGTCGGGTATATGTCTAGAAATATATTTTATTCCATAGTATTCCATAATTGAATTAATGATATTTTATCCTAAGAATAATTCTTATCGTGGTTATATTATTCTAGTTCTCTTCGATACGGGTACTTGACAACATTCTTATCGAAGAATACTTGGCATGTTGTGTGATAATATTAAGGAATTTCCTAAACGCTATGATGGGACAGTCGGACACGGTAAGTTGAGGTTTAATAAGTAAAGTCTAGAATAAGTTAATATGGTTTGAGAATTTAATTTTATTTTGAATGCATAATGCATCCATGGAACCAAAGTGAGTGTTGGATGAGTGGAAAGGTAGTTTTAATCATTAGGTCAACTCTACAGCCAATCGATGGGTTTCTATGCTATAAATCAACGGTGAGGCAATTCCCATGTATTGTTTGAAATTTTTTTGAATTTAATATGCTTATTTTAAACTTTTAGCTTGAATTTGTCAGCAAATTTTTATTTTGAATTTTGGTTGTGTTAAAAAATTATTGATGTCAATTTGCAAAATTCTTTTAAAAACAAGTTTGAATTAATTATCACCCTTAATTAGTTCTATGTTGATAATTAAATGGAAAATTTAATTTTTGTGACAAAACGAAAATGTTTATTTGCGCCAAAGTGGGTCACAAACCTCAAAAGTCGTGAAAGTACTAGTGTTAGCACACAGATTCGCAATATTCAAGCACAGATCTTAGATCTAGATAAAGTAGATGATGAAAACGAAGAAACAGTAAAATTAAAATAGAAGAAAGCAGAAAGAACATAAGTTTTATAGTGGTTCGGCAATCCGGCATATGTCCATTGTGAATTGATCCTTTTATTCCTTTTGTTTTGCAATTACAAGCCTTTAAAGATCAATAGCGAAAATGGCAGAGTTTCTCCGTAAGAGAAGGAGAAGATTCCCTTTTTAGTTGCCATAGGACTCTTATTTATAGGTGTAGACCCGAAAATATCCATCTTAAAACCAGGAATACCTTTTCTTTTGCGTAGGTGGGCCCACCACATCGATCCATAGTGATTTTGGATCGATGTGTGTCCAGTTCGTATCGATCCAAAAGTGGTCCAATCAAGCTAAGATCGATTATGGAGGTTCTCAAGTGCATCAGGAAGCTCCTCTGAAAATTTCATAGCATTTGGACCAGTAGATGTTGAGTTATGATCGATGCAAGTGTCGTTTGCGAGTAGGTTAGTAGCTTTGTATCCATGAATTCGTCTCCATCCATTCGAATCCATCTACCCTTCGTGGCCATCCCATTTGCATCGATGATATGGCTCGAAAACCAATGGAGATCCATTTTTTATGTCGAGTTGACTGCTTCCTCATTCAAACACATTTCCTTCATATCGATCTGTGACGCTTATTTCGCATCAATGATTCAATGGCCTTTTCGTATCAATCCTTAAGCACCCCGAAAGCACATGACTTCGTTCCATCAAACCTGCCTTCTTCGTATCCATCGTTTTTGGTTGTATCCTTTGTATCGATACACAACTTGTTTTGTATCGATGCTGGGCTATGCTCTTCGTATCCATACCTTACGCCTATCTTCGTATCGATCCCATGTGTATCATTCATATCGATCGCATGTTGATCGATACGAAACGTTTCTTCCAGTAGCTGTTTGCTGCTCATATCGATCCAAATTTCCTTTCTTCATATCGATCCTAATGGATACGAACACCATCCACCTTCATCAATACGGACGGATTGATACAAACCAGTTGCCATGAATCTTGATCCATTCATAACTTGGGCGTATGAACTTCGATTGTCCTAAAATTCGAAACGTAGTCTTTCCTAGCCTTGTTCATCATTCCTAGTAAATCCCATCTTAATTGGAGCTCAATCAAATTTTGACAGTATCGATCATAGCCTTGTTTCCAATCGATCAACAATCCTGATATCCATCCTTTCCAACCGATTTGTTGATATCCTGACCTTTTCCAAAAAACGGGGTAATATTTTCCCCCTAAAACATGCCCTTCTATAAGAAGGCATGTTTTGAATAGCTTTAAATCTGTCATCCAAATTCCATATTCCATCCATAGCTATACTATCCAATCCATTACCAAACCATCATATCCAAGTGCCATAGTCATATCCTTGTCCAAATCTACGACTGCTCCAAGCCGAAATCCAATCTCGAATCCAATAACCAAATCCTTAGACAGTTCCATATCCACCCAAACTCTTTAACCGAGTTTTAATCCATTCATATTCAATAACCAATAATCGAATCCAGGACATCTCCGGGTTGATATACAAATCCGGACCTCTTTGGGCCTTTAGCCGAATCCTTAGCTATTCATAGCCAATATCTGAATCCATTACCTATCTGGGTTCTTGCCAAATGCAATCCACTCATAATGACCTGTACTAAGCAATGCCTTGGTGTTCTTGGTCCAGTGTCCCTGAACGCTGAGTAATGCCATGGCTTAAGTCCTAAGCCGAATCCTGATCGCTCTGGACCCCTGCCATGTATAGACCGTCCCAACGACCTGAAATAGTAACCGGCAATATTGGGTCTAAGTCCTATGCAAAATCCTAGTCTCTCCGGACCCTTGCCGAGCATATTCCATACTCAAAGACCTGATTAAGCTTATTCGCCACGTTTGGAAAAAGCGACTTGCCCCTTGCCAGGCAAAACCCATACCCGACGACCATTTACCAAAAACCAAATAAAAATCCAATCAAAACCCAATCAAAAATCCAGATTAAATAAAAAACCAAAAATCTATATCAAAAATCCGAACCAAAATCCAAACCAGAAAACAAGCATCCAAACCAAAGTACAAACCAAAAAACAAACAAAACTAGGAGTTCAAACCAAATTCCGAAATCAGACCAGAAAGAGCAAATGTATAAACCAAAAAAGTAAACGCGGATTTCACAAAATAGAGCGTCACGGTTTATCGTCATTAGAGCACGCATAGGGGCTATCTCCATGACCGTACATGAGTGAGTGACTCGGTCGTTTGCCCAAAGTTTACTACTTATTCCATATCATCCCTGTCAGTCGATAACTAATCGACCATCATTCCTGGGCCTCAAGCCATCGTCGATTGAGGTAGAAGGTGTCTGCCCCCGTTCCACCGTCGCATTCCAAGTTTCGACATATTGTTGCAACTGACCTCTCCTTGCATGCTCCTCGATTATATCCTTTAGATGCCTACAGCACTTGGTACCATGCCTATCGAGATCATGAAAGAGACGTTGCCTTTCGGATGTCCTCTCGTGTTCCGAGGGTTCCCTTCTTTCCGGTCTTTGGTAAGGAAGGCAATCCCGAGTTTCCATGTATATCCGCTCCAGTGTTTCATTCAATCCAGTTTAAGTGGCGAATTTTGGTACTCCCCGACGTTCCTTGTCTGGCCAGAGTTGTAATCCAACTTTCTTTTTCCTTATCCTTATCCTTCCCCAAGCTTCCGCTGGATGGTTCTCTATCCTCTGTCGCGTTTACTTCCTTCAACTTCACTTCCGAATATGCATCTTCCTGTCGAATAAATTTTTTGACCTCATGAAAGAACTCCCCGAGATCCATTGGAAGATCTCGTATCAATGATACCTTGAAATCTGAGTTATCCCTGACTCCTGATACTTCCGCCATCAGGACCATCGATGGATCCGGTCGATCCACTGAAGCAGCTGTTGCATTGAACCGAGTTAAGAAAGCCCTAAGCGATTCTCCTGTCCTTTGCTTTACTTAAGTTAGCATCACTACATTCTTCAGCCATTTGATATGAACCCGAAACTGCTTCAAAAATCTGTCCACCAATTATGTCCATGTCCTAATAGATCCATCTTCCAACAACCGAAACCATATAGCAGCTATATCTATCAAGTACAGAGGGAAACATCGGGCCATAACTTCCTCTGATTCCCCCAGCACTTCCATGTATCTCATGTACCTCATCAACTGATCGGTAGGATTTTCCTTGACGTTGTATACTTCCAGAGTAGGTAGCTTGAACTCTGGTGGATTCCGAGCCATTCTGATGTCAAGGGTAAACGGACTCCTGTTTAGTCCTTCCAGATCTCTATTTGCTAAACCTCCATGCATAGTTCATCTGATAATCTCAGCTAATCCAGTGTTATCCACCAAGGGTTTTCCCCCGAATCACGGAGGGAATTCTAGTACATACTCTTCATTGCGTATTCTTGTGCTCCTAATGGCATCCTATTATGCGGTGTCACCTAGAATCCCTCCATGAATTGGTCCATCATGGCATGGTGGTGTGTCCCCGAGTCTGGATCCATCCATATTCGTTGTTGTGTGCTGATTAGGGGCTGCGCCCTATTGAGCTGCTCTATCTGCTTGCTTGTTGGATCCTTCTGTTCCAGCTCCGTGGATCTGAACTCCTAAAGCTCTAGCTGTTCCTGCCTGTCCAAACTGTCTGAGAAGGTTTTGCATCATGTCCTCCTGCCTTTTCAGCAATTCTTCCTGCATAGCTCCCATCATCATCTCCATCTCATCTCTAGTGATGAAAACTGAGGCCTGATTTGCTCTTGAGGAAGCCTCCTAACTCCCTTCATGCTGACTCCTTTTCGCTCTTTGTCTTCTTGTTAATTGCTTTGTCATGGTTCCTATTTATACCTGATCCCTAAGCTCTTCAAATCTGAACTCGAAATATGTTGTAGCAGGCGCTAGTCCTTCGCAATGAAAGCACCAAAGTGTTTGCGCCAAAGTTGGTCACAAATCCCAAAAGTCGTGAAAGTACCAGTATTAGCACACAGATCCACAATATTCAAGAACAGATCTTAGATGTAGATAAAGTAGACGATTAAAATAAAGAAACAACAAAACTAAAATAGAAGAAAGTAGAAAGCACAAAAGGTTTATATTGGTTCGGCAATCCGGCCTACGTCCACATCAAATCGATCCTTTTATTCCTTTTATTTTACAATTACAAGCCTTTGAAGATCAATACCAAAAATGGCAGAGTTTCCGCGTAAGAGAAGGAGAAGATCCCCTTTTTAGTTGTCGTAGGACTCCTATATATATACGTAGACCCGAAAATATCAATCTCAAAACTTAGAATACCTCTTCTCTTGTGCAGATGGGCTCGCCACATTGATCCATAGTGATTTTGGATCGATGCATGTTCAATTTGTATTAATACAAAAGTTGTCCAATTAAGCTAAGATCGATGACGGAGGTTGTCGAGTGCATCCGGAAGCCCCTCTGAAAATTTCATAGCATTTGGACCTATAGATGTTAAGTTATGATCGATGCAAGTGTCGTTTGCGAGTAGATTGGAAGCTTCATATCCATGAATTCGTCTCCATCCGTTCGTATCCATCTTCCCTTCGTGTCCATCCCATTTGCATTAATGACGTCGCTCGAAAACCCAAGGGCGATCCATTTTTATGCTGAGTTGACTGCTTCCTCATTCAAACATGTTTCCTTCGTATAGATCTGGGACGCATATTTCGCATCGATGATTCAATGGCCTTTTCATATCGATCCTTGAGCACCCCGAAAGCACATGCCTTCGCAACCATCAAACCTGCCTTCTTCGTATCCATCATTTTTGGTTGTATCCTTCGTATTGATACAAATCTTGTTTCGCATCTATGCTGGGCTATGCACTTCGTATCCATACCTTGCGCCTATCTTCGTATCGATCCCATGTGTATCCTTCGTATCGATCGCACGTTGATCGGTACAAAACGTTTCTACCAGTAGCCGTTTACTCCTCGTATTGATCTAAATTTCCTTATTTTCATATCGATCCCGACGGATACGAACACGATCCACCTTGATCGACACGAACAGATCGATATGAACCCGTTTCCATGAACCTTGATCCGTCCATAACTTGGGCATAAGAACTTCGATTGACCTGAGATTCGAAACGTAGCCTTTCCTAGCCTTGTTCATCATTCCCAGTCGATCCCATCTCAATTGCATCTCAGTCAAATTTTGACGGTATCGATCATAGCCTTGTTTCAATCGATCATTAATCCTGATATCCAACCTTTCCAGGCGATTTGTTGATATCCCGAACTTGTCCAAAAGGTGGGGTAACAATGTGAATTTCAAATGTTTTGATATAGGAACAATTCATGTAGTATAATCATTTTAAATTTTGAGAATAATTTTAAACTTTATATATATATATATATATATATATATCCCCAAAAATTTATTTTGATGGATAATTTATAATCATCTCTTGATAATGGCAGAGATTAGTTATCTCTTCCAAAATGAGTTTTCTTAGTTAATTGTTTTAAAACAAGATATTGGAAAGTAATGGAAATATATGTTTCAAATTGATATATATTATGGTAGAATTTGAGAGTGAAATATTTTATTCACTTTAACTAAAGAGTTTGGAGATTAAATTGGATTTTTGTAAGAAGTTTTGAAAATTTTCAAAATGTTGAAATTTGAGAATTTGATTATAAATAAAACGAGTTTTGAAAACCTTAAAAATATTTGTTTAATGAAATAGGAGTATAAATATCCATTCCTTGAGTTTGTCTTGCTATAACGACTTGCATTTACGCGGTCGTTTGGGTTTGTAGTATTAAAGAAACCATCTCCCTCTTATTGAGTCTTCTTACCTTAATTTTTGTCACTCTTTCTATAGTGACATACGGAAGATCATGTCAATAATCTAGCTGGTTGGAACCTGGGATAAAAATTATGTTAAATCCCGACTCTATTCGAGAAGGTTCTGAGAAATCAATCTCACTCTATTGATCTTTTATGTAGCATTCTGTCTGTGTTCTTGTTTCGAAGATTAGATGCCTTCGAAATCATGATTTATTGCTCGTAAAATTCAATGCTCTGCTAATCCAGTAATTACACTCGAGAAACCATAGGATTTATCGAGCAATCTTATCTTGGTTTTCTATCATCTATGTTAAGGGTGAGAAATTTTAAACTCGAGCTTGTCTATTTTTCTATTGCCTGATGAAATAAATTGTGTTGAATATAACTTTTCCCTAGAAATTGTGAGGATGCAATTTTTATAAGGGGGAATTTTTTTAAAAATAAGTTTTGGATATAAAAATGACGTTAGTATGATTTACTGCATTTAATTATGCAAGAAAATATTTTTTTTGAAATTTTTAGAGTTGAAAATAAAATTTTATGTAAATATTTGTGTAAATTGATTATTCATTTAAAAATAAGAGTTTCTAATAATAAAAATACTTTATAAGTAAATTATCTTTTTATTAATTGTAAAATGTCTTATTAAACATAGAAATATGTTTGTTCGATTTATTGTGTTGAAAATCATGTTAAATATGTTGTTTTGGTTAATAACATAAGAGTATTAGTGATTTACGAGATAACTAGTTGTTTTTAGGCTAATGTATTCTTCTGTTTTTGGTCAAGCCCATTATCATTTTAACCTGTAATAAAAAGTGAAAACATCTTTCTCTCCTCTTTCATTTGTACGTTCATTATCTTTTATAGCAAAGAAGAAACAAAAGTAAACTATCCCTCTTTCAAAATTTAAGCTCAAAATCTCCAATTAATCAATCTCTTTGGTGAATTTTATCAATTAATGCTATATTTCATAGGTAATCACTCCAATAACCTAAATTTATTTCATCAATTTGAGTTTGAGACTTCAGATTGGTTGTATCTTGAGATTTTCTGTCTGCGTGTTTTTGTACTGTCATTTCTCAGGTTGTTGAAGCTTGCTGAAGGCTAAAACCTTCAACTTTCTTCAGGTTTTGCTCAAGTTTAATCTTCGAATTGCTAAGGTGAGTGTGTGCTCATAAAATCTAGCTTAAGAAACAAATAACTAGCTGAAAACTGCTCTGTATTGTTTAATGTAAAAGTTTTTTCCCTCAGTTGATAGATATAGCACAATCAGTTCTGTATTTCCTATTTGTGAGTTAATATCTTGCAATCCTGATCTTGAAATGTCACTGGAATTCTTTTGCTTTGTAGATTGAATCTTAAAATTTACGCATGTCAAATTTCAGGTCATTCCAACATCTGTAGCTTATAGAAATCTGCTGCCAAACTTTGATTCAGAGCATGTTTTTGCTTCAGATTTTCACAGTGAAATCATTGCCTGGGTACAACTTTGATACATCATAACCTTCTCATACCCTGTACGAATTACGTGATTCTTTTTCTAGTTTAAATTATAGTTGTTGAACTTTATTCATGTCAAATTTCAGGTCATTCCTACCTATACAGCCAGTAGAAACGTGCTGTCAAAATTTAAATTGGAGCATGTTTTGCTCCAACTATTGATAGTGAAATCTTGTTGTGAGTCCAACTTTGAGAGCTTTTATCCCTCTTGTTTCTTTTTGAAATTCATTGATTCTTCTTTTATTTGTGAGTTAAAGTGTTGTACTATGCGCGTAGCAATTTTAAATTCAATCTGAGATCTTTTGGTCATATGTTTCATGTTTGTAAGTTGAACCCGAGAGTATTTTCAGACCTGGGCAGAATTCAACATGGCTTGAGTCCATATTTGAAATTTCATATCTTTAACAATTCATGTCAGAATTCAATGAATCTTTGTCCACTTCATAGATAAATGGTTCTAGTTTTTGTGTATCTAATTTCACACTAGTATGAGGTCATTAAGCCATTCAAATTATGTCTGAAATTTGAACAATGAAAAGATTTCAGACCTGGGATCTTGTTTTGGCCTGTGCCATTTGTTTTATCCTGCCTTGTTTACCCATCTGATTTCCGACTTCGTCTTCTTGAATTTGTGATATTTCTGAACTGTTTTGAGGGCCATGAAACCAATCAATAGGCGAGCCCAAATTTTGGTGAATTTGTGATTTCAAATTGAATCGTTTTTACATGATTTCGAATGAAGGTTTAGGTGTTTTTCGATTATTTTTCCTCGATTTCGGGAACGGGTTTTTCTAAATAATTTTGAAATGATTTTTCAAATAAATTGGATTTTGAAATAATTATTATATTATAATTACAAATCATTTTCAAGCTATAAAACTATATATTTATACTATAATATTATTATTGAGTTAGACTTCAAGAGCACACAGGCCTCCTTCATATTTTGGAAATAAACAGTCACGTTTTTAATTTCTTTTTATTCCAAACTTTGAAATGTGATAAATTTTTCTACGTTAATTGTTTTTAAAAATCGATTTCGCTATTAAATCTCAAATTTAATATGCTTTCCAATGATATCCGTTGTTGATAGCTAAAAATAAATTTTTTAAAATCATAGTTTTTCGGATTACTCATATTATTAAAGTTATTAAATCTGTTTGACTTTATTTCTTTTAACTAATCTACGTTGTTGATTGTTTTTAAAATTTCCGTCCACTTATTCTACTTTCGCAAATTGCAGCAAGTCTAGTGAAATCCAACATTGCAAAAATACAGCAACAATGTTAGATGGAATTAGAAATGGAAGCAGAAAGCCCAAAAACATTAAATACAATTATATGCTTCTTATTATATTGAATTTTCTTTGACTGTAAAAGAAATACAATGATATCCTTCACATTAAAATAAATATTGTTGAATAATGGTTGTTAGTTCCAACACTTCAGACATAAAATATGTATGCTTTAGATTTAGCATTTTTTTCACAAGAATCGTTCAAAACAAAAATAAATCTCTTTACCCTTCAATCTTATCATTCTACAATAATATAATGCTGCATAATGTGTTCCTAGACATAATTAGTTATGGCATCATCATCAACACCTGCGTTCTCATGAATCATGTCAACGTTGCTTTTGACATTTTTGGATCAATGGTCAAATGTCAATCAAATATTGTTACCTGCACCGCTCTTATAGATAGTTATTACCGAAGCAGAAAATGGAATCAACGACATCAAGTATTAAAGGAAATGATTGATAAAGGTATCTCACCGAATGATGTTACATATAATACAGCTGATGCATGGAGCAATAGCTGATGCACACAATAAATTTATATGTGTATAATTTATATGTGTATTGTGTGGAAATTTTATCTTTGAAATCATTTTTATTCGATATTTTTCAATTGTTTATCAAGCACCAGTACTATCTGCATTACTGTTTTCAAAGATTTATACACAAGTTTTAGACAAAATGCAAACTTATTTGAAAATTGGTAAAAAGGATCACCATTTCTTAATCAATGAACCATATAAATTATTTAAACATGTTATGATGATAAGAGGTTGAGTTCGGTCCGTATGTGAAGCATGGGTTCGCACTAGTTCATTATAATAAGGGAATTTCAAAGATTGTTTTCCACAATCGATTTTGAAAATTGTTTTAAAAGCTTGTTTTCTCAAACAAATTATTTTCTACATAAAATAAACGTTTTTGCACTATTTGAGTCAGGATAATTAAATGATTCAGTAAAATACATGGTATGGGACACTTTCATTTATCTTTTTCGGTTAATTCCTTACTTGTCAGTTTGAATGTTTTGACCTTCGGGTCATATTTTACGATGAGATGATGCAAATATTTGTGATTACTGGTTTTGTTTTCTATTATAGCATTGACTAGTGGCTAGTAAACCGATAAATGAGAACGTGTGGTACGGGACGTATTGTTACCACTTTTCGGGTTACTATCTGAGAGTTTGTGACACATTCATGAATTATGAACTATGTATGTATATAGTTGTTGGGCTAATCATGGAATGTTGGGTCATATTGAGATTGTTTGGTCTCTTATATATGGCAATTGGCAGGCTATTGGGCCACTTATTGGACTGTTGGGTCCTATTTGCATATAGCTGTGGGGCTTTTATTGGACTATTGGGTCCTATTTTCATATAGCTGTTGGGCTTTTATTGCCCTGTTGGGTCCTATTTTAGTATAGCTGTTGGGATTTTATTGGGTTTTTGGGTCCTATTTCTTATATTGATGTTTTCTAGATTTCTTTGTGATGATTTCTATAATTTTTATGATTTATATATGTTCTCACTATAGTCGCCTTTGTTGAGTTATTATTTAGCCCAAGTCCTATATTGTTGACTATATGGTGATTGCATTTGGATTTTCAAACTCTTATTCGAGTTCTATTTATTTTGTGATTCATATTGCCATTCTTTGGCATTTTGATATTTGTATATGCCGATGAGATGAGGCATATATTTGTGGATAATAGATGTTGTTGTTGTTTAACTTAGGATTAGTGTTGCTTCTTCTCCTCGAGAAGAATTGTTATCTTTTACCCATATGCTTTACTCCTATCTTATACTAATCATTTGTTTAAGCTAGACCGACCTATGTACTTTTATATATTGGGATCAGACCGAGTTGTTTCAGGTTAGATACATGTTATTGGACTATTCTTTGATGCTTCTGCCTTGGATATCTACTTATCTTTTTTGTGTAGTTTCGTAATCTTTTTTATTAGCTCTTATATGTATCAATATTTTTGACTTTTTATATGTAGTGTGGTCTTAGTACCACTTATAATGTATCGTTTTGTATTGTACTGGGGTGTATCAGTGTATATGTATACATATGTATATTTGGTTGTTGTTTTGTGATATGATGTACTTTTTTGTTGTATTTTGTTCTGATAGATCCATTAGCCACTGTAGTTTTGTATTAAGCCTTTATTGAATATGTCAATTCACTTGAGAGGAAAAAATAAAACACCAGATCGACATATTCAGTAGATGTTTAAGAAAAAACTATAGATGGTCGCTCTTAACCAGCTCTATTCTCCGCATTAGCAGACAATATTACCCAGCAAAACTCTTTGTCAGTGTGGGTCTCAGGGTGGGGCATTACATCTCTTTCTCAAATGCTTAAAAAGTGCAAAATCATATGGTTTTATATGATAAAATATACTTGGTTCGAGAAAACGAGTTTTTAAAACGATTTCGAAATCATTTAGAATTTGTTTCTTGAAGATCTCTTTATTTTGGAAAATATTGTATAATATATAGCTTTGAAATAATTATAACTTTAAAACAACTTAGAAAGCATTTATCTTAAAGAAATAATATATATATAGAGAACATCTTGTAAAAATCGGTTTATAAAAACGTGCACAATATCAACAAATTCACGAAATCATTCATGAAATCGACATATGAAAATTGATTAAAACCTCACCATTATGAAATACAGATTAGTGATACTGTTGGCTCTTCCATCTTAGGATCAAGCAGATCAAAAACAACCTCTGGATTTGCTTTAGAAAGCTGTGTAAAAACAACTCAAAAATTTTCGGCTGGAGCAAAACATGCTCCAATTCAAAGTTTGATAGCAAGTTTCTATAAGCTACAGAGGTTGGAATGACCTAAAATTTGACAAGCATAGGTTCAACAACAATGCTATCAAACAAAAAACAAATGGACATAATCCGACAAGAAACGAGGGAGATACAAGCTCTCAAAGTTGGACTCACAGCCAGATTTCATTGTCAACGGCTTAATAACTCATATTGAAAATATTTAAGACCAAGCTGTGATGCCCCACCTCGGGACCCACATTAACAAAGAGTATTACTAGGTAATATTTTCTGCTAATGCAAAGAATAGGGTTAGTTAGTAGCGACCATCTATAGCTTTGTCTTAAACATCTATTAAATACGTCAATTTAGTGCTCTAGTTTTTTTCCTTTCTCAAGTGGATCGACATTTTCAATAAATGCTTAATACAAAACTACAGTGGCTAACGGATCTATCAGAACAAAATATAACAACAATATATACAACATATCACAAAACAACAGTCAAACATATATATACATATATATATACACATCCTAGTACAATACAAAATGATACATCAGAAGTGGTACAAGGACCGCACAATACACAACGAATCAAAACATTAGGTACATGTCAGAATCATACAAAACGACTGCAAAACTACACAAAAAGAGATGTAGAATATCCAAGGTGGAATCAGCATAGCAAAGTCCTATAGCACGTAACTAATCTGACACAACTTGGTCTGACCCGATTATGTAAAAATACACGAGTCAGTCTAGCTTAAACAACTGATTAGTATGAGATAATTAAAGAACAAGGATAAATGACAACAATTCTTCTCAAAATAGAAGAAGCAACCCTAAATGTATATCATAAGAGTTTCTCAAAGAGGCGAGTTCAATAACAATTAAATATCCATAAATGTATGCCTTATATCATCGACGTAATAATAGCAAATATAATGGCTAAGTTAAAGAACAACATCAAATGTCATAAATGTACGCCTCATATCATTGGCATAACAATAGCCAAGATAATGGCATTCATCAACTCTAACTCCTAAATAGGAGATTACAAATCTCAAAAAGGCCAAAGAATGGCAACAGTGAATCAAAATATATAGAGCTCAACAAAGAGTTCAAAACTCCAAAAATGTAATCACCATATAATCCACACGATGGCACTCTAGCTATATAAATAATCCAACAAAAGAAAACTATGGTGAAAACATTTAAAAATCGTCAAAATTCTAGAAATCAACATGAAGAAATCTAGCAAAGCAACAATGCAAAATATAGGACCCAATAGTGCAAAAATTAGCCCAACAACTATATGAAAAAAGGACCCCATAGTCCAGTAAGTGTCCCAACAGCCTGCCAAGTACAATGTATAAGAGACCCAACAGTATCAGTAAGACCCGATAGTCCATGATCAGCACAACAGCTATATATACATATAGGACACAACAGTCCATGATCAGCACAACAGCTATATATACACATAGGACCCAACGTCCAATAAGTGTCCCAACAGCCTACGTAATGGCAATAACATCGTGAACGTGTCAGAAACTCTCAAATAGGAAACTGAAAAGTTGTAACAGTGCGTCCTAGACCACACGTTCTCACTTATCAGTTTACTAACTAATAGTCAATGTCACACTCGAAAAAAAATCATCTAAATCACAACAGTTGCCTTATCTCATCAACAAATACGACCCGAAGGACAATAGCTTCAAACGAACAAGTCTGAAATTAGTCGAAAAAGTAAATGCACGTGTCCCATGCCACATGTTTTACTAAATTGTTTAATTATCTTTCTCATATGCTCGAAGAGTGCAAAAACGTGTATTTTATACAGAAAATAATTAGTTTGAGAAAACGAGTTTATAAAAAAAAATGAAATTCTTTGAATATTTTCTTCGAAAAACTATATATATTGAAAATATTGTATATTATATAGCTTTAAGGCGATTTCATTTTTAAAACAAATCCAGAAAAAACATTTGTTCCAAAGCGATAGAAATTTATATATATAAAAGTCTCTTATAGAAATTATTTTATACAATGTGCACGATGTTAGCAAATGCACAAAATTCTTCTTGAAATCAAGAATCAAAATACATAGTTTACCTTACTAATCCAATGTATGGATTTAGTATAATATTGGCTTTTCCATAGGGGATCAAATCCTTTAGAAATAAACATCAAAATTTGTTTCAGAAACTCATGTAGAAATAACTCAAATATCCAGCTGAAGCAAAACATGCTCTGATTCAAAGTTTGACAACAAGTTTCTATAAGCTGCATAGGTCGAAATGACCTGAAATTTGACATGCACAAAATTAAAAAATAATAATATCAAAACAAAAAAGAATGGACACAATCCGACAAGAAACAAGAGAGATATAAGCTTTCAAAGTTGGATTCATAGCCAGATTTAACTGTCAGCAACTTGAGGAAAACATGCTCCGATTCAATGTTTGACAGCATGTTTTTATAAGCTAAGAAGGTCGGAATGATCAGAAATTCGAGATGCATAAATTTCAACAACTATAATTTAAAGTGGAAAAGGAGTCACGTAATTTGGACAAAGTATAAGAAATTTATGATGTCTCAAACTTGAAACTAGGCAGTGATTTTACCGTAAAAATCTCGACAAAAACATGCCCCGATCCAAAGTTCAACGGCATATTTCTATATGCTACATAGATCGAAATGACCTAAAATTTGGTATACATAATTTTTAACACTTATATTTAAATTAGAAAAATAATCACGGAATTTGAATAAGCTATGCGAAAGTTACAATGTCTCCAAGTTGAACCCAATCAGTGTTTTACTATAAAAATCTGGGCAAAAACATGCTCCGAATCAAAGCTCGACAACACATTTCTATAAGCTACATAGGTCGAAATAACCTAAAATTTCGTATGCTTAATCTACGAAACATTATCTACAACGCAGAAATATCCGGCGTCATTTCGTTGTTGGATTAGAGAGATATGTCTGCACAAAGATGCTACTCAAAACAGTTTACAAACAAAATCAAAACAATTCAAAAGCGATTTTAAGCAAATTTTCACTTTAGCTTGCGATTTTTGGCATTGCATAAGCTAGCTATTGTGAGATAATATAAAATATATCCACAAATATACGCCTCATATCATCGGCATAATCAATAGCCAATATAATTGCTTTCAACAACTATAACTCCTAAATAGGAGATTGGAAAACTCAAAAACATCAAGGAGTGGAAACTACGAATTTCAAATATATATAACTCAACGAAGAGTTCAGAAGTCAAAATGTAATCACCATTTATAAATAATACAAAAGCACTCAGCCTATATAGATAGTCCAACAGAAGCAACCAGGGTGAAGACATTTTTAAAACATCAAAATTCTAGAAATTAATCAATAAGATATCTAGAAAAACAACAGTGGAAAGAATAGGACCCAATAGTCCATAATTATCCCAACAGCTTTATATAGGACACTATAGTCCAAATAGTGGCCCAACGATCTAAGTACTGGCAATAACTCGTAAATGTGTCTCAAACTCTCAACTTGGAACCCGAAAAGTGGTAACAGTGTGTCACATACCACATGTTCTCACTTAACGGTTTACTAATCGCTAGTCAATGCTACACCTGAAAACAAATCATTCGAAGTATGTTAAACATAGAACAGAATATAATTTACGATACATCAAAGTATAGTACAAGTCTTACATAATCCCTTATTACCGTGTCCTTAACCTTTTCGAGTCCTTTGGGGTGGATATAAGTTGAGAATATGTCTAGAAATACTTTTTTCTTCCCTAGCATTCCATAATTGAATTAGTAATGTCTTACCCTATGGGTAATCCTCACCGTGATCGCTCAATTCAAGATTTCTTCGATATGGATGTGTTACCCTCATTCATATCGAAGGAGTTTGTTAAAGTTATATCATTGGATGTTTCTTATCTTGTTACTTCTTTGAGGATTGCAAATTCTATTGAGGGGATCTGCAATACTTGGCATGTTGCTTGACAAAATTGAGTTTGTTCCTTGTAGTTTTTCTTTTCGTGCGAATTTGCACATTATTGACTATCTTGGGTTTAATGTGAATTTGGAGATGGATTGGCTTGCATGTTATCAAGCCCAAATCCTATGTTTTCAAAGGATCATATATCTTAGGTATTCTAATTTGGCAGATCTGTTGTCTCTTGTTCTTTAGAATGTTGATGGTTATTCCAAAGTATCTTTAATCGCTCTTGAGTCTCGAGATGATGATGAAGTATCTCGAATTCATATTATTTGTGATTCTACTGATGTTTTTGAGTCCACTATGGGTTTTCCACCCAAACGGGCAATGGAGTACCGTATTGACCTCATATCTGGTTCTTATGATTGGCTTGTTATACCGTTCGGTTTAACGAACGCTCCAACTTATTTCGTCAATCTTATGAGTCGAGTATTCTAGGAATATCTCGATGAGTTCGTCCTTATATTCATGATAATAACGTGTAAAGCAATAAATTTAAATTTCTAATATTTCTCATTGAAGATATTCTTATAAGAATAATTGAATTCTTTTATTTGAGCGTGACAGCTTTGGTTTTGATGATTACCTGTAATATTAAATTATAACATTGGTTATAATTTAATTATGTAAAATAAAATAAATTGGAGATTTAAAAAATACTATTTTGAATAAACAATGATTTTGGAGAAAATAAAATGGAATTAATATGATAGTGTTGGTAATAAATGGTGGGAAATGGAAATATGTTAATTTGGTGATTTATTATATTAAATAAAATATAAAAAGAATCAATTCAATAATAATTTGTTGAAATAAATGAAAAATATTGAAAATAAAGTTTTTAAAACTTTATGGTGTTATTTTAGGAGAAAATGAGCATTATAGGATTTTAATTTGAGGAAATGCAAAAATTCTTTTAATTATTGCCAAATTTGTCTATTATATGTTATATAATGTAAATAAAATGATGGAATATTGGTAAAAAAAATATTTGATTATCAAAATGATGTTAATATGGTTTTTTTGTATTTAATTATATAAGAAAATAAATTTTATGTAATTTTTGGAGCTAAAATATCATTTTTATGCAAATTAAAGTGTAAGTTGCATATTTACTTAAAAGTAAGAGTTTATAATAATGAAAAATATTTTTATGACAAACTTATCTTTTATTGTTTGTGAAAATATTTTATAAACATGGAAATATGATTGTAGGATTTTATTGTATTAGAAACTTGTAAATATAGGTTGTAAATATAAGTGTAATTTGTGAAATAAGTATTAATTAGTATCTTAGGCTAATTAATCCTTATTAGGTCTAAGCCCATTAACTTACATTAGCCTGAAGAAGAAAACTCTTTCTTCTCAAAATTATGCACGTTCATCATCTACTATAGTAAAACAAAAGAGAAAACAAAAGAAAACTTTCCTCTTTTCTAAACCTTGGCTTTAAATCTCCAATTTCTCCATTAATTTGTTGTAAATAATCAAATCAAAGCTATTTTTCTCAGGTAATCACTACAAAACCAATTCTAACCCATCAAAATCTGACTTTGAGATTTGATTTGGCCAATAATTCTATTTTTCTTTCTGCATGCTTTTGTACTGTTGTTTCTTAAGTCGCTGAAGCTATATCAGGAGGAAAGCTCTTAACTTTCTTCAAATCTAATCTTTAAATTGTTAAGGTATGGGTTCCCTCACACGTTCTAGCTTGTTTCTGTTTTGTAGTAAAGAATTGCGTTGTTTAATTTGCAAATTCATTTGTTGTAATGTTGATTTTCTGAGCTGCTGCAAACATGGCCTGAGACCATGTTTGAGACAACGTATCTCTTTTGTTTACTGTCAAAATTCGTTGATTCTTTTTCCATAGTAAGTTAAAGTGTTATACAATATGCATCCAAAATTTCAGTTCAACCCTATTCTAACATGGATACTTTCATTCCCAAGATTTATTTTATTACTCCAAAATAATGTGCTCGATCATCTCGTATAAGTGTTTAAGAAATTCTTATCGATAACCTTGATCAGACGTATCGATCGGAACCCCTTAAAATTCCTCATGGACAATTCAACACAGAAATTAATCATTTGTTCTATTTTCTCTCCTCAACTAACTCCTTGCCAAAAATTTAATCATTAATTTCCATCCCTTTAATTCGCTTATAGATTTATTAGATTTATAGCACAACTGAAACAATTCGCTAGTTTCTGCTGCGCAACTCCGATTAATCTCAAATTAATACTCTTTATCTTAGCATGAATTGCACTTTTATTATCTTGGATTCATGAATTTATCTCTTAAGAGAAACCCTATTAACTTAGAATTGGTGTTGCTTCTTCTCTTCGAGAAGAATTGTTATCTTTTATCCATATGCTTTACTCATATCATATACTAATCAATTGTTTAAGCTAGACTGACCCATGTATTTTTATACACTCGAGTCAGACCGAATTATTTAAGTTAGATACCTGTTATTGGACTTTGCTTTGCTGCTTCTGCCTTTGATATCTGCTTATCTATTTTTGTAATCTTTTTGACTAACTCTGATATGTATCGATATTTTTGAATGTTGTATATATTGTGGTCTTAGTACCACTTATGATGTATCATTTTGTATTGTACATCATGTATCAGTGTATATGTATACATACGTATAATTGTTTGTTGTTCTGTGATGTGATGTACAATTTGTTGTTGTATTTTTTTTTGATAGATCTGTTAGTCTCTGTAGTTTTGTATTAAGTCTTTATTGAATATGTCGATTCACTTGAGAGAGGAAAAAAAATAGAGCACTAAATCGACGTATTCAGTAGATGTTTAAGACAAAGCTATAGATGGTCGCTCTTAACCATCCCTATTCTTCGCATTAGCATAAAATATTACACAGTAATACTCTTTGTTAATGTGGATCTCGGGGAGAGGCATCTCAGCTTGGTATCAGAGCCAGGTTCAGAACAAAATATGATAAACACAGAACAAAAACATATATTACGGTACATTAAAGTACAATACAAGTGTTACAAATTCCCAAATCATTGTATCCTTAGCCTTTTCGCGTCCTTTAGGGTAGATATAAGTTGGGAATATGTCTAGGAATATATTTTATTCTGTAGTATTCCGTAATTAAATTAACGATATCTTATCCTAAGAATAATCCTTATCGTGATGATTTTATTCCAGTTCTCTTCGATACGGGTGCTTGACATACATCCGTATCGAAGAAGCCTGTTGATACCATTGAATGTTTCTCATCTTGATACTCTTTGAGGATTGTGAATCCTATTGAGAGGATCCATAATACTTGGCATGTCACGTGATAATATTAAGGAATTTCCAAAACGCTATGATGGGACGGTCAGAAATGGTAAATTGAGTTTTAATAAGTAAAGTTTGAAATAAGTTAATATGGTTTGAGAATTAAATTTTATTTTGAATGTGTAATGCAGCCACTGAACCGAAGTGAGTGTTGGATGAGTAGCAAGGTAGTTTTGATCATTAGGTCAACTCTGCAGCCAATCGGTGGGGTCATATGCTATAAATCAATGGTGTGGCAATACCCTTGTGTTAGTTGAAATTTAATATGCTTATTTCAAACTTTTAGCATGAATTTGTTAGCAAATTTTTGTTTTCGATTTTGGTTGTGTTAAAAAATTATTGATGTGAATTTGTAAAATTCATTTAAAATCAAGTTTGAAATAATTATCAACTTTAATTAGTTCCATGTTGATAATTAAACGGAAAATTTAATTTTTCTGACAAAATGGAAATGTGAATCTGAATTTTTTTGATATATGAACGATTCATGTAGTATAATCATTTTAAATTATGAGAATAATTTTAAACTTTATATATATAAACATATATATATCCCCAAAATTTATTTTGATGGATAATTTATAATCATATCTTGATGATGGAAGAGATTAGTTATCTCTTCCAAAATGAGTTTTCTTAGTTAATTGCTTTAAAACTGCATTTTGGAAAGTAATGAAAATATATGTTTCAAACTAATATATATTGTGGTAGAATTTAAGAGTGAAACATTTTATTCATTTTAAACAAAGAATTTGGAGATTAAATTGGATTTTTGTAAGAGGTTTTCAAAAATTTCAAAATGTTGAAATTTGAGAATTTGATTATAAGTAAAATCGGTTTTGAAAACCCTAAAAATATTTGTTTAATAAAATAGAGTATAAATATCCATTCCTTGAGTTTGTCTTGCCTTAACGACTTGCATTTACACGATCGTTTGGGTTGGTAGTATAGAAGAAACCACCTCCCTCTTGTTGAGTCTTCTTACCTCAATTGTTGTCAATCTAATGTCGGCGTGGATCTTTCTGTAATGACATACGAAAGATCATGTCGATAATTATCTAGTTGGTTGGAACCTAGGATAAAAGTTACATTAAATCCCAACTCTATTCGAGAAGCTTTTGAGAAATCAATCTCACTCGAGAAACCATAGGATACGTCGAGCAATCTTCTCTTCGTTTTCTATCATCTTGTGTTGAGGGTGAGAAATTTTAAAGTCGAGCTTGTCTATTTTTCTTTTGCTTGATGAAATAAATTGTGTTGAATATAGCATTTCTCTAGAAATTGCGAGTATGCAGCTTTTATAAGTGAGGAGTCTGTAACAACCCTTTTGGTGCTTACATGTAAATGTTAAATTATAACGGTTGTTATAATTTAATATTGAGAAATAAAAATAAATTCGAGAATTAAAATCGTTTATTTTAAATAAACAATGGATTTTAAAAATAAAATGAGAAATTAAAGTTTTAAAAACTTTATTTTGGTTGTCTGTGTTGAATATGAGAAATATATGGTTTTATTTTGAGAAAATGCAATAATTCTAGTAATTATTGCCAAGTGTTTCTTTTATTGATTTTTAAATGAAGAATTTGATTTTATATGTGTATATTATAAATAAAAAGAGGGAATTTTGTTTAAAAATAAGTTTAAGATATAAAAATGATGTTAGTATGATTTACTGCATTTAATTATGCAAGAAAATAATTTTTGTGAAATTTTTAGAGTTAAAAATAGCATTTTATATAAATATTTGTGCAAATTTGGTATTTATTTAAAAATGAGAGTCTCTAATGATAAAAATATTTTTATAACTAAATTATCTTTTTATTAGTTGTAAAATGTTTTATTAAACATAGAAATATGTTTTTTGATTTATTGTGTTGAAAATCTTGTTAAAGATGTTGTTTTGATTAATAACATAAGAGTATTAATGATTTAAGAGATAACTTGTTGTTTTTAGGCTAATGAATTCTTTTGTTTTTGGTCAAGTCCAGTATCATTTTAACCTGTAATGAAAAGAGAAAACATCTTTCTCTCCTCTTTCATTTGTACGTTCATTATCTTTTACAGTAAAGAAGAAACAAAAGAAAACCATCACTCGTTGGTGAATTTTATCAAATTAAAGCTATATTTCATAGGTAATCACTCCAATAACCTAAATTTATTTCATCAATTTGAGTTTGAGATTATAGATTGGTTGTATTCTGTCTGCATTTTTTGTACTACCGTTTCTCAGGTTGTTAAAGCTTCCTCAAGACTAAAGCCTTCAACTTTCTTCAAGTTTTGCTCAAGTTCAATCTTCGAATTGCTAAGGCGAGTGTATGCTCACAAAATCTAGCTTAATAAACAAATTGTTAGCTGAAAACTGCTCATTGTTTACTATAAATGTTTTGTTTCCTCTGTTGATAGATATAACAAATCCAGTTCTATATTGCCGATCTGTGAGTTAATATCTTGCAGTCCGGATCTTGAAATGTCACTGTATTCTTCCGGATTGTAGTTTGAGTGTTAAACTTTATGCACGTCAAATTTCAGGTCATTCCGACCTCTGTAGCTTATAGAAATCTGCTGCCGAACTTTGATTCGGAGCTTGTTTTTTCTCTAGATTTTCACAGTGAGATCATTGTCTGGGTACAACTTTGATACATCATAACTTTCTCATACCTTGCCCAAATTGCGTGATTATTTTTTCAATTTAAAGTATAATTGTTGAATCAAATTTTAGATCATTACAACCTCTGCAACCTGTAGAAACATGCTGTCAAACTTTGAATTGGAACACCTTTTGCTCTAGCTGTTGATAGTGAAATCTTGTTGTGAGTCCAAATTTAAGGGCTTATATCTCTCTTGGTTCTTGTTGAAATTCATCGATTCTTTTTTTATTTGAAACTTAAATGGTTCTACTATGTGCACAGCAATTTTCAGTTCATTCTGAGGTCGTTTGGTCATTTGTTTCATGTTTGTAAGTTGAACCCGAGAGGGTTTTCAGACCTAGGCAGAATTCAACATGGCCTGGGTCCATATTTGAAATTTCACATCTTTACCATTTCATGTCATAATTCAGTGAATCTTTTTCCAGCTCATAGATAAATTGTTCTAGTTTGTGTATATCAAATTTCACACTATTCCGAGGTCATCAAGCCATCCAAATTATCTCTAAAATTTGAACAATGAGAAGATTTCAAACCTGGGATCTTGTTTTTGCCTGTGCCATTTGTTTTGTGTAGCCTGGTTTCTCGTCCAATTTCTGACTTCTGCCTCTTGAATTTATGATATTTTTGAACTGTTTTGAGGGCCTTGAAGCCTATCAATAAGCACGCCTAAATTTTGGTGAATTTGTGATTTGAAATTGAATCGTTTTTAAATGATTTCGAATGACGGTTTTGGTGTTTTTCGATGATTTTTCCTTGATTTCGAGAACAGGTTTTTCTAAATAATTTTGAAATGTTTTTAAAATAAATTAACTTTTGAAATAATTATTATATAATAATTATAAATCACTTTCAAGCTATAAAACTATATATTCTTTATAATAAGGGAATTTCAAATATTGCTTTCCAAACACTATTTCGAAAATTGTTTTAAAAGCTTGTTTTCTCAAATAAATTATTTTCTATATAAAATACACTTTTTTGCACTATTCGAGCGACTGAGAAGGATATTAAATGATTGGGTAAAACACTTGGTATGGAACACGTGCGTTTATCTTTTTTGGTTAATTCCTTACTTGTCCAGTTGAATGTTTTGACCTTCGGGTCATATTTACCGATGAGATGAGGCAAATATTTGTGATTACTGATCTTGTTTTCTATTGTGGCATTGACGAGCGGCTAGTAAATTGATAAGTGAGAACGTATGGTATGGGACGCACTGTTACCACTTTTCGAGTTACTATTTGAGAGTTTGTGGCACATTCATGAGTTATTGTCAATACTTAGGTTGTTGGGCTGCTTATTGGACTGTTGGGTCTTATGTGTGTATATAGTTGTTTGGCTAATCATGGATTGTTGGGTCATATTGAGACTATTGGGTCTCTTATGCATGGTATTTGGTAGGTTGTTGGGCCACTTATTGGACTGTTGGTCCTATTTTCATATAGATGTTCGGCTTTTATTGGACTATTGGGTCCTATTTTCATATAGCTATTGGGTATTTTCATATAGCTGTTAGGCTTTTATTGGGATGTTGGGTCATACTTCTTATATTGATGTTTTCTAGATTTCTATATGATGATTTCTAGAATTTTGATGATCTATATATGTTTTCACCATAGTTGCCTTTGTTGAGTTATTTTTTAGCCTAAGTCCTATAGTTTTGACTATATAGTGATTACATTTGGATTTTCAAACTCTTAATCGAGTTCTATTAATATTGTGATTCATATTCTATTCTTTGGCGTTTTGAGATTTGTATATGCCGATGAGATAAGGCGTATTTTTGTGGATAAAAGATGTTGTTTAACTTAGCTATTATATAGCTATTGGATAAGCTGTTGAAATGAGGCACATTTGTGGATATTTGAGTTTGATTTGAATTTATCTCTGCTTAGAAACCCTATTAACTTAGGATTAGTGTCTCTTCTTCTCTTCGAGAAGAATTTTTATCCTTTATCCATATGCTTTGCTCTTATCT
This sequence comes from Allium cepa, assembly GCA_030765085.1. Taxonomy (NCBI): domain Eukaryota; kingdom Viridiplantae; phylum Streptophyta; class Magnoliopsida; order Asparagales; family Amaryllidaceae; genus Allium; species Allium cepa. Next base: position 596,454,423 of record CM060941.1, on the reverse strand, counting down.
TATACTAATCAATTGTTTAAGATAGATTGACCCATGTATTTTTATATACTCGAGTCAGACTGAGTTGTTTCAAGTTAGATACCTGTTATTGGACTTTGCTTTGCTGCTTCTACCTTGGATATCTGCTTATCTATTTTTGTGTATTTTTGTAATCTTTTTTATTAACTCTGATATGTACCGATATTTTTGACTTGTTGTATGTAGTATGGTCTTAGTACCACTTATGATGTATCATTTTGTATTGTACTTGGATGTATCAGTGTTATTTATACATATGTACATTTGTTTGCTGTTCTGTGATGTGATGTACATTTTTCTATTGTATTTTGTTCTAGTAGATCCGTTAGCCACGGTAGTCTTTTATTAAGCCTTTATTGAATATGTCGATCTACTTGAAAGAGGCAAAAAAAATAGAACACCAAATTGACATATTCAGTAGATGTTTATGACAAAGCTATAGATGGTCGCTCTTAACCAGCTCTATTCTCCGTATTAGCATACAATACTACCCAGTAATACTCTTTGTTAATGTGGGTCTTAGGGTAGGGCGTCGCAGTAAGCAACCTCAACAAAGACGTGGTTTTTATGGCATTAGTCCGTGCAATTCACCTGGAAACTGAATTCGAAAAGTGGATTAAGATGAAGCAACTTATCACCAGGAAAGATTTCAATCGTAAAGCAAGTCGGTACCTAAGGTTGGAGGAAGCATGGGAATTGGAAAGGAAGTCTACTAGTGTGCAACCGACGAACGTCCGGCAAAGCGATGTAGCAATGAATCAAAATGCGCACACTTCTCGGACTGCTGAAGGAATCACTAGGAAAGATGGAAATTCAAAGAGAAAAAGTCCAAACTTGAATAAGAAGAATGGTAATGGCAACAATAAAAAGCTCAAAGGGTTTTGACCTGAAGGCTACACTCCCTTAAACGACGCATCGAAAAACATCTTTCTTGCAACTCAAGGGATTGAGGAATACAAAAATCCACGCAGAAATAAGCAACTGAGCAGCAAAAGTGGTTAGGGAAATTCTACCGCTTCCACGAAACACACGGCCACAATACAAAACGAATGCCACCACTTCAAGAATTTGAGCGAGGAGCTTATCCAGAATAACAAACTCTAGTAGTACGTGAGACAACCACAAAATCTCGATCAATCTGCGACTCCTCAACATCCAAGAGAACGAAGGAATCAAGCTGAACTAACGAAGAAGGGTCGAAACGAACTAACCAAAGGCTAATTATTGGAACAATATCTAGGGGACCACACCCTTCACAAAGGAGTTGGGGGAAATGGAGCGATATGCAAGTTCATTGAAGCACGCTCCGTGGAAATCATGTTTAGCTGTAGAGGATGAAGCTCCAGCCAAGTTGCAAAGAATCTTGAATGTTGATATGGTGTTTAGAAATCAAGACATCGAGGGGATCGAAGCTCTAACCCTCGATCCTATGGTGATGACTGTAGGAATCAGACCTGTTGTAGTTCAACTGGTGCTGGTTGATAGTGGCAGCTCCGTTAACATACTCTTCAAACGTACTTTCGATCAAATGAAGATTAGCATGAAAAGCATATCCGCGTGCCAAACAAAGATTCAGGGGTTTATCGGCGAACCCAAGCAACCGGTCGGAATAATTGACCTACTTATAGAGCTTGGAAAGGGTGAGTGAAGGATCATCGTCGTTCAGATTTTGTGATCGTGGATGAAATGTCAACATACAATGCCATCTTGGGACGGCCTGCATTAACCAACATCAAAATAGCATTGGCCCAATGGTGTCTTACAATGAAGTTCCCTAGAGAGCATGGGGTCGGAATTGTGAAAGGAGACCAAAGCACCGTTCAGGAATGCTACATCGCAGAATTTCGTGAGTCAAAAAGAAAGGAAAAACGAAAGAATGTGGAGAAAAATCTACATATTTGTGAGCCCACTGAATAGCAATTACAAGTCGCTCTGGGCTCAGGGACAATAGCCGATTCGACAAGGCTTTGGACCTAGAAAGAAGAGGTCAAGGAAGGATCGGGCAGCACGGATAAAATTAACCGTGTCTGTTCTAGTCCGTAAGAACGACCTAATGCAGGTCTTGAAAATTGGATCGCACCTTGGAAACAGGATGTGGTCATTACTAACTAAATTCCTCCATGCCAATTTGGATGTATTTTCTGGGACGCACTCCGATATGTGTGGGGTATCACCCGAAATTGTCTGCCATGCGCTCAATATTGACCCTAAATCGCACGAGTAAAGCAAAAAAGGCGCAGCTTTGATCCTGAACGGTCCAAGGCACTAAGAGAGGAGGTAGATAAACTGATGGCTAATGGCTTCATCTGAGATGCAGCTTACCCTGAATGGGTATTAAACCCAGTCTTAGTCAAGAAGTCTAACGGAAAATGGCGAACTTACAGTGACTTCTCAGATCTAAATTAAGCTTGCCCGAAAGATAGTTTCCCACTCCCCAGAATCGATCAGCTTGTGGATGGAAAGGCAGGGCATGAATTGTTGTCATTTGTGGATGCATACTCGAGCTACAACTAGATCCTGATGCATGAGCCAGATCAAGAAAACACCGGCTTCATCACCGATTTGAGATTGTACTACTACAAAGTAATGCCATTCGGTTTAAAAATGTCGGGGCAACGTACCAAAGGCTAGAAAATACTATGTTCAAACGCCAAGTCGAAAAGATTATGGAAGTTTATGTTGATGACATGTTAGTCAAATCTTGAGTAATTGCTAACCATCTAGAAAATCTTGTTGAAATGTCCGAAATACTCCGGACGTATGGAATTAAGCTCAACCCACTCATATGACACTTCGGAGTGGCCTCAGGGAAATACCTAGGATTCATCGTAAGTGCCAGGGGCATCAAAGAAAATCCGGACTAAATCACGGCACTACGAGAAGTCCAAGCCCCGAGAAATAAGAAGGTACTTCAAAGCTTGAATGGAAAATTCGCAGCACTGAGCCAATTTATCTTAAAAACTACATACAAGTGCATACCGTTCTTTGATGCGCTAAAGAAGGGAAAGAAAAACTTCAAATGAAGTAAAGCTTGTCAAACGGCTTTCGAAGAACTACTACGACACATGGAAGCTCGGCCAATCTTATCAAAGCCGGTGGATGGACAAGACCTATTCATTTACTTAGCAGTCTCACCGCATGCACTGAGCGCCGCTCTCGTGTGGGAGGAAGCGAGAATTTAGCGACCCATGTATTACATTACCAAACGGTTCATCAGAGCTAAGAAGAATTACCCAAAACTGGAAAAGTTAGCGTATTGCCTCTTGATCGCGTCCTGAAAGTTACGACCATACTTTTAGGAACATCTAATCAAAGTATTAACCTACCAGCCCTTAAAACAAGTATTGTACCACCCGAAACTTCTGGGCGACTCCTCAAATAGAATATAGATCTAAGTCAATATGATATTGCATACCATCCTAGGAAAGCTATCAATGCGCAAGCATTAGCAGACTTTATCGCCGAGTTTACCAGATGGGACGACGAGGAAAAAGCACCGCTACAGGTGGAGACTCAATGGAAACTCTACGTAGATGGTGCATCTAACAATCCTTGTTCAGAGGTAGGGGTAGTGCTCGAAACACCTGAAGGGAGAGCCATTTGCTACGTCTTACGCTCGAAATTCCCTGTGATGAATAACGAAGCGGAATAGGTGGCGCTTATTGCAGGACTACAGATGGGGAAAGAGCTTAAGATAAAATGCATTCACGTCTACAACGACTCCCAACTGGTCATTTGTCAAATAAAGGGGAAAAAATTCGTATCATGTGCATATGTTATCAGATTTCGACGAAACTGACAACGCCGGAATCGCAGAGATGAGAGCTACGCAGTGGAGCAATTCTGGAATTATTTCGGAGCAAGTAAAAATTTAGGTTAAATCGAACGTCGTTCGATTTAATTTAAATTTGAACGCTCACCGAAAACCCAAGGTGAGTTAATCTCACTCAAATCTGGATACCAGTGAATTTAAATAGCCAAGATTTAAATGTTTGATTGGTTGTTTAGCTGAATATAATAATTATTATCAGATTGAATCGATATTTATTGGTTGTGTTAATATCTGTGGATGCAGGGAAACAGGTTGGAGGGATCCAACAGGATTCCTCACAAATAGGAATTTTATTTATATTCTGTAATATATCTCATTGATAAATTTGTTTTATCTATGAATCTGTGTACATAGATAAGCGTTATGCGATATACCGCTTATCGATGTTAATATGATTGAATCTGTGATGGTTGATGTTGTGCACTATTGTGTTAAACCACTGGACTACACTGTACACACACAAATATGGATTGCACGTGAAAATCGGTTAAGTCACAGTTTTTGAAATAATTTTTGAATTGAATTTTTGAATCCAAATGGTTTTGGAAATAAATCGGATTTAAAGTGGAAAAACTTTTGAAAAGGAATTTTGAAATAAAAAGGTTATTTTTGAATAACTTAATTTGGTTTTGAAATTTGTTTTAAATTTGAATAAAAATTTGAAATTAAATTCTATGTTGTAAGCTTATGATTTCAAAAAGATTATATAGATTTACATGAACTTGAACCATTTTATAAAGTGTTGCATTGGGAATTTAAATTAACCCAAAGATTTTAACTTGTATAAATGAAATCGGATTTTTCCAGAATAAAAACTATTTGTTTTCGAACGATATAAGCTTTCATATAAGAAATGAATTTTCAATTTGTATTAAAGGAAGTTCAAGTTGAATTGGAAATGGTTTTCCAAGTTAGGAATGATTTGGAAATTATAGTCTAAAAAGATTATACAAGTTATAAAGATGTTTATATAGGTTTTTACCATTTAAAAAGTATGGTTTTGGAAATTTAAATTTAAATCCAAGTTTTATACTTAAATGGTGTAACTTATGTAATTTGTAATAGGTTTTTCACAAAACGAAAACTATATGTTTCAAATAATAATAGCTTTCATAAAAAGAAAGGTTTTCCAAATTGTGTCGAAAGATTTCAAGTTTGAAATGAAGTTGTAAATAGTTTGGAAAACTATGAATTAACCTTTGTGAAGATGATTAAATCTTGTTTTGAAATCAAAGAGGATTTTAAATGGTATATCTTCCATATACAAGATTTGAATCGGAATTTGAAAGTTACGAATTAAATCTTTAATTGAAAGATTGGATAGTTAATCCAATTTGAAATGGAAACTTTTTTGAAATCCGTGAATGGATCTTTGTGAATCTGGGTGAACTTTGTGGAATAAATCTTTTTGTTGAAAAGATTTAAAATGGAAATTTGTTTAAAACCATTTGAAAGAAAAGTTTTGGATATTAAGTTGTGACTTAATTGAAATCCTATATCCATATGTTTTGAAATTTACACTCATTATTCGGTTTAGCCGGGAGAGAACTTTGTGTCATATAACCCATTACGAATAATGATACGTCGATATGGATAGCATTTGAAGACCAGTGGTGAAGACCGAGTATTTTCGAAAACGAAAGCATAACCCGTCGATTGTCTCTGCACTGAGTCGCGCCGGTATAAAGATTTCCTAAGTGATGGAAAGTCCGATCGGGATTGTGAATACCCGGATTTGCAAGGGCTTCTTCGAAAGTGCCTTCGGTTCTATTCGAACCCGAAACAGACTTGTATGGATGTGTGTCTGACATTACACTTTGAGATGTAAAGCTGGTTTTTATCAAATACATTTGTGTTGGTGGTGGAGAATTTATTCTCCTAGCTTAACACCCTTCTCTGAGACGTACGAGCTCAGAGGTTATGTAGTTGATGGCTACTAGTGATACATTCCCAATTTGGTAATGTGGCATGCTAAGTGTTGTTGTGTGTTGATGATCATTTGTTGATCATTTGTGATCGAAGCATGGCTTTGTGAAAAAAGCGTAGCTTTGTGGACGAGACTTCGTCGAGCCTCACAACCCGGTAATGGTCGAAACAGGAATCGTTGCAGCTAGGTTATTTGGGGGTAGCTCCTCTTGAGGGTATGACCAATTCCTTCTAGATAAAAAAGTGATATCATGGTATGGAGCCCAGATATTTACTTATGTTGATTTTTTTATAAAAAGTAGTATCATGGTATGGAGCCCAGATACTTTCTATGTGATTGTTGGATTAAAGGCCCTCGGATAAAGGTCGGTAACGACCAGGGGATTGCATACTCGTGTCAGTTGTTACCTAGTTGCAGAGGTAACCCGGCCTTGTGTACTAGAGATAAGGTTAGGTTCTCAAGGACGTCCCTCCAGAGGCGTTCCATTTTATGTGGAATGTTACTTTGCCTGACCATTTGTTGGAAATTCAAACAAAACAATACGAGTCATGTACGGTTTTAGTTGTATAACCTGCCATGGAATGTGGCGGTAACCTGCTATTGAACATGGTAGCTATAGTAGGCATAAGTGCGAAATGCCTATGCTGGCTAAGATTAATATTATATTTTCGAAAAGTTTTCTTCACTATGCACTAATGATAATATCGAAAAGATTTTCGCGTATCAAGCATGTTTGACTATCATAAGGAGAAATCTCCTCCAATTCTGTGTTTGCATTGTGTTTGTGGCGGGAGGCCTTATGGTAGTTTCATTTTCAAAAAGCATAACGGATTTCTTTTTATTTTATTTGTGAAAATAACTATTTTTGAGATTTCACACCAGTCTCATGACCGACCTAGAGTTTATTGTTCCCTTTCTAAACTCTGGGTGCCCACAATTTTCCACACGGGCAGCCTAGAGTCAGGTTAGCATTATTCGGGAGCAAAAATTGAAAAAGAGATGTTGTGGAGATCTGGCGCAAGTTGGACGGCGAAGCGTATCACAAGTATATGCAATATTTCTTTCCGCTGTTTGTTGTTGTACACTCTGATAATGTAATGCGATGTAATGTAATAACTGATATAATAATTCTGTTTAAAGATATTTATTTATCTATTATATGTTGACCGCTGCGATATGTGAGATTCTGTTATTGTTTCAGTTTCTTCTTCTATCTTCTTCTTCTTTAAACCCTAACGGTTCGGTTTTCCGGTATTCGACTGTGCGGCATTTGATACAGTGGACGTATTGATGTTGACTTTCGGGCATCGAGAAATCGGACTTGTTACATGTGGTATCGGAGCATTTGGTTTAACGACAACCTTAGCTCTGTTGGGTGTTACTCATAAGAGATAGAGTCAGTAGTACTCTAGAATGAGTTTGAGTGTAATAATAGATATGAGAGCGTACTTGATAGTGAATATAAAATTGTTTTTATAATGTGTTGACTTATCGGTTGAGTGTTTATGAATTCTGGTCGGTACGGGAAGTACAACCGTATCGATACGGGTTTCTAAACTCTTAAATAAGATAAACCGACATAGTATTGTTTTAAAGCGGGTAAATGAAATAATTTTACCCGAAATTATATTTTGGATATAAAAGGAATATTTTTCTGAAAATATTATATATATTTGGATGTTTGGTCGTTGATATTATAATCAAATATAAGAATTTAAAGTTTGAAATGGTTTATAACCAAATAGAATTATCCAAGTATGGTTTAAATGAATAGGAGTATAGCTAAAATTTTGAATTAAACCAAAATTTAAATCCCGAGAATTTTGAAAGTGTTTAAAAAATGAATTTAAAACAAAAATTTGGGAATTTAAAATCTTGGGAATGTTTGAAATCTTTCCAAAGTATTTGAAGGCAATGATGGAGTATTATTTTGGAAAATATTTCTAAATGAAAATTGTTTTGAAATGAATTTGTGGAAATGAGAAAGCACTAAACTCACTTCAGTCGCTGGAAAATAATCTTGGTGATGATGGCCACATCATTGGAATTCATTTTCGAGTTTCTAAAGTGATGGATTGCTTCCATAGTAATTAGGTATGATATCTGTTTAGATTTGTTTGATATACATGGTGTTTCAGAAATTTCAAAAAGGAAATTTGTTTTGGTAAAACCAAGTGTTTTGGAATCCGGAGATTTGATTTGATGTACCAAGTAGGTATGAGTTGATTATTATTTCAAAATGGTTTTGAAATAAAACCGGGCAATTGAATTCTGGAAACACTATTTAAATAATGTGAAAGTTAAGATAAATCAACTATTGAACTTATTAAGTGAAGTTGATATTAATAAGAAAGAAAAATGAAATTTTACTCCTGGAATTAAAATTTAACTTGAGAAAATGGTGATCAATATAATATATTTGCATTTAACTCAGGATAAGTTAAATATAAACTGAATTTGAAATTGAATTAAATTGGATATAAAGTCGAAATGTAAAATTACTATAATTGAGTAATGAAAATTTATATCCTTAAGCTATTAAGTGTTATATAGATAATCTGGAATTGTGATTATAAGATGAAAATAACAAAGATGAGCAATATAAGCTTTTAAGTAAATAAGTTGGTGAACTTATAAATAGAAAATGGAATTATAACCACAAATGGGAAATGGTTGAATGGTATGGTGAATTCAAACTAAATCCTAAATGGATGTTAAGTGTGATAAGGAAAAGAAAATTATAAGATGTGAATGGACCTAAGTTAGTAAATAAGTTTTGAACTTATATATTTTGAAGAAGAAAAAATTTAAAGTGAATAGAAAAATAAAATTGGACCGAATTGGATTTAGTTTAAGTTAAAAATAAATTAAGCTAAGTTTGGATTAAATTGAAACCAAAATTCAGTGGTGTTACAAATAATATTGAATGAAATTCAATTCTTATTTAAGTAGTAAATGGAGTGGAATGAATGTAAGTTGGCTAAATAAAATTTAGCTAAACTTGAATTAAATTTGGAAAAGAAATTAAGTTGAAGGAAAGTTTAATTTAATCGAAATAATATTGAATAAAATTTTGACCCAACTTAATTCAAAAGAGAAGTTCGAAGATATATCTAGCTTGAGCTAAACTGAAAGGAATTTGTATTGAAATGGAAATGTAAGAATAAGAATTTAATTTGATAATGGGATAAAAATGAGGATGTCTGGGTTGTAAATAATTTCGAAAGGAGTAAAATTAATATAGTTTGGTTTGGAATTAATTAAAAATGGTTATAAACTTCAGTAATTGTTGTTTGCTTGAATGATATCAAATTTTCATTGAGATTAATCTTTTTGTTGTACAAAGCTAATAAATTAAGAAAAGAAAATAAAGTTGATTTTTAAATCAATTGGAACGGGTCGGAATTTAATTTAATGGATTTGCATATAAATAAAGTGAGTTATGAATATGTTGATCATGTTGTAGTGATTTTGGAGTTGGTCGTGATAAATATGTATTGAATGAAGCAAACTTGGTTGTAAATCCTTTTTGAGTAAAGTAAAATGAAATTTGGATGTATTAGGGAAATTTAATAGTGTTGAAACCTTGTAATTGCTTATAAAATATGGTTACCTGTAGGATTTCGAAAATTGTTGTGTGGGCTTTGAAAATTGATATGTTTGGTTTAGATTAATATATGAAATCTTGTTGAAAATCTCATATTATGGAAAACTGGTGTGTTTGTTTGAGTAAGAACAGGTACGGGAGGCAAAGCGATAGAGTTGGAGCGCATATATGCAATATAAATTAGCCGCATGCTTTTAAAATGTTAATAAAAGGTACGCCAACGCAATAAAAATAGGAAATATGAACTTTTTTTTCCAACTGTGTGGGTCGATGTATATATATTTATATATATTGTGATATTGCAAAAGATCCTCCGTACAAGTGAGACTCTGCAAAAAATTTCCAGAAATTTTGGGAGTTAGAAAAATTTTTGAAATTTTTGAAACGTTTCATTAACGACAAATTGATTTCAAATTAAAATTGAAATAAAAAGGATTTTGGAATAGGAATCGAAACTAGCAGTTTTGATTTGAAACTGAAGAATTTGGGCAAAGTAAAATTTGAGATTTTCAGTAAGTGGGTTTTGCTATTGAGTTTGGAGCATTTTTTCTACCTTAGCAAATTTCGGTGACGAAAATCTTTTAAGGGGGGAAGGATGTAACGACCCAGAATTTCTAGTCGTAAATTTTAAACATTTAATTCATTTTAAATGTTAAATGTGGATCTTGAATTGATTTTGAAAATAAGGATTTTGTTAAATCGGTAAAATTTAGTTGCAATTTTCAATATGGCAAGTCAATTGAACTTTGAATAATAATAATTAAATATTTGTGATAATTGGTGTATCTGGGTATAAATGATTATGAATTGGTTTCTAAAATACATTTTGAGTCAATTTGGATTTAAATAATGATGTTGGACTTTTGGATGGAATCAAAAGTCGATAAATTAAGATTTGGAATTTTATATTAATTTAATAATGGAATTTAATAATATAATAATGCAAATAATCAGATTTTGGTTCGAAGAGAATCAGAATAGTCTCTAATGTAATTATAAAGTCTATATGATTTATAATAGAGTTAGTAAAATTTTAAAAGTGAAATTTTAGGTGATTTCGACGATTTTGAAAATCGCTCGAATTTATCGACGAGTTAAAATAGCCTTCTGGGGAACAGTCTTGGAATTCGACGAAACCAGTTCCATTGAATCCGTAATAGTTAGTTATTATTGCATTTCAATTTTCGTAGCAATCGGAGCTGTCGTTCGACCCTGGCAGCTCAAAACGCATAGAAATTATTTTAATCGATTTCATTTAAAATTGAGCGTTTATTTTTGTAACTCGTGCATATGATCGAATTAGCCTCCGAAACACGCTCCATTGTGCTCGGAATGCGGGTAATACCTTAAAAACGCCTGGCGGCACGTGTGATTTCGAGTTCGTTTGAAAATTTGATAGATTGGTGAAAATTAATAATAAAATAATATTATAAACGTATATATATATATATACACGTTTTACCCAGAAACCCTACTTCTTTTCTCGGCTGCCATTGCTTGAATCTATGGCTGAAACCCAATCATCTTCTTCCTAAATTATCTCTCAATCCATGCCTTTATACGAGAAACCCCCAACATAAAGATCGAAGATCACGACGTAGGCTTCACATCTGTACGGTAGGTTGGCGTGAAGATCGACGAGATGGTCGAAAATCGACCAGGAAGGCCGCCGTTTCGCACGCAATTTTCCAGGCAAGGCCATAGCCGAGCTCGACCGGATTTGGGCTGTAGGTGGAGGAGAGTGAGGGCGTTCGAATGGCGGTTGTTGATCGAGTTCGCGACGACCGAGGTGGAGTAGCTACTTAGCCCTAACGGTGGCGGCTATGGGTTAGTCGCGCTGTGTATTCGCGTGAGGAAGAAAAGGGTAGGAGCGGCCGTGATTTTTAGTGGGACGTGCGGCCCAGATTGTAAGAAAAAAAAAAATTGTTTTATAAATTCTATTCAAACTTTATAAATTCGTATCTTGTGCATATGTTATCAGATTTCGACGAAACTGACAATGCCGGAATCGCAGAGACGGGTACTACGCGGTGGAGCAATTCTAGAATTATTCGGAGCAAGTAAAAATTTAGGTTAGATCGAACGCCGTTCGATATAATTTAAATTTGAACGCTCATCAAAACCCAATGTGAGTTAATCTCACTCAAATCTGGATACCAGTTAATTTAAATAGTCAATATTTAAATGTTTGATTGGTTGTTTAGCTGAATATAATTATTATTATCAGATTGAATCGATATTTATTGGTTGTGCTAATATCTGCGGATGCAGGGAAACAGGTTGGAGGGATCCAACTAGATTCCTCACAAATTGGAATTTTATTTATATTCTGTGATAAATCTCATTGATAAATTTGGTTTATCTATGAATCTGTGTATATAGATAAGCATTATGGGTTATACCGCTTATTGATGTTAATATGATTGAATCTGTGATGGTTGATGTTGTGCACTATTGTGTTAAATCCCTGGACTACACTGCACACACACAAATATGGATTGCACGTGGAAATTGTTTAAGTCACAGTTTTTGAAATAATTTTTTAATTGAATTTTTGAATCCAAATGGTTTTGGAAATAAATCGGATTTAAAGTGGAAATACTTTTGAAAAGGAATTTTGAAATAAAAAGGTTATTTTTGAATAACTTAATTTGGTTTTGAAATTTGTTTTAAATTTGAATAAAAATTTGAAATTAAATTCTATGTTGTAAGCTTATGATTTCAAAAAGATTATATAGGTTTACATGAACTTGAACCATTTTATAAAGTGTTGCTTTGGGAATTTAAATTAACCCAAAGATTTTAACTTGTATAAATGAAATCGGATTTTTCCGAAATAAAAACTATTTGTTTTCGAACGATATAAGCTTTCATATAAGAAATGAATTTCCAATTTGTATTAAAGGAAGTTCAAGTTGAATTGGAAATGGTTTTCCAAGTTAGGAATGATTTGGAAATTATAGTCTAAAAAGATTATACAAGTTACAAAGATGTTTATATAGGCTTTTAACCATTTAAAAAGTATGGTTTTGGAAATTTAAATTTAAATCCAAGTTTTGAACTTAATTGGTTTAACTTATGTAATTTGTAATAGGTTTTGGGAAAAACGAAAACTATTTGTTTTAAATAATAATAGCTTTCATAAAAAGAAAGGTTTTCCAATTAGTGTCGAAAGATTTCAAGTTTGAAATGAAATTGTAAATAGTTTGGAAAACTATGAATTAACCTTTGTGAAGATGATTAAATCTTGTTTTGAAATTAAAGAGGATTTTAAATGATATATCTTCCATATAAAAGATTTGAATCGGAATGTGAAAGTTACGAATTAAATCTTTAATTGAAAGATTGGATAGTTAATCCAATTTGAAATGGAAACTGTTTTGAAATCCGTGAATGGGTCTTTGTGAATCTGGGTGAACTTTGTGGAATAAATCTTTTTGTTGAAAAGATTTAAAATGGAAATTTGTTTAAAACCATTTGAAAGAAAAGTTTTGGATATTAAGTTGTGACTTAATTGAAATCCTATATCCATATGTTTTGAAATTTACACTCATTATTCGGTTTAGCCGGGAGAGAACTTTGTGTCATATAACTCATTCCGAATAATGATACGTCAATATGGATAGAATTTGAAGACCAGTGGTGAAGACCGAGTATTTTCGAAAACGAAAGCATAACCCGTCGATTGTCTCTGCACTGAGTCGCGCCGGTATAAAGATTTCCTAAGTGATGGAAAGTCCGATCGGGATTGTGAATACCCGGATTTGCAAGGGCTTCTTCGAAAGTGCCTTCGGTTCTATTCGAACCCGAAACAGACTTGTATGGATGTGTGTCTGACATTACACTTTGAGATGTAAAGCTGGTTTCTATCAAATACATTTTTGTTAGTGGCGGAGAATTTATTCTCTTAGCTTAACACCCTTCTCTGAGACGTACGAGCTCAAAGGTTATGTAGTTGATGGTTACTAGTGATACATTCCCAATTTGGTAATGTGGCATGCTAAGTGCTGCTGTGTGTTGATGATCATTTGTGATCGAAGTATGGCTTTGTGAAAAAGCGTAGCTTTGTGGACGAGGCTTCGTCGAGCCTCACAACCCGGTAATGGTCGAAACAGGAATCGTGGCAGCAAGGTTATTCGGGGGTAGCTCCTCCTGAGGGTATGACCATTTCCTTCTGGATAAAAAAGTGATATTATGGTATGGAGCCCAGATATTTACTTATGTTGATTTTTTTATAAAAAGTAGTATCATGGTATGGAGCCCAGATACTTTCTGTGTGGTTGTTGGATTAAGGGCCCTCGGATAAAGGTCGGTAACGACCGGAGGATGGCATACTCGTGTCAGTTGTTACCTAGTTACAGAGGTAACCCGGCCTTGTGTAGCAGAGATCCGGTTAGGTTCTCGGGGACGTCCCTCCAAAGGCGTTCCATTTTATGTGGAAAGTTCCGTTGCCTGACCATTTGTTGAAAATCCAAACAAAACAATACGAGCCATGTACGGTTTTAGTTGTATAGCCTGCCATGAAATGTGGTGGTAACCTGCTATTGAACATGGTAGCTATAGTAGGCATAAGTGCGAAATGCCTATGCTGGCTAAGATTAATATTATATTTTCGAAAAGTTTTCGGCACTATGCACTAATGATAATATCGAAAAGATTTTCGCGTATCAAGCATGTTTGACTATCATAAGGAGAAATCTCCTCCAATTCTGCGTTTGCATTGTGTGTGTGGCGGGAGGCCTTATGGTAGTTTCATTTTCAAAAAACATAACGGATTTCTTTTTATTTTCTTTGTGAAAGTAACTGTTTTTGAGATCTCACACCAGTCACATGACTGACCTGGAGTTTATTGTTCCCTTTCTAAACTCTGGGTGCCCACAATTTTCCATACGGGCAGTCTAGAGTCAGGTTAGCATTATTCGGGAGCAAAAATCAAAAAAGAGATGTTGTGGAGATCAGGAGCAAGCTGGACGGCGAAACGTATCACTAGTATATGTAATATTTCTTTCTGTTGTTTGTTGTTGTACACTCTGATAATGTAATGTGATGTAATGTAATAACTGATATAATAATTCTGTTTAAAGATATTTATTTATCTATTATATGTTGGCCGCTGCGATATGTGAGATTCTGTTATTGTTTCTGTTTCTTCTTCTATTTTCTTCTTCTTTAAACCCTAACGGTTCGGTTTTCCGGCATTCGACTGTGCGGCATTTGATACAGTGGACGTATTGATGTTGACTTTCGGGCGTCGAGAAATCGGACTTGTTACAATTCGACTCAGAGCTTCCACCTTCAATCAATTCGAAACCCCACTAAGCCGAAACCAATTCACAAGGTATCACTTGATGGTACGTAGTGGACTGTAAAAAGAGGGAGGCTAGATATCAAAAGCATTACTTCCAATGGGATCGATACTTTTGTTTGTTTTAGAAAGAGAAGCGACGTACATCCCTTTGTTTTATTAAAGCCATCGAAGGAGTCAAAGCATATGTTTTCAAAAGAGGTTTCAAAATGCTTTCGAAGGGGTTGCCATCAACGTATGTTTTAAAGAGTAAGCTTTCGAATGTATTTCTTTACTTATAAAATAATGCTTTCAAAAAAAGGGTTCCAACCTAGTCGAAGCCCTGTTTTCGTTCTTTAGCTTTTCAGGTATATTGAAGTCATCAATGTTTTCGAAATGTAGTGCTTGTTTTAAAGATGTTTTAAGCCACTTCATATATGTTTTCGAAAGGGTTCAAAGGCTTTGAAGGCAATGGCTTCGAAAGGGGGTTTCGATGCTATCCTTTAGTATTTTGTTTAAATGGTTTAATGCTTTCGAAGGGGATGGTGCCGACGCTATCAAGTTTTCCCCAATATTTTTATATGATAAAGGATGGTTTCGAAAGAGATACTTTTGCTTATATTCACTTTGATCCAAATAGTATTTTAAGCATAAACACAATGGTTTTGGAAGGGAAACTTCCAATTGTTTCGAAAAGGGGGCTTTCAGTGGTTTCGGAAGGGATACTTCCAACGGTTTTGAAAGGGAAACTTTCAGTGGTTTCGGAAGGGATACTTCCAATGGTTTTGAAACATGGACTTTCAATGGTTTCGAAGCTTACTTCTAAAAGATAACACATAATACTTTATTACATTCGAAAGGTTTTGAAAGAGAAGTTTTAAAGTGTTTCGAAAAGAAGGGGCTTACTGTTTTGAGAAAGAGATTTATATGCTTTCGAAGGAGGTTATCCAGTGAGGTCAAAAGCAAGGTTTTTAAGGTTACGACAGCCTTAGTTTTCAAAAGAAATAACCCAATCTCATTTTAAAAGGAATACCATGGCATAACTAAATAAAGTGTTTTGAAAAGGAGTTTTTGAAGGAGTTTTTTTTTATTAAAAGGTTAAAGGGATTGACCAAGTTATTATGTATGTTTCTTCATGTAGGATCTAAATTAACCCTAGAGGGGGGGTGAATAGGGTTATAGCAAATTTTCTCGATATAAACACAGAAACAAACTGCAGAAATAAATATGCTGTAAAGTAAATCACACACAAAATTTACCCAGCTTCGGCAACCCCTGCCTACTGCTGCATTCACAGATTTATATTAGAATTAAACAGTATCACGCTTACAAACATTCTACTAGACTCGCAGACCCTTTTACTCCCGCTCACAAACACTCTACTAGACTCGCAAACATTTGCTTCCGCTCACAAACATTCTACTAGACTCGCAAACATTTGCTCCCGCTCACAAACACTCTACTAGACTCGCACACCCTGCTCCCGCCTATAGAGTTTCGTTTACTCGCAAACTCTGCTCCCGCCTACAATAGAACTTTGCTTACTCGCAAACTCTGCTCCCGCCTATAGAGCTTTGATTACTCGCAAACACTGCTCCCGCCTATTGAGCTCTGCAAACTCGCACACCCTGCTCACTGAACTAATTCTAACTAGACAATCTGACACTACCTAAACCCTAGGTGGTGATTTACAAATATCTGATTTGAAAAAAAAAAGACAAAAAACACTTAAATAACCCTAAACCAAAATTTAAATAAAAGCCCTTAAGTAAATGTGACCGGCCCAAAATACAAAACGAGATTTTTATTCCCTTTTCTTTTGACTCTTTAGCTCGTTCCTTTTTCCTGTTGCTTGTGAAAATATGGCCGATCCTCTTTCGTTCCTCTTTACGAATTAGGGCTTCTGCAAATTTGCTTTTGCTCCTTGCGATTCAAACTAGGGTTGTGCAAATTGAAGTCGCCACTTGATATGATTCGATAGTAGGCTTTGATGCACTTCGATTTGATTGTTTGCGGCTTCTCCTCATTGATCGAGTTCGGCTGATGCTTCGGTATGTAATTTCCCTTTTTGCTTTTACAATTTTGACTTACTCCAACTCGATGGATTTGAGATTGCCGATGATGATGGTTTATATAGGGTTTGTAACCCTAGATTTGCATTCGTATAAGTTGATTTGAATTTGTCTACTGATATTGCTTTGGCCATTCGATTATTCTTGGATGCTCGTGATTTCACTGGCTTTTTCAAATTCGTGTTTTTGATGCTTGGCACACACGGTTTTGATTTGTGACTTGGTCAATTTGCTTGGTTATCACGGTGAACGCTTGATTGACTTTGACAATACTGATTTCGTGAATTTTTACTTTGTTGACTTGTTCAACATGACTGTGACAATTTCGCTACTGCTCATTCTGAAATCACTGTGCACTTGAATTTTATCAATTGACTTCTGTATATTTTTGTGAATTGGTTTCGGTCACTGTCTGCATTCCTGTAGTAGCTTTGTTCAAGTTGTCTTAGGCATTGTTGTATCCATTGCAGTCTTATAATCTTCACTCTGGTTATACTGCATCACCACTGTTGCACTGCCTTTATGGTCTTCACTGTGTTCATGCACTTTGGTCTTTGTTTACTGTGTACTTGATGGTTGTTGTGCACTTTTGTGCTTTGAGTCTGGTCCATTGAGGTTGATCACTTTTTCAGTCCATTTAAAAATATTGTTGCAGTAAGTGAATTTTTGCGGTGTTCATGTTTGCTATAGCCTTTGATGATTCATTTGTGCATTGCCTTTGATGTTGTAGATGTAGTCACTGGGTTGCTTTGTAGTTTTCTTTGACATGTTGTATCTGCATTCACCATAGTTTGTACATGCATTTGCCATACTGTACATATATTCTTGGCTCTGGTTCATTGTTGTTGTTTAAGTTAGTATGTTGCCTGACTGTCTTGAACTCCATGTGTTGCCGTAGTGTGTATGTAGTTGAAGTGGTCTGTTGGCACTGCTCATTTGAGTTGCTGCATGGTTCGATGCTCCAAGTACATGTTGTTTACTGCATATGGATTCTCTTGTATACTTCACTTGTTCTGTCCATTCATGATGCTATGTGTTTGTTGTATAATTTGGTTTTGGTATTACTGTGCATTGCCCACATTTCTGTTGTTGCTTGGATATTGAACTGCTTCATGTTGGCTTCGGCCTTTGCAGTTTGTAGTTGCCGTGTGCATGCAGTTTTGTAGGCTTGGAGTCTTTGTTCATTGATGATTTTGGTCGTTGCATTTGCTGGGTACACAGTCTTGACCTGTTGCAGTATGGTCCATTGAGTTTAATCATCTTTTGTAGCTTGACTTGGTCTTGTTTCATGTTGGCTTGAGTCTGGGCATGTGTACTCCCGACCATTTTATTGCATTTGAATTGATTTTTGAATTTGCACCTGTGTTGAATCCAGTTTCACAACTCAGGTTTGACCTTGTGCTCGTGTCGTGATTTTCAATGTTATTGCACGTGAGTTGAACCCGGTTTTTCATTTGGGTTTGACCTGTGCTCGCTTGTCCCTGTAAATCAATCAAGTGTATATATCGGCGTGCATGGCCTTGTGACATATACAGTAATACACTGTGTATGTCACAAGTTGTTCGTGTATGATGAATTCAAATTTAAATTATGACGAACAACCCAAATAACTGAGGCAGATCATATTTTCAAAAATTATCTTTTATTTTTGAATTGCAAAATTATTTCTTTTTCAATTTTACTGCGTTAGTTTATATTTTTGCAGATTGCTCAGATGCTGGATTCAAACTGGAATGCAGTTGAAGATAAATACGAGTGTGAGTGATATGTAGTGAGGTGAACTGTAAATATGTAATGTGATGTGATTGTAATCAAAGTTGTATAGTTATAGTGAGAGCTTGAAATTATACTATTCAAAGTTATAATAAATATTTATTTGAATAAAATATCTATTTGAATTCAAATTCTATGTAATTTATTTTATTCAAAAAATATATATTTAAACTGTGAAAAATAGAATAGTATATTAACAAATGCATTTAAATGAATGTATATATGTTTATTATCATCAAACAAAAATTATATAAGCGCAAAGCGCATATTCAACAATCTTCCCCTTTTGATGATACTAAACATATATTTAAGATTTTGAATGTATTAAATGTATTTGATCGTTCAATTTGCTCCCCCTATTTGAATGCTCCCTCTCTACACAATACTCCCCCTACATATATGCATACAAATAAAAATATGTAAATGAGCCTATATGCAAATGGAAAATTATTTGACCTTTGCTTGATTCCATTTGACAAAATCTTAACTTTTCTCTCCCCCTTTTGTTATCAACGAAAGAATAATAGTGTTATAGAATAGGGATGAAGTGACAGACATGAATCAAACAATTAACTCAATTGAATATAAATATCAAATTTCAATAAAATTCAAACAAAAATCATAATTACCCTTGTCAGGAGCATATTCCACTTTTAGAAGTGATGGGGATAAAATCATCAAAAATCATACAGTTCTGTCTATTTATGGTATATTTATTTCAGGAAATTTGAATATCTACTAACCATGCATAACCGTTAGGACTTTTAAATGAGATTAGTAGTATTCACAATTTTTTTTTATTTAAAAAATGAAATCAAGTATCTTCTAACCACGCATGACCGTGAGGACTTTTAAATGGGATTAGAATCAACTTGTCTATTTAATCAATTAATTTTGATATGCGTTCCATACATGCATAACCGTGAGGACTTTTAAATGAGCATGGAAGCACATAATCAAAAAAATCCAAGTAATTCATCCATGCATAACCGTGAGGACTTTTAAATGAGAGTGAATACTTTGAATATTATTTTTATTGCCAAATATAATAAATTGAAGCACAAATAATTTCCTTCACAAATTTAAAGATATTGAAGCACGAATGATTTCCTTTGTAATCTACCACAAATTTACATATTATATGTAATTTTGATGAGTGATGGTCAATAGAAAGATGATAGAAATAGAAATGATCATGGAACTTTTACCCAACAAAAAGTTTTTATAACTCTTGTTATGAAATTCTAAAGAAATTTTCTAATTATACTTTCTCGAGTTATAATATATGATAAATATCAACACTCATCACTTTTTCAATCACTATTCATCTTTTCAATAATCAAGGGGAGTCAGATTAGTCAAAATAGTCATTTAAAATCAAATTCAAAAATTATAAAAACAATTTTTCAAAAATGACTAATCTGTAAATATGGTCAAGCATGATTTTCTCGAGGGGGTTTTATAAGAAAATTTTCTGCTATTTGAAAATTATTTCAAGTGAAAAATATGCAGATATTTTCTTTGAAAACGATGCAGCAAATGAATGTTTCAAAAATTAATCACGTTGCACTAGTAATTTTTCTATCAACTATATTACCGGTGTAATCTGCATCTGAATTTTACTCTCACTCATTTGTCACTCGTTGAATTTGATTGACCAAACCATGTAGTGTGCACCAAGAATTTCAAACTTAACATCAATTTAAATGACATTCTTTTGAATTTGAATTGAAGCAGTGTTAACAATCAAAAACATATCATAGTGTCAATCTTAGAAGCCATAGGATGAACAACTATCAACAGTCATTAAAACTTCATTATTATTTCAAAACAATTTCTTGAAGTTTCAACAATTTCATAAAGTTTCAACAATTTCATAAATTTCTTAAAATCCTTTTTAACAACTTTCACATGAAATCTGAAATCATGCAAATTTACAAGCAGTGACCAAAATGTCAAAACAAATATATCTACGTGTAGCATGAGTAGAAAGTAATCAATCAACATCATAATTTGACCAAACAGATTAAGTTCAATGATGAAAGGATGGTTGGTCTACTTTTAAGCACAGATCAAAGTCATAAATAAGAACAAGTCAAAAAATCATATCAATTAAGAATAAGTCAGAATAAAAAAAAAAATCATCTCTTTTCAACATCACAATCTTTGGCTGATTTCATTCAGAATACGGTGCAGATTATCACATTTAATATGTCGTTCAAAACAATTTTACCTGTTTTACCTTTACGATAACTTTTCGTTGTTGTCCATTTTGATTCTGTCACATTTGTACTAGGTTAAGAAAGTTTGCTTTGTCGCCCGTTGTGTTTCTGGAACAGCCAAAATCCAGAGAACGCCGTTGTTGTTCCTTAGCCTGCCACCACACCTGCACGATGAAAGATTTATGTGACCTATTTGTTTTTATAGGTTCATGATTGTTAGTGGCAGAATATGAAAAATATGTTTGTGGAGATCCAAAACTATTTATATATGTTCCTTTTGGCACCCAAATTTGTTTGACTTTCAAAGATTTTATATTTGTGCCTTTTGGAACCCAAATTGGTATAGTTTTCACGTGTTTGGGTCTGTACCAACAATTATTTTGATTGCGTCCAAATCTTCTACAAATTGTGCACATTAAATTGACTTGATTAAATTTTGTGTTCCTATGACTATGATGTCCAATTATTTCAGATCGAGCAAAGACACTTTTACCTTTTGCATCATCATCTTGTGATTTCCCAAAACCTAGTCCTTTTCTATTGTTAGCAAAAATTTGATTTCCCAATAGCATGTTGAAAGATTTTTCTCCTTTTGAAAAGTTATTCAGGGATTTCTCAAGGTTTTGGACTTTGGTTTTTAATGTTGAGTTTTCCGTGACAAGTGAGGTGCATCGATTTATAAAATCCTTTTTCCTAGTGTCGATGGTTTCCTTAAGATTCAAGTTTTCTTTTTCAAGACTCTCAAAGTTATTCCTAATTTTTGATAATTCCGAATCTAAAATCTTACATTTTTTACATTCTAGGTTTTGAATATTTTCAAGTTCAGTTTCTAACCTAAAATTTTTACGAGCAAATTCTCTCCTATCAGATTTCAGTTTTTCAATTTTAGATTCAGGACTATCAATTGTTTTAGTAAGATCTAAGCACATAAAAACAAGATCTCTATAGGAATACTCACCTGCTTCACTAGATTTCTCGAAGCTTGCTTCTGAATTTGATTTTGCCATAAGACACAAGTTAGCCTCCTCTGAGCTGCTATCCGAAGCTTCCTCTCCTTCTTCATCATCCCAAGTCGCTGCAAAAGCCTTCTTTTTCTTTTTCTTTCCTTTGTTATATTTGAGAAGTGGACATTCTGGTTTGATGTGGCCAGACTTGTTGCAGTTATAACATGTCAGTTCATCATCGGAATTTTCAGAGTCTTTTGACCTATTGCCCTTTGTTTTCTTCTTGTGTGGCTTAAATCTTGATGAGTTTCTAAGTTTATTGACAGCCATTGCAAGTTCTTCAATTGGATCTACTTTATCTTCATCGCTTTCTTCTTTGCTCTTTAAGGCAATCGTCTTCTTCTTTTGTTCGGAGTTGTTGCGTTCTTCCTTTGCTTTTAGCTCAAGCTCATATGTCATCAAGTTGCCAATCAACTCCTCCATGCTTAGTTTGCTCAAATCTTTCGATTCTTGGATTGTCGTGACTTTTGCCTCAAAGTTCATCGGTAAGACTCGTAGTATCTTCCGTACAAGCTCTACCTCAGTGAAGACCTTCCCAAGCTCTCTAGCGTTGTATACCAAGGTTGAAAAGCGTCCAAACATATCCTTTATGCTCTCGCCTTTGTCCATCACAAAGTTTTCGTATTCATTGCTGAATAGGGCTAGACGAGACTCCTTGACTTGAGAAGTTCCTTCGTGTGTCACCTCCAAAGTGTGCCAAATTTCCTGTGCTGTTGTACAATGAGAAATTCTATTAAATTCATTTTTATCAAGAGCACATATCAAAACATTCATGGCTTTAGCATTTGTGGTTTTTAATTTCTTATCGTTAGCATCCCATCTATCCTTAAGTTTAGGAATCTCAATACCACCAACGATTATAGTGGGAGCTTTATAGCCAGTTTCAATAATATCCCAAACATCATAATCAACAGAACTAAGATAGATACCCATCCTAACTTTCCAATAAGCATAATCGTTCCCGTTAAACATGGGTGGCCTAGCAATAGATTGCCCCTCAGAAAAAGCATTATTTGGTGAATTCATGACTCTAGAGTTAAAAACAAAATACCTGGCTCTGATACCACTTGTAGGATCTAGATTAACACTAGAGGGGGGGTGAATAGAGTTATAGCAAATTTTCTCGATTTAAACACAGAAACAAACTGCAGAAATAAATATGCTGTAAAGTAAATCACACACAAAATTTACCCAGCTTCGGCAACCCCTGCCTACTGCTGCATTCACAGATTTATATTAGAATTAAACAGTATCACGCTTACAAACACTCTACTAGACTCGCAGACCCTTTTGCTCAGGCTCACAAACACTCTACTAGACTCGCAAACATTTGCTCCTGCTCACAAACATTCTACTAGACTCGCAAACATTTGCTCCCGCTCACAAACACTCTACTAGACTCGCACACCCTGCTCCCGCCTATAGAGTTTCGTTTACTCGCAAACTCTGCTCCCGCCTACAATAGAACTTTGCTTACTCGCAAACTCTGCTCCCGCCTATAGAGCTTTGATTACTCGCAAACACTGCTCCCGCCTATTGAGCTCTGCAAACTCGCACACCCTACTCACTGAACTAATTCTAACTAGACAATTTGACACTACCTAAACCCTATGTGGTGATTTACAAATATCTGATTTGAAAAAAAAAAGACAAAAAGCACTTAAATAACCCTAAACCAAAATTTAAATAAAAGCCCTTAAGTAAATGTGACCGGCCCAAAATACAAAAGGAGATTTTTATTCCCTTTTCTTTTGACTCTTTAGCTCGTTCCTTTTTCCTGTTGCTTGTGAAAATATGGCCGATCCTCTTTCGTTCCTCTTTGCGAATTAGGGCTTCTGCAAATTTGCTTTTGCTCCTTGCGATTCAAACTAGGGTTGTGCAAATTGAAGTCGCCACCTGATATGATTCGATAGTAGGCTTGATGCTCTTCGATTTGATTGTTTGCGGCTTCTCCTCCTTGATCGAGTTCGGCTGATGCTTCGGTATGTAATTTCCCTTTTTGCTTTTACAATTTTGACTTACTCCAACTCGATGGATTTGAGATTGCCGATGATGATGGTTTATATAGGGTTTGTAACCCTAGATTTGCGTTCGTATAAGTTGATTTGAATTTGTCTACTGATATTGCTTTGGCCATTCGATTATTCTTGGATGCTCGTGATTTCACTGACTTTTTCAAATTCGTGTTTTTGATGCTTGGCACACACAGTTTTGATTTGTGACTTGGTCAATTTGCTTGGTTATCACGGTGAACGCTTGATTGACTTTGACAATACTGATTTCGTGAATTTTTACTTTGTTGACTTGTTCAACATAACTGTGACAATTTCGCTACTGCTCATTCTGAAATCACTGTGCACTTGAATTTTATCAATTGACTTCTGTATATTTTTGTGAATTGGTTTCGGTCACTGTCTGCATTCCTGTAGTAGCTTTGTTCAAGTTGTCTTGGGCATTGTTGTATCCATTGCAGTCTTATAATCTTCACTCTGGTCATACTGCATCACCACTGTTGCACTGCCTTTGTGGTCTTCACTGTGTTCATGCACTTTGGTCTTTGTTTACTGTGTACTTGATGGTTGCTATGCACTTTCGTGCTTTGAGTCTGGTCCATTGAGGTTGATCACTTTTGCTGTCCATTTAAAAATATTGTTGCAGTAAGTGAAATTTTTGCGGTGTTCATGTTTGCTATAGCCTTTGATGATTCATTTGTGCATTGCCTTTGATGTTGTAGATGTAGTCACTGGGTTGCTTTGTAGTTTTCTTTGACATGTTGTATCTGCATTCACCATAGTTTGTACATGCATTTGCCATACTGTACATATATTCTTGGCTCTGGTTCATTGTTGTTGTTTAAGTTAGTATGTTGCCTGACTGTCTTGAACTCCATGTGTTGCCGTAGTGTGTATGTAGTTGAAGTGGTCTGTTGGCACTGCTCATTTGAGTTGCTGCATGGTTCGATGCTCTAAGTACATGTTGTTTACTGCATATGGCTTCTCTTGTATACTTCACTTGTTCTGTCCATTCATGATGCTATGTGTTTGTTGTATAATTTGGTTTTGGTATCACTGTGCATTGCCCACATTTCTGTTGTTGCTTGGATATTGAACTGCTTCATGTTGGCTTCGGCCTTTGCAGTTTGTAGCTGCCGTGTGCATGCAGTTTTGTAGGCTTAGAGTCTTTGTTCATTGATGATTTTGGTCGTTGCATTTGCTGGGTACACAGTCTTGACCTGTTGCAGTATGGTCCATTGAGTTTAATCATCTGTTGTAGCCTGACTTGGTCTTGTTTCATGTTGGCTTGAGTCTGGGCATGTGTGCTCCCGACCATTTTATTGCATTTGAATTGATTTTTGAATTTGCACCTGTGTTGAATCCAGTTTCACAACTCGGGTTTGACCTTGTGCTCGTCTCGTGATTTTCAATGTTATTACACGTGAGTTGAACCCGGTTTTTCATTTGGGTTTGGCCTGTGCTCGCTTATCCCTGTAAATCAATCAAGTGTATATATCGACGTGCACGGCCTTGTGGCATATACAGTAATACACTGTGTATGTCACAAGTAGTTCGTGTATGATGAATTCAAATTTAAATTATGACGAACAACCCAAATAACTGAGGCAAATCATATTTTCAAAAATTATCTTTTATTTTTGAATTGCAAAAATATTTCTTTTTCAATTTTACTGCGTTAGTTTATATTTTTGCAGATTGCTCAGATGCTGGATTCAAACTGGAATGCAGTTGAAGATAAATACGAGTGTGAGTGATATGTAGTGAGGTGAACTGTAAATATGTAATGTGATGTAATTGTAATCAAAGTTGTATAGTTATAGTGAGAGCTTGAAATTGTACTATTCAAAGTTGTAATAAATATTTATTTGAATAAAATATCTGTTTGAATTCAAATTCTGTGTAATTTATTTTATTCAACAAATATCTATTTAAACTGTGAAAAATAGAATAGTATATTAACAAATACATTTAAATGAATGTATATATGTTTATTATCATCAAACAAAAATTATATAAGCGCAAAGCGCATATTCAACACTTCATATATATATACCCCACACACACACACACACACACACACACACACACTTACACACACGCACACACGCATACATACTTATATATTCACATTGTAATGAACCCATAACTGAATTTTGGGGATGGGCAGAATAACCAGCTAGGTTGATGCACTAGTGAATATAAATTAAGTTAACTCCTGGATGAGTAGAATTGCATCCAGAAGGTCAGGAACACAAGAATATAGGATGCTAAAACCTTAAAAAGATATTGGCAGGGGTCGATAAGTTCTCAGTAAGCCCACAAAAATTGTGTATAGGAAAAGATATGGCAGGAGCAACAAGTTCATAGTCATCCTATGAAAACTATACATAAATGAAGATGTCAGGAAGACAGGTTCATGGTAAGCCCATAAAAACTATGATTTGATGCTAGCAAGGGCCAGTAGGTTTTCAGTCAGCCCATGAAAAATAGGATAAAAAGAGAGGATATTGGAGCCATCAATAGGTTCCTAGTCAACCCATGAAAACTAGGATAAGAGTAAAGATAATGGAGTTACCACTAATTTCATAGTAATCCCATGAAAACTATGTGTTTGAACAGGGAGTCCTCAATCATTTTACCAGTTATTATTTAGCCCATGAAAACTAATAGGTCAATAGAAAACCTAGAAACTATAATTGAGACAGATAGTCAGAATGAATGGGAATGGGTAATCTAGAATTGATTCATTTGTTCTGCATATCATCATATCATACTATTTTGAATTGTTTTAACCATTGTGGATGCACGAGCATAGTATATGGTTTTAAAAAGGTTTTAGGATACTAGTGAGGGAAAACTCGTTCTGTTAAGCGGCGTGGTCTCACTAGATATCTAAATGGTTTGAGATGGTAGATTATTATTCATACCAGCCTTTATGTCTGACTCGAATTTTATGTTTTTCCCATAAACTCTCAGGTACTCAATTGATTTTGAGTAGTTTGGGATTTGAGATTTTCAGGTACCTCATTTGACGAGAATAAGCTACCGGGAACGTGCAGGAGGCAAGCTAACTATCGTGAGTTCTCTTTTATTTTGATTCCGCCGTATTGTTTGTAATGGAAAAGTTGTTATATTGCATGTATATGATCATCCAAGGGGTCATCTTCATATGTCGCTCTTGGCGTATATTGTGATAAATATATTTTCTCTTAATGTGGTTCAAGGTTGTGGGATTATGTAATGAATTGGAAAAGTTTTGAAATGGAATGTGATTTGTTTTGATGTTTTAAAATATTTCCATATTCATGTGTTTCTGTATATCGATGTATCTGACACCGCCGTATTTGGCCGTCGAGGATTAATAACTATGGATGGCTGCAGCATCCATAGCGGCTAGTTTTCGGTCTCCAGGTAGGGGACGTTACATGCACCATCAGAATACTATCGTTGCCTGACTTGCTTGAAACAAGTGAAACAGCGCCTGTCAAGGTGATCACAAATAACAAGCACAAAGGAACATGTAATAGTTGAAGACGTAGAAACCAATACAGAAAGCAGCGGCAACAACTCAAAAAACATAACCAAAATCAAGAATCATAAGCTATATAGCAACTAAAATTCAAGAAGTTGGTTGTCGAAACCAGTGTGAAAGAAACATCTCCCCGTGATTTTGATAAACCCTAACTATAAAAAGAAGCGCGAGGCAATGACAAAACCCAGAAATTATACTGCTGCTCCTCCTAAAAGAGCTACAAGGAGTGCTGGGATAGGTAAATGAATGCTACGACTTGGAATATTAGAGGTATGAATATTGATGACAAAGTTGGTCAAGTATTCACACTTCTAACATCTCACGAGCTTACCATGTTGAGCTTAGTTGAGAATAAATTAAGTACCGAATGTACTGAAAAGTTGAAATCTAGATTTTCCACGATGGAGCATACTACACAACAACGAAACTGGTAGTAAAGGAAGGATTTTGGTATTGTTTGACACAAGCGCATGGACATTTGATTCTAATACCATGTCTCAACAACACATTACTGTTTTGTGTCTAATAAACGTGGTCTATGGTGCAATTGTACTTTCGTGTATGCAAGCAACTCCTGCTCAGAGCGACTAAAACTATAGGAATTACTTTGCCTCGATGCTTCAACTATAGGGCTGCCTTGGGTCATTAAGGGGGATTTTAATAAGGCTCTTAACCCAAAGGATAAAAATGGAGGATTGCCCATTCCTTTTACCTATTTAAATACTTTTAAAAACTTCCCACTTAAATGTGATTTGATTGAATCTTATATGCAAGGGTGCAAATTTACATGGCGACGAAGAGGAATTGCACAAAACTTAGACAAAGTGCTGGTCAACTATAACTTTATGTCCATGTTCCTACAATTCATCACCATCACACTTCTTTTGGGATTAGTGATCACATCCCTATTCTAATAAGATTCAGCAAGCAAAATAAAATCAAAAAAAAAAGTTTCTATTCAAATATGCAAACAACCAAAGGTATATTCAAGGATACAACCAATACATTACAGAGGGAAATGCAACCGAAATTTAGGGCACAGCAAGCTACAAACTGGTATACAAAGTAAAGGCATGTAATAGGTCAAAAGCAAAAGAAAACTCGATCTCTAAACTACAAGAGGATTTCAATGTAGCTTTTTAACAAAGTGATAAAGACCTAGAGAATGATACTCTTTCAAAAACATGTAGTGCGCAAGTTTGAAGCTAACCAACCAACTTCAAAAGCAACAATAGTTTCTCAAACAGCAGAGTAAAGTACTTTGACTGCAGTAAGGTGACACAAATTCAAAAGTTTTTCTACACAAAAATGTCAATGAGACGACATAGAAATAAAATTCAAGGCTTGCTCGATGCAAGTGAAACTATGTTTATGACTGCACTAAAATTAAAAAAGAAGCAATATCCTTTTATCAATCATTATTTAATGCTGACATGAACCTATTTTTCCCCAGCCGCATACTAGAATGCAAGTAAACAATAGTGGAAGAGAGTACTTAACTTCGCCAATTTCTATTGATGAAGTTAAATCAGCACTGCTCTTTATTGAAGATGCCAGAAGTCCGAGACCGAACGGCTTCTCCTCTAAGTTTTATAAGTTGCACTGGGATCTCCTGCATCAAGATATTATGGATACCGTATTAGAAATTTTTCACACGAAGCAATTACTTAAGGGACTAAATCATAATTTTATTGCTCTAATCCCCAAAAAATATAAGCCCCAAAAGATTTGTGATTATAATCCTATTGCCTGTGCTAATGTATTACATAAAAAAAATTCCAAGATACTATTGCACAGAATTAAAAAAATTCGGTATTTCTTGATCGCACAAAAATCGATCCTCTTTAATACCAGGTAGAATCATTGGTGAGAATGTTCTGCTAGCTCATGAGATGGGAGGGATTTTGCAAAACATGGCAAAGGCACAATATGCATCATAATCGACTTACAAAAGGCTTACGACATGGTGAATCATGAATTTATGTGTCATATGTTACATCCAATGGGGTTCCCAGTCTGGCTAATTGAATTGATTTATGAATGTATTGCAATGCACACCCTTCTCCATCATGGTTGATGGAAGACCAAAGATTTTATAACCTCAAATAGGGGACTGCTATAAGGAGATCCGTTATCCCATACTTATTTTGTGCAGCAATGGAATTTTTTTTCGCCACTAATGGAGAAAGGTGTTTTAGAAGGTCACCACATCCTATGTCTAATTTGAAGCCTAGTATTATTTATTATAATCCGATGATGTTATGATATTTCTTTCAGCTGCCAAAGATAATGACGTATATATGAATAAAATTTTCACAGTGCTTGAGGATACGGTGAGATTGAGGATTAATCAGTCAAAGTCACAATTATTCTTTAGTAAAGGGGCAGTTTAGAAAATGGAAATATCTAATATCCTACATATTGTAGAACATACATGTTAAATATCTTGGGGTTCCTCTGGCATCTATCTAAATCGATGCAGCTCAATGTTCGCCCTTGATAAGCAAGATAAGCAGCAAATTAGATGGGTGGGATGGTAATTTATTAACAACAGCGGGGAGAGCAGAACTAATACACAGTACGATTACACCAATTGTAATGTATTGGTTGTTAATTTACCATCTACCATTGTCAGTGCTTAAAAAAGTGGATCAAATATATGCAGACTTCTTCTGGCATGGCAAATTATACAAAATATCATGGGATACATTGTGCAACCCAAACTTGAAGGCGGTGTTGGCCTACGCAAATTCTCTTATTTAAACACCACGGCAAGGATTAAACTACTTTGGAACCTACTTACAGAGGACTGCTTATGGTCCAGGTGGGTGAAGGCTGAGTATTTAGCAAAAGCAAAATTTTGGGTATTGCTAATCAGCAACAATTACTCGGGTACTATGAAAACCATATTACGACGGCGAGATGTATTGTGAAAAATTATGAACATAGTCGTTGTTAATGGAGAAAACATCTCTTTGTGGCTTGACCCATGGGTAAATCACAAATCATTAGCGGATTTAAATGAGTGGAGTGGAGTGCATATCTACAATAGTGCTTATTATGCGGTAAGTCATATTATATGGGATCATACCTTATAGCCACGACTACTACCAAAAACCAGAGATGTATCGTCAGAAAAATAATCAAACTCATCTAACTTCGGATCAATCACAAGACTACCAGCAGATGCTACAATGCAACAAATTTGTGTTTTCAAAAGTCTAGGACGAAATTAGACAACACGTAGAACAGAACAATGACTTAAGTCCCATCTGGCAAAAAACAACCGCATGAAAGTTTGCATACACTAGATACATAGCTTCTTTTGGGTTGATTATCTACAGTGGATCGCTTAATAAACTGAGGATTGGATTTGGATGCGCACTCTGAGTTATGTCACAACAGAATGAAAATCACGAACGCCTATTTTCTACATGCATTTATATTACTTATCTATGGGAATCCATGATGGCAAAGCTAGATCTCCCATCAGATTCTGATCGCACTCTACAGTAGAGAGTTGCAAGCCTTGCAGATCGATTGTCCATGCCACCTATTTTACAAGACCTGAGTTTCACCGCAACTTCAACATTTGATACATCGCACCTGGTAGAAAGGAATCGGCAAAAATTCGAGAGGAAAGCTTGCTCTGCATCACAGCGCCTACAACTACTGGAAATAGACGTTCGAATTCAACTTAATCGACATGGTCGACATAAGAGTATTACGGCAGAGGAACGAGAGTTATTGCAACAATGGGATATTGAGCTAAATAATTCAGGATGAAGCGGCGCAAATGTTTTAGGGTTTATGTCTGTGCTTATTGGGCCGGATGGGTAGACGTATGGAAGTGATGGTGTTTATCATTGTATTAGGCTGAAGTTTGTGTGTATTTTCTTTTATTTGGGGTTGTACTTTATTGCTCTACCGTGAATGACTTGTACAATAGGGGATGTTATGCTCTTTTTCCTTACTACACTGCTAATGTTTTTTAAAAAGGTGAATTATCTATTTGGTTCTTATACATCATTAATAAAGAACTCATATTCAAAAAAAATACATATTTATATGTACATACGTGTATATGTATTTGCAACTAATATTTTATGTTATTATATTGTTATAAATTACACACAGATACATACGTACATAATATTTAGATGCGCGCGCGCGCGCACACACATATATATATGTATAGATGTATATACATATATATATACGTATATAGATATATACACACATATATACATATATATATATTTTTCAAAAAGAAGACTTATATAAATAAACACCAAAAGCTGTCAACATGCCTGACAGGTAACCAACAGAAGAAGGAAAAACAAAATCCGCCGAAGCTATCAATATATAAAAAAAAACCAGAAGACCAAAATAACAGCGATAGCTGCCAAAGACGCCCTCCAGATAGAGACGCAAAACATACTGGACGAAAACCAAAAAAGACAGTCGATAATGAGACCGGCGATATTGAGTACCGGAATATCCTCCGCCCGAGATCCAATATAAGAGGAGAAAAAAATCCCCGGTCCAAATCTATATATCCAGAGCCTGAAAACCAATAGCCACTAAATCAGAGAAAAAAATGGGGGATTAACGGAGACGGGAAAGCCAGAACCACCTGGCTCGGTAGCGGACATCATCCAATTCCCGACATATATACATATATATACACATATATATAGACAAACACGTGTATGCATACATACATACATACATATATATATATATATATATATATATATATATATATGCATACATATACATACATACACATTTAGACAATCTATTTGTATACACGAGGGGCTAACATGTCTGCTGCGGTGTAAATTTAAAAATCTATATATGGACATGTCAAACCATGTACATATTATCATGTTACACGAGCACGCACACAAATATGTGTATATGATATATATATATATATATATATATATATATATATATATATATATAATACAAATTACATAAAATAAAACTTTATTTACAATTATAAATAAAATATAGATTTGATTTAACGAAAAATTTAGAAAAATTCAAAGTGAATTAGACTATATAAACCAATTAATTATCTACTAAGAGAATTTTTTGAAATACACCCAATTCCTCAGCAGCGCGTTGGCTCGGTTCTAACACCGGCTCATCCCGATGCTCCACATACTACTCTTTAGGCCAAGATTCCTCCTATAGCCCTAGCTTGTTATGGAGTTATCAACGAGGAGGAGGAAGAAACATAAATACCACTTCAGAAAAGGAGGAAGATGGAGACAAATAAAAAGAAAATGACCAAGAAGAAAAGAATGAAGAAGAGGAGAAATTGACTGAGAAGAATTCTAAGGAAGAGGGAATCTCTACTCCTTACCCCCTTAAAACATTTGAGAAAAGGGCCCTATAAACTAGCTTCTATACCAAATTAAAGTCAAATTGCGGAATCAACTATGGTCCCATTGGATGTTGACATCTTTAGTCCGCTATCTGACTTGAGACCCGAAGACCTCTGAGCGCTAAACTTCATTAATCTTGACTTTTTAGTAATGATGAACGAGCTGGATGATGTTACCACCTTCCCTCACGAGGACGTAACTGTTTCCTCGTTCCCTTAGACTGGCCTTGGGCAGTAGGATAACGTCCACGTGCACTTTACATGTTTTTCCTTCCAATTCGTAATAATAATTCCATTTCTTTTCATTTCAGGTATAATAGGCAAATTCAGCTATTATAAACACATGGAAAGAAGAAAGGCTATAATGTCCCTTTCACAAGCCCAATACAAAATCGACGCCATTCTTCAAGTGCATCCCATCAGGAGAAAGAAGAGAGACGCGTGTTAGAACCTTCATTTCTGGTTTTTAAGTGACAACTATATATTTCGATATATATTTTACGAGTTGATTATTTCATCGAAATCAAACTATGAAGACTAAGGTAAATGACCATAGGTGATGTGCAGATCACGGTAAATAACTGCAGCTAATGAACTCGATGAATGAAGATCATATTTCAAATGAGTTGTTGTAAGTTAATCTAGAAAATACTTGTACAGTATCCTATGATGATACACACATAAATATTATCAAATCGATTTAAAAATAGATTTTGAACATAGAAGTTTCCAAAAAGAAATTTTTTTCAATGACGTAAAAAATATTATACAACACCAGGACTCGAACCTAGGTCATAAAGCACAAATTTGCACATCTTACCAACTAAACTGCAAGTACTTTTACTAACAAAATTCGGGCGTTTAGCAACATTACACAAACTTTTGGCCGAGTATTCAATTGTCCAGTAAACTCCTTCAGTCAGACATCCAAATCATATCTTTTTTTAAACACTTTCTTTTTTGAAAAATGACTAGACGTCTGAGCCAAAAATTCAAACATATGAAATTGTAAAAACCAGTTTTTTATAATAAAAGACAGACGTTTGGATCATAAGGTCAGACATATGTAACAGGTTCAAAAATGAACGTATTCTTTCTTAGAATATGGTTAGACATCTGATCTCAATATTCAGACGTCTGGCCCTATTTTAAAATGTTTTTCAAATAAAGAGTCAGACATCTGACATTTCAATTCAGACATCTAAAATGTTCAAACAATCATGTTTCTAAACGGACACTTATTTATGAAAAGAAATGTATGTCTGTATAAAGTCGCGATCTCTTGAAAGATCATCACATTTCGACAAACATCTTCATCGTTATAAATATAGACTAACTTCATTGATCGTAATTATCAAATTCTAGCTCTAGAAATCTCTATTCTATTTATTGCTCTCTGAATTCAAAAGCAATCAAATTTTTCATATTTGCTTTTTATAACACTACACGTTCAACTCACAATCATCAAAGGATAATATATAAAGGGTGTACTGAAGAGTGACTTATCTGTGTTGTAAAAGAACACATCAAAGTTAAGGATGGAATTATTCCTTTTATAGTTAAAGTTTCATTAGAGGTCTTAAGGAAAATGTTGAAGCCTTACTCGGTTATTCAGGCAGTGTTGTAGATACCTATTTCTTCGGGTCAAGTGAGGGTTGGTTAGTGAAATTCCAGAAGGAGTCCAGGACTAGACATGTGATGAGAAGTCTAAACCACGTTAACAATGGTTGGTGTAATATTATATTTACTACTTTCTTTCAACGAGAAAGAGAGAAAAGAAAGGAGAGAGAGAAGGAAGAGCGCCAATATGAGATAGAGTAATGAAACTGGGATTAGGATCTTCAGGGGCATCTGCACACATCTTGAGGCTTTGGCTCCTATAATTCCAACCATTCATCTCGATTTGACAAATCCAGAGTCTCCTACTCTTATCAAGGCCGCTCTCCTACCAAACAAACTCTACCTCCCACTACTACTTGGGCTTAGGTAGTGAGCCCCATTCCAAACTCTTCTGCACTTGTCCCCACTCCTTTAGGCAAAGTGTGATGACCCCATCGCAGTGCCCAGTTTAGCAAAGAACGTTACAAGTAATGTCGTCTGTTAATCCATAGAATATGGCTGATTAAGGGCGATCGAATGTGAATATATCTTTATACTAACGCTGACACATCTTATTTACCTTTTTAAGGATTTGAAATAAAAATTTAACGTGTGCAGTATTAATACAAAGTAATAAACACACTCATTAAAAATATTTAGAACAATATATAATATAGATAAATTAGAATCAGAGTCATGGATTTCAGTGGACTAATATGCAACATATTTCATAATAAAATGTAAGTCTATAAAATGTTAATTCTAGACGCACTCTAATATACATCGTATCTCATATAATATATCAGGTACAAAATGACTACTGAATAATATATATGACATAACTACTGTTTGCGCCAAAATTGGCCACAAACACCCAATACCGTGAAAGCACCAGTGTATGAATATAAATTAATGATATTCAAACACAAACAACAGATCTAAACATATAATAGACAGCAACCACAAAAGTAAAGAACAGAGACACAAGTTTTATAGTGGTTCGGCTATCTCCGGCCTACGTCCACTCCAATTTTTTCTTTTTTATTGATTATCCTTGAAGATTACAAGTGATTACAACAGTTGTAGTGACCAAATCTGAAGAAAATAGCAGAAATAATGCTATGGAATGATTTTAGCAGCGTCTGGGCTTGCTTTTCCTCTCCAAATCTTCCGACCCCCTTTTCTGAATGACCAGGGGCTCTATTTATAGGCGTGGAAGGTTGAAATCCCGCCTAAAACCTGGGGAGGTTGCTTGGCACGTGAGGGGGGGCCCACAGGCCCGTGTTCTCGGACTCCGTGCCCAGTTTGGGATCGATTCGAAGTGATTTTCGAATCGATCAAGAATCCATCCAATTGAGCTGAAATTTGGTGTGAACATTCTTCAACATGTATGTAAGCTCCTGTAAAAATTTCATTGCATTTGGATCAACGGTTTGGAAGATATGATCGATCCAAGTTCTAGAATTCGTGCGTCCTGATTGGTTCGAACCCATGGTCTGTCTACTTCGAAACCATGTATTTCGAACCCACGAGGCCAACTCTCTCGAATCCATACCCTTCGAATCCATCTTCAGTCCTTCGACTCCATAACTCTCGAATCCATGCAAACTTCGAATCCATTCACCTCCTACGAATCCATCGAAACTTCGAATCCATTTTCTTTCTACGAATCCATCAAAACTTCGTATCCATTTCCTTCTTCGAGCTTCATCATTCGAATCCACTATCTTCGAGTCCGCGTCCATCATTCGAACCCACTATCTTCTAGTCCATGTCCATCGTTCGAATCCACTATCTTTGAGTCCATATCCATCATTCGAATCCATGTCCATTGCACTGAAGTCATTCCTTTCGAACCCAATCTAGTTCCCGTTGATTCGAACCTGATGGGTTCGAACCTGATGGGTTCGAACCTGATGGGTTCGAACCTGATGGGTTCGAACCTGATGGGTTCGATCCTGATGGGTTCGAAACTGATGGGTTCGAACCTGATGGGTTCGAACCTGATGGTTTCGAACCTGATGGGATCGAACCTGATGGGTTCGAACAACATTCCTCTCCCACCTTGAATCCATCATATTTCCTCCATACGAACTCCGATTAACTTGATATTTGAAACATAGCCTTTCATAGTCCTTATCGTCATTTTCAATCAATTTCGTCTCGATCGGAGTTCAACAGAATTTTGACGATATCCATCGTAGCCTTTATTCCCAGTCCTGCTATCCATAATTCCTTGCCAATTTGTTGTTATTCCCGTTTTGACCATAAAATGGGGTAACAACTACTAAATGTTAATATGCATAATGATGAAGTAAACTGAAACTGCCAAAATAGTTTACTCCAAAGCTAACCCAAAAATTCAAGTGTCAATGAATCCCTGTACCTGTAAAGTCTCAGTCTGATCCGAGTATTATTAAAAATAATAAACGTGTTAGACTATATCTAATAAGAAGGTAAGATGCTAATATCATAAATATATGACTTAAAATAATAAGCTATAATAAATAATGCCAAAGAAACAATCATAATAAGGCATATTAATTAAACCACCACTTTATAAATCAATAAATGACTTAACTTTAAAATAAGTCATCTCAAAATATGCCTAAAAGCAAAAAATCCATAAAAGACATATCAAACCAACAGATACAGATGTCACAATTATGACTTAACAATAACCAAATAAGTCATAAATAAAATGTTCCCAAAACAAATACTCAAATAAGGCATATCTAACAAATCACCATTTCATAAATACATATCAAGTCTCAATAGACTATCATCTCAAAATATGGCGACAACCAATTCAAAATTCCTCAGAGCCATAAAGGACATAGAATATCCATACTAAAAATCTCTGTAGAAATAATCATCAATAATAAAATAATAATGGTAGTCATCTATGATTTAATACAGTTTCATGCAATCTACCAAAATAGTCCTGCTACATAAAAAGGAAACCTATTGAAAGAGACTGCAGATTAGGAACACCTCTCAAAGAATAGACCAGTTGTGTACCTAATCCGTCCTATGAAAATTTACCTACCGAAAGACGTAAACATAGTCAAACTTTATAAAACAAAATAAACTAATAGGTTGTATTATCTATAGATTACGATGCATGTAAAAATCTACCATCCGAAAGAGACAACCATATTTACACCATAACAGATCTTCCGAAAGAGATCTGCCTACCCAAATCTAAATATATATCGGTTCTCAAATTGATGAAAAATGAGTTATCTTCTCTCAGGGATCTATTGGTCTGAAATCCGAACACCCCAAGATAATACAACTCTAAATATTAATTACTACCACTCCAGTAATCACAAGAATTTAACTAACTGTCTCATACCAAATAGTAAATTCAAGTATTTACTAAACGTTAGTTATTTTCACTAAAACTCTATTTAACAAGTTATAGTTATAAACTAAAGAATTGAAAAGTCCCATACCAATCAGAAAATTCAATGGTTTAATAAAATTCTTTGTTTCATAGAAAAGCATGAACTTCAATAGAATATAAATGAAAGCGTTAATTGCTTGAAAGCAACGGTTTTGAAGTCACTAAAGAAATATCAATATCATATATACATATAGCCAAATGTCAAACAATAAAAGTCAATAATAAGTTATAGTTTGAAAGTAAATAATAAAATTTTATCATATGGAAATGATTTCTAAATTGCTTTATCTATAATTTACATTCATATCTATCACTTTTAAAATTCAATAACACATATACACACACATACACACACATACACACACACATACACACACACACAGTACATACATACATACATACATATATATATATAAAGAAATGAGTTATACAAAGTTTTAAGTTTTAAAATAAAATTCCTTTATTTGGTCTTTGAATCAAAACAATATTTTAATAATTTGTAATTCATTTTATTTCAAATATATATATATATATATATATAATATAACTTTATAAACACTTTAAAACCATAAACTATTTGTAAACTTGAAAATTTTAGTTAAATTTATTTTAAAACAAAGCTTTACTTTTCATAATTGATAATTTACTTTATTTTGAAAATTTATTTAAATATATAAATACATACAAATAAAGATATAATTTTCCAAAGGCTTTCAAACTCTTTCTA
This sequence comes from Allium cepa, assembly GCA_030765085.1. NCBI lineage: Eukaryota > Viridiplantae > Streptophyta > Magnoliopsida > Asparagales > Amaryllidaceae > Allium > Allium cepa. The sequence continues at coordinate 596,416,004 of CM060941.1, read as the reverse complement.
AAATCATTTAAACAGTTTTTATAGCTAAAATTATATGAAATTGAATTTATTACTTTTGTAACCACTTTTCTAAAATAATACCATATCTTATCTTTTGCCTCTAGAGCATTTCCAAAATTTATACCAACAAATAATAATTTTAAAAAGATTTTGTAAATAAATATTACTTATCTTTATAAGTATTAACGAAAATTTTGCGATATGCTTTATGTTAAGAAGATAATATAATTTAACTATATACTTTATAAACTAAATTCCAATAAGCATCAAAATGGATAAGCTCTCTTTTTTGTTGAAATTCATTTAAAAACATTTAAATAATTCAAACAATAAATACAATAAACATCTAGAGCCAATATCGCTTTATAAAATATAATTACATAATACAGAATTGTTTATCAATCCGAGTTACTTTCCGGCAACTCCGATTATACAACAATGTATGTATTTTCAACCATCAACCTAACTTGTAATGAACAATATAAATTTTAACATGTAATCCTATTTTAACCATTTAATTCATTTTTAACTATTAATTCAAATACAATATTTCAAAATTTCTATTCAACAAATTCAAGCATCAACCATATGAAACTACATCATTAAATTTTTATTTTTATTCTATCATTCAGTCACTACAAAGATTGGCAAAATTCATAATTTAAGAAAGGCATACTAAAAAAAGAGGATATAACTAATTTAGATATAGGTATGTGAGTTAAATAAAATAACTCGCATAACTACTTGCCAATCAAGCATCCTTACTGGCTCCGACAGAAGCAGCAAAATCCCAAATCCATTATTGTTCAAAACCTTAGCTATCACCGACAAGCATCAAAACCCAAAGGCTCTGCCCGTGACATCAACTATACCACAATTATAACTGTTATCGACAAGCAACCTCTGCTGTGACGACCCGAAAATTTTAATGAATTAAATTGGAATAATTAATCGATTTTAAAATATTTAAAAGTTAATTTTAACTTGAATTCAAGATATTAATATTTACTTGATAATTACATCATTAAATTATATAGTTTAAATATTGAATTTGATAATTGAAATTGGGTAAATTGTTGGATCTGAAATCTCTAAGCCTGTTTAAAATAATTTGAAGGCTTATAAAATTTTGACGATCATACTAAAGGTAATAGGATAATAGAAATTTAATTTAAAGGTGATTTGTTCAATTTTAATAATATATCATTTAAATTGAATTTAAAAATAGATTTCCGAGGCATAGTCTAGGAATTCGACGAAACCAGTCTCATTGGATCCGTAATATTGAATTATTGCCGGATTTCAAATTTCTTAGCCATCGGAGTCATCGTGTGATCATACGAGATTAAAATGCCTCGACTATAATTACTCGATTTAATTTAAATAAAAAAACAAATTCTAGCTTCTCCTATACGCTACTCTTTCCCCCAAAATATCAAGCACACTTCTTCTCCCCTCGGTATTTCATCCTTCCACCGTTTCTTTCAAACCTGTACCAAATTTCCAAAATCGTTAAAAAAAAGGGGGAAAGTGATGGTGACTTCGTTTCGATCGTTGAAGGAGGGCATGGCGTCTTCATTCGTTCGCCTGGGAGGAGCAAGCGATTGCGTGTACGAAGGGTTGGTGGCATGGACTGTCGACGACGACGAGTGGGTTTCTAACCCATACCTCGATTTCTTTCGACGCGATGATAATCGAGAGAAGAGAGGAGAGTGAAGCGCGCGTGTGCAGGAGGCGTCGCGTTCTGGTGGTGGCGCGTTCGAGTGGAGGCAACGAATGCATAAGGGTCGAGTTAGGGTTTCGGCGAGGGGTGGTCGCGATAAGGTTTCGGTCAGGCGCTTGTGCGAAGCACCAATGGTCGGCGAGGGCTGTGGGCAAGGTGGACGTCTCAGTGGGGATTCGTCAGGGGTAGGCCGGCGATGATGGTCGATGTTCGATGTCGAGGTGAGTAATCTCTGACCCGTATAATTGATTTACTGTTTGAATTTGAAAGAAAACAAAGTTTAAGTTTAAATGAATTTGAAAGGAACATTTTGAATGTGCTTGGGAATGATCAGTAAATCAGTACTATTATGAATTGTAATTAAATTAGTTTAAATTGTAAATCGATGAGTAAGAATTGGTTATTCGAGTAATTAAAGATAAATTTAGTTAAGGTCTGTGAATCGATGATGTAATTAGAAGTTAAATAGTTTGTAATTAAGAATTAATTAACAAATTAACTTGTAACTAAGTGATTAAGTTAAGTTAAGTACTTAGAGAAGTACTTTAAGGATTGGTTAACGAATATAGCTAATGAAAAATCAAATGATTAAGGGTTATTAAATGATTTATTGATGAGATTAATTTAAGGTAATTAATTTTACTAATTAATTAAGAATGATAAATTGTGAAATTTGGTGGATATAATAACCTAGTGAATTATAATGGTATACTTGGTGAAGTAATTGGTGATAATTGTTGGATGAAATTGATTAATGGATGGTTTGATAGAAATTACTTAATGGTATTAATAAAATATAATTACTTGGTGAAATTAATCAAGAGATTAATTTAGATGGTTAATAAAGGAATAATTGATTTATTTAATGAAATAAATAAAAGAGTAGTTAATTATAGTTTGGAATTAATCGAAAATGATTAATATTGTGGCTTAATTAAGAAAAATAAATTTAATTAGGATAAATTCAAATTATAATTGAAATCCTTGGGTTTATAATTAAAAGTATAATAAAGATTGATTAATTTATATTAGATAAATCAAAACATAATTGGAATTCATTAATTCATATAATCAACGATGTAATTAAAGACTGATTAATTAAGATAAATTAACTAAAGTGACCCATGAGAAATTAATTAATATAAGTAATTAAGAATTTGAGTGATTGATTATAGTTAATTAATTTGTGAAGTAATTAAAGACTACTCATTGATTTGGTAAGAATAATTAATATGGTGAAAATTATTAAAGATAATTACTTGAATGAAATTGGAGGATAATTAATCCAGGGTGATTAATTAAGATGAAATAAGGAAGGGTTGGTTAATTAATTGATTTGGAATTAATTAATGAAGAGACCTAAGTGATTGAGGATTGAAATTCAATTAGAATCAATTGAATTAATTTGGAAGCTATAAAATTTGCTTATAAACGATTGAGTGGTATTGGATGTTTTGAAATAAGTTGATATCTCTAATATGAAATGTTGTGATTTTCATTTGGATAACTTGAGATATGATGTATGAGTCTCGAAGAGGACGGGATCGGGTATTGAGAAATACCCGAAACCCCTTCGAATTTATATAAAATTGATTTGTGAAATCAATACGATGAAATGATACGACTTAAGTGAATGAGAATATTTTATCTAAGCCTGGTACTTAGGAATTTATACGTGAAATAAGTGTTGCCTATAGCAAATTGTGAATTGGTTAAATTGATAAAAGTTACCCGGGATTATTTAAGTTGTTTGGTTTGGTATTCCATGTTAGTTGGATTTACTCACGCTGGTTTCCAGCCTAACCCGAGTGTTACTTTGGTGTAATGCTCTTGTCAGACCGAGTATTACAGATTTTCAGGAAAGTACGTTCTGGAGCTCAGGAGGCGAGCTGGATGGCAATATCGCATAGAGTATTTCCGCTGTATTTATATTATTGTTAATCTGAGACATGATAATTGTATATATTCAGTGACTGTAGTTATGTGAAACTCTGATGTATATTAAATGTAATTGACAGATATAGTATTCTTTTGTAAACTGTTATTATTATTATTATATTTTATCCACTGCGAATGTGAGTTGTTGATGTTTCTGTTCTTCTTCTTCTATCTCTTTCTTCTTTTTCATAACTGTCTGGAATTTTCGGGTTCGAAAATTTCGGGTCGTTACATTTGGTATCAGAGCTGAAAGGTTAAGCGAGAAGCTTGGCTCTGGTGGGGATTACTCATTTAACAGAGTCTGTAGTACTCTAAAATGAGTTGAGAATATATATATATATATATATATATATATATATATATATATATATATATATATATGAGAGCGTACTTGTTATTTTCTTATATAAAGATTTTAAATGATATATTTGTTATTAAGTAAGCCAAATGAAGTAAATTTATAAGATGAGTATAACTTTTAAATTAAAATAATGGGAAATAGTAAGTATTCTTTGAATAACTGGGACTTATTGCAAACAATGGGTTGTTTGAAGTTTGATTTTGATTTAAAACCAAGGGTGGTTTAAAATTTTAAAACATGGCTGGGAGGGCCAAGACAAAATATGTATATATGTATGGATATACATGATATCAAAGATAATTTGAAATAAACTCTGAGAGGTTGAGTTTTGATTTTGCTCTGAAGTGATGTAAAAACCCAAAGTGATATAAGTTTTGAACTTATAAGAGGGAAAGAATTTTGAAGTTTGAAGCGGGAATTCAAATTTAGTAAGGTTGATTGGATTAAGTAAATTGGAATTTAACTTGGAAAGTTAAATAGTTGATTTGAATTGGGAATTTGTGTGATCTCAAAACGGGTTTGAGATTTAAAAATTGAAAATGGATGGACGTTTTAAAATAAATTGGATGATAACATCCTATTGTTAATAAAAATCTTTAAATTTAGAATGGTATTGTATAAATAAAATAAATTTGAATAATTGAATTTTAAAATAAACTGGTTTAAGAACCGACTTCAATCTGGAAAGTAAAATTGAATAATTAAAATTTTACAATAAAATTGTATTGAACTCTTATTTGAAACCTGAAATATATAAGTTGAGATAATTTAAAATGGAATTTTGAGAATTTAACTCGAACCTCTATAATTCGAGATAGTTTAAATTCAAGATTGAATTGAATTAGCTCAAAATTGAATTTGGTTTGAAGTAATTGGATTGGTGATGGAAGATGTATAAGTTTAAAAATTTTAAATGGGAAATTGGATTGGAGTAAATTGAAGTGATTTGGATTCTGAAATTAAATTGATAATAATTCAAATTGATTGGGATAATAGGAAATTATAATTAAAATTGAACAGGATTAAAATTAAATGGAATTTGATTTAATTTGGGAAAGGAATCAAGATTGATTCAACTTGAGTTGGGGTTAAATACATTTAAATGGAAGTAGAAATTTAGATTGAATTGATGAGAATGGAGATTGGGAATTGAACGGTTTGACTCTAGACTATTTTAATAAATTGTTTTGATATAAACTTATTTTTCTAAGCTATTAAATATATATATACAACCTTTCTTTCTTAAAGCCAAATTATTTTATACTTTGTTTACAATTATTTTTGAAAGTTATTTAACCATTTTTCAACTGTTTTCTAAACTAATTACTATGTTTCAACTATTTGACAAATTAAATTCTATTTTACAACTATTTGGCAATTATTTACAAATTTCTGGAACTATTCAACTATTTTTCGACTATTTTACAATTAGTTACCTATTTTATAGCTATTTTGTAAACTAATAATTATTTTTCAACTACTTGTTTATTTTTCAATTTTCAAGCTATTTTCTAAAAAAACAAACTGGTCGGAGTTCAAACTGTTATTGATTTAAATACCCAACTGAGATAAGAATTGAAGTGATAATCCAAATGGGGATTAAGGCAATTGTAAATAAGTGAAGGGGAATTTAAGGAAATGTGAATAGGAAGGAAATTGATTTGACTAATAATCAATGGAAATAAATACGTAGGATGTATGTATATTATTCTATTTGCATAGTGATTTGATCCAGATTCGAGCACAAAATTTCGAAGTAGTTTATTGATCCGAGTTGAGATTTTTTTACTCGATTTTCGACGGCGAACCTGGATATGGATTGTTGATTGGTTCTGGATATTCTCTATCATAGTTATGGCTATGCAAGGAGAATGACGGTTTCTGATCAAGAAACCAGATCTGAGTCTGCACTAGGAAGTCGGGTGGACAATACTAGTTCGAAAGTGAAATTGTGTGATCGAGTGAGCGATCAGATTGGTATAGCGTACGGGTGTTATGTGTACATCGTATAAATTTGACTGAAATTGATATTGGAAAGAGTAATCAAATTTAAATATTTGATTTTGAATAAACAAAGTTATATATCTTTGTTATATAAGATAAATCTTTCCTTGTTAAATCTATTGCCGGAAGAAAAGGATTTTTGAAGATATTTGAAGTATAAAAAGAGTTTTATACAAGTTCGAAAGGATCCAAGGTTTTAAAAAATTATATATATCTGAATATATATATAAAGGATTTTATGAGGATTTTGGAAAAAGGTTTTGGTAACCTTTGGATTTGGAAAGGCTTTTGATTTTGGGTAAAATCTATATTAAAATTTGAAAAGCCTAGTTTGAGAATTATTGATTTGAGATAATCGATTTTGTGTAAAGGAGCTTTGTATGAGATCATACTAGGTGTATGATTTGAAGATACTATATGTGTATAGTACAAAATGTTTTGATGATGGCTCTGGGGAAAAAGACGCTCCCTTGGAATGAACTTCTCAGGAGTGCCACCGGGTGGTGCTGCCTTGAGCCCAAGGGGGGGTTCTAAAGTTGATCCTGTGAGGAGTCCGGACAAAACTAGTTCCTGAGGATAATGAGTTGAGTATACCATAGCGTAAGTCGTGTGTGCCGCTGAGAGCCAACAGTCTACGTTTGATTTTATATCGGTAGACTGCGACCTATGGTATAACATAGCGAAAGTCGTGTGTGCTGCTGAGAGCCAACAGTCTGCGTTTGATTTTATATCGGCAGGCTGCGACCTATGTAGGAGTGGAGAGGTTTCATTTCGACAGTGAAAATCAGAGGCCGCCGAGAGCCTGCAGTTACATGGACTTTTGCTGTGATGGCAACGCAACCCTGGATGTAACTGTGATATGTTGTGTGGGATCCATGGCGTAATTGAGAGGCCGCGGAGAGCCTGCAGTTGCATGGACTTTTGCTGCGATGGCAACGTAACCCTGTATGTAACTGTGACCATGGATGGGGGTGATGATTTCCAGAGCATCTTACCAAAGATATTTCCTCTATTTCAAAATGCTTCCAATATTTTCAATAAAATTATTTTCCAAGTATTTTCACTGGGTGTTGAAAACGGGTTTACCAAGTACTTATAGATTTTCAGTCCTACGTATGATCAACGTATGACTGAAGTTCTGTGAGAATAAGGATGGACTGGTTGAGACATCGAGTTATAAAATGTATTTTTTTTATAAAGAGTTATTTTGATAGTATGATGTGAATTTAAAAGCATTACTAAAAAATTTAAATAAAGACATTGGAATTTTGGACAATAAGGAAACTCAAACTGGAATTTTAATGAAGTGAATTTGTAATTAAAATCGAATATTAATTTAAAGTTGGAAGTAAGCTAATTAACTAAGTAAATTATTGGACAAAATATATTAATAAAATTTAACTCGGTTAAATAAAATGAATTGTAAATTAATAATGGAATTTGGCAATGAATTCGAATTTTAAATAGAATTCGACTCAGATTCGATAATGAATTAAATAAGAGGAGATGTTGTAAAAATAAAAATAAAATAGAGTTGGATTGAAAAATGTAATGGTTTGAATTACAAATAAAATTCAAGAGTGATTTGAATAATATTTAATGAAATTTGCAAGTAAATTGGATATAAGAGAAGTAATTATAATAGAAATGGTTTGAGTTGCAAAACAAAATCTAGGTGAATAGAAATAAATTGAGGATGCCTTGTATTAATAAAATAAATTCGATAACGAATTAAGTAAGTAAATTAAAAATTTAAAATGAGTTAATTGAATTAAATGATTAATGGATGAAGTCTGATTGAATAAAAACTAAATCGAAGTTGAATTGGAATTAGATTATGAGACTGAACTTAAGTTCGGCGGTATATGTGCTTGGATATTATTTTGGAAATTGAGAAGGTGAATTAAAATTAAAATTTAAAATGGATGGGTTAACTATGCTTAAATGATAATCAAATAGAAGTAAACTTAAGTTTGATGTTGGAATTTTAACAAAGTAAATTAACTTAAGTTTAAAAATTTATGGAAGCTTGGCTTTGGATAATAATGAAAGCCCATTAAATAAAAGCTTGGATTAAATTAATTTGAAAATGGTTATTAATTTATAAGTATTGAACGTGCCAAGTTAAATAAATCGTTTTAAATGAATCTAATGCCGAGATAAAATGAAATGCAATGAATGGTTGGTAAATAAATTAGCAATGAAATAGAATTAATTATAGAATGAGTTGAAATTAATTTAAAGTAGTTATAGACTAAAAATAAATACTCTATTAAGTGAATATTGTCGATATTGCATAACAATAATTGTCTTTAGGCGTAAACAAAAGTAATTAAATTTCCATAAATTGGTTTTAAAATTAATTGAAGTGAAAATTAGCTTGTTTAGATTAAAAATCAATGGAATGTAAGAAATTGAGTTGCAAACCATTAAAATCAAATAAAATGGTATATAAATTGGTTGAAAGCAATGGAATTAGTTTTGAAAACATATAAATTGCTTGTGGAAGATATTTTGAACGCATATCTTTTAGAATTGAAGTGTTATAGTTGTTTAGGTAAGAGAAATGTTATAAATTTTATATATATATAGTGCTTATATATTTAAGTTGAGTAAGTACAGATACCTGAAGGCCGTTTGGCTAGATTTGGATTGCACTAATTGCTAAAATAAATAAGCTACTTGCTTAACTTGCTAAATAAGGTATGCCTACGCATTAAAAATAGGAAATATGAACTGTTTTTTGCTTTTTCCGACCGTGTGGGTCGATGTATATATATTTATATCTCTTGTCAAATTGCAAAAGCTCCTCCGTACAAAGGAGACTCTGCCAAAATTTTCTGAAAATTTTAGGAGTTAGAAAATTTTTGGGGAAATTTTTTTTTAGTGGCAAACGATTTCAAATTGGGAATTAAAGTAAATTAGTATATGAAACTAATATGAATCAGATATACTTGAAAGATAAAATTCAACATTCAAGATTTAAAGTAAATTGGATTCGTATGAAGTGGGGAAAACTAGTTTGAATAGGAAAGGATATGAAAACTTCTGTAAGGATAAGTATGTAAAGATTTGAAAGGGCTATGATTTGATATTATTGTTAAATAAGATATGCAGGGATTATAAGGAAAAGGAAATTGGATTTGATATCGGAAGATAAATTTGAATTGCCCGACAAAAAGGTATGTATTTAAAATTTCTGAATGAAATTGGATTGGGTTTTTGATCTAGCCACTTGGCTTTCTGTTTTCTTTTTGGAATTTGGGACCCCGTAGAGGCCTTTTGTAGCTGTACCGAGCTAGCCGCGCAATGGAGACGCTGGCAAAAATTTTCGGAGATTTAGAGAGTTAGAAAATTTTGATAATTCTAAATTTAGTTTTAAATTGAAATCTGAACGATTGAGACAAAGGATATTGTTTGAAAACTGTGGGAGAGTTAGGGAAGTTAGTAAGAATGATAAGAGGCCTTTTAGGAAAGATAGTTGGTAGGATGTGGAACTGTTGGTTTTGGGGGAGAAAGGTAAACGAGTATTGGGCCACTCTTCCTAACTAGTAATTTCGGGGACGAAATTCTTTTAAGGGGGGAGGAATGTGACGACCCGGAAATTTTAACGAATTAAATTGGAATAATTAATCGATTTTAAAATATTTAAAAGTTAATTTTAACTTGAATTCAAGATATTAATATTTACTTGATAATTACATCATTAAATTATATAGTTTAAATATTGAATTTGATAATTGAAATTGGGTAAATTGTTGGATCTGAAATCTCTAAGCCTTTTTAAAATAATTTGAAGGCTTATAAAATTTTAACGATCATACTGAAGGTAATAGGATAATAGAAATTTAATTTAAAGGTGATTTGTTCAATTTTAATAATATATCATTTAAATTGAATTTAAAAATAGCTTTCTGAGGCACAGTCTCGGAATTCGACGAAACTAGTCTCATTGGATCTGTAATATTGAATTATTGACGGATTTCAAATTTTCTTAGCCATCGGAGTCATCGTGTGATCATACGAGATTAAAACGCCTCGACTATAATTACTCGATTTAATTTAAATAAATAAATAAAATCTAGCTTCTCCTATACGCTACTCTTTCCCCCAAAATATCAAGCACGCTTCTTCTCCCCTCAGTATTTCATCCTTCCACCGTTTCTTTCAAACCCGTACCAAATTTCCAAAATCGTTAAAAAAAAGGGGGAAAAGTGATGGTGACTTCGTTTCGATCGTTGAAGGAGGGCATGGCTCTTCATTCGTTCGCCTGGGAGGAGCAAGCGACTGCGTGTACGAAGGGTTGGAGGTATGGACTGTCGACGAAGACGAGTGGGTTTCTAACCCATTTCTCGATTTCTTTCGACGCGATGATAATCGAGAGAAGAGAGGAGAGTGAAGCGCGCGTGCGCAGGAGGTGCCGTGTTCTGGTGGTGGCGCGTTCGAGTGGGGGCAACGACTGCATAGGGTCGAGTTAGGGTTTCGGCGAGGGGTGGTCGCGATAAGGTTTCGGTCAGGCGCTTGTGCGAAGCACCAATGGTCGGCGAGGGCTGTGGGAAAGGTGGACGTCTCAGTGGGGATTCGTCAGGGGTAGGCCGGCGATGATGGTCGATTTTCAATGTCGAGGTGAGTAATCTCTGACCCGTATAATTGATTTACTGTTCGAATTTGAAAGAAAACAAAGTTTAAGTTTAAATGAATTTGAAAGGAACATTTTAAATGTGTTTGGGAATGATCAGTAAATCAGTACTATTATGAATTGTAATTAAATAAGTTTAAATTGTAAATCGATGAGTAAGAATTGGTTATTCGAGTAATTAAAGATAAATTTAGTTAAGGTCTGTGAATCGATGATGTAATTAGAAGTTAAATAGTTTATAATTAAGAATTAATTAACAAATTAACTTGTAACTAAGTGATTAAGTTAAGTTAAGTACTTAGAGAAGTACTTTAAGGATTGGTTAACGAATATAGCTAATGAAAAATCAAATGATTAAGGGTTATTAAATGATTTATTGATGAGATTAATTTAAGGTAATTAATTTTACTAATTAATTAAGAATGATAAATTGTGAAATTTGGTGGATATAATAACCTAGTGTATTATAATGGTATACTTGGTGAAGTAATTGGTGATAATTGTTGGATGAAATTGATTAATGGATGGTTTGATAGAAATTACTTAATGGTATTAATAAAATATAATTACTTGGTCAAATTAATCAAGAGATTAATTTAGATGGTTAATAAAGGAATAATTGATTTATTTAATGGAGTAAATAAAAGAGTAGTTAATTATAGTTTGGAATTAATCGAAAATGATTAATATTGTGGCTTAATTAAGAAAAATAAATTTGATTAGGATAAATTCAAATTATAATTGAAATTCTTGGGTTTATAATTAAAAGTATAATAAAGACTGATTAATTTAGATTAGAACAAATCAAAACATAATTGGAATTCATTAATTCATATAATCAACGATGTAATTAAAGACTGATTAATTAAGATAAATTAACTAAAGTGACCCATGAGAAATTAATTAATATAAGTAATTAAGAATTTGAGTGATTGATTATAGTTAATTAATTTGTGAAGTAATTAAAGACTACTCATGGATTTGGTAAGAATAATTAATATGGTGAAAATTATTAAAGATAATTACTTCAGGGTGATTAATTAAGATGAAATAAGGAAGGGTTGATTAATTAATTGATTTGGAATTAATTAATGAAGAGACCTAAGTGATTGAGGATTGAAATTCAATTAGAATCAATTGAATTAATTTGGAAGCTATAAAATTTGCTTATAAACGATTAAGTGGTATTGGATGCTTTGAAATAAGTTGATATCTCTAATATGAAATGTTGTGATTTTCATATGGATAACTTGAGATATGATGTATGAGTCTCGAAGAGGACGGGATCGGGTATTGAGAAATACCCAAAACCCCTTCGAATTTATATAAAATTGATTTGTGAAATCAATACGATGAAATGATACGACTTAAGTGAATGAGATTATTTTATCTAAGCCTGGTACTTAGGAATTTATACGTGAAATAAGTGTTGCCTATAACAAATTGTGAATTGGTTAAATTGATAAAAGTTACCCGGGATTATTTAAGTTGTTTGGTTTGGTATTCCATGTTAGTTGGATTTACTCACGCTGGTTTCCAGCCTGACCCGGGTGTTACTTTGGTGTAATGCTCGGGTCAGACCGAGTATTACAGATTTTCAGGAAAGTACGTTCTGGAGCTCAGGAGGCGAGCTGGATGGAAATATCGCATAGAGTATTTCACTGTATTTATATTATTGTTAATCTGAGACATGATAATTGTATATATTCAGTGACTGTAGTTATGTGAAACTCTGATGTATATTAAATGTAATCGACAGATATAGTATTATTTTGTAAACTGTTATTATTTATTATTATATTTTATCCGTTGCGAATGTGAGTTGTTGATGTTTCTGTTCTTCTTCTTCTATCTCCTTCTTCTTTTTCATAACTGTCCGGAATTTTCGGCTTCGAAAATTTCGGGTCGTTGCATTCTTCCCTAAGCATCGTCCTAAATCCTAAATCCACTATTCGCACTCGACCAAACACCACTGCTTCCATGCTTCGTGCGGCCTCCAGTTCCACTTCCCTTGTCGGCAATCCATTCGCAGCCTCCACGATGATCACCACCACCAAACTACGACTACTCTCCCTATGTTGTTCAAATCACGACCGTATCTCCAGGCATGCCCCTTGCATTGCACCTCAGGTGCTTGCAACCACGTATTGCATCCTACGCCAACGATCATCAATCGCGATCTCTCCCTTGCTCGACCGTTTTTTTGTACGAATTTACAAATAGGGGCCAGGGCATAAAAGTGCAACTAGGCTTTTGGAAAATTGGCAACAGGCTGGAGTGAGATGAGTTGAAGGAAAGGGTTTGAGTGTTTGTGGAGAATGGGTCAGCCTAATTTTTGAAGTATGTGTTTTCCTTTTTCTTTTCTTTTTTCTCCTTTTTGTTTGTTAAAATTATACTTCAATTTAATTTGAAACATATTACACTTTATAAAAAAATTAATAACTTAATGATTCAATTCAATATCATTCTACTCTATTTAATTGCTCAATGAACTAATATAAATAAATTTATTCATCTTCGTCAATTTATCGATCTTAGTTAATATCGAATAGAATTTTTTTCCATCTATTTTAATTATACAAAGCTATTTATAGTTTTAAAATATTCCATATTTATTAACCCATTTTATTTGATTTAAAATATATTATCTAAAATGAAATTTATTAACAAATTAAAATTTTATTATAACAAAATCCGTTATTAACTAGACTTTAATTGAATAATAATTTGATTCCAATAATAGTAATAATATAAATCGAATTCAAACACTTCTATTTTAATTTAACTAGTATAATATCACCGCTTTACAACAGGGTTGTTATAAACCTCCCTCCTTATGAAAGTTGTGTCCTCGCAATTTCTTATAGGACCATGTCGCACTAAATTCTAACTTTAACTCTTTTCGTATTGTATAATTGAATTGAAACTCGTTCAATTCTCTAATTGATTAATATTGAAATCAAACTTATCGTAAGTTATGAACTTAAATAGACTCATTTATTAACCTTTATTACTTCGCATTCGAAATTTACTGAAAATTTTTCTACGCATTAGAATTTTCGAAAAATTTCGGCGGAGTTTTCTTTATACGGAGAGCCATTTGCGATTTCACAATTATGATATATATAACATACATCGACCACACGGTAGGAAATAGAACATACGTTAATATTTCTAACACTTCTGTATTTTAATCCAATAGTGTACCTTTATTTTTGCAATTTCATGCAAAGCTACTAACTTTTAAAGCGGCCAAAGCGAGTTATCACTGCCTATTAATCCAAATCCTCCTCTATAACACCAATCCTTAACTCAATCATGGACGTTTGCTTCATATAAAGGGAAAATATAAAAGTATGCATATATCTAATTTAAACATAACACAATATTCTAGTTAAGGCCACCATTCGACATAAATTCTAAAGATCAAAACACAAAATTTTAAATTAGTTGTAAGGGGTGATTATTGTATTATGTCTTGGCTTTCCAATTTCATATATAAATTAGAAAACATGTACAAGCAGATAGATAAAGTAAGCGAACATGTTACTATTCTGTTTACGCCTTCCATTTCCAAAGCAAGCACAAACATTATATTTCTTGTTCAGTTAGATGCAAACAACAACAAATTTCCTCAAAGCTTGCCGCTGTTTTTCTCATCGTTGTAATATTCAGTACTATAATTCTGAAAATACCTACATAACCAAATTATGCAAAGGCTTAAAAGCTATATGTAACACATATTCTCAAAATAATGTTATAACAGAAAAAAATATACTAGTTGTTAGCTTATTTATTACTCGTCCTCTATTAAGCAACGCGTTGTCCATTTCCAGTTCACATCAAGTGACCAAAGAAATAAACATATATTGTATAACATCATTTCTCAAAACAATATGGATAAAAGCTACGACACAAAGATTGAAATTTATGAATTGTTATAAGATTCTTTTATAAATTTAGTAATATAGTAGATGAATACAGTAAAAAAATTGAACCGGATTCTTTATGAGCTATTTACTTATAAATTAGCATTCAAAAATTCATGAAATCAGATGGACTAATTGTTTACGGTCCCTAGTTATCCATACAAGATTAATTACAATATAAAAAAAAAGCTAACACGGTTTTTTATTATTTTCATTTATGAAAAGAAAAAAATCAGTGCAGTACATTAAATGATTTGTATATACTCATTTTCAATCTACTACATGTCCTATATTATAATTGTAGTTTGGCATACGAAATTAAACTCGTATTTATTTACAGAGCCAGGTTATTTCTTCATGAACAGTATTAGAAATTATGCATAATAACTCTATGTTACTTTTGTTCTTATCAAACTTATTATATTACTTATTTAACCCACTTTTTCTAATTATTAATGAACCTGTTTTCCCTGACTTTAGATTAGTTATTAGGACTAGATCTTAATTGAGATGATGTCCAAGAAACTTAGGAAATATATGCAGACACAAAAACAATAGGAATGAAGTGCTTTTAAGTTAAAATTATAGAGTCTTTAAATTAATGAATAACAAGTTGGTTATGTAAAATGAGGCATTTTTCCAGAATGTCCTTTTTTGGCACCTTAGAATTATATACTAGATTGCATATAAATAAACATAGTAACTGTAACGATCCGTAAATTTTAATAGTTTTAATAACGTAATTAACTGAATTTTAATGAAATTTTAAATAATTGAATTCGAAAATAAAATTTTGATATTTGAAATACGTCTATTTAAACATAGTAAATGGTAAATTTTCATAAGATAATATGGAATTTTATTTTGTTGTGTAATTTTATATCAATTTAAATCAGTTAAAATTGATGATAATAAAATATTTTCCAAACCTGAATATTTTTACACAATAAATTTGAAAATCATCTTTTGAGTGAGACGTCATATTTCATTTCTTCAAATTTGAACCACTATTGCTTCGGTTATCTTATTTTCGATAGATTTGCAGTATTTTCGGTACCGATTACTCACTTTTGATAAATTGATCGTACCACTGATATCTGTATACCATTTTGATCATCAAGATGATCTCAACGGTATATTTATTTCTGTATTTTAAGGTCTGATACGCGACGGACACGATAAAGCGGTACATCATATCGGTGCTATAAATTGTGACCGTTAGTTTTCCTTTGCCTTTCAAATTTGAAACATGCAACCGAGAACATAGTGAATTGCTTTAATAACCTTTCAGCTGAATCAAACCTTCTGAGCATTGTTATTCCATCATTTCATATTAAATTTGGATGGTTCATTTTTTTTCTCATCTAAGTCTTTTCCTTTCTTTGTTTCGGGTCAGGCTTTTGAGGAATTAAATAATGCTGGCTAGCATACATATATACGAAGGAAATTGTTCGTTCATCTGCTTCATATAGCCTATATCTTCTATTTTCTATTCTCATTCTCTGTTTACGAAAATAAAATAAAGCCGAAGCCGTGCATTTTCAGCCCCCCTCCGTCGCCCAACCCACAGCAAACACAAGCACCCTAACATCACTGCCTATTCCACCGGCCACTGTTACATCTCAATCCACGCCAGACCGAGAAGCCATCGCCGATCATTTTCCTACAGCCTTACCTCCCTATTCTTCTTCCTCCCCTCCACCAAGCTTCCATCCCCTTCCCTCGGCCTGACTTTGTTTCCACCACCATATGTCGCATCGGGCCTCTGCTCTTCCACCTCTTCTCCTTCATCCCACTTGGCCGCAAGCCCTTATAGCCAGTCGAGCATCCAAGGCCTATAAGTGCAGCCCCTTCTTTAAGATATATATGTATAATTATAGTATATATGTACATAAATATCTTTATGGTGTTAGAGTTTATATACGTACGATAGTTTATAAAAATTTATACAGTTTATACAAGGAAGTATGAGTTTTATATTATGGGTTAGTATATGTATAGGCTGTTAGTATGTAAACAAGTTTATTTGAGTAATATGTTTAAAGAGTATTTTATTGGTTTCATAAAGTGATATACACACACACAATTGGTATAAGTTTGTTTATATATTAGTATACTTACTAAGTAATGTATATAGACCATTTAATATATCTATATATATATATATAAGGTTACTTCTATCATTCTGTTTTATAATTTATATGTACAGACTTTAAGTTATATATGTTCTATTTATATCTTAGTTTTGCTCAGCTAAAGTTCACATATTTTAATATCCAGAATGCTTTTGTATCAAGCTGCATGTTTGTATTTAAGGCCGTGACCTATAGCCTTCGATTGCAATACAAAAATGGTAAACATACATACATACATATATATATATGATATAAGTTATATACTCTATAGGTTATACGGCTATCTATATGTTATATATATACATATTGCATGAGTTGATTTTTCCCACGTACGTATATTTTAATATTAGATGGTATATGTTAATATATAAGTTTTCCATATAATAGTTTAATAAGTTATGTATATATTTTAACAGAGATGTAGAATGTTATATATTTGCTTATATACATATATATAACCTGTCCTTTTATATAGATATAAGTTACATAAGATTTATATATATATATATATATATATATATATATAAACATATAAGATTTGTATATAGCCTGTCTGATGTTAGATTTGTATATTTGTGTTATAACCTACATATATATATTTTGTTGATTATAAGGAGTCTGCATATTTGTTTTGTCTGCATATGTTTATTTGTATATGCCTGTTAGATGATTTTAGTAAAGCATATATACACATTTTGTTCATAGTCTGCATATATGATGTTTGATAGTTTAATATATATATAAGTAACATGGCATATGTGTGTGTGTGTGTGTATATATATATATATATATATATACATAAAAATATTAATTTTGATGATATGTTTGAATTGATTATTTAGTGTGTGTGTGTGTATAGATATTTTTAAATTAAATACATTTTATATGTAGGTATTTTGCATTTTATTAAGTATGTATACATAACTATTTATTTCAAATTTTATTATGTATATAGATTTGATTTTAATATATCTGTTTAATTTAAAACAATGATTTTTGAAACACACGTGTGTGTGTGTATTAAATTAATATATGTTGAAATTAGAATATGATTTAGTGTGTATATATATATATAATTTTTTATTTTTTATCTATATCAGTTACTTATATAACCAATCTTCATCGATCCAATTCTGAGTTGATTTTGTCGATTCCTACTTATCGACTTTGATCATCGAATCGTGTCCATCTAGCGTTGCTTTGGAATTCGTAGCTTATTTCTTTATTTATTTTCTCTAGCCACGAAAGGTGATCAATCACTCACGATTAACGTTCTTATATTTATTAAATTTGATTTCAATTGAAACGACAATTGAAATATGCTGCTATTAGTTATTTACATTGTTATATATATGCCATTATCTATATCTGTTCACCTGTAAGATATGACACCATATCATGTTGTTTATATCATATTTTATTTTACTGATGATATATGCCTGTTATATATTTTTATCGTATCTTTTATTACTCTGTAAGTTCCATGTTAGTATAGAATCCCCTACGGGTTGAAATGATACATATCCAAATGATCAGTAGAATATGAGGAAATCGTTATGGTTGAAATGATAAACCCAAGTGATTTCATTGAGTTGAATTTGGGATTGTGGTTTGAAATGATATATACCTGTATATATTTGAAATTGTGGGTTGAAACGATAAATATCTGTATCACTTAATCATATGATAGAAAATTATATACAGACACCGTTGGTCTATATATATATATATGTATGTATGTATATATTAATAATAATTTCCAGGGTTTTGAATGAATATTTTATTTTTACTAAATATTAATTTTAAGATATTATATATATATATTTTATTTTATAAGGGTTTAAAATTTAGATTTTTAAATTTATATGTTTGAAATTTTTTAAGGTTATGAGTTTGTTTTGAAATTTTATTCTAAGATAGATTAATGATTTTTATAAGAAGGTTGGGAAGATAAATTTGAATTTAGTTGAAACTATATTTAATTAAGAATTTTATTTAATTAAATCGATCTGAAACTTATTGAAATTAAGATTTTAAAGGATATGATTTTATAACTTGATTTTTGGTTTAAGGTAATTAAATGAATATTTCAAGTTTAGATAAAAAGAAGGAAATATTTAGTTTATTTGTAATTTGGGGTTTATTTAAATGATATTGGATTTATTAAGTAAACATTTCAAAACTAAATAATAAAGAAGTTAAAATTTGATATATATGAAATTATCAAATCTATTTTGAAAATGTTTGAATATTTAAACTTTGAAATATATTGAAATTGAAATGGTTTATTATGTGGTTCAAATCTGTATTTGAAATCGATATAATTTGAAATGATTTACTGAGAAACTGAATTGAATCGAAGTTGAAGAATTGAGATTGAATTAAATTGGAATTTTGGAATTCGAGCTGATTTGAATCGATTTGTGAAATTTAAGGAAACTGTTTTATCATATAAAGTATTTTAAAATTATATTTTACTTTATGAATTATTTTAATATAAACTATTTTAATATAAACCATTTTTATTATAAACTATTTTTATATAAACTATTTTATTATATATTATTATTAATATCTAAACTATTTAAGTGGTGGAAGTTATGATTTCAAAGTTACGGTTTTCCAAAGTATTATCATTTCAAAGTGTTATGATTTCCAAAGTGTTAAATTTCAAGTGTTTTGGTGAAAGTGATATGATTTTTAGAAATGGATATATTTGAAATGGAAAATAATATTTTGGTTTTGAAGTATAAACTATTTTTAAATCACCGCGATGTTATAATAACGTTTGGTTGTTAAAGAGAATGAGATCAGATATTGTCATACTCTCTGCCAATACCGAAAACACTTTAACAACTATGCACGTGGTGGAGATTTCAGAATGAAGTAGGATGGTTTGGCGACAATTCTATATGGTATTTACGTGACCCTGACTCCCATGATTCAGCTTGATGCGGCTAAAACAGGAGCCACGCCAGGCCAAGTGAGGTCATTCCTCCGATTGGGCACATTTCTTCGATATCGTTGTATTGCTTCTGTGATTGATTGGGCGCACCCTTTGATTTAGGAGTGTGTCATGAGGTGGGCGGTAGTAGTTGCTATGCATTACCACCAGTTCGGATCCGCAAACAGTATCTCTACCCTGGCATTGCCAAGAGTGCCTTATCGCATGCCATATCGCGCCTTGTACAAGTTTGTTTTGTGTCGTACCTATGGAGTGCTCCCTGATAGCCCACCCGTGGGTGGAGTTTACAATATCTGCATAGGCTACGACATTACAAAAATGTGTTAAGAGGGATATAGGTAACGCCTTAATGCTATTTTAATAGTTTACTTTACTATAGACATATTATAATAACATATATTACTACATAGTAGATAGTTCCACGGATCCTTAGAGGATGGTTATACCAAACATCCTTTAAGTTACTTGTATTTCAGTTGATATTTCACTTGAGTTGGATTTATTGACATAAGAATGTTAATCCTGACTCGAGTGTTTTGTGTTTTGCTTTACGCTCGGGTCAGACTGAGTGTCACAGCATTTGAGACTCACCATTGGAGTTGGAGCTTCACTTGGAGATCCATCTGCATCTATTCAGCTTTCAGCTTTTCCGGTTGATTTGTTCCGACTCGCCATCTATTTGTATTCGAGACTACACTGTAGTTGAGATATTCTGTTGTATTTTATTTCAAACTCTGATGTTTATGTAGTAGCTTCATGAACTACTATTTATCTATTCCACTGCTTGTTTTTATATTACTTTGTGTCTATGATTCTGTAATTGATTTATTTACTGTATATGCTAAGTTTTACCAAATATAAATAAAAAATCTAATATTTCGAGAAATTCAAGTCTGACATGTGCGGATGCGAATGGTTGAACGTTACAGTTGGTATCATAGCTCTGGTTTTAGGCAAAATTTAGCATATAAAGTAAATTTAATTATAGAATTACCCTCATTCGAGCTTGAATCTCTTCCTCTTTGATTCGGTTTCCTTTGAATTATGGAACTGTCTCATCCGTTCTAAAATCCATTCTTGTTTCTTCTGGTCCATGTTTTCTTGATTCTGGTGGTATCTCATAACTCCACTTCGGTTGATATCTATAGTGAATCGGCGATCCCGCCAATCTTAGAATGATTTGTAAAGGGGCAAAACACTTTTACAATGAGCATTGATTCACCAGAGATTTCTATATCCTCGATTTAGATGATGTTATCTCTCCTATACCCGAATGTTCCTCTAGTAGATGACCAAGGTAATTCTCCTACGATCGAATGTCGATTGCCTCCGAATTCTACATCGATCTTAGTCTTGAAGTCGCTGTTGACCCAGTTAAGGCCGCCCGCGATTAATATTGGTCTATCCACCACTTCTCTTTTGTAACATAATTATTCTATCTTATATCACTTTCGAGCATATCTATCGTAGTTAGAATTCTCTTTGATCAGATCCTTTTGAATCTGAATCTCTATCATTGTTTGAAATCCATTCTGGGATCATCATTTGAAGGAGTGTATTTGTAATTTATATAAAATGTTTTATATTATGCTGTTTGAGTTGTTAATGTTGATTTGGATTTCGATCGATTCGTCTGATTAGCGCTATCGATAGGAATTCCAAAACACTTGAACGGAGCAATCTGACACAATATTATTTTCAAACTTGAAAAATGAAATAAATTTAGTGAAATTACATTGTATATATAAGAAAAAATTTCTGGAATTAAATAGAAAATGAATTGGTTGTAAGAAATGAAAATGTTTGACTTTCAAATTATTGTTTTGTAAACCATTGACTATTGCAACATGATAAATAAATGAATTTATAAAACATGGTTTATAAATTGATTTGGAATTGACATGAATTTAAATTAAGAATTTGAGAACTTAATGTCCGATGATTTTGAACTTTGGTTTTAAAGTTTTAGAAAGGTATATTATTCAAAGGTATTTTCGAATAGAAATCATATCCAAAGGATTTTAAAATTTTAAATTAGTACTCTCCTCTTTTATCGCTGGAAAATAATTTTCGACGATGACTGCAGCATCATCAACATTCATTTTCGAGTCTCGAAGTGGGGAGACCACGTAGCAGCTTCACTACACTTGTTTTGGACAATGAAGTTTGTTTGAATTTCTGGTGTACAAATTTATTTATAAAATATATATGCATATAATTATTTCAAAATAGTTTGAAGTGAAATCGAAAATTTGAATCTTAAGTTCTATATTAAGAATAGTTTCAATTACTGAAATAAAGTGAAATTTAACCAACTTGAAATAGTTGAATTTGAATAAAACTTATTCGTATAATACTAAATTGCATTCTAATATATATAACTTGCCTAAAGTATTCAAAATTTTAAAATGTAGGGTATAATAAAGGGTTGTACAAGAAGAAAACTTAAGTAATAAATTGTTCAAACCAAAATCTGGCTTAATATGAATGGAAAATTTGTATAATGTTTAATTACACTATGAAACATTAATATAACTTAATTAGAAAAGATTAAATGTAATTAGAATGCAATTGGATAATATACACTATGATATAAATAATAGGATACCAAAAATGATATTTTGTTGAGCAGATGTATAAATAAAAAATTGGATAGTAAATTGAATAAATAAAAGAGAATTAGTTTGTTGAATAATATAGGGTTATAATAAATGTGTATACACCTAATATATGTTGCAAAATATGTTAAGTGAAATAAATTTAATAAATAAAAAGAAGACTATTTAAGCAGGCAAATATAGACTAAAGAATGGTTGAGAGAGAATTATAGTGGAATCAGCTTAACTGAAGATAAATGGGTAAAATAAACGAGTTAATTTAAAAATGAATTTGTTTGAAGAAATGTTAATAAAATTGAAGAAAATAAATTTTGAATTGAATGACTATTTAATTAATTTAATAAAATGGATTGAACCAAACTGTTGAATATTAATTTATTTAAAATTTAAATCTAGATGATTTTGAATAGTTGAAGTTGAATATTGAGGTGAAATTTACTATGGTTGATCAAATAGATTTAATAAATGAGTAAAATAAAACAAAATTTGTTGTGAATTTTTTTGCAATAAATGTTAAAAATGAGAAATAAATCAATTGAATGAAAATATATGGAATTGAAATCAATTAAATGCGAACACAATAAATTTCATGGATTAAATAAAATGAACTGGAATTAATTAATTGAATATAAACCAATTTTAAAAAATGTATTTATTACGGTTTAAATTAATTGTGTATTGTTGTATTTCAATCTATTTTTCTTTAAGGTCGCGTCTATTCTCCAACCTTCTTCCTTTTCGGGGACGAAAAGTTTTGAGTGAGGGAGAGTGTAACGATCCGTAAATTTTAATCGTTTTAATAACGTAATTAGCTAAATTTTTTTGTAATTTTAAGTAATTGAATTTGGAATTAAATTTTTTATATTTGGAATAAGTCTATTTAAACATAAAAAATGGTAATTTTTCATCAGATAATATGGAATTTTATTTTGTTGTGCAGTTTTATTTCAATTTAAATCAGTTAAAGTTAATGATAATAAAATGTTTTCCAAACCTGAATATTTTTACATAATAAATTTGTAAATCATCTTTTGAGTGTGACGTCATATTTCGTTTCTTCAAATTTGAACCACTATTGCTTCGTTTATCTTATTTTCGACAGATTTGCAGCATTTTCTGTACTGATTACTGACTTTTGATAAATTGATCGTACCACTGATATCTGTATACCATTTTGATCGTCTTGTCGTGCTGATCTCAGCGGTATATTTATTTTTGTTTTTGAGGTCCGGTACGTGACGGAAACGATAAAATGGTACGTCATATCGGTACCATAAATTGTGACCGTTTGTTTTCCTTTGCCTTTCAAATTTGAAACATGCAGCCAGGACCACAATGAATTGCTTTAATAACCTTTCACCTGAATCAAACCTTCTGAGCGTTGTTATTTCATCATTTCATATTAAATTTGGTTGGTTCATTTTTTTTCTCATCTGAGTCTTTTCCTTTCTTTGTTTCGGGTCAGGCTTTTGAGGAATTAAATAATGTTGGCTAGCACACATATATACGAAGGAAATTGTTCATTCATTTGCTTCATATCGCCTATATCTCCTATTTGCTATTCTCATTCTCTATTCACGAAAAAAAAATATAAAACCGAAGTCGTGCATTCTCCGACCTCCTCTGCCACCCAACCCATAACAAACGCAAGCACCCTCACATCACCGCCTGCTCCGCCGCCCTCTGTTACATCTCCCTCCAGGCCGAGCAACCATCGCCGAACGTTTTCCCATCCCGACAGCCTTACCTCTGTGCTCTTCTTCCTCCCCTCCACCAAGCTTCCATCCCCTTCCCTCGGCCTGACTTTGTTTCCACCACCATATGCCGCATCGGGCCTCTGCTCTTCCACCTCTTCTCCTACATCCCCCCCGGCCCCAAGCCCCTGTAGCTAGCCAAGCATCCAAGGCCTATAAATGCAACCCCTCCTTTAAGATATATATATATATATATATATATAATTCTAGTATATATGTACATAAATATCTTTATGGTGTTAGCGTTTATATATGTACGATAGTCTATAAAAATTTATGCAGTTTACATGAGGAAGTATGAGTTTTATATTATGGGTTAGTATATGTATAGGCTGTTAGTATGTAAACAAGTTTATTTGAGTAATATGTTTAAAGAGTATTTTATTAGTTTCATAAAGTGATATATATATATACACACACACAACTGTTTGTGTGGCTATATATATGTATAAATTTGTTTACATATTAGTATACTTACTAAGTAATATATATAGACTGTAACGACCGTAATTTTATCACCGTCGTAATAAATATTTTTAAAATCTGTAACGACCGTGATTTTTGAATTACTGTCGGAGGAAATATTTTAAATAGAAATTTTAAATTAAAATTCGGGAAAAAAATGTTGTAAAGTCAGTAGCCAAAATAGTAGTAGCATGTTGTAATAAAAAAAGGGCTAGTGGAACGTGCTGTCACATTTTTGGCAAAACAAGCACTTTACATTATTTTCCCTATATCTATACATTGCTGACATTCTAGTAGTAAACCAAAGTTAGAAACCGAAAGTGAACTAAGTGTGAAAACATAATTTCATTGCAAAAACTTGTTCACAGCTACCCACATCATTCCTGCGTGTCCTTTATATTCACTTAAGCACGTTGCATTAAATGCAAAGTGTACTAAAAAATGTTAGCCAGCACTCATTCTCCTTACTGGTGCAAATTGGAAAAAAAAAACAAGCTGAAACATTTTTCCATTTTCTTAAAAAGCTTGATTGAAACATTAATGGCAGATCAATAAATAACTCCAGGTGGTTCCAGTAGCAATCGAGTCGTGAAGAAAACTTTAAGTGAGTGCAAACTCACCCTCTAATTGCGCTTTCAAAAGAATGAGGAAGCGATTTAAACGATTCAGCAAAATTGAGGACTATGAACCCTTACTTTTACCGATTCGGTTAATTCCGGACTTGTCCGTTTGAGAACGAAAAATGTTATTTTTTTATATACACAATTTTGCACTTTCAAGGAAACGATGAAGAGATTTAAACGATTTAGCAAAAGTGCGGTGTATGGAACCATGCTTTTACCAATTCGTTTATCCGGACTCGTTAATTGAAACATCTGCTGTTTGATGATTCTGATGATTTTGTTGGGCTTTCGATCCACTCTACTGGACCTTCGGGTCATCTGATGGACCTTCGGGTCAATTACCAGTACTAGACCTTCGGGTCACTCTGCGGACTTTCGGGTCATCTGATGGGTGCCAAAAAATTATAGTACTTGGTAGGCTTCGGCCATTTGAGATGCACGTGCGGCGTAGCTAAAACTCGCCATCTGCTGGGATCAATCCTCTTTTATGCTGATTTTCTAGTTATCTTATTTCGATTTCTAGATTTTGCGACTGATGATTTTCTAGTTATTTTTTTGATTTCTAAATTTTGAGGCTGCTGTTTGAATTCAATTGTTAATTTTAAAGTTGATTTTGATGGAGTTTGATGTGATTTCCTCATTTAAACTATGTTGATTTCTTATGTTGAATAGTTTCATTCGAGACAATTATTATTTTGCTTGATGTTGTTTATAATGCATTCACTTCTAAGAATAAATTAGACTGATCCGTTTATTATTTTCTTTTAAATAATACTTGGGTCAGACAGAGTTATTTTAGGATAGTCGCTACCTCTGATTCTGTAGCAGCTTCAGCTTTTGAGATTTCACATCATCTTTCCTCTAACCTCCGAGGAGTTCTTTTGGTTATTTGATCCTCCTCTTATGTATGTTGATGTATATGTATATTTATATTTGGTTCATGTGAACTATCGGTTGTTGTAGCATGTATCCAGATGTGACGCCCCACCTCTATACCCACGCTAGCCAAGGACACTACATGGTAATGCCGTCAACTAACACGGAGAATAAGGCTGGTTAGGAGCGACCATCCATAGCCTTGCTCTACCTATCAATTGAATACCTCAACAATAAACATAAAATAAGGTCGACTTTACCAATGGATACTCAAAACAAAACCATAGGTGGTTGGATCTATCAGAATAGAATATAACATCTCAAATGTAATATACATCACAGAACAGTAGATCATTATATACACATATACTGAATACATAACAGAGTTTACAAAACAATACAAGTTAAGTGGTATAGCAGACCACAATATTCAGACGAGTCAATAGAATACATCAGAGTTACTACAAAATGGGACTATGCAAAAAGCTATGACAAAAAGAAGCTAGCGGAGTAGTCCATGCGGAAGCAAAATAAGCTAAGTCCAAATGTACCTAACCTGAAACATCTCGGTCTGACCCGAGTATAAAATACACGGGTCAGTCTAGCTAAACAAATCAGTTAGATAAACTGAACAACAATAAACCTGCAAGGTTACAAGGTATAACAAATATCTCTAAAGGAGATAACACAATCATCTAACAAAAGATGAATCATATAGAACAAGCCTCATATCATCGGCAACATATAGAAACAAAGGATAAGAATATCCCAAATCAAGCCAAAAAGGCAATAACAAATACCAATAAGGTACACAAGTTCCGCAAGGTAAACGCTACGCATCATGTGGCTTATAATGACCAACACCGAAGGGCGATACCAAGGGAATATACATATGAATGAAACATCAGAAGATTTGCTCGAGCTCAGTACTGTACAAACAAGGATCCATGAGCCCGAAGACTCCAAACCCAATATCACCCATGCGGCTCATAACGACCAACATCGGAAGCGATACTAAAGGGCAACCCAATATCACCCATGCGGCTCATAACGACCAACATCGGAAGCGATACTAAAGGGCAACAAACCCGAAGGCACAAACCCGAAGGCACATACCCGAAGGCAACAAACCGTAGTGGTGAAGGTCAGAGACCCAGTACTGGACACCACTAACTGGCGGAATGTGTCACAACTCTCGAAAAGGAATCCAAAAAGTGTTAACGTATGTCCCATAACCACTCGTTCTCACTAAACGATTTACTATCCGTCAGCCACTTTCACACTCAAAGCAGTACAAAGTTCACCTCATATCATCGATAAACCAAACCCGAAGGTCAAAATGATCAATTGAATAGGTCGGGGGTTAATCGGCAAGACAAACGCATGGATTCATGGTCTATGTTTTACCCAACCATTTAATCACCCTTCCACTCCGCTCGAAGTGCGAAATTGTGTATGTGCGTTTTAAGTAGAATTTAAGAATTGGAGAAGGAAACTTTTAATACGATTTGGAGGGATTATTTATGAAAACCCGTGAATGAAGTCAAAGTTAAGTTATCAAAGCCAAAGATGCAATGACAACCACTAAAAAGCAACTTGAATCAATAAAATTTGGAAAACAAATCAAAATATGCAAAAAATAGGCAAACAGCAAAATAGGAGCAGGTCGGTCGACCGGTTGCAGGGCTCGGTCGGCTGGCCAGATGCAGGAAATAAGACATGACTCGGGGTAGCAGGTCGGTCGACCGGATACAGGGCTCGGTCGGCCGAACCTGATGAATTTGCAATTCCTGCCCTATATCAATGAAATTCAATTTCTTCCAAACCACGACCGTTCGAGCAATGGACCTAAGGAGCTTTAGCCAACAGATACCCCAGCTCCATTAGCTCTCCGATTCGCAACAAAAAACATATTCAAACATCAAAGTTAGGATCTTTAAAGAATTGAACCCAAACACTAAAAATTTGGATATTCACCAATTCAATCCAAACCAAAAGCAAGTGCATATGAACAAGGTGTTAGGAATTCATACCCAACATTAATG
The DNA here is from genome assembly GCA_030765085.1 of Allium cepa. NCBI lineage: Eukaryota > Viridiplantae > Streptophyta > Magnoliopsida > Asparagales > Amaryllidaceae > Allium > Allium cepa. The sequence goes on along the minus strand of CM060941.1, from coordinate 596,387,929 downwards.
AAATCAAGAGAAGTAGATGTGAGCTCAAAACTCACCTTTATCCCAAACAAAGAAGATGAAGAAGAAGCTCAATAACAAGGAGAAGACCAATCAAACACTACTTCAACCCAACAAGCTTCAATCTAAGAATAAAACACATATTTCCCAATTTAGGTTTAGGAAATTTTCTGAAATTGAAGAAGAAAGAGTTGGAGAAGATGAAGAAGAGCTTACCTATGGCTTCTCTTTGATTTTGGAGCAAGAATTTGGAGTTTGCAAATGGAACTAGGGATTGGAGTTTCTATTTCTCTTTCCCTTCCACCATTTCAGTTTTAGCTTAAGAAATGAGAATGAAATAAAGATGAATGAAGAGAAGGGGTTGAGTTAGAGGGTTAAGTGGAGATTGGGGCTGAATCCAAACCCAAAACCCAATAGAAAAAGGGTCAAAATTTCACAAACTCCAAACATATCAAAGATTATACTCAAAAAGATCGCAAACGCCATTTTGGAACCAATGGAGGTAGTTTCGAGCTCTAATTCGGCCGTTTGCAAAAAGTAGCTTTTCGGACCAAAATTCGACTAACGACGCTATATTTAAATAAAACATTTAAATATATAATCATTAAATATGCGGGTTGTTACAGATCTTCCCTCCTTACAAAATTGCATCCCCGCAATTCCTAGAGACGATATCTGTAACAACTACATACATACAATCAATCAAAAGAAAATAAGCTTGAGATGAAAAGACATACTCACCGTTCTCAAGCTAAGAAAGAAAACCCAGATAAGATCGCTAAATAAACTCTCTGGTTTTCCAAGTACAGTCATTGGGATTAGCGGACCATTAAACTTTAACGAGCGGCACGTCCTTGTTTCGAAGGTGTCGCACCTCCGTGTACGCGAATAGGTTGCTGTACGATAGATAAGTCCGGTGAGATCTCAAGCTCTAACAAATCAGGAGAAGTAATAACAGAATCCGACTCCCGAAGACACTTCCGAAGTTGCGAGACGTGGAACACGTCATGAATACCAAATAAATGAGCAGGAAGTGAAACTCTATAAGCCACAGGGCCAATATGTTCCATAATAGAAAATGGTCCTATATAACGAGGAGCCAATTTCCCAGTCGTACTGAAACGCATAACCCCCTTCAAAGGAGAAACACGAATAAAAACAAGATTGCCAATCGAGAACTCGAAAGGCTTTCTACGGTTGTCCGCGTAGGATTTCTGGCGACTCTGTGCCTCTTTCATTCTCAATCGAATAAGATCAATCTTCTCGAAAGAATGACGAACAAAATCCGGGCCAAGAATAAGCTTCTCCCCAGATTCTAACCAACAAGAAGGAGATCGTCATGGCCTTCCGTATAAGGCTTCGAAAGGAGCCATACCGATACTAGATTGAAAACTATTGTTGTAGGAGAATTCTACAAGAGGTAGGTGATCTTCCCAACTACCACCGAAATAAAAAATAAAAATATGGAGAAGATCTTCCAAAATGCGATTCACCCATTCAGTCTGTCCGTCAGACTGCGGGTGATAAGCTGTAGAAAAATTAAGCGTTGTTCCCAAAGCTTGCTGAAGACTCTTCCAAAAATGACTCGTGAATAAAGGATCACGATCACTCACAATAGAACTAGGAACACCATGAAGTCTCACGATTTCCTTGACATATAACTTAGCCAAATGCGAAGCAGTCCTATTAGACTTAATAGGGATAAAATGAGCAGACTTAGTGAGGCGATCAACAATAACCCAAATGCTAGAATGGCCTGATCTCGAATGAGGTAGGCCGTCAATAAAATCCATAGATATCTGATCCCATTTCCATAATGGAATCTCTAAAGGCTGAAGAAGACCCAAAGGACGCTGATGTTCAGCCTTAAAGCGCTGACAAGTTATGCAATTACTCACATAACTCGCTACATCGCGCTTCATGCCTTCCCAATAATAAAGACGACGCATATCGACATACATCTTGCTACTACCGGGATGAATGGTATACATAGAACGGTGACAATCATCAAGAATGTCATGCCTAAGTGCAAGATCAGAAGGCACAAAAAGACGGTTCTTCTTACGTAGACACCCATGAGAATCAATGCTAAAATCTTGCAATGCCTCATCACAAGATCCAAACTCACAAAGCTGAATAAGATGCAACAAATCAGGATCACGCCGCTGAGCATCGGCAATACGATCCAATAAAAAAGGTCGAGCTCCCAAACTAAATAATAGAATAGGAGAATCAGAAGATGAACCTCAATCACGAATTTCACAAAAAGATAGAGTCTCAAGAACATTCCATTCGACAAGCATCATAGAAATAACAGCCGAATGTTTGCGACTAAGCGCATCAGCAACACGATTACCCTTACCAGGGGTATACTGGATATCAAAGTCATAAGAAGCAAGAAACTCGAGCCAACGTTGTTGTCTCATATTGAGTTCCTTCTGAGTGAACAAATACTTCAAAGATTTATGATCGGTATAGAGAATGAAGCGCTCGCCCAACAAATAGTGTCGCCAAATCTTCAAGGCAAAGACAATGGCGGCTAACTCAAGATCATGAGTGGCATAGCGGACTTCATTCAGACGCAGTTGCCTAGAAGCATAAGCAACTACCCGATCCTTCTGCATAAGAACAGCACCGAGACCACTACCACAAGCATCGGTGTAGACAACAAGGTCATGATTCCCCTCGGGAACAATAAGAATAGGAGCATTAGTGAGAAGTTCCTTCAATGTCAGAAAGGAAGCTTCACACTTGTCGGACCAAATAAAACGAATGCCTTTCCGAGTAAGGCAAGTAAGAGGAAGCACAACACGGGAAAAATCCTTAATGAACCGACGGTAATAACCCGCCAATCCAAGGAAACTACGAATCTCATGAACATTCTCAGGCCTCTTCCAATTCTGGATGGCTTCGATCTTTGAGGGATCAACAGAAATGCCATCGAAAGATACAACATGGCCTAAGAACTTAACCTTATTCTCCCAAAAGTGGCACTTGGAGAATTTGGCTCTAAGCTGATGATGACGGAGAGTACTCAAGACAATTCTCAAGTGATTAGCATGCTCGGCTTCAGACTTAGAATAAATAAGGATATCATCAATGAAGACAACGACGAACTTATCGAGATATTCCCGGAATACTCGATTCATGAGATCAACAAAGAAAGCAGGAGCGTTCGTCAAACCGAACGGCATAACGAGCCACTCAAAAGAACCATATCGAGTGCGGAAAGCTGTAAGAGGTATGTTATCCTCCGCGACTCGTAATTGATGAAAACCTGTGGCAAGGTCAAGCTAAGAAAAGACCTTAGCACCACTCAATAGATCGAACATATCATCAATCCTAGGCAATGGATACCTATTCCTAATGGTCAACTCGTTAAGCTTGCGATAGTCAATGCAAAGCCTAAGAGTTCCATCGGACTTCTTCACAAAGACAACCGCGAATCCCTATGGAGAAAAATTGGACTGAATCAACTGCTTGGACTCAAGCTCTAAAAGTTGCTTCTTGAGTTCCTCATTTTCCTTTGTAGACATCCTCGTGGGAGGACGACTAATTGGCTGCGCACCTGGAATAAGATCAATGCGGAACTCAATTGCCCGCTTGGGTGGCAAACCCGATACAGGCTCAAAAACATCAGAAAAGTCACAAGCAATAGGAATACGAGATATATCATCATCATCTCGCGAATCATGAGAATATAAAGCCATCTCGGAATTATCCACATCCCGAAGAACAAGGGATAGCTGAGTAGGCGAATCCGGATGTTGAAGATATATAATTCTCTCCGAACAAATAATCCAGGCATCATATCTCACTAGCCAGTCCATACCCAAAATCATATCAAATCCCAGACAAGAAATAACGTGCAGATTCGCACGAAAAGAAAAACCACATAAAACAATCTCAACATCATCACAAAGCACACTAAGGGTCGTGGATCCCCCAATAGGATTCGCAATCCTTAAAGAAGTAACCATACAAGAAACATCCAAAGATAAATCACCAACGAGCTTCTTCGATACGAAAGAATGTGAAGCTCCCGTATCGAAAAGAACTCGTATACTATGGTCACGAAATAAAATAGAACCTTCCAAAATAGATGGAGATATACCTTTGGGATGAGAAGGACCTTTTGAAGCCTTGATAGCATAAAGATTGCTAGACTTGGCACCAGCCGGAACAGTAGGACAAGCTGAAACATGATGACCTTCCTTCTTGCAATAACGGCAGAAGAGAGGCTTAGGACAAGCTCGAATAACATGATCCGGAGAACCATAATTGAAACACTTTCGAACGAAAGGTGTTCCAGAAGACTGAGGCTGAGGGCTAGGACCACCGGTCTTCTTTTTCTTAGAAGGAAAAGGCCTGGACTTCAGAATCGGAAACGGCCTCTTGTTGGGGTTCTTGGAAACCTCAACATCAACATCACTATCACACTCCTTCTCGACGGTCTCGAGGTGAAGTGCCGAATCAACCAACTCCTCAAAAGAAAGCTTAAGTTGGAGCAACAAGGACTTCTTAAGATATTTCTTAAGACCAGAAACAAACTTCAAATTCTTCTTATAAGAAGTACCGATGAATTCAAGACCATACTTAGATAAAGCCTCGAATGATGCAACATACTCAGAAACAGAAGATTTCCCTTGCTTCAACTCAAGGAAGCGACGGGTCAATAAATTTTTTTCTGATTCAGGAACGAACTTGAGTTCAAATCGCTCCCGAAACTGAGTCCAAGAAAGAGTAGACTCATCAATTTCGGCTATAAGAAGCTCATACCAATCAAGAGCACGCTCTTGTAATAAGCTAGAAGTTACAAGAACTCTATCATGGTCAGAAAGATCCATACGAGAGAAGATACACTCGCATGTGCGAAACCAAGCTTGGACTTCAAGAACGGATTCAGAGCCTTTAAACGGCTTTCCTCCAAGATGAGCAAAATCACCGCACTGACGTGCAAAGGCAGACTTGCGAGGTGGAGACACTCGAGGAGGAACTGGAGGCTGAGTGCTCCTAAACAACTCCAAAAACTGATCAACAGACATATAAACGCCATCCGAATGTGTGCCACTGGATTGCCCAGCATCCGAACGTCGTCCCCTGCCTCTTCCAGCCATACGCTGAGAGTAAGATAAGAACAAGATTATTCACAAGGTAGATATTACAATATGGGATACTACGGAATAAAAATGCATTCCTAGACATATCCCCAAATTCTATCTAACCTTGATGGAATAAAGAAACACGATGATTCAAAGATTTGTATCACTTGTACACTTTGATGTACCGTAATATGTGCTCTGTTCTGTGTTTATCAAATTTTGTTCTGAACTCAGCTCTGATACCAACGCTGTGACGCCCCACCTCTATACCCACGCTAGCCAAGGACACTACAAGGTAATGCCGTCAACTAACACGGAGAATAAGGCTGGTTAGGAGCGACCATCCATAGTCTTGATCTAACTATCAATTGAATACCTCGACAATAAACATACAATAAGGTCGACATACCCAATGGATACTCAAAACAAAACCATAGGTGGTTGGATCAATCAGAACAGAATATAACAGCTCAAATGTAATATACATCACAGAATAGTAGATCATCATATACACATATACTGAATACATAATAGAGTTTACAAAACAATACAAGTCAAGTGGTATAGCAGACCACAATATACAGACGAGTCAATAGAATACATCAGAGTTACTACAAAATGGGACTACGCAAAAAGCTATGATAAAAAGAAGCTAGCGGAGTAGTCCATGCGGAAGCAAAATAGGCTAAGTCCAAATGTACCTAACCTGAAACATCTCGGTCTGACCCGAGTATAAAATACATGGGTCAGTCTAGCTAAACAAATCAGTTAGATAAACTGAACAACAATAAACCTGCAAGGTTACAAGGTATAACAAATATCTCTAAAGGAGATAACACAATCATCTAACAAAAGATGAATCATATAGAACAAGCCTCATATCATCGACAACATATAGAAACAAAGGATAAGAATATCCCAAATCAAGCCAAAAGGGCAATAACAAATACCAATAAGGTACACAAGTTCCGCAAGGTAAACGCTACGCATCATGCGGCTCATAATGACCAACACCGAAGGGCAATACCAAAGGAATATACATATGAATGAAACATCAGAAGATTTGCTCGAGCTCAGTACTGTACAAACAAGGATCCATGAGCCCGAAGACTCCAAACCCAATATCACCCATGCGGCTCATAACGACCAACATCGGAAGCGATACTAAAGGGCAACCCAATATCACCCATGCGGCTCATAACGACCAACATCGAAAGTGATACTAAAGGGCAACAAACCCGAAGGCACAAACCCGAAGGCACATACCCGAAGGCAACAAACCGTAGTGGTGAAGGTCATAGACCCAGTACTGGACACCACTAACAGGCGGAATGTGTCACAACTCTCGAAAAGGAATCCGAAAAGTGTTAACGTATATCCCATAACCACTCGTTCGCACTAAACGATTTACTATCCGTCAGCCACTTTCACACTCAAAGCAGTACAAAGTTCACCTCATATCATCAATAAACCAAACCCCAAGGTCAAAACGATCAATCGAATAGGTCGGGGGTTAATCGGCAAGACAAACGCATGGATTTATGGTCCATGTTTTACCCAACCATTTAATCACCCTTCCACTCCGCTCGAAGTGCGAAATTGTGTATGTGCGTTTTAAATAGAATTTAAGAATTGGAGAAGGAAACTTTTAATACGATTTAGAGGGATTATTTATGAAAACCCGTGATTGAAGTCAAAGATAAGTTATCAAAGCCAAAGATGCAATGAAAACCACTAAAAAGCAACTTGAATCAATAAAATTTGAAAAACAAATCAAAATAGGCAAACAGCAAAATAGGAGCAGGTCGGTCGACCGGTTGCAGGGCTCGGTCGGCTGGCCAGATGCAGGAAATAAGACATGACTCGGGGTAGCAGGTCGGTCGACCGGATACAGGGCTCGGTCGGTCGAACCTGATGAATTTGCAATTCCTGCCCTATATCAATGAAATGCAATTTCTTCCAAACCGCGACCGTTCGAGCAATGGACCTAAGGAGCTTTAGCCAATAGATACCCCAGCTCCATTAGCTCTCTGATTCGCAACCAAAAACATATTCAAACATCAAAGTTATGATCTTTAAAGAATTGAACCCAAACACTAAAAATTTGGACATTCACCAATTCAATCCAAACCAAAAGCAAGTGCATATGAACAAGGTGTTAGGAATTCATACCCAACATTAATGAAATCCAGAGAAGTAGACGTGAGTTCAAAACTCACCTTTATCCCAAACAAAGAAGATGAAGAAGAAGCTCAATAACAAGGAGAAGACCAACCAAACACTACTTCAACCCAACAAGCTTCAATCTAAGAATAATACACATATTTTCCAATTTAGGTTTAGGAAATTTTCTAAAATTGAAGAAGAAAGAGTTGGAGAAGATGAAGAAGAGCTTACCTATGGCTTCTCTTTGATTTTGGAGCAAGAATTTGGAGTTTGCAAATGGAACTAGGGCTTGGAGTTTCTATTTCTCTTTCCCTTCCACCATTTCAGTTTTAGCTTAAGAAATGAGAATGAAATGAAGATGAATGAAGAGAAGGGGTTGAGTTAGAGGGTTAAGTGGAGATTGGGGCTTAACCCAAACCCAAAACCCAATAGAAAAAGGGTCAAAATTTCACAAACTCCAAACATATCAAAGATTATACTCAAAAAGATCGCAAACGCCATTTTGGAACCAATGGAGGTAGTTTCGAGCTCCAATTCGGCCGTTTGCAAAAAGTAGCTTTTAGGATCAAAATCCGACTAACGACGCTATATTTAAAACATTTAAATATATAATCGTTAAATATGCGGGTTGTTACACCAGACTTATCTTCCGCTATATATATATCCGATATTTCTGTTCTAATGTGACTTTACATATGTAAGTTGTTGTTGTTATGATTTTTTCTGGATTTTTCTCTAGCCACCATAGTTTCGTTTTAGATTTGGATTGAATTTGTATCTTTGGGAGTAATTTACACAACTCCTATCGATGTAATCAATACTCGTTTAAGGCATAACTTACGGATGGTCGCTTCTAACAAGCCTTATTCTTCGCAATAGCAGACGTTATTCCTTATAATAAACTTTGTTATTGTGAGCATAGAGGTGGGGCGTCACAGCTTGGTATCAGAGCTGAGATTCAGAACAAATTATAATAAACACAGAACAAAAGCAGAATGGAACATGTGTTACAACTATTCAAGAGTTTTATTCGTGCCTTTCTAATCTACTCCTTCCACTTTAACATGTGGAGTATGTCTAGGAATAAATTTTATATTCCATAGTATTCCATTTGTTAAATTTCTAATCAATTGTGTGTTGTTTAACTAATCCTTACCTTCTCTTGTCTCTCAGCCTATGGCTAGAAGAGGTAGAGGGAAGTGTTCTTCTGCAGGCCCGTCTAGTGGTTCTCATCCGGACGGTGTCTATATGTCAGTTGATCAGTTTATGAAGCTATTTCGGGGTACTCAGCCTCCTGTTGCTACTCCCGCGGCTCTAAATCAGAAGTCTGCCTTTGTTCGCATGCGTAGTGACTATTCCCACCTTGGAGGCAAGCCTTTCAAGGGATCGGAAAGCGTTATGGAGGTTCAGACTTGGTTGCGCACTTGTGAGCGCATACTTTCTCGGATGGATCTTTCGGATCATCATCGCGTTCTCGTGGCATCTAGTATGTTGCAAGGGTGTGCGCTTGATTGGTATGAGCTTTTTATTGCGGAAGTTGATGAGTCCTCTCTCTCTCTCTTGGATTCAGTTTAAGGAACGTTACGAACTTAAGTTCGTTCCTGAATCGAAAAAGGCTAATCTTGCTCGTAGTTTCTCTGAGTTGAAGCAAGGAAAGTCATCTGTTTCTGATTATGTTGCATCTTTCGAGGCCTTATCCAAATATGGAGTCGAGTTAATTAACACTCTGCGTAAGAAGAATCTTTGTTTTGCTGATGGTTTGAAGAAGTATTTGAAGAAAGTTCTTTTGCTTCAGCTTAAGCTCTCTTTTGAGGAGTTTGTTGGTTCGGCTCTTTGTCTTGAAGCTGTTGAAAAGGAACGTGATAGTGGTGATGATGTTGAGGTTTCTAAGAACCCCAACAAGAAGAGGTTTCCATTTCATAAGCCTAATTCTTCTAATTAGAAGAAGAAGCAAGCTACCTCTTGTTCTCAGCCTAGTAGTGCACCTTTTGTTCAAAGGGTGTGCTATAATTGTGGTTCGCTGGATCATCTTCACCGTAATTGTCCTAAGCCTCGTATTTGTCGCTACTGCAAGAAAGAGGGTCATTGGATTTCTGATTGCGCTACTGCTTCTTAGGGTCTCAAATCTGGGAAGCTTAATTTTGCTAAAGCTTCTGGTGTTTCTTCTCAGCCTAAAGGTATTACTCCTTCTGTTTTGGAAGGTTTTATTTTATTTCGTGGTCGTTCTATTAGAGTTCTTTTCGATACGGGTGCATCGCATTCATTCGTGTCAAAGGAGCTTGTTGATATTATTCATTTGGATGTTGTTACTCTTTGCGACCCTTTGAGGAGCGTAAATCCCATTGATGGATCCTCTACTCTTGGATTGTTGTGTGTTGATATTGAGATTTTTCTTTGTGGTTTCTCCTTTCATGCGAATCTGCATGTTATGGACCATCTTGGTTTTGGTATGACATTGGGTATGGATTGGCTAGTCCGTTATGAAGTTCAAATCCTATGTCCCGAAAGAACTTTGCATCTCAATCATGCCGATGCTAGAGAGCATTTATCTATTGTATTTCGAGACATGGATCATGCTTCTAGTGCTCTCATTTCTTCCTTCGAATCGGAGGATATCATTGCTAATATTTTGGTTGTTTGTAATTTTTCTGATGTTTTCGAGCCTATTTCTTGTTTGCCGCCGAAGAGGGCAATTGAGTTCCATATTAATCTTATCTCTGGTGCTCATCCTATTAGTCGTCCTCCCATGACGATGTCTGCTAAGGAAAATGAGGAACTCAAGCAACAATTATCTGAGTTGGAAGCCAAACATTTTATTCGCTCTGGCTCGTCTCCTTGGGGCACCGCCGTTGTCTTCGTTAAGAAGCCAGATGGTACTCTTAGGCTTTGCATTGATTATCGTAAGCTTAACGAGCTTACTATCAAAAATAGATATCCATTACCTAGGATCGATGACATGTTCGATCAATTAAGTGGCGCCAAGCCGTTTTTCCAACTCGATCTTGCTACCGGTTTTCATCAGTTACGAGTGGCGGAAAATAGCATTCCTCTCACCGCATTCCGTACTCGTTATGGTTCTTACGAATGGCTTGTTATGCCGTTCGGTTTGACGAACGCTCCGGCGTATTTTGTAGATTTTATGAATTGGATATTCCGGGAATATCTCGATAAGTTCGTCTTGGTTTTCATTGATGATATTCTTATTTATTCCAAATCTGAAGCCGATCATATTCAGCATTTAGAGATTGTTTTGAGCACTCTTCGTCAGCATCAGCTTTATGCCAAATTCTCCAAGTGTTACTTCTTGGAGAATAGGGTGAAGTTTCTCGGTCACATTGTTTCTTCCGATGGTATCTCTGTCGATCCTTCCAAGATCGAATCTATTCAGAATTGGAAGAGGCCCGAAACCGTTACTGAGATCCGTAGTTTTCTTGGATTGGCGGGTTATTATCGCCGGTTTATTAAGGACTTTTCTCGCATTGCTTTACCGCTTACCACTCTCACGAGAAAAGCTGTTCCTTTTATTTGGTCGGATAAGTGTGAGAATTCTTTCTTGAAGTTAAAGGATCTCCTTACTCATGCCCCTATCTTAGTGGTCCCCGAAGGGAATCATGATCTTGTTGTTTATACCGATGCCAGTGGTTTTGGGATCAGTGCCGTTCTCATGCAAAAAGATAGAGTAATTGCCTATGCTTCTAGACAACTAAAGCCTAACGAGATTCGTTATGCTACCCATGATTTGGAGTTGCCGCTATAGTCTTTTCTTTAAAGATTTGGCGATATTATTTATTGGACGAGCATTTTATTCTCTTCACTGATCACAAATCTCTGAAGTATTTATTTACTCAGAAAGAGCTTAATATGAGGCAACAGCGATGGCTTGAATTTCTTGCTTCATATGATTTCAATATTCAGTATACCCCTGGTAAGGGTAATAGAGTTGCTGATGCACTTAGTCACAAGCAGCAGGTTGTTGTTTCCATGATACTAGCAGAGTGGAATATTTTGGAAGCTTTATCTCTTTGTGATATTAGAGACCGTCCTTCATTTTTTGATTCTCCCGTGCTTTTATTTAGCATGGAAGCTCGTCCTAGTTTGTTGGATCGTGTTGCCGATGCCCAGAAACAAGATCCACATATTTCTTATCTTATTCAGAGTTGTGAATCGGAATCCCGAAGTGATGATCTAAAGGATTTCGATATTGATGTTCATGGTTGTATTCGAAAGAAAGGTAGATTGATCATGCCTAATGTTCCTAATCCTAGAAATGACATTCTTGAGGACTGTCATCGTTCTAAGTATACTATCCATCCGGGTAGTAGTAAGATGTATGCTGATATGAAACGCTTATACTATTGGGAGGGTATGAAGCGTGATATTGCAAGTTATGTAAGTTGTTGCATGACTTGTCAACTTGCTAAAGAAGAACAGCAGCGTCCCAGTGGTCTTTTGCAGCTTCTTGAGATTCCATTGTGGAAATGGGATCAGATTTCCATGTACTTCATTGATGGTCTACCTCGATCAAGGTCGGGCCATACTAGTATTTGGGTGATTGTTGACAGGTTGACTAAATCAGCCATTTTATTCCTATCAAGTCCAATCAGACTGCTCCATTGTTGGCTAAGCTGTTTATTAAAGAAGTCGTTCGACTTCATGGTGTGCCTAGTTCTATTGTTAGTGGCAGAGATCCGCTTTTCATTAGTGGTTTCTGGCCGAGTCTTCAGAAAGCTTTGGGCACTAAGCTCAATCTTAGTACCGCTTATCATCCATAGTCTGACGGTCAGACTGAAAGGGTGAATCAGGTTTTAGAGGATCTCCTTCGAGCTTGCATTCTTGATTTTGGTGGTAGTTGGGAGGACCACATATCTCTTGTTGAATTCTCTTATAACAACAGTTTTCAATCCAGTATCGGTATGGCTCCTTTCGAAGCTATTTACGGAAGGCCGTGTCGATCACCATCTTGTTGGTTGGAATCGGGGGAAAAGTTAGTTCTCGGCCCCGATTATATTCGTAATTCATCAGAGAGGATTGATATTATTAGACAGAGAATGAAGGAGACTCAAAATAGGCAGAAATCTTATGCCGATCATTGTAGGAAGCCTTTGGAATTTTCTGTTGGCGATCTTGTATTCATTCATGATTCCTCGATGAAGGGTGTGGTGCATTTTAGTAGCTTCGGGAAATTGGCTCCTCTTTATATTAGACCATTTCCTATTACGGAACGCGTTGGCCCAGTTGCTTATCGTGTATCGCTACCTGTTCAGTTTTCGGGAATTCACGATGTATTTCATATATCACAGCTTCGTCGATGCCATCGAGATTCAGATTCTGTTATTGATCCTCATGTGCTGCAAGATCTTGAGATCTCACCCGACTTACCTATTGTGCAAAATCCTATTCGTGTGCTAGCTACGAAGGTGAAACGCCTTTGGAACAAAGAAGTTCCGCTCATGAAGATTCAATGGTCCGCAAACCCAAAGATTGCACTTGGGAAACCAGAGAATTCATCTAGCGTTCTTATTCGGATTTTCTCTCCTCTTCGGGTGGGGGTGAGCATCCTTATTTATCTTTCTTTTTAATCTTTGTTCTGATAAATTAATTGTGTTATTGACTGCTTCTAATATAAAAATTGCAGGGACGCAATTTTTATAAGGGGGGAGTCTATAACGACCGTAATTTTATCACCGTCGTAATAAATATTTTAAAAATCTGTAACAACCGTGATTTTTGAATTACTGTCGGAGAAAATAATTTAAATAGAAAATTTTAAATTAAAATTCAGGAAAAAAATGTTGTAAAGTCAGTAGCCAAAATAGTAGCAGCATGTTGTAATAAAAAAAGGGCTAGTGGAACGTGCTGTCACATTTTTGGCAAAACAAGCACTTTACATTATTTTCCCTATATCTACACATTGCTGACATTCTAGTAGTAAACCAAAGTTAGAAACCGAAAGTGAACTAAGTGTGAAAACACATTTTCATTGCAATCACTTGTTCACAGCTACCCACATCATTCCTGCGTGTCCTTTATATTCACTTAGGCACGTTGCATTAAATGCAAAGTGTACTCAAAAATGTTAGCCAGCACTCATTCTCCTTACTGGTGCAAATTGGAAAAAAAAAAACAAGCTGAAACATTTTTCCATTTTCTTAAAAAGCTTGATTGAAACATTAATGGCAGATCAATAAATAACTCTAGGTGGTTCCAGTAGCAATCGAGTCGTGAAGAAAACTTTAAGTGAGTGCAAACTCACCCTCTAATTGAACTGTGTTTCTGCTGTTAGCAATTGGATAGTACCAAACTGCTAGTATGCCTGTGTAAACCATAGTCAAATCTTTTTCTGTTTTATACTTTGTTTTGTGCATCCATTTAGCTGACAAATTACAATTTACTTCATATGCAAGAAAACTTTATACACTTGCCGGCCAAAAATGCTTCACGTTTATGGGTTGCTTGCATACTTGGATTTTCAGAACATAGGAGAAAACTTTGCTCATATTTAAATTTTTGTGTACACTAGAATCAGGTTCTAGGCCCTTGGATTTTTATTTCAAAGTGTGCATACTTATATATAAGTTACTGTCACTTAATATTGAAGGCTGTTTACAGGCGTGGCCTTCTGTAGATGTTCTAGTCCTTTGAGTCATATAGTTTGATACTTGCTTTGCCTCTGTACTTGAATTATTGATTAGTATGTTGCGTGATTCAATTCGTTCCTTCGCACGTCCTTTAATTTTACCTGTCACGTAGGGGTCTAGGCTCGCATGTTTTAGTATAAATCTGGTTCAAGTGATTTTAAACTCCCTTTAGCATGCGTGCAAAATGTTTTGTATGTGCATGTGTTAGGTGTACACGAGAGTCCCAGGTCAATTTATTTCTCTAAAAATATGTGAGTGCAACAAGAAGTTTATATATATAACATTGCTCAGGTACATAATTATATTCTTCCTATTTTGTACGTGTGTACCTGTCTTATATAAATTATTGTGTATGTGTTCTATCCTTAAGCTATGCACGAAAAAAAAAGTCAGGCTGGTTTTCTTTCTTGCGGCCGTGCGTGTTCATGCATGCAAAGGAATTATATTTTTCAAGCTTTTGAACATGCACGTGTAGTTCACTTGATTTTTCTCTGTTGCACTTCACTTTGATGCAGGCATTCATTTAGTGATTTTGAAAAATGTTAAATATGTGGCCAGATTAGTTTTAAAGTTTTGTTAAAAGGTTTATAATTTCATTCAGTAAAATGTGTATAGGCCACTTAAAGTTACATTATTTTGTGCAGATATATAGTGATGGCATCATTTTGGATGTTATTGCCAAGCTATCTGATATTTTAATCAATTTATAGCAATAACGCAGTCTATTGAAAAATTTGCTTTAAACCGGTGTATGTTTTAAAACGTATTTTACTACCGTTATTTTTATAACGGGATTTTTACACCGATATTATATTTTGATGTAAATTATTTTGATGAGATTTTGACGTATAAAAATTACTGTCGCTTTGACTTCAGTAACCGTCAAACTTAAAGTGGATTTTTAAGCGGTTATCCTGCAACGCTGATTTGGTATTCGTTTTTACGGTGTTTTGAAAAGTGCAATTTCCTTGACAAAATTGCTACAGATATTGCTGTTTTAATCACGTATTTTAAAAATCGTTTTAAAATAAAATTGTTTTCAAAAATTTTATAGTTTGCGCTTTCAAAAGAATGAGGAAGCGATTTAAACAATTCAGCAAAATTGAGGACTATGAACCCTTAATTTTACTGATTCGGTTAATTCCGGACTTGTCCGTTTGAGAACGAAAGATGTTATTTTTTTATATACACAATTTTTCACTTTCAAGGAAGCGACGAAGAGATTTAAACGATTTAGCAAAAGTGCGGAGTATGGAACCACGCTTTTACTAATTCGTTTAATTCCGGACTCGTTAATTGAAACATCTGCCGTTTGATGATTCTGATGATTTTGTTGGGCTTTCGAGCCACTCTGCTGGACCTTCGGGTCATCTGATGGACCTTCGGGTCAATTACCAGTACTAGACCTTCGGGTCAGACCGAGTTATTTCAGGATAGTCGCTACCTCTGATTCTGTAGCAGCTTCAGCTTTTGGGATTTCATATCATCTTTTGTCTAGCCTCCGAGGAGTTTTTTTGGTTATTTTATCCTCGTCTTATGTATGTTGATGTATATGTATATTTATATTTGGTTCATGTGAACTATCGGTTGTTGTAGCATATATCCATACTTGTCTTCCGCTATATATATATATATCTAATATTTCTGTTCTGATGTGACTTTACATATCTATGTCGTTGTTATTATGAGTTTTTCTGGATTTTTCTTTAGCCACCGTAGTTTCGTTTTAGATTTGGATTGAATTTGTATCTTTGGGAGTAATTTACGCAACTCCTATCGATGTAATCAATACTCGTCTAAGGCATAACTTACGGATGGTCGCTTCTAACAAGCCTTATTCTTCGCAATAGCAGACGTTATTCCTTATAATAACCTTTGTTATTGTGAGCATAGAGGTGGGGCGTCACGTTGACTGTTTTATATATATAAGGTTACTTCTATTATTCTGTTCTATAATTTATATGTATAGACTTTAAGTTATATATGTTCTATTTATATCTCAGTTTTGCTCGGCTAAAGTTCACATATTTTAATATCCAAAATGCTTTTGTATCAAGCTGCATGTTTGTATTTAAGGCCGTGACCTGTAGAATTCGATTGCAATACAAAAAGGGTGTATATATATATGATATAAGTTATATATGGGTTAAACATATAAGTTATATACTCTACAGGTTATATGGCTATATATATATATATATATATATATATTATGCATGAGTTGATTTTTCCCACATACGTATATTTTATTATTAGATGGTATATGTTAATATATAAGTTTTCCATATATCGGTTTACAAAGTTGTGTATATATTTTAACAGAGATGTATAATGTTATATATTTTCTTATATACATACATACATACATACATACATACATATATATATATATATAACCTGTCCTTTTATATAGATATAAGTTACATAATATATATATACACACACACACATATAAGATTTGTATATAGCCTGTCTGATGTTAGATTTGTATATATGTGTTATAACTTGCATATATATATATATATATATATTGTTGAAGTTTATATGGAGTCTGCATATTTATTTTATCTGCATATGTTAATTTGCATATGCCTACTAGATGATTTTAGTAAAGCTTATATATACATTTTGTTGATAGTTTGCATTTATGATGTTTAATAGTTTAATATATATATACACGTAAGTTACCTGGCATGTGTATATATATACGTAAAAATATTGATTTTGATGATATGTTTGAATTGTTTATTGTATAAATATTTTTAAATTAAATACATTATATATGAAAGTATTTTTCATTTTATTAAGTATATATACATAAGTATTTATTTCAAATTTAATTATGTACATAGATTTGATTTTAATATATGTATTTAATTTAAATCAATGATTTTTGAAACACATGTGTATATATATATTAAACTATTACATGTTGAAATTAGAATATGATTTTGTGTGTATGTGTGTGTATATATAATTATATATGTTAAATCAATGTACTTATATAACCAATCTTCATCGATCCAGTTTTGACTTTATTTCGTCACTTCCAACTTATCGGCTTTGATCATCGAATCGTGTCCATCTAACGTTGCTTTGTAATTCGTAGCTTATTTCTTTGTCTCTTCTCTCTAGCCTCGAAAGGTGAGCAATCACTCACGATTAACGTTCTTATATTTATTAAATTTGATTTCAAATTGAAACGACAATTGAAATATGCTGCTATTAGTTATTTACATTGTTATATATATGCCAATATCTGTATCTGTTCACCTGTGGGATATGACACCATATCCTGTTATTTATATCATATCTTATTTTACTGATGATATATGCCTATTATATTTTTTATCATATCTGTTATCACTTTGCAAATTCCTTGTTAGTATAGAATTCTCTATAGGTTGAAATGATACATACCCGAATGATCTGTATAATAGAAGGAACTCGTTATGGGATGAAATGATAAACCCAAGCGATTTTCATTGAATTGAATTTGGGATTGCAGGTTGAAGTGATACATACCAATATATATTTTAAATTGCAGATTGAAATGATAAATATCTGTATCACTTGATCATAGGATAGAAAATTATATACAGACACCACTAGTGTGTGTGTGTGTGTGTGTGTGTGTCTATATATATTAAAAATGATTTCCAGGGTTTTGAAATAAATATTTTAGTTTTAATAAGCATTGATTTTAAGATATCATATATATATGTTACTTTATAAGGATTAAAAATTTAGATTTTTAAATTTATATGTTTGAATTTTTTTAAGGTTATGAGTTAGTTTTGAAATTTTATACTAAGATAGATTTATAATGATTTTTATAAGTAAGGCTGGGAAGATAAATTTTAATTTAGTTGAAACTATATTTAATTAAGAAATTTATTTAATTAAATCGATTTGAAACTTATTGGAATTGAGATTTTAAAGGATATGATTTTATAACTTTATTTTTGGTTTAAGGTAATTAAATGAATATTTCAAGTTTAGATAAATTGAAGGAAATATTTAGTTTATTTGTAAATTGGGGTTTATATAAATGATATAGGATTTATTAAGTAAACTTTTCAAAACTAAATAATAAAGAAGTTAAAATTTGATATATATGAAATTATCAAATCTAATTTTGAAAATATTTGAATATTTAAGCTTTGAAATATATTGAAATTGAAATTGTTTATTTTGTGGTTCAAATCTATATTTGAAATTGATATAATTTGAAATGTTTTATTGAGAAACTGAATTGAATCGAAGTTGAAGAATTGAGATTAAATTAAATTTGAATTTTGGAATTCGAGTTGATTTGGATCGATTTGTGAAATTTGAGGAAACTATTTTTTATATAAAGTATTTTTAAATTATATTTTACTTTATGAATTATTTTAATATAAACTATTTTAATATAAACCGTTTTTATTATAAACTATTTTTATATACACTATTTTATAAACAATTATATAATATATTATTATTATTAGTATCTAAACTATTTAAGTGGTGGAAGTTATGATTTCAAAGTTATGGTTTTCCAAAGTATTATGATTTCAAAGTGTTATGATTTCCAAAGTGTTATAATTTCAAGTGTTTTGGTGAAAGTGATATGATTTTTGGAAATGGATATATTTGAAATGGAAAATGATATTTTGGTTTTGAAGTATAAAATATTTTGAAATAACCACGGTGTTATAATAACGTTTGGTTGTTAAAGAGATCGGGATCGGATATTGTCACAGTCTCTGGACAATACCGAAAACTACTTGAACAACTGTGTACGTGGTGGAGATTCCATAATGAAGTAGGATGTTTTGGCGATGGTTCTATATGGTATTTACGTGACCCTGACTCCAGTGAGTCAGCTTGGTGCGGCTAAAACAGGAGCCATGCCTAGCCAAGTGAGGTCATTCCTCTGATCGGGCACATTTTTTCGATACCATTCTATTGCTTTTGTGATTGATTGGGTGCACCCTTTGATTTGGGAGTGTGTCATGAGGTCGGCGGTAGTAGCTGCTATGCGTTACCACCAGTCCAGATCCACAAATGGTATATCTACCCTGGCATTACCTCGAGTGCTCTGTCGCATGCCATATCGCGCCTTCTACGAGTTTGTTTTGTGTCGTACCTATGGAGTGCTCCCTGATAGCCCACCTGTGGGTGGAGTTTACAGTATCTGTATAGACTACGGCATTACAAAAACGTCTTAAGGGGAATATGGATAACGCCTTAATGCTATTTTAATAGTTTACTTTACTATAGATATATTATAATAGCGTATATTACTACATAGTAGTTAGTTCCATGAATCCTTAGAGGATGGTTATCCCAAACATCCTTTAAGTTACTTGTATTCCAGTTCATATTTCACTTGAGTTGGATTTGTTGATATAAGAATGTTCAGCCTGACTTGAGTGTTTTGTGTTTTGCTTTACGCTCGGGTCAGGCTGAGTGTCACAGCATTTGAGACTCACTTTGGAGTTGGAGATCCATCTACATCTATTCAGCTTTCGGCTTTTCCAGTTGATTTGTTCTGACTCGCCATCTGTTTGTATTCGAGACTACATTGTATTTGAGATATTCTGTTTTATTTTATTCAAATTCTGATGTTTATGTAGTAGCTTCATGAACTACTATTTATCTATTCCGCTGCTTGTTTTTATATAATTCTGTGTCTATGATTCTGTGATTGATTTATTTACTATATATGCTGAGTTTTGCCAAATATAAATTAACAATCTGATATTTTGAGCAATTCAAGTCCAACGTGTGCATACCCGAATGATTGAAAATACCGTGTCGTTACAGTGACAAAATTAGGAATTTTCATATTTCTTAAAGAACCATTTTAATATAAAAGTGAAAATTAAGAAAATCCGATCTTTGCTTTTTTTCTAGAAAAATTTAAATATCCAAAAAATTTAATAAATGGGAAAACCATTCTTTTAATAAGAAGTTGTGTATATATGAAACAAAGAGGATTTTATTTTCTTTTACTTAGAATTATTTTCTCTTAAGTACTCACTAACTTAAATTTTTATTTGGTACCTAGCATATTTTATACACAATGTTACTTTATAAAAATGCATTTGAACCTCAATTTAATGTGCAAAGCCATACTTGAGAAAATCTTTTTATTTACTAATCGAAGTATTTAACATTCAATAATTTATTGCATCATAGTTAAATTGTAGTTTCAATTCAAACTTCTCATAAATTTGAAATTTATATAAATAAAAATCTTAACATCTATTACAACCATAATACAATATTCATAATCATTTAAAAGTACGACACCCAATTTATTTAACATGCATCTTTGTAGATGAATATATATGATTTTACAAATGCCAAATTTATTTAAGCTATAAATCCTACTCTCATTTTACGTACTTTATTTTATTTATCAGAATATCCCAAGGCATCTCCTTCAAAATATAATTTATACACTTCTATGCTATATTATTTTACCTTCAAACAATCCTTCCATACTATCCATTTTAATTTATATAATATTTATTATTTCATAATTCTATCTTCTTTACTAAAAATATTATACACTTACTAAGTGTTATTACCGAAAACATTTTATTGTCTAAAAACTATGTCTGAATGTCTCGTCCTAGTGTTTAGGAATTCCTATCGATAACGTTGATCAGGCACATTGACCAAAAATTTTGAAGCACTCAATGGGCAATTTAACACAATAATAAATTTCTCTATGATATACATAATATTTGCTTGTCTATAATAAATATAATTAAGCTCTGTATATATGTTTATCCAATATCAAAAGATTTTAGTTCAAATAGATGTTTGCTTACATAAAATTCTTTCAATCAATCTTAAAGTTATCATAAAATAATTATTTACCACTAACAATTCCATAATACATACATTCACCAATTTATGCACCAAGCGAACATCAAATTTGTAGTTCATCTTAATTATAATCACACATATGAATTAACATTTCATGTAAATTTAAATTTTCAATATTTCTTGCAGTAACTACACTTCTAAAGACACTGCATTCTCATTGTTATTATTGAGCAGGTTTGAACTCCCAATAATGAAACCTACTCAATATTAATTTTTACGCAATCATTTACAATTTTAAAACAACCAAGCATCCATCCATCAATCAATTTTTATTATATTATATTTTATTATATTTTCAAATACCAAATTTAATTAGATACATATAATTTAACATTCTATATTTTATAACTATTAATTTCTCACACATTTTTTTATTCCCAGCTATTCTATTTTGTAGAAACCATTGGCTTTTATTAACAATTGGGTTCGTCCAGATTCAAATGGGATTATAAATCCTTTGAGTGATAATGTCTTATTTAATTCCACACTTTAAACGAAGCGTAAACAAAAACAAACATTGACACAAATAACTTACATTTTAATCAAACAAACAATCGCCTTCAGCGAAAAGCTATTTTCTAGCTTCTGCTGCGCATTCTGATCATTAAAAGGTTAGGGCACAAAAATTTAATTATAAACCATCTAAGGTCTCATTTATGCTATCTAATAAATTTCACTCTTTAAAAAAAGTGAGATCCAAATTTAAAGGTCACTTTCATAATAATAATCAATTTACTTTAAAAAAATCAATTATGTCCTAATGATTATTCCTAATAATCATTTATATTTCTATTCCTAATTTTTAATTAAATTACTAATTACTACACACTCAAAGGACGGGACTCTAGGTCATCTAGGTTTAGAACTCGACTCTGCGCAAACTATATTTTATGATGTTCTGAATCCAACTCTGATACCAAGCTGTGACAACCCCATCCCTATGCCTAATTTAGCAAAGAACATTACATGTGATGTTTGCTAATCTGGAGAATACGGCTAATTAGAGGCGATCGAATGTAAATATATTTTTATACTAACACTGATACACTTATTTATCTTTTTGAGGAAATGAACGAAAAATTTGACGTGTGCAGTATTATACAAAGTAATAAATACACCGATTAAAAATATTCAGAAAGTATATAATATAGATAAATTAGAATCAGAGTCGCATATTTCAGCGGACTAATATACAACATATTTCATAATAAGATGTGAGTCTATGAAATGTCAATACTAGACTCACTCTAATATACATTGTATCTCATACAAGATATCAGGTACAAAACGACTACTGAATAATATACACGACATAACTACTAATTGTCAATATACATAATGATGAAGTAAACTGAAACTGTCAAAATAGTCTACTCCAAAGCTAACCTAATCTAAGAGTCAATGCATCCCTATACCTATAAAGTCTCGTCCTGAATCGAGTATTATCAAAAATAATAAAAGGATCAGATACATATAGATAAAAAGGTGAGATGCTAATATCAGAATTATATAACTTAAAATAATAATCCATAGTAAATTATGCCAAACAACCAATCATAATAAGGCATATTAAATAAATTCACCACTTTATAAACCCATAAATGACTTAACTTTAAAGTAAGCCGTCTCAAAATATGCCTAAAACCCATAAATTCATAAAAGGCATATCAAACCAATAGATAAAGATGTCACAATTATGACTTAACAATAACCGAATAAGTCATAAGTAAAATATGGCCAAAATAAATACTCAAATAAGGCATATCTAACAAATCACCATTTCATAAATACATATCAAGTCTTAATAGACTATCATCTAAAAATATTATGATAATCAATTCAAAAATCCTTAGAGCCAAAGAGGACACTGAATATCCATACTAAAAATCTTTGAAGAAATAATCATCAATAATGAAATGATAATGGTAGTCATCTATCAGTTTAATACCGTGACATGCAATCTACCGAAAGAGATCTACTACATAGAAAAGAAGCTTACTGAAAGAGTGTAACAGGCCGCCATTTTGGATAGTTCAAATCGACAATAAACACACATGTCAGAATCAAACCATTCAAAAGGGAGGATTTTTAATGGGATAAATAAGAAAAAAAGAAAAAGGAAAGAAAAACAAAATACAGAATCTCGCAGCGTAACGACAAAATACAATAATCAAATAAACAGTTCATGAAGCTGTTTTACAAATAACATGCCATTACACTTTTACAAATTCAAATCAGAGTTATACATATATCATAAATAACCAAATAATGCAGCGGAACACAGAATGTAGTGGAATAATAAATAGCAATAATATACTGAATCTTGGTCTTCGTCCACCAGAAATATTCTTCAATGCTGAAAAACTCAGGCTGACCCGAGCATAATGGAAAATAATACACTCGAGTCAGAACTAAAATTCTTATGCAAATTAAATCAAAAGTATATGAAATAAGGAATGCAGATACCTACATTTTTGAAGGTTCAAATTTTTGGAAATGTTATTGCTTCCACATTCAAAATAAAATGGATTTCACAATAGATCCATTCTAGTAAATTACAAATTTACGAATAATTCCCAGTTAAATTTCATAGTTTTAGAGATTTCATTTATAAAAATGTTCCAAAGTTTCAATATTCACTTTTTTTGGAAGCTTCCCAATGTTTCAAAATTTAATTTTGAAAACTTTCAAGTAAGGTAACGACGGTTTACTTCCCAGAATCATTTTTATGGTTCCCATAGTAAATCTAAACATACTATTTTTTCTCTGATGTAAATACTTGAAATTCATGGGTTTTACATCCTTATTCAGTGTGCAAATAATCAATATGAAATTTAAATAATTACAATAAACTATAGGGTGATAACAAAGATATATCAAATAAATGAACAAATATACATTCAATCACAATAGCATCCATTACAACATACAATCAACATTCAAATCAATCAATTCAACAAATCAACCAATTCAATAATATGTCACAGTAATTATTAGTCATCACATATTGAAATTTAGCTATTCAAATTAAATATTAATAAATATTCCAAACCAACAATCAAAAATTTATCACTATATGATCTTGTTTAACTTGCAATAAAATTTTAGTATTTCGTGAGTGAGTTTAAACACTCACCTTCTGGATTTCCCTTTTCTAATCGGATTTGGATCCGCTACTACTTCCTCCTTTTGAGTTGTTTCCTTCTATCTTAATCTTTTTTTTAGAATGTTTTGGAAGAGATAGAGAAGTTGTTATAGATCTGGATTTAAAGAAAAAGTTTTGGAAAAAAGAAGAATGTTTGAAAAAGAAGAAGAAAATTTAAAGAAGATGAAGAATTGAAAAAGAAAAGGAAGCTTTCAAAAAGAAGAAGATTTGAAGAAGAAGAAAAAAAATACAAAGAATGAAGTAAAAAAAGAAGAAGAAGGAGATTTAAAGAAGAAAAAATGAAAACGGAAGGAGGAAGGTGAAGAGAGAAAAAAATGAGATGGAAGTTTTATTTGGAAATGAAGCTATAGAAGATGAGATCAGAAAATGAAATATGACTAAAGGAATGAAGATGGAAACAAATGAAAAGCTAATAAGGTATATATAAACAAACTAGGAATTGAAATAAAGTAAAATATGAACAGCCCTAAAACGTAGTATTGAAAGATATTAACTAAATGAATATGAGGTGATAGAAGAAATAAAATGCAAATGAAGAAATAAAATTATAGATTATTTAATAATAAGGAAATAAAGGTGGAGGGACAAAATGCACGTTTAGTTTTAAATGCTTTAGGCATTGATAATGCATAAGGAAATGTATGTAGGAATGAGAAAAATTTGCAAACCAAAGGAAAATAAAAAAATTTATAACCAAAAATGAGATGGAAAGAATTAAATATAGCCTAAAAGCTTAGGCTTAGGTATTAAACCGAAGGAGAAATGAACGGACCAAGTTTTAATAATGAGGTAACTATTTTAAAACGTACATGCAACAAATAAAAAGAAATGAAGGGACCACATACACATTTTGAAATTCAATTTCTTTCGAAACGTAACCAAATTAATTTCATTCACTCAAACAATACTCAATTTGTACACATACAAATTTTTATCTACGCACAATTAATAAAATTATACCTACCTTAAAAATGAGAACGTTCAATTCTTTTATTTCCATTAAATCACCATTTCTGTTTAACACAAAATGTACGTTTCTTTTATTAAATCTATTAATTGCAATCAAAGTTTTCTTTCCTTTTGATCGAAATCTTTCCATTACATTAATTGCAATTAATAACAAAGTTAAATTTCAAAATAGATAAACCAAAATGGACGACAAATAGGATAATTGTTTCCTTAAGTCATTTAAACATGTTTATAAATTTGTTGTTTTACACCACCGTAATAAATAACTTACTTAAATTAGATTCCTATTCTTGAAATCAATATATATGCTAAGACAGCGTTCAAATAAATGTATATTTCCTTTTTTTCACAAATCATTCTATTCTTTACTCTAATGAGATTAAATCTACATTCACAAATGAAACATTTTAAGGCAAGGCTCGCGTGTAAATAAATAAAACTTACTGGAAGACCAAAAGAGGCATGTATTTAATGAAAGAAAATAGTAATAAAATAAAATAAATGAAAGTGACAGATTTAAATTTGAGAATGTAGTCCGTACATAGAAATCAAAATCAAATATACTTAAAAAAACAATTCATTTTAACATATTTTATTAACCCTAATACGCTCAAATTTACACACATATATGTATTTTTATTTAGTAAACAGTAAATAAAATTAAACACTACAATTAACATAATGAGGACCGCCACCCCACACATTAAAAGATGAACTGAGACCCCAAAGTCAAATTTGAAACGGAATAAATCTCCTATGTTAATATGCTAACTATTCCAAATCAAAAACTTAACCAAACCTTCAAGTTATTTTCTTACCATTTTATTATTGTATATTTTTTTAATTAAATTCAAATTAAGGAATATTTAGATAAATCAAATATTCCAACTAGAAACATAAAACAAAATTCAATTCTTTTTTTTAATGAAATTAAATTAATATTCATAGATGAAATATTCACTTTATTTGATAAGAATATTCTTATCAAGAAACCATTCTTTTCTTTTATTTTTATCAAAACATATTTCTTTTTATTACGCATTCATTTACAATTAACACCTCCCCCTTTAAAACCAACTTATATTTAAAGATTATCCCATTAAAGAGTCGCAAAAATAATACTTCGTACAACCACATCATTTCTTTATCAATTAATTTCATATAATCGTTATATTTGTACCAAATTTAAGTGCTTACAATTTGAACGTAATATTTCTCAATGAAATTCTCAATATATTTTTAACACAAAACATATGTTGCGCATATCATTAATTAATTACCATTTACTTCTATTTCTTATTAATGGCAAGATATAATTACTATTATTTACAATGATTAAAAATTCAAAACATACTCTAATATAGGGAAGATAATTAATCCAATTGTTTCCTTTGAAATCCAATTATCTATGTTAAACCCAATATCTATATAGTAATTTAATTCCAACATTTAATTACAAATGTAATAAAACCTGTCCATTATATATTTAAATTCAAACAAATCCTTTTATTTTGATTTACATTCTTATTATCAAATCAACTATTCCCTTATGCAATTGATTAACATAAGTTTTACACTCACCACTCAACAGTTAACGTTTCTTCTTATATCAATTGTAATATTTCAATTACATCAATTCTCCATTAATTACCAAATAAATTTCTAACGGATTTAATAAAAAGAAAATAAATAAAACAATGGTATACGTTAATAATCCATATCTATTAACTTATTGTTTACAAACAAAGGTTAATAAATTTACGTACAAAATAATTGATTTCATACTTCATATTAAAACCAATTGCAATTAATAACATAAGATTACATCAATTTATACATCGTTTATTATATTCCTTATTAACCATTTTTATTTAAATTGATTGAAATTACGTTAACATAGTATAGCAGTGAATTACATTCAATCAATATTAGCCAATTATATGTTTTATCCCATTAAATTCTTTGTTTTAAGATTTATCTTAAAGTCAAAATTTCTAATCTAACAAGATTCAATTTAATAAATCATAAATTTTAATTTCTGACAATATTAAAGCCCAAAACCTTATTAAATTTAATATTTTTAATTATCAAAATATAGGTTGTTACAGTCTCCCCCACTCAAAACTTTTTCGTCCTCGAAAAGGAACAAGAAGGAATCGAGGAATTTGAAATATTTTATTCAAAATGGTCAATTTATAAACAATTTAACTTACGTATTTAAATTTAATATATATCTGAAAATAACTCCATTCGGTTATTGAATAAAAATTTAAGTTTTTTGGTATTTGCCCTTGAAGAGAAAAGAAATATTTCAACATATCTAAAAATTCAGTTAAAACATTTAACCTCATTCAATTAGTAAAAATATAAGATATATTTAAAACATCCTCATAGCATTATGCAAAGATTTTTCAAAATCTAAAACAATGTTAGAAATTTATATCAAAACATTATAATAAGCTTTAAAATAAGGTTCCTTAAATCCAAAAAATTTATTAGACTCGTTATTTTTTAAAATAAGTATAAACTCAATATTATTAAACTGAAACTAATAGTATACTCAAATCTTACATTAAATTTCTAAATCAAAGTATAAAATTTCATACCTACGTATTTAATTTAAACTTGTTTCAAAATGAATATTCTTATACAAAATTCAAATAGTAAATAAACCTATAAACTTTACTATTAGTACTTTGAAATCAAGTAAATATTTCAAACTATACTTCTAACATAGGGAATCAAATTTATTTGTCAAGTATATTGCTATAAATAAACTTCGCAAATCAAATTTTTTTCTTCTTTCCATTTATACGATATCTTTAAATTATACATTCAAAGAAATTTATATAAATTTTACTTGAAATATTCTTTTGAAAACTTTATTTGCAAATCAATCATCTTTTATACTTTTCAAAAATTCATTTGTAAAGTTTCTTGCTTCATTTAAAAATACCATTTAAATATTTTAAATAACATCTTTATAAATATATGTAAACTATTTGAAAATAATTATTTACATCATTACTTATATTTGCAAAGAAGCTATTAAAAACATTAAATCCATTATTTATAAGTTTATTAATTTTATCTCAAGATACTTTCCAAATATTATTAATAAATCAATAATCATTTACTTTAGATATATTTTATTTAATTATTAACTTCTAAAATATTTACAACATTGATAATTTATTATTAAACCGTGTTATAAGTTATTAAACAATATTTTAAACATTTTAAAGTATTTAGAATTGACAAAAAAATGACCAAAATGTCTTCTATATAATACTTTATCAAAATACTTTTATAACTCGATGTCTTAACAGGTTTATCCTCGTTCTTGCAGACTCTGGCCATGCGTTGATCAGGCACAAAGCTAGAATTCTTCAAGTACTTAGTAGACCTATTTCAACAACCAGTGAAAATACTTGAAAACCTTTAAAAATAGATATGGAAAGTACAATCCAAACAAAACAACCAAACTAAAACCTTTGTCCAACCATGGTTCGCAGATACACAATGGTTACGTCTGGATCCCCCAGGGAACAATCCATATTTTTCAAGCTTTCGCAGCCCTGCGAGTTCTGCCATGATGACTAGTAGGGTGCAGGATACACAACGGTTACGCCTTGGTCCCCAAGGAAACAATCCGTACCCCTAGGCTGTCTCAGCCAGGCAGTTTCGCTACTGATGCGACCTACACAGATTGTAGGATACACAATGGTTACGCCTGGATCCCCCAAGAAACAATCCGTACCCCTAGGCCAGACTCAGCCAGGCAGTTGCGATATGCAGTCGCGAGAGAAAAAAAACCATGGGTTACGCCACGGTGGGAACACTCGAGTATCACATCCGTAAAACCAAAAATCAGAGAGAATAATATCGATAGAATGAATCCACAATGTAGCCACAAAGCGGATACCAAGCAGAAGGCACTTTCCATATCTTTTCTTCAAAATATATATCATATAGTACCTTTCCAAATACTTTCAAATATCATACTTATATAAGTCCATTATATATAGGATTCCATTTTCAAATCGAATACTTTCCAAATCAATAGTATATCAAATCACACTTATGTAGGCTTCGATTATATAAAATTCTCTTTCCAAATTGAGTACCTTTCAAATCAATAGATTTAAAATCAACTTCATACTTACACAAACCCATTTTATATAAGTTCGACCATTTCCAAATCAAGTACTTAATAATATAAGGTTCTCAATTTCAAATTATTTCTGTATCAATTCAGTTTCAAAATCATATATGATTTCACTAATTTTCTTCCAAATTAAATATCTCAATTTCAAAGCTCCCAAAATAATAGGTTTAGAAAATAATCCCAGTTTCCAACTTTATAACTATCCCTTTAAAACCTTTAAACTTTTTATTTCTATATGAAAAATCCAAATTTCCTTTTCGCAAATTATTTATTTAACAAAAGTTTCAAATTTACTTAAGTCATACCCTTCATACTTTAAACATACAAAACTAAACTTATATTCTTGATCAAATATTTATACTCTTCGAAATTTCTTAGTTTTAAAATTTTAAACCTTGATTTGGAAGTGCTCGAACCTTCATAATAGTTGGTGAAATCAAATTTCAAATCCAAGAGTTGGAAATCAGCAACAAATCAGTAAATCAATTTTTTTATAATAGAGTTATACTAAAACAAATTCGAAATTCGAGGATTGAACACCGGTTCATTTCAGATCATTTCAAATATATATACATGTATCTTTCGAATATCAAATCATATTTCAGAATCGGAAATCAAAATTGGTTTCACAAAATCACTCGCATAGCAAAGCTACTAAAGTGGCCTCTCTCCCACTCTGAGACTCGAAAATCAATGTCGATGATGCGTGCACTCATTACCGAAATTATTTTCCAGCGACATAAGTGAGTTCTGGACCCTATTTTCTTGAAAACTTCATTGAGATTTCTTTGAAATCATTGGAATTCATTTGAACTCATTTGAAACATTTCTTACTTGGGAAATACTACTAAATTGTATTATTATTATATATATTCCCAAAATCTTAAACTAATTACAAAATACCGGAATTCAATTCTCGAATTTCAAATTTAACCCTTCAGTTATAAATCATTTTTAATCTCATCGATTAACACAAATATCACTTCATACTTTAATATTTGTTTCACAGAATTTCTCCATTTAATATAAACATTAATATATCCATTATCATAATATTGCTTATATTTCTCTTTAATTTAAATTACATTCATTTCACATGAAATATTTCTCATTTAAAACTAAATTATTTGCAAATCATTTCATAAGGAATTTCTTTACGACCAATTTATAAAACTTAATTCCTTTTTATAAGATATTGTTCGAGTTTAAAGTTATCACAACTTTATTTATAACCATTTATTGCAACATCTATTTATTTCATAACAATTTACAAGTCATGGCTTTATCTGTAATTATTTCACTTTTAGTTCATATTGCTTATTCCATTTAGTTTCATCTTTACCTTTAAATTTATTTATGACATGTTTCATAAATGTTAATTAAGTTTATAAACATATTTTTCCAATTTAATATCATTTACAACATTTCCTTAATCACAATTTCAATTTAAACATCCCAAGGCTTAAAGTTCACACGTGTATATTATTACATTACATGCTAAGAATGTATACCCCAATTCTATTCATTTACTAAACATAGATATAACAAATTAAACCTTATTTTACTTTCTTTCAAATTAAGGTTATCAATTCAACTATATAATTGAACCTAATTATCAAGTTTCACTCTTATATTAGTACAAAAGGGTTTCGATTATCCAAAATATCCAAATATTCCATTTTTTTCCAATAGATGAAACTACCTGTCAACAAACAACAAAATTCACATCAACATTTCAATTTCATAAACAAATATCATAATTATTCATTGTATTCTCTTTAATACACCATTATTAAACTAGTGTTTAGTCCACTAATTCAATCAACAATAATTAACCAATTTATAATTGGATTAAATACAATATGTCAACACAAATGATAATAATTAAATATTACCATTTCATAAATCAAACACATTACAAATAAATATATTAGTCTTAAAAATTTATTCCTTTATATATATCATATAATATTAGGAAAAATAATTTCATTTCAAAATTTATATAAAACATTTTTATAACACTAACAAATACACGCTCTCCTATATACACTCAGACAACTAATTCTAGGGTATTACTACCATATCTCTAATGAGTTAACCCCAACGGCTAAGGTATTTCTAAATCAAAGCTCTGATACCAACTGTAACGGCCGCCTTTTTGGATAGTTCAAATCGACAATAAACACACATGTCAGAATCAAATCATTCAAAAGGGAGGATTGTTAATGGAGTAAATACAGGAGAAAAAAAAAGAAAAAGGAAAGAAAAACAAAATACAGAATCTCGCAGCGTAACGACAAAATACAATAATCAAATAAACAGTTCATGAAGCTGTTTTACAAATAACATGCCATTACACTTTTACAAATTCAAATCAGAGTTATACATATATCATAAATAACCAAATAATGCAGCGGAACACAGAATGTAGTGGAATAATAAATAGCAATAATATACTGAATCTTGGTCTTCGTCCACCAGAAATATTCTTCAATGCTGAAAAACTCAGGCTGACCCGAGCATAATGGAAAATAATACACTCGAATCAGAACTAAAATTCTTATGCAAATTAAATCAAAAGTATATGAAATAAGGAATGCAGATACCTACATTTTTGAAGGTTCAAATTTTTGGAAATGTTATTGCTTCCACATTCAAAATAAAATGGATTTCAAAATAGATCCATTCTAGTAAATTACAAATTTACAGAATAATTCCCAGTTAAATTTCATAGTTTTTGAGATTTGATTTATAAAAATGTTCCAAAGTTTCAATATTCACTTTTTTTGGAAACTTCCCAATGTTTCAAAATTTAATTTTGAAAACTTTCAAGTAAGGTAACGACCGTTTACTTCCCAAAATCATTTTTATGGTTCAAATAGTAAATCTAAACATACTATTTTTTCTCTGATGTAAATACTTGAAATTCATGGGTTTTACATCCTTATTCAGTGTGCAAATAATCAATATGAAATTTAAATAATTACAATAAACTATAGGGTGATAACAAAGATATATCAAATAAATGAACAAATATACATTCAATCACAATAGCATCCATCACAACATACAATCAACATTCAAATCAGTCAATTCAACAAATCAACCAATTCAATAATATGTCACAGTAATTATTAGTCATCACATACTGAAATTTGCTATTCAAATTAAATATTAATAAATATTCCAAACCAACAATCAAAAATTTATCACTATATGACCTGGTTTAACTTGCAATAAAATTTTAGTATTTCGTGAGTGAGTTTAAACACTCACCTTCTGGATTTTCCTTTTCTAGTCGGATTTGGATCCGCTACTACTTCCTCCTTTTGAGTTGTTTCCTTCTATCTTAATATTTTTTTAGAATGTTTTGGAAGAGATAGAGAAGTTGTTATAGATATGGATTTAAAGAAAACGATTTGGAAAAAATAAGAATGTTTGAAAAAGAAGAAGAAAATTTAAAGAAGATGAAGAATTGAAAAAGAAAAGGAAGCTTTCAAAAAGAAGAAGATTTGAAGAAGAAGAAACAAAAAGACAAAGAATGAAGTAAAAAAAAGAGAAAAAGGAGATTTAAAGAAGAAAAAATGAAAATGGAAGGAGGAAGGTGAAGAGAGAGAAAAATGAGATGGAAGTTTTATTTGGAAATGAAGCTATAGAAGATGAGAATAGAAAATGAAATATGACTAAAGGAATGAAGATGGAAACAAATGAAAAGCTAACAAGGTATATATAAACAAACTAGGAATTGAAATAAAGTAAAATATGAACAGCCCTAAAACGTAGTATTGAAAGATGTGAACTAAATGAATATGAGGTGATAGAAGAAATAAAATGCAAATGAAGAAATAAAATTATAGATTATTTAATAATAAGGAAATAAAGGTGGAGGGACAAAATGCACGTATAGTTTTAAATGCTTTAGACATTGATAATGCATAAGGAAATGTATGTAGGAATGAGAAAATTCGCAAACCAAAGGAAAATAAAAAAATTTATAACCAAAAATGAGATGGAAAGAATTAAATATAGCCTAAAAGCTTAGGCTTAGGTATTAAACCGAAGGAGAAATGAACGGACTAAGTTTTAATAATGAGGTAACTATTTTAAAACGTACATGCAATAAATAAAAAGAAATGAAGTGTGACGACCCGACTTTCTATGCCCAGAAATCCGTTTCGTCTTGAAGAAAGAAAGGGGTGAGAAAATAGAAAAGATAGAGAAGAAAGAACAACAACATCAGAATCTCACAGCGGAACGAATAAATTATAATAATCACATAAGTATTTACATATTATACAACATCAATCAGAGTTATACAGACAAAAGATCACATGCTAGACAGTTATAAAATACCTGTCTAGTTAATACAGCACGATACAACTCAATACCCAAACAACTCAATACAATATGACTCAGAGATACCAACACAGCAGAACTATATGTATATATATATCTACAACGCTGAAGCCACCTGCTCCATTGCTCCTCCAGAATTCGTCAAAGCTAACCTGAATCCCTTGGCTACCCGTAAAAATTTGGGTACCCGAGAGTTTATGAAAAACAAAAATAAACTCCGGGTCAGACAAGGGTCTGGTATGAGTAACAGGTTAAAGTTGCTTAACTTTGAAAATCTTTTGAAAACAAAAGGTATCACGTAAGACTCCCCACACATAAATATGGAAAAGTTTTTACCTTACGCTAACCAAAACATTTGATAGGAAATTCTGTGATATTATAATAGGTCTAGGGTTTTCAAGTAAATAGTAAATAGCCGAAATTGTTACATTCATTAAATTCCAGCTACTAGCCACAAAAGTGGGTAATACAATCAAAACCGTTGGCACTTATTGGATTGTCGATTCCATACAATGGCAGGGCTACTGGGGTACCGCCCGTCACAGTACGTGGTCTAGATCAACGTACCGAGGATCACTCCCGACCCCCTGCAACACAAGGCCGGAACCATTCCTTACTGAACAGCCCCGAACAAGATAACCCCGCAGATAGCCGTCGCTACTGCCCACTAAGCCGAAATAAAGGGACATCTAGACAGGGGAATATCCTTGTCCTGCTTGGGCATGACCCACCTAACCTTGCTGCATCTCCCCTGCTTTAGCCATTCCCGGTTGATGAGGCTTGAGGCTACGATTACCTTTATAGAATACATTTTCTTCGAATGCTCATCGCCCACCTGACGATGTTGAAAGCATTCAATCCATACAAGTTCGTTCCGGGTTCGAACGAAACCGAAGGCATTATCTCGTTACACTCATTTTGGAATCACCCTCAGAGTTAACGACGATAACCCTTGTACTCTGAAACTTCATCTTTCTTCAGATTAACGATCTATCGTTAATTTGGAATCGATGTGGTTTTCGGATGTTCCTAATGCGGAAAACCCGATCCCGGTCTCATCGAAATCCAAAACGTGTCTTTTAAGGTCAAGTTGTCTATTTTGTCTTAACAGTTTTAATTCAATATAATTCAATATACACACAGATAGATAATTCACACTATCACAAGAGATAATCACATCATCATAAACAGATAATTCATATTATCATCAAAACAGATAATTAAATATTATCATACTTAAACCAAGCATCCATATCACATAGATATTACTCATATCATATCTGAGATTAGAATCAATCAATGAAATATCAATATCATTCATCCATAAGCAATGATTTATAATTATACCATTTGTAATTAATTTAAAATGAATTAAATTAACTACTTCTATTTTTAATTAATTTAAAGTGAATTAAACTAATTACTTTATCTATAAATCTTGCTTATACAACTATTAATTAATTTTAAATCAACTTAATTAATTAATCTCCAGATATTTATCTTGATTAACTTCTTCAATTAATCACCTTCTAATTAC
The DNA here is from genome assembly GCA_030765085.1 of Allium cepa. Lineage (NCBI taxonomy): Eukaryota > Viridiplantae > Streptophyta > Magnoliopsida > Asparagales > Amaryllidaceae > Allium > Allium cepa. The sequence goes on along the minus strand of CM060941.1, from coordinate 596,352,945 downwards.
AGTAAGTAATTTGTCTTTAATTAATTCTACAAATTAATTATCCTAAATCATTTATAGTAATTAACATTTAATTACTTTATTTATAATTAAATACAATTAATTACATTATCCTTAATTTATCACCACATTATTAATTATTTCTTAATTAAACTATTATTAATTTCATTATTAATTACATTAATTAATGATCTCTAATTTAGATTTAAATTAAATTACTTTATTTAATTTAATTACATTAAGTGATTAATCCTTAATTAAACACAATTATTAATCACCTTGATTAATATCAACCAGTAATTAAACTATCCTTAATTACTCATATCAATAAATTAATTATCCCAAATTAATTATCTCCATTTAATTAATCCTTTGATTAACTACAAAAGTAATTATCCAAATTACTTCATTAACACCTCAGCTTTCACTAATTACATTCAGTAATTACATTAATTACTTCCTCAAGTAATTATGCTCCATTGAATATACTAAGTGATTATACAAATCAAATCGTCAAATGATTTCTTAAATTAATTAAACTAAATTAATTAACTTAAATAAATCATTTTATCAAATTAATTACAATAAGTAATTAATTTCTTAATTACTTTTAACAATTTATAATAGATTATCTAATTAGTCTGATTAATTATCAAAATTAATCACATTTATTAATTAATTAATAATCCTTTAGTAAATTATCATGATTACATTTCTACATTTATTTCTTAATTAATTCCTAATTATAAATTAATCTAAATTATTAATTTATAAATTAAATACATAAGTCATTCATTAATTAACTTATTCATTAAATATTTTTAATACCTTAGTTATTCCTAAGTTAATTTATCTCTTTACTTATGACTTTATTAATATTTAAGTGTGTTAGAACTTTACCTTCCAAAATTTTAAATTTGAATTCCATTTGGAATTTAAGATTCAAAAATATTATTTATTTAAACATTAATCAAATTTAAATTCAATTTATAATCTTGTGAATAACATTAATTACGTACACATGAAACTTATATAAGAAAGCCTTAAATTCAATTGTTTGAATCTTAATTTAAATTTAAATTTCCAAAGACGTTCATATTTTAAAAACTGATTTAAACTTGCATATTTATATTCGAAGTAAACTTGAATCCATAAATTTTATCTTCAATTTAAAAACTTTGATTTAAACTCCCCTCCAACAACTTGATTTTTCAAATCCAAATCTATTTCAAAACCTTAAAATAATTATTCAAAACTGAGTTTAACCATAGAATTTAAATCATTGTTTAAATCAAATATTTCAGGTTTTAGTTTTGTCAGGTTTTAAACCTGAAACTTTCAAAAAAATGAATTCAGAAACTACAAAATTTGAATACAAACTTCAATCTGGATTTATCTTCCACTTGCATCTAACATCACACTGATTTTGTGACGACCCGCCCTCCTACGCCCAGGAAGACGTATCGTCTTTAAGAAAGAAAGGGATGAGAAAATAGAAGGATAGAGAAGAAGGAACAACACCAGAATCTCACAGCGGAACGAATAAAATATAATAATCACATAAATATTTACATAATATACAACTTCAATCAGAGTTATACAGACAATACATCACATACTAGACAGTTATAAACACCCGTCTAGTTAACACACCTCAATACATTACAGCTCAAACAATAAGCCTCAGAGAAACCAACACAGCGGAACTATATATATATCTACAACGCTGAAGCCACCTGCTCCATTGCTCCTCCAGAATTCGTCAAAGCTAACCTGAATCCCTTGGCTACCCGTAAAAATTTGGGTACCCGAGAGTTTATGAAAACAAAAATAAACTTCGGGTCAGACATGGGTCTGGTATGAGTAACAGGTTTAAGTTGCTTAACTTTGAAAATCTTTTGAAAACAAAAGGTATCACGTAAGACTCCCCACAAATAAACATGGGAAAGTTTTTACCTTACGCTAACCAAAACATTTGATAGGAAATTCTGTGATATTATAATAGGTCTAGGGTTTTCAAGTAAATAGAAAATAGCCGAAATTGTTACATGATTAAATTCCAGCTACTAGCCACAAAAGTGGGTAATACAATCAAAACCGTGGGCACTTATTGGATTGTGGATTCCATACAATGGCAGGGCTACTGGGGTACCGCCCGTCACAGTACGTGGCCTAGATCAACTTACCGAGGATTACTCCCTTCATCCCCTGCAACACAAGGCCAGAACCATTCCTTACTGAACAGTCCCGAACAAGATACACCCCGCAGTTGTTTGCAACCAACTGCCCACACAGCCGAAAAATAAAGGGACATCTAGACAGGGGAATATCCTTGTCCTGCTTGGGCATGACCCACCTAGCCTTGCTGCACCTCCCCTGTTTTAGCCATTCCTGGTTGTTGAGGCTTGAGGTTACGGTTACCTTTAGAGAACTTAACTCTTAGAATGCTCATCGCCCGCCTGACGATGTGTTGAAAGCATTCAATCCATACAAGTTCGTTCCGGGTTCGAACGAAACCGAAGGCATTATCTCGTTACACTCATTTTGGAATCACCCTCAGAGTTAACGACGATAACCCTTGCATTCTGAGTCTTCATCTTCACTTCAGATTCACGACCTATCGTTAATTTGGAATCGATGTGGTTTTCGGATATTCCTAATGCAGAAAACCGATCCCGGTCTCATCGAAATCCAAAACGTGTCTTTTAAGGCCAAGTTGTCTATTTAGTCTTAACAGTTTAATTCAATATAATCAATATACACACAGATGGATAATTCATAATATCACAGTAAATAATCACAGATAATCGCATAAACAGATAATCAATATTATCAACTAAACAGATAACCAAATCATATTTAAACCAGGCATCCATGACACATAGATATTATTCATGCCAGATCACAATCATCAAATGAAATATCAATATCATTCATCCATAAGCAATGATTTATAATCACACCATTTGTAATTAATTTAAAATGAATTAAATTACTACTTCTATCTCTAATTAATTTAAAATAAATTAAATTAATTACTTCATCTATAAATCTTGCTTACACAATCATTAATTAATTTTAAATCAAATTAATTAATCATCCTCTAAGTATTCATCTTGATTAAACACCTTTGATTAATCAATCTATAATTACAATAAGTAATTAGTCTTTAATTAATTTCACAAATTAATTATCCTAAATTATTCATAGTAATTAACATTTAATTCCTTCATTTATTAATTAAATATAATTACTTACATTTATTCTTAATTAATTACAATAATTAATCACTTCATTATCTATTATTACTTAATTAAACAATTCTTAATTATATCATTAATTACATTAATTAATGATCTCTAGTTTATATTTAAATTAAATTCCTTTATTTAAGTTAAACACAATTATTAATCCCCTTGATTAATAACAATCCAGTAATTAACTACCCTTAATTACTTATTTAATAAATTAATTATTCCATAATTAATTATCTCCAGAATTAATCCCTGATTAACTTCAAAAGTAATTACCCAAATTACTTCATCTACAATTCATCCTGTATTAATTACATTCAGTAATTATCATCTAATTACTTCCCTAAGTAATCCTGCTCCATTAATTACACCAAGTAATTACACTTATCAAACCATCAAATGATTTCTTAAATTAATTAAACTAAATTAATTAACTTAATTTAATCATAACATCAAAATTAATTACAATAAGTAATTAATCTCTTAATTACTTTTATCAAGTAATTACTCTTAACAATTTACAATAGATTATCTAAATTAATTAATCTAATTAATTAATAAAATTAATCACATAAATTAATTAATAAATAATCCTTAGTTAATTATCTAATAACATTTCTTAATTTACTTCTTTATTAATCTCTAATTCTAAATCATTAATTTATAAATTTAATAATAAATCATTCCTTTATTTTCTTATTAATTAATTCACTTATTACCTTAATTATCTCTAAGATAGTTCATTCCTTTATTAATGATGTTATTAATATTAAAGTGTGTTTAAAACATTACCTTTAAATTTAAGATTCAAATTCCATTTTTAAATTTAAGATTCAAAAATGATTGTTATTTAAACATTTACAAAATTTAAATTCAATTTAGAATCTTGTAATTACATTTATTACTTACATATGAAATTTTATATAAGGAAAAGCCTTTAAATTAAACTACTTAACTTTTAGTTAAAAATTAGCTTTTTTTAAAATTACATTTTATTTTTAACTTGCAAATCCAAGTTAAACAATTTATTTATCTTATTTTTTTTAAAAAAACATTCATATTTAAAATTGATTTAAATATTCAGATTTGGATTCAAAGCAAACTTGAATCCATTAGTTTAAACATTGATTTCAAACTTTGTTTAAAAGTCTTGATTTTAAATTTTGATTTGAAAATCCAAGTTTCATTTTAAGATTCAAGAGTTTCATTTGAAATTATACTTTATGTTTGAATTTGAACCACTGTCTAAATTCTCTTTTCAAATTAAATTTAAAATCTGAAAACTATCAGGTCTGAAAATCCATAATTAAATATTTTAAAACTTTAACTTATTCCAGTTTGAATTCAAAAAGATAAATTTGAATTCACATTACACTGGATATGCCTTCTGTCTAAATCTGGTATACAATGTATCTGAATTTGCGTCAAACCCAAAGCACAACAGGAAGAAAGGACCCTCTGCACACCCACAAAGTCCAACAGAACTTCAATGACGCGGTGCACGTACACCGTGCCTCCAGCCGCCTCCGACCACTCACCAGAGTCGCAACCCCTCGCCGATCAATCCACGACCACAACACAACCCCCAAATCCCACTGCATCATCTCGAAACCAAAACTCGAAGCCTAACCCAAACCTGGAAACGCAACAGGCATTCCCCCTCGAAACCTGGAACATCGCCGTTCTCGCGACCAAGACCACCGGAGTTTATACCACTCCGGCCAACAACTCGACAATCTCCCACCTTCCATTTCCTAGAACCACGATACACTCGATCAACTAAAAAGGGAGAAATGATCGAATTATCCCAAACCGTTAAAACTAGGGTTGCATCCAAAATTTCACCACCGCACTTTCCACTTGCCACTGCTCATCCTCCACCCAATTTTGCTAAACACCCCGACCACCCATGCACCTCCAGGAAGCACCACGAACTTCCACGTCCACTGGATTGCCTGAGGCAACCCATAATTCCCAAAACCATTAAATCAGAATTTCCAACACAATACTTAACTAAAGAAAATGAATTTACTTTTAAAAATCCTAGTTTCAGATAGGAATTCAATTTATAATCCTGAATTTATATTTTAGAATGATTAAAATTTCACTTATATCAATCATCAACTGTTCTTGGTCTTTTTACAGAACAGTGTTACTTTATTTAATTAAGATACAAAATTTAAAATTTACTTTATGGTCAAACAAACATATCTTATTAAGATACTAAGTCCTAACAATCACTAGATCAGGCAGTAATGATTTTTTTTTTGAAATAAGATATGAACTTGAGAACTATAAACAAGATGGTCTTACAGGGTATTCAATATGCAGATATTGCACTCACAAATACACCGAGAGTGGTCACATAAATATTCATCCAAATATTTTCAAGCATTCAATATTTATCTGCAGCAAGTTTAAACTTAAGTTATTTAGAAAAATGTTACTCACATTTTTAAACAGAGGAGATTCTAGGATGTCAACTCACATACATGCAGTAACACATACTCAGGAATGCATTAAAATATATTCACATATCAAACCATAATTAAGCAACACATATACTTAAGTATTTTAAAATTTAAGTTACTCACATGATTAAAGAAAAGGAGCAGAGCACCCTTGTTTTGAAACAGTTTTGAACTTTAATAACTGGAAACTGTTTTGCTTTCCAAAATTCTTGCCTTGTTGAAGATGCTTCAGTTGGAATACTATTTTAGTTTGTATTGATGGGAATGTTTACCATTATTTCTTTGTTTCAGGTTTTAATGAACGAACTAAAAACAATATGCATATATAAAGAAGTTTACAGGGGTAGGTGCTAACTGGGTTTGTATAAATTTGTACAAACAATCTCTGTTTTGCATCAGAGATTTTTTTTTTCAAAGGGGCTGAGATGTTCAATATGATTTCAAATTGACTACTGTATGTGCTAAGAAATGAAAGCATTAATTGCTAATGTACTATCTGTTTACTACTAACCTTGTTTTATGTTTAGATATTTTTGTTTATACTTTGCTTTGTATTAGCTTGCTCTACAAACTACTTTATATGTTAATTTTGTTTACTCTTTAGCTTACATATCTATTTTACAGTCATCATTATTTGCCTGTATATCTATATTATTTTGTTTTATACTTGATGTTTATATTCTTTGCCTTGTATGTTTTCTTTACAGGCTGCAATTAGATTTATACAAAAGCCTTTTGATTTATTATCACTTCAAGTACAAATATATTTTGTTTTATTTACTCTTTAGCTTGCATAATTTTGTTGTACTTAACTTTATTTCTTCATTTTTCTTACCTGCCTCATATTTGATGATGTTCAGATATATTTGTTTTATATTACCTGGCAGCTTTTATCCCTTCTATATGTACATATATAAGGTTGTTGTAGCAAATGTTATAAAATTTTAACCTAAGTATAAATACATACTTTTATACTTAAACAAATTTTACACTTCTACTTTTCTTTTATCTTAAACATTCTTGAAAGATGTTATTATAAATTCCAAATCATAGCTTCATATGCATACGTAATTAGACTTAAGTTTTATATATATAAGGTTTATTTTATTTTTAAATAGTCTTGAAAGACTTATTTCTAAATCTTTCAAATTATAGCTTCCCTCAAAATACACATACATGTATTTAAATAAATTTTAAAATAACTATTTCTATTTGTATTGAAACCCATTTGTAAAAATATTACATTCTTTTGATTGTTTTAAAATAACTAGTTATTAAATTAAAATAATGAAATTATTACTACCTAAGTATATTACTTATTTTATTGACCACATTTAAAATCAAACAACCTTTGTTAAGTTTAAATTTAAGATAAAATCATTTAAACAAATTTTAATCTTATCTTGAGTATCTTTAAACCATATTATTATTTATTCATTATTAAATTTCCAAATTATCAAAAATAATAGAATTAGAAACCATAACTTTATTTATTAAATTTAAAACAAAAACTTATCTATTTATAATATATATCAATATACACATATACATCATACATAGAAACAATTTAAATTAGCTTTTAAAAAAAGAAAATTTATCAGTGAAATATTTATTTAAACAAAGATTATTAATTCAAATTTAAATTATTATCAAATCAATTTAATTTTTAATGCAGATTATTAAATTGATATTGCCTCAAATTTCCGGGATATCACATTCTTCCTCCCTTAAAAGAATTTCGTCCCCGAAATTTAAAACAAAGGTAATTTAATAATCTGCTTAAATATTTAATTTTAAAAACACAAGCATATATTAATCATATGCTAACAACCATAGCAACCAATTCATCCAAACAAACAAATCTATCTATCCAGACAAAATTCCGAATTGAAATTGCTCGAGTTCCCCAAGTATAAATACCGGGTTACTCGCTCTATAGAATCCAAACAAACAATACTACTAAGCTACAGAACTTCTACTCATCTAGATTTACAAATAAGACAGGATATCGGACTATAGACAAGTCTGAATCAACATCCAAAACTCCCTGGATTGCTGGCTCTACAATCAGAAATAAATCTTACACGTGCTGCCTCAAAGATACGTGAAACACAAACGAATTCCAGTTATCCAAACCGACAATTCAATCCTGAAGACCAAACACTTATCCAAAATCACATCTCCGACTTCGAAATCCAAATTCCTTCATATCTTATCCACAAAACTCCTCGGACGATCCTGGGCTTCCTTCATCTTTCCCGATCAGCTCAACTCTTGCTGATGCTCCTAGAAATAAATTGGACCAATAACAATCCAACAAAATGATCTTCCCAAGATCAACCAAACTCAGAACACAAACTCTATTCCAAATCAGAAAACAGAACTCACTTCTCTCATCTGGAAGAGATAAAACAGGTGCACTCCAATCTGGCCTCAGATTCTGAAAAATTTCCTGTAGAATTCTCTAATCCAAACATTGCAATATCCAATTGCTCCCAAACTAAACAGCTACCACCATGCTTCCGCTACGCAACTCTGACTAAACAGATAAAAGTGCTGAAGATGAACTCAAGCACAGAATGGACAACACATTCTCAAAATAAAGTTCACACGTCCAAAAGAAAACTCCGCAGTTTCTCCAAAATTCTGAACTGCTTTACCAAACTCAATTTCCCGATGTTAACAAAACTCTAACTCCTTGAAGACATCTAGAAAATGTCTGAAACACAAAAGAACACTCCAACTATCGCAAGTCACTTTTGCGATCAATCCAGCCTAATTCCAAAATACTGCTCTCTCATTACTAAACAGAACAGCTTACGCTTGTGTGGCTAATCCATCGAAGAAATGGAACTACTCTACTACTTCTGAAATTACCTCAAGGAAACCCGCTAAGCCAGAAAACCTCCTAATCCAAAGCTCTTCGAGAAACTCGGACTCCAAAGCAAACAGGAACACCCAACTGAACACAGCGACAACATCGAACAGATACACTTCATTAACTTGTCCTAAAGAAACATCTTCGGAGACATCCATAGTCACTGTGTCTCATCACACAGCTACTATACCTTGATATATCAAGATATCATGACTTGCTTCTGTCCAACAATCAGATCCAAATTCTAGCTCATCCAAACTACACCTCAAAGATGAACTCCGAACCTTAACAGGTTTCCTTCAGAGATCAATAAAATCCTTACGCCACCCAAAGCTTTCTCGAGACGGTATTAGGTCTACAGTCTCGACAATTTCACTTCCAACCTCAAACATATAAACTCCAACCATTGGTAGTTGTGTTACACACACCACTACCCTATCTACCGTTATAACTTATATTGGAAAACCTGAACGGGTAACCCAATAATAGGTAGAAATAAATATATATACATATATATATACCAAAATTACAAATACGCTCTCTCAAGAAAGAAATCACCTAAGAGCCTAGGTATTCGCTCAACCTAGCGCTCTGATACCAACTGTGACGACCCGCCCTCCTACGCCCAGGAAGACGTATCGTCTTTAAGAAAGAAAGGGATGATAAAATAGAAAGCATAGTGAAGAAGGAACAACAGCACCAGAATCTCACAGCGGAACGAATAAAATATAATAATCACATAAATATTTACATAATATACAACTTCAATCAGAGTTATACAGACAATACATCACATACTAGACAGTTATAAACACCCGTCTAGTTAACACACCTCAACACATTACAGCTCAAACAATAAGCCTCAGAGAAACCAACACAGCGGAACTATATATATCTACAACGCTGAAGCCACCTGCTCCATTGCTCCTCCAGAATTCGTCAAAGCTAACCTGAATCCCTTGGCTACCCGTAAAAATTTGGGTACCCGAGAGTTTATGAAAACAAAAATAAACTTCGGGTCAGACATGGGTCTGGTATGAGTAACAGGTTTAAGTTGCTTAACTTTGAAAATCTTTTGAAAACAAAAGGTATCACGTAAGACTCCCCACAAATAAACATGGGAAAGTTTTTACCTTACGCTAACCAAAACATTTGATAGGAAATTCTGTGATATTATAATAGGTCTAGGGTTTTCAAGTAAATAGAAAATAGCCGAAATTGTTACATGATTAAATTCCATCTACTAGCCACAAAAGTGGGTAATACAATCAAAACCGTGGGCACTTATTGGATTGTGGATTCCATACAATGGCAGGGCTACTGGGGTACCGCCCGTCACAGTACGTGGCCTAGATCAACGTACCGAGGATTACTCCCTTCATCCCCTGCAACACAAGGCCGGAACCATTCCTTACTGAACAGTCCCGAACAAGATACACCCCGCAGTTGTTTGCAACCAACTGCCCACACAGCCGAAAAATAAAGGGACATCTAGACAGGGGAATATCCTTGTCCTGCTTGGGCATGACCCACCTAGCCTTGCTGCACCTCCCCTGTTTTAGCCATTCCTGGTTGTTGAGGCTTGAGGTTACGGTTACCTTTAGAGAACATAACTCTTAGAATGCTCATCGCCCGCCTGACGATGTGTTGAAAGCATTCAATCCATACAAGTTCGTTCCGGGTTCGAACGAAACCGAAGGCATTATCTCGTTACACTCATTTTGGAATCACCCTCAGAGTTAACGACGATAACCCTTGCATTCTGAGTCTTCATCTTCACTTCAGATTCACGACCTATCGTTAATTTGGAATCGATGTGGTTTTCGGATATTCCTAATGCAGAAAACCGATCCCGGTCTCATCGAAATCCAAAACGTGTCTTTTAAGGCCAAGTTGTCTATTTAGTCTTAACAGTTTAATTCAATATAATCAATATACACACAGATGGATAATTCATAATATCACAGTAAATAATCACAGATAATCTCATAAACAGATAATCAATATTATCAACTAAACAGATAACCAAATCATATTTAAACCAGGCATCCATGACACATAGATATTATTCATGCCAGATCACAATCATCGAATGAAATATCAATATCATTCATCCATAAGCAATGATTTATAATCACACCATTTGTAATTAATTTAAAATGAATTAAATTAACTACTTCTATCTCTAATTAATTTAAAATAAATTAAATTAATTACTTCATCTATAAATCCTGCTTACACAATCATTAATTAATTTTAAATCAAATTAATTAATCATCCTCTAAGTATTCATCTTGATTAAACACCTTTGATTAATCAATCTCTAATTACAATAAGTAATTAGTCTTTAATTAATTTCACAAATTAATTATCCTAAATTATTCATAGTAATTAACATTTAATTCCTTCATTTATTAATTAAATATAATTACTTACATTTATTCTTAATTAATTACAATAATTAATCACTTCATTATCTATTATTACTTAATTAAACAATTCTTAATTATATCATTAATTACATTAATTAATGATCTCTAGTTTATATTTAAATTAAATTCCTTTATTTAAGTTAAACACAATTATTAATCCCCTTGATTAATAACAATCCAGTAATTAACTACCCTTAATTACTTATTTAATAAATTAATTATTCCATAATTAATTATCTCCAGAATTAATCCCTGATTAACTTCAAAAGTAATTACCCAAATTACTTCATCTACAATTCATCCTGTATTAATTACATTCAGTAATTATCATCTAATTACTTCCCTAAGTAATCCTGCTCCATTAATTACACCAAGTAATTACACTTATCAAACCATCAAATGATTTCTTAAATTAATTAAACTAAATTAATTAACTTAATTTAATCATAACATCAAAATTAATTACAATAAGTAATTAATCTCTTAATTACTTTTATCAAGTAATTACTCTTAACAATTTACAATAGATTATCTAAATTAATTAATCTAATTAATTAATAAAATTAATCACATTAATTAATAAATAAATAATCCTTAGTTAATTATCTAATAACATTTCTTAATTTACTTCTTTATTAATCTCTAATTCTAAATCATTAATTTATCAATTTAATAATAAATCATTCCTTTATTTTCTTATTAATTAATTCACTTATTACCTTAATTATCTCTAAGATAGTTCATTCCTTTATTAATGATGTTATTAATATTAAAGTGTGTTTAAAACATTACCTTTAAATTTAAGATTCAAATTCCATTTTTGAATTTAAGATTCAAAAATGATTGTTATTTAAACATTTACAAAATTTAAATTCAATTTAGAATCTTGTAATTACATTTATTACTTACATATGAAATTTTATATAAGGAAAAGCCTTTAAATTAAACTACTTAACTTTTAGTTAAAAATTAGCTTTTTTTAAAATTACATTGTATTTTTAACTTGCAAATCCAAGTTAAACAATTTATTTAACTTATTTTTTTTTTTAAAACATTCATATTTAAAATTGATTTAAATATTCAGATTTGGATTCAAAGCAAACTTGAATCCATTAGTTTAAACATTGATTTCAAACTTTGTTTAAAATTCTTGATTTTAAATTTTGATTTGAAAATCCAAGTTTCATTTTAAGATTCAAGAGTTTCATTTGAAATTATACTTTATGTTTGAATTTGAACCACTGTCTAAATTCTCTTTTCAAATTAAATTTAAAATCTGAAAACTATCAGGTCTGAAAATCCATAATTAAATATTTTAAAACTTTAACTTATTCCAGTTTGAATTCAAAAAGATAAATTTGAATTCACATTACACTGGATATGCCTTCTGTCTAAATCTGGTATACAATGTATCTGAATCTGCTTCAAACCCAAAGCACAACAGGAAGAAAGGACCCTCTGCACACCCACAAAGTCCAACAGAACTTCAATGACGCGGTGCACGTACACCGTGCCTCCAGCCGCCTCCGACCACTCACCAGAGTCGCCACCCCTCGCCGATCAATCCACGACCACAACACAACCCCTAAATCCCACTGCATCATCTCGAAACCAAAACTCGAAGCCTAACCCAAACCTGGAAACGCAACAGGCATTCCCCCTCGAAACCTGGAACATCACAGTTTTCGCGACCAAGACCACCGGAGTTTATACCACTCCGGCCAATAACTCGACAATCTCCCACCTTCCATTTCCCAGAACCACGATACACTCGATCAACTAAAAAGGGAGAAATGATCGAATTATCCCAAACCGTTAAAACTAGGGTTGCATCCAAAATTTCACCACCGCACTTTCCACTTGCCACTACTCATCCTCCACCCAATTTTGCCAAACACCCCGACCACCCATGCACCTCCAGGAAGCACCACGAACTTCCATGTCCACTGGATTGCCTGAGGCAACCCATAATTCCCAAAACCATTAAATCAGAATTTCCAACACAATACTTAACTAAAGAAACTGAATTTACTTTTTAAAATCCTAGTTTCAGATAGGAATTCAATTTATTATCCTGAATTTATATTTTAGAATGATTAAAATTTCACTTATATCAATCATCAACTGTTCTTGGTCTTTTTACAGAACAGTGTTACTTTATTTAATTAAGATACGAAATTTAAAATTTACTTTATGGTCAAACAAACATATCTTGTTAAGATACTAAGTCCTAACAATCGCTAGATCAGGCAGTAATGATTTTTTTTTTGAAATAAGATATGAACTTGAGAACTATAAACAAGATGGTCTTACAGGGTATTCAATATGCAGATATTGCACTCAAAAATACACAGAGAGTGGTCACATAAATATTCATCCAAATATTTCCAAGCATTCAATATTTATCTGCAGCAAGTTCAAACTTAAGTTATTTAGAAAAATGTTACTCACATTTTTAAACAGAGGAGATTCCAGGATGTCAACTCACATACATGCAGTAACACATACTCAGGAATGCATTAAAATATATTCACATATCAAACCATAATTAAGCAACATATATACTTAAGTATTTTAAAATTTAAGTTACTCACATGATTAAAGAAAAGGAGCAGAGCACCCTTGTTTTGAAACAGTTTTGAACTTTAATAACTGGAAACTGTTTTGCTTTCCAAAATTCTTGCCTTGTTGAAGATGCTTCAGTTGGAATACTATTTTAGTTTGTATAGATGGGAATGTTTACCATTATTTCTTTGTTTCAGGTTTTAATGAACGAACTAAAAACAGTATGCATATATAAAGAAGTTTACAAGGGTAGGTGCTAACTGGGTTTGTATAAATTTGTACAAACAATCTCTGTTTTGCATCAGAGATTTTTTTTTCAAAGGGGCTGAGATGTTCAATATGATTTCGAATTGACTACTGTGATGTGCTAAGAAATGAAAGCATTAATTGCTAATGTACTATTTGTTTACTGCTAACCTTGTTTTATGTTTAGATATTTTTGTTTATACTTTGCTTTGTATTAGCTTGCTCTACAAACTACTTATATGTTAATTTTGTTTACTCTTTAGCTTACATATCTATTTTACAGTCATCATTATTTGCCTGTATATCTATATTATTTTGTTTTATACTTGATGTTTATATTCTTTGCCTTGTATGTTTTCTTTACAGGCTGCAATTAGATTTATACAAAAGCCTTTTGATTTATTATCACTTTAAGTACAAATATATTTTGTTTTATTTACTCTTTAGCCTGCATAATTTTGTTGTACTTAACTTTATTTCTTCATTTTTCTTACCTGCCTCATATTTGATGATGTTCAGATATATTTGTTTTATATTACCTGGCAGCTTTTATCCCTTATATATGTACATATATAAGGTTGTTGTAGCAAATGTTATAAAATTTTAACCTAAGTATAAATACATACTTTTATACTTAAACAAATTTTACACTTCTACTTTTCTTTTATCTTAAACATTCTTGAAAGATGTTATTATAAATTCCAAATCATAGCTTCATATGCATACGTAATTAGACTTAAGTTTTATATATATAAGGTTTATTTTATTTTTAAATAGTCTTGAAAGACTTATTTCTAAATCTTTCAAATTATAGCTTCCCTCAAAATACACATACATGTATTTAAATAAATTTTAAAATAACTATTTCTATTTGTATTGAAACCCATTTGTAAAAATATTACATTCTTTTGATTGTTTTAAAATAACTAGTTATTAAATTAAAATAATGAAATTATTACTACCTAAGTATATTACTTATTTTATTGACCACATTTAAAATCAAACAACCTTTGTTAAGTTTAAATTTAAGATAAAATCATTTAAACAAATTTTAATCTTATCTTGAGTATCTTTAAACCATATTATTATTTATTCATTATTAAATTTCCAAATTATCAAAAATAATAGAATTAGAAACCATAACTTTATTTATTAAATTTAAAACAAAAACTTATCTATTTATAATATATATCAATATACACATATACATCATACATAGAAACAATTTAAATTAGCTTTTAAAAAAGAAAATTTATCAGTGAAATATTTATTTAAACAAATATTATTAATTCAAATTTTAAATTATTATCAAATCAATTTAATTTTTAATGCAGACTATTAAATTGATATTGCCTCAAATTTCTGGGATGTCACAGATTTAACTTCTGGTTATAGTTAGCTTGCAATTTAATTTGCTTTTAAATTTAGTTAAATGTAAAACTGTAGGCAGTTTTATGTTTCCTGTACAAATATAAATCAACCCGAGACCAAGGCAAGAATGCTTCGGGTCAACTATCCCTTTGCTTCGAGTCGCATACATGAATCACCCGAGTACGCACCGAGGCCTAAACTCCTGCACCATCCTCTGTTGCTTCAACACTTCACTGGGCACGGTGCACGTGCACCGTGACCCCAGTCAACTCCGGCCACCCACATATGCTCCACTACGCCATTTACTACCACCAGACTCCACCACGACCCCCAGAGCTACCACAACAATCTGAAACAAAGGCGAGTTCGAAACTCCACCTAGAAACCAAAAAATCAGGTTCCTCTCGAAACCTGGAAACTCCACCGCACTCCAAACTCCATCCACCAGAGCCTTAGCACCACCGGCCACCACTTCGACCATGACCGAGCTACTACCCTCCTGAGTTTCAACGAACTCGATCGCTCCTAGGCCACGTGACAAATCAAACATCACAGCATAGCCCAAACTAGGTTTAGCAACTTAAAACTGCCACCACCACCGTGATCTGCCACCACTTCAACTAATTTTCCACACCCTGGTAAGCTCCTCCACCTCCTCGCACAACCCAACCACCTCCAGTCACCGAGATCACCAAGAATCACCCAAAAACCAATTTTTGAACAAAGGCAAACTGCACCTAAAACACTTGACTAGAAATCTAAATATTAATTTTAAAAATCCTATTATGGTATGTATATTTGATTCATAACCCTGAATTCACAAATTAAATTCATTGAGGTTTAACTTATTTCAGTTTCTACTTGTAGTTTGATATTTACCTGTAACTAATACTGCTGTTGTCACTTAAACAGATTATAAAACTCAAATATCTGTTAATACCAGCACTTTATGCCAACTTATATCTTGTTAAGGCTTGAATTAAGAACAAAGTGAAATTTTTGTTAAGGAATTTAAACCTGGAACTAAAGCAGACAGAACCCAGAGATACATAATACAGTACTCATACATACACAGAGCAATTGCAACTGAGTTTCAGAGAAAAGTTGCAACAGAACAAAAATCTATTTAAACCATTAAATTTTGATGTTGCTACCCTTTAAAACAGAGGTGATTGCAGAATGTCAAACACGCATACATGCAGTAACACATAAACACAGAAATTCATCAAGATATATGCACATATCAGATCATAATTTAACAACATATAAATATATACTTAAGCATTTAAAATGAAAGGTGTTACTCACTTTGATTAAAGAGAAGGGAAAGAGCACCATTTGTTTTGAAACAGCCTAATCTTTAAAACTGGGAACAGTTTTGCTTTAAATCTTCCAAACCTCTTTGTTTTTGTTGAATAGTGTTTCCAGTTTTATATTTGAGTTTGTATGAAAAAAAAATGAAGAAGCTTGCTATAAAATCTTCCTCTGGTTTGATATGTTTAGAATGAATTGAAAGATAAGTATATATAGAGAAATAAATTTGTATAGGGTAGGTGTTATCTGGGTTTGCAAGTACAAATATTGCTTTTGTTTGTATCAGGCATATCTTTGTTTTAGGAGGCTGAAAGGATTTGAACAAATTTCGAATGGACATAAGGTTGTGCTAAGTAAATGTAAGCATTAATTGTTAATGTACTCTTGTTTCCTACTTAGCCAATTAAATCATTTCTTATGTAGATATTTTACATTTCTCTTACCTGCATCTCATATTTGTTTATACTTTGTTAATTTGCTTGCTTTAGCTTGCTTAGCAAACTATTTTATATGCTGAACACACAAGGATATGATTACTTAGCTTTACTTTGTTTTATTACTTTACTTTGTTTTGCATTCTTTACTTATAGACAGCAAAATTATTTTGTCTGGTTGTACAAAGATTTTTGTTTTATTATTTTACTTTGTTTATTTCTTATCTTGTATATTTTCTTCACAGCTATATCATATGTGTACAAGCCTGATTTTAATTTATACATTATGTGAGCATATATACTTTTGTCTTGCATTTCTTTACAGGTTGACTATTGTTTATAGATTTGTTTCCTTGCCTACAGCTACACATATGTCCTTTTTATTTCTTACTTTACTTTACTTTGTTTCATACTTTTGCATTTCTACTTCAAACATTTTTATTTACATGCCTATACATATATTTTTACTTGTCTGGATATGTCTTCTATCCTATGTACAAAGCTATTTTATTTTATCATGCTTTGTTTATGCTTATGTTTAATATTTTATAAGATCTATTTTTATCATAATATACTTGAAAGATTGTATATTCCAAATCATAGCTTTCCAAAACATATATATATATATAATTTAAAATAACAATTTATTTTTTATATAAAAATCTATTTGTTAAGATATTGCATTATTGATATTGTTTAAATAAAACTCATTATTAAATTAAAAATAAATTATAAAAGAAACAATCTCTTCAAAATAATAATTACTTATTTTATAAAGATAAATTGAAAAGAACAGAACAATCCTTTTATTTAAATTTTAAACCTAGGCTAAATTTATTTCTAAACAAATTAAATTTATCTTGAGTATTTTTAAGATCATATTATTATTTATTCAATATTAAATAAAATCAAATTCCTAATTTACCAAAAATATTAGAATCAGAAATCATGTTTTCATCTTATTAAACTTAAAACAAAGGTTATCTATTTACAATATATACAAATATATATATATATATATATATATATTATAAATAGAAAACAATTTAATTAGCTTTTAAAAGATAAATTATCAGTTAATCATTTATTTAAAAGAATATTATTAAATCAATTCAAATTATTATTAACAAATATTATTAAATCAATTTAATTTTATCACAGATTATTAAATTGATATTGCCTCAAATTTCCGGGATATCACATGAAGGGACCACATACACATTTTGAAATTCAATTTCTTTCGAAATGTAACCAAATTAATTTCATTCACTCAAATAATACTCAATTTGTACACATACAAATTTTTATCTACGCACAATTAATAAAATTGTACCAACCTTAAAAATGAGATGGTTCAATTCTTTTATTTCCATTAAAGCACCATTTCTGTTTAACACAAAATGTACGTTTCTTTTATTAAATCTATTAATTGCAATCAAAGTTTTCTTTCCTTTTAATCGAAATCTTTCCATTACATTAATTGCAATTAATAACAAAGTTAAATTTCAAAATAGATAAACCAAAATGGACTAGAAATAGGATAATTGTTTCCTTAAGTCATTTAAACATGTTTATAAATTTGTTGTTTTACACCACCATAATAAATAACTTAAATTATATTCCTATTCTTGAAATCAATATATATGCTAAAACAGCGTTCAAATAAATGTATATTTCCTTTTTTTTAACAAATCATTCTATTCTTTACTCTAATGAAATTAAATCTACATTCACAAATGAAATATTTCAAGGCAAGGCTCGCGTGTAAATAAATAAAACTTACTGGAAGACCAAAAGAGGAATGTATTTAATGAAAGAAAGAAGTAATAAAATAAAATAAATGAAAGCGACAGACTTAAATTTGAGAATGTAGTCCGTACATAGAAATCACAAATCAAATATACTAAAAAAAACAATTCATTTTAACATACTTTATTAACCCTAATACGCTCAAATTTACACACATATATGTATTTTTATTTAGTAAAAGGTAAATAAAATTAAATACTACAATTAACATAATGAGGACCGCCACCCCACACATTAAAAGATGAACTGAGACCCCAAAGTCAAATTTGAAACGGAATAAATCTCCTATGTTAATATGCTAACTATTCCAAATCAAAAACTTAACCAAACCTTCTAGTTGTTTTCTTACCATTTTACTATTGTATATTTTTTTAATTAAATTCAAATTAAGGAATATTTAGATAAATCAAATATTACAACTAGAAACATACAACAAAATTCAATTCTTTGTTTTAATGAAATTAAATTAATATTCATAGATGAAATATTCACTTTATTTGATAAGAATATTCTTATCAAGAAACCATTCTTTTCTTTTATTTTTATCAAAACATATTTCTTTTTATTACACATTCATTTACAATTAACACCTCCCCCTTTAAAACCAACTTATATTTAAAGATTATCCCATTAAAGAGTCACAGAAATAATACTTCGTACAACCACATCATTTCTTTATCAATTAATTTCATATAATCGTTATATTTGTACCAAATTTAAGTGCTTACAATTTGAACATAATATTTCTCAATGAAATTCTCAATATATTTTTAACACAAAACATATGTTGCGCATATCATTAATTAATTACCATTTACTTCTATCTCTTATTAATGGCAAGATATAATTACTATTATTTACAATGATTAAATCTCAAAGCATATCCTAATACAGGGAAGATAATTAATCCAACTGTTTCCTTTGAAATCCAATTTTCTATGTTAAACCCAATATCTATATACTAATTTAATTCCAACATTTAATTACAAATGTAATCTTATTATCAAATCAACTATTCCCTTATGCAACTGATTAACATAAGTTTTACACTCACCACTCAACAGTTAACGTTTCTTCTTATATCAATTGTAATATTTCAATTACATTAATTCTCCATTAATTACCAAATAAATTTCTAACGGATTTAATAATAAGAAAATGAATAAAACGATGGTTATACGTTAATAATCCATATCTATTAACTTATTGTTTACAAACAAAGGTTAATAAATTTACGTACAAAATAATTGATTTCATACTCCATATTAAAACCAATTGCAATTAATAACATAAGATTACATCAATTTATACATCGTTTATTATATTCCTTATTAACCTTTATTATTTAAGTTGATTGAAATTACGTTAACATAGTATAGTAGTCAATTACATTCAATCAATATTAGCCAATTATATGTTTTATCTCATTAAATTATTTGTTTTAAGATTTATCTTAAAGTCAAAATTTCTAATCTAACAAGATTCTATTTAATAAATCATAAATTTTAATTTATGACAATATTAAAGCCCAAAACCTTATTAAAATTAATATGTTTAATTATCAAAATATGGGTTGTTACAGTCTCCCTCACTCAAAACTTTTTCGTCCTCGAAAAGGAACAAGAAGGAATCGAGGAATTTGAAATATTTTATTCAAAATGGTCAATTTATAAACAATTTAACTTATGTATTTAAATTTAATATAAATCTGAAAATAACTCCATTCGGTTATTGAATAAAAATTTAAGTTTTTTGGTATTTGCCCTTGAAGAGAAAAGAAATATTTCAACATATCTAAAAATTCAGTTAAAACATTTAACCTCATTCACTTAGTAAAAATATAAGATATATTTAAAACATCCTCATAGCATTATGCGAAGATTTTTCAAAAGTCTAAAACAATGTTAGAAATTTATATCAAAACATTATAATAAGCTTTAAAATAAGGTTCCTTAAATCCAAAAAATTTATTAGACTCTTATTTTTAAAATAAGTATAAACTCAATATAATTAAACTGAAACTAATAGTATACTCAAATCTTACATTAAATTTCTAAATCAATGTATAAAATTTCATACCTTCATATTTAATTTAAACACTTGTTTCAAAATGAATATTCTAACACAAAATTCAAATAGTAAATAAACCTATAAACTTTACTATTAGTACTTTGAAATCAAGTAAATATTTCAGACTATACTTCTAACATAGGGAATCAAATTTATTTGTCAAGTATATTGCTATAAATAAACTTCGCAAATCAAATTTTTTTCTTCTTTCCATTTATATGATATCTTTAAATTATACATTCAAAGAAATTTATATAAATTTTACTTGAAATATTCATTTGAAAACTTTATTTGCAAATCAATCATCTTTTATACTTTTCAAAAATTCATTTGTAAAGTTTCTTGCTTCATTTACAAATACCATTTAAATATTTTAAATAACATCTTTATAAATATATGTAAACTATTTGAAAATAATTATTTACATCATTACTTATATTTGCGAAGAAGCTATTAAAAACATTAAATCCATTATTTATAAATTTATTAATTTTATCTCAAGATACTTTCCAAATATTATTAATAAATCAATAATCATTTACTTTAAATATATTTTATTTAATTATTAACTTCTAAAATATTTACAACACTGATAATTTACTATTAAACCATGTTGTAAGTTATTAAACAATATTTTAAACATTTTAAAGTATTTAGAATTGACAAAAAAATGACCAAAATGTCTTTTATATAATACTTTATCAAAATACTTTTATAACTCGATGTCTTAACAGGTTTATCCTCGTTCTTGCAGATTCTGGCCATGCGTTGATCAGGCACAAAGCTAGAATTCTTCAAGTACTTAGTAGACCTGTTTCAACAACCAGTGAAAATACTTGAAAACCTTTAAAAACAGATATGGAAAGTACAATCCAAACAAAACAACCAAACCAAAACCTTTGTCCAACCATGGTTTGCAGATACATAGTGGTTACGCCTGGATCCCCCAGGGAACAATCCATATTTTGTAAGCTTTCTCAGCCCTGCGAGTTCTGCCATGATGACTAGTAGGGTGCAGGATACACAATGGTTACGCCTGGGTCCCCAAGGAAACAATCCGTACCCCTAGGCTATCTCAGCCAGGCAGTTTCGCTACTGATGCGACCTACACAGATTGTAGGATACACAATGGTTACGCCTGGATCCCCCAGGAAACAATCCGTACCCCTAGGCCAGACTCAGTCAGGCAGTTGCGCTATGCAGTCGCGAGAGAAAAAAAACCATGGGTTACGCCACGGTGGGAACACTCGAGTATCACATCCGGAAAACCAAAAATCAGAGAGAATAATATCGATAGAATGAATCCACAATGTGGCCACAAAGCGGATATCAAGCAGAAAGCACTTTCCATATCTTTTCTTCGAAATATATATCATATAGTACCTTTCCAAATACTTTCAAATATCATACTTATATAAACTCCATTATATATAGGATTCCATTTTCAAATCGAATACTTTCCAAATCAATAGTATATCAAATCACACTAATGTAGGCTTCGATTATATAAAATTCTCTTTCCAAATTGAGTACCTTTCAAATCAATAGATTTCAAATCAACTTCATACTTATACAAATTCCATTTTATACAAGTTCGACCATTTCCAAATCAAGTACTTAATAATATAAGGTTCTCAATTTCAAATTATTTCTATATCAATTCAGTTTCAAAATCATATATGATTTCACTAATTTTCTTCCAAATTAAATGTCTCAATTTCAAAGCTCCCAAAATAATAGGTTTAGAAAATAATCCCAGTTTCCAACTTTATAACTATCCCTTTAAAACCTTTAAACTTTTTATTTCTATATGAAAAATCCAAATTTCCTTTTCGCAAATTATTTATTTAACAAAAGTTTCAAATTTAGTTAAGTCATACCCTTCGTACTTTAAACATACAAAACTAAACTTATATTCTTGATCAAATATTTATACTCTTCGAAATTCCTTAGTTTTAAAATTTTAAACCTTGATTTGGAAGTGCTCGAACCTTCAAAATAGTTGGTGAAATAAAATTTCAAATCCAGGAGTTGGAAATCAGCAACAAATCAGAAATTAATTTTTTTTATAATAGAGTTATACTAAAACAAATTTGAAATTCGAGGATTGAACACCGATTCATTTCAGATCATTTCAAATATATATACATGTATCTTTCGAATATCAAATCATAGTTCGGAATCGGAAACCAAAATTGGTTTCACAAAATCACTCGCATAGCAAAGCTACTAAAGTGGCCTCTCCTCCACTCTGAGACTCGAAAATCAATGTCGATGATGCGTGCACTCATCACCGAAATTATTTTCCAGCGACATAAGTGATTTCTGGACTTCTATTTTCTTGAAAACTTCATTGAGATTTCTTTGAAATCATTGGAATTCATTTGAACTCATTTGAAACATTTCTTATTTGGGAAATACTACTAAATTGTATTATTATTATATATATTTCCAAAATCTTAAACTAATTACAAAATACCGGAATTCAATTCTCGAATTTCAAATTAACCCTTCAGTTATAAATCATTTTTAATCTCATCGATTAAAACAAATATCACTTCATACTTTAATATTTTTTTCATAGAATTTCTCCGTTTAATATAAACATTAATATATCCATTCTCATAATATTGCATAAATTTCTCTTTAATTTAAATTACATTCATTTCACATGTAATATTTCTCATTTAAAACTAATTTATTTGCAAATCATTTCATAAGGAATTTCTTTACGACCAATTAATAAAACTTAATTCCTTTTTATAAGATATTGTTCGAGTTTAAAGTTATCACAACTTTATTTATAACCATTTATTGCAACATCTATTTATTTCATAACAATTTACAAGTCATGGCTTTATTTGTAATCATTTCACTTTTAGTTCATATTCGTTATTCCATTTAGTTTCATCTTTACCTTTAAATTTATTTATGACATGTTTCATAAATGTTAATTAAATTTATAAACATATTTTTCCAATTTAATATCATTTACAACATTTCCTTAATCACAATTTCAATTTAAACATCCCAAGGCTAAAAGTTCACACTTGTATATTATTACATTACATGCTAAGAATGTATAACCCAATTCTATTCATTTACTAAACATAGATATAACGAATTAAATCTTATTTTACTTTCTTTCAAATTAAGGTTACCAATTCAACTATATAATTCAACCAAATTATCAAGTTTCACTCTTGTATTAGTACAAAAAGGTTTCGATTATCCAAAATATCCAAATATTCCATTTTTTCCAATAGATGAAACTACCTGTCAACAAACAACAAAATTCACATCAACATTTTAATTTCATAAACAAATATCCTAATTATTCATTTTATTCTCTTTAATACACCATTATTAAACTAGTGTTTAGTCCACTAATTCAATCAACAATAATTAACCAATGTTTATAATTGGATTAAATACAATATGTCAACACAAATGATAATAATTAAATATTAACATTTCATAAATCAAACAAATTACAAATAAATATATTAGTCTTAAAAATTTATTCCTTTATATATATCGTATAATATTAGAGAAAATAATTTCATTTCAAAATTTATATAAAACATTTTTATAACACTAACAAATACGTGCTCCCGTATATACACTCGGACAAATAATTCTGGGGTATTACTACCATATCTCTAATGAGTTAACCCCAACAGGCTAAGGTATCTCTAAACCAAAGCTCTGATACCAACTATAACGGCCGCCTTTTTGGATAGTTCAAATAGACAATAAACACACATGTCAGAATCAAACCATTCAAAAGGGAGGATTGTTAATGGAGTAAATAAAGAAGAAAAAAAAGAAAAAGGAAAGAAAAAAAATATAGAATCTCGTAGCGTAACGACAAAATAAAATAATCAAATAAACAGTTCATGAAGCTGTTTTACAAATAACATGTCATTGCACTTTTACAAATTCAAATCAGAGTTATACATATATCATAAATAACCAAATAATGCAGCGGAACACAGAAAGTAGTGGAATAATAAATAGCAACAATATATTGAATCTTCGTCTTCGTCCACCAGAAATAGTCTTCAATGCTGAAAAACTCAGGCTGACCCGAGCATAAAGGAAAATAATACACTCGAATCAGAACTAAAATTCTTATGCAAATTAAATCAAAAGTATATGAAATAAGGAATGCAGATAACTACATTTTTGAAGGTTCAAAATTCTGGAAATGTTATTGCTTCCACATTCAAAATAAAATGGATTTCACAATAGATCCATTCTAGTAAATTACAAATTTACAGAATAATTCCCAGTTAAATTTCATAGTTTTAGAAATTTGATTTATAAAAATGTTCCAAAGTTTCAATATTCACTTTTTTTGGAAACTTCCCAATGTTTCAAATTTAATTTTGAAAACTTTCAAGTAAGATAACGACGGTTTACTTCCCAAAATCATTTTTATGGTTCAAATAGTAAATCTAAACATACTATTTTTTTCTTTGATGTAAATACTTGAAATTCATGGGTTTTACATCCTTATTCAGTGTGCAAATAATCAATATGAAATTTAAATAATTACAATAAACTATAGGGTGATAACAGAGATATATCAAATAAATGAACAAATATACATTCAATCACAATAGCATCCATCACAACATACAATCAACATTCAAATCAATCAATTCAACAAATCAACCAATTCAATAATATGTCACAGTAATTATTAGTCATCACATATTGAAATTTAGCTATTCAAATTAAATATTAATAAATATTTCAAACCAACAATCAAAAATTTATCACTATATGACCTGGCTTAACTTGCAATTAAATTTTAGTATTTCGTGAGTGAGTTTAAACACTCACCTTCTGGATTTCCTTTTTCTAGTCGGATTTGGATCCGCTACTACTTCCTCCTTTTGAGTTGTTTCCTTCTATCTTAATCTTTTTTTAGAATGTTTTGGTAGAGATAGAGAAGTTGTTATAGATCTGGATTTAAAGAAAAAGATTTGGAAAAAAGAAGAATGTTTGAAAATGAAGAAGAAAATTTAAAGAAGATGAAGCATTGAAAAAGAAAAGGAAGCTTTCAAAAAGAAGAAGATTTGAAGAAGAATAAACAAAAAGACAAAGAATGAAGTAAAAAAAAGAGAAGAAGGAGATTTAAAGAAGAAAAAATGAAAACGGAAGGAGGAAGGTGAAGAGAGAGAAAAATGAGATGGTAGTTTTATTTGGAAATGAAGCTATAGAAGATGAGATTAGAAAATGAAATATGACTAAAGGAATGAAGATGGAAACAAATGAAAAGCTAATAAGGTATATATAAACAAACTAGGAATTGAAATAAAGTAAAATATGAACAGCCCTAAAACGCAGTATTGAAAGATGTGAACTAAATGAATATGAGGTGATAGAAGAAATAAAATGCAAATGAAGAAATAAAATTATAGATTATTTAATAATAAGGAAATAAAGGTGGAGGGACAAAATGCACGTATAATTTTAGATGCTTTAAGCATTGATAATGCATAAGGAAATGTATGTAGGAATGAGAAAATTTGCAAACCAAAGGAAAATAAAAAAAATTATAACCAAAAATGAGATGGAAAGAATTAAATATAGCCTAAAAGCTTAGGCTTAGGTATTAAACCAAAGGAGAAATGAACGGACCAAGTTTTAATAATGAGGTAACTATTTTAAAACGTACATGCAATAAATAAAAAGAAATGAAGGGACCACATACACATTTTGAAATTCAATTTCTTTTGAAACGTAACCAAATTAATTTCATTCACTCAAATAATACTCAATTTGTACACATACAAATTTTTATCTATGCACAATTAATAAAATTATACCTACCTTAAAAATGAGAACGTTCAATTCTTTTTTTTCCATTAAAGCACCATTTCTGTTTAACACAAAATGTACGTTTCTTTTATTAAATCTATTAATTGCAATCAAAGTTTTCTTTCCTTTTAATCGAAATCTTTCCATTACATTAATTGCAATTAATAACAAAGTTAAATTTCAAAATAGATAAACCAAAATGGACGAGAAATAGGATAATTGTTTCCTTAAGTCATTTAAACATGTTCATAAATTTGTTGTTTTACAGCACCGTAATAAATAACTTACTTAAATTATATTCCTATTCTTTAAATCAATATATATGCTAAAAAGCGTTCAAATAAATGTATATTTCCTTTTTTTAACAAATCATTCTATTCTTTACTCTAATGAAATTAAATCTACATTCACAAATGAAATATTTCAAGGCAAGGCTCGCGTGTAAATAAATAAAACTTACTGGAAGACCAAAAGAGGCATGTATTTAATGAAAGAAAGTAGTAATAAAATAAAATAAATGAAAGCGGCAGATTTAAATTTGAGAATGTAGTCCGTACATAGAAATCTAAAATCAAATATACTAAAAAAACAATTCATTTTAACATACTTTATTAACCCTAATACGCTCAAATTTACACACATATATGTATTTTTATTTAGTAAACAGTAAATAAAATTAAACACTACAATTAACATAATGAGGACCGCCACCCCACACATTAAAAGATGAACTGAGACCCCAAAGTAAAATTTGAAACGGAATAAATCTCCTATGTTAATATGCTAACTATTCCAAATCAAAAACTTAACCAAACCTTCAAGTTGTTTTCTTACCATTTTATTATTGTATATTTTTTTAATTAAATTCAAATTAAGGAATACTTAGATAAATCAAATATTCCAACTAGAAACATACAACAAAATTCAATTCTTTGTTTAAATGAAATTAAATTAATATTCATAGATGAAATATTCACTTTATTTGATAAGAATATTCTTATCAAGGAACCATTCTTTTATTTTCTTTTTATCAAAACATATTTATTTTTATTACACATTCATTTACAATTAACACCTCCCCCTTTAAAACCAACTTATATTTAAAGATTATCCCATTAAAGAGTCACAGAAATAATACTTCGTACAACCACATGTGACGCCCCACCTCTATACCCACGCTAGCCAAGGACACTACAGGGTAATGCCGTCAACTAACACGGAGAATAAGTCTGGTTGGGAGCGACCATCTATAGCCTTGCTCTAACTATCTATTGAATACATCGACAATAAACAGCAGGTCGACATACTCAATGAATACTCAAAACAAAACCATAGGTGGTTGAAGGATCTACCAGAACAGAATATAACAACTCAAATGTAATATACATGACAGAACAGTAAATCATCATATACACATATATTGAATACATAACAGAGTATACAAAATAATACAAGTCAAGTGGTATAGCACACCACAATATACAAATGAGTCAATAGAATACATATCAGAGTTACTACAAAGTGGGACTACACAAAAAGCTTTAACAAAAAGGAACAAGCTGAATAGTCCATGCGGAAGCAAAATAGGCTAAGTCCAAAGGCACCTTACCTGAAACATCTCGGTCTGACCCGAGTATAAATACACGGGTCAGTCTAGCTAAACAAATCAATTAGATAAACTGAACAACAATAAACCTGCAAGGTTACAAAGCATAATAGATATCTCCAAAGGAGATAACACAATCATCTAACAAAAGATGAATCATATGATAACAAGCCTCGTATCATCGGCAACATATAGAAACAAAGGTTACAAATATCCCAAATCAAGCCAAAAGGCAATAACAAATACCAATAAGGTATACAAGTTTCGCAAGGTAAACGCTACGCATCATGCGGCTCAAAAAGACCAACACCGAAGAGCAATACCTAGGGAATATACATATGAATGAAACATCAGAAAATTTGCTCAAGCTCGGTACTGTATGAACAAGGATCCATGAGCCCGAGGACTCCAAACCCAATATCACCCATGCGGCTCATAACGACCAATATCGGAAGCGATACTAAAGGGCAACCCAATATCACCCATGCGGCTCATAACGACCAACATCGGAAGCGATACTAAAGGGAAACAAACCCGAAGGCACAAACCCGAAGGCACATACCCGAAGGCAACAAACCGTAGTGGCGAAGGTCAGAGACCCAGTACTGGACACAACTAACTGGCGGAATGTGTCATAACTCTCAAAAAGAAATCCGAAAAGTGGTAACATGAGTCCCATAACCACTCGTTCGCACTAAACGGTTTACTATCCGTTAGTTAATTTTACACTCAAAGCAGTACAAAGTTCACCTCATATCATCGGTAAACCAAACCCAAAGGTTAAAACGATCAATTGAATAGGTCGGGAATTAATCGAAAGGATAAACGCACAGATACATGGTCCGTGTTTGCCCAACCATTTAATCACCCTTCCACTTCGCTCGAAGTGCGAAATTGTGTGTGTTTTAAATAGAATTTATAATTTGGAGAAACGAGCTTTTAAATGTGATTCGAAAGATTATTTTATAAAAACCCGTGGATGAAGTCAAGAATAAGTTATCAAAGTCAAAGATGCAATAACAACTTCTAAAAAGCAACTTGAATCGATAAAATTTGGAAAACCATTTAAAATATGCAAAAATAGGCAAAACAGCCAAATAGGAGCAGGTCGGTCGGCCGGTTGAAGGGCTCGGTCAGCTGGCCAGATGCAGAAAATAAAATATGGCTTGGGGTAGCAGGTCGGTCGACCGGCTACAGGGCTCGGTCGGCCGAACTGCAAATTTCTACAGTTTCTGCCCTTTTCCAATGAAATGCCGATTCTTCCAAAACGCGACCGTTCGAGCAATAGACCTAAGGAGCCTTAGCCAATAGATACCCCAGCTTCATTAGCTCTCTGATTCGCTACCAAAAACATGTTCCAATATCAAAGTTGGGATCTTTAAAGAATTGAACCCAAACACTAAAAATTTGGATATTCACCAATTCAATCCAAACCAAAAGCAAGTGCATATAAACTAGTGTTAGGAATTCATACCCAACATCTATGAAATCAAGAGAAGTAGATGTGAGCTCAAAACTCACCTTTTACCCAAACAAAAAAGGAGAAGAAGCTCAATAACAAGGAGAAGACCGACCAAACTCTACTTAAACTCAACAAGCTTCAATCTAAGAATAAAACACATGTTGTCCCAAGTTAGGTTTAGGAAATTTTCTGAAATTGAAGAGGAGAAGAGTTGGAGAAGATGAAGAGAAGGCTTACCAATGGCTTCTCTTTGATTTTGGAGCAAGAATTTGGAGTTTGCAAATGGAACTAGGGCTTGCAATTTCTATTTCCTCTTCCCTTCCACTATTTTCAGTTTTAGCTTAAGAAATGAAAATGAAATGAAGATGAATGAAGAGAAGGGGTTGGGTTAGGGTATTAGTTAAGCTAGTGGGCTGAACCCAAACCCAAAACCCAATAGAAAAAGGGTCAAAATTCACAAACTCCAAACATATCAAAGATTATACTCAAAAAGATCGCAAACACCATTTTGGAACCAATGGAGGTAGTTTCGAGTTCCAATTCGGCCATTTGCAGAAAGTAATATTTCGGACCCAAAAATTCGACTAACGATGTTATATTTAAATAAAACATTTAAATATAAAATCGTTAAATATGCGGGTTATTACAGATCTCCCCTCCTTACAAAATTGCGTCCCCGCAATTCCTAGAGACGATATTTGTAACAACTACATACATACAACATTCAAAAGAAAAAGGTAATAAGCTTGAGATGAAAAGACATACTCACCGTTCACAAGCTAAGATAGAAAACCTGGATAAGATCGCTCAATAAACTCTCTGGTTTCCCAAGTACGGTCATTGGGATTAGCGGACCATTGAACTTTAACGAGCGGCACGTCCTTGTTCCGAAGGTGCCGCACCTCCGTGTCAAGTACGCGAGTAGGTTGTTGTACAATAGATAAGTCTGGTGAGACCTCAATCTCTAACAAATCAGGAGAAGTAATAACAGAATCCGACTCCTGAAGACACTTCCGAAGTTGCAAGACATGAAACACGTCATGAATGCCAGATAAATGAGTTGGAAGTGAAACTCTATAAGCCACAGGGCCAATACGTTCAGTAATAGAAATGGTCCTATAAAGCGAGGAGCCAATTTCCTAGTCGTACTGAAGCGCATAACCCCTTTCAAAGGAGAAACACGAATAAAAACAAGATCGCCGATCGAAAACTCGAGAGGCTTCCTACAGTTATCAGCGTAGGATTTCTGGCGACTCTGTGCCTCTTTCATTCTCAACTGGATAATATCAATCTTCTCAGAAGAATCACGAACATAATCTGGGCCAAGAATAAGCTTCTCCCTAGATTCCAACCAACAAGAAGGTGATCGACATGGCCTTCCATATAAGGCTTCGAAAGGAGCCATACCGATACTAGATTGAAAACTATTGTTGTAGGAGAATTCTACAAGAGGTAGGTGATCCTCCCAACTTCCACCAAAATCGAAAATACAAATACGGAGAAGATCTTTCAAAATACGATTCACCCGTTCAGTCTGTCCATCAGACTACGGATGATAAGCTGTAGAAAAATTAAGCTTTGTTCCCAAAGCTTGCTGAAGACTCTTTCAAAAATGACTCGTGAATAAAGAATCACGATCACTCACAATAGAACTAGGAACCCCGTGAAGTCTCACGATTTCCTTGACATATAACTTAGCCAAATGCGAAGCAGTTTTATTAGACTTAATAGGGACAAAATGAGCAGACTTAGTGAGGCGATCAACAATAACCCAAATGCTAGAATGGCCTGATCTCGAGCGAGGTAGGCCGTCAATAAAATCCATAGAAATCTGATCCCATTTCCATAATGGAATCTCAAGAGGCTGAAGAAGACCAGAAGGACGCTGATGCTCAGCCTTAAAACGCTAACAAGTTATGCAATTGCTCACATAACTCGCCACATCGCGCTTCATGCCTTCCCAATAATAAAGACGACGCATATCGGCATACATCTTGCTACTACCAGGATGAATGGTATACTTAGAACGGTGACAATCATCAAGAATGTCATGCCTAAGTGCAAAATCAGAAGGCATAAAAAGACGGTTCTTCTTACGAAGACACCCATGAGAATCAATGCTAAAATCCCGCAACGCCTCATCACAGGATTCAGACTCACAAAGCTGAATAAAATTCAACAAATCAGGATCACGCCGCTGAGCATCGACAATACGATCCAATAAAATAGGTCGAGCTCCCAAACTAAATAATAGAATAGGAGAATCAGAAGATGAACCTCGATCCCGAATTTCACAAAAAGATAGAGTCTCAAGAACATTCCATTCGGCAAGCATCATAGAAACAACAGTCGAATGTTTGCGACTAAGCGCATCTGCAACTCGATTCCCCTTACCAAGGGTATACTGGATATCAAAGTCATAGGAGGCAGAAACTTGAGCCAATGTTGTTGTCTCATATTGAGTTCCTTCTGAGTGAACAAATACTTCAAGGATTTATGATCGTGTAGAGAATGAAGCGCTCGCCCAACAAATAGTGTCGCCAAATCTTCAAGCAAAGACAATGGCAGCTAACTCAAGATCATGAGTGGCATAGAGAACTTCATTCGGACGCAGTTGCCTAGAAGCATAAGCAACTACCCGATTCTTCTGCATAAGAACAGCACCGAGACCACTACCACAAGCATCGGTGTAGACAACAAGATCATGATTCCCCTCGGGAACCACAAGAATAGGAGCATTAGTGAGAAGTTCCTTCAATGTCAGAAAGGAAGCTTCACACTTGTCGGACCGAATAAAAAGAATGCCTTTCCGAGTAAGGCAAGTGAGAGGAAGCACAACACGAGAAAAATCCTTAATGAACCGATGGTAATAACCCGCCAATCCAAGGAAACTACGAATCTCATGAACATTCTCAGGCTTCTTCCAATTCTGGATGGCTTCGATCTTTGAGGGATCGACAGAAATGCCATCGGAAGATACAACATGGCCTAAGAACTTAACCTTATTCTCCCAAAAGTGGCACTTGGAGAATTTGGCTCTAATCTGATGATGAAGGAGATACTCAAGACAATTCTCAAGTGATTAGCATGCTCAGCTTCAGACTTAGAATAAATAAGGATATCATCAATGAACACAAGCACGAACTTATCGAGATATTCCCAGAATACTCGATTCATTAGATCTACAAAGAAAGCAGGAGCGTTCGTCAACCCGAATGGCATAACGAGCCACTCAAAAGAACCATAACGAGTGCGGAAAGCGGTAAGAGGAATGCTATCCTCCGCGACTCGTAATTGATGAAAACCTGTGGCAAGGTCGAGCTGAGAAAAGACCTTAGCACCACTCAATAGATCGAACATATCATCGATCCTAGCCAATGGATACCTATTTCTGATGGTTAACTCGTTAAGCTTGCGATAGTCAATGCAAAGCCTAAGAGTTCCATCAGACTTCATCACGAAGACGACCGCGGATCCCCACGGAGAAAAACTAGATTGAATCAACTGCTTGGACTCAAGCTCTAAAAATTGCTTCTTGAGTTCCTCATTTTCCCTTGTAGACATCCTCGTGGGAGGACGACTAACTGGCTGCGCGCCTGGAATAAGATCAATGCGGAACTCAATTGCCCGTTTTGGTGGCAAACCCGGTACAGGCTGAAAAACATCAGAAAAGTCACAAGCAATAGGAATACGAGATATATCATCATCATCTTGCGAGTCAAGCGAATATAAAGCCATTTCGGAATTATCCACATCCCGAAGAACAAGAGATAACTGAGTAGGCGAATCCGGATGTCGAAGATACAAAATTCTCTCCGAACAAATAATCCTGGCATCATATCTCACTAGCCAGTCCATACCCAAAATCATATCAAATCCCATACATGAAATAACATGCAGATTCGCACGAAAAGAAAAGCCACATAAAACAATCTCACTATCATCACAAAGCAAACTAAGGGTCGCGGATCCCCCAATAGGATTCGCAATCCTTAAAGAAGTAACCATACAAGAAACATCCAAAGATAAATCATCGACGAGCTGTTTCGATACGAAAGAATGTGAAGCACCCGTATCGAAAAGAACTCGAATACTAAGATCATGAAATAAAATAGAACCTTCCAAAATAGATGGAGATATACCTTTGGGCTGAGAAGGACCTTCAGAAGCCTTGGCAGCATAAAGCCTGCTAGACTTGGCACCATCCGGAACAGTAGGGCAAGCTGAAACATGATGACTTTCCTTCTTGCAATAGAGACAGAAGAGAGGCTTAGGACATGCTCGAATAATATGATCAGGAGAACCACAATTGAAACACTTTCGGACGAAAGGTGTTCCGGAAGACTAAGGCTGAGAGCTAGGACCACCAGTCTTCTTCTTCTTAGAAGGAAAAGGCCTGGACTTCTGAATCGGAAATGGTCTCTTGTTGGGGTTCTTGGAAACCTCAACATCAACATCACTATCACACTCCTTCTCGACGGTCTCGAGATGAAGCGCAGAATCAACCAACTCCTCAAAAGAAAGTTTAAGCTGGAGCAACAAAGACTTCTTAAGATATTTCTTAAGGCCAGAGACAAACTTCAAATTCTTCTTATAAGAAGTGCTGATGAATTCAAGACCATACTTAGATAAAGCCTCGAATGATGCAACATACCTAGAAACAGAAGATTTCCCTTGTTTCAACTCAAGGAAGCGACGGGTCAATAAAACTTTTTCAGATTCAGGAACGAACTTGAGTTCAAATCGCTCCCGAAACTGAGTCCAAGAAAGAGTAGACTCATCAATCTCGGCTATAAGAAGCTCATACCAATCAAGAGCACGCTCTTGTAATAAGCTAGAAGTTACAAGAACTCTATCATGGTCAGAAAGATCCATACAAGAGAAGATACGCTTGCACGTGCGAAACCAAGCTTGGACTTCAAGAACGGATTCAGAGCCTTTAAACGGCTTTCCTTCAAGATGAGCAAAATCACTGCACTGACGTACAAAGGCAGACTTGCGAGGTGGAGACACTCAAGGAGGAACTGGAGGCTGACTGCTCCAAAACAACTCCAAAAACTGATCGGCAGACATATAAACGCCATCCGGAGGTGTGCCACTAGATTGCCCAGCATCCGAACGTCGTCCCCTGCCTCTTCCAGCCATACGCTGAAAGTAAGATAAAAACAAGATTATTTACAAGGTAGATATTACAATATGGGATACTACAGAATAAGAATGCATTCCTAGACGTATTCCCAATTTCTATCTAACCTTGATGGAATAGAGAGACACGATGATTCAAAGATTTGTATCACTTGTACACTTTGATGTACCGTAATATGCGCATCTATTCTTTGTTTATCATATTTTTTCCTGAACTCAGCTCCGATACCATGTTGTGACGCCCCACCTCTATACCCACGCTAGCCAAGGATACTACATGGTAATGCCGTCAACTAACACGGAGAATAAGGCTGGTTGGGAGCGACCATCTATAGCCTTGCTCTAACTATCTATTGAATACATCGACAATAAACAGCAGGTCGACATACTCAATAAATACTCAAAACAAAACCATAGGTGGTTGAAGGATCTATCAGAACAGAATATAACAACTCAAATGCAATATACATCACAGAACAGTAAATCATCATATACACATATATTGAATACATAACAGAGTATACAAAATAATACAAGTCAAGTGGTATAGCAGACCACAATATACAAACGAGTCAATAGAATACATATCAGAGTTACTACAAAGTGGAACTACACAAAAAGCTTTAAAAAAAAGGAACAAGCAGAATAGTCCATGCGGAAGCAAAATAGGCTAAGTCCAAAGGCACCTAACCTGAAACATCTCGGTCTGACCCGAGTATAAATACACGGGTCAATCTAGCTAAACAAATCAGTTAGATAAACTGAACAATAATAAACCTGCAAGGTTACAAAGCATAATAGATATCTCCAAAGGAGATAGCACAATCATCTAACAAAAGATGAATCATATGATAACAAGCCTCGTATCATCGGCAACATATAGAAACAAAGGATACAAATATCCCAAATCAAGCCAAAAGGCAATAACAAATACCAATAAGGTATACAAGTTTCGCAAGGTAAACGCTACGCATCATGCGGCTCAAAAAGACCAACACCGAAGGGCGATACCTAGGGAATATACATATGAATGAAACATCAGAAAATTTGCTCGAGCTCAGTACTGTATAAACAAGGATCCATGAGCCCGAAGACTCTAAACCCAATATCACCCATGCGGCTCATAACGACCAACATCGGAAGCGATACTAAAGGGCAACCCAATATCACCCATGCGGCTCATAACGACCAACATCGGAAGCGATACTAAAGGGCAACAAACCCGAAGGCACAAACCCGAAGGCACATACCCGAAGGCAACAAACCGTAGTGGTGAAGGTCAGAGACCCAGTACTGGACACCACTAACTGGCGGAATGTGTCATAACTCTCAAAAAGGAATCCGAAAAGTGGTAACGTGGGTCCCATAACCACTCGTTCGCACTAAACGGTTTACTATCCGTTAGTTAATTTCACACTCAAAGCAGTACAAAGTTCACCTCATATCATCGGTAAACCAAACCCGAAGGTTAAAACGATCAATTGAATAGGTCGGGAATTAATCGGAAGGATAAACGCACAGATTCATGGTCCGTGTTTTGCCCAACCATTTAATCACCCTTCCACTTCGCTCGAAGTGCGAAATTGTGTGTGTTTTAAATAGAATTTATAATTTTGAGAAACGAGCTTTTAAATGTGATTCGAAAGATTATTTTATAAAAACCCGTGGATGAAGTCAAGAATAAGTTATTAAAGTCAAAGATGCAATAACAACTACTAAAAAGCAACTTGAATCGATAAAATTTGAAAAACCAATCAAATTATGCAAAAATAGGCAAAACAGAAAAATAGGAGCAGGTCGGTCGACCGGTTACAGGGCTCGGTCGGCTGGCCAGATGCAGAAAATAAAACATGGCTCGGGGTAGCAGGTCGGTTGACCGGCTATAGGGCTCGGTCGGCGGAATTGCAAATTTCTGCAGTTTCTGCCCTTTTCCAATGAAATGCCAATTCTTCCAAAACGCGACCGTTCGAGCAATGGACCTAAGGAGCCTTAGCCAATAGATACCCCAGCTCCATTAGCTCTCCGATTCGCTACCAAAAACATGTTCAATCCAAAGTTGGGATCTTTAAAGAATTGAACCCAAACACTAAAAATTTGGATATTCACCAATTCAATCCAAACCAAAAGCAAGTGCATATAAACAAGTGTTAGGAATTCATACCCAACATCTATGAAATCAAGAGAAGTAGATGTGTGCTCAAAACTCACCTTTTACCGAAACAAAGAAGGAGAAGAAGCTCAATAACAAGGAGAAGACCAACCAAACTCTACTTCAACTCAACAAGCTTCAATCTAAGAATAAAACACATATTTCCCAAGTTAGGTTTAGGAAATTTTCTGAAATTGAAGAGGAGAAGAGTTGGAGAAGATGAAGAGAAGGCTTACCAATGGCTTCTCTTTGATTTTGGAGCAAGAATTTGGAGTTTGCAAATGGAACTAGGGCTTGCAATTTCGATTTCCTCTTCCCTTCCACCATTTTCAGTTTTAGCTTAAGAAATGAAAATGAAATGAAGATGAATGAAGAGAAGGGGTTGGGTTAGGGTATTAGTTAAGCTAGTGGGCTGAACCCAAACCCAAAACCCAATAGAAAAAGGGTCAAAATTCACAAACTCCAAACATAGCAAAAATTATACTCAAAAAGATCGCAAACACCATTTTGGAACCAATGGAGGTAGTTTCGAGTTCCAATTCGGCCATTTGCAGAAAGTAACATTTGGGACCCAAAAGCCGACTAACGACGTTATATTTAAATAAAACATTTAAATATAAAATCGTTAAATATGCGGGTTGTTACACCACATCATTTCTTTATCAATTAATTTCATATAATCGTTATATTTGTACCAAATTTAAGTGCTTACAATTTGAACGTAATATTTCTCAATGAAATTCTCAATATATTTTTAACACAAAACATATGTTGCACATATCATTAATTAATTACCATTTATTTCTATCTCTTATTAATGGCAAGATATAATTACTATTATTTACAATGATTAAATCTCAAAACATATCCTAAAACAGGGAAGATAATTAATCCAATTGTTTCCTTTGAAATCCAATTTTCTATGTTAAACCCAATATCTATATACTAATTTAATTCCAACATTTAATTACAAATGTAATAAAAATGTCCATTATATATTTAAATTTCAAACGAATCCTTTTATTTTGATTTACATTCTTATTATCAAATCAACTATTCCCTTATGCAATTGATTAACATAAGTTTTACACTCACCACTCAACAGTTAACGTTTCTTCTTATATCAATTGTAATATTTCAATTACATTAATTCTCCATTAATTACCAAATAAATTTCTAACGGATTTAAAAATAAGAAAATAAATAAAACGATGGTCATACATTAACAATCCATATCTATTTACTTATTGTTTACAAACAAAGGTTAGTAAATTTACGTACAAAATAATTGATTTCATACTCAATATTAAAACCAAT
Organism: Allium cepa; assembly: GCA_030765085.1. Taxonomy (NCBI): domain Eukaryota; kingdom Viridiplantae; phylum Streptophyta; class Magnoliopsida; order Asparagales; family Amaryllidaceae; genus Allium; species Allium cepa. The sequence continues at coordinate 596,314,593 of CM060941.1, read as the reverse complement.
TGCAATTAATAACATAAGATTACATCAATTTATACATCGTTTATTATATTCCTTATTAACCTTTATTATTTAAGTTGATTGAAATTACGTTAACATAGTATAGTAGTCAATTACATTCAATCAATATTAGCCAATTATATGTTTTATCTCATTAAATTATTTGTTTTAAGATTTATCTTAAAGTCAAAATTTCTAATCTAATAAGATTCAATTTAATAAATCATATATTTTAATTTCTGACAATATTAAAGCCAAAAACCTTATTAAATTTAATATTTTTAATTATCAAAATATGGGTTGTTACAAAGAGACTACAGATTAGGAACACCACTCAAAGATAAGAGCTGTCGTGTACCTAATCTATCCTATGCAAATTTACCTACCGAAAGAGGTAAACATAGCCAAACTATAGAAAACAAAATAAAATGATAGGTTTTACTATCTATAGACTGCGATGCATGCAAAAATCTACCTTCCGGAAAAGGCAGTCGTATTTACACCATAACAGATCTTTCGAAAGAGATCTGCCTACCCAAATCTAAAAATGTATTGATTCTCATATTGATGAAAAATGAGTTATCTTCTCTCGGGGATCTATCAGTCTGAAATCCGAACACTCTAAGATAATACAACTCTAAGTGTTAATTACAACCACTCCATTAATCATAAGAATTTAACTAACTATCCTATACTAGAGAGTAAATTCAAGTACTTATTAAAGGGTAGAAATTTTCTCTCAAACTCTTTTTAAAAATTATAGTAATAAACTAAATAATTGTATGAAAAGTCCCATACCAGTCCGATAATTTAATTGTTCATTAAAATTCTTTGTTTCATAGAAAAGCACGAATTTCAATAGAATATAAATGAAAGCATTAATTGCTCGAAAGCAATGGCTTTGAAATCACCAAAGAAATATCAATAAGGAATATACATATAGTGAAAAGTCAAGCAATAAAAGTCAATAATAGGTTATAGTTTGAAAGTTAGTAATAAAATTTTATCATATAGGAATGATTTCTAAATTCCTTTATCTATAGTTTACTTTCACATTTATCACTTTTAAAATCCAATAACTCATATATATATATATATATATATATATATATATATATATATATATATATAAAGAAATGAGTTACAAAGTTTTAAGTTTTAAAATAAAATTCCTTTATTGGGTCTTTAAAACAAAACAATATTTTGATAATTTATAATTCATTTTATTTCAAAACTATATAGACATATAATATTACTTCATAAACACTTTAAAACAATGAACTATTTGTAAACTTGAAAATCTTAGTTAAATTTATTTTAAAACAAAGCTTTAATTTTCATAATTGATAACTTACTTTATTTTGAAAATCTATTTAAATACATATATATACATATAAATAAAGATTTAATTTTCCAAAGGCTTTCAAACTCTTTCTAAAATCAATTAAATAGCTTTTACAGCTAAAATTATTTGAAAACGAATTTATTACTTTCATAACCACTTCTCTAAAATAATACCATATCTTATCTTTTGCCTCTGAAGCATTTCCAAAATTTTATACTTACAAATAATAGTTTTAAAAATATTTTGTGAATAAATATTACTTATCTTATATTTTTAATTGGAAATTTTATGATAAGCAATAAGTCAAGAAGATAATATAACTATATATTTTATACACCATACTCCAATAAGCATCAAAATAGATAAGCACTCTTTTTAATTTTTGAAATTCATTTAAAAACATTAAAATAATTCAAACGATAAATCCATTGAAAATTCAACATCTAGAGCCAATATTGCTCTATAAAATATAATTTCATAATACAGAATTGTTTATCAATCTGAGTTACTTTTCGACAACTCCGATTATACAACAATGTATATATTTTCATCCATCAACACAACTTACAATGAACAATATAAATTTTAACATGTAATCCTATTTTAACCATTTAATTCATTTTTAACTATTGTGTCAAATCCAATATTTCACACTTTCTATTCAACCAATTCAAGCATCCACCAATTGAAACTACGTTATTAATTTTTTTTAATTCTATCATTCAATCACTACTAAAGATTTACAAAATTCATAATTTAAGCAAGGCATACTAGAAGAAAGAGGATATAACTAATTTAGATTTAGGTGTGTGAGTTAAATAAAATAACTCACCTAACCAATTGTGGATCAAACATCCTTACCATCTCTTACAGAAGCACCAAAATCCCAAATACATTATTGTTCAAAATCTTAGCTTCCATCGACAAACATCAACACCCAAAGGCTCCGCCGGTGACATCAACTATACCACTAATATAACCATCATCGGTAAGCGACCTTAGTCCTAAGCATCGTCCCAAATCCTGAATCCACCATTCGCACTCGACCAGACACTGCTACCTCCATGCTTCGCGCGGCTTCTAGCTCCACCTCCCTTCACGTCGCCAATCCATTCACGGCATCAACCACAATCACCACCACCAGACTACAGTCATGCTCTCCCTTAGTTGCTCAAATTACGACCTAATCACCAGGCAAGCCTCCTTGCATTGCCCCTCCGGTGCTCGCAGCCACGTATTGCCTCCTACGCCAACAATTGTCAATCGCGATCTCTCCATTGCTCGACCATTTTTTATTCAAATTTACAAATTGGGGCTAGGGCATGAAAGTGTAACCGGGATTCTGGAATATTGGGTATAGGCTGGAGTGAGATGAGTTGAAGGAAAAGGTTTGAGTGTTTGTGGAGAATGGGTCGACCTAATTGTTGAAGAATGTCTTTTTTACTATTTATTCTCCTTTTTGTTTGTTAAAATTATACTTCAATTTAATTTTAAACTGATCGTACTTCTAAAAAAATTAATAACTACACGATTCAGTTCAATATCATTCCACTCTATTTAGTTGTCCATTGAACTGATTTAAATAAATTTATCCATCTTTGTCAATTTGTCAATCTTAGTGAATATCAAAGAGAATCTTTTTTATCTATTATAATTGTATAAAGCTATTTATAGTTTTAAAATAGGGTCAGTTTGGTTAAAGTCCTTATTAAATTTCAAAAAACACCAAACATCCTTGCCAAAAAAGTATATGAGTTAGTTCCCTAGAATTAAGTTACTGAATAACTGCATAAAACTATGCAATTATTCAGTGAATAATTGCAGATATTTATGCAATTATATCTCAAAATTATAGACATTTCTGCAATTATTCACTGAAAAATTGCAGAAATTTCCGTAATTATTCACCAAAAAATTATGGAAATTTCTGCAATATTTCAAAAAATTGTGGAAATTTCCATAGTTATTCACCAAAAAAATTACGAAAATTTTCGCAATTATTCATCGAATAATTGCAACATTTATGCAATTTTTGGATATAATTGCATAAATGTATGCAATTATTCGGCAACTTAATTATAGGGCCCTAATTTATAATCTTTTTTTTGGGAGGAGTTTTTGAGTATTAAGTTTGATTTTAAGGACCCGAGCCTAATATTCACTTTAAAATATTCCATATTTATTAACCCATTTTATTTGAATTAAAATATATTATCTAAAATGAAATTTATTAACTGATTAAAATTTTATTATAACAAAATCCTTTATTAACTAGACTTTAATTGAATAATAATGTGATTCCAATAATACTAATTACAAAAATCAAATTCATTCACTTCTATTTTCATTTAACTGGTATAATATCAGCGCTTTACAACAGGGTTGTTACACAAAGTCTATTCATATCTCTACTCTAGGTCCACTTATCGGCACTAAATAACACCTCGCACCCCTTTGGCCACATATTCCGTCGAACATTCCTGAAGGCTTGGGAAAGAAATCGCCACTACTACTACCTAAACCCACATAGCACCTTCTCTTGTTGCTCTATCCTCCTTTCAACTCAAATATCCAAACATGGATCGAGCACTTCAAATACGGCGTAGATGATGTCCTTGTTAAATACATTCATAAGGGACGAGACATCTACAATGCTCTAGTTAAAAGGTACGATTCTTGTAGGAAGTTGGGTAAAAACCTAGCCGACATCAACAAAAAGAATTGCTTTCTCCTCCAAAAGGCAAAGAAGAATGCATTTTATGACAAAAGGGTTAGCGATAATCTGAGTAAAGAGCTTGATTTAGCTGAATAAGAAGGGAAGACCAAGTGGTAAACCTCTGACAGAGCACGCTAGAGAGAGAGAGAGAGCTATATAAAGCTAATGTCCAATCTCTCAATGCCAACATCAACGTTTTAAATAGGCAAGTGGAATAAGCTCATATAATAAATGTCGATCTGGCCAAGGAAGCTGAGCAACTCAGAGCCAATGTCGATGCTACAATGCTCCAATTTTCCATTGCCAACACTAGTGTTCCCCGACTAAATTTAGAGATTAAGAGGTTGGAAGCCGAGGCAAAGAAAGTTGCTGAGCTTAAAGATAAGAACAAGATGTTTGAAAATAGAGTTGCTAACTTGGAAAACATATTAGACCAAGCAGCAAAGGAGAAAGAAACCAGCGGAGAGGACACCGACCACACTATCTTCCAATTATATGTCAACGTCTTTAAATAAAAAAGGTTGAAGTGGCTCGGCAATACATAACCCCATGTCTTGATGGAGGTTTATGATGAGGTTAAAAAAAGGAAAGAGATAAAACCCGTGGGCTCCCTTTCAATGAATCTGAAATCATGGATGCCGGGAGGACTTGGCATTTTTATAGCTTGGTAGAGAGCATGCTGCTGAGAAGGCGATGCAAATGCCTGTTAGGATTTCCATTGAACTTCTTATCAATGAGTCAGTAGAGATTACACTTGCTTCAATTACTCAAGAGTCCTGGGCAAAGATTCCTTCTACGGCGGCGACCAGCTCTGAGGTCGTCACTACCATTACATCTACACCTCCTTAATATATTGTTACTGCCTTCACATGAGAGTATAATCCAGAATTTCCTACAATCTCTACATCTATCCCCAATACTCCAACACTATCTCCCACAAGCAGAAGAGTGGCAGATTGGTCCTAGATCCGCATTGCTTGCACCTTTGGTTGAATGTATGTAACAACCCAAATTTAATCCAAAATAATTAATTCGTTAATTAACTAAATCATAAAATAACTTTGTGAAATTATCAGAATTGAGCCACGGGATTGAACCATTATGTCCGTGGTAATTTTCTGGTCTATTTTCATATATAGAACGTCAGAATCCGAGCTAGTATGGAGGAGAGAAGGAATAAACAAAAATCAAAATAAAACTGTATATATAAACGGGGGTCGACCTAGAGGTCGACCATCCCAAGTCTAGGTAGACCGATCGGTCGACCTGGCACTAAAGGCGGTCGACCTGTAGGTCAACCTACCTTCAAGAATGAAGCGAAGGAGGAACTCCTTCGTGCTGTGCGATTTTACCACGTTGTTTTGCATTCTTTTAAGCAATCTGGTCCTTCCATGCTTCCATCTGATGGCTCTTATTAAGCCTATGATGTGGTTGCATTCTATTCCATTTTCAAATCCAATGGTCTGAGATCCGCTTCTAGCCCTATAAATAAGACCATAGGCCTAACACTTTTTCTCATTCAAGATTTTCTCCGCTTGGGTTCACCTTTTCAAGAAGGACCCTAAAAGGAATATTTTTTCAAGGAGAAGATCTTTATAATTAAAATATTTTATACCCCACAAGTGGATCCGAAAAGGCCTAAGAATAGAGCTAAGGACTAAAACTTAATGATTGCAATTATTTTAGATTTTTAAGTAATTCAAAATAATGGGGTTTTCAATAATTGTAGTTTTATTATGATTTTGGAATAATCTTTTTAGCAGTTTATTTACAGTTTTAGAATTGTTTTCAGTCTATTTCTTTCTAATTATTCTTTTTGGTTATTTGTAGTTTATTAATTTTAATTATAGCTTTTCCACCTATTTACATTTTATTTACAGTATTTGAATTTACTTACTGTTATTTATGCTTTATTTACATCTTTTCCTACGTTTTGGATTTTCTTCTATAATTGTCAGTTTTCTTCCATTTTCTCTTTCTTCACGTATAGATTAGAATAGAATTAACGCGAAATTGGATTAAATTATAAGAAATCCTAAATAAAGGAAAATAAAATGTAAATTACAAAAACTGTAATACATATTGTATTGGACTGAAATTATGCATAATTATGATATTAATTGGACTGAAATAAGAAGATTTGCCTAGTTATAAATTAGAATTATAATTAAAAATAATAAAAGAAGAAAGGAGCTTATTTTCATATTTTGACCTTGGGTTAAGTAATAAGCATGATTATAACGTAAGTTATAAATTGATAAACTATGGTGCTTATTTTAAGACTTAGGATAAATTAATAAGCAATAATAGTAATTGATATTTAAATAATTTATCTAAGTTAATAAGCAAAGATAAGAGTAGGACCGATACCAAATTGCATTTCCCTAATATTTCTATGATTACGAAGTTTCACATAATCCTGAAGTACTACGAGGGGCACGCTTATGCTAATAATGGTGGTAAATGGTCAAATCATGGGGATTTGGACAAGGGGCGTGTAATACCCTGCATTTTTATACAGTTAAAATTTAACGTATTACGATAAGTAATGAAAATAAATAATTATGGAATTTTCAAAATATGGCTTCGGAACTTGTACCATTGCGTGCTGGGCGATTTTCTGATCAGTTTCTATATATAACTCATTAGAATCCGAACCAATATGAAGTAGTTAAGAACGAAATAGAATAGGTAAATGAACAAAAAAATAATATATAGTATAATGCGGATATAGGCCAATCAGTTGGTCGACCCGCGCACGGCCTAGATGAAAACTCATCCAAGTACGTGTAGTGACGCGCTATCCTATTTTTGCGTGATCTGAGTCATATGTTCTTCGATCTGATGGCTCCAAATTGCCCTGTGACGTGGTGGCTTCAATTTCAATCAAAGAATCCAACAGTCTGAGATCCCCAAGTTGTAATATAAATAGGACCCTAGGCCTAGCTATCTTCTCACAATTAGATTTCCTTCCATGGGCTCATTGCCTGAGGTTGAATCCTAAAAACAAAATAATTTCTAGGGAGATCTTCTAAATTAAAATAATATACACCTAAGAAGAAGGGGATCCAAAAAGACTGTGGAGCCAAGAAAAGCACAAGCGAAGCAAAGGACAACGAGTGAGTGGATTTATTTATATATCTTTTAAGTTTAAGATATATTACTATTTGACTCCCGTTAAAAAACAAATTATTCAGTAATAATCATATTAATTAAATTATGTCGAACTATAAGAAAATTTGTAGTTTATTTACAGTATTAGTATGTGTATACTGTTTTCTATGCCTTATTTACATCTTTTTCTATGTTTTGGATTTTATGCTAGCGTCATTTTTTTCTATCGTCTCATTTTTCTTCGCGTATAGATTAGAATAGATTAAACACAGATATGGATTAAAAATACCGAACGAAGATGTAAAAAAAATAAAAGTTTGAGGAATAGAATTACTGTAATAAACTGCATTAAAATGGAAAAAAATTAATTTGAGAGTAATTATTATAGAATTACTGTAATGAATTGCACTAAAACGGGGAAAGTAAATTTGGGAGTAACTTTTAGATTAATTGGTCGGTTTAGAGAATATGATACATTTCCATAATTGAATATCTAAAAGACAGCGATAAACGTAAATGTAGTAATAAAAAAATAAAAAGGGAGCTAGCATAAAATAGAGAAACCGTTGTATTTTACACTGCTCCCAAGTAGTAAAAAAATATCTTGCAGTTATGGATTATTGTTTATAGTATTATCCAATATTATGATATGGAAATGGATTATATAGTTTTCATAACCAACCAAATAAAATAGAATTACTTCCTAAAATAGAAGACAATAAAGTAAAGTATGAATTGTAAAAAGAAAATTATTAATCAAGAATTTGAAGCTGTAAAAATTAATGAGCGTAAGTCTACATTTACTACGCAGATTATTTAAATAGGCAACTATTGTGATAAGTGAATTATGTAATATTAGAGAACTAAAGGAAATTCTATATCATAATAAAAGAAGGAAGAGCAGAACAGAGAAGAAACGCTTGTAATTATATAACGGACTGTAAAAGAAGAAAAAGTAACAATTACAGATAGAATTATAACATAGGTTATAATTAGGAAATAAGAACGGAAAAGCTTATCGTGAGATTTATAATAGGTTGGTAAGCAATGGTAGTAGAGAATAGTGGCAGAAGCTTATTTAAACAACTTAAATTAAGTTAATAAGCAAACAAAATAGAAATGGTAAAAGAGGCTTATTTTTTTGACTTAAGGATTTATATATTAAGTTAAATAAACAAGATAATGAATGTGACTCATACTAGCAGTATTCCCTATTAGATCTATGATAATCTTACAAAAATCAGAAGTGAGACGAGGGGAAAGAATATGCTAATTAAGTTAAATTAGTGGCCAGCAAAGTAAGAAAGCAACCTAAATGCAAATTAAAAGATTAGACATAGGGTCTAATAAAAGAATCGAATTGCGTTTAGAGCAGCCAAAGGATCAAGCGCCTAGTGAAGCAGTTCATCACAAATTCAAGCAATGGAGAAGCACATCCAACTTAGAATTATTGGGCTAGAAGGAAGTACGAGACTTTAACGTGACGTGAGGATACTCTAGGATGGCCCTCTAGGTAGGCCTAACGAAGCTGCATCCCCAGAGGCAGGTCTGTAAGTGTTCCATCAAGAGTATATGCCTTGACGGCATTTACATTGTAGGCCTAAAGAAGCCGATCTTTGTAGGCAGTCAGAAGGGCTTGTTGTTCAGAGTAGGGTATTCGTATGTCTAGTACTTGCAAGTAAGATGAAGGATAGTCGCATGTGGGTATCGGCCAACATCAAGACCAAGAGCGATTTCGGGAAAGACTAGAGTTAAACCTACAGACCAATGATTCTTTCACTATCGAGACATTAGATGTACGGGCACCGCCAATTGGGTGTTAGATTGTTTGCAATAGGGCATGGCCACTTAACTCTTTAGAAGTCTTTCGATTAGTTGAGGAGTGGCTGTATGGGGCCATAGCCACGATGAGAAAAGAGACAGACCAACTAAAATATCTGTATTGGAGGACTAATGAAGCCGTCCTTTACATATATAGAAAATCTCCGACTGAGTTTCGTACAAGGTAGACCTTATTAGTGGGATTCATAGAGTAGATATAATGATTACGTATAGTCCTTAATGTATGCACTGGGTGGTACGTTGAGGATATCCGAGCATTAGTATAGACTAGTGCGGACGCAGTTTTACGTTTTCATAGTAGACCATGGAACATCTGTATTGTAGGCCTCACGAAGCTGTCCTTTACAGATGTAGTTACAGACGCTATAGGAGCAAGCCGATGGATCCTTTGTGAGGAGGAGACGAGGGCTACTATGGGTAGTACCTAGGATCAATATGGTCATTGGGCATATAGCTACATATATGTATATATTAGTTATTAGGTTTTAATCTACTATGGAGTAGATGGGCACGTTTCACGAATGGAGGCGAGAGTATTGTAACCTAATGAACTTAATATAAGAGTAAATGGAAATAAAACAATATATGTAGAATTAATCCTAGAAGTATATAATTTTTTCATTCACCAGAAGTTTTGTTCTGACCTCCTCCTTATAACATTCTACAGGTTAGGTAAATGGCAGAGACTTCTCAGCTTTACGACACTTGCTTAGAAAGAGTTATTATTTGAGTGAGTATTTACTTACTATTATATTTTAGTCAATTCCGCTGTGAGATACTTAATTTAGCTCTGATATATTTATCTTTGCCTATTTGCAGGATACCAGATACCAAACTCGGGCTTCAGTGGGCTTGGTTTTTAGCATTTTTGTGAAAAATTCGGAGCACGGGAATTCGGGTTGTTACAATTGGTATCAGAGCCTAGGTTTAGATTCCTAGGTAGATAGTGAGTGAACATATTTGTTTTTTATATAAAAATAGGTGTACTCTTAAAACCCCAAAGAGAAGTCCATTCCTTTGAGTAAACCAATAGCTGGAGAAAGTTTGGAAAACAACTCTATATATCTAAAATTGGAACGAGGGAATTCCAAAAGCTAAAAGACCTCATATGGTGAAGATTTTTGGATTCATTAAGGGATATTTAGAAAGGTGAAAGTAAATTAAAAAGCCATTTTATAGTCTGGCCCGGCAATTAAACTCTTAAGAATTTGAATATAAATTTTTGGAAGATTTTCAAGTTTTAACTTTAGAGCTTACAACCTAATAAATATGGGAAGTTGGTGAGAAACAACTTTAAAGCATTTTTGAATTTGAAAATAGGTAAATATATAGTTTCGAAAATATAAACTTTAATTGATAACTAGTATTTTGGGCTGTAGTGACGATGTTTTACGCGACATCTGTCTTAGCCAAGTATAAACGTATTTTGAAATCCTTATATAAGTACGTAAAAATATTTTTCTGGCTGTAAAGAAATTAAAACAGCTTTGAAAAAGTATTTTTATGGGTTAGACGATTTAAGTGGTTGGAGCAAGCTTATGGATATTAATATAGGTTCAATTTAAGGTTGGAACACGTAAAGACTCCACTTGGAGGATGGAGAGTAGGAAGCGACATTTAGCCTAAGTCGTAACCGCGACTCAAACAATCCAGAAGCGAATAGGTAAGGCTTTAATTAGTTAAGAAAGAGGAACATGACGCGGTAGCATGAGAGAGAAAAAATAGACCGACCCGGTCGACTTAGCGGTCGACTAGCTGGTCGACCAGCTACTAAGGCGGGTCAACCGCCTTAGTTCATTTGAACGCGTATAAATGCATTCCCCTTTCTCTCCTTCCTCATTCTTATTTCCTCCTCCCGAAGACAGCAGCCGCACCCAAAAACAACCCCTTCCAACTACCCAAATGCCTCAAAAACTCCACCGTTACGCTCATGGTTAGTGCCAGATTGAAGTGTGTCGTAATATCTACTCGGATCCATGCTTCTTTTCCATAAATCTGAGAGTTTTTCACCATACCTCCAAGACCCTCTTTAGTCCACCTCTTTCCCCAACTTACACCACAAAAGATAGTGTGGTGCCAGAGTGATAGGAGGATTGTGCAATCTTACTCTGATACAACCAATTACCAGATTTTGCAACAAAAGGCGGTGAAGTTTTTTGATTTTTCGAGCACCCCTTTAGGTGGGCCGGAGTTGAAATGGAGAGAGAGACTTGCAGTGAGCAGGCTCACCCCATGATTGGTTCATCCACTCTAAGGAGGATGTATATAGGTTCAGATCAGATACAGGCCCCAATGAAGGAGCAGGAGCACGAGCCATCCAGGCACCGCAGTACTTTCACGAGCTACAGCACTTTCCTTCCCCGCCATTTGGAAACAGCATTGGGCATGTAGAGTCACCATGGCCCGCTTGGCCGTTAGAGCCCGCGATGCAGAGTGCGCGGGGATATGGATCTTAGGGGGAGAGCAGGACCCTCTCAGTCCTCTCCACCGTCGAGCTACTATGACTAGTATAGGAGCATTGCCGAGGGGCAAGAGCGGCTTGCCAGGGAGCATGCGGAGCTTCTACGAGGACAGTAGGAATTGGTTAGGACACATTAGGAGTTACTAGGACGCTGCAAGAGATTGTGACGAGCACTAGGCGACTGGAGGAGCGTCTTAGTTGTTTAGATTCTTTTATTAGGGCGTTCTTGTTGTTGAATATGCGCTTATATGATTTTTGTTTGATGATAATAAACATATATAAATTCGTTTAAATGTATTTGTAAATATACTATTTTATTTTTCACAGATTAAATAAATATTTGCTGAATAAAATAAATAACATGGAATTTGAATTCAAACGAATATTTTATTCAAACAAATATTTATTACAATTTTGATAGTACAAATTCAAGCTCTCACTATACATATACAATTTTGATTACATTACATCACAATTTCACATTTACAAATGTCCTCACTACATATCACTCACACTCGTATTTTGTCTTCAACTTCATTCCAGTTTGAATCCAGCATCTGAGCAATCTGCAAAAATATTCACTAACGCGGTAAAATTGAAAAAGAAATATTTTTGCAATATAAAATAAAACGTGATTTTTGAAAATATAATTTGCCTCAGTTATTTAGGTTGTTCGTCATCATTTAAATTTGAATCCATCATACACGAACAACTTGTGACATACACAGTGTATCATTGTATATGTCACAAGGCCGTACACACCGGTATACACTTGATTGATTTACAGGGAAAGGTGAGCACAGGTCAAACCCAAATAAAAAGCCGGGTTCAACTCACGTGCAATAACATAAAAGTCACAACTCTCAGCACAAGGTCAAACCCGAGTTTTAAAACTGGATTCAACTCAGGTGCAACTCAAATGCACACATGAATGCTATGATCAAAGTATGCATGTATATATATCGACCAGGCAGCAACATGCTTGAAGACCACAGCAAAACCAACAGTGGCAGTTAAAGCAACATCAAGTTGAAACAGATCAAGTGACATGATGAATGCATATATAGATGAGTGCAGACATACACATATATACATGCATGAATGTATGTATACAAATGGCCAGACACTTAAATGATCAAACAGGGATCGAATAACCAAGTGCATCACTGACCATATGCCAAAACAAACAGCTAGTGATATATGCAAACAAAACAATGCCACTGCAGATACAAATAGTGCACATGCAACCAGACCAAATGCAGAAAGATGAATCACCAGCCACAAGTATACACAACAAACTCAGTGACATGATACAAAGAATGATATAAAGCAATGAAAAGAGAACATGCATGAAGAACCAGAATGGAACAATGGCAAATACTGCAATGAAGACTACTGCAAGTTTCAGAAAACACCACTTAACCATCAAAGCACATGCATGCAGACCAGGAACACAGTGAAGAACATGGATGTCAAAGTGTACATGGAACAATGCAACACAGACCAAATGCCACCAAGAATCAGTGCAATGACCAAGCGATAATCAGACACAGGAAACCAAAGGCAACAGTGAAAATGCATATCGAATACAATATGGACACAACAAAATGCTCAATAACACTACAAACTGCAAATATCCAAGTACTACAAGCCCAACACAGTGACCATTATCACTAATCCATTGAACAAAAACAATAAACAAGTCTATGCAGTGATATGCAGGAGTATAAGCAAAATATAAAACGAACAGTTCAGATTCAATGCCATGAAAGCCAAGTATCAAAGTGACCAAAGTCAAAGCATCAGAGGAAATCATAAATATCCAAACTGCAGATACAAAGCTAAATGTATCAAAGCCGTGTTTTTAACAAGTCAACAGAAAAAGGAACGGAGTGGAAACCGTGGTCATCACGAAATAAATCAAAGCCGTAACCATCAAGCAACCAAAATATACGATTACGAAAAAGTCAGTGAAATCATCAGCATCAAAGTATAATCGAACGGCCGAACAACTTATTTGACAAATTCAAATAAGTTTAAACGAATGAAGATAAAGGAGTTCGAACGCATATATAACCCTAATCATCACAGGCAATCGATCATGGAGTTCAATGAAGCATAACAGAACAGCATAAACAAAAATCACATACCGAATCGAAGTTAAAACTCCATCAACTCAAAGCAGCCGAATTGAGCAACAAGAAATCGATCGAGCAAGGCAACTCTCGAACAATCACTAATTCGATCGAAGTAATAACGGCTCTTCGAAAGCCCTAAATTGGATCGCATGAAAGAAGCCCTAATTGAGACAGAGGAACAGCCGCCATCTTCATATGATCGAACGAAGCAAACAAAAGGAACGGGTTAAAATATAAAAGGGGGCCGGCCTTTATATTAAGGGTTTTAAATTTGTTAAATAGGGTTATTTTGTTTTTAATTGTATTTTCTTTTTTAAACCGTTTATTTTTTCTAGTCGTGTGACTAGGGGACAAGCTACGTGGCGTAGCTTGAGAATTCGCAACTCAGTGGCTGAGTTGTGGCAGGGTTTTGAGCGTAGAGTTAGATTTAGTCAATAGCGGGTGTCGCGAGTTTACGTGTGTAAGCGAGGGACTATCTAATTTCTAGTAGAAACCTTAGGGGCAGCACGTAGGCAGGGTTTTGCCGAAGCTGGGTAAATTCTGTGTCGTTCTATTTCTGCATTTATTATTCTGCTATTATCTGTGCTGCTATTGTTCTGTGATCTGTGTTGAGATTATTTTATAAGCTTCCGCGATTAATTTTAATAATTTATACCATCACCCTATTCACCCCCCTCTAGGGTGAAATCGATCCTACAAGTGGTATCAGAGCTAGGAACAAAAGCCGTTTTTGTTCTAAAATTTTTTTACAAAAATCAATTTTTGTTTTAAATTCGTGTTTTAAAAATTGGTTTTTGTTTTAAAATTTTGAATTTTTGAAATGGCTTCTTTTATTAATACTTTTGTTGAGGGTCGCTCCAATATTATTTCTTCTATTTTTGATGGAACAGATTTTTTGAATTGGAAATTAAAAATGGAATTTTATTTAAAATCTGTTAATATTAAATGTTGGGATTTTATTGAAAACGGGTGTGATATAACAGATAAGAAAATTATCTCGATTAATGCTCTTGCTATGCATGTATTATATTCTCATATTAATCAAGATAATTTTAATTTCATCTCTCATTGTGAAAATGCACAGGAAATCTGGAATACTTTAATTGCAATATATGGTGCAACAGTCAACAGCAATGAGAAGTCCTCCACAACCGACTCAGTTGAAGAAATGTGCTTAACAGGATTTGTAAAAAGCAGTTGTGATGAGGATGATGATGATGGAGCAGCTGAGCCAGCGTTAATAATGAAGAAATTCAAAAGATGGAACCACAAATATGGAAATCCAGCTCTAAATCAAGAATTAAAAAGCAGAATAATCAAAGCACTAGACAACTCGAAAGAACACGGGATCATTTGCAACAAACCCGGTGATATCAAGCCCAACTATCCCCGATTTCAACGCGATTTTGAAAAGAAATCAAAACGGAGAAATACTACAGCCACGTGGAATACAAGTGATGAAGATAATCAAAGTTCTAGCAGTAAGAGTGAGAAAGCAGATATATGCCTTCATGGAAATATAATCGAGAGCGACGATGACGAGCCAAGCGAGGTATCAAAACTTACTCACTCTGAATTACTTATTTATTTCCACGAAGTAAATGGCTGTTTTGAACGACTTAGGGAAAAATACGCCAAACTTGAATCTCAAAAGGATACTTTGATAGAATGTAATAAACAACTTGATCAATTAGTTAAAACCTATCAAAGTAGGATCCCTAAGTGTGATAAGTGTCCAACATTTGATGAAGAAATTAAAAAATCAGAAATTAAAATGAAATCGCTTGAAAATGAAATTTTGATTTTAAAAGAGAATGAAAATACTAGAAGAGAGAATTCTATTAAAAAGTGCACACAATTAGTAAACGAAAATGAGTCTCTCAAAACACAAGTCCAACAATTGTTAACAACTTTAGATAAATTTTCAAAAAGTGAAAAATCGTTGAATATGCTATTAGGGAAACAAACTATTAATACAGTTAGACAAGGACTTGGATATAATCAATCTAAAAATGTTAGAAATGAGATTAATTGAGAAAAATTAATGTGCACAATTTGTAGAAAATTTGGACACGATCACAATAATTGTTGGTATAGACCAAAACATGTGAAAACTATACCGATTTGGGTTCCAAAAGGCACAAATATAAAAACTCTCAAAGTTAAACAAATTTGGGTGCCGAAGGGAACAATTATAAATAGTTTTGGGTCTTTACAAAATTGTTTTTCAAAATTTTCTGCCACTAACAACCATGGACCTATAAAAACAAATAGGTCACATAAATCTTTTAACGTGTAGGTGTGGTGGCAAGCTAAGGAACAAAAATAGTGCTCTATGGATTTTGGCTGTTCCAGAAACACAACGGGCGACAAAACAAAGTTCCTTAGCCTAGTAAAAAGGTGACAGAATCACAATGGACAACAACGAAAAATATCATAAAGGTAAAACAGGTAATGGAATATTTATTTGAACGATATATTAAATGTGATAATCAGCACCATATTCTGAATTAAAATCAGCCAATATTGAGATTGATGAAAAGATGATGATTTTGATTCTGACTTATTCAACATAGTTGGCCAAGTATATTCTTATGCCAAAAACACTATAATAATCTCTAGATTCTTTGAATTACTTCATATATATCAGTTTGAATTAAAAATAGTGTTTTGTTGGATAATACAATTGGTTATAATATGGCTAACTCTATATTCACGGTTTTCTGATTATTTACACGGCTTCAATTCAATTTCAAAAGAATGTCATTTAAATTGTTGTTAAAATTGAATTTGAAATTTTTGGTGCATACTTCATGGTTTGGTCAATCAAATTCAACTAATGATAATTTTGAGTGAAAAAGAAATTCAGATGCAGATTACACTGGTAATCTAGTTGATAGAAAAATTACTGGTTGAACGTGATTTTTGAGACATTTTGTACTGCATCGTTTTTCAAAGAAAATATCTGCATATACTTCATTTCAAATAATTTTTCAAATAGCAGAAAATTTTCTTTTAAATCCCCCTCGAGAAAATCATTTTTGACCATATTTTCAGATTAGTCATTTTGAAAAATTAATTTCATAATTATTTTTGAATTTGATTTTAAATGACTATTTTGACTAATCTGACTCCCAAATGATTATCGAAAAGAAAAATAGTGATTGAAAAAGTGATGAGTGTTAACGTTGATCAAATATTATGACTTGAGACGGTATAATTAATAAATTTCTTTAGAAATTTAAACAAGAGTTATAAAACTTTTTGTTGGTAAAAAATTCCATGACCATCTCTATATCTATCATATTTCTAACAACCATCACTCATCAAAATTCTATATAGTTTGTCAATATGTGGTACTTTAAACAGGAATCGTTCGTTTTTCATTTTCACATTTAAAAAAAAAAAATAGGTAATAATAATAATAATAAATACCAAAGTATTCACTCTCATTTAAAATTCCTCACGGTTATGCATGGGTGAATTACTTGGAATTTGTTATGTGCTTCCATGCTCATTTAAAAGTCCTCACGGTTATGCATGTATGGAACGCATATCAAAAGTTGATTTTTTAAATAAACAAGTTGATTCTAATCCCATTTAAAAGTCCTCACGGTTATGCGTGGTTAGAAGATGCTTGATTCATTTTTTTTAATAAAATTGGAATACTACTAATCTCATTTAAAAGTCCTAACGGTTATGCATGGTTAGTAGATATTCAAATTCCTGATATAAATATACTACAAATAGACATAACTATATGGTTTTATATGATGACATCATTTTCATCATTCTAAAAGTGGAATATGCGCCTAACAAAATATTTATGATTTTTGTTTGACTTTTTATCGAAATTTAATATTTATATTCAATTGAGTTTTAATGTTGGATTGATATCGATTACTTTATCTCTATTTTCTCTAACACTATTACTCTTTTGCTGATAACAAAAGGGGGAGAGAAAAGTTAAGATTTTGTCAAATAAAATCAAGCAAAGGTCAAATAATTTTCCATTTGCATCTAGGCTCATTTGCATATTTTTATTTGTATGCATATATGTAGGGGGAGTATTGTGTAGAGAGGGAGCATTCAAATAGGGGGAGCAGATTAGAGCATATCAATGATCAAATACATTTAACATATTCAAAATCTTAAATATATGTTTGTTATCATCAAAAGGGGGAGATTGTTGAATATGCGCTTATATGATTTTTGTTTGATGATAATAAACATATATACATTCGTTTAAATGTATTTGTTAATATACTATTTAATTTTTCACAGATTAAATAAATATTTGCTGAATAAAATAAATAACACGGAATTTGAATTCAAACGAATATTTTATTCAAACAAATATTTATTACAATTTTGATAGTACAAATTCAAGCTCTCACTATACATATACAATTTTTATTACATTACATCACAATTTCACATTTACAAATGTCCTCACTACATATCACTCACACTCGTATTTTGTCTTTAATTTCATTCCAGTTTGAATCCAGCATCTGAGCAATCTGCAAAAATATTCACTAACGCAGTAAAATTGAAAAAGAAATATTTTTGCAATATAAAATAAAACGTGATTTTTGAAAATATAATTTGCCTCGGTTATTTGGGTTGTTCGTCATCATTTAAATATGGATCCATCATACACGAACAACTTGTGACATACACAGTGTATCACTGTATATGTCACAAGGCCGTGCACACCGATATACACTTGATTGATTTACAGGGACAGGTGAGCACAGGTCAAACCCAAATAAAAAGTCGGGTTCAACTCACGTGCAATAACATAAAAGTCACAACTCTCAGCACAAGGTCAAACCCGAGTTTTAAAACTGGATTCAACTCAGGTGCAAATCAAATGCACACATGAATGCTATGATCAAAGTATGCATGTATATATATCGACCAGGCAGCAAAACATGCTTGAAGACCACAGCAAAACCAACAGTGGCAGTTAAAGCAACATCAAGTTGAAACAGATCAAGTGACATGATGAATGCATATACAGATGAGTGCAGACATACACATATATACATGCATGAATGTATGTATACAAATGGCCAGACACTTAAATGATCAAACAGGGATCGAATAACCAAGTGCATCACTGACCATACGCCAAAACTAACAGCTAGTGATATATGCAAACAAAACAATGCCACTGCAGATACAAATAGTGCACATGCAACCAGACCAAATGCAGAAAGATGAATCACCAGCCACAAGTATACACAACAAACTCAGTGACATGATACAAAGAATGATATAAAGCAATGAAAAGAGAACATGCATGAAGAACCAGAATGGAACAATGGCAAATACTTCAATGAAGACTACTGCAAGTTTCAGAAAACACCATTTAACCATCAAAGCACATGCATGCAGACCAGGAACACAGTGAAGAACATGGATGTCAAAGTGTACATGGAACAATGCAACACAGACCAAATGCCACCAAGAATCAGTGCAATGACCAAGCGATAATCAGACACAGGAAACCAAAGGCAACAGTGAAAATGCATATCGAATACAATATGGACACAACAAAATGCTCAATTACACTACAAACTGCAAATATCCAAGTACTACAAGCCCAACACAGTGACCATTATCACTGACTCCATTGAACAAAAACAATAAACAAGTCTATGCAGTGATATGCGGGAGTATAAGCAAAATATAAAACGAACAGTTCAGATTCAATGCCGTGAAAGCCAAGTATCAAAGTGACCAAAGTCAAAGCATCAGAGGAAATCATCAATATCCAAACTGCAGATACAAAGCTAAATGTATCAAAGCTGTGTTTTTAACAAGTCAACAGAAAAAGGAACGGAGTGGAAACCGTGGTCATCACGAAATAAATCAAAGTCGTAACCATCAAGCAACCAAAATATACGATTACGAAAAAGTCAGTGAAATCATCATTATCAAAGTATAATCGAACGGCCGAACAACTTATTTGACAAATTCAAATAAGTTTATACGAACGAAGATAAAGGAGTTCGAACGCATATATAACCCTAATCATCACAGGCAATCGATCATGGAGTTCAATGAAGCATAACAGAACAGCATAAACAAAAATCACATACCGAATCGAAGTTAAAACTCCATCAACTCGAAGCAGCCGAATTGAGCAACAAGAAATCGATCGAGCAAGGCAACTCTCGAACAATCACTAATTCGATCGAAGTAATAACGGCTCTTCGAAAGCCCTAAATTGGATCGCATGAAAGAAGCCCTAATTGAGACAGAGGAACGGCCGCCATCTTCATATGATCGAACGAAGCAAACAAAAGGAACGGGTTAAAATATAAAAGGGGGACGGCCTTTATATTAAGGGTTTTAAATTTGTTAAATAGGGTTATTTTGTTTTTAATTGTATTTTCTTTTTTAAACTGTTTATTTTTTCTAGTCGTGCGACTAAGGGACAAGCTACGTGGCGTAGCTTGAGAATTCGCAACTCAGTGGCTGAGTTGTGGCAGGGTTTTGAGCGTAGAGTTAGATTTAGTCAATAGCGGGTGTCGCGAGTTTACGTGTGTAAGCGAGGGACTATCTAATTTCTAGTAGAAACCTTGGGGGCAGCACGTAGGCAGGGTTTTGCCGAAGCTGGGTAAATTCTTTGTCGTTCTATTTCTGCATTTATCATTCTGCTATTATCTGTGCTGCTATTGTTCTGTGATCTGTGTTGAGATTATTTTATAAGCTTCTGCGATTAATTTTAATAATTTATACCATCACCCTATTCACCCCCCCCCCCTCTAGGGTGAAATCGATCCTACACTTGTGTCAGGGCGGACAGGGTCCTAGGCCTCCTAGCCCAAGATGATAGCTACATTAGCCTATTTGTGTCACCTATCTAGCACCGTAATGTAGTAGGGTTTGTTTTCTCTTTAGATATAAAATTGTACTATTACATAAGCATTTGAAAACTCTATTGTAATAGTATATCAGTGATGATGCTTTTTTTCTTTATTTTTGTGATGTTCACAAATAGAGAATAAGGACATAAGTTGTTATTATAAAAAGTAAAAGAAAAATAAGATAACAAAAGGAAAATAATAAATTTAAAGAAAGCGAAAGAAACGTTAATAGGAAAAAAAGATGATTTCTTGTGTAAACTGTGCTTGGAAAAGAAAATAGAGATTTTATAGGATAGCGACATAAGTTCCAAACACGGAGGGAGAGGTATGCAAAAGTAAAACGGAGAAATGTGAAGTTTTTCCATTTTCTACTTCTTCTTGAAAAATAGATTTTTCTGATATTCGAATATTAATTGCTGTGTTTTAGGATTTGGATGAAAAATTGGTTGAACTACACCCCTATTCAATAGGAATGTGAGAAAATTGGGTGAAGAATGTTTTAAATTTTCAAAAAATTACATTTAGATAGAAATTGCAAGTATATTTAGGTTGTACGCATCATGTTTTAAAAATGAATTTTTTTATTAAAAAACATTCATATAGGAGGTATCGCTTAGATATTTATGTGCATGCATACCTTTTGTTTTGAAAATCACTTTTGCACAAAAGCACGGATGATTGCAAAATTGGATATACACAAATTGGTTGTAATAAATGTAAGGATTACATAG
The DNA here is from genome assembly GCA_030765085.1 of Allium cepa. Classification (NCBI taxonomy): domain Eukaryota; kingdom Viridiplantae; phylum Streptophyta; class Magnoliopsida; order Asparagales; family Amaryllidaceae; genus Allium; species Allium cepa. Next base: position 596,293,368 of record CM060941.1, on the reverse strand, counting down.
ATTTTACCCTTGTCAAATTTTGGGGACGAAATTTTCTAAGGGTGGGAGAATGTAACACCCCGCATTTTCATACAGTTAAAATTTAACGTATAACGATAAGTAATGAAGATAAATAATTATGAAATTTTCAGAATATAACTTCAGAACTTGTACCATTGCGTCCGGGGCAATTTTCTGATTAGTGCCATATATAATTTACCAAAATCCGAACCAATATAAAGAAGTTAAGAACGAGACAAAATAGGTAACCGAATGAAATATATATATATATATATATATATATATATATATATAATGGGGATGTGGGCCGACTAGTAGGTTGACTCAATATGGGCAACGGTCAACCACCGGTCGAGCGATGCTGAGGACAGTCGACCGTCTGGTCAACCCACGCACGGCTAGGACGAAAAATCCTTAAGACATGGTGGCTCCAGGTTCAATCCAAGAATCCTACGGTCTGAGATCCCCATGTTCCAATATAAATAGGACCCTAAGCCTAGCTATCTTCTCACAATTAAATTTCCTTCCATAGGCTCATTGCTTAAGGCTGAACCCTAGAAAGAAAATAATTTCTAGGAAGAAGATCTTCTAAATTAAAATATTATACACCTTATAAGAAGAGGATCCAGAAGGACCGTGGAGCCAAGCGGAGCACAAGCGAAGCTAAGGACGACGGGTGAATGGATTTATTTATATATCTTTTAAGTTTAAGATATATTATCGTTAGATTCCCGTTTAGAAAATTTTATTTGTTAATTAATCATATTAATTAAATTATGCTGAACGATAAGAAAACTTGTAGTTTATTTACAGTATTAACACTTGTATACTGTTTTCTATGCCTTATTTACATCTTATTCTATGTTTTGGATTTTATGCAAGTGTCGATTTTTTTTCTATCCTCTCATTTTTCTTCGCGTATGGATTAGAAAAGATTAAACGCGAATATGGATTAAAAATAATGAATGAAGATATAAAAAATAAAAGTTTGAGGAATAGAATTACTGTAATAAATTGCAGTAAAACAGAAAAAGTTAATTTGGGAGTAATTATTATAGAATTACTGTAATAAACTGCATTGAAACGGAAAAAGTTAACTTGGTAGCAACTATTGGATTAATTGGTCAGTTCAGAGAATATGATATATTTCCATAACATTTAAAAGATAGCGATAAACGTAACTGTAAAAAATAAAAGAAATAAAAAGGGAGCTAGTGTAAAATAGAAAAACCGCTGTATTTTACACCACTTTAAAATAGTAAAAGAAATATCTTGCAGTTACGGATTATTGTTTATAGTATTATCCAATATTAAGATATGAAAATGCATTGTATAGTTTTCATAACCAACCAAATAAAATAGAATTACTTCCTAAAATAGAAGACAATAAAGTAAAGTATGAATTGTAATAAGAAAATTATTAATCAAGAATTCGAAGCTGTAGAAATTAATGAGCCTAAATCTGCATTTACTACACAGGCTTTCTAAATAGGCAACTATTATGATCAGTGAATTATGCAACACTAGAGAATTAAAGGAAATTCTATATCAAATAAAAGAAGGCGGACTTGAACTGACAAAGAAACGCTTGTAATTATATAAGGACGGTAAAAGGAGAAAAAGTAGCGATTAGAGTAGAATTGTAACATACGTTATAATCAGTAAATAAGAACGAAAAAGCTTATCGTGAGATTTAGAATAGATTGGTACGCAATGGTAGTAGAGAACAATGGCAGAAGCTTATTTAAACAATTTATATTAAGTCAATAAGAAAATAAAACAGAAATGGTAAATGAGGCTTATCTCTTTGAAATTAAGGATTTATATCTTAAGTTAAATAAGCAAGATAATGAATGTGGCTCATACTAACAGTATTCCCTATTAGATCTATGATAATCTCACAAAAATTAGAAGTGAGATGAGGAAAAAGAATATGCTAATTAAGTTAAATAAGTAGCCAGCAGAGTAAGAAAGCAACCTAAACATAAATTAAAATATTAGACTTAGGGTCTAATAAAAGAATTGAATTACGTTTGGAGCCACCAAAGGATGAAGCGCCTAGTGAAGTAGTTCATCATGGATTCCAACAATGGAGAAGCACATCCAGCATAGAATTTTTGTGCGAAAAGGAAGTAAGAGACTTTAACGTGACGTGAGGATACTCTAGGATGTCCCTCTGGGTAGGCCTAACGAAGCTGCATCCCCGGAAGCAGGTCTGTAGGTGTTCCAGCAAGAGAGCATACCTTGACTGCATTTGCATTGTATGCCTAACGAAGCCGATCTTTGTAGGCAGTCAGAAGGGCTTGGTGTTCGGAGTAGGGTATTCGTATGTCCAGTACTTGCAAGTAAACTGAAGGATAGTCGCATACAGATATTGGCCAGCATCAAGACCAAGAACGATTTAGGGAAAGACTAGAGTTAAACATATAGGCCAATGATTTTTTCTCTATCGAGACATTGGATGGAGGGGCTCTGCTGATTGGATGTTAGATTGTTTGCAGTAGAGCACGGCCACTTAACTCTTTAGAAGTTTTTCGATTATTTGAGGGGAGGCTGTGTAGGGCCACAACCCCGATGAGAAAAGAGGTAAACCAACTAGAATGTCTGTATTGTAGGCCCAACGAAGCCGTCTTTTACAGATATACAAAATCCCTGACTGAGTTCCGTACAAGGTAGACCTTGTTGGCGGGATTCAGAGAGTAGACAGAACGATTACGTAAAGTCCTCAATGTATGCACTGAGTGGTACGTTGCGGATGTCCGAGCATTAGTATAGACTATTGCAGAGATAGTTTTACGTTCTCATAATAGACGATGGAACATCTATATTGTATGCCTCACGAAGCTATCCTTTACAGATATAGTCATAGAACGCTATAGGAGCAAGACGATAGAGTTCTTTGCGAGAAGGATACGAGGGTTACTATGGGTAGTACCTAGGACTAATACGGTCATTGGGCAAATAGCTACATATATGTATATATTAGTTATTAGGTTTTAATCTATAATGGAGTAGATGAGTATGGTTCACAAACGGAGGCGAGAGTATTGTAACGTAGTGAACTTAATATAAGAGTAAATGGAAATAAAAATATATGTAGAATTAAGCTTAGAAGTATATAATTTATTTATTCATCAGAACTTTTATTCTGACCCCCTCCACATAACATCCTATAGGTTAGAGAAATTGCAGAGACTTCTCAGCTTTATGACACTCTCTTAGATAGTGTTATCATTTGGGTGAGTATTTACATACCATTATATTTAAGTCAATTCCACTGTGAGATAATTAATTTAGCTCTAATATATTTATCTTTGCCTATTTGTTGAATACCAAATACCCAACTCGGGCTTCAGTGGGCTTGGTTTTTAGCATTTTTGCAAAAAATCTAAACCACTAGAGTTCGGGTTGTTTCAGGGCGCAACTAGATTTTATTTGGCAAGGAACAGTGCCAGCAGTATTCCTTTTTTTAGATAGACACGGGTGGTCTCACAATACACAGGTGAGGCAAGGGCATGCTTATGCTGGAGTAGTGGTAAATAAGAGGTCCATGGTGGGAGCAACAGATAGCACGAACCTGACGGTGGCCGAGCATGTGACCTCAGTGCGGAGATATAATTCACTATTGAGTTCTAAAGCATGGTAAATAAGTCGTCCATAGGGGGAGCAACAGACAGCCGCGAACCTAACGGTGGTCGAGCATGTGACCTCGATGCGGGGATATAATTCGCTAATGAGTTCCAAGGCATGGTAAATAAAAGGTCCGTAGGGGAAACATATAGCGTGAACCAAACGGTGGTCGAGCATGTGACCTTGATGCGGGGATTTAACTCGCTATTGAGTTCCAAAGCGCTTATTAGGTGTCTTCCGTAGACACTGGTGTCTTCTGTTTAGGGATCATAGGGTCCGATCCGTAGTAGACATAGTAGTAGAAGGTCGATCAAAGGGTAGAATTAGGACTTCAACCTAATTAAAATAGGAACAGGAATTCATCCCAATCAGAGAAGCTATCTAAAACAAGTGCAAATAGCTAACCTATCTTATTAATTGAGTACTAGTTAAATCGTATTTATTTCCAGCTTTATCTCTTTCCTATTTCCTTTGTTTCCTTTTATATATGCTAAAACTATTGAAGAGTTTATTACTTTTATTTTTCTTAAAGATTCTAGTAGTTACTATCTTTCACCAGACTTTTATTCTAACCCACTCCTCTATTTTCCCCTTTCCCCCATAGGCAATCAAGGGAGAGGGCAATAGATTGCAGTGCTCGAAGGTTTCTTGGAGAATATTATACTATGTATTTCCCTACTTTTTTAGCTTTTGGTTCTTTCTTTGTACTGTCACTTAAGAGAGATATTTATACTTTGATTTTTATTGAGACTATGAGTTTTTATTTCATGAGAAATATTGGGTGTTGAGACATGTATGTTGTATTTGGTATTTGACTTATTCGGTTTATAAAGCAATTATGAAGTTTTTATTTTGAATAAGTTATTATTTTAGTTCCCGTTGTTTTTACCTATTTTTGTCATGTGAATCTTAAGTCTCTATTAGTTTCAGTTATATCTACAACGCACCACGCCTTTTAATGTGTCCTTTTGGGTATATTAAGGAGTGTCGGGTGTTGTACTTGGTATTAGAGCCTAAGATTACAGGATTCTTAAAATTTTATTTTAAAAAGTAAAGTATTTTTCAAAATAACTTGTTTCGAAAGTATTTTTCAGAAAGAAACTCTTAGAAATAGTTTTCAAATATAAAAGAGTTATTATAATCCCCTCAAAGTCCAGTTCAATTTTCCTCCGATTCTTTCGAGCCTAAGTTCTCTTTTTCTTTGCGTAGATGGTGGATGCCTCTAATCTTCCATAGGGTATCCCAGGCTGGTTCTGTAGATATCTACAAGCTACGACTCCAAAGGTGCAAGGACAAGTGTCCAATCCAACACCACGGGTGGGAATCCTATCAACCCACCTGCAGCAGCTAATTTCTCTAACCTATGTAAGGACTTTGCTAATCTTGGAGGCAAAACATTTTCTAGTATAGAGGAATTCATGGAGGCGTGAGCTTGGTTGAGGAGTACAGAAAGGATATTTGGGCTATTAGGATTGGAGGATCAGCAGCAGGTTCAGCTAGCACCTTGGTAGCTGAAAGGAGAGGCTTCTTTTTGGTGGGAGGTTATTGAGTTGGAAGGAAGAGATGTTTGTTAGAATGGGTTCCAAAAGAGATTTGAGAGGAAATTTTTGTCTCAAGCAGAAGAAAATGTGCAGTTGGAACAGTTTATTAGCTTGAGGCAAGAAAGTTTGTCTGTAAAGGTGTATAACAACCAATTTAATGTGTTATCGCGGTTTGGAATGGAGTTAGTGAATACACTACATAAGAAGGCCATGAAGTTCGCGATTTATTAAATCAACCCCTTCAAGGATTGTTGTTGACTTATGTACCGATGGGAGCTACCTATGAGTCATTGGTGGAGATGGCCCTCATGTCCAATACAGCTAAGGAAGAGGAGACTAAGTAGGCACCTAAGTCAGAAAGTCATAAGAAGGTGGGATGGAAGGAAAACCAAGATAAGAAGAAAGAAAGAGGTCCTCAAAAGTAGATCAAGGAAAGAGAGAAGTGAAAAAAACTATGGACGGATTGGTCTTTACGCAAAAGACTGCAGGAATGAGAAAATGAAGTGAAGGTGTTATAGTTGTGGACAACCCGGTCACATCAGCAGGTGTTGTCCACAGAAGACGGGGCAGGGAACGGGTGCACCGGCAGCATAGATTCGGGCATTAGATGTAGCAACTTCCAGTAGCGAACCAGAAATAGGTAGGAAAGTCACCGTGGAAGATTAGATCTCTATTTTTGATTTTCCCATCTATACTCTTTTCATCACACTCTTTTATCTCTAGTTCTCATTTGGATTGTTTGCACGTATACATTTCTTTAGTAGTAGACCCCTTCTTTGTTTCAAACCCCATAAGTGGATCGGCACACTTGTCTATGGTTTGTAGGGGTTTGAAAATTTATATCCTAGGCTAAAATTTGACTATGATGCCTATGTTTTGGGATTTTCAGGGTATGGGATGATTTTGGGAATGGATTGCTATCCACATATGGAGCTATTTAAAGTGCATGAGGAGAGTCGTTAGACTAGAGACATGCACCAGTATGACTCTCGAGATTTCTTACAACCCACAAGGGTTAGTTATGTTGAGCTTCCTTTATTCCCTCGATTCATCATCATCAGAGTTAGATTTGGTTCCTGTCGTCAGAGATTTTGCTGACATCTTTGAGGAGATTAGGGGTAAGAGAGAGATTGACTTCAGGATTTATTTTGCTAGCCAGTAGCATTGCCCATAGGGCATATAATGCCTAAGGAAAGTAAGGGATTGAGAGAGCAGATCCATGAGCTTTTGAGAAAGGTTTCATAAGAGGAAACATATCGAAATAGGAAGACCCACTTTATGTCTAACCCAATAAAATGTATTTGTTAGAATTGAAAATTTTCATTGTTAATATTTTTTTTTTAGAAAATAAATATGGGTTTTTTGAAAAATGGTATGAAATTTAAAATGGTTTTTATATGATATAAATTTTGTTAAAAGTGAGATTCTTTTTGAATAATTATAACTTGATAGTTTCTATGTAGGAAAAAATATTTTAAATATAAACACGTAAAGTTTATTAAGTATCGAAAATATAGGTTACAACCTTTATTGTTGTAATATATGTTTTATTAAAGGGAGCATAGATTATAACACTATTTTTATAGTAGGTGACTCCCAAAGTACATGTTTTTACATAGTATATGAAATTTACTAATATTTATTTAAATCCATACACTAGTATTTTTGGGCTGTAGTAAGGGTGTTTTATGCAACATCTGTTTTAACCCAAATAAAATGTATTTTAAAAGATAATTTCTAAGTACAGAAACAAAATGGTTTGTAAAGTATACTTATTATTTTTAATAAGTATAAGGAAATGTTTTTGCAGTTATGGGAATATTAAAACAGTTTTGAAGATGGGTTTTTCTGAAAGGAAAATTGTAAGTTAGATATTAGAAAATTTTATCATGGAAGAATATAAATTAAACATACCATAATATATTGGAATGAAAAGAGTAATGGTATAATTTTCTATGAAACCAATAAAATGTCTTGTGCAAGTTACAAGGAATACATGAAAGAGATATACAAGGTACGAAAAGCACCATATTTTGTATAGCCTATTTCAAAAAATATAAATAAGTTCCTTGTAACATAAACATGAAATTCTCTTTTAAAAGGTTCTTAGAAGATTTCAATGTTAATAATTTCTCACTTGAGAAAGTAGTTCCGTTACATTAAGATATGAGACGTTAGAAGTAATAAGAAGATGTTTGAAAACACATAAGGATATTTTAAAGGTATTCTAAAAGGAAATAGTTTGGAGAAAAGTAAATAAGTTTCTGAAGAAAAACTTAATAAAAGTAGAGTTTGAAATTACAAATTTTATAAAAAATTGAAAAGGTCTTTAAAAGAAAAGGAGGAATAAGTTCTAGACTTAAAAATTTGGAATTTTTCCCCTCAAGGTTTGGGAAATAATGTTAAGTGACCAAGTATTTTTGAATTTGAAACTTAAAAATAAAACTTTTAAAGACAAAGATTTTGGGATTTTATGCTTTAAAATTTTAGAAACCTTAGTTTTAAAATAAAGTGATAAATACCAAACCAAGCTCTTAAGTGAGAAGTGGATAGGAGTCATTTCCTAGGTGTAAGGGAAAAAGTGCAAGACCAAGTAGGGGACAGCAATAATTACTTTTGGAAGTAAAAATAGAGTTTCCGTAGAGTGTATAGGACGCTAGTGAGAACCTAGGAAAGTCGATTCATATGTGCAGACTAAAGAAGAATGGTAAAATGCAGTTAGTAAAATTGTAAGACACGTATGGTTGAGAATGGATATTCCTGGTTTCGGAAGAACTTGGGTAAAGCATCTTCCTTTAGTGGAATTCGCATAAGATAGTAGTTTTCAAGATAACATTGGAATGGCACCTTCCGAAGCTCTTTATGGAAGACCGCTCTGGTTGCTTTGGTGTTGGATAGAGTCTAGAGAGGTTATAAAGACTTCGAAGAAAATTAAATTGATTAGGAGAAAACGCGTACTTCCTATCCACATCTCTCTTTGATAGTAAATTTCGAGTTTTTTATTTCCGTCTTTAGTTTTGAATAGGTTCTTTCATTTATTGTCCTTTGGGAGGGTAGAACTTAGGATTTAACCTATGGATAGTAGTATTTGCCGTAAACATGTTAGTAGAACGTGTTATAAATAATGGATGCAAGTGATTGCAAGTGTTTGCTCATGGATACTATGAACGCATATGCTCACACTAGGCACTATTATCTCTTAGGGATCGGCCTAACTAGGACACTAGAGCATATGCACATGGATGTGCGCGTATTTGCATTTTTATTTATTTTCTATGGTTGCTATAAATGAATATTTTCACATAGTTATTGCATCTGGATGATGTTTGTAGCACGCATATAGAATTATCAGTTATCATTAGGGAAATTTTCGCATTCATTTGGATATATGGCATGGACATGATTGCATAAAAGGAGATCAACTGAATCAATGGACCGCATAATCTTTTACATTAGTTAGAGACATTTATACTACACTAATTGTATGAGTATCATAAATTGCATTAGAAAAACATAAGGACTGGTTGATGATTGAGTAGTTGGTTGTAGAGTTAGATGAAAACATTATGTGCATTCTTTTATCCTTAGAGATTTCGGGGACGAAATCCCTTAAAGACGGGAGAATGTAACAACCCGAAATTTAACCCATAGAAATTATGTAACGACCCTGAATTTTGGCCATGTTTATTTAATAAATATTTAATATGATTAAATAAAGTGTGAACTGATTATTTTCAAATGAATATGATTTTGGAAATAATTGCCATTTGTTTATATAAATTGTATTTTTAAAAGGAAATTTGATTCTGGAAATTTAAATAAAATTTCTTAATAATATTTACCTTACATAACTAAATTAAAATAGGGTACTTTGTTTACATTTGGAAATATACATATGGATGTTAATGTTTAAATTAAAATCTAATTCTAACAAGAATAAAATATAAATGTAAATATAAATGTAAAATATAAATCAAATATGTGTATATAACTTAATTTAAATAAGTGATAGGAAAGTACAAATAGAAATGAATATATAAGTAAGAAGATCATTTGAATATAACTTGAACATTGATAGTCAAATATAAAATACAAATGTAAAATTTAACATAAGAATTAATTGGTCAAGATTACATACAACATAAATTAAAAATTTGTAAACAGAGCTAAAATAAGAATAAGGTATAAAAATACAAAGTATAAAGTAAAACAAAATTAAATGTAATCTAAAACCCAACTAAAACATTTATGTATAACTTATGTAAATTAGAAGTTAACAAAACAAAATATTTTCATACACAAATCAACAACAACCGTATATATGTAAATTATTTAAGTTAGAAACAATAAAACAAAATTATTTTCACAAGCAAACCAAAGTAAAAATAAATCTGACCCAAACATATTCATTATTCAAGCAAGCAATTCATAAAAAAAACATTATTTTTACACCATATCTTCATATATAAATCTAAACATAAGATATAAAATAATAAAACAAATGTTGCAAAGGAAATGATCATCATTCACAAGTATCTGTAAACATGAAAAAAAACTGACAAACTCAGGTAGATTGAAATACAAGCAATAAAGTAACTTGTCTTCCTATGCAAGCTACTTGCTGAAGTGCATAGCTCATACAAATGCATACAATATCTTCATGGTATAACATAATCATAATTATGTAAACAAGCTAAGCAACAACATTTAATGCTCTTCTGTTCGAGCACATCTTTGTGTCTATTTATGATATGCAAATCTTTATTTCGCAGTAATGAAATCTGATCAATATAATTGAATAGCAGTGAGTTAAGTGTAAAAAAAAAACAGGCTTGAATATATATGTAACCTGCAAATGATGTTGGTAAAGCAAGTAATGAAAATTCTGTGTACTAATAGGATTAAGAATAGATAATAAGTACATTAGCATTGTATCATATCAGCCCCATAAGAAAAAAATCTTGCCTGATAAAACCAAAATAAGAAAACTACCTGACTAGTTGCTACCTTCTTTCGCACACTATATATCTTTTATATATGTGTGTGTATGCATCCTTTATTTAGCTTATTCAGTAACATAAGTATACCTGAGAAAAGAAAAAAAAAATATACAGAGAGAAACAGAAAGAAGAAAAAGGATAAAAGAAGCAAACAAAGCACAAGTTTAAAATCATAAGAACAGGAAAAATTTACAGACAGGTTTCAACAACAAGTTTTTAAAACAAGGAGTGTGCTTTCTGTTCAAAGGTTTTACTGGTGAGTAAACAAAAATTTTAAAGTTTAAAGTCAATTAAAATTAGTTCAAACCTCATTGATATTGGGTTTGTGTATCCTTTAGTTTGCACATGTTTGTGTAATGTTCTGTATTCCTCTGAGATTGCTACATGGTGTTTGCTTCAAACCTTAAATCTATTTGCTGTTATTTATTGTTAAGCTTAACTTTCCTTTCAATTCGAACAAGAGATTTAAACTGAAAATTTAGATCTTAAAGATTGTTTTAAAATCCTGTCGAAATATTCACTGTAACCTTGTTTTACAGGTAAGTAAGCAGAAAATTGATAAAATCAAATGTTGTAAAACATTAAGTCAAGATTGTTTATTGAATTCATACTGCAATTCATGTTTTTTTAAAACAAAAAATAGGATTTTTAAGTTAGTATTTGAAGAGCAGATTATGGTTTATAAAAAGGGGCATTTCTATCAATTACCGATTATGGATCCAATAATAAATGTTCAAATTTGTAGATAAGCAAGTATAAACATGGATGATCTCGTAAAAATTATCAGAAATTTTTTATATTAAGTGAATTAAGGGATTGAGATAAATTTAGGGTTTTTGATCAAAATTTTCACATGCCTGTAAATGCGACAAGTCCGCCATCCATTCGTGATCGAGTTGTTCGAAACTTTGGGAAATCGGAGAGGGGCGTGTTGCCGAGGTGCAGCCAAAAGATGAGGGCTTCCGATGGTCACGGCGGCGGTGACGAGGTCGAATTGTTTTATCGGTTGAGCTACAGAGTTCGATCAGTAAGCTTATTTTCGTTTCGATGGGTTAAAACGAAATTTGGGTTTGTTTTTCTTTTGTTCGTGGGATTTGTAACTTGTCGGTGAGTTGAGGGTTCGCCGGAGGTTTTTGGTGACGCCGTGCACGTGCACAGCGTGGAGAAGGGAGGCGGCGTTGTGTCTGTGGAGTCGCTTGATTAGTGCTCGAGTAAATAGGAGGGGAGCTTCGAGTTTTTCTTAGTTTCGCGCGAGGTCACCTGTTGCTGTGTTTTTAGCCTATGTTTCAATTTAACTACAGGAAAAAAAAAGAAGGGGAGCGCACAGAGGGGACTCGGGGAAGATGGGTGAGTGACGCGAAGTTCCACTCGGTGTTTAATAGAGGAGGACTCGGTTTCTTTCAACCAGTACTAACTTAAAATAAAAATAAAGAAATAAATAAAGTTAAGTGTATCTGGTTTTAACAAGTTTTGAACACTGTAAACCTGGGGAATGTTTAACAGTTAAATACAAGTTTTAAATTATTAGGTTAATACTTAATAATGTATTTAGTGCTTGATTATTATTTTAAATTGGTAATTAAGTTAAATATGAAATTGATTAACATTAAGGGAGGTTGTAGTCAATACTATTTTCAAAATTTAAAAGAAAACTTTAAAATGTTTAATTGAACAAATTAATATCAATAAATTATAAAAAAATAAATAAATAATTAAGAACAATTACTTTACAATTGTAATTAAGGATTAAGTAATGATTAAGTGGTTAATTAAGTGTAATTAACTACTTATAGTAACTAATGAATGAATTAATAGTTAATTACGTAAGTAATCTAATTAAGAATAAATTAATAAATTAACTAAGTAATTAGTGATTAATAATTGGATAATTAAGAATAGTTCATTAAGTATTTAAGGTTAAACAAATTGATTAAGTGATTGAGTGATTAAGGAAAAGCTAATTAAGTAATTAAGGAATTAATTACTTATTGTAATTAATGAAGTTTAATATGAATCGTTTAAGTTAATTAATTAAGTTTAATTAATTTAAATAATTATCTGAGGATATGATAAGTATAATTACTTGGGAAAGTAATTAATGATAATGACAAGAAGCAATTGATTGAGGATGATTTAATAGTGAAAGTAATTTGAGTATAATTACTTGTGCAATTAATCAAGGGATTAAATTTTAAAGGAATCAGTTGAGGAGTAATTAAGTGATGTGATAAGAGTAATTAAAGGTGGTTGATTACTGAATAGTATTAATCAGAGGTGATTAATAAATATAGTTTAATTGAAGATTAATTACTTAAGGTAATTAATTTAATACAGGATAATGAAATTAAAATGTAATTAGTAATCATTAATAAATATAAGTATTAATAAGAGATTAAAGAGTAATTACTTAGTAAAATTAAGAAGTAATGTAATGTTTGTAATTGAAAGTTTATTTCTATATTTGGATAAGATGATTAAATTGTGAAAATAATTAAAGGATGATTACTTGAATTTAATGTGAATTAATCAAGTGAGATTAAGTGAAATGAATTTATTAATTGATTGATAATTGGTTAATTGTTATATAAGCAAGATTTATAATAGTGTAGTGATTAATTTAATTTACTTTAAATTAATTAGAAATGCAAGTAATTAATTTAATTCATTTTAAATTAATTATAGCTGATATGATTTCTTACGTATGAATGAATGATATTGTTTATCTTGAATGATTTGAGATTTCTAGTTTGAGATAAATGATGCAGTGTGAAATGTATGCTTGATTGAAATATGATGATAATATGAATTATCTATTGTGATGATAATATTGATTATCTGTTTATGATGATGATGTTCTATTGTGATATTGTGAATTTTCTATCTGTGTGAAGATGAATAATTGAAATTGAATTGTTTTAAAATTTTAAAACAACTTGGCCCTAAAAGACACGTTTTGGATTCGATGAGACCAGGATCGGGTTTCCATATTTGGACATCCGAAAACCACATCGATTTCCAAATTAACGATAGGTCGTGAATCTGATGTGAAGATGAAGATTCAGAATGCAAGGGTTGTCGTCGTTAACTCTGAGGGTGATTCCAAAATGGGTGTAACGAGATAATGCCTTCGGTTTCGTTCGAACCCGGAACGAACTTGTATGGATTGAATGCTTTCAACACATCGTCAGGCGGGCGATGAGCATTCTAAGGAATTTGTTCTCTAAAGGTAATCGCAGCCTCAAGCCTCATCAACCGGGAATGGCTAAAACAGGGGAGATGCAGCAAGGTTAGGTGGGTCATGCCCAAGCAGGACATGATATTTCCCCTGTCTAGATGTCCCTTTTTATTCGGCTTAGTGGGTGGTTAGGCGCGCCAACCACGGGGTTTATCTTGTTCGAGATTGTTCAGTAAGGAATGGTTCCGGCCTTGTGTTGTAGGAGAGCGGGCGTACTCCTCGGTACGGTGATCTAGGCCCCGTACTGTGACGGGCGGTACCCCAGTAGCCCTGCCATTGTAAGGAATCCATTTTCCAATAAGTGCCCACGGTTTTGATTGTATTACCCACTTTTGGGACGATTTGCTGGAATTTAATAATGTAACAATTTCGGTTATTTTCTATTTACTTGAAAACCCTAGACATTATTATAATATCACAGAATTTCCTATGAAATGTTTTGGTTACGTAAGGTAAAAACTTACCCGTATTTATTTGTGGGAAGTCTTACGTGATACCTTTATTTTCAAATGTTTTTCACGTTAAACAACCTTAAACCGTTTACTCATACCAGACCCATGTCTGACCCGGAGTTTATATTTTGTGTTTTCATAAACTCTTGGGTACTCAAATTTTTACGAGTAGCCAAGTGATAGGTTCTTGGATTGTTGAGTTCTGGAGGAGCTTGGAGCAGGAGCCCAGACGTATGTAGATATCTATATAGTTTCGCTGTGTTAATTAGAGTATGTTGTATTTTGAGATGTATGTAGTGACAGATGTATAAAAAATTGTCAAGTGTATAATATTGTATAACTCTGATATATGTAAACTATGTAATTTTTATGTGATGTATTATATTTTATTCCATTTCGCTGTGACATTCCGTGATTGTTGTTCTTTCTTTCTCTTTCTTTTCTATTTCTATCCCTTTCTTTCTTAATGATGATACGTCTTTCTGGTGGTAGAAGGGCGGGTCGCCACAGTTGGTATCAGAGCAGAAATGTTAAGTGAGAACCTTGGCTCTGGTGGAGATTACTCATTAGAGATAGAGTCGGTAGTACTCTAGAATGAGTCTGAGCGTATTAATAGATATGAGTGCGTACTTGTTTGTGAATATAAAATGGTTTTATATTATGTTGATTGATTTATTGAGTGGTATATGAACCTTCGTCAGTGCAGTCTGCACAACTGTACCGAAGGGGTTTCTAAACACTTGAATAGAACAATTCGACATGATATTGTTTTCAAAAGTGGGTGAATTAAATAATTTCATCCAAAATATATTTTGATATAAAAAAAAATTGCAAGTTATTATATATAATTAAAGTGTTTGGGTGATAGTATTACAGATAAATAAGAATATAAATCTTTTTACAATGACTTGTGTAACCAAGGGAAGCATGAGATTGAATTTGGAATTAAAGTTAAAAGTGAAGTTAAAAAATGAAAATTTTTGGATTAAGTTGAAAGTTTAATTTAAATTTGGAATTAAACTAATGATTAAAAATATAAGAATAATAAGGATGTAAATAAATTGATGAAGTACATCAAATTTACAATGTAAATGAATTGGATTGGGAAATTTAATAGAAATAAAATTTTGGTTGGGATTAACTTAAGCTTAATAATTGGATTTAAATTTAAGATTGAAATAAAATTAATTGAGATATGGATGATATTAAATGAAATTAAGTTCTTATTTAATTAAATCCAAGTGGATTGGTAGATTTAAAGAGAATAGTATGGTGCTTAATTTAACGGAAGTTAAGTTAAACAAATTGAATTGGAATAGAATTCAGTTGAGATATAGATGATGTTAAATAAATTAAATTCTTACTTAAATAAATAAAAGTAAGTTGAAATGGAATTGAATTGGAATAAATATATTCCGATAACTTGTAAAGGAAATTGGCAACACATTGATTAGAATATCTTTGGCTGTAGATAAGTGTTCAATCTCGAGTTAAAATGAAATATGAATATATATTCAAGCTTAAATTGGGAAAATATGAATGTGAGACTTATGAGAGAAAATATGGGAAAATTAAATAGTATGCCAAAATAAGATTGTTTTGTATTTGGAGAATGGAATAAAAATCCAAAGAATTATAAAATAAAAAATTTACACAGATAAAATAATAAGATGTTTTTTTTTAAAGACAAATCCAATTCAAGTGGATGAAATAAATATGGCCTTAGATTAGTCTTAACAGAATAAATGGAAGTTGATCTTGTGAGTATCAAATAAATTGGAAATAAATTTAAGTATGAAATTAAAGCAAGTAAATTAACCTAGGATTAAACTTTATAGAAGCGTAGCTTCAAGGAAAGTGAGAGTTTATTTAGTAAAAGCTTTAATAATTTAAGTTGAATGAAATGAAATCTTTATTCGAATAAAAATAGTTGGATAAAAAGATTAAATTTGTATAAATAAACTCTGATGGCTTATCAAAAGAATTTAAATGCTTGAAATAAAAAGTATGCTTGTTTAATACAGATAAGATCTGGAATTTTAAGTGAAAATGAATGTGATTAAGAGTAACTGGATGTAGTGTGGGGAATAAATAAATTTGTGGCTCATAAAGTTAAAAAGTGGAATTATAAGCCAAAATAAAATTATTTTGTACTTGGGAAATGAAAGAGACATCCAAACCAGAATTACAAAGTTGAAATAAACTCAAGAACTTTAATGAAGTGATTTTTGTGATAAAATCAAATATTGAATTGGAAGTGGCAATAAACTAATTTGAAACAAATTAGTAAATTAAGTATGTAGATGAAATTGGAATTGGTCAAATAAAGTTGGAGGTGAGTTAATGAATTTGATTGTAAATTAAAATAAATGGGAGGCTGAGACCTTGAGTTGTATATATATAAAATTCAACTTGGGTTGGTATTGTATCTTACAGGATTGGATTGCCAGAACGGATGTCTGGAATTCATAATGTATTCCATGCATCTCATCTTGGAATTTTGTTTAGGATCCATCATTAGTTGTAGAACCGGTAGTTCAGGGAGATTTGGAAGTCAAGCGGAGTTTGACTGTAGTCAGGAATCCTGTTCGGATTATTGATTAAGACGAGAGGCAACACGGGAGTAAGTAGTGAAGCTTGTCGAGTGCAGTGGAGCGAGAATCCTAGTAATTGCACCTGAGAGACTCTGGATAGTTCTGGGTAAAGTTTATCCGGATTTGTGTTTGGATAGCTAGTGTTGCTTGTTAGGATGACTGTTTGATTGTTTGCTAATGTATGAATGATATGTATGTGAGAATGGTTGGTATAATAGCTTTTAATTTATCTTTGTTTTAAATTTCGGGGACGAAATTCTTTTAAGGGGGGAGGAATGTAACGACCCTGAATTTTGGCCCTGTTTATTTAATAAATATTTAATATGATTAAATAAAGTGTGAACTGATTATTTTCAAATGAATATGACTTTGGAAATAATTGCCATTTGTTTATATAAATTGTATTTTTAAAAGGAAATTTGATTCTGGAAATTTAAATAAAATTTCTTAATAATATTTACCTTACATAACTAAATTAAAATACTGTACTTTGTTTACATTTGGAAATATACATATGGATGTTAATGTTTAAATTAAAATCTAATTCCAAGAAGAATAAAATATAAATGTAAATATAAATGTAAAATATAAATCAAATATGTATATATAACTTAATTTAAATAAGTGATAGGAAAGTACAAATAGAAATGAATATATAAGTAAGAAGATCATTTGAATATAACTTGAACATTGATAGTCAAATATAAAATACAAATGTAAAATTTAACATAAGAATTAATTGGTCAAGATTGCATACAACATAAATTAAAAATTTGTAAACAGAGCTAAAATAAGAATAAGGTATAAAAATACAAAGTATAAAGTAAAACAAAATTAAATGTAATCTAAAACCCAACTAAAACATTTATGTATAACTTATGTAAATTAGAAGTTAACAAAACAAAATATTTTCATACACAAATCAACAACAACCATATATATGTAAATTATTTAAGTTAGAAACAATAAAACAAAATTATTTTCACAAGCAAACCAAAGTAAAAATAAATCTGACCCAAACATATTCATTATTCAAGCAAGCAATTCATAAAAAAAACATTATTTTTACACCATATCTTCACATATAAATCTAAACATAAGATATAAAATAATAAAACAAATGTTGCAAAGGAAATGATCATCATTCACAAGTATCTGTAAACATGAAAAAAAAACTGACAAACTCAGGTAGATTGAAATACAAGCAATAAAGTAACTTGTCTTCCTATGCAAGCTACTTGCTGAAGTGCATAGCTCATACAAATGCATACAATATCTTCATGGTATAACATAATCATAATTATGTAAACAAGTTAAGCAACAACATTTAATGCTCTTCTTTTCGAGCACATCTTTGTGTCTATTTATAATATGCAAATCTTTATTTTGCAGTAATGAAATCTGATCAATATAATTGAATAGCAGTGAGTTAAGTGTAAAAAAAAAAAAAAAAAAAAAACAGGCTTGAATATATGTGTAACCTGCAAATGATTTTGGTAAAGCAAGTAATGAAAATTCTATGTGCTAATAGGATTAAGAATAGACAATAAGTACATTAGCATTTAATGTTGTATCATATCAGCCCCATAAGAAAAAAATCTTGCCTGATAAAACCAAAATAAGAAAACTACCTGACTAGTTGCTACCTTCTTTCGCACACTATATATCTTTTATATATATGTGCGTATGCATCCTTTATTTAGCTTATTCAGTAACATAAGTATACCTGAGAAAAGAAAAGAAAAATATACAGAGAAAAACAAAAAGAAGAAAAAGGATAAAAGAAGCAAACAAAGCACAAGTTTAAAATCATAAGAACAGGAAAAATTTACAGACATGTTTCAACAACATGTTTTTAAAACAAGGAGTGTGCTTTCTGTTCAAAGGTTTTACTGGTGCGTAAACAAATTTTTTAAAGTTTTAAGTCAATTAAAATTAGTCCAAACCTCATTGATATTGGGATTGTGTATGCTTTAGTTTGCACATGTTTGTGTAATGTTCTGTGTTCCTCTGAGATTGCTACATGGTGTTTGCTTCAAACCTTAAATCTATTTGCTGTTATTTATTGTTAAGCTTAACTTTCCTTTCAATTCGAACAAGAGATTTAAACTGAAAATTTAGATCTTAAAGATTGTTTTAAAATCCTGTTGAAATATTCACTGTAACCTTGTTTTACAGGTAAGTAAGCAGAAAATTGATAAAATCAAATGTTGTAAAACATTAAGTCAAGATTGTATATTGAATTCATACTGCAATTCATGTTTTTTTTTAAATAAAAATTAGGATTTTTAAGTTAGTATTTGAAGAGCAGATTATGGTTTATAAAAAGGGGCATTTCTATCAATTACCGATTATGGATCTAATAATAAATGTTCAAATTTGTAGATAAGCAAGTATAAACATGGATGATCTCGTAAAAATTATCAGAAAATTTTTATATTAAGTGAATTACGGGATTGAGATAAATTTAGGGTTTTTGATCTAAATTTTCACATGCCTGTAAATGCGACAAGTCCGCCATCCATTCGTGATCGAGTTGTTCGAAACTTTGGGAAATCGGAGAGGGGCGTGTTGCCGAGGTGCAGCCAAAAGATGAGGGCTTCCGATGGTCACGGCGGCGGTGACGAGGTCGAATTGTTTTATCGGTTGAGCTACAGAGTTCGATCAGTAAGCTTATTTTCGTTTCGATGGGTTAAAACGAAATTTGGGTTTGTTTTTCTTTTGTTCGTGGGATTTGTAACTTGTCGGTGAGGTGAGGGTTCGCCGGAGGTTTTTGGTGACGCCGTGCACGTGCACAGCGTGGAGGAGGGAGGCGGCGTTGTGTCTGTGGAGTCGCTCGATTCGTGCTCGAGTAAATAGGAGGGGAGCTTCGGGTTTTTCTGAGTTTCGCGCGAGGTCATCTGTTGCTGTGTTTTTAGCCTTTGTTGCAATTTAACTATAGAAAAGAAAAAAAAAGAAGGGGAGCGCACAGAGGGGACTCGGGGAAGATGGGTGAGTGACGCGAAGTTCCACTCGGTGTTTAATAGAGGAGGACTCGGTTTCTTTCAACCAGTACTAACTTAAAATAAAAATAAAGAAATGAATAAAGTTAAGTGTATCTGGTTTTAACAAGTTTTGAACACTGTAAACCTGGGGAATGTTTAACAGTTAAATACAAGTTTTAAATTATTAGGTTAATACTTAATAATGTATTTAGTGCTTGATTATTATTTTAAATTGGTAATTAAGTTAAATATGAAATTGATTAACATTAAGGGAGGTTGTAGTCAATACTATTTTCAAAATTTAAAAGAAAACTTTAAAATGTTTAATTGAACAAATTAATATCAATAAATTATAAAAAAATAAATAAATAATTAAGAACAATTACTTTACAATTGTAATTAAGGATTAAGTAATGATTAAGTGGTTAATTAAGTGTAATTAACTACTTATAGTAACTAATGAATGAATTAATAGTTAATTACGTAAGTAATCTAATTAAGAATAAATTAATAAATTAACTAAGTAATTAGTGATTAATAATTGGATAATTAAGAATAGTTCATTAAGTATTTAAGGTTAAACAAATTGATTAAGTGATTGAGTGATTAAGGAAAAGCTAATTAAGTAATTAAGGAATTAATTACTTATTGTAATTAATGAAGTTTAATATGAATCGTTTAAGTTAATTAATTAAGTTTAATTAATTTAAATAATTATTTGAGGATATGATAAGTATAATTACTTGGGAAAGTAATTAATGATAATGACTAGAAGCAATTGATTGAGGATGATTTAATAGTGAAAGTAATTTGAGTATAATTACTTGTGCAATTAATCAAGGGATTAATTTTAAAGGAATCGGTTGAGGAGTAATTAAGTGATGTGATAAGAGTAATTAAAGGTGGTTGATTACTGAATAGTATTAATTAGGGGTGATTAATAAATATAGTTTAATTGAAGATTAATTACTTAAGGTAATTAATTTAATATAGGATAATGAAATTAAAATGTAATTAGTAATCATTAATAAATATAACTAATAATAAGAGATTAAAGAGTAATTACTTAGTGAAATTAAGAAGTAATGTAATGTTTGTAATTGAAAGTTTATTTCTATATTTGGATAAGATGATTAAATTGTGAAAATAATTAAAGGATGATTACTTGAATTTAATGTGAATTAATCAAGTGAGATTAAGTGAAATGAATTTATTAATTGATTGATAATTGGTTAATTGTTATATAAGCATGATTTATAATAGTGTAGTGATTAATTTAATTTACTTTAAATTAATTAGAAATGCAAGTAATTAATTTAATTCATTTTAAATTAATTATAGCTGATATGATTTCTTATGTATGAATGAATGATATTGTTTATCTTGAACGATTTGAGATTTCTAGTTTGAGATAAATGATGCAGTGTGAAATGTATGCTTGATTGAAATATGATGATAATATGAATTATCTGTTGTGATGATAATATTGATTATCTGTTTATGATGATGATGTTCTATTGTGATATTGTGAATTATCTATTTGTGTGTATATGAATAATTGAAATTGAATTGTTTTAAAACTTTAAAACAACTTGGCCCTAAAAGACACGTTTTGGATTCGATGAGACCTGGATCGGGTTTCCATATTTGGACATCCGAAAACCACATCGATTTCCAAATTAACGATAGGTCGTGAATCTGATGTGAAGATGAAGATTCGGAATGCAAGGGTTGTCGTCGTTAACTCTGAGGGTGATTCCAAAATGGGTGTAACGAGATAATGCCTTCGGTTTCGTTCGAACCCGAAACGAACTTGTATGGATTGAATGCTTTCAACACATCGTCAGGCGGGCGATGAGCATTCTAAGGAATTTGTTCTCTAAAGGTAATCGCAGCCTCAAGCCTCATCAACCGGGAAATGGCTAAAACAGGGGAGATGCAGCAAGGTTAGGTGGGTCATGCCCAAGCAGAACAAGATATTTCCCCTGTCTAGATGTCCCTTTTTATTCGGCTTAGTGGGTGGTTGAGCACGCCAACCACGGGGTTTATCTTGTTCGGGACTGTTCAGTAAGGAATGGTTCCGGCCTTGTGTTGTAGGGGAGCGGGCGTACTCCTCGGTACGGTGATCTAGGCCCCGTACTGTGACGGGCGGTACCCCAGTAGCCCTGCCATTGTATGAAATCCATTTTCCAATAAGTGCCCACGGTTTTGATTGTATTACCCACTTTTGTGGCTAGTAGCTGGAATTTAATAATGTAACAATTTCGGCTATTTTCTATTTACTTGAAAACCCTAGACATTATTATAATATCACAGAATTTCCTATGAAATGTTTTGGTTAGCGTAAAGTAAAAACTTACCCGTATTTATTTGTGGGAAGTCTTACGTGATACCTTTATTTTCAAATGTTTTTCAAGTTAAACAACCTTAAACCGTTTACTCATACCAGACCCATGTCTGACCCGAAGTTTATATTTTGTGTTTTCATAAACTCTTGGGTACTCAAATTTTTATGAGTAGCCAAGTGATAGGTTCTTGGATTGTTGAGTTCTGGAGGAGCTTGGAGCATGAGCCCAGACGTATGTAGATATCTATATAGTTCCGCTGTGTTAATTAGAGTATGTTGTATTTTGAGATGTATGTAGTGACAGATGTATATAAAATTGTCAAGTGTATAATATTGTATAACTCTGATATATGTAAACTATGTAATTGTTATGTGATGTATTATATTTTATTCCATTTTGTTGTGAGATTCCGTGATTGTTGTTCTTTCTTTCTCTTTCTTTTCTATTTCTATCCCTTTCTTTCTTAATGATGATACGTCATTGTGGTGGTAGAAGGGCGGGTCGTCACAAATTTATTCGTTAATTAACTAAATAATAAAATAACTTTGTAAATCAGTATTGAGACATGGGAGTTGGGCCATTGTGTCCATGGTAATTTTCTGATCAATTTCCATATATCAAACGTCAGAATCCAAGGTAGCATGGAGGAGAAAAGGAATAAACAAAAAAAATGTATATATAAAGGGGAGTCAACCTAGAGGTCGACCATCACAAGGTCTAGGTCGACCGGCTGGTCAACCTGGCACTAAGGGCGGTTGACCTGAAGGTCGACCCGCCTACGAGAATGAAGCGAAGGAGGAACTCTTTCGTGTTGTGCGATTTTACCACGTTGTTTTGCATTCTTTTAATCAATCTGTCCTTTCGTGCTTCCATCTGATTGCTCTTATTCAGCCTATGACGTGGTTGCATCATATTTCATCTCCAAATCCAACGGTCTGAGATCCACTTCTACCCCTATAAATAAGACCGTAGGCCTAACACTTTTTCACATTCTAGATTTTCTCCGTTTTTGTTCACCTTTTCAGGAAGAACCCTAAAAGGAATATTTTCCCAAGGAGAGATTTTTTAACTAAAATATTTTATACTTTACAAGTGGATCCTGAAAGGCCAAGGAAAAGAGCTAAGGGCCACCGGTGAGTGATTGTAATTATTTTACTTTTAAGTAATTTAAAATAATGGGGTTTCCAATAGTTGTAGTTTTATTATGATTTTGGAATAATCTTTTTAGCAGTTTATTTACAGTTTTAGAATTATTTTCAGTCTATTTCTTTTTAACTATTCTTTTCAGTTATTTGTAGTTTATTACCGTTAATTATAGTTTTTCCATCTATTTACTGTTTATTTACAGTATTTAAATTTATTTACTGTTATATATGCTTTATTTACATCTTTTTCTACGTTTTGGATTTTCTTCTGTAATTCTCAGTTTTCTTCTATTTTCTCTTTCTTCGCGTATGGATTAGAATAGAATTAACTCGAAATTGGATTAAATCATAATAAATCCGAAATAAAGGAATATAAGATGTAAATTATAAAAACTAATATAAATGGAATTGGACTGAAATTATGCAATTATGATATTAATTGGACTGAATTAAGAGGATTGGTCTAACTATAACTTAGGATTATAACTAAAAAGAATAAAAGAGAAAGAAACTTATTTTCACACTTAGACCTTAGGTTAAGTAATAAGCACGATTATAACGTAAGTTATAAATTGATAAACTATGGAAATTATGGTGCTTATTTTAAGACTTGGGATAAAATAAACAATAATAATAATTGATATTTAATAATTTATCTTATTTAATAAGCAAAGATAAGAGTGGGACATGTACCAAATAGCATTCTCCTAATATTTCTATGGTTACGGAGTTTCACATAATCCTGAAGTGAGATGAGGGGCACGCTTATGCTAATAATGGTAGTAATTGGTCAAATCATGGGGATTTCGATAAGGGGCGCAACTAAATTTTGTTTGGCAAGGACCGGTACCAACAACATTCATTTTTTTTTAGAAAGACAAAGGTAGTCTCACAATAGCACGGGTGAGGAAAGGGTACGATTATGCAAGAGTAGTGGTAAATAAGAGGTTCATAAGGGGAGCAACAGATAGCGCGAGCCTAATGGTGGTCGAACATGCGACCTTGGTGCGGGGATATAATTCGCTATTGACTTCCAAAGTGTGGTAAATAAGAGGTCCATAAGGGGAGAAACAGATAACGTGAACCTAACTATGGTCGAGCATGCAACCTCGATGCGAGGATATAATTCGCTATTGAGTTCCAAAGCGTGGTAAATAAGAGGTCCATAAGGGGAGCAACAGATAACACGAACCTAACGGTGGTCGAGCACGAGACTTCGGTGCGGGGATATAATTCGTTATTGAGTTCCAAAGCGCTTAGTAGGTGTCTTCTATAGACACTGGTGTCTTCTGTTTAGGGACCGCAGGGCTGTGCAGTTAAAGCGCTCAGCAGATTTAAAGCGGTGGGGTGCAAAAAGTCATCGCGGGGATACAGCGAGGATATAGCGGGATATAGCGGATGGCTCTAAAATAGCATATAAACTCGTACTTAATGTTTTCACATATATATAAATGGTAATTAAATGAAAAATTATCATCAATTGAATTATAATTATTACATAAATAATCTTAAATAAAAACACGTGCGAATATACTTTAACTAAAAGTAAAATTGTTATATAACATAACTGAATTTAGTAGAATATTAGAGTATTTTCATTTCTGAAAAAACATTAAAAATTAAATCAAATAAATTAGTTTCATAATTTTTATAATGTATAAATGCAATTATTCAATTCATTTTATTAAAGAAGATATAGCGGAAATAGCAGAATATAGGGGGAATAACGAGATATTGCGGAAATAGCAGGGTTAAAGCGAAAAGGCTATATTTTGGGGCTATATGGAAAAATCGTAGCGGTAGAAATCTGCTATGAGATATAGCGGGGCATTAACTACACAGCCGTAGGGTCCGATTCGCAGTAGACACATAAGTAGAAGGCCGATCAAATGGTAGAATTAGGACTACAGCCTAATTAAAATAGGATTAGGAATTCAGCCTAATCAGAGAAGCTATCTAAAATAAGTGCAAACAATCAAAGTTAACCTATCTTATTAATTGAGTCCTAGTTAAATTGTATTTATTTCCAACTTTATCTCTTTCCTATTCCTTTGTTTCCTTTTATATATACTAGAACTATCGAAGAATATGTTACTTTTATTTTGCTTAAAGATTCTAGTAGTTACCATCATTCACCAGACTTTTAGTCTGACCCGCTCCTCTATTTTTCCATTTTCCTCCCATAGGAAATCAAGGAAGAGGGCAGTAGATTGCAGTGCTCTGAGGTTTCTTGGAGAGGATTCTACTATGTATTTCCCTACTTTTTCAGCTTTTGATTCTTTCTTTCCATTGGCACTTAAGAGTGATATTTATACTCTGATTTTTGTTGAGACTATGAGTTTTTATTTCATGAGACATATTGGGTTTTGAGACATGTATGTTGTATTTGGTATTTGACTTATTCGGTTTATGAAGCAATAATGAAGTTTTTGTTTTGAATAAGTTATTATATTAGTTTCCGTTGTTTTTACCTATTTTTGTCTTGTGGATCTTAGTATTTGTTAGTTTCAGTTATACCTACAACGCACTACGCATTTCAATATGTTATTTTGGGAATATTAAGGGGTATGGGGTGTTTCACTTTATCTCGTTAACCTCTCGGGTCCTTGAAAAGCTTCAAATGACTTCGAGGAAATCGTCGACCTTTATCATCATGTTTTAACTATTTTAGGTCACTTATTATTACGACCCTTCCTGTTATCATTTATGCTCCAGGTCCTTCAACTAAGACCATTACCACAATGCCGATGGTTATCACATCTTCTTTCGCTGTTGCTTCCTCTTCGGTCGGGTCTGGTCTCGACCTAGATGAAAAGATCGAAGCACTTAAGAAGAGTGGTGAACCGAGTGTTTTCTTGGTTGAGGAAGATGTTTTCATCAATCACACTTTTGGACCATAGCCTTCTTTGGAAATATCCCTCATTGAGCATACTAGCCAAATGGTCCAGGTCAAGCTTAAACTAGGAGCCACCCTTCCTCTCCCATTATCGACTACCCTCGTTTCTGGGTTTCCGTTTTCTTCTTTGTCTTCACCTATCCCTCGTGTCTGTGAAGTTTGCCGATCTTCAAAGTGCAAACATATCATTTTGCCAATAAGCCTTCCGACACTGAAAAAGAGATCAACCATTTGTAGGATAACGCGCCAACTAAAAGCTCAATTATTTCGCAAAAGCCGAAAAAACCGTCCAAGAAGTGAAGCTCATGTTCACTTGATGCTTTTTTAGATGCTTTTGCCTCTTTGTCATGTGCATAGGCCATGATTTTGTGCGGGTGCAACCCAAATTTATGAAAATAAAAACGAGGCAATGAAAGATTTTCTTATAAAAAATATTATCTAATTTACTTTATCGCGCTTTTATTATTTACTTCTGTGTACTGTTCCTAGACGTGTATGAACATATAATAGCCTATAATGATTTTCATATACACATGCATATCATACATGCCCGTGTCTGTGAGCTACAGTGTATTTATTTACTATAACTATGTACAGACAAATAATTCCATAATTACATAGTGCTTTCCATTTACTTAACTTTATTTATCACCGGCTAAACTTATCATCTTCGGATGTAAATAAAATTATGTTGTGATTCCCCGAGCAAAATTACATGGTTTTCCTCCAGTGTCCATACGAGCACTAATGTAACCCTAACAAAGTATTTGCAATAATTTCATTATACACCGACACCTATCTCAAGTATCATTGTCCGCGATGCCTATCTCTAGGCATCCATCTTTGAGCTCGCCTGTTTTCGAACCTTGGTCAAATATGAGATGTGTAGGGGAGAATTATCTGATCTGCCCCACTATGATTATACTCCAAAGAATCGATCATGGTTCAAAGGAGTTCATCGATGCTTATCTCTGGAGACTTTAGACATTCAATGTTAAAAATACAAGATATTTGTTTTTGCTACTGATCCTATAGCAAAGTCAGACTCAATGAATATGGTTCCATTGATTCAAAAAGAAAACTTTATTCCAATAATCCAATAGTTGATCCCGCTTTATTACATCTAATCCAATTCAAAAGAATGTCCAAATGAATGTAAATGCCTAAAATGAAAGAAATCCGATCTAAATGATGCATTTACTGGTTGGTCAATCTACGAAAGCGAAAAGTAGTCCTTTGGATATGATTTATTCAAGTATGAATAACCATTACATGTCTGATACATTCTATTGGCCTTTCCAACCAACACGGGATTCGTGATCCATCGAACAGTAATTGTTACGTCATTTGAGATTTGATGTAGAGATCATTTTATGTACGCTTTCCTCTTTCTTTATGTCGTGCTTCCCGCAGCACCACGTCGTAACATTCTTTTCTTGAGCTTTAATCGCCTTAAATTGCCCCCACTCCGCCATATGTTGGAAATTTCATCGTCAAACACGAAGGATCGAGCATAATCATAAAGTCAATAAGGCTAGTCGACCCAAAAAACATGTTTTAAGCAGAATATTTATCACTACAACAAAATTTTGAGTCCTTATAATCCATCGAGGTTTATCTCCTAGTTGCACCACAACTATGCACCTAATTGGACATGTCGCCTCTTTGGTAAATCACAGAAGTTGAGATTTACAAGGCAACAAATTCTTTTTGTTGAGTTGCATCTCGTCAAACGCCCATTTGAATAGAATATTCACCGACCTTCCACTGACGTGAACAGTGGCTGACCCAATCATGGTTGTAATCACCATCTGGTCGAATGTAGGTGCTTAGACCCCATCAGCACCCCTATTACCGAAGATGATGTCATCAGTAATCCTCCTTTGTTGCTTAATAGGAGTGTCGTCCTCGATAGCATAGCGCATTTCTTGTGACTCATGCATCAAGGAACTCTTATAGCGTTCCATCTCATTTCAACTTTATTATGTAGGATGCGGACCTCCAAAAATATAATCAATCACTGTTTCTCACCTTGGTCATCTTAGACCCTCTTCGTTAGTCTTTTCCATGTTACCTCAAGACGACTACCTTGATGGCTAATTGTTTTGTTGCCCGCCTTCCAGCGTGATCCTTACATAATGTTGGAGTTGTGTTTGTTGGAACTTGACAAGTCGGAAACGGGTGAATTAGGTAGATTTTTAAAAAAAAAATCATATTTTAGATCAAGCCAAGTTAAGAAGTCTAAAAGGTTATATCATATATAATTTTAAATTTTAAATAAAATCCATTTTATTTATTTATTTATTTTATAAATTTAACTAATGAATATTTATATAGTTAATGAGTATATCAGTATATACTCATGTGTGTATGTCGTGCTTGTGCAACATAGGAATAGTGTACATAGTCAACGTATACATAGATAGATGTTGAGATTTACAATTATTACGTATACATTCATTACACACACACAAAATTTGATGACACAATTGGTGACACAATGGATCTTCATCATTGGATTTCCCTCTAAATTCCACCTCCCATTAAAAGACAAAAAAATCCAATGGTCAAAATCTTTTGTGTCAGTGTTTGTGTTTTATTTTATTTTTAAATAGTCGGCCACATACACACACACATATAGTCAAAATATTGTTTATTAGTTTAACTTCTTTCTTTGAATTTATAACTTATTGACCTAGTCAAAACTAAAGTAGATAATTAAAAAAAAAAATTTACATAATTAATTTCGAATATACATACATACATATATATATATATATATATATATATTATAATGCAAAAGTAAATTTTAAATTATCTACTTTAATCTTGACTAAGTCAATAGTTTTAAATTAAAAAAATAAAGTTAAAATATTCAATCTAAACTTGGTAGAACATTTTCAAATTCAAATCTAGATCTTAAAATAAAATATCCTTAATTAAGTTTAAATGTGAATATTTAAATATGTACATAAAAATTTAAAATTAATTATGTAAATTAAATTTTATAGTATCTAATTTAATTTTGACTAAGTTGATAAGTTTTATATTCAACAATTGTATTTAAAATATTAATCTAGACTTGGTAAAACATTTTCAAATTCAAATCTAGATCTAGATTGATTAATTAAAATATCATTGACTAATTAAATATTAATATTATAAAATGTAACTGATGATATATATACCAAAAATATAACTTTATACATATATATATATATATATATATATATATATATATATAAAATGCATGTTTATGTTTAAATCATTTTAAATGTAAATGTATTTACACACACACAAAAAATTCTTTTCAACATGGAATATAATTTTTCTTTTTTAATCTGGCAACAATTATCGATTTGATGTATATATAATGATATTAAATGTTTTAGTATATTGATAATGATTTAAAATAGATATTATATATATAGTAAATTTCTAACGAATTTTTTTATGTTAAAAGTGACTAAAGTATTTTAAATAATTAGTTTATATATATATATATATATATATATATATATATTAGTCTTAAATGTAGCATTAATGTTACGAATTTTAAATTTAATTAATAATTATTTAAAAATTACAAAATTATATATTTTGTTAAAAAAATATTATTTACATATTAGAACATATTTATAGACAAAAATAAATTTGCACGCATGTATTTTTAATTTTAAAATTAGGCTAAGTCAACTAAATTATTTATTTTTATTTGTTAAATCTTAAAAATTAATTTTAACAATAATGAGATAATAACATACATATATAAAACTATGATAATAATAATCAAATAATATGTAAATGTTTGATAAGATTTTGCTCGAAGACGATGCCTTTGAACACACCTTGATTGATGTGTTCTCCTAGATCCACCTTGTATCGATCTCCTAGCATTGCAACAGCTTGGAGTATCACTGTTTTATTTGATTTAATGTATTTTAGATAACATATAAATTCGATCAACAGTGCATGACCGTTAAGAGGAAGCAAGGAGAGGGCTTCATAGTGAAGGGGCATGTTCATTTAAAGAAGGGAAGGGAGGAGATAAATTCTTCTCCTTTAAATAACTCTCCTTTTACTAATTATAGATCTATATCTGGAATTTAAAAACAAAACCCATCCTCTTTTATCAATCCATGATCGGCCATAGGATGGCCTAGTGAACCATCAAAATATCTCAAACCTATTAAGTAATTAATACTACATAAATCGATTATATCGATGCATGTATATATATATATATATATATATATATATATATAACTTTTAAATATGCATCCAATTAATTAATAATAGTATTGAGAAAATACTAATAGCACCCAATACATCAAATAAATAAATAATTTAGATTCTATAAATAACCATTAATGTAATTAATTTATAACAATTATAAATTAATCGAATCGCGTAGTATTTTGGAGAGATCACCAATATGGTTGCTTGTAGGTGTAAATTTAGTCAGCAAATAATATTGAACCATTCAAATATTAACATTCACTCGTCACCTTAGCTAGTGAAGTGATAGTTTGGCCAACTTTATCTCTTGTACATCTTTAGCAGTAAAATCCAAGTTTAT
Organism: Allium cepa; assembly: GCA_030765085.1. Classification (NCBI taxonomy): domain Eukaryota; kingdom Viridiplantae; phylum Streptophyta; class Magnoliopsida; order Asparagales; family Amaryllidaceae; genus Allium; species Allium cepa. The sequence goes on along the minus strand of CM060941.1, from coordinate 596,262,964 downwards.
AGTTTTAAGCAGTACCTAGTAGCGATTGTTCAGATCAATTTTCTTCATCAACATCCACTTTTGGACTTATGGAATTTGTTTTTAGTGAAAATTTCAATATCGTCCACATTCAACTCAGTTAATCTTTAAACAAAGTTCTTAGTTCAATAATAACATTTATTATTAATTGTACTGCTCTAGTCGGATATTTCGACTCTGAGTTGACATCAGTTAATCATGATATGACCTGATACAAGCGAGGAGACGAGTTCTATATTAAATAGTGTTTCACTTCCAATACTTCAACTCAAACCCAGCTATAGTCGCCCTCGATGTTTGTCATGCCATGATTTAACTATAATCAAAGTGGAGTATCCACATTGAAGCTCAACGGTATTTCAAGTCAAGAGAATTACGGAATATCGTAACTTCGAGATTTTCTATTGACTTAGTTGTATTAACCAGTAGGAAACTCTTGGATAAATCATTCCATAATTATCCAATAACTATCAACACGTGATTTATTTGTGTCCATGACGTCCATGAGGTATACACTGCCCAACATTTGAATAACGTTATATACCATGCCCTCAACGGATGTATCAATATCTTTTCTCGAAACATCTTGACTAAGAATATTTAAAATAATATGTTGTTTTTAATTGTGATTAGTTACTCACAATTGCAATCATTTCCAACTACAATCATATAATGTTTCATTTAAAGATTTTCTTATTTATATATTTTAAAACAATTACTTCACTAGTTATATCACTATATACATATAAGTATATAATAGAATCAAGTAAATTTATTATAAACTAGATCGGTCACAGAGTTAGATATGTGTAATAAATTACATAATTGCAACTAAGGCATACTCCTGACTGTATCACTTTCTTCCTAATAAACTCCTCAATCATATCCTTCAGATGTCTACACTCATTAGTATTATGCTCATGTGTCTCATAAAGCCAACAATACTTTCCTGAATGTTTCTCCTAGTCGGTAGCCTCTCTCAAAGTAGGCTTCTTGTACCTCACAATAACTTGTGTTGCAAGGTATATATTTCCAACGGAATCATTCAGCCCCTTACACTCCACATGCTGGAAGAACCGAAAGTGTTTCCAAGGGTCCTGCCTCCAGTATTGTTGTTCTTCCACTTGTTATCACCTCTATCGTTATTAGCACTATTACCATCCTTCTTAACAGCCTTTGTACTCTTCATTACATTGTTTGGCACTCCTGCCTAACCTCCAGCGCTCAATACCTTTTCCAAATCGTCCTCTTCTAAGCGTTGATTAGCTTATCTATGAAAATCTTTTAGTGTGGTTGGCTTTTTCACCGTCCACCACCTCCCGAAATTAGCCTCCATGTCCACTCCACTCCCGATTGACATCAATAAAACATCATCCCTTGGGTTCTTTATCTCTACAACTGCGACATTAAACGGCTTCAAGTAGCTCTTCAAGGTTTCTCCACTCCTTTGATGGATGTTAGCCAAGACATCGCATTCTTTGGAGGTGCTAAGTGGAAATAAAAACAATTCAAAACTTTATTTGCAAACGGATTGTACAACAAGATGGATCACAATTCCAACCTATAAAACCACATCATCGTCGATCCTTTAAGAAATAGCAGAAAACATCTCTATGCTTGACATCATCATTAGCTCTGGATCCATCCATATGACAGTCATACTTCACCAGATGCGATATCGGGTCTATCTACTCCTTACAACTAGGCATCATGGGTATGACGAACTTCCTAAGATATTGAGCAAATCTGATCTCCTCGACGAACGAATTCCTACTAAAAGCAATTTTCCAATAACCGTCCTATTGATTTTGCTGAAACAATCTCTGGATTGTATCAGTTATCATTCATCATTTCCTCCATTTCGTCTTACAACGATCATCATGTGCGTCACAGTGGGTACGATTCCATGAACGATCATAAGTAGCACGACGCCTAGGTCCCTTTGTCTTTGGAAAATCAATTTGTACGGGGTTCCTTTAACATCAACTCAAACTGTGTCCTCTCTGAGTATTTCTCTATGTTCCTTCATCTTGAGAACCCATAGCATAACCATCATCAACGTCCACATTCTCAGCCCATCAAGCCCATCAAGATTCCCTCTATTTCATGGATTGGGGTCGAACCCTTGGTTAGCTTGTACTCCGTCTCAAGTTCGTTTCCTCTGTATTCCACTTTCAGCTGGCTCCTTTCCATCTCTATGCTCCTTTGAAGTGCTTTTTGAATTCGAACTAGACTAAGAATTCCTTCCATCTCTGCGATCTCTACGGCGAGATCCTTCTCCGATTTGGACATGATTTGCTTTTGAATCGCTTCCATCATAATGTTTTGTGTCAACTTCCTCTTTTGGTCAACAACAGTCATAACCTTACCTATTTCTTGTTTCGTGGTCAGATTTGGGGGATGTTTTGTTAATCCGCACTATCTCTTACATGTGTTGCAGCACTTTCTTCCTTTATCACGGTCCTGCTTGTGTTCCTTTTTGGTCTCATCGCTATCGGATCCCGTTGGGGATTTTATGCAAATTCAAGTAACAAGTTGAGATTTGGTCCTAATCTACAACGTTCTCAATGAAATAATCTAAAAATTCTAACCATTGAAATGGGCCAACACCCCAATCGATAGAAAATGACTAAAATTGAAAGAAATGTAAAATGAATAAGGAAATAGACACAAGGAATTTTAGAGCGGTTTGGCTAGTCACGTGTCTACGCTCATGCTAAAACTACCAAGATTACAAGGAAATTTTGAATTACAATGAACGACATTGAACTTGCAATCTCTCTCCTATTAAGATCAATCAAAGAGCCCAAAGTCGAATGAGTTTGCACGAAAATCCATTTATAGTTGAACAAGATTGGTATTTAAAGACAAAAGTTGATTCGTCCGTCAGAATCAACAGATTCAGTTTGAATTCGTCGGTCAACCAGATCGAGAAGATAGGAGGAAGAACATGTCAGCAACAGCAAAAATCCATGAACTTAGTCCAAAGTTGTATATTTCCTCCAAAATTGTCAAAATCTTCATGCTTTTCACCTTTAGGGGGTAAAGTGGTAATTATGATGGATCGTCACATGTCCATCCCTCATCTTAAACCCGTCTTTTTCTTTAAAATAACATATAGATCCATAATACAAGAGATCAAGGGTACATTTGATCTTTTGACGGATCGGTACCAATCCATGGACTTAACCGAAACTCCAGCTTTCTTTCTTCGACCCTTCATAGTTGATCGTCTTCAAGTCTAAAATCCATTCCATTATCATTACATAGTCCAATTACGTCGAATCAAAATGTTGCTTTATCTAGATGTCGAATAACATATACATAAGTTTACACTTTACACACACGACCGTGACCGCATATTATATGTTCTTTTACTTGCATTATAATTTCAATTGTCTCATTTGTTCAATTTTCAAAAGAATCAGATATAAAGATGTATGAATTGTATGAACACTAAAAGCAAATAGTTTCTACAACTAAATATTATATTTTGTTTTTATTTGTAAAATACATTTGGAGGATTATTTTTTTATGAGCAAGCATGATTTGTATTATTGGTATTTGTTTTATTATTCTTGTAATTTGGATTCAATACGTAAATATTAGGTGAAAAGATTGTATGAATCCTTGGTTTATCTAGAATTATGAATAAAAAAACATAATTACCATTCATGAAACTAATATTCGTAATATCAATTAAATTTTGTATTTGTTAACACCAAACATTGTAGATATTGCAAAAGTTTATTTTTATTACAAAATTTATAAATGTTTTGCATTATTGTTTGTCACTAAGCTTATTCATTTCTACAATGACTTTAAAATATAGCAAAATCACATGATTTTAAAATATAGCAAAATCACAGCTACAACAATTTACAAAAGATTAAGCCAATAGAGAAAATTATTCATTTCACAATTACAAATGACAACTTCATACAAGAATAGGATGTCCCAAAGACGATGAATAAATCAACGTTCATTATATGAAAAACCTTCGATACATACTCCCGCTGATAGATCGATATGATTTTGTCAAATCACCTTTACTAGTTTATATGAGGTACATTTAGTCATATTAATAATGTTGGAAAAAAAAGTTTTTTTTTTTTTTACGACCCCACCAATGTTTTTGTTCTTGTCAAAATAAGGAATAAGCATTTGCGGCTAGTTTTTGCACTCACGAAACTACAAACCAACCATTACCCGTTGTGCCAAAATAACACAAACTATGAACTGTTGGATCTATCTACAGATTTTATATGTTCACAAAACAAGAAGACATTAGCCTGCAGAACCGTTATCTTATTTATAGAGGATGGATGATGCAACAAATAAATGATTTGGTGAAATAGATCATCTTCTTTGTTTTCTTAAGATAAAAAATCCATAAACACACCCAACAAATTAGATCCAACGACATACATGTACACACGTGGTTGATTATCGTTATCTGACAAGTCTAATTTGATATTCGGTGACAGCATAGTCACTGACAGATAAAATATACATATCAAACCAGAATATAAATTGAACTTCCCCTCTCTAGCGTGCAACTTGCCGTGTGAAATAGCATTAGCTAGGCTGTGCAGACTAGTCATCCAAGCCAAATGCAAATGCCTCTCTGACAAAATTGTTAAACAAAACAGAAAAGCAAAACCTATTGCACACAAACTAACGCAAGGTTTGAAAAAGAAGAAACAAAAGATGATTCGCAAACAATCATCGAAAGCAATGCAACACTTTTTTTTAATTAAAAGAAATTGCTTGCAGAAGGCTCCATTTGAATGCAATCTTGGACCAAAGTAAAGGATTTTTTGATACAGGAAAGGGTTTGAATAGAATTGATTTTAAGAATTATTCATTTGAACTTTTGAATGAAGACATTTCGCTCCATCCTACGCTACACTGCTCGAAAAATATATCAGATTAAATCCTGGCACATGCATCTGCAATTTTGAAATCTGAGAAAGAAGTATTATTTTTATCAAAAATTATCATCGAACACGGAAAAATAATCATAACTTACAAAGCAGGACATGTTGGAGGCCCCATTTTTAGTGCTGGAACAAATTTCATTTAATAACTGTATTTTATTTTGTTTTGCCTTTTATGTTTCCAGTCGATGGATTCCGAGTGATTAATTGCAGAAACTAAATCATACTGTTAGTGCATAAACATGGAGTAATTGTTCATTTATGCACTTAAGGATTTGAATGAGATTTTGAACCGTAACTGAAGCAAATTTGAATGGAAACGACAGTACAAAAGCAATACGTAAAAGGACAGCCAAAATGAAGAAACACTGCAGCAATTGCTTTCCAATGACAGAACTTGTCATTGCAGCATCAGGAAAGAAAAAAACAGCAAGGCATGAGAAATAAAGGTACATATCTCCATACAAATGCAGCAAATATGACAGCATTTAATTATGATCCGCTTTTAACAAATATTGTTGTACGTGTTTTTTTTTCTCCTCAATTTATTGCTCTTTCTTTCACGGCATCATATGCACCACCCAATACTGCTTTGTAAGGTGATGAGTAACCCAACATTCAGACTTACATACGATAGTCCAAAGTAACTAGTCAAGCAAGCATGTTACTATAACAGCAGTAATAAATTGCTACTGATACAACAAAGCAAGCTACTATGTAAAATACATAGCTAAGGAAACAGCTAAGCAGCAATAAATTGTTAAGCATGTTACTACGACTAAAACGAAACAAAATGCCAAAAGAACTGCAAAAAATTAAAGAAATACAGTCAGAAAAAACGAGGTTTCATCATATGAAATAGCTATGGATATAATTTTCACAAATATGATGTTCACGAAATCAGTCATGCCTCAAGGAAGAACGCTAACCTGGCCAACAATAGGATGCATGGTACAAACCTTTTACAGTGTTATTCATTATGCGAACCAAATATAATTTTGCTAGTAAGAATAATTATTACCATTTATGTTGAGCTTAAATAAATGCGCACTTGTTTGCATTGTGACATTTCCATATAAACACCAATCATGATTCTTAGTACATTCAAAATTCACAATTAGGGATTCAGGGCGTATGATATTAAGTTAGATAATAATTGTTATCATTTGTTGAACATTCGCAATATGCAACACTAAAGCTTCATTCAGTTAGATACCGGAATCCAATCCGATGAGTTTACTATTAATAATAACAGCTAAAACACAGCTATTTCATAGTTTTAGGGTATGATTTCTAAAAAGACAGAGAGTTTAAGTTATATAATCGTATTTCATTCAATTTAGTGGCTTAACACCAATCCGTATACAACTTCTTCACATCTCCATGCAATATCATCAAAATCACAGATTTCATAACTTAATAATAAAATAAAGTAGAAGCAAGAACCTGATACCACAAATCATAAGTTTCCGTTCAAAGTCTCAACGCAGTGATCTTGATTTCATCGTCCTCGCCATCATCAATTGGCATCTCGTTCAAATCAAACAAAAATACTCGCTCTGGTATCTCCACCCTACTATTCACCACGAGAGATCCCGCCACGTCAGCATCGTCCACAACCGAATCCGACGAGCCACAGTCGCTTTTACAATCAAGACCATCATGCACCACCAGCGTCGGCTCCCGATTTGTCGGTCTGACGACGAAAGACTCCACAGTAGAGCTCATGCCGCTTGTGGCTGGAAAATTGATCGTCATGGGAGGAGGCTGATGAGGAGGGGATAGGATGGGGAAGTTGGTTTTGGCCTTAGGGCCGCGCATAGCTCGTGCGGCGGAGTCATAAGCACGTGCTGCGGCGGTCGCGGTGTCGAAGGTACCAAGCCAGACGCGGGCTTTCTTCACCGGGTCGCGGATCTCGGCTGCGTACCGACCCCATGGTCGCCTGCGCACGCCGCGGTAGCGGATCTCGGGCTCTGTGGCTTTATCGGTTTCGGGTACCGCTTTTAATTTCCGCATACTTTTCGTTTTGATTTGATTTTGGATTTGGGAATTGGTTTTGTATTTGAATTTAGGTATTCATTGTTGTTGGTTTTGTGGTGTTGAGATTGAGAGGATGAGGAAGAGACTCTTCATTATTATTTTGCAGTTACCCATTTTTTAATTATTTTCTCTCAATTTTAAAATAAAAGATCATAATTGATTTGGTGCTGTGTACCGATAGCTTTTTGAATTCGTAATAAAGACGGGATAGCCCTTGTATCACATTTACGAAAAGGAACTTCGAAACACGTATAGTTTCCTTTTTTTAATTCTTTCGGAACAGTTATCCATGGTCGATTGTGAAGCACATAAACGTTACTTTGGCTTTGCACAAAATGTCGCTATTTCTGATGTTGTTATAAAAAAAATTACTAAAAAATAAGTATATAAATTAGGTCTTTGTTTTATCTAAATCAGGAAGTGCAAATTAACTTGCGTTTTTTAAAATTTTCAAAATTTAAAAAAAAATTAAAATAAGAATGCGTAAACTAGTTTGCCCTTTCCTGATAGAAGCCTCAAATTACCTTGCGCTTTTCAAAATTTTCAAAAATTAAAATCACGAAACGCAAACTAGCTTGCGCTTTCCTGACAGAAAGTGCAAGGTAACTTGCGCTTTTCAAAATTTTGAAAATTTCGAAAAAGATTTCAGAAACAGAAAAGTGCAAGTTACGTTGTATTTTCAATCAAATAGGTGCAAGACACCTTGCGTTTTTTATTTTTCAATAATAGGGATTAAATATACATATTCATTTCTGCATGAACTTTTTTAACAACATCAAACACAGGGACTTGAGACTCTTTTCTTGTACTTTGGAACTATTAATCAGTGGATAGATTGTGATCAAGAAAACTTGCGTTTTTACATACTTTTGAAGACCATAATCGAGTCTGCATATTAGATTTATTTTTAACTAACTAACTAACTAATTAATTACTGTATGATTTGTCAATGAAACTTTAAACCTAAATTTTTATCCAGAAACAAGCTTAAGCAAATTGTACATATTAATTTTTAAACTACGACTTTAACTCCTAAAGTTTACCCAATGTTTTTATGACCGTTTCAATTGTGTCATTGTTCCATTTAACGACGAGTAGTTTAAATAAAGTTTAAACGAGACAATGATGTTTGCTGTGACGCCCCACCTCTATGCTCACAATAATAAAGAGTATTAAAAGAAATACTGCCTATTATTATGAAGAATAAGGCTGGATAGGAGCGGTCATCCGTAGTTAGGCCTTACACTAGTATTGGTTATCTCGATAGGAGTGGTATATATTTTTATTTTTCATCTCTTATTTATTTACTCCCATCGACATGCCCAATTCTAGTATAAAACGAACTACGATGGTTCATAATAGTTTAGGACAATATGTATAATAATAACACGGATAAAGTAAACGTGGAACACAAATATAACAGAAAGTCTCATATATATATAACTGATGTCAGTTGATATACATGTGATACAATACGTGTGATACAACTACACCGTCGACTCTGGAAGTTACATATACAAGTACATTATCGTGAATAATATACATGAATATACAACATCCTATACAAATTCACCGACTACTAAAATGACAACGACTACTCCAAAAGATATGAAGAGACTTCATACCTCTAGCAGCAATCCAAAGTAAGATATCAACAACCTGTAAATACTCGGTCTGACCCGAGTATTAAATTCAAAAGAAAATAATACACGGGTCAGTCTAATTCAAACTCAGTTATTAGTGCATAGAAGCCATAATAATTAAATATGAATAGACGACAGTCAAAGTAAATTCACCTATCTGATCCTTTTAACAAAGAAATCAGATAACGGTAAATATAACACTTAACAGTGTTAAACAATAATCAGTAGATTCAAATTTTCAACATAGATAGATAGAAGGATTATTAATGAAGAAAATTTAGAAAACAACAAAATCGTCATTTTAATTCAAATCAATTTAAACAATTGAAATACCATTTAAAACATCAATATCGATTGGCTGCAGTGCACGCACGCGTCACTGCCTTGCCAATACAGTGTGGAAATACACAAAAGCTCTATGAAAACTCATAGACGAACATATGGTCAAACCCAAGTTTTAAAACTGGATTCAACTCAGCTCAAAGTAAAACCAAAGTGTCAGTGACCACTCAAACCAGTTCAAACGTGAAACAAATGCAAAATTGACAAATGCAGAAACCAGTGATGCAATGCAAATCAAAACAGAGAATACAATGCCACTGCAGATCCAAATAAGTGCCGAAGTCAACAATAACAGCAGTATACAAGTACAGGCCGCAACAAAATGCAACAAAAGCAAGCCGAGGCTCAGTGGTGAAGCAGCAACAATGAACCAGAGCCAAGAATACATGTACTCGAGGCAATATGCACAAGTGAAAAACCAAAATGGCACAGCAATACCAAATGACAACAGTAAATCAGACGAAGACATGTACAAATATGCAAAGCCATATGAAGTGATGTACACTGGAATATACATGAGCAACCAAATACAACTACAAATGGCATCAGGAATTTCAAATTAAACAGAAGTCAAGCATTTAAGCTGGGCAATACTCAAGTACAAAATCAATGCAACTCAATATCCAAACAAATGCAAATCATAAAGGCTGCAGGTGAAACAAGGTCACTACAGGAACGAACTGGCATAAACATGACAGCATGAACTTGGAAATTAGCCAAGTTAAAATGCTAATGAACTCGACAGCTACATAGATGATGGAGACATGGTGATGGAAGTGCAGTGAACTTCATGACACAGCAGCATTAAAAGTAGTGTTACAGAGAATATGCAACCCGAAAGGCACGATGGCAGTAAGGTGCTGACTGGGAACAAACTACAAAGACATCAAGTATGTCTAAAGTTAATGCAACTGATCCTTAAGTGAATGGTATCAAGTATATGAAATGTACTTGTAAACACTGAGTAGTGTAACCATGTGAATGCAAAGCAAATCAGACTCAAAAAGGAATGAAACTGGTTTAGGCAAGTGCATCAATAATTGTCACAGCCCCAACAATGAAGTAGTTCTAAAATAACCATATATGAATACAGTCTCGACCAAAACAGCACCAGCCTCGTCGTGAAGCTAATGCAAACACAAAAGTGCAGTGCAACTCAATGATGCAGCATTTTTAATATGTACCAATATGCTAAGCAGACCAGAAAAATTAGACTCAACTACCAGGATGAATACAATGTCAAAGCACAGAGCAACCCAGTGTCAACAACAATGCAACAGTGCCAAGATATATCCCAAATGCAACTGCACCACTAAATGCAAATTATATCAAACAGTGACACTGCCAATGCAAGGAGATCAAATGAGGTGTTCAATGCAACTTGGACCAACATCACATGTATGCTGTGATAAATGGACAACTAAATAAAACTGGACATTGTAACTTATAAATGCAAAGTGCTATATAGTGCAAACACAATGGGTGCAAAATGCAACTATGACAATCAGTACTGAAGCAAAACGAAAAGGTATATTGCTTCTTCAAAACAAAATGCTGGACAATGCAAACCCATGAACCACAATATTGCAAATGAACAGAGGCAACAAGGATGGTCATAAACAGTGCAACAAGGCCGACTCCAAAATGCATAAGTGAAGCAAATGAACAATGCATTCGAACAGTAACACTCGATCATGCAGTATAATTAAGCAGACCATGCAACAACAACAAAATAAAATGTAACAGAGATGAACAGAAGTGCCACAGTGGTTAGAGAGTATGAGATGCAGACAACACCAAGTTCGAGCCAGCAAGGACTCAGCAATGTCAAAGAAAATAAGAACTACAAATTAAGTTCAAGTGATCAAAGACATGAAATCACAATGCAACTGTCAACTTCAGTTTGAAATTGAAACAGGTTAAGGAATGAAGTATAACAAGTGCATCAGGCTATACTGTAGAGTGAAGACTACAATACCAAAAGGTAAGTGTACAACAAAAGGAAACAAGTATCATACTATCAAATGTACCAGAATATCTAGAGTGAATACAACGAACACAGAGCTACCAAATGCAGCATTGAACTACAGGAATACGACCCAACCAGACCAACTCAAGTACAATGCAGACAATTCAACTGTCTCAACATCGACTCAAGGCAGAAAACATCAACAACGAACAAAAATCAAATCGAAGCAGAAACATCGAAAACGAACAAGCAAACGAATTCGAACAGTTCGAATAAGATGTGAGTAACATAAATTACTCACCTTTGCAAACGAAAAGCATGACTCCTCAGTTCGAACGATCTCGAGTTGAAGCCGTGGCCCTCAAGAGACGAACGATCAACGCGGCAAGGGAACGTGAATCATCCTCTCGATCGAACACCAAGACGGCGTCTTTGAATTTTGGAAAACCCTAATTGCCGAAGATTGAACGAGCGCAGCTATTATTCGATGCGAGGATAATTGGAGGAGGAGGAACGAACAACTGGACGAACGAACTAGCCCTAAGTTCAGAAAGAAGACGAGGCCGCCATTTCTGATTTTCTTCCTTCGATTAATTTTTAGGGTTGCGAAAATAAAACAAGAAAGGGGACGGGTCATCTTCTATATACGACCCATTATCAAAAGCATGGCCCAAAAATTCTAAGTCCCTAAACCCTTCACCCAAATTCTTAAAAGAATTTAAACCGAATTTAAAAACTTCAATTAGCAATTAGCTAGCACAATAATTGTTTAATGATGATTATAAATTGGGCAAAACCCCAGGTTGTTACAGACTCCCCTCCTTATAAAAATTGCGTCCCCGCAATTTTCATAATTAAAGTCGTCAATAATAATTTTTTTTTTCTAACATAAACTGGTTAAGCTAGAAAATAAAGTCGGGAATACAAACCCCAAAGAAATCTTTTAATTTCCTAAAAGAAATTCACAAATTCTCAACAAAATCTAATTATCAAATAGACAATCAGAAAACAACTAAACTGGATAAACGCAATTAACAGCAATATTCAATTATCAATAAGATAATTAGAATACAGAAATCACAAAACAGCAATATCTAATCATCGATACGATAATTAGAAGGCAGCAAAATCAAATTATCAACAAAGATAATTATAAAACACAAATCACAATTTGCAAAACTGCAATTAACTAGTTACAAAACGGTAATCAGAAAACAACAAAGGTCTAATTATCAAAAACGATAATCAGAATTATCAAATCAACAAATATTTGATTATCTCAAGCGATAATCAAATTTCAAATCGACAAATATTTGATTATCTCAGGCGATAATCAAATTTCAAATCAGCAAATATTTGATTATCTCAGGCGATAATCATATTTCAAATCAGCAAATATTTGATTATCTCAGGCGATAATCGAATCTCAAATCAACAAATAATTGATTATCTCAGGCGATAATCAAATTTCAAATCAACAAATATTTGACTATCTCAGGCGATAATCAAATCTCAAATCAACAAATATTTGATTATCTCAGGCGATAATCAAATTTCAAATCAGCAAATATTTGATTATCTCAGGCGATAATCAAATCTCAAATCAACAAATATTTGATTATCTCAGGCGATAATCAAAATCAACAAATATCTAATTATCAATACGATAATCAGAAACAACAAATATTCGATTATCAAAAACGATAATCAAAATCAACAGATATCCGATTATCAAAAATGATAATCAGAAACAACAAATATTCGATTATCAAAAACAATAATCAAAATCAACAGATATCCGATTATCAAAAACGATAATCAGAAACAACAAATATTCGATTATCAAAAACGACGATAATCAAAATCAACAGATATCCGATTATCAAAAATGATAATCAGAAACAACAAATATTCGATTATCAAAAACGATATTCAAAATCAGCAAATATCTAATTATTACAAGCGATAATTAGAAACAACAAATATCTGATTATCAAAAACGATAATCAGAACTCATATCAACAAATATCCAATTACCTGCAGATAATTGGAAACAACAAATATCTAGAAATCAATAAAGATACTCTAGAAAATCAACAAAAAGGTTGGATCGATCCCAGCAGATGGCGAGTTTTAGCTACGCCGCACGTGCATCTCAGAGTGGCCGAAGCCTACCAAGTACTATAAATTTTTGGCGCCCATCAGATGACCCGAAGGTCTAGCAGAGTGACCCGAAGGTCTAGTACTGGTATTTGACCCGAAGGTCCAGCAGAGTGGCCCGAAAGCCCAACAAATGACCCGGAGGTCCAGCAGAGTGGCCCGAAAGCCCAACAAATGACCCGGAGGTCCAGCAGAGTGGCTCGAAAGCCCAACAAATGACCCAGAGGTCCAGCAGAGTGGCTCGAAAGCCAAATAAAATCATCAGATATTCAATTAACGAGTCCGAAATTAACCGAAAAAGAAAACGCACATGTCCCATACCACGTGTTTTACTAAATCGTTTGATTCTCTTCATCGTTTCCTTGAACGTGAAATCATCAAAATCATCAAACAGCAAATGTTTCAATTAACGAGTCCGGAATTAACCGAAATAGCAAACGCTCATGTCCCATACCACGAGTTTTACTAAATCGTTTGATTCTCTTCTTCGTTTCCTTGAAAGTGCAAAATTGTGTATTCAAAAATAACATTTCACATTATCAAACGGACAAGTCCGGAGTTAAGCGAATCAGTAAAAGAAAGGGGTCATAGTCCTCGATTTTGCTGAAACGTTTAAATCGCTTCCTCATTCTTTTGAAAGCGCAAAATGCAAAACTTCTGAAAACAATCTCATTTATTTCACAAAAGTAATAATTTACATTCTCAAACGAACAAGTCCGGAATTAAGCGAATCAGTAAAAGAAAGGGTTCATAGTCCTCGATTTTGCTGAATCGTTTAAATCTCTTTCTCATTCTTCTGAAAACGTAAACTGAAATTTTTTGGAAACAAATTGTTTTTTTAAAAAAAAAACACTTTTTATAATCACGTGATTAAATCAGCAACATAAGTAGAAACTTCAACAAAGAATTGGTACTTCTCAAAACAACATAAAACTAATCTCAAAATCAGCATTGCGGGATAACCGCTTGAAAATCCACTTTAAAACTTGACGATTACTGAAGTCAATGCGACAGTAATTTTTAAACATCAAAATCTCATCAAAATGATCATCATCAAAGTATAATACCGGTGGAATTTCATTTATTAAAATGTCAACAAAACACCGTACTTCAAAATGTAGCACTAGTGTGAAAATCCCGTTATAATAATAACGGCAACAAAATACGTTTCATAACCAAGCATCGGTTCAACGTAAAATTAATGCAGTAACGTGTAACTTGAATTTGCACGTATACTACAAAATGAACAAAGGAATCATTCGAATATATCTTCAATGAAGATAATTCAAAACAGCAAAATCTAATCAACATGTGATTAGCATCAAAGGAAACCAGCAAAAATTTCAACAAAACCACATAGCTGCAATCGCCTCGAATCCTCAAATCTGATTCGAAATTTTTAAAGAAAACAAAATAAACACAGCTATGTAAACAACAAATGAAATTTAATTCAATTTCATATTTTGATTTTTTTTTTAAATCAAAATAATTATCATCTGTACTCAGCGAAGCAGTCACACTATTTTCGCTGCGCACTCTGATAAACAAAGCACAAATCAATCAATCATCAAAACTCAAATCAACTTTTATTTTTGACTCAAAGCACATATAAAACATCGACAAATAGTTGTAACACATGTTCCATCTACGTTATGTTTTATATTATGTCCTAAACTCCAAGCTCTGATACCAACTGTGACGCCCCACCTCTATGCTCACAATAATAAAGAGTATTAAAAGAAATACTGTCTATTATTATAAAGAATAAGGCTGGATAGAAGCGACCATCCGTAGTTAGGCCTTACACTAGTATTGGTTATCTCGATAGGAGTGGTATATATTTTTATTTTTCATCTCTTATTTATTTACTCCCATCGACATACCCAATTCTAATATAAAACGAACTACGATGGTTCATAATAGTTTAGGACAATATATATAATAATAACACAGATAAAGTAAATGCGGAACACAAATATAACAGAAAGTCTCATATATATAACTGATGTCAGTTGATATACATGTGATACAATACGTATGATACAACTACACTGTCGACTCTGGAAGTTACATATACAAGTACATTATCGTGAATAATATACATGAATATACAACATCCTATACAAATTCACCGACTACTAAAATGACAACGACTACTCCAAAAGATATGAAGAGACTTCATAGCTCTAGCAGCAATCCAAAGTAAGATATCAACAACCTGTAAATACTCGATCTGACCCGAGTATTAAATTCAAAAGAAAATAGTACACGGGTCAGTATAATTCAAACTCAGTTATTAGTGCATAGAAGCCATAATAATTAAATATGAATAGACGACAGTCAAAGTAAATTCACCTATCCGATCCTTTTAACAAAGAACTCGGATAACGATAAATATAACACTTAACAGTGTTAAACAATAATCAGTAGATTCAAATTTTCAACATAGATAGATAGAAGGATTATTAATGAAGAAAATTTAGAAAACAACAAAATCGTCATTTTAATTCAAATCAATTTAAACAATTGAAATATCATTTAAAACATCAATATCGATTGGCTGCAGTGCACGCACGCGTGCACTGCCTTGCCAATACAGTGTGGAAATACACAAAAGCTCTATGAAAACTCATAGACGAACATATGGTCAAACCCAAGTTTTAAAACTGGATTCAACTCAGCTCAAAGTAAAACCAAAGTGTCAGTGACCACTCAAACCAGTTCAAACGTGAAACAAATGCAAAATTGACAAATGCAGAAACCAGTGATGCAATGCAAATCAAAACAGAGAATACAATGCCACTGCAGATCCAAATAAGTGCCAAGTCAACAATAACAGCAGTATACAAGTACAGGCCGCAACAAAATGCAACAAAAGCAAGCCGAGGCTCAGTGGTGAAGCAGCAACAATGAACCAGAGCCAAGAATACATGTACTCGAGGCAATATGCACAAGTGAAAAACCAAAATGGCACAGCAATACCAAATGACAACAGTAAATCAGACGAAGACATGTACAAATATGCAAAGCCATATGAAGTGATGTACACTGGAATATACATGAGCAACCAAATACAACTACAAATGGCATCAGGAATTTCAAATTAAACAGAAGTCAAGCATTTAAGCTGGGCAATACTCAAGTACAAAATCAATGCAACTCAATATCCAAACAAATGCAAATCATAAAGGCTGCAGGTGAAACAAGGTCACTACAGGAACGAACTGGCATAAACATGACAACATGAAATTGGAAATTAGCCAAGTTAAAATGCTAATGAACTCGACAGCTACATAGATGATGGAGACATGGTGATGGAAGTGCAGTGAACTTCATAACACAGCAGCATTAAAAGTAGTGTTATAGAGAATATGCAACCTGAAAGGCACGATGGCAGTAAGGTGCTGACTGGGAACAAACTACAAAGACATCAAGTATGTCTAAAGTTAATGCAACTGATCCTTAAGTGAATGGTATCAAGGATATGAAATGTACTTGTAAACACTGAGTAGTGTAACCATGTGAATGCAAAGCAAATCAGACTCAAAAAGGAACGAAACTGGTTTAGGCAAGTGCATCAATAATTGTCACAGCCCCAACAATGAAGTAGTTCTAAAATAACCATATATGAATACAGTCTCGACCAAAACAGCACCAGCCTCGTCGTGAAGCTAATGCAAACACAAAAGTGCAGTGCAACTCAATGATGCAGCATTTTTAATATGTACCAATATGCTAAGCAGACCAGAAAAATTAGACTCAACTACCAGGATGAATACAATGTCAAAGCACAGAGCAACCCAGTGTCAACAACAATGCAACAGTGCCAAGATATATCCCAAATGCAACTGCACCACTAAATGCAAATTATATCAAACAGTGACACTGCCAATGCAAGGAGATCAAATGAGGTGTTCAATGCAACTTGGACCAATAGCACATGTATGCTGTGATAAATGGACAACTAAATAAAACTGGACATTGTAACTTATAAATGCAAAGTGCTATATAGTGCAAACACAATGGGTGCAAAATGCAACTACGACAATCAGTACTGAAGCAAAACGAAAAGGTATATTGCTTCTTCAAAACAAAATGCTGGACAATGCAAACCCATGAACCACAATATTGCAAATGAACAGAGGCAACAAGAATGGTCATAAACAGTGCAACAAGGCCGACTCCAAAATGCATCAGTGAAGCAAACGAACAATGCATTCGAACAGTAACACTCGATCATGCAGTATAATTAAGCAGACCATGCAACAACAACAAAATAAAATGTAACAGAGATGAATAGAAGTGCCACAGTGGTTAGAGAGTATGAGATGCAGACAACACCAAGTTTGAGCCAGCAAGGACTCAGCAATGTCAAAGAAAATAAGAACTACAAATTAAGTTCAAGTGATCAAAGACATGAAATCACAATGCAACTATCAACTTCAGTTTGAAATTGAAACAGGTTAAGGAATGAAGTATAACCAGTGCATCAGGCTATACTGTAGAGTGAAGACTACAGTACCAAAAGGTAAGTGTACAACAAAAGGAAACAAGTATCAGACTATCAAATGTACCAGAATATCTAGAGTGAATACAACAAACACAGAGCTACCAAATGCAGCATGGAACTATAGAAATACGACCCAACCAGACCAACTCAAGTACAATGCAGACAATTCAACTGTCTCAACATCGACTCAAGGCAGAAAACATCAACAACGAACAAAAATCAAATCGAAGCAGAAACATCGAAAACGAACAAGCAAACGAATTCGAATAGTTCGAATAAGATGTGAGTAACATAAATTACTCACCTTTGCAAAAGAAAAGCATGACTCCTCAGTTCGATCGATCTCGAGTTGAAGCCGTGGCCCTCAAGAGACGAACGATCAACGCGGCAAGGGAACGTGAATCATCCTCTCGATCGAACACCAAGACGGCGTCTTTGAATTTTGGAAAACCCTAATTGCCGAAGATTGAACGAGCGCAGCTATTATTCGATGCGAGGATAATTGGAGGAGGAGGAACGAACAACCGGACGAACGAACTAGCCCTAAGTTCAGAAAGAAGACGAGGCCGCCATTTTTGATTTTCTTCCTTCAATTAATTTTTAGGGTTGCGAAAATAAAACAAGAAAGGGGACGGGTCATCCTCTATATACGACCCGTTATCAAAAACATGGCCCAAAAATTCTAAGTCCCCAAACCCTTCACCCAAATTCTTAAAAGAATTTAAACCGAATTTAAAAACTTCAATTAGTAATTGGCTAGCACAATAATTGTTTAATGATGATTATAAATTGGGCAAAACCCCGGGTTGTTACATTTGCGCCAAAAATCGTTACAAACACCCAATTGCAGATGAAAGCACCAAATCACAGTCACAGATCACAAATAAATTGTATGTAGTAAAATTAAATATGAAGAACACTCAAAAAATTCAAAGGAAAGCAGTAGAAAGACAAGATATATTGTGGTTCAGCGTCGTAGCCTACGTCCACTTTGAAGATTTGCTATTTTATGGATGATTCTCTACTGATTTACAAGAGTACATTTGATAGTATCTGAATTATAATGGAGTTCAACAGAGTAATGGCGTAGAAGAGCCAAAAGATCCCTCTTCTAGAGGCATATGGCTGCTATTTATAGGCGTCGCATGAAATATCTGACTTTGAATTCGGAATACTCCTCACATGAGGGTGGGCCCACGTGATCGATCCAAGGTGGTTTGGATCGATCCCTAGGTATTTTGTATCGATTCAAAAGTGGTCCAAAGGCGATGAGATCAATCACGAACATTCTTCTAGTGGTATGCAAGTTGCAGTGAAAATTTGAGGGCTTTTGGAGTTCTAGATCTCAAGTTATGATCGATCCAAGATTGATATTATAGGTAGTTTGTCACCTTCGTATCGGTATCCTCGTATTAATCCCTTCGTATCAATGTCATTCGTATTGACTGAATGTGTATCGATGACGTGGTTCGAGAATCCAGAGGAGATCCACTTTTCAAGCTAGTCGACCGCTTCTTTTGTCTGACCATGCTTTTTGTATCCATCCCGTACCATTCCTATCGTATCGATGTTATTGTGCACTCTTCGTGTCGATCGTCTAGTATTGGCTTCGTATCGATGGAAAGTGATAGTTTCGTATTGATCATCTGATTGATCGATACAAAATATATATCGACATGATCAACACGTAATAGATAACTGTAGGCTACTTCGTATCAATGAAAAGGGTTGGGTTTCGCACTAATCATCTGGTTGATCGATACGAAACATATATCGATACGAAGTAAAACCTTGGTCGATCTGAGAGATGCATTTTTGCGATGGATATGAAAGAAACGAGTGCAAGCTTGATGGATATGAATAACATGGGTACAAAATTGATAGGGACCTTGGTTGCTAATCGATTCATGGCTCCGACCCGAAGTAGACGCCTCTTGACCCGAAGTAGACCCTCTAGTGACTCGAAGTAGCTCTTGGAGCCCTCGTAGCCATGCTAATTTCCCAAAGACCCGAAGCCGGTGTCCCTTTGACTCGAAGTAACATGTCTGGAAACCCGAAGCAAAAATGAAGGTGACTTGGAGCAGATCCCAAGCAACTTGAAGCGACTCAATCTTTATCGAAACCATATTTGAAACATCTTGTGCTGTTTACCTATCGACTATGCTATATTCTGGATTGACGGTCATGTTTATTATCTGTGAAAATCCAGCGTTGATCATTACGCAGTCGATTGGGTTAAATCCGCTTGCATGTTGTCTTGCCTAAAGGTGGGTTAACACTTTTCCCCCAAAATATGCTTTGCGATAGGAAGATGTGTTTTTTAGTGCCATAAGCTGGATGTTTGTCACGACCCGGATTTTCGAACCAGTTAAAATTGCCAAAAAATCCGTCCATTCTAAAACTACTAATGAAAACTACCAACTTAATACACCATATTTGATAAATATTCAACAATATTAAATGTATGGGATAAAATTTCAATTTTTACAAGTCATCAGAGTAATCAATTTAATCTACTAGGTGTGCTTATATACAAACCAAATACAAAAAATCTAACGCTGCACAACTCTAATAAGAGAGACAACAATAGTCATTCCTACTAACTCAATAAACATGTCAAATGCGGAATAAAATAGTAAGCAGGAAAAATACAATAACACGAGATAAACAACAGCCATTAACAGATAAACATGAAAAGGTTATACCATTTTAGGGGCTGCATCACTACCACTTGTGACTGCCTACTTACCCCTATCTAATTGGGTAACAAAATAGATACAGGATCAAGCCAACGTAGTTCTCCTACCGCAAATAGGACTTAAGGAGTCTACGATGTAACAAACAAATATGCAATTCCCAAAACTACCCACTTAGGCTTAATCTTTAAATTTAGATTTTCAAATCTAATCACCTTTGCGGAAATTATCTCTTTGGACTTTATTCTCGAATTCTTATTTCAAAACTTTTGAAATACACACACACACACACATACATACATATATATATATCCTTCATATTCAAATTATACTTTACTTCGGGATCTTAAATCAAATCACTTCTGAAAAGTTTATTTGAAAATCCCAAATACTGTAATAAAACAGATCAAACCATATGCAACCAGATCGGGAGGTTTCTTCCAATAACAAGGCAACTGGGTCCCAGCCTTAATACAATCGATAAATAAGTATATCCATCTATTCTAAGAGCGGACTATACCAAAAACACATGCCCACCTTTTTAGTTACGGGTTACCCGAATCATTGGTAACATAACAAATCATTTTATATCCCAAATCGATAAATCATTTCACACTAATATTCACAAGTACTTTCAAATCTATAATAATTTTCATTTCCTAAATCTGTTCAAAAATCATCTTAAAACCATCGGGTTTAGTCCTCGAAATTCTTTCCTTTTTATAAAACACTCTTATAAAACCATTCATTATATAAATCACTTTTATATAATATAAATTCAAAATATTCATTACCAAACATTTCTATTTCTTTTAAATGGAAAACTTTTCATAACAATTCCATTTGAAAACCAATTTTCAAAACAATTCATTAAATTGAAGTGAACCAAATATTACCACTAAACACATTAGAGTCAAATTGTGAAATAATTCACAAGGTGTTAGCCTACAATTATTTTCTACCCAGCCCATGCATATGGATAATAAATTGCTCATAAACTGGTCGAGCAAAGTCAACAATCAATAATAATAATCAGTGCCCATAACTGGTCGAGCCTAATTCAAACAACCAAACAATCAATTAACAAAATAAACACAACAATAAATGATAATTCAATACTTCATTCTATACCACATTTTATTTATCTTGAGTTAAAACAATTTGATATTTATTTTGGAGCATCCGGGCTTTCCCTTCGACATGTTCCATCCCTCGTCCAAGTCTCCTTGGATTTCACAGACGAAAGACATGTACTAGTCGTTTCCACATACCACATTCAATATTTAACTTCTAAATTTTAAATTACTTAATTAATCATCCAAACATAATATCAAGCAAGGAAATCAAATCATTGTTCTAGAAAACATTTACATATAAACAAATATTTATTTTTTCCTAACTTTTTTTAGAAAGAGAGAGTTTTGCAAAATAATCTTAGCACCGCTTAACTTAGAAGACAAAAAAATGTTATATCCTTTACTTTAAATGAAACACTTTTTAAACAAAGATTTTCATTTAGGATATATTTCATAATTATCACGTATGAACCTTCCTATATATTATTTAAACTATCGTTATTTGTAATCAAATTTCATTTTTATTTTTGTTCAGACAAATAAATTTTCAATAATTTCAATTTAATAAACCAAAACCATATATTTATCCTATAGTGTTTCTTTAAAAATAAATCAAAATGCTTAATTTTTTTAAAGTTTTTGTATTTTTTTTGTTTGAAAAGAAAATGTAAAAGTAAACCATGAAAAATAAAAATAAAAATGAAGATGAGACCCCCCCACACTTGTAAAAAATAAACCATGAAAAATAAAAACATAACCTTTATTTAAATGAAAATGAAAAGATGATTATTTACATGACATCATAAAGTATGCCGTTAAAGGGTAAATGAACTGGTCTTCCAAAAACCGATTTGTTTGTCTCGCCAAGTACCCGAGACACAGCTTAAGCGCAGAAAACCAAATCGTAAAAGATTTCGAAGTTGAATGTTGACTTGGAAAAAACGAATTTCGTTTTATTAAAAATCGTATGAGTTGTTTTATTTTCGATGATATTTGGGGTTGATAAAACGATTGGTTGAAATTCAAGTTTATTTTTACCATTTGGATATTCAAAATTGTCATTGAAAACTTCTTCAAAATTATTGATTTTCAAATCAAAATGGTGATTTAAATCTTCCCCTTCAGAACTAGACAACTCGTTTTTGAAAAGTCCAAAAAATTCATGTTCATTAAATTCGTCTTCCTTTATTGAATTATTAACAACTTCATTGCATATGTCAAGTTCAAAATCCAAAGTTGTTGTATTCAAATTTTCGAAATCGGAAAAAGGAAGATCGAATTTTAAATCGAGTTTCTCTCCCTCAAAAGAATTGAAATCCAACTCAATTTCCGTATCTTCGACAGCTTCATCAAGATTGTCATTTTCAGTTTTAAAAGTTATTATTTGAAAATTGTCAATTGTGGTAAAAGACGGATTATTATTTGATTCATCACACGTTGGGATTGGAGTTTGTTTTTCACGTTATTTCATATATGTTTCAAACAACGAATCGGTGCGATCATTGTAAATTTCGTTAATTTGCTCAATAAAATTGAATTTATAGTTATGAACATGAGGATTTTCACTTTGAAATTATTGAAAACAAAGACTCTCAATCGTAACGTGGTTAAGATTATTCCTATTGCCAAATTCATTTGAAAAGTTGTTTCCATTTTCATTTTGAGTTTGAAATTCATTTTAAAGTTCAAAATTGAATTGTCATGGGTTATACTCGAAATCATTTGAATTTTGAATTAATTTAAATTTTGATTATTTTGAAAACTTTGATTCGAGTTATCGCACAAATATGAATTGCACAACTCATTTATCTCTTAATTTTGTTATGTAGATAGTTCTAATTTTGTTATGTAGATAGTTCAAGTAACGACGAAATGCTATTTTCAAGAGTTGAGGGTTGCTCGTTATTTTGAAAATTTTGTGATTTGAAATTTGAATCGTTTAAACAATAGTTGGTATTAAAATATCCATATGAATTCGGAGTGAAATCATATGGATTATTTGATTTTCACAATTATTGTAAAATTTAAGTGAATATGGAAATTCAGACATTTTCAAGAATGTTTTTGGTTTTTTTTTACAAAGGAAAAATATTTACATATAGAATTTATTTTTCAAAATAGAAAATTGATTTTTGTTTTGTTTTTGATTTTTTAAAAAAAAAATTGAATTTTTGATTTTCAAATTTTCAAAGGAAAAAAACTAAGTTAAGAAATACTTATAACTTTTTTTTAGTTTTGGAATTTGAATTTGTTTTTAAATATGCATGAACTAATGCCACTAAATGAATGCAATGGTTAATTATAAATAATTTATCCAAAGTTAACCCAAAATTGTATAATCACAAATTATCTTAAATCAACAAGATAGTTCTCAGCCAGGTAAGGGGCAGGATTTATCGATGCACCATGAATCGCCGTAGTAATCCAGCCGAAGGCTTAAGTACCTTCAGAGAAACAATTAAGTATAATATTTACGAATCACCGTAATATCTATAACTAATTATTTCTCTGCCGTAGCCTAGACACCGAGAAATTAAATTGTTCAAAGAAGACAACTTTTTAATATAAAATTAAATGTTATAGATGTCTAACCGTTATTATTAGTCAAATTCTAAGATGAAATGCAAGGCAGAAAATAAACGTGTATTAACAATGCAACTACGAATGAATTTTTGTTTTTGTTTTGGTTTTTGAATTTTTTTTTCAAATGCAAGCAATCAACTATGCAATTCAAATAAAAGTAGAGATGAAAGCAGCAATTTTTTTTATAAGCACGCCAACAATTTATTTTTGGCAGCAGAGTAAAGCAATTATTTTTCCTTTTGGTTTGGCAAGAACTTCTTTTTTTTTACGAATTTCTCCTTGGCAATCTGCAAGTAAAACAAAGATATATATATATATATATATATATATATATAGTTTTTTCATATATATGTTTATCAAAGAAGAAAAATAAAGCACGTAAAGAAAAACCAAACAAATGAAAATTAAAACTAGTAAAGAATGATACCTCTTTTTTTTAAGAAGGAAACTAAACAAACTTGTGAAAACAAAACAAAATGAAAACTAAAACTAATGAAAATAAATAAATAAACAAGCAAAACAAACTTGTTTCTCATCTGGTTCTTTTTTTAAAAATAAAGATGCAACTCAAAACAAACAAAATCAAAACAAACAAAACAACACCAATTCAAGCCCGGCCCACAAAGTAAAACAATTATCGACCTTTTCAATCAATGGCAACGGAACACCCCACCCCACACTTTAAAAATCTCACACCCATTAAAATTGAAATCCTCAAAGTAAAACAATTAAAATTGAAATCGACAGTGCTTTGTGATTCAAGTAGGTAGAGGTCGTGGTTAAACGATGAGGCGTTCGGGTTCGAGCAAATTGGGGCATTTGATGAAGGTCGCGTGGCTGTTTGGGGTTCAGCGATTGGATTTCGAACATTGGTTCGTGGCAGAGGTTATGGTGATTGAAGAGGAAGTCGATGGCAGGTGGTTCGATCTGCAAGGAGATTCAGGTGAAGATGGTTGAGTGGCTGTAGGCGATTGTATGTGGAAGGGTTATTTGCAGCAATTGTTTGTAGTGGTGCTCGCGGTTGTTCTGGTGGTTTCCGTGTAGTGTGGAGTTGCTGTAGTAAAGAAGGCGATTGCTCTGATTATTTTGGTGGTCGATGTCTTGGATTTTGCGATGGTTTTCAGGTCGAGGCGTGGGGTAATTGCAGAGGTAGGTTGATGAACTCCGTGTTTTTGAAGTAGAGCAGATTGTAGTGGCTAGGTAGTCGTTATGGCAGTGCAGTTGCTTTGTAGTGGAGGAGTTTTGGATATGGTGATAGGGAGAAGGAGTCAGTTGAAGTTCAAGTGATGCTTGTAGAGGAGTTGGAGGAGATTGTCTGTGGTGAAGTTGAAATTTGGATTTTGATGTTTGTGGCAGGAAGTGGAATAGTGTGCTATGATGGTATGTGAAATTAAGAGCACTGTCAAAGGTCTGGAAGTGCAGTGATGATCAATTGGAAGTGGATATGCACTGATGTAATGGTGCACAGTGGTGCACAGGGTGGATGGCAGAATTGAACAAGGCAGTATTGTCGTATATGTATGCAGTAATGGTCAGATTGAATGTTTGTAGGCAGAGGGATAAGACGTGAACAGTTGCAGTATTTTATGGTGGCGATGTTTTGAAAGAAGTGTTGTTTTGATGGTGGTATATGATGATGGAGGAGTGAGTGTTGAAATCGAAGGTTGAAGCAGTCGTATGAAATCTGCGAATGGTAGACAAGGGGTGAAAGGGGTAGTGTATGTAAATGGAAGTGGCAATTTGTATTAATGGTTTGTGTATGTGGTATGTGTGATGTTCTTGTGGCAATGGAGTGGTTTGTTGGTGCACAGTAGTTGCAATGTAGTGACGGGATGGATGTTTGCAAGGAGTAGGGAATGTAGAAATGTGATGATGGTTGGTTATTTTTGGTGAGGAGAAGGATGGATGCACTGCACTGGAGCAACTGATGATGGAAGTCAGAAGTGAAGGTATGTGCAATTTTCAGTGGTGAATGGGGATGAAATGGTGGTTGGTCAGTATGATGAAGATGTTAGGTAGGATGAAGTGGGATAAATGGTAGAGTTGTGGTGCACTGTTGATGATGGCAGGGTTGATGTCAGAGAGGTTGTATGTTGAAGGCAGAAGTTTGAAGGAGAGACAGGTAGAAGGATGGTTTCAAGTTTCTGTGCAGCTGTGTTGTTGAAGTAGAGGGGTTGAGTAGTAGAGAAAGGTGATGTGGTCAAGCAGAAGAGAAAGGAGGCAGAACAGAAAGGAGATTATGGTAATGCAATGTGTTGATGACAGTTTTTGTGGCAAGGGGATGCAGAATTGTTGACAGAGGCTGCACACTGTTTGGTGATAAAAATGTAGGAGTAAGATGGTGGACAGCAATTTTTTTTTATCATTGTAAAATTGTAAAAGGAAAAAAAAAAGTTGTAAATGAGCAAAAGAAAATGAATAAAAAGAAATTTTATTTTTGGAATGAAATCGTGGATGCTCTTCTTTTTTTAATATATATGCAAATGCAAATTGAAATGCAAGAAAAACAACAAACACAAAACAAAAATCAAATGACAAACACACAAGACAAAACTTTTTTTTTTTTAAATGCAGACAAACACGCAAAACAAACAAAAGAAAATAATTCGAAGAATTGAAAATTAAAATCAAAACAAACTCCCCGGCAACGGCGCCAAAAACTTGTTAATCGACGGAATTTCTATTGAATTAGAAAACCGTCGAAAAAATTTAAATTAAAATAACCGCAAGCGCATGGCGTACTATTGAAGTACGTTGCGAGTACGGGTCGATCCGCAGGGAATTAATGATTTTAAAAATTCTATTCAATCAAATTATACTAAAGTTGAGTGAAAGTTAAGCTAGAGAATTAGAAAATTAGCTAACCAACTAAAAGAAAAGAGATGCAAATATAAGAGCTAAATGACAATTTAGAGAATAAATCCACTCTTTAGATCACATAGTTCAACATATATGAAATCATGATCTCTTTTATGGTCATTAGTGCTTTAATTGATGTGCTTATCATAAATATGACATATTTGTGCTATTGATTAGTCAACATAAGCCATCAAACTTAGCACATCCCTGAAAGCACTTACTAACTTTCATAAAACTTGACAAAGAAAATGAAAATGAAATCTATTTTAAGTATGACCTATTAACTATTGATTAGAAATATAGACCATCAAATTTTAATTTCAAATCACTTTCTTTTGCCATAATCATATCTTGATGAAGAGGCATTTGTGTTAGTGATTGTTTAAGCATAGCCTGTTTGGTGTCAACAATATAGGCTATCAAATTCAAAGCAAGAACAACAAGTAAAACACTTCGTTGATCATCATTAAGCACAAAAAGAGAACATGAATTAATAAATAGTTAAGCTATATAATTAGAGAGCTTCATTACCCCTAAATTGAAGGGGTTTAGGCTCTCATATTTGTCATTTGATTGACAAATGTAGCTAACAACATGAAAGCAAAATGAAAGGAAAATGAAAGCTTAATGAAAAAGAGAGCTAATTAACAAGAATTAGAACTATTCTACTATATGAAAGTAAATCTACACTACAAACATAAGAAGAGAAGAAGCATGTAAATAAAAGAGAATTAACATTTCATAAAAGGAAGAAAAATTACATGAAATAAAATGGCTAAGTAGCCATGGAAAAAGAAGAGAGCTTGTCTTTTTATTTTGAGCCTAAACTAAACTAAAGAGAGACTAAGAAAGAGGGTTATATGAAACATAAGGGATTATTTATACAAGCAAGAAACCCTAATCCATAATTTGGGGAATGCCCAAACTACATTTGAAAAAGTGTGGAGGTCAAGTAATCATTAGCTTCTACTAATCATCATTTAAGTGTACATGAAGCAATAAACTCCATAAGCATGTGCATTAGCCTCTAATTGAAAATCAAGGTAAGTGGGTGAGGTCCTCCATGTTCTTCCTTTGAATTATTTCCATATTCATTCCTTTGTATTCATTTTGTGTATGCATGTGTCTTCATAAAACCACTCCTATTTGAGATCAAATTCCTACACAAATATATATAAATTTTCAATTAATTTTTTTCAAAGAAATATATGCCCACAAATGACCGTTTTGTCCCTATATGAAGATGGATGTGTGACAATTTGAAATTAATATGGATTTTGGTTAAAACAAATTAAAGTACCCAATATGATCATTTATTTAAATTAATTAAAATAAATATGGTGGTAAAAATATGCACATTTATGTGCACATCAAGTAACACCATTTGGACTAACTAATGCACCTCTGTTCTTTGTGGACTTGATAAATCAGATCTTCCGCTACCAGTTAGAACATTATGTGTTAGCGTTCACAGATGAAGATTCAAAGATATTACCTTTTGGGAGAAAGATTTTGAACTATTTACCGGCTAAAGGTCCTTGGGATATCTTTTCTCTTAGAATAAGTTGCATGAGACAATACATGTGGTTAGAGTTTTTGGCATCTTATGATTTCAAGATAGAGTATGCCCCAAGGAAGGGAAATAAGGTTGTCGATGCTTTGAGTCGAAGGTAACAGAGTTGTGTTTTGGCCATGATTGAAGAGTTGAATGTTTTAGTGATGTTAAACTTCTTGCAACATTCACTTCCAATCAAGTGCTGGGTCGAGTAAAGCTCTTGGGACACTATCTGCTTGGAAATTCGACCAACTCTCATGGAACGGATTGTGGAGAAGCAAAGAGAAGATCCACTTTGTGCTAAAAGATTTATTTGCATAAAAATGAGTGCTAAGATCAAAGGGTTAAGAGGCTTTGAAGTTAATGAAAAAGGTTGGCTTTAGAAGAAAGAAAGGTTGTGTGTTCTGGACGTATGAGAACTTCAAAAGAAAGTCGAACGAATTCCATTGTTCGAGGTTTTCTATTCACCTGGGATTATTAGGTGTCAACGAATAAATTCGTCAACACCCAAAAGCTTGTGGAATATGGGTCAATTAAAGAAAAGCCTCTCTGAAGCTAGTTTAAGTCATGGACTGAAGCAAGCAAGAGTCTAAGTTCATAATCATCTTTGTCTAATCATCATAGCATGAATCATGTGAAATGTTGTATATAGTCGGAGTCGTTGCATAAGTTCAATATACTAGCCCAAGTTCGAAGTCAAGCAGATATTCGAGTCGCCAATTGGAGCAATAGGCTATGCAATGCAAGATCAAGTCGAAGTCAGGTTATAAACAAAGATGAATATGTAAGTTTCGAATTTGAACTGGATTGATATGATATGCTGATCACTAGCCACAATTCAAGAGTTGGGCAGTCAATTATGCAATGCAGCTGTTTGATTTCCAAATCCTTATGTGTACTATTGTTCAAACGTTGTAATAGGAAAAATTCCTAATTCAATTAAGGATTTACAAAGTTGAAAAAGTAAGAAATGATGAGAGAAAGTTCGGTCCCTAGAAATGGTGCCCATAGGGTCATGTTTATAGAGTTAGGTGGCCACCACTTTGCCTCTAGTGTCTTTGAATGGGATGACTTCGACGGTGCTTGTTTTAGTCTCTTCACCGGTCGACATCCATAACAAGTTGTAGTTGACATTGGTGAGGGATGGAGTTGTCACATAGCACCATTAAGGGAATGCCTTCGAAGTGCTTCAGTATTAGCTTCCTTTCTGATATGTCATCGTCAATGATGACTTTGACTTCATCCTTCTAGTTTGATGTTAATATCTTCGAAGTATTTGCATAAGGATGATGTGTAATGGATTATCGATGTCATTGACATCTTCGATAATAGCAGAAGAGCAATAGTGATGATGAACATAATAGAGAAACATTATCCTATCTTCCTTTGATGTCAAAGACCCTTGGTGCTACTGCTGGGTAGTGTCTTCGATGTGCTAAATATGCAATGTTGATAGAGCTTGGCATCAATTAACCGCGCTTTAGCCACTTCGATGTTCATTGATGGCTTTGAGGGTATTGATGACATTATCGCTTTGCATAGACATGGGAAGTGATTTAAATGAAGTACCTTTGTATTTTCCCTAGTAACGAAGAGCAATTTCCTACGTCCTCTACGTCAACCCATCTCATTGGTCATATGTCTTCGAATGTGATGAAGAGGATGTTGAATAGATTCGACATCATTGCTTCTTTCACCACTATCGATGTTGTTTATGTTTCTTTGCACATCTTCGAAGTCAATAGATGTGGTATCAACAAAGCGGATTCCATCCTTTTAGTTAAACAACGGAGTTGTCTCTCCAACGTAGCCTCATGGTCTTCAACACTTTCGAGGATGTCTTCGTTTGCCTTCAATGTTATTTTATCAACCAGAGATTTAGGCTTCGAAATTGGTCCTTGCTTCCATGTTTCCGATCTTCTTGTACTATATCCTTTGACAATTACAGGGATAACATTTGCCCCCTCCTTATGTAAAGAAGCTTTTTGTTCTCTAGGTAAAACCATGAATTTCTTTTCCTTTGCTTATCCTTTCAAATCTATTAACTCTGATGGTGTTCCTTATTCTCCTACGATTCAAACTCATACAAAGGAGGTTTCTCAAATTATTAGAATTGCTTCAAAACTTTAAATTTTAGACATCCAATTTAATACTAACGCATGATTTATCATTACCATATTTTACCTTATGGTGTAACTCATATGGTGTTTGATATTAACATATTTATTTGACATAGTTTTACTATTGTAACATTGTATTTAGGATGCTCTTTGTTAACTATTATTAATGTTTCGGTTCATATCCACAGACCTATTTTCTTATCACAGATTCAACATTTATTTGTTCTCATTTAATCAACATAAGAGTCTATGTTTTCGTTATGAGCTATATATTGATCATTCAATAATTATTGACTTGTTGCAAGGTTGTTTTTGGACAATAAACTTTTGTTATGTGGTTACCTATACGCTTTCAAGAATGAATATTTAAATTTGGATAACATCACCTTGTATGCAGATAGAAAGTTAGGCAAGAAGATTTTTAACGTGTTTAGCGAATTTGAATTACTTCTTCTTTTGTTATGGGAGGCTAGCTTTCAATATTAGGATGCATGTAAACTTTTAAATTAGATACCTTTCTCGCTCAACCTCAATATTAGGATGCATGTAAACTTTTAAATTAGATTCCTTTGTCGCTCAACCTCTTTCTCTTGCTTTCTCATTGTAACCTTTATTTTCACACCTGAAACTTTTTGCAATGATGGGTTAGTAATTTAACAACTCATTCGATAGGAAATTAAAAGAACATCTAGTTCTAATTTTAAATAAATGGCTAAGAAACTAGTTGATAATAAGTAAGTTATACTATTTGATGATAAGAGATCCCAAAATGCTATCTCCTGGCAATAGGAATTCCAGAATACCATCTAGTAACAAAAAGCCATAGGCGTCCTTCGACAGTAAGAAGGTGAGAAATCCATCTAATAATAAGAGAAACCAGAGAACCTTTTGGCAATAATTAAAGACCATAAATCCATTTGGTAATAATACAAGACTAGAAATCCTTCTAGCGATAATAGAAGACCAGAAATCAATTTGAAAATGACAAAAGACCAGAAATTCTTCTGATGAAAATGGAAGACCAGAAATCTATTTCGCAATAAGATATCCCAAGTCTCATTCGATAATAAAAAGACCGGCAATCCATCTATAAGTGATGAAAAAAACTAAAATTCATATCTAGAAATAATAACAAAAGACTAAAAATCCATATCTGGCAATAATAACAGAAGACAAAAATCCATATCTAGCAATAGTAACAGAAGACCACAAATCCATATCTGGCAATAGTAATAGAAGACCAAAAGTCTATATGTACTACTAATAACAGGAGGCCAGAATCCATTTTGGCAATAATAGTAGAAGACCCGAAATCCATTTTTAGCAGTAATACTAGATTACTAGAAATCCATATTTGGCAATAGTAACAGAAGATCAGAAATCTATATCTGGCAATAATAACAGGAGACCGAACATCCATATCTGGCAATAAATGCAGAAGATCAGAAATCCATATTTGGCAATAATAATAGATGACTAGAAACCCCAGTCTTGTCGTAATAGAAGGCCAAAAATTCAATTTATTAATATCATGAAAACTCGAATTATACAAGCCAGAAATATAATAGGAAATCTACAGATTATCAATAAAGTCAATAAGAAAATCAAGAAATCACATGTAATAAAAAAACCAGGAAATCAGGAAACTCAATCAGGATCTCATTGGAATTTTATATGATAATAATAATGCTCTAGAAATTCATAAAGAAACTAGAAATCCAACGAGAAACATAGAAAACCAATCATAATTAATAAGAAAATAAGAAATCTAGTTGTTAGAAAAATCAAAGATTTATTCAAAAATTCATGAAAGTTCTATTTTACAATAAGAAACTCATAATTCCATTTGGAGGCAAAAGAAAATCAGAAAACCATCTAATTAACAATTCGAGTTGTTATAAAGCAAAGTCTCGTGGTTCTCTCCGACGTTAATTTGTAGCCTTATTAATTCTTTGAAG
Organism: Allium cepa; assembly: GCA_030765085.1. Taxonomy (NCBI): domain Eukaryota; kingdom Viridiplantae; phylum Streptophyta; class Magnoliopsida; order Asparagales; family Amaryllidaceae; genus Allium; species Allium cepa. The sequence goes on along the minus strand of CM060941.1, from coordinate 596,230,495 downwards.
GTTTTGATATTTAAAAAATTGTTTCTTATTTTGACAAATGTAGTTGCTAAGGTATTTGTTATTTATTATAATTATATTTTGAGCCAAGAGGTTTTGTTCAACCATTCAACCATTCAGCAAGTAATTCTGTTCAACCACTCGACCGTTCAACAGGTAGTTCCATTCAGCTGTCCGGCTATTAAACCGTTCAGTCGTTCAACAGGTAGTTCCATTCGATTGTTTGGCCATTCGCTTGGTAGTTCTGCTCGATTCTTTGACTATTTAGTGGGCCTCATTTTTTCTAGTATTTATTATATAAAACTTCTTTTGAAGGTTTCCTTATTCCTATGTCTATACTAGGCCTATTAAAGGTATACTTTGTTCTATGCCTTGAAGGAAGCTATTCTTATTTTCTAGCGAGGATTTGTTCTTTGATTAATTCACTTTCTGATCCATTAGGTCTCGGGCTACTTCATATCTTTTGCCTTTGTCTTAAGTTGCGGACACCTTCATCCACTTTTCTTACTCGTGCCTCTTTTTGGCTTTGACTTTGCTTTGAATTGAGGACATCTTTGTCCATTTCCATTGTCCGTGACCCTTTTGGGCTATGAAATTTCTATATCCTTCCTTGTATGAGCCACCCTTTGGGCTTTAGTCAGGTTGAGGATTACTAATTGGCACTTTGTCGCTTTCCCTATATGGTGCTCAGAAGAGCGTTGGAGGTTTTAATCCTCTCTCTAGGAGGTGCCTGGATTGGACATTGGAGGCTTAATCCCTCCTTTTAGGAGGTGCTCCGGATTGAATGTCAAAGGCTTTGGACCCTCCCCTTAAGAGGTTCCCGGATTGGATGTCGGAGTCTTTAGTCCCCGCCTTTAGGAGGTGCTTTCGGAGAAGGCTAAAAAGAAGCTACTTGAAAAACATATTTTGTGAAAATAATTTTTGGCCAAACAAAGTATTTGTGAAAAACCCCTTTTGGTTCATAAAACTTTAGAGATAGGATTTTCTTGATTAATCGAGAAACCATTTCTTTAAATTGGTTCTACTTTTTAAAAAGGTTTTGGGACATTTGAAATCTTTGATAAAGAAGTCTTTTCTCAGCATTTCCTTAAGAGAGGTTTTTAATAATTCTCATGATAGAAACACGAATCTCAATAAAGAGACCGAGTGGTCATAATCCATAAACCAATTGTCTTTTAATCAAGAACAGGCTATTCTAATTAGAGTTTTTGTCGATGAATCTTGATAGTTTTGAACACTTTTCTTGAGAAAATATGCATAGGTTTTTCCTTATCAATAACTTTGGAAAGCTTTGAAAATGCTTTTGTCAATACATGCTTACCTAAGATCTTCAGCCTGCATTTACTAGTGCTAAGCAATATTTTTGAAAATTTTATGAATCTTTACTTGAAATAGGTGAATATTCAACTCCCTCGACCAGTAGGGTGGCTAAAACTAATCTTTTCGATTTTTGAAAATAATTTCCTTCAAGATGGGTTTAATAAATACTTTTTTGGCAATAAAATAGCATGTTGAAAAAATATGGTTAGTGTATATACCTCCATCTTTATATAATATATATTATTGCACATTTTAGGATAAAGAAATGTCTTGTGTGTAAGTCTGATAAACTTTTACGGACAAAAGCATGCTTTCCCTAAGAACCCCTTCTTCTATGAAGATTTTAGATATTTAGCTTTCCCTAGAAACTGGCTTATGTTGAAAAGTTGATTGATCCAAGATTTTGAGATAAAAAGCCACTTTATATTGGATATCTGAACTATATTCTTCCTTCAGAAATGGCTAGAAATTTTTTATGCTTTGATAGAGAAATTATGAAATTTCTGGATGAAATGGATTGGTTTTGTTTTTACATGTAAAGACACTCAAATTTCATGTTAATACATGATCAATATAAAGTACAAATCAAATAAGAAATTTTTATGCATAAAAATAATTCATGAAGGGCAATTGCCACAAGACTTCATAGTTTAATCGGTGTTCGAATTTGAAATTGCTAAGCCGCTTTTTACTTGAAGAGATAGTTGGGTTTTGGGCATTTGGGCTATTTTGGAAGGATGACCCTTTAAGTTTACTTAATGAATTCTTCTAGAGATTCTGACCTGACCATATTCTGAATTATTCTTGACACGACATGGCATTCATTAGTCATATGTCCATTTATTTTGTGATAATCACAATAATCTTCTAATCTATCCTGCTCTGGAAGGTTCCCTATTTTGTAGGAAAAAGGGATATTTTCATCATTTTGCGTTACACCAAAATTATGGGAGAAAGGTTTTCTAACACTTTGGTAACATTATTTAAGATATTTAATTAGCTGAATTAAATAAAATAATGTAATGATTGATGGATTGAGATTTATGATTAATAAAGGTAGCTGTGCCATGTTAATGAGTAAATCAAACTGAGGTAACATAAAATAAAATAGATAAAGAGTTAGGAAGTAGGCAGGGGCAAAATGGAAACAAGGAAAATCCTTTTACCCGAAACCTTAAACCCCTTAGCCATGTATTCCCTTATTTACTCTCATTTGCAAATTAAAAACATAAGAGGCCGGCCACCATTTTAGAGAACTAGAAGAAGAAAAAGCAAATGAAGAAGGTTAATCAAATCGAAAGCTATTCAAATCTCAAATTCTCAATCTCAAGCTAAGGTGAATAATGATTACATCTCATTTTCTTAAGTGTTTTCGGTTTTAAGTTAAATCCGAAGTGTTTTGCAAGTTTATGCCATGTTTTGACGATTAATATGTATTTATGCTTGTTGATGATTTGTGCTTATTCATATAGATTTTATGATATGTCTTGATGTGAAAACTCTATTTAATGAAATCCAAATATCTTGCGAATTTAGATTAGATCAAAAATGATGTTTTAGAGAGGGTTTCTTCCTAATTTTTTGAATTATTGTGGATTTTATATAACTTTTCTAGTGAAGAAAATGATTTATTTAGGTAATTAATTATTTACGGCTAAACGATTATTTATTCGGGTCTGAAATTTATATATGTTAGAAGTCATATTGAAATTGATTTTTTGTAGAATTTTCCTAAGTGTATTAATGAATATATAAATATTATTTAAGGTATGAGAATTAAATGTTTTATATATTTATAAAAGGAGAAGGGGTATTTTATAAAACAAACTTAATTGTTATTCCTGATATTATGGCAGTGCTTTTAGAAAAGAAAAAATTAGCAACCAACAAGATTTTGACAACCATAGCAGGTTATTCAAAGTATTTTTCTTTTTATCTAAGGACAAAATTTACTTGTTTTTAGCCTGTTTTGCCACTTTTGGCACCTTTCTTCCAACACAGATGGCTTTTGAGTTAGTTCCTCCATCTCCATCATTAGTGAAACTAATGTGCATGACATCAAAGACTTGGTGCGTAATGAATTGGAAAGAAGGCAGAAGGTATGAGGTCGAAACCCAAGGGTTTCGGAGGGGTCGAAGCGCTGCTTTGTTTTAAAGCGAAAAATGTGTGTGCTTTGATTTTGACTATACTGCTTTTGACTTGATTGGCTTCCGACCAGGTCAAATGGTTTAAAGAAGTGGTTTTAAAGAGGTTTCGCCTTTGCTTTTAATTACAATGCTTTCGACTAGTTTGAAACCCCTAGCTACCGCTTTTCCTAACGTTCGAAGTCAATAGTTTCGGAAGGTATACTTGGTTTTTAAAATTGGACACTTCTCCAATGCTTTTGGAAGGGTGGTATCGATACTATCACTTCTTTACTTAGGAATAGCTTTCAAAAGAAATTCTTTTGACTCTAATGTGTTTCGAATCCTTTTGCTCTACTTGAAGGCATAATCCAAATGGTTTAGACCAAAATGGTTTTCAAAGGTTTCAAAAGGGTAAATTTTGAATGGTTTCAAAAGGAATCCACATGTTTTAAAATTGAACCCAAAAGCTTTCGAAAGGTTGGTCATTTACAAATGTTTAATGATTTCGACAGGTTTTAAATAATGGATTCGAAGGGATGTTTTCACCAATGGTTTTGAAAGATTTAAGGAAAGGTTTCCAGGGGTGGTTCCCCAATGGTTTCAAAAGGTCTAAGAGGAAAGGTTTTTCCAATGTTTTCGAAAGGCAATTTTAAAGTGTTTTAAAAGAAAGATGTCTAAGGTTTTAAAGCTTTTGAAAGGATGATTTATAATGATTTTGAAAAGTTTCTATGAATGGTTTCAAAAGAAAGGTTTTGGCCTTTCGGCCTGGGATGAATAAAGGATTTTACTTGGTTTCAAAAAAGGTGCTTTCAATGGATTCGAAAGAGGTACTTTCGAAAGTTAAATGTTTACATCGACAAAAGGTTTGGATAAAGTATATATAACATGGCAATGTGATTTTGAGTAAAACATAGAGTTTAAATGTTTTCTTTGTTTAAGTTTGGTTTAAAAGGATTTAAATCAATTTCAAATAAAAAGGTACTCAAGGTAAATTTTAGGAAGGTAACCTTAAGTAAAATGACTCAGATATTAGAATACCAGATGGGACTGGTATAGGGTCATGCCCTATATGTTAGCTATTGGCCCCAGCTAATGCAGACCAAAATTTTGGCGTGTAGGGATTTGTCATGGGTAAGACTAAAATTATGATTACACACAAGTAAGAATATATGTTTGTATACAGATAGGTTATTGTTGGGCCCACAAAATCATTAGGATTAGGTGACCCTGGGAGATGTTAAGTTAAGGACAGACTGTCTAGAAGAGAAGTATTTAACAGATAATTAAGAATAAACCATAAAGAAGAGGTGCGTCTAACAAATGTTATATTTTCTGGTAGGCCCGTGTCAGCCATAAGTTAGAAGTTACCAAACAAAACTGCAATGGTTGGACAGATAGTCCATTTGTTACTTGATATGTAAGTTTACATATAATGCTTTACAATTTTAACTAGTTTTGGCTGCAGGATTATGATTTGCAAAAGATATGTTTTAAAAGGATATTAGTGAGGGGAACCTATTCCGCTAAGCGGCGTGGTCTCACTTAATATTGTATATCCAAGGTGTATTGTATTATTCGCACCAGGCTTTATGTATGACTCGAAGTTTATGTTTTCCTCTTAAACTCTCGGGTGCTCAAAATTGATTTGAGTAGGCTGAGGGTTGAGCTTTTACAATTTTAGTAGATTGACGAATAAAGCTTCCAGAGACGAGCAGGTGATTGACAGATGGCTATATAGGAGTTGTTGTTTTGTTTTATTTTCCACTGTGTTATATTTAAGACAGTTATGCCTATGTAGTACTTTGGTTAACCCAGGGGGCATCATCATATGTCACTCTTGGCATATTTATCTAATAAGTATATTTTATTTGAACTGGGAAACGATTATAGGATTACGTAATTTGAATGTGAAATATGTGTTTTGAAAGTGTAATATGAAAAGATGATTTTTTTTTGAAATCTATGTTTTTATTTCATATACAAGTGCATCTGATGTTATGGATACCATTAACATAGTCGTGGAAGTTAATACTATGGATAACTGCAGCATTTGTATCGCTTAGCTTTGTGCCTCTAGATAGGGGATGTTACAACTTAGTATCAGAGCATAGGTTTATGAAATACTTTAACTAAACATGATTTTTTAAAACATAATCCTTTGGAATTAGTGCAAGATGATGGGATAACACTATAGTAATGTACTTGTATTTTCTATATATAAGTATACGCTATATCTCTATTCTGCTATCTCTATTTATGCTATTCTACTGTATCTCATGAGGCTTGAGTATAGATATGGAAGCTAGAAGAGGTAGAGTTAACTTAGGAGGGGACAACACAACAACCAAGTGAAATCCCTGACCTAATACAAGGAAGACTCAAGTTCAGGCTCAAGTTGTGAATGTTGGTGATGGAGTCCCATGAGTGGATATGAGAGTTATGTGTCAGTTTTTCATAAACATGACGAAAGATGGAATTGCTGCTAGATTTGTTAGAGGGAATGCTGTGGGAGGAGATCAGGATGCCCCATATGTCAACCATTACGCTAACTTGAGTAAAGACTATACCAGACATGGAGGGAAGCCATTTATCAGAACTGAGGATGCTATAGAATTCGAGAACTGGTTGATGCACTTTGAAAGAATATTTACTGACTTAAGGCTCGATGATGAGTAGAAGAGGAGACTTGCCTCAAGATAGCTTTCAGGGAGCAGCTTTGTTTTAGTGGAATAGTGTGACGGCTGGATTATATGAAGAGTAGATGACATAGGCTGAGTTAGGAGAAGGTTCCAGAAGATGTTCATGTCAGTAATGGCGCAGTCTGTTCTGATCAAAAAGTTTGCTGAGTTAGAACAAGAAGAAATGTCTGTTTTGGAGTATGCTAGCAGGTTTGAAAAGTTGGCCAGATGTGGATATGCCACTGTTGATATAGTGATGAAAAGGAATGAGAAGTTCATTAGGGATTAAAGCTTGAGTTGGCTAGGGCAATCTTACCGTATATCAGAGATCTTTATGATGTGGTAGTCAAGATGACGTTAAGACATGAAGAGATGCTTGCTTATTTGGAGAAGAAGGAGGAGATGGAGGTCTAGATTGGGCAAGGTCAGAAGAGGGAGTTCTTTCATAAGAAAGGTGCTTAAAAACATGGAGCAGTAAAGAAGGGGAAGTCTAAAGTGGTCTGTTACAAGTGTGATAAGAAAGCCATTATGCTTGTGAGTGCCGGACAGGCAAAGGAAAGAAGGCTTCTGAGAAGAAAGGAGTTAGATGTTTCAACTGTAATCAAATTGGGCACTACAAAAACCATTGAAAGAGCCAACTAAAGAAGATAAAGGCCAACTATTTGCATTGGAGCGAGCTACTTCAAAGCCAACGCCTAGGAGAAAGAGAAATCAGTGTTGGGAGGTACGTTTCAGATCCATGATATGTCTGTTAGCTTTTTGTTTGATACTGGGTGCATCTCATTCTTTTGTATCTCAATGTTTGGTAGATAAGTTTAACCTAATCTACAACCTACATATTTAGTTACTTCATTAAGAGTCGCAAAACCAATAAGAGGATATGTGACACTTGGGATGAACTGTGACCACTTAGAGTTTGACTTGCTAGGTTACACTTTTGTTTGCAGTTTGCATATATTTGACTTTGTAGTGTTCGGAATTATACTGGGCATGAATTGGTTAAGTGGATATGATGCTACGATATTTTGCCCGGATAGAAAATATCACTTAGACACCCGGATTGTAATGATCAGATAGTTTATACAATAGAAAACACTAGCTGTGAGGTGAATGCTTCGTTAGGTGTTATGGAGTTAGAAGATGAGTTGAATCGCATTTTCATGGTTAGATAATTCGAAGATGTTTCTGAGCCGGAAGTTAGATTTCCACCGAAATGAGCCATTGAGTTTCTGATAGAATTGGTGCCTAAAGTAGAATTGTTAAGTAGATCGGCAAGCAGGATGACGCCGATAGAAATGAGGGAGCTGAAGGCTCAATTGGTAGATTTGGAAGGCAAGAGTTTTATTAGACCAAGTAGTTCACCGTGGGAAGCAACCGTTGTATTTGCTAAGAAGCCGGACAGATCGTTAAGGCTATGTATCGATCATCGTAAGTTGAATGAGAAAACGATAGAATCGATATCCATTGCCTAGGAGTGACGATTTATTCGATCAGTTGAGTGGAGCCAAGATATTTTCTCCGTTGGATTTGGCTATAGGTTTTCATCAGCTTAGAGTGGCAGAAGATAATATACCTTTGATGGTGTTTAGAACAAGGCATGGGTCCTGCGGATGGTTAGTTATGTCGTTCGGACTGAATAATGCGCCAGTATTCTTTATGGATTTGACGAGTCAGATTTTATGATAGCACCTAGATAGGTTCATGTTGGTTTTCATAGATAATATTCTGATATACTCTAAGGATGAAAAGGAGCATGAAGTTCATCTTAGAGTTGTGCTTGAGATGCTCAGGCAGCATCAGGTAAAGTTTTCAAAGTGCCATTTCTGGAAGAAGGAAGTGAAGTTTCTTGGTTATGTGGTTTCAGTGAAAGGGTTGTCGGTCGATCCATAAAAGATTGAAGCTGTTAATAATTGGAAAGACCAGAAATGGTAACTGAGATAAGAAGTTTCCTTGGATTCGCTGGGTATTATCGGCGGTTTATAAAGGATTTTTGGGGGATAGCAGCATTGACAACCAAGCTAACGCTTAAGGGTGTGAAGTTTGTGTGGATCGATAAGTGCGAGAAAGCGTTCCAATGCTTGAAACAACTGTTGACCCATGCACCTATGTTAGTGGTTCCGAACGGGAATTAGGATTTGGTACTTTATACAGATGTGTGTGGTACTAGATTAGGATCAGTATTGATGCAGAAAGGTAAAGTGATTGTCTTTGCTTCTTGACAGCTTAGAACACATGAGGTTATATTTCCAACGCATGACTTGGAGTTAGCTGTAGTTATTTTTTCCTTGAAGGTGCGGAGGCATTACCTTTTAGGAGAGAAGTTTGAGCTTTATACAGGTCATAAGTCATCGAAGTACTTGTTCTCTTAGAAGGAGCTAGACATGAGACAGCAAAGGTGGTTGGAATTTTTAGCCACTTATGATTTTGGAATAGAGTACACACTAGGGAAAGAGAACAAGGTTGCAGATGCGCTTAGTAGGAAGCATCAGAATGCAGTGTTGTCTAAGATAGCGGAACAAAAAGACTTGGAAGCATTGTCGACATGTTGAGCGCATTGGAGATTCGAGGCTGGGTCTAGTGGAGAATCTGCTACGTTAACTTATTTAGAAGTCCGATTGGTATTGATTGAGAAGATTGCTTCTAAATAGGAAGAGGATCCAATGTTAGCTGAAAGGATCAGGAAACTAAAGATGGGATGGAGAGCGATAACTTGATCGATTTCAGTCTTGATCAAAGTGGATTGTTAAGAAAGAAAGGCAGATTACGTTCTAGATGTAGGAAACATAACGAAAGAAGTCTTGGTGGAATGCCATCGTTTGAAGTTCACTATCCATCCAGAAGGAACAAAGATGTATCAAGATATGAAGAGAAGTGTCTTTTGGGGAAGGAATGAAGAGGGATGTTGGCTTATGGGTGAAAAATTGTTTAAACTGTCAGTAGGTGAAAGCCAAGCATCAGAAGCCATGTAGGTTGCTACAGCCATTGGATATTCCGATATGGAAGTGGGATTCTATTTCTATGGATTTCATAGAGGGGTTACCGAGATCTAATAGAGGAAATGGAAGTATATGGTTCGTAGTGGACAGATTGATCAAGAGTGCCCATTTTGTACCTGTTAAGTCAAAAAGGATGGCACCTGTATTGGCTAAATTATTTATGAAGAATGTGGTTAGACTTCATGCAATTCCTAGTCGTATTGTTAGTGATAGAGATTCCTATTCACTGGCAAATTCTGGAAGAGTCTGTAGGAAAGTTTAGGAACCAAGCTCAAGATGAGTATCGCTTACCACCTGTAGACGGATGGGCAAACAGAAAGGGTTTACAAGATCTTGGAAGACTTGTTAAGAGCTTGTGTATTAGACATCGGGGAATTATGGGAAGACAATCTACACCGAGTCGAGTTTTCGTATAACAATAGTTATCGAACTAGTATAGGGATGACACCGTTTGAAGCTTTGTATGGAAGACCATGAAAATCTCCCGTATGTTGGTTAGAGATCGGAGAAAGATTAGTCCTTGGTCCTGATTTGTTAAGAGAAGCAACATAAAAGATTGAGTTGATGAGGGCGAGAATGAAGGAAGCTCGGTCTAGGAAGAAAAGCTATGCAGATAGAAGATGGAAAGAGTTGGAATTCTCTATTGGAGATTATGTTTTCATCAAAGTGTCACCAATGAAAGGTGTTATCAGGTTCGGGAAGACGGGGAAGTCAACGCCGAGGTTCGTTGCCCATTTCCTATTTTAGAAAAGTCGAAAAACTCTCATATAGAGTAGAGTTACCGAGTAGTTTGGCAGGAGTCCACATTTTTTCCATGTATCTCATCTGAGGAAGTATGTTAGGGATCCAGACACTACTATAGCACCAAGTGTGTTAGAAAATTTAATAGTAGAACCAGACTTGACTATGGTTAGGAAGCCTATTCGGATAGTCATGAGAGATGAGAAGAAGTTGAGGAAGAAGATAATCAGATTAGTAAAGGTCTAGTGGATTGACGATGCTAGAGACTGTACTTTGGAGACTGAGAGCAGGATTACAGACGCTTATCCTAATTTGCTTGATGGTAAGTTTTTCCTTTGATTGTTTGTTGTATGGCTTACCGTAATTTCGAGGACGAAATTCTTGAAGGAGTGGAGATTGTAACACCCCATATTTTTAGTAACATTATTTAGGAAATTTAATTAGCTAAATAAAATAAAATAATGTAAGGTGATTAATGGGTTGAGATTTGTGATCATAGTGGTAGCTGCCATGTTAATGAGTAAATCAAAATGAGATAACATGAAATAAAACAAATAAAGGGTTAGGAAGTAAGCAGTGACAAAATGGGAATAAGGAAAATCCTTATACCCTAAACCTTAACCCCTTAGTCGTGTATTCCCTTATTCACTCTCATTTGCAAATTAAAAATATGAGAGCCCGACCACCATTTTAGAGAACTAGAAGAAGAAAAAGCCAAGAAAGAAGGTTAATCAAATCAAAGGCTATTCAAATCTCAAATCCTTAATCTCAAGCTAAGGTGAATAATGATTGCATCTCGTTTTCTTAAGCGTTTCTAGTTCTAAGTTAAATCCGAAGCGTTTTGCAAGTTTGTGCCATGTTTTTAAATGATTCAATATGTATATATATGCTTGTTGATGATTTGTGCATATTCATATAGATTTTATGATAAATGATATTTTAGAGATGGGTTTCAATTTTCATAATTTCTGAATTATTGTGGATTTTATATAAATTTTCAACCGGAGAAAATGATTTATTAGGGTTTAATTATTAACGGCTAATTAATTATTATTTGGGTCTTATATTTATATACGTTAGAAGACAAATTGTAAATGATTTTCTAGAATTTTCGTAGAATTTTCCAAAGTGTTTTAATGAATACATAAAAATATTTAAGGTATGGGAATTAAACGCTTTATATATTTACAAAAGGAGAAATGGTATTTTATAAAATAAATTTAATTATTATTTCTAAAATTATGGCGGTGCTTTTAGAAAAGAAAAATTAGCAACCAACAAGATTTTGACAAGCATAGTAGATTAGTCAAAAAGTATTTCTCTTTTTAGTTAAAGACTAAATTTACTTTTTTTTAGCATGTTTCGCCACTTTTGGCACCTTGCTTCCGACACAGATGGATTTCAACTTAATTTCTCCTCCTCCATCATTAACGAAACCAAAATGCATGGCATTAAAGACTTGGTGCGTAGTGAATTAGAAAGAAGGCGGAAGGTATGAGGTTGAAACCCAGGGGTTCCAAAGGGATCGAAGCATTACTATGTTTTAAAGTGAAAAATGCACCTGCTTTGCTTTCGACTGTATTTCTTTTGACTTTGTTGGCTTCCGACCAAGTCAAATGGTTTAAAGAAGTGGTTTAAAAGGGATTGCGCATTTTTTATAAATACAATGGTTTCGACTAGGTCGAAACCCCTAGCTGCCGCTTTCTTACCTTTCGAAGTCTTTGGTTTCGAAAGGTATATTTGGTTTTTAAAATTGGTCACTTTTCGAATGCTTTTGGAAGGGTGGTTTCGACACCATCACTTCTATACTTAGGAATAGATTTCGAAAGGAATGCTTTCGACTCTAATGGGTTTTGAATTCTTTTGATCTACTTGAAGGCATAATCCAAATGGTTTTGACCGAAACGGTATTCAATGGTTTCGAAAGGGTAAATTTTGAATGGTTTTGAAAGGTATCCACATATTTTAAAATTGAACCCAAATGCTTTCGAATGGTTGGTTGTTTACAAAGGTTTGATGCTAGGTCTAAGAGGAAAGGTTTTTCAATGTTTTCGAATTTTAAATGTTTTAAAAAAAGACGTCTAAGGTTTTAAAGCTTTCGAGAGGACGTGTGTAATTGTTTCGAAAGGTTTCTACGAATGGTTTTGAAAGGAAGGTTTTGGCCTTTTGGCCTAGCGTGAATACAAAGTTTTACTTAGTTTCGAAAGATGTGCTTTCAATGGATTTTAAAAAGGTACTTTCGAAAGTTAAATGTTTTCATCAACAAAAGTTATGGATAAATTATATATAACATGGCAAGGTGATTTTGAGTAAAACATAGAGTATAAATGTTTTCCTTGTTTAAGTTTGGTTTAAAAAGTTTTAAATCAATTTCAGATGAAAAGACTTTTAAAGAAAATATTAGGAAGGTATCCCTAAGTAAAATAATTTAGATATTAGAATACCAAACGAGGCTGGTATAGGGTCACGCCCTATACATTAACTATTGGCCCCAGTTAATTTAATCCAAAATTCCAGTGTGTAGGGCTTTGTCACAGTTGAGACTAAAATTATGATTACACAAAGATAGGAATATATGTTTGCATACAGATAGGTTATTCGTGAGCCCGCAAGATCAAGTGACCATGGGAGATGTTAAGTTAAGGACAGACCATCCAGAAGAGAAGAATTTGATAGATAGTTAAAGGCAGACCGTCCTGAAACGGTGTATTTAACAGATGTTATATTATTTTGTTATATTGTCTGGTAGGCCCAAGTCAGCCATAGGTTAGTAGTTAGCCAAACAAAACTATAGTGTCTGGACTGTCAGTCCATTTGTTACCTGATATGTAAGTTTACATACAATGCTTTATAGTTTTAACCAGTTTTAGTTGCAGGATTATGATTTGCAAAAGATATGTTTAAAAGGATATTAGGGAGGGAAAACCCGTTTCGCTAAGCGGCATGGTCTCACTTAATATCGTATATCCAAGATGTATAATATTATTCACACTAGGTTTTATGTCTGACTCGAAGTTTATGTTTTTCCCTTAAACTCTCGAGTGCTCAAAATTGATTTGAGTAGGCCGAGGGTTGAGGTTTTACAGGTTTTAGTAGGTTGACGAATAAAGCTTTCAGAGAGAGCAGGTGGCTAATGGATAGTTATATTAGAGTTGTTGTTTTGTTTTATTTTCCGATGTGTTGTATTTAAGTAAGTTATGCCCATGTAGTACTCTAGTCAACCAAGGGGCATCGTCATATGTCGCTCTTGGCATATTTATGTAATAAGTATATTTCATCTGAACCTAGGAAATGATTATGGGATTATGTAATTTGAATGCGAAACATGTATTTTGAAAGTGTATTGTGAAAAGATGTTTTTTTTTAAAATCTGTTTTTTTGTTTCATATTCAAGTGCTTTTGATATTATGGATACAGTTAATATAGCCTTATTTAGTCGTCGAAGGTTAATACTATGGATGACTGCAACATATGTAGCGCTTAGCTTTGGGCTTCTAGATAGGGGATGTTACATGTTTGCTCAAATTTATATAGTTGGATTCAAAAACCTCCTTCTAAATTCCTCTTCTACTCTTATTCCCTTTTGGCCTCTTGTTGAGATGTTCGGAATTGAACTTCTCCTCCTTTTTGGTTTTGTTGGGATTTTTTCATGGCATGGTACATCTCATCTATTCAAATGAATTTTTCAGCCTAGAAATAGAAGTGTTTAAAATCTTTACATCCACAAATATAAATTTCCTTCCAAAAAGGAGATTGCTGAATTAGCCCTGATCGAACTACTATTAGTTTGTCCCTATCGGTTGCATTTTCTATTTTTAATGCTTTTGCATTAAATCTCTTCAAGTATTCACTATAGTTGGGTCTTTGCTTGATAGTAGCTAACATGCTAAAGTCTATAGTTGGGTCTTTGTATACGTAAAACTACGCTATAAATTCATAAGAAAATTATTCCCAAGTACAGATGGTCTCTTTCTGGTAGTGCCTATACTATTTGATGGCTGCTACACAAATCCGTTTGGCTTTCGAAAGCTACAAAGTGATCATCTGGATTAGTAGTTCCATCATATTGTAGTGGAGGATTCCTTATGTGAGATGGAATTCTAAAAGCAAATATTTGTTCTGAAAAATGAGTTTTTCAAAACCTATTTTTTCTTGTATCAAAGGTTCCTTCCTCCTTAAGCATATCCTTCTTTATTTGGTTAGGAACATCCTTTTGGTCAATTTCTCCATTGTAATAATATCTATATCTCCTTGAAATGAACTATCCGATTGTTCATGGGGTCTTTTTGCTCAACTTTCTTGGTTTTCGTGTTGTTCTTTATTTTGAATTTTATTTAGAGATAGCGCTCGCCTTCTTCTTCCATAAGCTTCATTCCCTTGAAGATTCTTGAAATGAAGCCCCTATATGAAGTTCTCGCATAATCATAACTTTTTATGTTGTATCCTGAATTTTGGTCTTATTGCTTGCGAATATCATTAAAGTTGAAGGTTGCCTCATCACCATATTTTCTAAATTGAAGCTTGTGATGGTATTGTCTTCCAAGGTTGATTGTGATATGACTTCTTTTTTTAGAATATTACCATTATCCATTCTGATTCTCACCATCTTTTCCAAAAAAAAGAATTTTTACGCAATAAGTTTATTGTAACGACCCGCTATTTTGGACTATTCGCATCCGCACATGTCGGACTTGAATAACTCAAAATACCAAATTGTTAATTTAAATTTGGAAAACTGAACATATACAGTAAATAAATAATCACAGTTCACAGACACAGAGTAATAAATGCAACGGAAACAAAAGATAGTAGTTCATGAAGCTACTATATATATAACAGAGTTAAATAAGTTACAACAGAAGTCTCAGATACAATAGTCAAATACAAGAATCAGAATACATCAATAGAATCAACCGAACATCTAAAAGCTGGATAGATAGCTGGGTCTCCAAGCGAAGCTCCAACTCTAAAGGTGAGTCTCGAATACTGGTACACTCAGGCTGACCCGAGCGTAAAGCAAAACACAAAACACTCGAGTCAGGATTAGCATTCTTATATCAATAAATCCAACTCAAGTGAAATAGCAACTGAAATACAAGTAACTCAAAGGATGTTGGGATAACCATCCTCTAAGGATCCGTTAAACTATCTACTATGTAGTAGTGTACGCTAAGTAGATAATGCCTATCAGTAATATAAAGTATCAAAATAGTGTTAAGGCATTACCATTGTCCCCTTTAACATATTTTATATAAGCGTCATAGTCTATACAGCATTGTAAACTCCACCGTAAACTAGTGGGATATCATGGAGTACTCCATAGGTATAACACAAAACAAATCATCATGGTCGCGTATGGGGATACATGTATGACAAGGCACATGGGGCAATACCCAAGGTAGTGAAACTACCGTTTGCCTGATACGGACTAGTGAGAACACATCACCGCAACGATCGTAACACCGCGAAACAACACTTCCGATTCAAGGGTGCGCACCAATCAATAACAAGTAATAAGTAGCTTACGAAGAAGTCTGTTCGCTCGAGGTAGCTAACCCCATTTGGCCCGGCACGACTCCTGTTTTAGTCATTTCCAATTTGACACAAGTGTCAAGGGTATCCATTATCGTTCTCTTTCTTCAATCATCAACGTACATCATTCCAACCACTTCATTCTGGATCACACTCCGCGTATAGTTATTAAAGTGGTTTTCGGTTTAGACAGTGAGTATGTCCCTAACCGATTCCGGTCTCTTTAATAACTTTCGTAATTATTACACCGATTGGTCGTTTAATATATTTCAAAACCAAATCAAATTCAATTTCAGTTAGAATTTGTAAACCAATATTTCATTTGTCTTTCTAAAACAATTTTCATAAATTACATTTCATAACTTCCAAATTTACCATTTCAAAATACAATAATTAAATTTCAATTTTTATTTAAAACTATTCAAATATTGATTTAAATTCGTATATAAGTTTCGTTCCGTAATCATTTAAATAAATTTAGTTTAACATTCAAATCAATTTAAATTCATTGATCGACTTCATTCAATATTCGTTAAGTTAATTTATCATTCAAAACAATTTCTATATAATTTCCAATTCATTAAATCAATTTAAGTTTTCCTATATCGTATCATACTTCCAAATTTAATTCAATTAAATTCATCAAATCAAATTCTTTAAATTTCAAGTCTTATATTAATTTCAATAAATCACATTTTTTTTTCTTGTTGAAGAAATTCGATTTCACTTATTTACTTATTTAATTTCAACAAATTTCCAAAACTTAATTATTACAAAACTCAATTTCACTTATTAAAGAAGTTCAATTTCACTTATCAAGGAATTCAATTTTATTTAATTATTAAATAATTCAATCTTATTAAATTATTAAATAATTCAATCTTATTAAATTATTTAATAATTTCAAACTTAATTATTAAATAATTTTAAAACTTAATTATTAAATAATTTCAAAACTTAATTCAATCATTTCTTAAATTAAACAACGTTCTTTCATCAATTACTTTGTTAATATTTTGTTTCAGATTTTTAAATATTAACATTTAAATTTCACTAGAATTCAAATTCCAACTTCATTTAAAACCCTTATTATTTTGTTCAAATAAAATCTTTATTTTTATTTTAAAATGAAATTATTGACCAATCGGGTTTTTATTCAATTCTCTATCCTAAGTCAAAGTTTTATTTGGGTATTTATCATTTCAACCCGATTTCATTTCAATTTGAAAATCAAAGCATAGCAAAGGGAACTTGCAGTGTGATAGCTGGGGTGGTGTCAAAGTAAATAAACAAACAATAACAACATCAATAACAATCCAATAATTAATTCAAATAATCCTGAAATAATCGTATTAATTCACATTGTTGTTTGTGCAAATTAATATAATTATTTCTAGAATCTACACTATCACTTCATGTAGATTAAAGATTATCACACTATTATTTTATGCGGTTCTACACTTGACATTTATCATTCGATTTCATACTATATCAATTTATACGACATAAATTTAAATGATTCAAGGTGTAATTAACCATATTTCTACATGTCAAGTAATTAAAATTTAAAGCGGTCATATTATACAAATTTTATCTAATCAAATTCAACACATATATCAATTTCAAATTGTTAACTCTTATGTCAATTTCAATTGTAAATTGTTTATCACTTCTTACATTAACAATTTAACGTCCAATATCAACATCAAATAATCAATCATTTATCAACCAAACTGGATTATCATCGTATAAATAACAAATAATGGTGTCAGATGTCACAGGTGAACTGATACAGGTAATAACATATATATGACAGTGTAAATAACTAACAGCCGCATATTTCAATTGTCGTTTCAATTGAAATCAAATTTAATAAATAAAGAAACATTAATCGTGAGTGATTGCTCACCTTTCGAGGCTAGAGAGAATATACAATAGAATGAGTTACGGAACCCAAGAACAAATTTCGAAACAGAGCATGATGGACTCGAGTTTGACGAATAGAGCTGATAGATAATAAATTTATGAGAACAGATAAATATATAAATTTTAAAATCTAATATTACCCGTAAAATAAAATATTTAATATATATTAAAAATCAATATTTAACTTTCATACATTTCTTTTTTTTATACATTCAAAAATTTAAAATAACATATATTCGTAAGGAAACAACTCACGTATACTTATAAACAGTTATATACAATATACGAAAAGGTACGGTCATTGAATCACAAATATATATTTAAGCTGCATACATCTAAACTTTTACGATCAGTATTTACATTATATAGTATACATATAAATCTGCACAAAAAGGAAGGCTTGACTGTGCTTCCAATTCATAAGTGAAAAATTTACTTTTATAGTAAATATAGTACAGTATACTTTTATATATACAGTGCAGTAAAAGTTTATATCTTTAAGCACGCAAGCATATATATAAACTTACATCATTTCAATACATATAAATTGACAACTCAACAGAATCATAGTTATATAAAGTAATATATAACAATAGATTATATACTAACATACACTTTACTACCATATTATATAAAAAAAACTATTTTATATATTATAAATAAACCGAGCTTGATAAGATTTAAAATATTTGAAAAGACATACCAGTAGATACATATGTACATAACTGTTAGTAGACTAAAAGAATATAATATACACGTGCAAACCTATTCAATATACAACCTGTTTCTAATATACAGATCGAGCATATATACAACTACCCACACACATATCATATAACACACTAAATGTTCATAATGTAATATATATATATATATATATATATAACTTATATAAATATAAACTTACTTATATATAACAACAGAGAAGCTTCGGCTATTCAAGGCAAGGTGGAGAAGTGGAGTGCTGCTCGGCCAGAGGAGATGGGGATGGTGACGAGTCACGATTACGGGAAGGTGTTGGGTCACGAAGTGGACGGCCATGATGATAATGAAGTGGTTCACCCATGGCTAGTTGATGATAGCGGAGCATGTGAAGGCGCCAAGGAGGATTCAGCCTTAGTTAGTTCTTGATCATGTCAAGCTGGTGTTAAGGAGGTTTCGGCCGGTCATGGTGATAGACTGGCAACTCGCGGAGGCCTATGCGGCTGTTATCGGTTGTGTAAGGAAGTGACAAGCAAAGGCGGTAGTGATCTCGGCTATGAGTGGCCATGGACGGTTGCCTGGAGGACGCGGGGAAGTGGGCTGCCCTTGCTTGGTTGGCTGTAGAAGGACTGCTTCTGGTGGTGGTTGCTGCGCGAGGTGAGGGATGATCAGTGTGCAGTGGTGGTGGCTTCGGGTCTGAAAGTGGGAGGTTGGTCATTGATGCGGTGGCCATGGCGTGGGGTGCGGTGAAGTTGAGGTCGAAGTCATGAAGATGAAAAGGGAGGGAAGAAAAATAGTACAGGGGAAAATAGAAATAGGAGGGGAGGAGAACTGTTTTTTCATGAATAGGCTTGAAATAAAAGGGAACACTTGTGAAGACAGAAGTGCAAAAATGAAATATAGGGGTCTATCAAAAGCCAGGCTGTAACGTTGAATATCAAAAGTAATAATATATATTTTTCTTTCCAATGCAAATGGACAGGCGAACCAGTTTTATTGAAAGCCATAAGTTAACATTAGGTCATGAGTTAACTTTTTGGGAATAAAAAAAAGATTATTGATTAACACGGGAAAATAGAAAGTCATCGGAGCCTAAAAGACTTTAGAAACGTACCTATACGGTTATCTGTTTCACGAATTCTACACTGAACCGGACTTCAAAACATAGAATCGAATATGTTGCGGAGATCAGCATGACGAGACGATCAAAACGGTATACGGATATTAGTCGTACGGTTTGGATTATAAAAATTCGAATTTTCTACTAGCGGAAAATGCAGCAAAAACATAGAAAAATAAGATCGACGGAACTAAAGAAGTCCGAATTTGAAAAAACGAAAAATGATGTCTTGCTCAGAAGATGATTTAGAATTTTTTCTATGTAAAAATATTCAGGTTTCGAAAACATTTTATTTTCATCAATTCCTAACTGATTAAATTGAAATAAAATTACACACGAAAATAAACTTTCATATTTTAAGATGAAAATTTACCAGTTGCTAGATTTAATTAGACGCATTTCAAATATTAAATTTTTATTTCAAAATTTTATTATTTAAAATTTCACAAAATTCAATTAATTAAATAAATAAAACGAAAAAATTTACGAGTCGTTAAACTCTCCCCCTCTCAAAACTTTTCGTCCTCGAAAAGGAAGGAGGTAGGAGAATAGAAACAACCAGAAAGAAAATAGATTGAAAACAGAGTAAAACAATTAATTCAAACCATATAAATTTCAATTTACCTTAATTAATACTCAACATTTGATTTAAAATTCAAGGTATTTCAATAAGTTGATTTAATTTCAATTTATTAATATTTGATACCAAAAGATTTCTTCAAAACAAAATTTTATTTTATTTATCTCATTTATTCATTATTTTATTATCCAATTATCCTCTATTAACAATTTTCTAAAATCATAAATTTGAATAATCATTTATTATAATCATATTTTACTTAACAAATTTAATTCCTCTTTGTTCCAAATTATTATTAAATTTACTCCACTTAATATTCTATCACATGTATTAAGTATATTTACGCTTATTATAACTACTCAATTTATAAATTCCTTTAACATCATTTTATACTGTATAATATTTAATTACATAGTTAACTTTCAAAAATTTTAGGTAAGTTACAAATATAATGCAATTGAGTGTTATCCAAGTAAAATTTCTAATTCAATTTTTCAACTTTAAATATTTATTCAATTTTTTTTACTTCATTTATAATTGAAAACATCTTTTAACATAAATTTAAGAATTAAATTTCCGATTTCACTTCAAACCATTAGACATAAATATACAAATATTTGTAAGTCAAATCAAATCTATAGATATATATTTGTATTATAAATCAAGTCATACTTCAGCAATTCAAATCAATTTAATTCCCAAAATAAAAGTGTCGCAAAGCTACAGAATGGTCTCTCCACTTTGAAACTCGAAAATGAATGTCGATGATGCGGCCATCATCACCGAAATTATTTTCCAGCGATAATGGAGGAGAGCACTGATTTGAATATTTTAAATTCTTTGAAATGATTTCTATTTGAAAATAATTTAAATACCATACACTTTAAAACTTTCAAATCAAAGTTTGAAATCACCGGAAATTAATTTCTCAAATTCTAATTTAAATCCATTTCAATTCCTAATTAAAATTTTATACCATGTTCTATAATTTAATTTATTTATCATATTGGAATAGTCAAAGGTTTATAAAACAATAAATAAAAATCAAATATCTATTTTGTTGACCCATTCATTTCACAATTTAGAAATTTTACTTATATATAATATAATCGCACAAAATTTATTTTATTTACCAAATTTGAAAATAATATTGTGTCAGTTTGCTCTGCTCAAGTGTTTTGGAAATCCTATCGATAGCGTTGATCAGACGAATCGATCGAAAACTCAAATCAACATCAACAACTTAAACAACACAATATATATATATATAACATTTTTATATTAATTCACAAAATACACTTCCTCGCTCGACGATACAAGAATGGTTTTCAAAGCAAGGATAGAGATTCAAATTTGATGGACTCAAATCAAAGAGAATTTTGATTCGAAGATAGGTTCGAATCAAAGATGTGATAATTACATAATAAAATAGGGAGATGGATAAGTTTACGTAAATCGCGGGCAATCTTAACCGGTCGACCATGACTTCAAGAATTAGATCGATGTGGAATTCTAAGGCAAATCGACATTCGATCACAAGAGATAGAATTCTGGTATAGCAGGAGATAGATAACATCGTAAACCGAGGATACATAAATCTACAGTAAATCGATTCCTATTATAAAGGAGTCATCCCTTTACAAATCATATCGTGGAGCTATGGAATGCTCCAAAATTCTTAAGAATACAAATAGTGAGGGACAAGAATGAATTTCGAAACCGAGAGACGTTCCGAAAATTCAAAGGAAATTCAATTCAAAAAGGAAGAGATTCTAGTTCGAATGAAAGTGATTCTGTAAATACATTTACCTTATATGCTAAGTTTTGCCTAGAGCTACCAACGCACTGATACCAACTGTAACGACCCGCTATTTTGGACTATTCGCATCCGCACATGTCGGACTTGAATAATTCAAAATACCGAATTGTTAATTTAAATTTGGAAAAACTGAACATATATAGTAAATAAATAATCACAGATCACAGACACAGAGTAATAAATGCAGCGGAAACAAAAGATAGTAGTTCATGAAGCTACTATATATATAACAGAGTTAAATAAGTTACAACAGAAGTCTCAGATACAATAGTCAAATACAAGAATCAGAATACATCACTAGAATCAGTTGAATATCTGAAAGCTGGATAGATAGCTGGTCTCCAAGCTAAGCTCCAACTCCAAAGGTGAGTCTCGAATACTGGTACACTCAGTCTAACCCAAGCGTAAAGCAAAACACAAAACACTCGAGTTAGGATTAACATTCTTATATCAATAAATCCAACTCAAGTGAAATAGCAACTGAAATACAAGTAACTCAAAGGATGTTGGGATAACCATCCTCTAAGGATCCGTTAAACTATCTACTATGTAGTAGTGTATGCTAAGTAGATAATGCCTATCAGTAATATAAAGTATCAAAATAGTGTTAAGGCGTTACCATTATCCCCCTTAACACATTATATAAGCGTCATAATCTATACAGCACCGTAAACTAGTGGGATATCAGGGAGTACTCCATAGGTATAACACAAAACAAATCATAGTGGTCGCGTATAGGGATACAAGTATGACAAGGCACATGAGGCAATACCCAAGGTAGTGAAACTACCGTTTGCCTAATCCGGACAGGTGAGAACGCATCGCCGCAACGATTGGAACACCGCGAAACAACACTATCGATTCAAGGGTGCGCACCAATCAATAACAAGTAATGAGTAGTTTACGAAGAAGTGTGTTCGCTCGAGGTAGCTAACCCCATCTGGCCCGGCACGGCTCCTGTTTTAGTCATTTCCAATTTGACACAAGTGTCAAGGCTATCCATTATCGTTCTCTTTCTTCAATCATCAACGTAAGTCATTCCAACCACTTCATTCTGGATCACACTCCGCGTATAGTTATTAAAGTGGTTTTTGGTTTAGACAGTGAGTATGTCACTAACTGATTCAGGTCTCTTTAATAACTTTCGTAATTATTACACCGATTGGTCGTTTAATATATTTCAAAACCAAATCAAATTCAATTTCAATTAAAAATTTTAAACCAACATTTCATTTGTCTTTCTAAAACAATTTCCCTAATTTACGTTTCATAACTTCCAAATTTACCATTTCCACATTCAATAATTAAATTTCAATTTTTATTTAAAACTATTCAAATATTGATTTAAATTCGTATATAAGTTTCATCCCGTAATCATTTAAATAAATTTAATATAACATTCAAATCAATTTAAATTCACTGATCGACTTCATTCAAATTCGTTAAGTTAATTTGTCATTCAAAACAATTTCTATATAATTTCCAATTCATTAAATCAATTTAAGTTTTCCTATATCGTATCATACTTCCAAATTTAATTCAATTAAATTCTTCAAATCAAATTCTTTAAATTTCAAGGCTTATATTAATTTTAATAAATCACATTTTTTCTCTTGTTGAAGAAATTCGATTTCACTTATTTACTTATTTAATTTAAACAAATTTCCAAAACTTAATTATTACAGAACTCAATTTCACTTATTAAAGAAGTTCAATTTCACTTATCACGGAATTCAATTTTATTTAATTATTAAATAATTCAATCTTATTAAATTATTCAATCTTATTAAATTATTAAATAATTCAATCTTATTAAATTATTTAATAATTTCAGACTTAATTATTAAAGAATTTCAAAACTTAATTATTAAATAATTTCATAACTTAATTATTAAATAATTTCAAAACTTTAATTCAATCTTTTCTTAAATTAAGCAACGTTCTTTCATCAATTACTTTGTTAATATTTTGTTTCAGATTTTTAAATATTAACATTTAAATTTCACTAGAATTAAAATTCCAACTTCATTTAAAACCCTTATTATTTTATTCAAATAAATCTTTATTTTTGTTTTAAAATCAAATTATTGACCAGTCGGGTTTTTATTCAATTCTCTATCCTAAGTCAAAGTTTTATTTGGGTATTTATCATTTCAACCTGATTTCATTTCAATTCGAAAATCAAACATAGCAAAGAGAACTTGCAGTGTGATAACTGGGATGGTGCCAAAGTAAATAAACAAGCAATAACAACAATCAATAACAATCCAATAATTAATTCAAATAATTCCGAAATAATCGTATTAATTCACATTGTTATTTGTGCAAATTAATATAATTATTTCTAGAATCTACACTATCATTTCATGTAGATTAAAGATGATTACACTATTATTTTATGCGATTCTGCACTTGACATTTATTATTCGATTTCATACTATATCAATTTATACGACATAAATTTAAATGATTCAAGGTGTAATTAACCATATTTCTACATGTCAAGTAATTGAACATTTAAAGGGGTCATATTATACCAATTTTATCTAATCAAATTCAACACATATATCAATTTCAAATTGTTGAGTCCTACGTCAATTTAAATTGTAAATTATTTATCACTTTTTACATTAACAATTTAACGTCCAATATCAACATCAAACAATCAATCATTTATCAACCAAACTGGATTATCATCGTATAAATAACAGATAATGGTGTCAGATGTCAAAGGTGAAGTGATACAGGTAATAACATATATATAACAGTGTAAATAACTAACAGCCGCATATTTCAATTGTCATTTCAATTGAAATCAAATTTAATAAATAAAAGAACATTAATCATGAGAGATTGCTCACCTTTCGAGGCTAGAGTGAATATACAATAGAATGAGTTACGGATCCAAGCACGAATTTCGAAATGGAGCATGATGGACTCGTGTTCGACGAATATAGCTGATAGATAATAAATTTATGAGAACGGATAAATATATAAATTTTAAAATCTAATATTACCCGTAAAATAAAATCTTTAATATATATTAAAAATCAATATTTAACTTTTATACATTTCTTTTTTTTATACATTCAAAAATTTAAAATAACATATATTCGTAAGGAAACAACTCACGTAGACTTATAGACAGTTATATACAATATACGAAAAGGTACGGTCCTTGAATCACAAATATCTATTTAAGCTGCATACATCTAAACTTTTACGATCACTATTTACATTATATAGTATATATATAAATCTGCACAAAAAGGAAGGCTTGACTGTGCTTCCAATTCATAAGTGCGAAATTTACTTTTATAGTAAATATAGTACAGTATACTTTTATATATACAGTACAGTAAAAGTTTATATCTTTAAGCACGCAAGCATATATAAACTTACATCATTTCAATACATATAAATTGACAACTCAACAGAATCATAGTTATATAAACCAATATATAACAATAGATTATATACTAGCATACACTTTACTGCCATATTAGATAAGAAAAAACTATTTTATATATTATAAATAAACCGAGCTTGATAAGATTTAAAATATTTGAAAACACATACCAGCAGATACATGTGAACATAACTGTTAATAGACTAACAGAATAAAATATACACGTGCAAACCTATTCAATATACAACCTGTTTCTAATATACAGATCGAGCATATATACAACTACCCACACACATATCATATAACAGACTAAACGTTCATAGTGTAATATATATATATAACTTATATAAATATAAACTTACTTATATATAACAACAGAGAAGCTTCGGCTATTCAAGGCAAGGTGGAGAAGAGGAGTGCTGCTCGGCCAGAGGAGATCGGGATGGTGACGAGTCACGATTACGAGAAGGTGATGGGTCACGAAGTGGACGACCATGATGATAATGAAGTGGTTCACCCATGGCTAGTTGATGATAGCGGAGCATGTGAAGGCGCTAAGGAGGATTCGGCCTTAGTTAGTTCTTGATCATGTCAAGCTGGTGTTAAGGAGGTTTCGGCCGGTCATGGTGATAGACTGGCAATTCGCGGAGGCCTATGCGGCTGTTATCGGTTGTGTAAGGAAGTGACAAGCAAAGGCGGTAGTGATCTCGGCTATGAGTGGCCATGGATGGTTGCCTGGAGGACGCGGGGAAGTGGGCTGCCCTTGCTTGGTTGGCTGTAGAAGGACTGCTTCTGGTGGTGGTTGCTGCGCGAGGTGAGGGATGATCAGCGTGCAGTGGTGGTGGCTTCGGGTCTGAAAGTGGGAGGTTGGTCATTGATGCGGTGGCCATGACGTGGGGTGCGGTGAAGTTGAGGTCGAAGTCATGATGATGAAGAGGGAGGGAAGAAAAATAGTATAGGGGAAAATAGAAATAGGAGGGGAGGAGAACTATTTTTTCATGAATAGGCTTGAAATAAAAGGGAACACTTGTGAAGACAGAAGTGCAAAAATGAAATATGGGGGTCTATCAAAAGCCAGGCTGTAACGTTGAATATCAAAAGTAATAACATATATTTTTCTTCCCAATGCAAATGGACAGGCGAACCAGTTTTATTGAAAGCCATAAGTTAACATTGGAAAGCAAAGGTCACGAGCTAACTTTTTTGGGAATAAATAAAAGTTATTGATTATCACGGGGAAAATAGAAAGTCATCGGAACCCAAAATACTTTGGAAACGTACCTATACGGTTATCTGTTTCACGAATTCTACACTGAACCGGACTTCAAATTACAGAATCGAATATACTGCAGAGATCAGCACGACGAGACGATCAAAACGGTATACGGATATCAGTGGTTCGGTTTGAATTATAAAAATACGAATTTTCTACTAGCGGAAAATGCAGCAAAAACGTAGGAAAATAAGATCGACGGAGCTAAAGAAGTCAAAACGAAAAATGACGTCTTGCTCAGAAGATGATTTAGAATTTATTCTATGTAAAAATATTCAGGTTTCGAAAACATTTTATTTTCGTCAATTCCTAACTAATTAAATTGAAATAAAATTACGCACGAAAATAAACTTTCATTTTTTCGGATGAAAATTTACCAGTTGCTATATTTTTATTTAGATGCATTTCAAATATTAAATTTTTTATTTCAAAATTTTAATTCATTTAATTAAATAAATAAAACGACAAAATTTACGGGTCGTTACATTTATGGAGAAAGCTATAAAGGATCGGAGGTTTAGGCCCTCCTTCTAGCGCCAAAATGTTAACAAATAAATTCATCAACGCCCAAAAGCATGTGGAATTTGGTTTAATCAAAGAAAGCCTCTTCGAAGCTAGTAAAGTCATAGGCTGATTCATGTGAGAGTCTAAGTTCATAATCATTTCTTTGTATAATCATCAAAGCATGAATCATGTGAAATGTTATATATAGTTGAAATCGTTGTATAAGTTTAATATGCTAGTCCAAGTTTGAAGTCAAATAGTTATTCGAGTCGCCAATTGAAGAAATCGGCTATGCAATGCACGATAAGGTCGAAGTTAGGTTATAATAAAAGGTGAATATTATGTCTTGAGTTTTAAATGGATTGATATTATATGCTAATCACAAGTCACAATTCAAGAGTTAGGTAGTCAATTATGCTATGCAATTTTTTGATTTCCTAATTCTTATGTGTACAATTATACATGCATTATAATAGGAAAAATTACAAATTCAATTTAGGGTTTACAAAGTTGAAAAAGTTAGATATGAGGAGTGAAAGTTCGGTCCATAGAAATAGAGCCCCTAGGGTCATATTTATAGAGGTAGGTGCCCACCACTTCACCTCTAGTGTCTTCGAGTGGGATGACTTCGACAACTCTTGTTTTTGTCTCTTCTCCAGTTGGCATCCATAAGAAGCTGTAGTAGACATTGGTAAGGGGCGTAGTTGTCACTTGGTTCCATTAAGTGGGAATGTCTTCAAAATGCTTCAGTATTAGCTTCCTTGCTGATATGTCTTCGACAATGTTGATTTGACTTCATCATTCAAGTGTGATGTTAATATCCTCGAATTACTTGCATAAGGATGATGTGTAATGGATTATCGATGTCATCGACGTCTTCGATGATAGCAGATGAGCAGTGGTGATGTTGAACATAATGGGGAGAGGCATTATCCTACATTCCTTTAATCTCAAAGACCCCTGGTGATGTTGTTGGGTAGTTTCTTCAAAGTGCTAAAATATGCAATGTTGATGGAGCTTGGCCTCAATGAAGCATGCTATGGCCACTTTGACATTCATTAATGGCTTTGAGTGTATTGATGTGTTCTCTCTTTGCAAAGATGTGCGTAGTGATTTGAATGACGTACCTTTGTATTTTCCCTAGTAATGAAGAACACTTTCCTACGTCCTCGACGTCAACCCATCTCATTGGTCATATGTCTTTGAGTATGATCGAGAGGGTGTTGAATAGGTTTGACGTCATTGCTTCTTTCACCACTTTTGATATTTTTATGTTTCTTTTCACATCTTGAAGTCAATAGATATGGTATCGACCAAGCAGATACCATCCTTTTAGTTAAATAGCAGAATTGTCTCTTTGACGTAACCTCCTGGTCTTCGGCATTATCAAGGATATCTTAATTTTCCTTCAATGCTATTTTACCACCTAGAGCTTTAGGCTTCGACATCAGTCCTTATTTCCTTGTTTTTGATCATCTTGAACTATATGCTTTGATAATTTCAAGGATAACATTAAGATGTGCCAATAATATGAGTGAGAGCTTCGATTGGAAGTTACGAAGGGAGATTTTGGAGAGTGTGTGAAAAAATGTTTCACATTCTAACAAGTTAATGCAGAATATCAAAAGCTGAGTGGACTTTTACAGCCTCTAGAAGTTTCGGTATGGAAGTGGTACTAGCATTCCATGGATTTTATAGATAACTTTCTGAGATCTAGGTTGTGAATGAGAGCATATAGGTCATTGTAATTAGATTAAATAAGAGTGCCCATTATATTCCAGTGAGATCTACGAGGGCGACAACAAAGTTGTTCGAGATTTATTTGAAAACCATAATGAGAGTACATGGGGTTCTCAGTACTATAGCTAGTGACTGTAGCCTGTTTTCCACTGGATTTTGGCAAAGCCTTCAGAGTAATTTGAGGACAGAGTTGTGTATGAGTACAACTTACCATCCTCGGGGCAGATGGATAAGCTGAAAGAGTCAAAATAGTGTTGGAGGTTTTTTTTTGTGAGCATGTGCATTAGATTTGGAGGATCTTGGAAAGGTCACTTACACTTATTGGAATTTTCATACAATAATAGTTACCAATCTAGTATTAGGATGACACCTTTTGAGGCTTTGTATAGAAGACCCTGTAAGTCACATGTATGTTGGTGTGAAATGGGAGATAGGCACATATCTAGATCGAATCTCATAGGAGAAGATTTGGAAAAGATTGAGTTGATTTAGCGGAGATAAAGGAAACTTAATTAAGAAAGAAAAGCTACATGAATAGAAGGTAGAAGACTTAGAGTTTGATCTAGGAGGTTATATGTTTGTTAAAATTTCGTCGATGAGAAGCACTATGAGGTTCGGAAAGGCGGGATGTTAGCGTCAAGGCATGTTGGCCAATTTTTGATACTTGAGAAAATTGATAAAGTACCCTATAGGGTTGACTTAAAGAATACTTTTCTAGGGTTTATAATGTGCTTCATGTATCATATTTGAGGCGATGAAGTAAGAGGTATGCCCTAAGGGCAATTATGTAATTTGTTACATAAATCTAATGCGGTAACCATTATTTTTAAATGTATTAATGGCTAAGCCTCTTATATGGCCAGGCATGATGGGGGGAGGGTAGGTTTCAAATGTGCTTTGAAAATCCAATGGAACAATTAAAGGAAGGAAACAAATCTCCATCCTTTAGTCTTCTTTATAACTCACATAAAAACATATTTATGAAATGATATTTACCCTTTTCTCTTCATTCTATTTGCTACTGATAATATGAAAAGGGGGAGAGGCTTCGATGAGATTTAATGAGAAATTAAATAGGGAAGGTTTAAATGAGGGAATCGAGAGGTTCCAATGTTTTAAATTCTCTTTTATTCATTCTAATTTTTTCCCTAATAATTAACTTTTCTATCTCTCCACTCCATCTCTCAAAGCCAAAATTTTGTAGCAGTATGGAAGAAAAAAAATCCCCAAAATAAGTTCAAATTTAGAAAGGTGGTTGAGGTCTTTGTTGATTCTTGTAGAATATAGAGTTAGATTCATTTGAATTTAGGAGCTTCATTTTTCATTCAAAGTGCAATTTTGGCTACATCTAAAGGCACCATTTTGATTTGATTTAGTTATATGTTTCTCATGTTCATATGGTTTAGATGCCATGCATGAAAGATCTTGTAACAATCCACACCTCCTAACACAACGATCCAAAACCTAATGTGACTTTCAGACAATCGTCATGTCGAGAAATACTAGATGTTGGGATTTTAGAACCTTAGAGAGCATAATTACAAGGGCTAGTTCTAAGGCATTCTACACTTCCAGATCCCACAATAGAAGGAATTAAAATATAAGTATATAAATAGACAACCAACAAAAATAGTCCCCAAAATACTTGTTTATACATATACACTACTTTCAAAGTACAATATAAGCTTTACAGACATTTAATATAATAGATGACTAAAAAAAGAACAATGAATGATACGAGAACCCTAATGTGAACCTCCTTTCTCTACGTACTTTTCCAAATCAACCTCTAACCTGCCATCCTGTGGTGGGAAAATCAGAAAGAAGTGGTGGGTCAGACAAAAAGTCTAGTAAACGAATACAAGTATAATATGTGATGATCACGTGCAATTACTTTAATACTACTCTAAGTGACATTGGGTGCGCTACAAGTGTCCATGAACTCCTAAGGTCCAAAATCTAAGAGTTCTTATCTAACACAAAGGTTCGAACTATAAGCCAAACCTTACACTAATGATCGGCTAATGCTTCAAGAACTATCCAATACAAAAATATCGCCCGTAGGCGGTCGTGTGAACTGCTCTTCCATAAATACCTATACTATCACTACGCCTAGAAAGGGAGAACCCCAAAATGAAAACTCACCGTGTAACAAATCTTATGCACTCATGTTCATCTCTCGATTGTATTAGTAGAATGCATCTTATCGTACTACGCCGACATCCACCTATACCATGTCGCGTCAGAATCATGTGTACAAGGACCCCCATTAATACCGGCCTCCTTTCTACTCTATAGGCACTTATCATGTTGTATCGGGCCTGACTATCCTTTAGAATCCTCCGTTAGAATTGAGCTCACGCACCTGATTTCTCCATCAGTGCTGCATGTCCACTATGCAATACCCCTTGAGTGTCAACAAATATATTGCCCTGGTCAGTCTCAATTCTTATTTGGGTGTTTAGTTGTTACCCAAACTGCTATGATCTATTTTCCTTTGATAGGGAACTAACTTTTCAACTGTCTCTAGCATGTGTACTTACACAAAATAGGCTCAAACAATCAAATTTCCATTTATATAATTTTTTAATGAAATTATATAATTTATGGTTTTTAACTTAGACCTTGGGTCAAGGTTCAAACTCACAATTTACGTTGCAAACGGTCGATCGCTGGACCTAACCGATCAACCGCTCGGGTTCCAAGGTCAGCGTTTGCATATTAAAATTAAGGTTCTGTTAACTTTCTTTGTTGATTGTTAATTATTTTTCGTTAACAATTCTTAGTGACCCTTAATTACTATATAACCGGCCATGTTTCAATTGCAGTTCAAGTTGCGGTTAACCGATTTAGGGTTTGCAAATTTAACAATATCAAGTTTGACAATTTAATATGATTCCGAATCTAAGATTATATATTTCTATTTCGAGTTAAAGCTTTGGGGTTTTCCAACTTTAGGGTTTTATAATTTAATTAACAGAAAGGGTATACTTGCATCAAATTAGGTTTAACAATTTATATATTTTAATATACTGTTTTACATGTTTCAAATTATTTTTCTAACATCCTAAATAAAATAGAATAGTTTAAACCTAACTATAGTAATCATCTTACTAACATTGTTCCCACTCACCTCAAGTCTAAGCCCTTTATATTTGCTTTGCCAGAGAATCACCCCTCAGAATGCTAGCTCTGCTTGCTCCCGATCCCTAATTGCTTGTATTCTTCTAGGTTGATTTTATTTTAATTTTTAAGGATTTTAGGGTTTAGAGAAGAGGTAAAATTTTGATAGAGTTTTGTTACTATATACTGTTATGTGAAAATTAGTGTTAGGTTAGGCTTGAATTTATTGAAATTGCGAAGTAGTTTAGGCCATTAAATTTAGGTTAGAGAATCTCTACATTGATCAAGCACACTCAACAAAACCTTGGCCATAAAGGAGCGATCAAAGTCGTCCATGCAACGCTCCAGGTTACCTCACTTTCACATTGCATGGTCGACCCAAGAAGGCTCACGGTCGACCTATACCGGTCGACCATGCCATCCCAAGGGTCAACCCATATACTTTTTTCTATTACCAAATTTTTCAACGGTAGTAACTTTTTTGTATTAGATCCGATTTTGAAGTAAGGTGTATGAAAATCGTCCACAAAATCACCAAGAATGCAATGGTGCAGGTTTCACAGATGTCTATGAAAATTTTATTTTTAGTCCTTGTTTTAGTTAAATTTACTTTTCTTGTTAAAATTTCTATTTAACTTTCTATTAAATTTTCGAGGTGTTATATTCTCACCATTTAAAAGAATTTTGTCTCTGAAAACTCAAAGGATGGAAAAAAGGTAACTTATACACACAACAATCCAAAGGTACAACCGTCTACTCATCCGTCATCCACGAGCAATCATTGTCCTTAGAAAATTTCTAATGCAATATATATATATGCAACGTGAAATGCATGTGAACCTATACTAATGTAAAAGATTAGGCGGTCTACTGATCTAGTTGACTTTTTATCATGCAAATGCTAATGCCTTGCATCCAGATGTATACAACATCCTAAATAAATATACATGTAATTCTATATGTATGCACAACCATACGACCCATATGTGAGATCTATGTGCATAAAATCCACTAGCACAATAATAATCAAACATCCATATGTATCATATTTAACAATCTAGAAAATTAATCAGAGATAATGTGAATGTATGTGTAATACCTAGAGGATATACTATCCTAGACGTGTAAACGAATACAATCCAAATAATACATCCAAATACAACAATTATCATCCATCATCCATAACATGTCCTACTATCACGTTGTAACTATCCCTACCATCCAATGGTCTCCACCTAAACTAGACCTAAATACAAAGGTAATATATGCTTTCCTAACCAGTTTAATTTTCCTAACTAAGATGGTTTGACCATAGCAGCTGCATGGCAAAAACATTTCCACAAATATCTAACGTCAGCTTCCCAAAATTTTTGGTCATACTCTACCTTGCCTCGGGGATTTTTTCCTATCTGCTCTCTATTGTGGACTCAGCTCCATGGACTGTGTATGGACTCAGCTCCACAGACTACCCCTTGTGGCTCTTGACAATACTTACTTTTTGCCTATCTGGTGTAGTTCTTACCCTTTAATGAATCGAATCTCGACTACCCTTACAAATTTTACCAATGGCACAAAGTTTCAATTCAATTATATGTACATAGGTAACCTTTCACAATCCTTGCCGCTAACTCAAATTATGTTGTCTTGCACCATGATAAATAATTTGAGCATAAGTATGCTTCCACTAGCTATAGCTCCATAAAATCCTCAATGCTCAACCTACTGCCCTAAGCCTTCCATTGGTGTGTTGAATCACCTCAATTTTTAGATACAAAGCAGGACAACTCAAATGTGTATGCTGCCCCTTCTTATGGTACTTACTACTTAGCTCTTTGTTATATCTTGATTTTCCTGATGGCTATCCAAATTGGTGACTTCCCAAATGTTAGAAATAGCATAACTTCTTTTTCAATTTAGCTTAACTTAAGTCATCGCTCAATACTTCTGAACTATATTTAAAGCTTTCAAAAATAATGTAATTCCTTGAGCTTCTAAAAGTTTCTTCTTCTATTCCTTGATGTCATTCCATGAATAAGCCCTTATTACCAAATGTAATCTCTATCATTTTATTCCAATTATTCTTATGTGTTTCATGGTTGGGGCAACTTATTGCAGAATGACTTCATGCCATTTTAATCCAATAGACATGATGACCATTACTGTGGTTTATACCAAGGGATTTCTGTATTTTCATGCATTGGTACTACACTTTTTTCCAAAGGAATGTGAATGTTGTAACTTTCTATAAATTATCTAAAAGTGGATTTGTGTTTTGTTTGAAATTACAATGAACTATCCTATTTATTTATTATTGAAATAGACAATACAAAATACGTTGACTATCCCCATTTTGTACATCTCTTTCTTTGGGTATATTCCTTGTTATTTCAAATGATACACTTTTGGACTAAAACTAGATAATTTATAGAAATTTACACTGTCACACACTTCATTCCAATGAATTAAAATACTGTATAACCCTACTCCATTTTATGACAACTTCAAATTTAGTGTTTACTACTCCATCTTAATAACTAAAAAATCTACTGAGATGACTACTTCTACATTTTTACTTTCTCCAGTCATGTAAATCTACAAATCTGAAACTTATCATTCTATTTCCTTTATGAAGGTTTTCATTAGTTTAGAGACCACCACCACCCATTATTTTCCATACTCAAGTATGTGCAACATTCAACCCTACAATTTCAAGATTCACATCCAGGCATCCATAGAGCACAGCTACTATGATATAAATCTAATAACATGCATAAAATAGATACATTCTCATTCTTGTCCATCTGGTCTATCTGTATCCTTTAGATGATAATACAATACTTAGACTTCTCGTAGCCTCTAGGTATCCTATTCTCGTATATATGTATCAAAAAATACCTTATTGGTGTAGAGCCAAGCCTATACATTTCGTTCCATTTAGGATTGCCTAATGTAATTAATAAAATGCCTATTTGTTACTTAACACTCCTAATATAGATCGAAGTGGACCATACTTATCCCTTTAACATTTCAAATTGAAAAACTTCTTGCATCCTCGGTGTTCTTTGATACAACTAAAACATCTTGACTTACTCTTTCCTTATTCTGAAATAAGTTTACTCAAATAATACTTTTCAACATCCCTTACATAAAAGATTCTATAATTTAAACCATACTTGGGTGGAGTAACGCCAGGTGGTGCTCTTTATTCACTACTACACGATGTTTGACATAGTACTCAATCCTTCTAAACTCCATAGTCAATTCCTGTCCTAGTGGGCTATTTAATCATATTTGTCTAACACCAACCTATTTCCTATCTTTTTAAGCGATTGTCATAAAATTTTCATTTTTCCTTTTTAAATCAAAAATTTTGATTTTTTTACCATTACTATAAAGTAGTAAGTTCTTAAAAATTTTAAACCCTTTATTCATTTTTAACAACAGTTTCTATTTTACTAGGGTTATAGTATTTTCATTAATTAATTTACTAAAAATGGTGAACTTAACTTAGCAAACATGTACATAAAAACACACCTTTCTAAATATTTTTCGTAATAAGAAATTTTCACAATGATATTTTTAAAAGAAAATGTAGTATTTTTAAATTATTATCGTTGTTGTTGTTATTGTTGTTTTAGAGTATAACTAAAACATTTATAAAACATTTTTGTATACATAACCATTTCTTATTTACAAAAGGAATCCACAAGTTAGGCCTTGCATACTGTTCAATTTTCTATTTTCTTTACAAAAGTACTATTGTTAAAAGCAAAGTGTACATTGAGGTAAGAACAACAATGTGGCAAAAAACAAAATAGAAGTTTTAAACAGTTATTGGAAAATAGCTTTTCACCAAATTATTTAATTTTTATTTTTAAACAAATTCCATAAAGTTTATCCGACTTTTTTATATAAATACATAAACCAAAATTTTTCTATTTAAAATACCAAATGTCTACCATTTCTAACTTTTTAGAAAACATTTTCATTGGTTTATCACTTACATTAGAGTAGACAATAGCAACCTAATTACCAAAGCCCACTTATTCCTAATGTTTCTTTATGTGCATAAAGTTTTTGTCCTCCTCTTCAAACATGGTTAACTCTAGTCTATTTTTCAATACAGTGTCCAACTTTGGTATGGAAATAATCTTTCCACACCCTTAAGTAAATATGTGTTCTTGCAGCTATTACCAATATGAAAATAAGGTTTCTACTTTTAATAGGGAAATTGTCTTTAAGTTTTTGAAGTCCTCTTTCATGTTCCATATATACTTTGTTGTCATCTTACTCTTATTATATTGGTCTCTTAATACTAATCTTGTATCAACCTAGAATTTTGGTCACTGGATTTTAGATGTTTAATTAATTTAAATATTTAATAATTAGATATTGTAATTTGATAACTTGAATTTAAATATAGTGATCGTTCGAATATTTGAGTTGTGAATTAAATATTAATTAAATGAATTTAATAACTGTGTTTAACTTCTTTTAATTAATAAATATTGTTAGGAAACTCAATCTATAAATGTATTTACAATAACAAATAATTTGGATAAACGTCGATAAGGTGATCGAAAATTATAAGATGATATTTAAACGTCTAAAAATAGCATTCTATGGCACTGTCTTGGATTTGAAGAAAACAGTGCAACTGAATCGAAAATAATTAATTGTTGTACATCGACGAGTGTTGTGATGATCAAACGTACCAGTTGATCGTGCAAACTTGAAATGTGTAGTTATTAATTTCAAAAATCAAATTATAATATAATTTGATTTAAAAAACTAATTTCTTTATACGATGGAATTAGGTCCCTTTATTAGTTCCACTTAGTTTGGAATATGGGTAATTAGCTAAGAATGCTAGTGAGCATGTCTCGATTGGAATTCATCAATTTTTGAATGTGAATGTACTGGTTAAAGAACCTTATATATAGGACCTCCATCCCATTCTTTTTGCAAAACCCTAATTAGATAACCCTAGCCATCGTTTCCATTAAGCATTATCCAAAGGTCAAATTTCTCCACGTCGCTATAGGTCGCATTAGCCGAAGCTGTTAACATGGCAAAGGAGTGTGGTGGCCATAGAAGATGATTGGTGATAGTGAATGGAGTCGTGGCGGAGCGTGGCGGGCAAAAAACATAGTGGAATGTTGGTGGCGTTTTCTACTCATTCTCGAGCTACAATGCAAATCTAAAGGCTAGGTCAGGGTCTTTGGGACCAAGGTGGTTGGGGCGATCATCATGGGTAGTGCAGCGGTCTCAAGCAGCAGGTTGCGGTGACGGCGTGTTAAGGAAGTGGCGACGTGATTTGTTCGAAGCAGGCCTGGGTGCTTTCATGATTTAGGGTTGAACGACCATATTTGATGTTTAGGGATTAGGGCTAATCAAGGGTATTAATGAGAAGTTAGTTTATTTATTTATTTAATTAATTCAGGAATTTTGTAAAATCATTAATTTGTTCATATTATGTCCAAATCAAACGTGGTCAGTCATGTTGCACTCGTAGCATCGAAAATTATGCTTTGGAATTGGATTTATCAAATTTGGAGTTGAATGAATTTTAGGTGGAAATCAAACGTCGTTCGATTTTAGACCAAACTGGACTGTGAAAGGTCCACTAGAATTTTGATGAGTTTACTCACTTTTGAATAAATTATTTAATATTTGTGCTGTTATAGATTATTGTTGAATGCTTGGCTAGAAAATTTATAGTGTTGTTTAATTGTTTGTTTGGATTAAAATCCCCTTTAAAAAAGTAGATGACATAAATAACCATTGTGTTGCAGGGGACGAAACAAAAGAGAAATCAAAGTGTACGTAGCAAATAGGTCTCTATGGAACACTTCGAGATATAATTCACATATCTAATTTATATGGAATTCATGTAGAGAGACCCTAAGGGGTTTCTCGCCAATTTTTATTTATTTTATTATATTCATATACTACTTATACTATTGGTTGCTTGAAATAAATTGTGATATACTGTTTGATTGTGAAAGTGTCGGTACAGCGTTTCCGATGTACCGTCACTTATGAATACCATTCTCTTTAACCCTTTTGTGTGTGTTGGCTTGAGTTTGGGTTTACGCAAAATGCCATTTGAAAATTAATTAATCGTTTTAATAAATGATATGTGAAATGAAATAATCATTTTAATTAATGATGTTTAAATCTAATCATTTTAGTTAACGATATTCGAATTCAATCAATCTTTTTAACTAATGGTATTTGAAATTTATTAACCATTTAAACTAATGAGGTTAGTAGTTAATCATTTTAATCAATGATATTTAAAATTTATTAATATATTTGATTTATGACGTCAGAATGTAACTAATCATTTTTAATCAATGATATTTGAAATTAATTATTCCTTTCATTTATTGTGTTTTAAAGTAAATTAATGTATTTAATAAATGTAATTAAAGTTAATTAACTAACTTAAATAAAAAGTATTTAAAGTTAATTAACTAATTTAATAAAGGTCTTTAAATGTAAGTAATTATTTAAACAAAAGGTAATTAAGATAAATAATTAGTTTATTTTAGAAGATTGTTCATGTGATTAATTATCCTATGGGATAATTAATGTTATTTTAAATTTGATTTATTTTCCTTTGGGAAAATTTAAGTGGTTTTAAAGTTATAAAAAGAGATTTATAATGGGATGATTAACATTGGTTAAAATTTATAAAAGAGATTTAATTAATTTATTATCCTCTTGGATAATAAATGTTGTTTTTAAACATATAAATGGTAGTTTATTAATAAGAAGATCTTTTAAAACTAATTGTCCCAAAATAAAGCTAGGTGTAAATTGTTTTGGGTTTATAGTAAATAATCTTTTAATGGCATTTGTTTTCACCCTCGTTTTTAATACACTTAGAAATATAATTTGCACTTTTGAAAGAATATTTTAAAGAGTATTTTTAAAAGTTTACAAATATCTGTGATGTGGAAACAAAGCATAGGTTCAGTTCTAAAAAGTAAAGTTCGATTTGGTTATGGAAAAGTAGTTTCATAAACAATATCGCTTATATGGAAAGGATTCAGTCATATTTTAATGCTAAACGTTGAGGCTTGGACTGTTTCTATCTCAAAGCTTGAAAATATTGTCAAGGCGATGCCTAGGGATAAGCCTACCTCAACTTGCCTGGCTCTTCAACCAAGGAATAACAATTGTTTAGAATCGATGAGTGGTAAGTATATGAAATTTGATTTCCATATACGATAATTTTTAATTATCTCTGATGGTTGATTTATTTACAATCTTTTCAACTTTCTTCTTGGTGTATCATCACCTTAAAAACTATTTATTGCTCTTTAACCTTTGTCATTCTTTGTTGGGAATGACTAAAACTAGAAAGTGAGTGGGAGCTAAGCTATGTGGGGTTTCGCACATTATGGTATATTCACATCTACTCTAGATTTGGTTTCTGTGGTATGCATGTGGAAATGTGAAAAACTCGAATTCCTTGTGTAGCAAGGTCTGGCATGGAATTCCCAAGAGGTATTATAGGAGAGAGACCTTCTTAAGCATATTTTCTAGAGGTATACTTTCGGTAAAGGGGGGCATACCTTCCTTGTCATTTATTGGTAAATTTCCCTTCGCTTTCCTTTGATTCTAAGTTTTTAAATTAACCTCTTTTTGAATTACATCGAGAAGTGTCGAAAGAACTTCACGATGTTTAATTATTTGTATCTATGGTTGAGACTGGATATTGTATTATGAGAGGGAACCTGTTCAGCAGTTGACGATCAGTCCTCGCATATTGTTTGAAAATTCCTTACCCGTTAATTCAAAACTTTGAATTATTTTCTTAATTGCACCGAA
Source organism: Allium cepa (assembly GCA_030765085.1). NCBI lineage: Eukaryota > Viridiplantae > Streptophyta > Magnoliopsida > Asparagales > Amaryllidaceae > Allium > Allium cepa. Next base: position 596,191,067 of record CM060941.1, on the reverse strand, counting down.
AAGTGACTGGGGCTCTTCTCGATGTTTAATTATTTATGGCCACTCTATAAGTTTGGATTTTGATCTTGTCTATGCTCATTTATTCTTCTTTGGACTATTGTTGTAATTTTTTTCCCATTTCCTCATCTATTGATGTTGTCTTGTGAGGTAACAACATGTTCCGCCTTTAGCGGCATGGTCTTATATAATCATTATATATATTCTTTATAATACTTAAGTTTCTCACATTGGTATTTCTAGATTGATCTGAGTGTTATTTTATTATAGTACTTGGGTCAGACCAAGTATTTCCGAGGTGGTGGTTGTTGATAACATTGGGGGAATAAGGAGCTCATGGAGTAGTGCCAGATGTTCTCTTGTCATAGTATTTTATTTCTGCTGTATTATTATATGTACCCATCAACAATTGTAAGGTCAGGAAGTTATAACTGCCCAGGATGATGAGTTTCGTTTTTAACTCCGATATACTATGTCTTTTAGAGTGATAGCTTTTATTATCTTTGTTATATTATATGTTATCATTTCCACTATGAGATTTTATTTTTCTATTCTCTGTTCTTTTCTTTTTGTTTACCCTAACAATCTGCCTTTTCGGTAATTCGATGTTTGGCATTTACATACCGTAGATGCATTCGGGGTCGACTTTCGATGGGTTAAAAGGTGAGTCATTACAAATCTTCTTCGTTCACTCTTAATTCCATCATATGCTTACTACTACTGGTTGATATAGAAAATCTCTAGTAGTTCTTCTTTATGGGGTAGACCACTATAAATATAAAAAAGTTATCTTTCCACATCAGCTATTATACCTTATCATTTATCCTAACCCATAATTATTTCCATATTTAAGGGGTATGCAAACGACTACCATATGTGCTCAAATATACAAAGTGTTGTGTACCAATATGCATATAAAAAAAATCAAAATATGCTCTGCTACTCAGATTTGGCTCATCTTATCTCCTCGCTTAGAGATACCAATGGGAACATATAGAGATGTTCATGTTCTGAACCTTAGCTGTCTTCTCTAAGCCATTCTTTAAGACTTGTACTCATTCTCACTACTTTGTTTGGGAATTATTTTCAACTTTCCCATAGACAATATAGGCATGAATAAGAGAAATTTTGATATACATACAAAATTTTTGGAAATCTTTTTGAAAAACTTTTATCTATATATGTATATATATTTTCAAAACCCATTTTTGAAAACTTTTTGGAAAACACTTTCGAAAGTATTTTGAAAAAAAACTGTTCTTTTTTCAACAACTTTTCAAATATATTTGTTCGATACATACCTAAATCCTAAGGGATTGTAGACATAAGCTCTGATACCAAATTCAGCACCTCCCAACACATCGATCTAAAGCCTAATATGACTTCCGTAGATGCAGCATGCCGAAAAATACGAGCTGTTGGGATTTTAGAACTTTAGAGAGCATAATTATAAGGGTAATTCTAAAACATTCTACACTTTTAGATCTCAAGTGGAAGATATAAGAACATAAAATAGTCATCACACAAAATCAGTCTCCAAAATACTTGTTTTTACATATACACTACTTTCAAAGTACAATATAAGCTTTACAAACATTTAATACAATAGGTGAGTACAAAAGTAACAATGAATGATATGAGAACTCCAATGTGAAGCTCTTTCCCCACCTACCATGCAAAATGAACCTCTAAGCAGCCATCCTATGGTGGGGAAAATGAAAAGAAGGGAGTGGGTTAGACAAAAATTCTAATGAATGAGGACAAGTTTAATATGTGATAACCATGTGCTATAACCTTAATACTACTCTAAGTGATATAGGTTGTGCTACGAGCTTCCATGAACAGCAAAAGTCTAACACGTAAGGGTGCTTATCTAATAAGAAGGGCTGAACATAAAATTAAGCATCACACTAATGATCGGCCAATGCTTCTAAAACTATCCAATACAAAAATAATGCACTTAGGCGATTATGGGAACTGCACTCCCATAAATATATATACCATCCCCACATCTGGAGTGGGTGAACCTTGAAATGCAAACTCGCTATGTGACTAATTGTATACATCCGTGTTCATCTCTCGATTGTAGTGGCAAAATGCTTCTCATCGCATGGCATCGGCACCAACCGTACCGCGTTATGTTAGAACCGTGCCTACAAAGACTCCCATTAGTACTAGGCGCCTTTCTACTATATAGTCAATGTGCTACACCGGGCCTGACTATCCTTCAAAATCCCCTATCAGCACCGAGCTCACTCACTAGGTGTCTCCATCAGTGCTGCGTGTTCACTAAGGAAACCCACTGAGAGTCTACAAAAATAAATTGCCCTAATTAACTCGTAAATCTTAGTCCGGTGTTTAACTATTACCCAAACTGCAATGAACTATTATCCTCTTGTAACGTCTCGAATTTTGCCCGCTCAAAAATCGACATCCATACTTCAAATCGTATTCGAATGCCGTAGATTCGACCGTTCAAATCCGATTCGCCGGAGCTTATAACAACATTAAGTAAATAACACAGCGGAATAAAAGAACAATACATTGATATACAGCTTTGATACAATATCTGATACAACAGATGATCCAATAATAGATATCAGTATACAACAGAGATATGATACAATAAATAGCAGCGGAAAAGAAAAATAGATAACATCTAGCAGCGGAACAATATAACTCTAAGATAGTCTTCAAAAGAGAACTCCGAGAACTGCAACTCCATCTCCAAGAATCAATCCAGCAATAGCTCGAACTCCCAATAACGATGCACCAAGCTCAGCAAGACTGGTGCGATCCAAAGACTGAACTAACTCCAGATAATCCACTATATCTAACTATCTGAAAAACCCAACTCTAGACTGCTCGTGTAGAAAATAATGAGCACCCAGAGTTTAGGAAAGAAACAATAAACTCTGGATCAGTCGTGGGACTGGTGTGAGCAACAAAAACAGTTTATCTTTTAAAACATTCAACAAAAGATTTTCAAAGTCAATTCGCAATGCTTTTTTTTAAAAATGAGACTACCATAAGGCCTCCCGCACACACACACAATGCAAACGCAGAATCGGAGGAGATTTCTCCTTATGATAGTCAAAGATGCTTGATACGCATTAAAAAGACATTTGATATTATTATTAGTGCATAGTGTAGGAAAAATTCATTTCGAAAGTAGAATATAAATCTTAGCCAACATACGACCATTATCGTATGCCTACTATAGCTACCATCTAAATAGTGGTGACCACCATAAGTAAATGGCAGGTCCTACAACTAAAACCGTACAGGGTTTCGTATTGGAAATTGGATTTCCAACGAATGATCAGGCCAAGGAACTTCCCATTGCCACATGAGAATGCCTCTGGATGGACACCCCCGAGAACCAAACCGGATCTCTACCAACACAAGGCCAGGTTACCCCTAACTGAGTAACAACTGACCGAATATGCCATCCCCCGGTCCTTTGGGACCTTTCAACCGAGCGCTCGTAATCAGTTCACACAATCATAAAGTGTTTTCAACATGAGTAAGTATCTGGGCTCCATACCATGATACCACCCTTTTCCAGAAGGAAATGCACATATCCTAAAGGGCGCTACCCCTCATAACCTTGCTGCTTCTTTCCTGTTTTGACCATTCACGGGGTGTGAGGCTCGACGAAGTCACGTCCACAAAAACATACTTTATACAAAAGCCATGCTTTGGGTCAACAAATGATCATAGAAATGATCACCAGGATAGACGATCAAATAAATGATCCTATCACAAATAATCAACACAATGATCATTTAACAGCAACACTCAGCATGTCACATTACCAAATTAGGAATATATCGCTGATAACTTCAACTATATAACCTCTGAGCTCGTACGTCTCAGAGAAGGGTGTTAAGCTAAAAGAATAAATTCTCCGCCACCAACAGAAATATATTTGAAAGAAATCAGCTTTATATCTCAATTTGTAATGTCAGACATACAATCCATACAAGTCTGTTCTGGGTTCAAACAGAACCGAAGGTACTTCCAAAGAAGTCCTTGCAATCCGGATATTCACAATCCCGATCGGATTTCCCATCACTTAGGAAGTTTCTATACCGGCGCGACTCGGTGCAGAAACAATCGATAGGTCATCCTATCGCTTTCGCAAATACCCGGTCTTCATCACCGGTCTTCAAATGCTATCCATAACGACGTATCACATATTCGGAATGGGTTATACGACACAAAGGTCCTTTCCCGGCTAAACCGAATAGTGAGCGGAAATATTTTCAAAACATATGGATATGGGATTTCAATTAAGTCACAACTTATTACCCAAAACTTTTCTTCAAATGGCTTAACAAATTACCATTTCAAATCTTTTAAACAAAAAGATTCATTTTCACAACCTTTAACGGTTTTAAACAATTTTCACATTTTAATCTTTTAAACAAAAGATTCATTCACAGATTTTCCAAATCAATTTTCATTTTAATTTGATTAACTCGTTAAATCTTTAAATCAAAGATTTAACTTATATCTTTCAAAACAATTCCATTTCAAATGGTTTAAACAAATCATCATTTTAAATCTGTTAAAACAAACAGATTTAATTCATAGCTTTCAAAAAGAATTCATTCATAACTTAGGAAAATCATTTCTCTATTCAATCTTGAAATTCCCCTAATTAATTGGAATCTCGGTTCTTATCTAAAAGTGTTTATCATTTGAAAACAACAGTTTTCATTTTGGAAATCTGATTCATTTATACGAGTTGAAATCCTTGGGTTAAATTCAAATTCCCAAAAACAATACTTAAAAGTGGTTTAATCCTTATATAACCAATATAACATCTTTAATTCCTAATTTCAAATCATAGAATTCAATTTCAAGTATTGAATTTAAATTTAAATTTAAATCAAATTATTTAAATTCCAAAAATTAATCAAGTAATTTAAAAATAATAAATTTTATTTTGAAATTTCATTCTAAAAGCTTTTCACATTTATTCCGATTCCATTTCCAAAACATTTGAATTTAAAAATTCCAATTTAACTATTTCAAAAATCTGCGACTTAATCGATTTCCTCGTGAAATCCATATTTGTGTGTGTATGGTGTAGTCCAGGGGTTATACACAGTAGTGCAACATCATTCAATCATGACAGATCAAATACAACAATATAGTTGATAAGCGGTATTAACTATCATGCTTATCGTTCATTCACAGATCACAGATATATATCACAGATAATAATTACATTTATCTTAGATAAATAAATTACATTTCAGATTATAACACACGTAAAAACTAGGTTGCCGCCTAGAAACACACGTAAAAACTAGGTTTAGAATTTTAAAATGGTTGCCGCCTCCACCACCGTCACCGATGGCACCTCCGGTTATTTTTCCAGGCAACTCCATAGGCTCCTCTATCTCCACGAAAAAATCCGACCATCATCTCTTCTTCGATCGCCTGAACTTGCCCAAAAACCCTTTTTCGTTCATCACCAAACCGCCCTTAAACCCCATGCCTAAAAATCACTCAACCCATCTTAAAAATCATTATTTGATATAAGGGTTCAAGTTATATACTTGAATTAATGATTCGTGTAATTCGAAATTTCCAATATTTAAAGTTTGTACTGTAAAATCTTGATCTTCTATTCTACATACCTTTATACATTATGAAACCATTTTTAAATTATAGCCCATACTTAAACACATCGATTTTGTTTTGAAACTAAGGCCTGATATGGATTATAAAACAAGAAATTGAATTATCTTTTTCTTTGCTTTGTTGGGTTGTTCTCTGTAAACCTGATACTTAAATGTATCTATGGTTTCACAGTTTCCAAAAAAAAAACAACAAAACTTACTTTGATTAATTACTGAAAACATAATGCAAGTTTAAAACGAAACTTCAACTTGTTTAGACTATAATTCCAGAGGAGAATTAAGAGAAAGATATTAAATCTATCATGGTTTCAATTTTTTTTTTTTTTTTTATAAAACCCAGGACTAAGAAAAAGAATAGAAGAACAGGAAAAGAAAATAACATTTCCTAAGCAAAGAAAAACATAAGCACCACAACTCATTCACATGCAAAGCTTTTAGCATCATTCAGGCATTCACAAAATCAGCAAATGGTTGAAGAGATCAAAGGTTTACTCACAGTATTGTTTCCAGAGTGAACAGAGCATTCTATTTGTAACAGGTTTGCAACTGAAATCTTGCTTCTTTGTTTTGAATTTTGTTTAAGTTTTGAGTGTCACTTGCTTTTGCTTTTTTTTTTCTTTCTCAGTTTTGAAGAATGAAACTGTAATGATAATTTGATGTGTATATGAAGTTAAAGTATACAGGGTGATATTTTACTGTGTTTGGTACAAATATAAACCAGTGATATCCTTGTATAATAGGCATGGCTTGGTATGCTTGCTTGTACTTGTTTATTCATTTGTTTAGTGAAACAAGATCTCGGCTGAGATGATAGGTTATGGTGGCTGATGTATAACATTTTTATTTGTACAAGTTAATGTTATCTTGTTTGTACTGGGAATTATTCATTACTCTTTGATCAGAGATTCCCTCTTTGCATAAGGAGGCTGAGTTGATTTTTCTTCTTTTTAAATGTTGCTAGCATTTAATGAATAAGTATCTTATGTTCCCCACTCATCTATTGTTATGTATATTGATATTTCCTATTGCATTTCTAAACTTCACAGATAAGATTCCACTTGCCTTGGCTTGCTTTAGTACTTTATGTTTTCATTTGCAACACTTGTTGACTTCGGCTGCATTTATTACTTAACCTGGTTTCACATTTTGTGAATATATATGGCTGAAATGATGGTATGTACATTTGTTTCCTCAAGCCTATATACTCTTTAATCTAATGAAATTTCTTTTGTTATTATATGTTATATTTTTATTTAATATGTTTACTTACTTTATATTTTATAAAACTATATATATATATTCATTTTCAAAATATAGATGAATTTCTAGGTTTTTATTTTGTTGTTTAAATCTTATCTAATTTATTTACTTTATGGTTATCTTATGCATATTTTTTCAAAATCATTTATTTAAGAATTTATTTAAAATCCAATATATACATATATATTCTCATATATACAAATTTTCAAATTCATACGACTTAATATAATTTCTATTTGAATCGGGGAAACTCGCTTCCATTTATAATTAATTTTATAAATTTTTATTCAAAATTTCATTTAATTATCAATTTAAATTCATAAAAATCCGGGGTCGTTACACCTCTGGTAGGGAAATAACTTCCCAACTGTCTCTAGCATGTGTACTTAGCCCGAAATAGGCTCAAACAGTCAATTTTCTACTTACGTAATTTTTATTTATATTCTTTAACTTGATCCTTAAGCCGAGGTTCAAACTTGAAATTTATGTTGCAAGAGATCGACCGTTGGATCTAACAAGTTCATTGCTAGGATCCCAATGTCGACAGTTCACGTACTATTAGCGCCAAAATTGGTCAGTAACATCCAAATCCAGATGAAAGCACCAAAATCGCAGGCAGAATCACAGATAGAATGTATGTAGAGGATGTTAATATGAAGAACAACAAAAATTCAAATGAAAGCAATAAAGAACAACAGATTTTATAGTGGTTCGGCTAACTTCGGCCTACGTCCACTCCAGAAATTTTCTTTTTATTGTTGTAATAATCGATTACTGTTACAAAACGGTAGAGTAGACTTAGCCTTGGAAAATAGAAAGCTGGAGAGCCAAAAAGAAGATCCCTTTTCTTAAGCCCCACATGTTGTATTTATAGGCAAGTCCTGAGTTACTGGGCTTCCTGAGCAGTCCAAGCCCATCAAGGCCATAGCCGAGCCATACCTTTCATCCCGACCGATCTATACCAACTGGCCTATACCGACCCACTCCATACTCTAGTATGTCGATCGAGATACAAGCTTCCATCCTTCACCGAGCGGCATCTACTGACCCACCAATGCCGATCCATATCCCCCGGGCATGACTCGGAGCAGTTCTATCCAAGCCTTAAAGTAAACTTGCCTGCGACTTGAAGCAACCAAGTGCCGAACCACCTCCGACTGAACAACTTCAGCTCCCTTCCTTTGTTCGATCTATTTCATCTAGACCAACCCAAACCATGCCGAACCACATGTGTCGAACCATCCTGGCCGACCCACCTTAATCAAACCACATCTTCCTAGACCAAGCCACACTACCACACCGGTCCATACCTTCCAGACCGAGCGACCCATGATGACCGATCAGTGCATCCTCTCCATTCCTCGACCGATCCATGCCTCCAAAGCCAAGACACATCATCAAGGCCGGACGACACCACCAAGCTGAGCCACATCACCAAGGCCGAACCACATACACGGCCGAGCCACTCATGCCGAGCAACCTCGAAGTGTCGGACCACCAACAATGACTCGAAGAAACCATCTGCGAGACTCGAAGCTCGACCAACTATGACTCGAAGCAAATCTAGGACAACTCTAGACATGTCAAAACCTAAGCTTCAAGTATCCAATAACCTTCATCCATCAACCACGTCGAATCCCGGCTATTTAACCGTGTGTTATTTATGACTGATCATCCATCGATCCAGTCGATTAAATTCGTCATAAACTAGCTTCGACAAATGAGAAGTCGATTAAGTTAAATCCGCCTGTCCACGGCCTTGCTAAAAGGCGGGTTAACATTTGCCCCCCAAAACATGCCTTGCTATTAGAAGGTGTGTTTTGAATAGTCTCAAACCCGATATCCAAAGTCCATGTTATATTCGTTATCAAGCAATTCCATTCGAATCTGATAATTTATTCCGCGATTGCTCCAAGTCACTATCCAATTCCAAATTCATCCCTTTGAAAGTCAGTAATCAAATCCTATGATCTATCCAGACCGTTGATGGCCTTTCTGGACCCTTGTAAGCTCGATCCAAACTTAGCAATTGAATAGGTAGACTATGTCGTGCTCTAGCAAAGCCAACTATCCCTTGCACTCTGGTTTAGCGTCCCTGAACATTGAGTGATGCTCTGATTCTCCTGGACCGATATCAGCCTCTACAGGCTCTTACTAGGTCCCATCTTGTCACTCTCCAGTGAAGGGGAAATAGCATTGAGTGAGTTGATCCCGTCGCTCTCCTGCGAAGCAGCGTCACTCCCTACACTCTGGTTCAGTGTCCCTGAACATTATGCGGTGTCATGGCCTAAGTCCTAGACCGACTGTAGCCTCTTCGGGCTCTTGTTGGATCTCATCTTATCACTCTCTGATGAAGGGGAAACAACGATGAGCGAGCCGATCTTGTCACTCTTTGGCGAAGCGGCATCGCTCCCTACACTCTGGTTCAGTGTCCCTGAACATTAAGCGATTAATTTTCCACATCCCATAACTCTCCGGTTAGGTGTTTGTTGCATAAAACCAAAATCCATTTATAAAATCCAAGGTCCAAATGTGCAACAAGAAAAACAGAAAAAGCTAAGGGCTGCCTCTCCGGGAAAAGTAGCCTAATACCATCTCAGAGCATGCCTGTGGATCACTCTGGTTCCTTTACATGTGTAAGTGGCATAGTTGCTTTTTATTTTAATTTTTAAAGCAAAATCAAAAAAGATTATTTGATGATTAGAGTCTAAATCCTGAACTCAGTCCCTGCCATCGCGATCAGTGGATGACAAGTCGTGACCCCATTCCAGGGTCGTTCTTGTTTGATCCAAGCGGTAGCTGCTCGTGTTCTACTGCTCTTTTCCTATTCCTTACGTACTGTGGCAACCTGCCACTTCCAACATATTCCTCTACCACATCCTTCAGGTGGCGGAATTCATCCGTGGAGTATCCTTTCAGCTCATGGAATAGGCAGTATGTCATGCTCCTGCATTCCCGTTCAGTAGGATCCCTCCTGGGTGGTTTCCGATAGAGGAGATGACCCTGAGTGTCAAAGTAAATATGTTCCAAATTATCTGCCAAATCTGCGTACATCCCGAATTTGGGTTCTCGACCTCTCCTCCGTTTATCTGAACCACCAGGTCCATTATCAAACTTACGCTTTCCTTTATCCAGTCTTCATCATCCTTCATCGAACGTTCCTTCCCATTGCAGGCTTGCACGACGTTTATCTCTTGCCTTTCGACACGTGAATCCTCTAACTGAATGAATCTTTCCGCCTCATGATAGAACTCTTCAAGATCTTGTGGTGGATCCCGTGCTAATGAATCCTTGAGTTCCGTGCCTTCCATAATCCCTGCTACCACTGCCATCAAAATCATTGATGGATCCGGGCGATCTACCAAGGTCACAACCGTATTAAATCGCATTTGAAAACCTCTCACAGATTCTCCTGTCCTATGCTTCATCAATTCCAACGTCATCACATTCATGGGTTGCGTCACGTGGACCCTGAACTGTCTTATGAAGCGTTCCACTAACTTGCCCCATGTCCTGATTGACCCATTCTCCAGCTGCTTGAACCAAAGCACTGCCAAATCCATCAAGTATAAAGGGAAACACCTTGCCATACCTCCTCAGATGCCCCTAGAACTTCTATATGCCTGATATATCTAGTTACATGCATAGTTGGATCTAATTTTCCGTCATAGGCATCCAGTGTTGGAAGTTTCAATTCTGGAGGGTTCCTTACATTCCTGATCTCCCGAGTGAATGGACTTCTATTGACCTCCTCCAGGCCTCTACTTGGTAGTCCTCCTCTCATAATCCTCCTTGTTAATCCAGCCATCCGCTCATCTCCATCTGGGGATAGTCCCCTATTTGCATCTCTTCCTTTCCCCCCATGTCCTGGGGGTACTCTGGGTAGTACACTTCATGTTGGTCATTTACGTTCATGTTGGTCCCTGCTCGCCGAGCTTCATTCACCACTCTCCCAGTATCCAATCCTGGAGGTATGCCCCTAGGCCTTTGCTGATTTCCTCTACTCTCTCCAGTATGGTTTTGGCTTCTAGAAACTTCTACAGCTCTGTTTCCTTGTTCTGCATTGCCAGCAGCCGCGGTTGGTCCATTCCCTTGACTTTGTGCTCCAACTTGTCCAACCTGTCGAAGTAGGTTCTGTATCATGTCCTCCCGCCTTTTGAGAATCATCTCCATCTCGTCTCTAGTGATATAGATTGAGGCCTGATTAGCTCTAGAGGAAGCCTCTTGACTTCCTTCACGCTGACTTCTTTCCGTCCTCTGTCTCCTGGTCGATTTCTTTGCCACATTCTCCAGATCCTCTCATCTTCCAAAATGTATCTTCAATAAGCTGAAAAACTATGGGCTGACCCGAGCGTAATGAAAATATAAAATACTCGAGTCAGGACTAAAATATCCTTATGTGAGTCAAATCGATAATGCATATAACATGAGTGTAACGGCATCAGAGATGTTATTGAATTTCACATCTCCTATCCAGTGTATAACGTGCGTGCAATAACCAAGAGATGTTATGGGATTTTCCATCTTTTAAGGATTCATCAAAATATTTGTATGTAGTAGAATATGCTATATATAATGTCTAATCAGTAAAATAAATATTAAAATAGCGTTAAGGCTTTACATTAATCCCCTTTAACATGTTTTTAAGCATTGTCGTACAGTTTGCATATGAAGCACCAGTTAAACGGTTGGTGGATAGGGATGCGCCGTGACACAACAACACTAAACCAAAATCGTATGGGTCTCGTTTAGGGATAAAAGTATGACAAGGCAAGTGAGGCAATGACCAAGGTAGAATACTACCAGTTTACCCTTCCTGGCTGGTGGTAACGCATCATAGCCATGATCGCCCACCACATCCAACACTCTCATAATCCGGAGGGTGCGCACCAATCAATCACAATGTCAATGATGGTATTTCGAAGAAGTGCGTCTTCTCGGGGTAGTTGTCCCACTTGGCCAGTACGACTCCTGTTTTAGTCATTTCAAATTGGCATAAGTGCCAGGCTAATCCATCAACGTTCTCTTTCTTCAAATCCAGTAAATGACGCCAAACCCAACCACTTCTTTCTAGATCATCACTCCACGTATACAGTTGTCAAAGTGGTTCCAGTATCGACAGAGAGTATGCTTATATCCGGCCCAGTCTCTTTAACAACCAAACGTCGTTTTACACACCAGTTGGTAATTTTACATTTTGAAAATAGTTCATACTTGATATCAAAATATCATCTTCGCTTTGAAATCAAATCTATCTCAAAATCATCATATTTACTCAAAATATACTATTTCAATTCAAAATCATGTTCGTCCTAAAATTGCAACTTCAATTCCAAATTTTTTTCAAATTTACATTTGGATTATAACTCTATTTAACCCAATTCGTATTTAAATCCATGATTTAACGTAAACATTTCACCCTTGACCAGTTTGAATTTTTGAAAGATAATTTGAATAGTTTTAAAATAGTTTAAATAATTAAAATAGTTTAAATAGTTAAAATAGATAAAATAGTTAAAATGGTTAAAATAGTTAAGTATAAAATAGTTTAAGTATTAAAATAGTTTATATGGTAAAATAATTTTGGAAAACTATGATGTCCCGGAAATTTAGGCAATATCTATTTAATAATTTCCATTAATAATTATTTTAAAATGTGAAATGTTGATTTAATAATCTAATTCGAACAAAAATTATCTTTTGAAAACTAATAATTATTTAGTTTGACAAATGTTATCTTTTTAATATTTATAATAATGATAATGATAATTTAATTTGGGAATTTTATTCTTTTCAAAGTTAAAAATATTTAGATGATAAAATATATCTTTCTAAGCTAATTTAAAAGATATTCTATTTATAATGTATATATTTGTATAAGTGGTAAATAGGGAGTTTGATTTAAATTTAAATTTTATAAAAATATTTTCAAATTTATAATATATATATGTGTATAAATTGTGAATTGCAAAATTTGATTGAAATTAATATAGAAACTTTTCAAAAGCTTATTTTAAAAAAATCTATCTGATATCTTCAAAAGAAATTAAAGTAAATATTTATGTTGTTTAAAAAATATAATAGTTTAAATTGTATATTATAATAAAGTTTATTTTGTTTTCTTTTAAAAATTGTTTTTTTTAAATAGACTTAGTTCATATACATTAAAGTACAATGATTTGGTTGAAACTTTGAAATAAGGTATAATTCAATATCTTTTTCTTTTTAAAATTTTCTTTCTTGAAAATTAGCTTTAAAAATATTATTTTAAAAAAAGTTACAAATAAACATTAGAAAATGTAATTGTATAAAGGAAACTTATATGTAAACATTTAAAGGCTAAATGGAAATAAACATTTAAAAACATGATAACATAAATAAGAAATGGATTTAAAAACATTTAGAAAATTATGAAATTTATTTTAATATTAAAATGAACATGTGTAAGACATTTAACTCTTAAGAAAGACACTTGTAAATCACTCTACAACCTAATGTAACAAGTGGCATTTGCTTTATTTATTTTTGAAAACATTTTATTAAAAATGTATTAAGTAGAAAACTTGGCAATTCATTTTAGTTCAAACATTATCTTCAAAAGAAAAATTGAAACCAGATTTTAAGAAGAAGTTCAAAACCAAATACAACTTAAGTTCAAAAAAAAATCTGCAAAACAAATCTGCTGGAATTTTCAAATCTGTAATCTAAATGAAGATCTACTCAAACTCTAAGCAAAAGAAAATGGAGGTCAACTGCAAAAAATATATTTAAATCAACTATAACAGCAAGTAAATTCAAACTCCAAATTTAGAGTACCAGATCAAATACAGTTCCAGGAAACAGAAATGCAACAGAGTTTGTCCTCTGCTTCTTCAATATTTGGTGAGTAAACATTTTTAAAAACAAATCTTTGGTGCTTATTTATTCTGTGTGATAATGATATAGATGTATGTGCAAGAATGTTTAATTTAAATCTATTTTAAAAATTCTGTGATGGATTGAAAATGGATTCAGATGTTTGCATGTGTGTTTCTATCAAAAACTCTGGAAATATCATCATCAAATAACTTCTATCTCCCTAAATAATCAACATTAGAGTTTTTTTAACAAAATGGAAATGATAATGGCAGTATGATCTAATTTTTAAAAATAGATTCAGGTAAATATATTTAGTTGATACTTTATAAAGTTTAAAGTTACAGTGAAAAATCGGAAAGTGGGAAAATTCAAACTTGATGATTCGTAAATTCACCAATATAGTTTGAATTGCTTTCGAATTCTAGGAATTTTAAAGGCTAAACCATAATTTTTAAGTTAGTATTGGAGGGGGTATTTGGAGTTGCTCAGAAAAGGATTTCTTGGTCTTTTCTGATGATCGTTGCGTTCGTGAGGGCTGGAATTGCTACCGGAGGTGGTGTAGGAGTAGAGGACCAAGGGAGAAATGTCTGATGGATTTTAAGGTCGACGTGGTGATAGCGAATTGAAGGAATATGGCTTGGACTTGCTTTGAGTTGTCTTTCTTCTCGAGGGTACTGCTGCCTCACCAGAATTTCGGAGGTTATCGGAGTTGTGGGAAAGGGTTCAGGGAAGGTCGATGAACGTTTCGACCCTGGTTTTGCATCAAACGGCGGTCGACAGCGTTTGATTGAGGTGGGTTTTGGTCATCGTTGTGTTCCTCGCGAGGTCGATTTTTGCTCGTTTTCGATTTGGGGCTTTGTGCAGTTTTTGGTTGATCGGAATCGAATCAGGGGTTGTTCGTCGATGCGATGGAGTTGGTGTCGATGGTCAGGGGCTGGTGGACGAAGCGTGTATGTGCATGGTGGCCAGTGCGCGCACCTGGATTTGAGTTTGGGGAAGAAGGGGTGTGCTCAGGTGTGTCTTCATGTTGACGCAGGTGTGACTCGAAGTGCTATTCGAGAATGTGTCAAAGTATTTGTTGAGATGGTCTCGGGTCAATGGTTAGTTTCAGGTTTTATAACCTGACAGTGTTAAGTTTTTAAAATTTAAATGAAATTTAAATTTAAAGCAAAATTTAAAACTGGCGTTTTAAGTTTAAGTTTTGGATTCAAATGAACTTTTGAATCCTAAGTTTTAAAATGGAAATTTTAAATTTTAAAGAAAGATGTAAATCAATTTTTAAATCAAGTCTTAATATGGATTCAAGTTTACTATGAATCCAAATCTTGAATTTAAATCAGTTTTGTAAATTTAAATGTTGAACAAGTTTAAATGTTTAAAAGTAGATTTTAAAAGTGAATTTGTTTTCAAATAAATGTTTAAACTTGATAAAATTCTTTTTAAAAAGTTTCCTTTAATATTTGAATGAAAAGTTATGAAGTGTTTAACTTAAATTTGGAAGTTAAATAATCAATTTATTTTAAAGCTTGATTTCTTTTAATAAAATTAAGTAATTTAGTTTAAACTTTTTCTTATATAAGTATCTTATATGAGTAATGAATGTTCTTTACATTTATTTTAAGGTTTATAAATTTATTTAAATTTGGATAAATGTTTAAATGGTTAAACATTTTGAATCTTAAATTCAAAATGGAATTTAAATTTAGATTTTGAAGTGTAATGTTTTAAAAACACTTGAATGTTAATGAAGTCATTAATAACGTAAGTGAATTATCTTAGAAATAATTAAGATAATAAAAGAATTTAATTTATAAGAGAATTAAGGAATGATTTATTTATTTGATTTTAAATTAATGATTTAGATTAATTTATAATTAGAGACGATTAATAATGATTAATCTAAGATAAATTTCTTAAGAAAGTTATTAAAGAAAATGTTATTAGTTAATAAAGATAATTATCTAAGGATTATTAAGTAATTAATTAATGTGATTAATTTTGATAATTAATTAGATTAATTAATTGAAGATACTCAATTGTAAATTTCTAAGCATAATTATTTGATAAAAGTAATTAAGGGATTAATTACTTATTGTAATTAATTATGATAATGTGATTAGTTTAAGTTAATTAATTTAGTTTAATTAATTTAAGAAAATCGTTTGATGATTTAATAAGAGTAATGACTTAATGTAATTAATGGAGCATAATTACTTAGGAAAGTAATAAATGATAATTACTGGAATGTAATTAGTGAAAGATAATTTATAATGAAGTAATTTGGGTAATTACTTTTGTAATTAATCAAGGAATTAATTAATGAAGATAATTAATTATGGAATAATTAATTTGTTAATGAGTAATTAAGGGTAGTTAATTACTGGATTGAAATTAATCAAGGGTGATTAATAATTGTATTTTAAATTTTAGATTAATTACTAAATGTAATTAATTTAAATATAAATTAGAGATCATTAATTAATATAATTAATGATGTAATTAAAAATTGTTTAATTAAGAAATAATTAATAATAAAGTGATTAATTAATATAAATAATTAAGGATAAATGTAATTAATTATAGTTAATTAATAAATGAAGTAATTAAATGTTAATTACTAAATGATTAAGGTTAATTAATTAATTAAAGACTAATTACTTATTGTAATTAGAGAATGATTAATCAAAGGTGTTTAATCAAGATGAATACTTAGAGAATGATTAATTAAGTAGATTATAATTAATTAATGGATATATAAGCAGGATTTATAGATGTAGTAATTAATTTAATTTACTTTAAATTAATTAGAGATAGAAGTAATTTAATTTAATTCATTTTAAATTAATTATAGATGGTGGTTAATAAATCATTGCTTATGGATGATATTGATATTTCATTGTATGGTTGTGATCTCAGTAATGATCTGAGTAATATCTATATGATATGGATGCTTAGTTAAAGTATGATAATATGGATTATCTGTTTGTGATGGTTATCTGTTTGTGATGATAATACAGATTATCTGTTTATGATGAAAATATGATTATCTATTGTGATATGTGAATTTCTATCTGTGTTGATATAGATAATGATGAATTGAATTAATTGTTCAAACTAAAATCACTTGGACATTAAGATGGTGCTTGGATTTCGATGAGACCGGGATCGGGTTTCCAAATATGGAATTCCGGAAACCACATTGATCCAATTAAAGGTTAGGTCGTGAATCTCAAGTGAAGAGTGAAGACTCGAGGTGTAAGGACTATTCGTTGTTAATACTCTGAGGGTGATTCCAATACGAGTTTTACGGGGGTAGTACTTTCAGGTTCGAGATGAAGATTCAGAGTGCAAGGGCTATTGTCGTTAACTCTGAGGGTGATTCCAAAATGAGTGTGGCGGAATAGTGCCATCGGTTTTGTTCGAACCCGGAACGAACTTGTATGGATTGAATGCTTTCAGAACATCGTCAGGTGGACGATGAACATTCTAAGATTTGGTGTGTCCTATAAAGGCAATCGTAGCCTCAAGCCTCATCAACTGTGAATGGCTAAAATAGGGCAATCGTAGCCTCAAGCCTCATCAAGTCGTCAAATATAGTTCAATTCCGAGCTCAATTTCGAAATATATTTTTATATCACTTTTACTTAGTAATATTCAAGTTCGGGTAAAAGTTAAATCCTTTAAAAACAAATCAATTTCCACAAATTCAAATTTTATTTCGATTATAACTTCAAAATCTCAACTTCGATTATTTAAAAAAAAGTTGATTACCAGATCTTAAATTTCAACATTCAGAGTTCAAATTCAAAAAAAAACTAATTTCTATAAATTTGATTTTTATGTTTTTATCAAAACCATTTGATAATCTCAAATCAGAAATTATAAAATCATTTAATTTAACTAATTCAGCATCCGTATATAAATTTTCTACCCTATGGCCAAGTGCTGTTATTTCAATTTAATTTCAGGGATGGATATATACCCTTTCAATCCAAATCTCAGTGTCATAGGTATATATCATTTCAACCCATTTCTTAATTTATTCGGAATAATTCAATTTACAGTTCTATACACTGTAAATAATATACAGGGTGATATAAAGATGTATGTAAACAAATAAACATCCAAGTATCAACCAATTTGCATCCATCACAATCAATCGTACAAACAGACAATATAATTCACAGTAGTTTTGTAGTTGTCAATATCATGTAATTTACTGGCAATTAAATCCCAATTTCAATTTGACTATCAATTTTAATGTTTAACAGTTAATTTAGTGATAATCTAGATGACAGTTAAATTTGTCAAATGATGACCAATAAAATTTATATCACTTCATAAATTCAAGTTTAACTAGCATAAAAATATTGTAGTACGTTGTGAGCGTTCTAAAACACTCAAGATGAGTTTTCAATTTTAAATCAAATCGAATGACGTTCGACTTAACCTAAAATTTTACAAGCTCCAAACGACTCCAAAACAGTTCCATGACGTAGTGCTCGTCGCCACGATCCCGTCACTGCTTGTTTCGTCCAATTCTTATAATGTACGAAAAAGATATACAATTTTAAAGATTTCATATTATAAAACATAACTAATATTCAATTTATTTTTTTATATCAAAACAAATCAGGCCGTTGATTCCTTGAGACAAGATCAGAGCCGCAAATCCCCTTCTCCTTGGCTTCGTTTGTATGCCTTCTAGGTAGAGGAACCCAAAGCACGTGACGTACCAATGATGGCCGCGACCACCACGACACTCCAGATGTTGGTCGAAATTCGACAAACGAAAGCCCTACGCAACAGCCACCATCGCCCACGACCTGGCTAAGCTCGGTCACCTCCTTGTCTTGAAAAACATATATGAACGCAGCGCCTTCAGACATAAATTTTCGCCAATCCATCGCCCCGTTCTCGATCGCAGCCATTGGATATAAAGATTGTGTCGAGCTCTACAACTTTGTAGTTGAGAGTTTTTTCGAATTGGTTGATGGATGTGGAGAAAATTGATGTGGGAGGATAGCAGTTTTTAGCCATTGATATAGAAGGGAACGACGGCTACAGTTTAGGGCTAGGGCTTATTACTATGCACGTTTATATAAGCATGCATACATATTATTATTTTCAACCTTATTTGGATGAACTCCAAACGAAGCGTGCCGCCAAGCGTTTATCACATTTTATCTCTATTTCAAACGTAATAGAATATGTCTCGAGGCCTTCGATTGTATGTCGAAGATAGTTTTTTGAATCGAATTAAAATATTAAAATTTTGATATTTTGTTCAACGTGTTTCTATCCCGTAGGACCAAACGTTAACTCTAAACATTATGGAACTTGAAATCCGATAACAACACACTATTACGGATCCAATGAAACCGGTTTCGTCGACATCCGAGACTGTATCTAGAAAGCTATTTAACATCTCGGTTATAATATAAAATTTTGAATTTCTAATTATTCGCTTTTAAATCCAATTTTAAATGTCAACAATCTTCATTATTGTTTAAATAAAATTTACAACAACTTTCAATAACATTTTTAATCATATTAATCTCAGAATTCAATTATTCAAATAATTCAATAAATCACCATCCTTTGAAATATTGGTTAATGAACTTATAAGATTTAACTTTAAAAAAAATCAAATTATAGAACAACTATTTTCATTTTACAGTTATTCAATTCCCGTTATTCAAGTATCCAATAAAATCCCAATATTAAATTTAAACAATTTAATTGTCCACTATTCAAACAAATTTCAATATTGGATTTTAAAAGAGTTTTCGTTATCAATCAATTACTTTATTTACATCTAATAAATTCAAAATTATTATCTAATCCAACTATTTACCTTAAACTCATTGATACACAACATTTCTTTTCTACTGGTTATTACTTAAATCTACAAAATTTGTTTATCCAAAATTTAAATCCGGTTCATATCCAGTAACTCACATTCAAAATCATTAGATTTATATTTTTAACCATCTTTATTTAATAATTACGCTAAATTTAATAATTTAAGATAAATAAAATACGGGTCATTACAATCTCTCCTACTCAAAACTTTTCGTCCTCGAAAAGACGTTTCGTAAAGGATTCAACATTTGGTATATTTAATTCAAAATAATCTACTTATAAAACAATAAGATTTCATTAATAAAACCATTACTATGTTCCTACTACGCTACTCTGATCGGCTTACGGAATTTATGAGTTAGTTGTCAAAACAAGTTATAAAATTTTAACTTCAAAATTTTTCTAACACCCGAATTTACGGAAAATTTCGGCAGAGCCTCCTTTGTGCTGCTCGATCGGCACAACTACAAAACGCATCTGCCGACCCCAAACAAACAAAAGAAAAAAAATAGCCGAGTGGCTCTATCATGAAACCGTCAAATCAAATGACAAAATAAACACGTACCTCTTTGTCGGGCATTCCAAATTTTTCTTGATTTTAATACATGCATCTTAATTTCCAATGATATCCAAACATATAATTTAAAATCATTTTATATTTTGCATTTTTTAGTTTCTAACGTATGTTTTACATAAGCTCGTACGATGTACATATATCATCCATATGCAATATCAAATCTGATCGCTCGCTCAATCAAACAATTTCACTTCCGAACTAGTATCGTTCACACGACTTTGTAATGCAGTCTCTGATTTGGTTCTTTGATCAGAAATCATCATTCAACTTGCATAGCCATATACTATGATAGAGAATTCCAGAATCAAATAAAAATCCATATCCAGGGTTGTCGTCGAGAATCGAGTGAAAAATCCTAACTCGGATCGATATAGATTATCACGAAATTCTACGCTCGAATCCAGATCAAATCGTTGTGTAAATAAAATAATATACGTA
Source organism: Allium cepa (assembly GCA_030765085.1). NCBI lineage: Eukaryota > Viridiplantae > Streptophyta > Magnoliopsida > Asparagales > Amaryllidaceae > Allium > Allium cepa. The sequence goes on along the minus strand of CM060941.1, from coordinate 596,170,415 downwards.
CAACTTACATATTTATTTCTATTGATTCTTAGTTATACCAAATTCCTCTTTTTACATTTACTTCACTCCCATTCAATTATTCGATTCATCCGTTTCAATTAATTTACATTCATTTTCATGATGTCCTTTAATAACAGATTTATTTGTGAAACATTTTATTAATCATCAATTTAGTTTATAATATTTCAATAAAAGTCAACTTCTTATATGGCTTTATCTAAGTTTCTAATCATCTCAAAATTTACAAATACAATTTCAAAATTTCTTTGCAAATTTCTATTTAATTCTATAACTAATTTACAAAGATATCATTTAATTCATTTGTCTACTTTCTTAAGTTCACTTACTTATTCCACTTAGTCATTAATCATTTTATAATATATTTAAGCATATATACATTATTATTACAAAAAAATTTCCATTTATGCACATTTTAATTTCTTTTAAGTTTGCTTACTTGTATAATATCTCACTACACATCCAAATCAACGTACTATCTTTTTTTAACATTTGGTAAGTCCTGTTATATGTTATTAGAATGCAATTTGATATTATTCAAATTAATCTGAATCATTTTTGCTTAATTAGAATGTTCACCATTTTAACTTGTTAAAATTTTCTTTACTTTCAATTTATGAGTTGCAAACTTCAACTCCAAAGTTTCTCTAAACATTTCACTTAGTTTCTTAATTCTCTTATCTTATAAGTTCTAGTTATTCAAATATTTCACTTCATATAAATAATTTGAAGATTATTAATTAATAGAACTTAAAAATTTAAACACTTGGTTCATTTCAAATCATTCGAAATAATTATGTATACTCAGATCTTATATATATCAAATCATAACTTTTGGAGCTTAAACCAAAATCCATTTATCAAAACAATTTCGAAGCAAAGCTTCTCAGAAGTCTCCCCTACTATGAGACTCGAAAATGAATGTCGATGATGCTGTGCAGTCATTACCGAAATTATTTTCCAGCGACAGAAGAGGGACTGCTGAATTCATTCCTCTTAAAATTTATTTGAAAACAATTTGTATTTGTATATACTTTTACACAATACTAATATTATTTTCCAAACCTTGAAAACCTTTTTCAGAAACATAGGAATTTAAATTTTTGAAACTCTCAACTTTATACTCCTTTTAACAATCTTTTAAAAAAATAATTTCATAATTATTTTTCAACTAGCATCACTATATTTTTCCAAAATTTTAAAAACCATTTTCAAAAATTCTAAGGTCTTAGATTCAAAAACTTCTCAATTTATATCCATTTTAATTTATATGTAACATTTATAAAGTATTCTTACAAAATTTTACTTTCTTAAAACATTTCACAATGCTTTATCACTGTTCATTAAATAATAAACACCTTTTGTTAAGGCACAACAACCAATTAATGATAATAATCAATAATATAATTCCTAACAACCAATTCACCGTATGTACCATAATAATTTCTGAAAAATTATTTCTTTGTATATAAAATATAATTATGGTAAAATTATTTCATTTATCCAATTTCGAAACAATATAGTGTTGCTTTACCTTGTCTAAGAGTTTTGAAACACCTATCGATGCGGTTGTACTTCCTGTGTTGACCAGAATTCATAAACACTCAACCGATAAATCAACACGATATAAAATATTTCATATTCACTAACAATTACGTGCTCATATCTATTAATACACTCAAACTCATTCTAGGGCGCTACTGACCCTATCTCTAATGAGTTACTCCATAAAGTTAAGATTATCGCCAAACCAAAGCTGATACCAACTGTAACGACCCACCTTTTTAGTCAGTTTAAAATCGAAAATAAACCACACATGTCAACTCAAACCATTCATAAAGGGTAGATTGTTAATGGGGTTAAATAAGAAAATAAGAGAAGAAGAAAACAAATATAGAATCTCATAGCGGAACGATAAAATATAATAATCAGACAAACAGTTCATGAGGCTATTTACCATATTTGATTATAGTTTATACAACATTTATCAGAGTTATACATATACATTAGAATAAAATATAATGCAGCAGACAACATGATGCAGGAATACTAATAGTCATAATACACCAAATCTTCATCTTCGTCCTCCAAAATGAATCTTCAATAAGCTGAAAAACTCCAAACTGACCTGAGGGTAATGAAAAGACAAAACACTTGAGTCAGGGCTAAAATATCCTTATATAAGTCAAATCGATAACGCATATAACATGAGTGTAACGGCATCAGAGATGTTTACGGAATTTCACATCTCCTATCCAGTGTATAACGTGCGTGCAATAACTCAAGAGATGTTACGGGAATTTCCATCTCCTAAGGATCCATCAAAATATTTATATGTAGTAGAATACGCTATATATATAATGTCTAATCAGTAAAATTAATATTAAAATAGCGTTAAGGCTTTAAATTAATCCCCCTCAATGCGTTTTTAAGCATTGTCGTACAGTTTGAATATAAAACACTAGTTAAACGGTCGATGGATAGGTATGCGCAGTGATACGGCAACACTAAACCAAAATCTTATGAGTCTTCTTTAGGGATAAAAGTATGGTAAGGCACGCGAGGCAATGCCCAAGGTAGGATACTACCGGTTTACCCTTCTCGGGTGGTGGTAACGCATCATAGCCATGATCGCCCACCGTGTCCAACACTCCCATAGTCCGAAGGGTGCACATCAATCAATTACAATGTAAATGATGGTATTTCGAAGAAGTGCTTCCGCTCGGGGTAGCTAACCCACTTGGCTGGTACGACTCCAGTTTTAGTCATTTCAAATTAGCACAAGTGCCAGGCTAATCCATCATCATTCTGTTTCTTCAAATCCAGTAAACGCCAAACCCAACCACTTCATTCTGGATCATCACTCCACGTACACAGTTGTCAAAGTGGTTCCAGTGACAACAAAGAGTATGGCCATATCCGGCCCCGGTCTCTTTAACGACCAAACGTCATTTTACACACCGGTCGGTGATTATACATTTCGAAAATAGTTCATATTTGAGATCAAACTAACATCTTCGCTTTGAAATCAAATCCATCTCGAAATCATCACATTTACTCAAAATATACTATTTCAATTCAAAATCATGTTCGTCTTAAAATCGCAATTTCGATTTCAAAATTGTTTTAAATTTACATTTGGGTTATAACTCTATTTAACCCCATTCATATTTAAATCCATGATTTAACGTAAACATTTCACCCTTGATCAATTTGAATTTTTGAAAGATAGTTTGAATAGTTTTAAAATAGTTTAAACAATTAAAATAGTTTAAATAGTTTAAATGGTTAAAATAGTTAAAATGGTTAAAATAGTTAAATGTAAAATAGTTTAAGTATTAAAATGGTTTACATGATAAAATAATTTGGAAAATCAAAATAATTTGAATACTAAGAATATAGATTTAAAAAAAAATTTATACCATAATAATTTATTTGAAAATAGTTTCAAAGTCAAACCGATCCAATTCCAACTTCCCAATTCAAATCAATTAAATTTCCATTCAAACGATTCAACTTCGATTTCAATTCAAATCAATTTCAACTTCGATTTCAAATTAATTCAGTTCCACTTTCAAACCCAGTTAATTCGATTTTAATTTCAATTTATATAGATTTCGAGCTCGATCTTCAAAATATTGATTTAAAACATTTAAATCAAATTATCCTTCAATATTCAGTGTAAAATCCCAGTCTTTAAATATAATTAAATTCTGAGCTCAATTTCGAAATATATTTTTATATCACTTTTACTTTGTAATATTCAAGTTCGGGTAAAAGTTCAATCCTTTAAAAACAAATCGATTTCCACAAATTCAAATTTTATTTCGATTATAACTTCAAAATCTCAACTTTGATTAGTTAAAAAAAATTCGATTACCAGATTTTAAATTTCAATGTTCAGAGCTCAAATTCAGAAAAATAATTTAATTTCTATAAATTTGAGTTTTATTTCTTTTAACATTTAAATAATCTCAAATCAGAAATTTTAAAATCATTTAGTTTAACCAATCCAATGCCCGTATATAAATTTTCTACCTTATGGCCAAGTGATCAGTTATTTCAATTTAATTCAAGGATGGATATATATCATTTCAATCCAAATCTCACTGTCGTAGGTATATATCATTTCAACCCATTTATTAATTTATTCGGAATAATTCAATTTACAGTTCCATACACTGTAACTAATATGTAGGGTGATAAAAAGATATATATACATTTATAAACAAATAAACATCGAAATATCAACCAATTTTCCTCCATCACAATAATTCGTACAAACAAATAATATAATTCACAGAAATTTCATAGTTATCAATATCATGTAATTTACTGGCAATTAAATCCCAATTTCAATTTAACTGTCAATTTTAATGTTCAACAATTAATTCAGTGACAATGTAGAAGACAATTAAATTTATCAAAAAACGACCAGTAAAATTTATATCACTTCATAAATTCAAATTTAACTAGCATAAAAATATTTTAGTAGGTTGTGAGCATTCTAAAACACTCAACTTGAGTTTTCAGTTTTAAATCAAATCGAATGATGTTTGACTTAACCTAAAATTTTAACAAGCTCCAAGCGGCTTCAAAACCGTTCCATGATGTAGCGCTCTTTGCCACGATCCCATCACCGCTTGTTTCGTCCAATTCTGATAACGTATGAAAAAGGTATAAAGTTTTAAGATTCCATATTATAAAACATAATCAATATTCCATTTCTTTTTTTATACCAAAAAAATCAGGTCGTTGATTCCCTAAGACAAGATCAGAGTGGCAAATCCCTTTCTCCTTCGTTTTTACGCCTTCCAGGTAGAGGAACCCAAAGCACAAAACTCACCAACGATGGCCGCGACCACCACGATGCTCTAGAAGTTGATTGAATGTCGACAAACGAAAGCCCTACGTGATAACCACCATCTCTCGTGACTTGGCTGAGCACGATCGCCTCCTTGTCTCGAAAACCGCATATGAACACGACACATTTAAACACAAATTTCCACCAATCCATCGCCTCGTTCTCGATCACAGCCGTTGGATATAAAGATTGTATCGATCTCTACAACTTTGTAGTTGAGAGTTTTTCGAATTGGTTGATGGATGTGGAAAAAATTGAGGTGGAAGGATAGAAGCTTTCGACCATTGAAATAGAAGAGAACGACAGCTACAGTTTAGGGCTAAGGTTTAGTACCGTGCGCGTATATATAAGCGTGCATACACATTAATCTGTTATTATTTTCAACCTTTTCCAGATCAACTCCAAACGAAGTGTGCGCCAGGCGTTTACAATGTTTTATCCCTATTCCGAATGCAATGGGACATGTCTCGAGGCCTAATTCAATCCTATGCGGAAGATAGCATTTTGAATCGAATTAAAATATTAAATTTTTTATATTTTGTTCAACGCGTTTCTATCCCTTACCACCAAACGGTAACTCCAAACGCTATGAAATTAGAAATCTGATAATAACACACTATTACGGATCCAATGGAACTAGTTTCGTCAAAATCCGAGACTGTACCCCAGAAGGCTATTTATTAAAATTTAATTTTCAATTCCATCAAATCATGATTCTGAGTTACCGATTTGATGGAATTGAAAATTTAAATTTTAATAAATATGAATAAATGTTACATTTATGTGAAATGTAACACCATGTTTAGGAGTTGTTAAATTGTATATATTAAGGTAATGAATGGGAAAACAAGGTAACTAAGTTTATAGAGTGGTAATGAATTTAACAAAAAGATTTGGATTAAAACAAATCAAATCCATTGAAATCCAAATTGTAATAAGTGTAATTATTGGGGCAATTGAAATTTAATGTTATGCAATTGAAATAAGGATAAATTAGAAAGATACGTTAATGTATCTGGATATATACCAAAATAAATGGTACCTAAGATTGATAATATGATAAATAGGGAATAAAAAAAATGAGAATCATGATTTATTTTTTGAAATTAAAAGTAAATAATTGAATTTATTGCAATTAAGTAGAATTAAACATTAATTATTACGTTAATTGAAAATTTAGTTTAAATTGGAGATTATTAATGTTATAGATATTGAGCCAATGTTAATTTCATCCAATTGACATCAATGAGTTGAATAATAGAATGGAAGTGAATTTAATAGATTTATTTGAAATTAAATTTATAATGTTGAATTTAAGAAATTGAGAATTAATATTGAAATTTATAAATAAATCATCTCTAAATTTCCATTTTAAAATTTATTTAAATCAGTGTAAATGATTTGGAAAATTTAAAATGACAAGAATTGTCAATTATCGAATTGAAATTGGAAATTTGATTAAATTGACTAATTTTTAATTTATTTAATTAATATAATAATAGCCATTTTGGCCACTGACTTGGATTTCGACGAAACCCGTTTCATCGGATCCGTAACGGTGAATTATTATAGGGTTTCAAGTTTCGTAGCGATCAGACTTGTCGTTTGATCGTACGGACTCGAAACGCCTTGAAATCAATTTGAAAATATTGATTTTAGCATAACTTCTTCACACGATGGAATTTGGACGTGAAACCTATTCCATCGCGTTTAAAATATTTTAAAACATCTATTTTGATATATGGGTTGACTCAATTTCATTCCGGAGTCGAAACGGGCTTTTTGGGCCACTTTTTCGTTAGCGCGTATATTTAACCCGATCCGTCTATTCTATTTAAATTTGCCTATATATATCCTGCTATAAACCCTAGCAGCACCTATTCCTCATTTCTATACGTATGGAGACTTTTGTGCTCCTCTTCCTCAATGGCTGTAAACCCTAATTTATCCAATTCAAAATCCAATTCAAAAATCAACTTCAAAATCCAAACTCCTAAGAAAAATTCAAAAAAATAATATGTTGAAGCTCTCGAAGTGCGTAATCTTTTGGTGCAATTCGTTTTTAGATTTGCTTTGTGGTTTGACCAAAAATTAGGCTTTTAGTTTCAGCCGTTCATCGCTTGACGATGAATTTCGCCTGATCGTTCAATCGAAGGCATGGGGACGTGGAGAATCGAGGGGGACCTCATCGGAGCGGGTAGTTCGACGAGATGACGGCCGGATTGGCCGTAAAAATTCAAATAGGGTTAAAACCCTATGGCGGTGCACGGGGTTTTATGGAAAGCAGAGGGCACGGAGGTGGTCGGCTCAGCATGGCGAGGGGATTGGAGGTGGTCGGTGGTCGCCAGGTGGCCTGAGGTGCGTGAATTCTGTGGTCAAAGTAGGGGTTGACCGTGCGTGTTTGGGTCTCGGTTGCATGCGTAGGGAGGAGCGACCTCGTTCTGAAACGCGTGATGCCTAGGAAGACGTGGTGACGTGTCCAATAGGTGTGTGTTTTTTTTTGTTATTTAATTTTAAATTAAAATTTTAAAGGTTCTAACGCGCATAACTCTTGCATACGATGTTCAATTTAAGCGCGGTTTTCTCCGCTAGGTTCGTATTGGAATTCCGGAGATTTTGATGCTTGTTTGGATGGATTCTGAGACTGTGCAAATTTTGGGTTTAAATTGGATTTAAATTCAATTTAAATTCGAAAGGTGAGTTTTTTTACCCACTCACAACTTCTAAAATTTCTTATGTTTGTTAAATTAAATTTGGATGTGATTAGGAATTTATTTATGATTGTTTGGCATATTTTTAATCATCATCTCAGCTAAATTGCATTTATTTAATTAAATTGTCATTTACTTACTCATTACATATAAACTGCCAGTTAAGTTGTTATTTATTTATTTTTGCACACAAACTGCCAGTTAAACAGTTATTAATTTATCTTTGAATATAAACTGCTAGTTAATTCCTGATGATTATTATTCGTTCTATATTAATGCTATTATTGAATTGGATGATGATTGTGATAAATGGTTGATGGTTGATATTGGATGAATGGATGCTGTATTTTATATTGAATAAACTACAAGTTATCATGCATTTTTATTTCATTCGGGATTGCGGTTTGAAATGATATATAACCGTAAATTTTAATTTTAAATTGCGGATTGAAATGATAAATATCCATATCACTTGACCATAGGATAGAAAATTTTATACAGACACCGCGTTTATATATAAAAATATTTTGAAATGATTTTCTATGGTTTTGTAAAGAAATATATATATGGTTTTATGAGATATTGATTTCGGATATTTGATAAAGGTTATTTTGTATATAGTTAAATTCTTGGTTTTAAGCCATGTATAAAATTGTTTAAAGTATGAAGTAAGTTTAATAATAAAGTTGATTTTATTAATATATATTATGGATTAGTGTTAACTTAAATTAGATTCTAATATAGAGTTTATATTGATTTTAATAAATCAAAGTTGAGAAGATAGTTTTGAAATTGATTTGAGATTTTATTTAATTATGATCCTATTGAAATTAAGATTTAAAAAGAATATGGTGTTATAACTAAATACGGGTTTACGATGATTTAAGTGAATATATCTAGTCTAAATAAATTGAGGAATATTCAATTTTTGAATTTGAAAGTTTTATTTAAAGGACACTGGGTTTATTAAGTAAGTATTTCAAACTAAATAATAGTAAAGTGAATTTGGCATATATATATGAATTAAAAATTTAATTTTGAAATGGTGGAATATTTAAACCTTTGAAATACATGAAAATTTAAATGGTTTATTTGGGAATTCAAATCTGTATTTGGAACTGATTTGAGAAATTAAAAAGCTAATTTACTTTGTAAAGTAATTTATTATTAAACCATTTAAGTATTGAAAATTATGTTTCGAAGCTATGGGTTTAAGGTATATATATTTGGAAGTACTATGATTTTTTTTGTAAAAGGATATATTTGAAATAAAAATGAAATCATATTGATTTGGGTTTTAAATTAGAAATGATATCGTATTTATATAGTTTTGAAATGGATATTTTATTCTGGTTTTAAAGTATAAACTATTTTGAAAAGACCGAGGTGTTATAATAACGTTTGGTTGTTGAAGAGACCGGGATCGGAAGTTTTCATACTCTCGGCCAACTCCGAAAACCACCTCAACAACCGTGTACGTGGTGGAGATTCCAGAATGAAGTACGATGGTGGCGGCATTTCCTTTGAGGTAAATACATGGATCCAACTCCCGTGAGTTGGCATAAGGTGGCTAAAACAGGAGCGATTGACGGGTTAAGAAGGTAGCCCCTTTTATATGACACATCCCTTCGATATTCTACTCTGACTTTGGATTTATTCGGTGGCCACTTTTGATTTCTTTGATTTGGGGTGTGGCTTGAGGTGGGCGGTAGCTGCGGCTATGCGTTACCACCGACCCGGAAGCGTAATTGGTATATCTACCCTGGCATTGCCTAGTTGTGCCGTGTCACCTACCCTAGCACGCCTTATACGATTTTGTTTTGTACCATACCTATGGAGTGCCCTCTGACGACGCCCAGTACGGGGGAGATTACAGTACTGTATGGACTATGGGAATATAAAAGTGTGTTAAGGGCTATATGGGTAACCCCTTAACGCTGTTTTCAATATATTATACTTTACTGTAGACATTATTATAATAGCGTATATTACTACATAGTAGATAGTTTAACGGATCCTTAGGAGATGTGAATCCCAAGTATCTCTTAAGTTACTGCACTCATATTTATTCCTGTTGATTTAACTTACATAAGATCTTTTAGTTCTGACTCGAGTGTTTTGTTTTTCAATTCGCTCGGGTCAGACCGAGCATTTCAGGATTTGGAAGACCGTATTCTGGAGGACGAAAACGAAGATATTATTATTATTATTTATTTTAATATTCCACTACATTCATACTGTTCCGCTGCATTGTTATTGGTATGTGTAACTCTGATATATGTTGTATAAGTATAATCAAATATTTTGTAAACAGTTTCATGAACTGTATATTTGATTATTATATTTTATCCTTTCGCTGTGAGATTCTGTTTTGTTTTATTTCTTTCTCGTTTTTCTTATTTACCTCATGACAATCCACCCTTTTGTATGTTGTAAGTCTGACGTGTGTGTTTTATTGTCGATTTAAAGTGTGCGAAAAGGCGGGCTGTTACATATGGTATCAGAGCTTTGGTTCAGCGATAAACCTTAGCTTTGTGGGGTTTGACTCTTTACTAATGGGGTAGTGATACCCTATGGGAGTCGCTGAGTGTATATATATAAGATAGCGTATTTGTTAGTGTTATAAAAGGTTTTATTATTGTGTTAATTTGTTCTGTTTTGTAATTATTAATTCTGGATGGTGCATGGGACGCCATGACATTAATAGGGATTTCTAAACACTTAATAGTACAGACCGACACAATATTTGGTTTTAATATAGGTGAATGAAATAATTTTTGCCTATTATATTTTCTATATATATATAATAAATTTTCTAAATTATATATATATATATATATATATATTTGGTTGCAATGGATTGGTTGTTAGGTAATAAAATTTATAAATAATAGTTGAAATAAGATTTAAAATAAAATAAATGAAAATTGAAAATTTAGATCTTAAGTTTCGGGGTTTTGAAAATTTCTTTTGAGTGATTTTGAAATATAATAATAATAATATTAAAAGAAGTATTTTCTGATATAAGTATTTCAAGATAATTTGAAAGAAATGTTTTTAAAAGAAATTTTGGAAAGATAAAGTTGTACTCCCCTCTTTGTCGCTGGAAGATAATTTCGGTGATGAGTGCACGCATCATCGACATTCATTTTCGAGTTTAGAAGTGGGAAGGCCACTATAGTAGTTTTACTACAGATTTATTTTGATAAACAAATCTAAATTTCAAAATTGTTTTAAATATAATTGGATATATAAATTGCAAGCATACGTTTATCTATTATTTTAAAATGATTTTGAATAAAACCCGGTATTTAGTTCTTAAGTTTCCATTAATTAATAGTTTTTATTATTATAGAAAATGGAATGTAACTAATTAATAAATGGAGCCTTTAATTAAAATAAGAGATTTAATGATAGGTTATAAAGGAAATTAAATGAAATTTTAAATGGTAACCTGTGAAATAAAAGATATTATTAATGAACATTAATTAATTAAAAGAAATGTGATAAATTTGTATGTTTTAATTGCATTCTTAAAGACATATATATAACTTCCCAAAGATCTAAAAGTTGAAATTTTAATCATAAATTGTAATTGATATTATACAAGTAAAACTTGAAGGTAATAAATAAGTAGGGAAGATGAATGCATTAAATATATGATTGTAGACTACAGTTAATGTATTGAAATGCTAAGTAAACGAATTTGAGAAATGAATGCATGAAATGAAAATAAATAAATAAAGATGAAAATTTGCAAGAAATAATGTAAAATTTAAAAAGATAAATCAACATATGGATAAAAAGGAAATCAAACAACAATAGTTTGAAATGAAATTAAAAAAAATTACTTGATTTATTGTTTGAAATTTGTTGTTTGTTTGGTTTATGGTTGTTTGGGTAAGGATACTTTAAAATTGTTTGGATGAATGAATAATCTATTTAGTTTCACCTAAGACTGTTGAGTGAAAGGTACACTTAGTAGTTTATTTTTCATTCTGTACAATTTAAAGTTTGAACCCAAATAACTATTCGTTTTGTTTAATCTAAATGAATGATTGATTTGTATGGATTCTATGTGATGGTTGTATGCTTTGTTGCAAGTGATTGTTGATTGTATTGAATTGTTTATTTGTAGTTGAAACAACCTTAAATATTTCATCCTATATAATTATTAACTCTTTTAGATTATATAAGTGAAATACATGTTATGGAAGCAATTTCTACTGCTTTTGGTTTCAAATTTAAGCGTTATTTACTCGATAAATAGGTACGTTTTCGGATTACGGTTTATAGCGTTAGTATATTATTTTTCCCGTGTTGGGATATATATTATTTTGGAAAATATATGTTGTGTATTATAATTGATATTATATTATCTCCCGAGCCTTCCCGTACAAAGGAGACTCTGCCGAAATTTTCCGTAAATTTCGGACTTAGAAAAAATTTGAAAATGTTTTTCCAAACTTTAATAATTTAAGTATAAAAGATTTATGGTTATAAATTTGTATATTTTATTTTTAATTATTTTATTTTGTAAATTTATTTGTTTATAAATTTAACATTTTAAATAAGATATATTGATTTCTTAATTCTTCTTTTCCTTTTCGGGGACGAAAAGTTTTGAGTGGGGGAGAGCGTAACGACCCGTAAATTTCAATAATTTAATTTTTTAAATTTATAAGAGTGTGTAATTGAATGTAGAAAGACAAGAAAATATTATTATTTATATTAGAACGAATGTTAGAAATTAAATGTTGCAATGGTAAATAAAATCAATTGTTGACAATTGGAATGAAATACAAATAAAGAAATAGGGGAAAACATTATAATTTGTTAATTAAATATGATCGTGTAATTAATACTGAAAGAAACAAAATTGGAAATAGTATTAATGAAATAATAACTAAAATGAATTGCAACTGTATAAATGGAAGTTAATTGTTAATAACTTGGATGTAATTACAATTAGTGAAACAATGTAAAGGTTATAAGTTGGTTACAAAATTTATATATGGAAGTGGATGTAAATATTGAATTAATTAATGAAAATAAAATCTAAATGTTATGTATGGATAGAACATAAGTGAATGCAATTAGTAGTATGGAAATAAATGCCAACATTGATTGTAAGTAATAGAGGCTTACTTATGTGACTAAAGAGTAACGGTAATGTTTATTGTGGGTTACCTATTTATTTAGATGGTTAATTGGAATTGGAGATAAATTGTAACTGTATGTGAATTATGGTAGTAATGTTAATGGCAGTTGATAAATAATCAATTTAATGCAATTCAAATTGATTGAAACGATTGTTTAGGTTATAATGGAGCGTAAATAGAAATATTTGGTAATAAATTGAATATAAGAAAGCAAAGGCAATTAGTGAATTAATTAATGAATTCACAATAATAAATAGTGACTAAGTAAAAGCAAGGATAGTAATTATCGTAATAATTAAAATGGGAGTCAATTGAATTTAATGAACCTTAATGTATATTAATGAGAATAAGGAAATAGTCACAAGATATGAAGGAAATAGGATGAAGTGAAATGTAGTTTGTTTGTAAAACAATAAGTGATGTAATATAGGAATGAAATCAAAATAGCTAAGTTTAATTGAGACTTTAATTTCAAATAACGGGTGAAATTGACCAAAATATATAGTGAATGGTAATTGGATATAATCAATTTAGTAAGAAATTACAACATTGGTTTGGAAATGATTTAAACTTGTGAGAATGTGATTGATAGCTGACGATATCAAATTATTATAAGTTACCCGTTTTGATGGAATTGAAAATTTAATTTTAATAAATATAAATAAATGTTACATTTATGTGAAATGTAATACCATGTTTAGGAGTTGTTAAATTGTATATATTAAGGTAATGAATGGGAAAACAAGGTAACTAAGTTGATAGAGTGGTAATGAATTTAACAAAAAGATTTGGATTAAAACAAATCAAATCCATTGAAATCCAAATTTTAATAAGCGTAATTATTGGGGCAATTGAAATTTAATGTTATGCAATTGAAATAAGGATAAATTTGAAAGAAACGTTAATGTATCTGGATATATACCAAAATAAATGGTACCTAAGATTGATAATATGATAAATAGGGAATAAAAAAATGGGAATCATGATTTATTTATTTGAAATTAAAAGTAAATAATTGAGTATATCACAATTAAGCAGAATTAAACATTAATTATTACGTTAATTGAAAATTTAGTTTAAATTGGAGATTATTAATGTTATAGATATTGAGCCAATGTTAATTTCATCCAATTTACATCAATGAGTTGAATAATAGAATGAAAGTGAATTTAATAGATTTATTTGAAATTAAATTTATAATGTTGAATTTAAGAAATTGAGAATTAATATTGAAATTTATAAATAAATCATCTCTAAATTGACATTTTTTTAAATTAGCGTAAATGATTTGGAAAATTTAAAATGATAAGAATTGTCAATTATCGAATTGAAATTGGAAATTTGATTAAATTGACTAATTTTTAATTTATTTAATTAATTTAATAATAGCCATTTTGGCCATAGACTTGGATTTCGACGAAACTTATTGCATCGAATCCGTAACGGTGAATTATTGTAGAGTTTCAAGTTTCGTAGCGATCGGACTTGTCATTTGATCGTACGGACTCGAAACGCCTTGAAATCGATTAATTGAAATCAATTGAAATCAATTTAAAAATATTGATTTTAGCGTAACTTCTTCATACGATGGAATTTAGACATGAAACCTGTTCCATCACATTTAAAATATTTTAAAACATCTATTTGGATATATGGGTTGACCTAATTTCATTACGGAGTCGAAACGGGCTTTTTGGGCCACTTTGTCATTAGCGCGCATATTCAACCCAACCCATCTTTTCTATTTCAATTTGCCTATATATATCCTGCTATAAACCCCAGCAGCCCCTATTCCTCATTTCTATACGTATGGAGACTTCTGTGCTCCTCTTCCTCAATGGCTGTAAACCCTAATTTATCCAATTCAAAATCCAATTCAAAAATCAACTTCAAAAATCCAAACTCCTCAGAAAAATTCAGAAAAAATATACGTTTAAGCTCTCGAAGTGCGTATTCTTCTGGTGTAATTCGTTTTTCGATTTGGTTTGTGGTTTGACCCGAAATTAGGCTTTTAGTTTCGACCGTTCATCGCTTGACGATGAATTTCGCTTGATCGTTGAATCGAAGGCTTGGGGACGTGGAGAATCGAGAGGGGATCTCATCGGAGTGGGTAGTTCGAAGAGATGACGGCCGGATTGGCCGCAAAAATTCAATTAGTGTTAAAACCCTACGGTGGCAGATGGAGTTTTATGGAAAGCAGAGGGCACGGAGGTGGTCGGCTCAGCATGGCGAGGGGCTTGGAGGTGGTCGGCGGTCGCCACGTGGCCTGAGGTGCGTGAATTTTGTGGTCAAAGTAGGGTTTGAACGTGCGTATTTGGGTCTCGGTTGCATGCATAGGGAGGAGCGACCTCGTTCTGAAATGCATGATGCCTGGGAAGGCGTGGTGACGTGTCCAATAGGTGCATGTTGTTTTTCTGTTATTTAATTTTAAATTAAAAATTTAAAGGTTCTAACGTGTATAACTCTCGCATACGAGGTTCAATTTATGCGCGGTTTTCTCCGCTAGGTTCGCATTGGAATTCCGGACATTTTGACGCTGGTTTGGACGGATTCTGAGACTGTGCAAATTTTGGGTTTAAATTGGATTTAAATTCAATTTAAATTCGAAAGGTGAGTGTTTTAACCCACTCACAACTTCTAAAATTTATTATGTTTGTTAAATTGAATTTGGATGTGATTAGAAATTTATTTATGACTGTTTGGCGTATTTTTAATCATCATCTCAGTTAAATTGCATTTATTTAATTAAATTGTCATTTACTTATTCATTGCACATAAACTGGCAGTTAAATTGTTATTTATTTATTTTTGCATATAAACTGCCAGCTAAACAGTTATTAATTTATAATTGAATATAAACTGCTAGTTAATTCCTGATGATTATTATCCGTTCTATATTGATGCTATTGTTGAATTGGATAATGATTGTGATAAATGTTTGATGGTTGATATTGGATGAATGAATGCTGTATTTTATGTTGAATAAACTGCAAGTTGTCATGCATTTTCATTTCATTCGGGGTTGTGGTTTGAAATGATATATAACCGTAAATTTTATTTTTAAATTGCGGATTGAAATGATAAATATCCGTATCACTTGACCATAGGATAGAAAATTTTATACAGACACCGCGGTATATATATAAAAATATTTTGAAATGATTTTCTATGGTTTTGTAAAGAAATATATATGGTTTTATGAGATATTGATTTTGGATATTTGAAAAAGGTTATTTTATATATAGTTAAATTCTTGGTTTTAAGCTATGTATAAAATTGTTTAAAGTATGAAGTAAGTTTAATAATAAAGTTAATTTTATTAAAATATATTATGGATTAGTGTTAACTTAAATTAGATTCTAATATAGAGTTTATATTGATTTTTATAAATCAAAGTTGAGAAGATAGTTTTGAAATTGATTTGAGATTTTATTTAATTAAGATCCTATTGAAATTTAGATTTAAAAAGAATATTGTGTTATAACTAAATTCGGGTTTAAGATGATTTAAGTGAATATATCTAGTCTAAATAAAATGAGGAATAACTAAATTCCCACCCAAATGGAACGCCTCTGGAGGGACGTCCCCGAGAACCTAAGCGGATCTCTGCCACACAGGGCCGGGTTACCTCTGTAACTGGGTAACTACTGACACAAGTATGCCACCCCCCGGTCGTTACCAACCTTTATCCGAGGCGCCTATCAACCAACAACCACAAAGC
The DNA here is from genome assembly GCA_030765085.1 of Allium cepa. Classification (NCBI taxonomy): domain Eukaryota; kingdom Viridiplantae; phylum Streptophyta; class Magnoliopsida; order Asparagales; family Amaryllidaceae; genus Allium; species Allium cepa. The sequence continues at coordinate 596,153,939 of CM060941.1, read as the reverse complement.
AATAAGTTTTGCAACAACCACAAAGTTAAGTATCTGGGCTCCATACCATGATACCACTTATAATCCAGAAGGAAATGACATACCCTCAGGGGGCGCTACCCCCAAATAACCTTGTTGCCACGATTCCTGTTTCGACCATTACCGGGCAGTGAGGCTCGACGAAGTCTCGTCCACAAAGCTACACTTTTCACAAAGTCATGCTTTGATCAACAAATGATCAGCAGCACTTCGTATGCCACATTACCAAATTGGGAATGTATCACTAGTAACCATCAACTACATAACCTCTGAGCTCGTACGTCTCAAAGAAGGGTGTTAAGCTAAGAGAATAAATTCTCCGACACCAAACAGAAATGTATTTGATAGAAACCAGTTTTACATCTCAAAGTGTAATGTCAGACACACATCCATACAAGTCTGTTCCGGGTTCGAACAGAACCGAAGGCACTTCTAAAGAAGCCCTTGCACATCTGAATAATCCCTAATCACATCCGGACTCCCCATCACAAAGGGTAATCAAATCTCTATACTGAGGATCAGCCGGTGCAGAGACATTCGACATGTTATCCTTTCGCTTTCGAAAATATCCGATCCTCACCACCGGTCATCAAATGCTATCCATATCATCATATCATTATTCGGAATGGGTTATATGACACAAGGTCCTATCCCAGCTAAACCGAATAATGAGCGTAATATTTAAAAACATATGGATATTAGGATCTCAGTTAAGTCACAATTTAAAGCCCAAAACTTTCCTTTCAATGGTTTAAACAAATTACCATTTTCAAATCTTTAAACAAAAAGATTCACTTCACAAAGTTCACCAATCTTTCACAAAGATTTATTCACAACTTTCAATACCATTTCCTTTTCAAATTGGATTAATTCATCCAATCATCAAATCAAAGACTCAATTCATAGATTTCAAGATCATTTCCAAAGATTCATAGCTTTCAAAAACAATCCCATTTTAATTCTTTTATATAAAAGATATACCTTTAAGATCCTCTTTGATTTCGAAACAAAGTTAACAATCTTCCACAAAATTTATTCATAGCTTTTAAACAATTCTATTTCAAAACTTGAAATCTTTTCAACACAAATTGGAAATCCTTTCTTTATATGAAAGCTATTATTATTTGAAAACAAATAGTTTTCGTTTTGGAAAAATTCGATTACATTTGCACGAGTTAAAGCCCTTCAAGTCTAAATTTTGGGTTAAATTCAAATTCTCAAAACAACTTTTAAAAAAGGTTTTGAAACCCATGTATACACATTTATAACTTGTATAACCTTTGTTGTAAACCAAAATTCTCAACATAGAATTCAATTTCAAATCTTGAATTTAAATTCAAATCAAACTATTTAAATTTCAAAACTTTATAAAGTTATTCAAAATAACTTTTATCTTTAAAACTCCTTTTCGAAAGCTTTTCATATTTAACCTAATTCCATTCCCAAACTATTTGAATTCAAAATTCAACTTTAAAACTATTTCAAAAATCTATGACTTAACCAATTACCTCGTGCAATCCATATTTGTGTGTATATAGTGTAGTCAAGAGGTTTTACACAACAGTGCAACATCATCAATTATCACATCACAAATTCAAGCACATCAATATTGATAAGCGGTATAATCCTATAACGTTTATCTTCATTCACAGATTCACAGACAGATAATGTAAATTTATTACAGCTAAATAAATTACATTCATAATAGCTCAAATCAAAACAAAGCATCATACATCAGAGATATCACAACAACTCACAACATTCAATAGAATACAATCATCCATAAACGAGATTAATTAATCATCTGATTAATTAAATTAGATAATTAGTTAAGAATAAACTACTAATCTTGGTTAATTAACATTAATTAATTACAAATAATTTTGATTAATTTTTCTTTAAATCATTTATTAATTGACCATTAATAATAAATTAATTAACCTTTAATTATTAATTAATTACCTTAATTAATCACATTAATTAATTAGCCCTTAACTAATTATCATTCCTTAATCACCCTCATTAATTAATTAACCTTTAATTAATTATTCCTTAATTAATTAACCATATTATTTTTAATTATCCTTAAATTAATTATAATAGGTGATTATCTCTAATTACTTTCATTAACTAAATCTTTAATTAATTAATTATCTTTATATTAATTTTGTAACCCACACACATCAATTACCCTTAATTGATACTTAATTAACTTTAAACATTAATTAATTACTTTTAACTAAGTAATTGTCTTTAAGTAATTAATTACCTCTAATTACTTACATTAATTAATCTTCTAATTAATCAATTATTCTTAATTACCCACGCTAGTCAAGGACACTACGGAGTATTGCCATCAACTAGCACGAAGAATAAGGCTGTTGAGGAGCGACCATCCATGTAATTGCTTTGTGCGAGCACCGATATGTTAGATAGTATAAGATGCATTTCATTTCAAGAGGAAATCCAACATGCCGATACAAACTCAAAGCTACTACACAGTGACTATGATATCTTCGGAAACAAATATAGAAATAAACATAACACAAATCAGTCACAGATATCCATATCACAAAGGCGGAAATAGATATGAATATAACACATGAAAGTGTACATCAGAGTAGTGGTCAAAAAGATCCACAATAACACAAAAGAATGGATACAAGTGCTAGACAAAAGAATATGTATACATTAAGGAGTCTCTACTTCAAATGTATAACAACAAAAACCACCAAGCTAATGTAGTTAGACAAAACTCAGGTAATGATGATCCAAAATCAGGAGTCAAGCAGAAGCACTTGTAACATCTCGGCCTGACCCAAGTACTATTTAATAATCAAATAATAAACTGATCAGTCTAGCTATAAATATCAGGTAAAATGAGATGGAATAAGAGATATGTCAAAGCGTATAATAACAATAATGCCATACTATGAAAAGTATACATTTAAAATCAGCAAAATCATACAACACCTCAGTTATCTCAAAAGCACCAAAAATGAAGTCATATTCTTCACCATATTCACCAAACCACAAATATTGATAAATATATCAATGCCAATCGGAAAAGTTAGTGAAAAACAAATTCACAATGCACAAATATTAATATATCTTATCAACGTAAATCACGAAAATTGGCGAAACACAAATTCTAGAAATCATCAATAGAAATCCAGAAATCTCAAAAGGGGGAGGCCTATCACAAAACGGGAGCATGAAAGCCCACCGACACGTGTATCATAAAACGGAACGCTATTCCATGGTTGCTAACCATTAATTTTTGAGCCGAAGCTCCACAAAACGGCCCCAAGACCATGGGTCGCTACCCCACCAATTTTGAGCCGAAGCTCCATAGAAACGGGGTTTAGTCTCCCTCGCAGACAAAGAGACATCGTACATTACTAGTCTAAATCACAAAATGATCATCATAGATCATCAAGAAGTGTCAATTACACTAAGCTAGTAAATAAATGAGTTTAACTTTATGTCCTATAACCACTGGCTTAACTTAAATATTTACGAACAAATTGTAGATCTCCACTCGAAAGTTGTCGCAAGAATTTCAATCGAACAAGTCCAAGAATTAACCGACGAAGTAAACGCAAGCTTTCATACCACTTGTTTTACTAAGCCTTTTAATTAGATTTCTCATACGAGCGAGGTAAAGATTTGTATATACTAATAGGTATGAAAATGGTTTTAAATAACGAGCTTTGTAATAAAATAGTGTTGAAAGAGTTTTGATATTTACTACTAGTATAGAAAACCTTTATATTTTCAAAGTGACAAATCACGAAAATGATTGTAGAAACAATCAATCGCCAAAGATTCACATTCGAAGGCGTGAATAAAAGCCATAAAAATTGATATCGAATCCATCAAATGGATATTCTCAAAAATTCCGAAAAGTCATCAAAGTCAATAATAAATGATAACAAAAAATTGGATTATCACGAATCGATTAAAATTGGAATCTTAAGAAAAATAGACTAAATAGGCAAAATAAACTGAATACAAGCAGGTCAGTCGACTGGACGCTGAGTTCAGTCGACTGGACTCAGTGCCTGAAAAACTATCGTGCTCCAGGTCAGTCGATCAGAGAGCCAGTCGACTGGAACCTATTTTCCAGTATTTTTAGCATCGAAAAAGGAAGAGGAAACTCTCCACAATTTGCGATCGGTCGAGCACGAGCGCTAGGGGTTTATGCCAATCGACAACGCAGCCCTATAGGCTCCTCGATACGCCACCAAAGCATGATCAAGCATCAAAGCTATGATTTTTAAAGATTTAACTTCAAAACACCCAAAAATTGGAACATCCATAAAACCAATTCAAACCAAAAGCAAATGAACATCAATAAGTGTTAGGAATTCATACCTAACAACAAAGATAGATATAGACATAGATGTGAGATAGAAATCTCACCTTTTGCACAACAACAAGGAAGAAGAAGCTATAGAGCAAGGCAAGAACAATCACTCTTCAGTTCTAACCCAAGAAGCTTGAATCTAAGCTTAAAATAAAAATATTTCCTAAGTTAGGGTTCAGGACTTTCTGAAATTGAACGGAGAATGAGTTGGAGAAGAAGAAGGAGTTGCTTACCTAAGCTTCTCTTTTAAGTTTGGAGCTAGAACTTGAATTTGCAAAGGAGCTAGGGCTTAGGAATTCTAATTTCCAATCTCTTTCCCCGTTTTTCTAAAGCTTAAAGTGTTCGGAATTAGAAATGAAATGGATGAAGAGAAGTGGGTGGAGCATGGATCTTAAGTTGGGGTTAATGGGCTGAAACCCAAACCCAAAGCCCTAAGTGAAAATGTCAACATTCAAGCTAACTCCAAACATATCAATGTTTATACTCAAAAAGGTCGCAAACACCATTTTGAACTCAATGGAAGTGGTATCGAGTCCTAATTCGGCTGTTTGCAAAAAGTAACATTTCGGACTAAAATCCGACTAACGATGCTATATTTAAATATACAAATCGTTAAATATGCGGGCTGTTACAGACTCCCCTCCTTAAAGAAATTGCGTCCTCGCAATACTTAAGAAAAAATAAAAAGTAACAACCATAAAAGTATATCAACACAAAAGAAATTTGAAATAAGAAGTTCACCTCAAGAGCTCAAGAGAGTAAGTTCGGATGTGTTCGCTCGATGAATTCTCTGGATTCCCAAGAACAATCCTTAGGATTTAAAGACCATTAAGCTTTCACAAGAGGAACATCTTTATTTCGAAGGCGTTTAACCTCCGAAGCGATGATTCGAATAGGATGTTGCTCATAAGTCAAATTAGGTGAAACTTCAGTTTCTTCCACAACACCAGGCTCAAGAATAGAATCGGAATCTCGAAGGCGTTTCCGTAGTTGAGAGACGTGAAATACGTTATGAATAGCAGAAAACCGAGCCGGTAATAAAAGGCGATAAGCCACGGAACCAATACGTTCGATGATGGAAAATGGACTAATATATCTAGGTGCTAATTTTCCCGATCGACTGAAACGCACAACACCCCTCATAGGTGAAACATGAATAAACACAAAATCTCCCATAGAAAATACCAATTTTCTTCTTCGGTTATCAGCATAGGATTTTTGCCTGCTTTGGGTCTCTTTTATCCTATGGCGGATAAGATCAATCTTTTCTGTGGAATCACGAATAAAGTCTAGACCTAAAACCAGCTTCTCACCGGCCTGAAGCCAACAAGAAGGAGATCGACATGGCCTTCCATAGAGTGCCTCAAAAGGCGCCATACCAATACTAGATTGGAAGCCATTATTATAGTAAAACTCAACAAGAGAAATATGATCTTCCCAACTTCCACAAAAATCAAGAACACATGCACGAAGAAGGTCTTCAAGAGTTTGATTCACACGCTCGGTTTGTCCATCATATTGAGGATGATAAGCAGTGCTAAAATTAATCTTCGTTCCCAAAGCTCTTTAAAGACTCTTCCAAAATCCACTAGCAAACAATGGATCACGATCGCTAACAATAGAAGTAGGAACTTCATGTAATTTAATAATTTCTTTAATAAAGTTTGGCTAAAAGAGGTACGGTCCGATTAGACCGAACGGGAATAAAATGGGTGGATTTTGTAAGTCTATCCACTATCACCCATAGACTATCATGACGCGCACGAGAACTAGGAAGAACATCAATAAAATCCATGGAAATTTGGTCCCACTTCCAAATTGGAATGTCCAAAGGTTGCAATAACCCACTGGGCCTTTGATGCTCGGCCTTGACAAGTTGGCAAGTCATGCAATGCTTAATAAAGTTAGCAATATCAGATTTCATTCCATCCCAATAATAAAGTCGCTTCATATCCGCGTACATTTTACTACTATCGGGATGAATGGTAAATTTCGAACGCCGCCATGAAGATCAATATCAAAGTCTTTCAAACCTTCAATATCAATTTTATCCCTACAAGTTTGGCTAAGAAGAGCCAATTCGGGATCTAGCTTTTGAGCTTTAAGGATGCGGTCAAAAAGAGAAGGATAAGCCTCAAGTCTACATAAAACAAGGAATGCACATAAATCGGATTCGCGATCTCAAACCTCACAAGTGGACAAAGTCTTGAGATTGTTCCATTCGGATAACATCATAGAGACAACCGCTTGTTGCTTACGGCTAAGTGCATCGGAACACGATTTCCCTTTCCGGGAGTATAAAAAATATCGAGATCATTAGATGCAAGGAATTCGAGTCGACGTTATTGACGCAAATTAAGTTCCTTTTGAGAGAATAAGTACTCCAAAGAGTTATTGTAACGACCCGAAATTTTCTAACCTGAAAATTCCGGATAGTTATGAAAAAGAAGAAAGAGATAGAAGAAGAAGAAGAAAAGAAACATAACAACTCACATTCGCAGCGGATAAAATATAATAATAAATAATAGTTTACAAAAGAATTCTATATCAGTCGATTACAATCATATACATCAGAGTTTTACATATATACAGTCACTGAATATTTACAATTATTCTGTCTCAGATTAACAATAGTACAAATACATCGGATATACTCTATACGATATTGTCATCCTGCTCACCTCCTGAGCTCCAGAACGTTCCTACCTGAAAATCTGTAATACTCGGTCTGACCCGAGCATTACATCAAAGTAACACCCGGGTCAGGCTGGAAACCAGCGTGAGTAAACCCAACTAACATGTAATGTCAAAGCAATCAACTTGGATAAACCCCGGGTATCTTATAACAATTTAACCAATTCACAATTTCCTATAAACAACACTTATTTCACATATAAATTTCTAAGTACCAAACTTAGATAGAATAATCCAATTCACTTAAACATTTCATTCCAGCCTATTGATTTCACAGATCAATTTATAAAATTCGAAGTGGTTTCGGGTATCTCCCAATACCCGACTCCGGTCTCTTCGAAACTCATGTTATCCTATCCCAAGTTATTTAAATAAAATTCACAACGTTTCATATCAGAGATATTAACACATTCAAGCATCCAATACCATTCAATCATCCATAAGCAATGCTTAATCACATATAAATTAATTCAATTTATTCCAATTGAATTCCTAACTACATTCATTTAGATTTCTTCATTCAATATTAATTAATTCCAAATCAATTACTTAGTCAACCCTTCACCATTCATCTTAATTAATCACCCTGGATTAATTATTTTACAATTACCTTCAAGTAATTATCTTAAATTAACTTCACAATATTAATTAGTCTCGACTAAGAACATTAAGTAATCTTAATTACTTCACGAATTATATTAATTAACTTCATGAGTCACTTATTATCGATTAATTCATCTTCATTAGTCAATCTTCAATTTCATCGTTAATTATATTAATTTTTTTCCCAATTATATTTTAATTTGTTCCAATCTAAATTAATTACTTTAATTCAACCACAATACTAATCATTCTCGATTTATCACAACCTGTATTTAATTATCCTCTATTTACTTCATAAGTAAATTAATTCTCCTTAATTACTTATCTTTAATTAATCTCATTAAACCACCCAATGATTATTCTAATTTAATTAAACTCCATAAATTTACTTAATCTTTAATTAATTAATTCAAAACTCTTAGCTACTAAGTTGATTACCCCAAATCAATAACTGATTTTAATTTAATTTATTGTCCAATTTATTTACCCTTCTTATCAATTTCATCAAGTAATTTAAATCTAAATTACTTCCACTTATTAATCATCCATTAATTTATTACGACTAGTAATTTCAAGTCTCACCAATTACTTGATAAATTACATTTAGTAAATTATACTTACCAAATTCCACAATTGATTTCCTTAAATAAAACAATAAATTTTATTACCTTATATTAATCTCATTATTTAATCATTTGATAATTCTTATCTAAAAATCTTTTATTAGCCGAACTTTTAATTACTTCTCTAAGTACTTAACTTCAATTAATCACTTAACTACCAATTAATTAGTTCATTTATTCTTAATTACAAATTTATTTAATTTCTAATTAACTTTAAATCCATTTTTATGACTAACCAACTGATGATTCTCAAACACAATTGGAAATGTTTCCCTTCCTATTCATTTCTAAACTTAAAATTTGTTTCTTTTCAATCGACAAGGTAGATAATAGTAATCAAAAATAGCAACTCAATTATTAACAGAAACTCAGATCATACCAGATTATGTAGTACGAAGATTTACTCACCATCGATTGTGTTAGCATCCATTCCCAAATCCAGCTTGTTTCTTCTCAAGTTTTGACCTCTCTCAAACCTCCTTTAGACTTCCAAACCGACATATAGAGGCAGCTTGGAAAACACTGATGTCCACGTAGGAGCAGGTCGTGGCATTGGAAGATCCAGAGAATTAGCTTGCGCTGCAGCAAAATTAGGATTTTCCACTTTGACATTTCGACAAGCACCCAGAGTGCATTCCTTTGCTAAACCATTTACAGCAACATTTAACACTCCAACAATAGCCGAAGACACACGAGCTATGTTCACCACATCTCCAACAGCCGATAGCTCAAGATCGGGCTGCCCAAGCTCGGCAGTACCAATACCAAAATCAACATTCAACCCAATAGCAGTTTGAGTCTAAGAATTATTACGTACTGTAGATAATACTCGTTAAGAAAACTCGAAACTGGGTTATCACGAGAAGCAGACGACAGCGGCTCACTGTCAAAAATCAAGGGATTGCAAGCAATTACCGAAGACGGAACCATGGAGATGCCAGCCTCTCCACACGAACACGATTCAATCACAACTTCAGCGAGACCCTTCGCGCACGAGCTCGAGTTACACGAGCTCGATTCAATACTTGCATCGCCGATCATCTCGAGCTAGAGACGAAGATGAATAGGACTTTTGAAGAGCCGGCTTCGGCCATGACTTCATAATTTCCTCTATTTTTTCGATTTGTACGCGACTTGGATTCGAAGGCTACGGCCATTGATGTAATTTGATTTATTTTGATTCGGGGGAGAAAAGGTTTCGGCTCCATTTTTTTTTTTTTTTTTAAGATGCGATCTGGGTCTTTTTGAATGAAGGGGGAGAACGGAAAAAATATAAAGGAGATTGAAGGCTTCTTGAACACGACACTATAAAGGAAATATCTTGCTAATTTAATTAATTTTTTTTTTTTAACTTATATAAAACTTCAAAAATGCTATATCGATTGCTACCTGAATATCGAACCCTCTTAAGGAATGCCGCGAGTCAATCCCAGGGTTTTACCCGCGTTCCGAACACAATGGAATGCGTTTCGGAGGTTAATTTGATTGTATGCGCGAGTTACGGAAGTAAACGATCAATTTTAAATTAAACCGATTAAAATAGTTTTAAGCATTTTGAGCTGCCAGGTTCAAACGACAACTCCGATTGCTACGAAAATTGAAATCCGATAATAACTAACTATTACGGATCCAATGGAACCGGTTTCGTCGAATTCCGAGACTGTGTCTCGGAAGGCTATTTTTAAATATTAATTTAAACGATATATTATTAAAATTGAACGAATCACGTTTAATTTAAATTTTAACCATTCAATTATCTTCGGAATCATCCTTATAAATTTTATAAGCCTTCAAATTATTTTAAACAGGCTTCGAAATCCCAGATTCAACAATTTACCCAATTTCAATTATTAAATTCATTTCTTAAACCATATAATTCAATGATTTAATTATCAAGTAAATATCGATATCTTAAATTCAAGTTAAAATTAACTTTTATATATTTTAAAATAAATTAACAATTCTATTTTAAATTGTTGGAAAAATCTGGGTCGTCACATTCCTCCCCCCTTAAAAGAATTTCGTCCCCGAAATTACTAGTTAGGAAGAATGTCCCATACCTGTCAACTTTTTCCCAAAACCAAACAGTTCTACAACTTAACAATTATCTTTTATAAAAACCCCATTTATTTTTCTTAATACCTCCCAAATTCTTCCACAATATCAAACGATACCCTTTTTCTCGATCATTTAAATGTCAATTTAAAACCTAATTTTTGAACTATCAAAATTATCTCAAAATTTTTCTGACTCCCTAAATTCCCGAAAAATTTTGCCAGCGTCTCCTTTGCGCGGCTAGCTCGGTACTACTACAAAAGGCCTCTACGGGCTCCCAAATTCCAAAAAGAAAACAAAAGCCAAGTGGCTGCATCAAAAACCCAATCCAATTTCATACAGAAATTAAAATACATACCTTTTAGTCGGGCAATTTGAATTTATCTTTTGGAACCAAATCCAATTTCCTTCTCTTTTATAATACCTGCATATCCTGCTTAGTACTAATATTCAGACACAATATCCCAAAATCATTTTATACATCTCTTTAGATAAGTTTCATATCCATTTCTATTCAAATTAGTTTTCGCCATTTCATATGAATTCAATTCATTTTCGATTTCTAATATTGAGTTATATCATTCATTTAGATTGATTCATATTAGTTTCATTTACTAGTTTACTTTAAGTTTCCCGTTTGAAATTGTTTTGTTGTTAACCAAAATTTTCCAAAAATTTTCTAACTCCCAAAATTTCAAAAAAATTTGGCAGAGTCTCCTTTGTACGGAGGAGCTTTTGCAATTTGACAATAGATATAAATATGTATACATCGACCCACACGGTCGGAAAAAGCAAAAACAGTTCATATTTCCTATTTTTATTGCGTAGGCGTACCTTATTTAACAATTTAAGCAAGCAGCTTATAAATTTTAGCAATTAGCATACCCCAAATCTAGCCAAACGGCTTCCCTGTACCTGTACTTACTCAATTTAAATATGTAAGTGTCATACATAGAAAACCTATTAACATTTCACTTACTTTTAATAGCTAAACACAAGCATTACATAAATAACAAGCACCAAACACTTCCAATAAGCAATTAATATGTTTTAAAGCACATCTAATTGTTTCCAACCAAATTTGTGTAGGATCTAGATTAACCCTAGAGGGAGGGGGGGGGGTGAATAGGGTTATAGCAAATTTTCTTGATTTAAACACAGAAATAAACTGCAGAAATAAATATGCTGAAAAGTAAATCACACACAAAATTTACCCAGCTTCGGCAACCCCTGCCTACTGCTGCATTCACAGATTTCTATTAGAATTAAACAGTATCACGCTTACAACAACTCTACTAGACTCGCAGACCCTTTTGCTCCCGCTCACAAACACTCTACTAGACTCGCACACCCTGCTCCCGCCTATAGAGTTTCGCTCACTCGCAAACACTGCTCCCGCCTATCGAGCTTTGCAAACTCGCACACCCTGCTCACTGAACTATTTCTAACTCGTCAATCTGACACTACCTAAATCCTAGGTGGTGATTTACCAGTTTTTGATTCGAAAAAATAAAAACAATTTAAACAACAAATAGAAATAAATAAACAACCCTAATAATATAAACTAAAGCCTTAAAAAAAAATATAAAAGTAGAATCCCCCTTTTATAATAAGAAACACGGCCGGCCCATCTTCTTTTAACCCGTCCCTTTTTTTTTTCTCTTCGTTCGTGATAAAAAAAATGGCGGCCTGTTCCTTTAGGGCTTCGTCCCTGATCTCCAAATTAGGGCTTTTGAAGCGCCGATGGTTTGTGGATTGATTCGATGATCTTTTGTGTGTATTCTTGATTGATTGTTGCTCACGTCGGCTACTTCATTGATCGAATTTGGCTTTGGTATGTAATTTTATACTTTGTGCTTTTCTGATTTTATGCTTGAATTCGATCAGATAATTGCCGATGATGATTGGGTATTTTATAGGTGCTCGATCTCCTTGTATTGCGTTCGTCTGAATATATTTGAATTTTTCAATTTTTGTGCTTTTGGCCATTCGATTTACTTGAATGCTCGTGATTTATCTGACTTGGTCATATAACTTGAATAACACGAATTTTAAAACAAAAACGACTTGTTCAATTTTGCTTGGCCACGGCTTTGATTTTGGACTTGTTCAACTGGACTTCGGCTATCAGATATTGTTTTGATGCTTGCGATTTTACCTTGACCAATTCATATGCGAATACTTCTGTTACTTGCATCCCACGGCTTTGAATTGTAATTGTGGTTGATTTATTTTTACGTGGTGGCCACAGTTTTGGTTTGTGACATTTGACTTTGTCACGTTCGTATATTTCTCATAACTTGATTCTATGCCTTGCTTTGAGACGTTTGGTTATCACTGGCTTCGACTTGGTATTGACTGTTTCAATTTGTCACACACGTGATTTCTGATTTGTGAATTATTCTTGGCTATGTTACAGTTTGCAATGTCTCGATTTTGATGTATGCATGTATACATATGTGTTTGGGAAAGAATAACTACTACATCCAATTTACTGCATATATACTTGAAGTTGTATCACATACGTTGTTCACTTGGTCCTGAGCACTGCTTGTTGCACTTGTGTACATGGTAGAGTTCATCTTCATTCTGTAGACCTGAACTTTGAGTTGCTGTTGCATATGAGTTTGGGCATGGGTATTTGCAGTTTCATGTTGGCCATTTGGTCGTTATGTTGATTGTTGAGTTGCTTCATGTTTTCTTGTTTCCATGTTTTAACTGCTTCAATTGCTTAGTGCATTGCTGTTTGCATTGCATTGTAACTTCAAGCATGCTGCCACTGTGTTGCTTACTGATTTGAGCTGCAGACCATGTTTTATTCGATATGCATGGCTGCTATAACAGCTCGACCATTTCACTTCATTCACTTTGTACTTGATAGTTCACTGCCATAATGTACATTTGCATCTTGGGTTGTAATTGGGTTGGCCTGCACTGCTACAGTTCAACTGGTGCTTCATTTTGCAGCTGGTCTTTGTATCTTTGCATGTGCATTGATTCTATGGCACGTCTGCATCCTTATTTGCGTTCATCTCTGCACTTTTCCTTTTTTTTTTACTGTAACAGATGCTACACTTGTTTATGTATTCGACATTGTTTGCTTTGACACAAATGCTTTGACACATTGCCATGCTATTCACTGTTGCATTTTGCATTTGGTCTGCACTTTCACCGATGCACTCGAGTTTTGTTCATCCAATTCGTTGATCCTTGCAGCCAGTGTTGCATTTAATCAGTGTATTTGTATACATCAGTTGCTCGGCCATCACTGTGTTCATGTACCACCTGAGTTTGCATTTGGTATGTTCATTTGAGTCTTCAGAAACTTCACAGATGCTTCACTTGAACTTGTATCTGTGCACTGGTGTAGTTCCAATTCATGTTGCTGGACTTGTTGTAAAGTTGTGCTTGCATTTTGATATTGTTTCTGGCCTGTGCACATTGTTGCATGCATTGAGTATTTTGTATCTCGGCATTGACCACTGTTTTCATTCTGACCATTGAGTTTGAGCATTTGTAGTTGTATTACTTGATATCCACTATTGTCACTGGTTCCATTATACATGCATTGCTATTGCTTAGTGTCTTGATCAATGTTCAGCCATGTTGCTTGTTTGTAGTGTTTGGTGACTGATGCATTACTGTAGTTGCCATATCTCATGCTCGAGCTCTTTGCATACTTCATGACTGCCTTGTGTTGAACCCAGTTTTACAGCTCGGGTTTGACCTTGTGCTCGTGTCGTGATTTTAAATATATTGCATGTGAGTTGAACCCGGCTTTGCATTTGGGTTTGACCTGTGCTTACCTGTCCCTGTAAATCAATCAAGTGTATATATCGGTGTGCACGGCCTTGTGGCATATACAGTAATACACTGTGTATGTCATAAGTTGTTCGTGTATGATGAATTCAAACCCAAATAACTGAGGCAAATCATATTTTCAAAATCATATTTTATTTCATATTGCAAAAATATTTCTTTTTCAATTTTACTGCGTTAGTGAATATTTTTGTAGATTGCTCAGATGCTTGATTCAAACTGGATTGCAGTTGAAGATAAAAAATACGAGTGTGAGTGATATGTAGTGAGGTGAATATGTAAATGTGAAATGTGATGTATTGTAGTCAAAAAATGTATATGTATAGTGAGAGCTTGAAATTGTACTATCAAAGTTGTAATAAATATTTGTTTGAATAAAATATTCATTTGAATTCAAAAACTGTGTTATTTATTTTTATTCAGCAAATATTTATTTATTCTGTGAAAATTAAAATAGTACGTTAACAAATACATTTAAGTGAATGTATATATGTTTATTATCATCAAACAAAAATCATATAGCGCAAGGCGCATATTCAACAATCTCCCCCTTTTGATGATAACAAACATATATATAAGATTTTGAATATATTAAATGTATTTGATAATTTCAATTGCTCCCCCTATTTGAATACTTCCTTTCTATATGATGCTCCCCCTACATATATGACTCCCCCTACATATATGCATACAAATAAAATGTGTGAATGAGCCTATATGCAAATGGAAAATTAATTGACCTTTTCTCTTCCCTTTTTACAAAATCTTAACTTTCTCTCCCCCTTTTGTTATCAGCAAAAGAATAATAGTAATAGAAAAGTAGAGATATAGTGATCGATATTAATTCAACATTAAAACTCAATTGAATATAAAAATTAAATTTCGATAAAAAATCAAACAAAAATCATAAATCCTTTAATTGACGCATATTCCACTTTAGAATGGTATGAATGATTTCATCAAATAAAACTATATAGTCGTGTCTATTTGTGGTATATTTATTTCAGGAAATTTGAATATCTACTAACCATGCATAACCATTAGGACTTTTAAATGAGATTAGTAGTATTCATAATTTTTTTTTTATTTTTTTTATTTTTTTAAAAAAAAAATGAATTCAAGTATCTTCTAACCACGCATAACCGTGAGGACTTTTAAATGGGATTAGAATCAACTTGTCTATTTAACCAATTAATTTTGATATGCGTTCCATACATGCATAACCGTGAGGACTTTTAAATGAGCATGGAAGCACATAATCAAAAATCCAAGTAATTCACCCATGCATAACCGTGAGGACTTTTAAATGAGAGTGAATACTTTGGATATTTTTTTTATTGCTAAGGATATTATAAATTGAAGCACAAATGATTTCCCGTTTAAACTACCACATATTGACAAACTATATAGAATTTTGATGAGTGATGGTCGATAGAAAAATGAAAGAAATAGAAATGGTCATGGAATATTTATCAACAGAAAGTTTTTATAACTCTTGTTTTAAATTTCTAAAGAAATTTACTAATCATACCGTCTTGAGTTATAATATATAATTAATATCAACACTCATCTTATTTTCAATCACTATATATCTTCTCGATAATTTTTAGGGGGATCAGATTAGTTAATATAGTTATTTAAAATCGATTTCAAAAATAGTTATAGAATCAAGTTTTCTTAAATAACTAATCCGATACAAGGTCAAAAATGTTTTTCTAGAAGGGATTTTTTAAGAAAATTTTCTGCCATTTAAAAATTTATTTCAAATGAAAAATATGCAGACATTTTCTTTGAAAAACGATGCAGCAAATGAATGTGTCCAGAAATAATCACGTTCCACTAGTAATTTTTCTATCAACTATATTACCAGTGTAATCTGCATCTGAATTACAATTTCACTCAAAATTCACTCGTTGAATGTCAAAGACCAGATTATGAAATTCAACAAATTATCTCATGATTATTATCAACAAATTTTAAATGAAATTCTCTTGGATTTGAAATGAAGACCGTGTCAACAATCAAACATATATTAAAGTGTCAATTTTAGAAGCCATCAAACATCATTTTTATTTTCAAAGCAATTTCTTAAAAGTTTCAACAATTTCAACAAGAAATTTAAAATCCTTTTTACAATTTTTAAAATAGAGTTCATTAGGATTTTAAATCGAGGCCGTGTCAAACCATGAATTTAGATTTAACCAAGAATATTATAACAAAAAATATTATCCAATCAAAACACTATTTTTATCCCAAACTTATATATCAAGTAATTCTAGAGAATTTTATAGTGTTTTTGGCATAAGAATATAATTGGCTAACAATTTTGAATAAAAAATCAGAATCAAAATCATTAAAATCATCATCATATCAACATCATATAATTGGCTGATTTTATTCAGAAAATGGTGCAGATTTTCACAATTTATATATCGTTCAAAACAAATTTACCTGATTTACCTTTACGATATTTTCCGACGTTGCCCATTGTGATTCTGTCACCTTTATACTAGGCTAAGGAACTTTGCTTTGTCGCCCGTTGTGTTTCTGGAACAGCCAAAATCCAGATAACACGGTTGTTGTTCCTTAGCCTGCCACCTCACCTACACGATGAAAGATTTATGTGACCTATTTATTTTCATAGGTCCATGATTGTTAGTGGCAGAATATTTAAAATATGTTTGTGGAGACCCAAAACTATTTATATAAGTTCCTTTTGGCACCCAAATTTGTTTGACTTTCAATGATTTTACATCTGTGCCTTTTGGAACCCAAATTGGTATAGTTTTCACGTGTTTGGGTCTATACCAACAATTATTTGGATTGTGTCCAAATTTTCTACAAATTGTGCCCATTGAATTGACTCGATTTGTGTTCTTGTTCATGTGACTATAATTTTCAACACAATGTCCAATTATTTCCGATCGAGCAAAGACATTCTTTTCTTTTGCATTATCATCAACTTGTGTTTTTCCAAAACCTAGTCCTTTTCTGTTGTTAGCAAAAATTTGATTTCCCAATAATATTTTGAAAGATTTTTCTCCTTTTGAAAAGTTATTTAGAGATTTCTCAAGATTTTGGACTTTGGTTTTAAGAGATGTGTTCTCAGTTACTAGTGAGGTGCATCTATTTAAAAAATCCTTTTTCCTAGTTTCAATATTTTCCTTAAGATTCAAATTTTCTTTTTCAAGATTCTCAGAGTTATTCCTAATTTTTGATAGTTCCGAATCTAAAATTTTACATTGGTTACATTCTAGGTTTTGAATATTTTCAAGTTCAGTTTTTAACCTAAAATTTTCACGAGCAAATTCTCTCCTATCAGATTTCAGTTTTTCAATTTTAGATTCAAGAGTATCCACTACCTTAGTAAGATCAGAACACATAAAAACAAGTTCTTTATAAGAAAACTCACCTGCCTCACTAGATTCGTCGGAAGTTGCTTCTGATTCTGATTTTGCCATGCAACACAAGTTAGCCTCCTCTGGGCTGCTATCCGAAGCTTCTTCTCCTTCTTCATCATCCCAAGTCGCTGCAAATACCTTCTTCGACTTCTTCTTTTCTTTGTTGTTTTTGAGAAGTGGGCATTTTGGGTTGATGTGGCCAGGCTTGTTGCAGTTATAACATGTCAGTTCATTATCGGAATTTTCGGAATCTTTTGACCTATTGCCCTTTGTTTTCTTCTTGCGTGGCTTGAATCTAGACCATCTTCTAAGATTATTAACAGCCATTGCAAGTTCTTCAATTGGATCTTCTTCATCGCTTTCTTCTTTACTCTTTAAGGCAATCGTCTTCTTCTTTGGTTCGGAGTTGTTGCGTTCTTCCTTTGCTTTTAACTCAAGTTCATATGTCATCAAGTTGCCAATCAACTCCTCCATGCTTAGTTTGCTCAAATCTTTTGATTCTTGTATTGCCGTGAATTTTGCCTCAAAGTTCATTGGTAAGACTCGTAGTATCTTCCGCACAAGCTCCACTTCAGTAAATACCTTCCCAAGCGCTCTAGCATTGTATATCAAGGTTGAGAAGCGTCCAAACATATCTTTTATGCTCTCGCCTTTGTCCATCACAAAGTTTTCATATTCGTTGCTGTATAGAGCTAGACGAGACTCCTTGACTTGAGAAGTTCCTTCGTGTGTCACCTCCAAAGTATGCCAAATTTCCTGTGCTGTTTCACAATGAGAAATTCTATTAAATTCATTTTTATCAAGAGCACAGATTAAAGCATTCATGGCTTTAGCATTTATGGTTTTCAATCTCTTATCGTTAGCATCCCACCTATCCTTAGGTTTAGGAATCTCAGTACCACCAACGATTATAGTGGGAGGTTTATAGCCTGTTCCAATAATATCCCAAACATCATAATCAACGGAACTAAGATAAATACCCATCCTAACTTTCCAATAAGCATAATCATTCCCGTTAAACATGGGTGGCCTAGCAATAGATTGCCCCTCAGAAAAAGCATTATTTTGTAGACTCATGACTCTAGAGTTAAATAAAAAAATATTAACCTCGCTCTGATACCACTTGTAGGATCTAGATTAACCCTAGAGGGGGGGGGGGGGGTGAATAGGGTTATAGCAAATTTTCTTGATTTAAACACAGAAATAAACTGCAGAAATAAATATGCTGAAAAGTAAATCACACACAAAATTTACCCAGCTTCGGCAACCCCTGCCTACTGCTGCATTCACAGATTTCTATTAGAATTAAACAGTATCACGCTTACAACAACTCTACTAGACTCGCAGACCCTTTTGCTCCCGCTCACAAACACTCTACTAGACTCGCACACCCTGCTCCCGCCTATAGAGTTTCGCTCACTCGCAAACACTGCTCCCGCCTATCGAGCTTTGCAAACTCGCACACCCTGCTCACTGAACTAATTCTAACTCGTCAATCTGACACTACCTAAATCCTAGGTGGTGATTTACCAGTTTTTGATTCGAAAAAATAAAAACAATTTAAACAACAAATAGAAATAAATAAACAACCCTAATAATATAAACTAAAGCCTTAAAAAATAATAATTAAAGTAGAATCCCCCTTTTATAATAAGAAACACGGCCGGCCCATCTTCTTTTAACCCGTCCCTTTTTTTTTCTCTTCGTTCGTGATAAAAAAAAATGGCGGCCTGTTCCTTTAGGGCTTCGTCCCTGATCTCCAAATTAGGGCTTTTGAAGCGCCGATGGTTTGTGGATTGATTCGATGATCTTTTGTGTGTATTCTTGATTGATTGTTGCTCACGTCGGCTACTTCATTGATCGAATTTGGCTTTGGTATGTAATTTTATACTTTGTGCTTTTCTGATTTTATGCTTGAATTCGATCAGATAATTGCCGATGATGATTGGGTATTTTATAGGTGCTCGATCTCCTTGTATTGCGTTCGTCTGAATATATTTGAATTTATCAATTTTTGTGCTTTTGGCCATTCGATTTACTTGAATGCTCGTGATTTATCTGACTTGGTCATATAACTTGAATAACACGAATTTTAAAACAAAAACGACTTGTTCAATTTTGCTTGGCCACGGCTTTGATTTTGGACTTGTTCAACTGGACTTCGGCTATCAGATATTGTTTTGATGCTTGCGATTTTACCTTGACCAATTCATATGCGAATACTTCTGTTACTTGCATCCCACGGCTTTGAATTGTAATTGTGGTTGATTTATTTTTACGTGGTGGCCACAGTTTTGGTTTGTGACATTTGACTTTGTCACGTTCGTATATTTCTCATAACTTGATTCTATGCCTTGCTTTGAGACGTTTGGTTATCACTGGCTTCGACTTGGTATTGACTGTTTCAATTTGTCACACACGTGATTTCTGATTTGTGAATTATTCTTGGCTATGTTACAGTTTGCAATGTCTCGATTTTGATGTATGCATGTATACGTATGTGTTTGGGAAAGAATAACTACTACATCCAATTTACTGCATATATACTTGAAGTTGTATCACATACGTTGTTCACTTGGTCCTGAGCACTGCTTGTTGCACTTGTGTACATGGTAGAGTTCATCTTCATTCTGTAGACCTGAACTTTGAGTTGCTGTTGCATATGAGTTTGGGCATGGGTATTTGCAGTTTCATGTTGGCCATTTGGTCGTTATGTTGATTGTTGAGTTGCTTCATGTTTTCTTGTTTCCATGTTTTAACTGCTTCAATTGCTTAGTGCATTGCTGTTTGCATTGCATTGTAACTTCAAGCATGCTGCCACTGTGTTGCTTACTGATTTGAGCTGCAGACCATGTTTTATTCGATATGCATGGCTGCTATAACAGCTCGACCATTCCACTTCATTCACTTTGTACTTGATAGTTCACTGCCATAATGTACATTTGCATCTTGGGTTGTAATTGGGTTGGTCTGCACTGCTACAGTTCAACTGGTGCTTCATTTTGCAGCTGGTCTTTGTATCTTTGCATGTGCATTGATTCTATGGCACGTCTGCATCCTTATTTGCGTTCATCTCTGCACTTTTCCTTTTTTTTTTTACTGTAACAGATGCTACACTTGTTTATGTATTCGACATTGTTTGCTTTGACACAAATGCTTTGACACATTGCCATGCTATTCACTGTTGCATTTTGCATTTGGTCTGCACTTTCACCGATGCACTCGAGTTTTGTTCATCCAATTCGTTGATCCTTGCAGCCAGTGTTGCATTTAATCAGTGTATTTGTATACATCAGTTGCTCGGCCATCACTGTGTTCATGTACCACCTGAGTTTGCATTTGGTATGTTCATTTGAGTCTTCAGAAACTTCACAGATGCTTCACTTGAACTTGTATCTGTGCACTGGTGTAGTTCCAATTCATGTTGCTGGACTTGTTGTAAAGTTGTGCTTGCATTTTGATATTGTTTCTGGCCTGTGCACATTGTTGCATGCATTGAGTATTTTGTATCTCGGCATTGACCACTGTTTTCATTCTGACCATTGAGTTTGAGCATTTGTAGTTGTATTACTTGATATCCACTATTGTCACTGGTTCCATTACACATGCATTGCTATTGCTTAGTGTCTTGATCAATGTTCAGCCATGTTGCTTGTTTGTAGTGTTTGGTGACTGATGCATTACTGTAGTTGCCATATCTCATGCTCGAGCTCTTTGCATACTTCATGACTGCCTTGTGTTGAACCCAGTTTTACAGCTCGGGTTTGACCTTGTGCTCGTGTCGTGATTTTAAATATATTGCACGTGAGTTGAACCCGGCTTTGCATTTGGGTTTGACCTGTGCTTACCTGTCCCTGTAAATCAATCAAGTGTATATATCGGTGTGCACGGCCTTGTGGCATATACAGTAATACACTGTGTATGTCATAAGTTGTTCGTGTATGATGAATTCAAACCCAAATAACTGAGGCAAATCATATTTTCAAAATCATATTTTATTTCATATTGCAAAAATATTTCTTTTTCAATTTTACTGCGTTAGTGAATATTTTTGTAGATTGCTCAGATGCTTGATTCAAACTGGATTGCAGTTGAAGATAAAAAATACGAGTGTGAGTGATATGTAGTGAGGTGAATATGTAAATGTGAAATGTGATGTATTGTAGTCAAAAAATGTATATGTATAGTGAGAGCTTGAAATTGTACTATCAAAGTTGTAATAAATATTTGTTTGAATAAAATATTCATTTGAATTCAAAAACTGTGTTATTTATTTTTATTCAGCAAATATTTATTTATTCTGTGAAAATTAAAATAGTACGTTAACAAATACATTTAAGTGAATGTATATATGTTTATTATCATCAAACAAAAATCATATAGCGCAAGGCGCATATTCAACAATTTGTATCCCTTTTCATTCAATTTTAATGGTTTACACACAATTACTTGCATTCAACTCATTTTAAGTGAAACAATCTCATATTCACTTCAATTGATTCAAAAATCAATTATATCGCTTCCACTAATTCATAGCATTTAATTTGATTAAATCTCTCTTACGTTAAACGATAATCATTTCTACGCAATTTGGTAATATCCATGTGAATAATTAATTATTTAAGTTTTATAACCAATTAAAATTGATTCCAACTCAGTTTTATTTAATTCAATTCCATTTTAATTTATTCACCAACCATACATACGCGTTTCATTTCATCACCTTATTGACTTCATTCAAACTATTTATTTAGCTTAGCATATTCAATATTTCTAAATTTATAACCATTTCCAAATTAATTTTATCCAAGCTTTAACTTAATAGGCTTTTATCCTTATTCGAAGCCAAGCTTCCATAAACTTTAAACTTAAGTTAATTACTTTAATTTATTCCAACATCAACTTAAGTTCACTTCCATTAAATTTGATTCTCATTAAATCAAATTCCATTTAATTCAGTTAGCCCATCTTCTTCGTTGTAAATTTAACCCACCTTCTCAATTTATCAAAACAATATCCAGACACATATGCCACCGAACTTAAGTCCAGTCTAATAATCCAATTCCAATTAAAGTTTAATTCAATTTTTTTTTATTCATCAGGCTTCATCCATTTATTATATAATTCCAGTGATCCCATTAAAATTTTTAATTTACTTGTTTATTTCGAATTTATTTTATTAATACAAGGCCATCTCAATTTATTTCTATCCACTTGGATTTTGCTTTGCAACTCAAACTATTTCTATTATTAAATCCAAGTCGAGTTCTATTTACAATTTGAATTCATTTCCAAACTCCATTATTAATTTACAATCCATTTATTAACCAAAGTTAAATTTTATTAACATACTCCATCAAGTAATTATTTTGTTAATTAGCTTACTGCCAACTTTCAAATCAATATGCGATTTTATTTCAAAGAATCGCTTCATTGAAATTTCCCGAGTCCAAATTTTATTTTATAATTCCAGTTTGAAATCCCCTTTTTACTTTAAAATTTAGGAATGCCTTCAAATTTAGACAATACAATTAAAATAGCTTTTTAAAAATATTTCTTATAACTCGATGTCTCAACCAGTCCATCCTTGTTCTCACAGAAATTCAGTCATACGTTGATCAGGCGTAGGACTGAAAATCTATAAGTACTTGGTAAACCCGTTCTCAACACCCAGTGAAAATACTTGGAAAACAATTTTATTGTAATATAGAAAACAAATTTTGAAAATAGAGGAAATATATATATATTTTTTTAGTGAGGATGCTCTGGAAATCATCACCCCCATTCCATGGTCACAGTTACATACCAGGGTTACGTTGCAGTCGCAACAAAAGTCCATGTAACTGCAGGCTCTCCGCGGCACTCTCGATTACGCCATGGAACCCACACAACAGATCACAGTTACATCCAGGGTTACGTTGCAGTCGCAACAAAAGTCCATGTAACTGCAGGCTCTGCGCGGCCTCTGATCTCGCTATCAAAATGAAACTTCTCCACTCTTACATAGGTCGCAGTCTACCGAGATAAACTCAAACGCAGACTGTTGGCTCTCAGCGGCACACACGACTTTCGCTATGTTATACCATAGGTCGCAGTCTACCGATATAGAATCAAACGTAAACTGTTGGCTCTCCGCGGCACACACGACTTCCGCTATGGTATACACTACTCATAATCCCCAGGAACTAGTTTTGTCCGGACTCCTCACAGGATCAACTTTAGAACCCCCTCGGGCTCCAGGCAGCACCACCCAGTAGCACTCCTGAGAAGTTCATTTCAAGGGGACGCCTTTTTCCCCAGAGCCATCATCAAAATATTTTATACTATACACATATAGTATCTTCAAATCATACACCTAGTATGATATCATACAAAGCTCCTTTACACAAAATCGATTATCCCAAAATCGATATTTCTCAAAATAGGCTTTCCAAAACTCAATATTGATTTTTTTTTCAAAAATCAAAAGCCTTTCCCAAAATCTTCATAAGATCCTTTACATATATATATATATATATATATATATATTTAAAACTTTGGATCCTTACTTTCTTGTATAAAACCTTTTTATACTCCAAATATTCTCAAAAACCATAGAAATATCCAATTTCCATCTTTATTCATTTCATATTTCTCAAAATATTCTTTCTTTAAAACCCTTGGAAACCACTTTCAAACAAAAAGGAATTTTAATTTTTCCCAAAATCCCAAACTCTCAATCCATCAAATTCATATTTAAACATTACTCTGGAATTTTCATCTTACTCTATTTCAAATATTCTCTGGAATTCTATTTCAAATTATAATCTCATTTATTTATGAAGTTTATTTCAATTAATAAATTACATTTACAATCTATATTTCAAATTCCTTTTTGATTTTAAACCAATTCCACTTAAATTAAAATTCCAAAATTATTCCAATCACTTTGGACTAATATCCATTCAATTGAACCCACTTCAATTTCAATCATTCCAATTCAATCCAATTCAAATCTCCCATTTAAATATTTTTGAACTTATACATCTTCCATCCCAAATCCAATTAATTCTAATCGAATTCAATTTGAATGAGTTCAATTCCAACTTCAAATTTAAACCATCTCGAATTATATAATTCGAGCTATATTCACAAAGATTGGTTGGTTTAACCTTTTTAAACCAAATTTAACTTTGTTCATTTAAAGTTTCAAACAATTCTAATTTCTGAGTTCTAATTCTAGAATTACATTTTTAATTGATTTAATTTTAATTTGGTTGTATTATATTCCTTCTTCACTTAGTCCCAATTCAAGATTTCAATTTGATTGTATAATATTACTTCTTAATTTAATTCCAATAATTTAACAACCAATCTCCTTAATATTTATTAGAAGAAGATATAGCTTTATATATCAAATTACATTCTTATATAAAATCATTTAAAACCTTTATATAAGGAAGTAACAAGTACGCGCTCATATATATATATATATATATATATATATACATACATACATATATTCACTCAACTCGTTATAGAGTACTACAGACTCTATTAAATGAGTAATCCCCACCAGAGCCAAGGTTCTCGCTTAACCTTTCAGCTCTGATACCAAATGTAACGACCCGAAATTTTCTAACCCGAAAATTCCAGATAGTTATGAAAAAGAAGAAAGAGATAGAAGAAGAAGAAGAAAAGAAACATAACAACTCACATTCGCAGCGGATAAAATATAATAATAAATAATAGTTTACAAAAGAATTCTATATCAGTCGATTACAATCATATACATCAGAGTTTTACATATATACAGTCACTGAATATTTACAATTATTCTGTCTCAGATTAACAATAGTACAAATACAGCGGATATACTCTATACGATATTGTCATCCTGCTCACCTCCTGAGCTCCAGAACGTTCCTACCTGAAAATCTGTAATACTCGGTCTGACCCGAGCATTACATCAAAGTAACACCCGGGTCAGGCTGGAAACTAGCGTGAGTAAACCCAACTAACATGTAATGTCAAAGCAATCAACTTGGATAAACCCCGGGTATCTTATAACAATTTAACCAATTCACAATTTCCTATAAACAACACTTATTTCACATATAAATTTCTAAGTACCAAACTTAGATAGAATAATCCAATTCACTTAAACATTTCATTCCAGCCTATTGATTTCACAGATCAATTTATAAAATTCGAAGTGGTTTCGGGTATCTCCCAATACCCGACTCCGGTCTCTTCGAAACTCATGTTATCCTATCCCAAGTTATTCAAATAAAATTCACAACGTTTCATATCAGAGATATTAACACATTCAAGCATCCAATACCATTCAATCATCCATAAGCAATGCTTAATCACATATAAATTAATTCAATTTATTCCAATTGAATTCCTAACTACATTCATTTAGATTTCTTCATTCAATATTAATTAATTCCAAATCAATTACTTAGTCAACCCTTCACCATTCATCTTAATTAATCACCCTGGATTAATTATTTTACAATTACCTTCAAGTAATTATCTTAAATTAACTTCACAATATTAATTAGTCTCGACTAAGAACATTAAGTAATCTTAATTACTTCACGAATTATATTAATTAACTTCATGAGTCACTTATTATCGATTAATTCATCTTCATTAGTCAATCTTCAATTTCATCGTTAATTATATTAATTTTTTTCCCAATTATATTTTAATTTGTTCCAATCTAAATTAATTACTTTAATTCAACCACAATACTAATCATTCTCGATTTATCACAACCTGTATTTAATTATCCTCTATTTACTTCATAAGTAAATTAATTCTCCTTAATTACTTATCTTTAATTAATCTCATTAAACCACCCAATGATTATTCTAATTTAATTAAACTCCATAAATTTACTTAATCTTTAATTAATTAATTCAAAACTCTTAGCTACTAAGTTGATTACCCCAAATCAATAACTGATTTTAATTTAATTTATTGTCCAATTTATTTACCCTTCTTATCAATTTCATCAAGTAATTTAAATCTAAATTACTTCCACTTATTAATCATCCATCAATTTATTACGACTAGTAATTTCAAGTCTTACCAATTACTTGATAAATTACATTTAGTAAATTATACTTACCAAATTCCACAATTGATTTCCTTAAATAAAACAATAAATTTTATTACCTTATATTAATCTCATTATTTAATCATTTGATAATTCTTATCTAAAAATCTTTTATTAGCCGAACTTTTAATTACTTCTCTAAGTACTTAACTTCAATTAATCACTTAACTACCAATTAATTAGTTCATTTATTCTTAATTACAAATTTATTTAATTTCTAATTAACTTTAAATCCATTTTTATGACTAACCAACTGATGATTCTCAAACACATTTGGAAATGTTTCCCTTCCTATTCATTTCTAAACTTAAAATTTGTTTCTTTTCAATCGACAAGGTAGATAATAGTAATCAAAAATAGCAACTCAATTATTAACAGAAACTCAGATCATACCAGATTATGTAGTACGAAGATTTACTCACCATCGATTGTGTTAGCATCCATTCCCAAATCCAGCTTGTTTCTTCTCAAGTTTTGACCTCTCTCAAACCTCCTTTAGACTTCCAAACCGACATATAGAGGCAGCTTGGAAAACAGTGATGTCCACGTAGAAGCAGGTCGTGGCATTGGAAGATCCAGAGAATTAGCTTGCGCTGCAGCAAAATTAGGATTTTCCACTTTGACATTTCGACAAGCACCCAGAGTGCATTCCTTTGCTAAACCATTTACAGCAACATTTAACACTCCAACAATAGCCGAAGACACACGAGCTATGTTCACCACATCTCCAACAGTCGATAGCTCAAGATCGGGCTGCCCAAGCTCGGCAGTACCAATACCAAAATCAACATTCAACCCAATAGCAGTTTGAGTCTAAGAATTATTACGTACTGTAGATAATACTCGTTAAGAAAACTCGAAACTGGGTTATCACGAGAAGCAGACGACAGCGGCTCACTGTCAAAAATCAAGGGATTGCAAGCAATTACCGAAGACGGAACCATGGAGATGCCAGCCTCTCCACACGAACACGATTCAATCACAACTTCAGCGAGACCCTTCGCGCACGAGCTCGAGTTACACGAGCTCGATTCAATACTTGCATCGCCGATCATCTCGAGCTAGAGACGAAGATGAATAGGACTTTGGAAGAGCCGGCTTCGGCCATGACTTCATAATTTCCTCTATTTTTTCGATTTGTACGCGACTTGGATTCGAAGGCTAAGTCCATTGATGTAATTCGATTTATTTTGATTCGGGGGAGAAAAGGTTTTGGCTCCATTTTTTTTTTTAAGATGCGATCTGGGTCTTTTTGAATGAAGGGGGAGAACGGAAAAAATATAAAGGAGATTGAAGGCTTCTTGAACACGACACTATAAAGGAAATATCTTGCTAATTTAATTAATTTTTTTTTTAACTTATATAAAACTTCAAAAATGCTATATCGATTGCTACCTGAATATCGAACCCTCTTAAGGAATGCCGCGAGTCAATCCCAGGGTTTTACCCGCGTTCCGAACACAATGGAATGCGTTTCGGAGGTTAATTTGATTGTATGCGCGAGTTACGGAAGTAAACGATCAATTTTAAATTAAACCGATTAAAATAGTTTTAAGCATTTTGAGCTGCCAGGTTCAAACGACAACTCCGATTGCTACGAAAATTGAAATCCGATAATAACTAACTATTACGGATCCAATGGAACCGGTTTCGTCGAATTCCGAGACTGTGTCTCGGAAGGCTATTTTTAAATATTAATTTAAACGATATATTATTAAAATTGAACGAATCACGTTTAATTTAAATTTTAACCATTCAATTATCTTCGGAATCATCCTTATAAATTTTATAAGCCTTCAAATTATTTTAAACAGGCTTCAAAATCCCAGATTCAACAATTTACCCAATTTCAATTATTAAATTCATTTCTTAAACCATATAATTCAATGATTTAATTATCAAGTAAATATCGATATCTTAAATTCAAGTTAAAATTAACTTTTATATATTTTAAAATAAATTAACAATTCTATTTTAAATTGTTGGAAAAATCTGGGTCGTCACATTTATGATGATTATAGAGAATAAATATCTCTCCAAAAGATAATGACGCCAAATTCGAAGGGCGAAAACAATAGCCGCGAGCTCTAAATCATGAGTCGCATATCTAGTCTCGGCTGGCTTTAATTGCCTAGAAGCATAAGCAATAATGAGTTCTCTTTGCATAAGAATGGCTCCCAAACGAACACGACTAGCATCGGTATAAACAACAAAATCTTGGTTCCCTTCGGGAATCACAAGAATAGGGGCATCGGAAAGGAGTTCTTTTAATTTATGAAAAGAAGCTTCACATTTGTCCAACCAAATTTATTTAACCTTCTTTGTCAAGCTAGTAAGAGGCATGGCAATTTTAGAAAGTCCTTTATGAGCCGGCGGTAGTAACCTGCCAATCCAAGAAAGCTACGAATCTCCGTCACACTCTTCGGTCTCTTCCAATTTTGGATCGCTTCAATATTTGAAGGATCTACGAAAATTTCGGATTCGGAAATAATATGACCGAGAAACTTCACCCGTGATTGGCAAAAGTGGAATTTAGAAAATTTTGCTTTCAATTGATTGCTCCTAAGAGTTTCCAACACAATCCGAAGATGCTTTTCATGCTCCTCCTCGGTTTCAAAATACACAAGAATATCATCTATAAAGATGAGAACAAATCGATCGAGGAAGTCTTTGAAAACTCGATTCATAAGTCAACGAAATAAGCCAGAGCATTCGTTAAACCAAATGGTATAACAAGCCATTCATAAGATCCAAACGAGTACGGAACGCCGTCAAAGGAATACTATCCTCTGCAATACGAAGCTGATGAAAGTCAGTTGCTAAGTCTAACCGTGAAAAGACTCTAGCACCACTAAGCTAATCAAACAAATCATCAATTCGAGGTAAAGGATATTTGTTCTTGATAGTGAGATCATTAAGCTTGCGGTAATCAACGCGAAGCCTAAGTGTACCTTCGGATTTCTTCACAAAAATAGCTGAAGCTCCCCAAGGAGAGGAACTAGAATGAATAAATTGCTTTGTCTCCAATTCGGATAATTTTTTGCATATCTCCTCATTTTCTTTATTGGTTTTACGATAAGGAGGACGAGTGATAGGTAGAGTTCCAGGGATAAGATTGATTCTGAACTCAATTGCTCGCTTAGGTGGTAATCCTAGAACGGGCTCAAATATATCAGGAAATTCACGAACAACGTGAATGAGAGAAATGACATCTTCCTCATCATCATTATCGTCATCATGAGGATTTAAAGAATATAAAGACGCTACCAAATTAGAATCCGTATCCTTAAGAACAATAGAAATCTTCTTAACAGATTGGGGATGCCGAAGATGAATAGTCCGCTCAGGACATAGGATTTGTGCTTCATAACGGTTAAGCCAATCCATTCCCAAAATCATTACGAAGCCTAAGTAAATCATGACACGCAAATCGGCTCGGAAAGAAAAATCACATAAAATAATCTCAACATCACTACAAAGCAAACTGAGTGTTGCAGATCCACCAACCGGATTCGCAATTCTCAAAGAAGTCATTAGAGCAACAACACCTAAAGAAAAAGTATCAACAAGTTCTTTTGATATAAAAGAATGGGACGCGACCGTATCAAAAAGAACTCGAATAGGTTGATCACGAAACATAATATTGCCATCAAGGATAGAATGAGAAATACCTTGACCACGAGATGTGTTACTAGGAGTTTGCACAACATTTATATTTCCCTCCTTCTTGCCCTGAAGTTTGGGACATGCGGATATATAATGACCCGAACTTTTGCAATAGCGACAAGCAAGGGGCTTTGAACACTTATTTTCATAATCGTCCTTAGAACCACAATTATAGCACTGCCCACCACTAGAGGTAGAAGTCTTTGCTACATGAGTTGCTTGCTTCCCTTTCTTATTGGGATAAGGGCCTTTGAACTTATTAGGCCTTTTCTTGTTGTTGTTGAAGTTTGGTTTGGCACCCACAAATTCAACATCACTTTCCTTATCTGCCTCTTCAAGTCGAAGAGAGATATCAATAAGTTGGTCAAAAGAAACTTCCAATTTTAGAAGTAATGGCTTCTTGACATTTTTATTCAAACCATAGACAAATCTTTGATTCTTCTTCAATGGGGTATTAATGTACTCAACCTTGTATTTAGAAAGAGATTCGAAAATGCGACATATTCTATCACAGAAGATTCACCTTGGACAAGGTCAATAAAACGACGGGCCAAAGTCACATTTTCAGCTTCCGGCACAAACTTTGATTCGAATCTTTTCCGGAATTGCTCCCAAGTAAGATCCGCTTCAATAATTTCAGAAATAAGAATCTCATACCAATCTAATGCTCTTTCTTGTAGCATGCTAGAAGCCACTTGGACTCGATGAAGATCAATAAGATTCATGCGAGAAAAGATGCGATCGCATGTTCTAAGCCAAGCTTGGACTTCGATAACGCCCTCGGAACCCCTGATCGGCTTTCCACCCAAATTTGTATAATCACTGCATAGGCGTACAAATTCGGATTTTGGGTGAGTAGGCTCGGGAATGGGTCCGGCTGCTTGAGCGTTCTTTACAAGATCAAGAAGTTGTTGGGCGAACATAAATACTGCATCCTCGGGAGTAGCACTGGATTGACCGGTGCTGGGACGGCCTGGTCTAACCATTTCTCTTCTTTAAGAAAGAAAGAAGAAGAAAACGTCTCAGAATGAATAACCAACAATCATGATTGATAAAACAAGGCATCACAAAGAAAATAGGATAGGATGGGCCCAATGACTCGAATAAAATCATAGGGCACGACTCCTAAGATGGACTTAGGACGATGATCCTTGCTACAATATTTCATATTGTTCCCAAGTTTGGCTTCGATACCAAGCTATGATGCCTCACCTCTATACTCACTGTTATGAGAATACTATGCTATTTGCTGTTGCTTACTTCAGTTGCTTATTTCATGGTTCAAGTGTATTAGAACATAATTTGCGTGTATTTTCTTCTCTGGACTTGGTTGTTATATTGGGCCTGTGTTGGGCTTTCGTTCTTATTTTTCTTTTCTTTTGTATATAAGAGAAACCTGGTCTTTTGTATTGCTTAAGAGAAGATTAATAAAAATAATATTCTTGTTTTCAAACTTCTTCTTCCCTCTTTAATTCCATATCATGGTATCAGAGTACTTTCGATCCAAACAATCGATCTAGATTGATATTATCTTTATCGATTCTAATATTGCCATGGCAGAAAGTAAATCAATTATGGATGTGATGCCAGTGATGTCAAAGATCACTGATTATAAATTGGGGGATTCGAATTATTTCGACTGGAGCAAAACCATTCGCTTGTATTTCAGGAGTATTGACAAGGATGATCATCTTCGAAAGGATCCACCAAAGGAAGACTCGATTGACAAGGATGAGCAGATATGGCTCATAGATGATGCTCGTTTATTTCTTCAAATTCGAAATACTATTGATGGCAGTGTTATTAGTTTGATTAATCATTGTGGATTTGTAAAAGAATTGATGGATTATCTAGAATTCTTATATCCAGGAAAATGAAATTTAAGTAGAATGTATGATATTTGCAAATCATTTTATCGAGCTGTAAAACAAGATCTGACACTAATGAATTACTTTATGAATTTTAAGAAAACCTATGAAGAATTCAACCTATTACTCCCAATTAGTTCAGATGTGAAAATGCAACATCAACAACGAGAGCAGATGGCGATTATGAGCTTTCTTGGAGGTCTTCCATCAGAGTATGAATCAGCTAACACAGGTGTTATCTGGATCAGACATTAATTCGTTACAGGAGGTGTTTAGTCGGATTTTGAGATCAGAAAGCTTGAATGCACAAAATATTCAAGTAATACATCTAATAGTAGTGCTTTAATGAGTCAAAGAGGTCAGAGTGAAGCAAGCAGATCTGTATCAAATACACATATGCAGTCTGAAAGACGAGAAATGGCCCCAAATTCTTGTACGTATTGTAAGAAGCCAGGTCAAATATCAGAACCGTTGGAAGTTACAGGCAGCTAGGCAAAGACAAAACAATGAATCAAATAATAAATGGAAAAACTCACCAAATCAAACAATGAATGTTGTAAAGAGGAATGATAATGGATCTGTTTTTATTTCAGCAGATGAGTATGCAAAATTTTCTGAGTATAAGGAGGAATCAAAGAAGAGCTCAAATCCAGTTTCAACTGTTGCTAAATCAAATAAGTGGATTAACGATTCAGGAGAAACTGATCATATGTCAGGTAACTCACATCTTTTCTCAGTTTTTCAGAATGATAATTCTACTCAGAATGTTACACTTGCTGATGGGTCATTATCTAACACCAAAGGAACTGGATCTGTTTTTATTACATCACAAATATCATTGAACTCAGTTTTATATACACCAAATTTAGCCTTTAATTTGTTATCAGTTAGTCAATTAACTAAAGGGTTGAATTGCTGCATATCCTTCTACCCTACACATTGTGTGTTCCAGGAATTGACAACCAAGCAGATTATTGGTAAGGGACATGAATCAGAAGGCTTATACATTTTGGATACTTTGTTACCAACTCTTGTTGTGTGTACGAGCATTAATCAAGCACTCAAAGAAGATTGTCAGTTAGGCCATCCTTCCTTGCCCGTTTTCAAGAAATTGTGTCCTCAGTATATGTCTATACAATTTTTAGAGTGTGAATCATGTCAATATGCAAAGCATCATCGTCTAAGTTCGAGTCCAAGAATAAATAGAAGGGCTAATTCTATGTTTGAACTTGTACATTCAGATATTTGGGGACCTTCTTCTGTTGTATCAAAACCTGGTTTCAAATATTTTGTTACTTTTATAGATGATTATACCCGTGTTACTTGTTTGTTTCTTATGAAGAATAAGTCTGAGTTGTATTCCATATTTTGCAAGTTCTGTGCAGAGGTTAAAACACAATTTAATTCTACAGTTAAAATTTCGAGAAGTGATAATGCTAAAGAGTATACATCAGAGTTGTTTCATACATTTATGAGTAACAATGGTATGATTCATGAGACTTCGTGTGTAGACACAGCATCACAGAATGGTGTAGCTGAGAGAAAGAATAGGCATCTTTTAGAAACAACTAGAGCTTTATTGTTTCAAATGAATATGCCTAAGTGTTTTTGGGCAGATGCAGTGTCAACAGTATGTTTTCTTATAAATAGAATGCCATCATCTGTATGGAATGGTGATATCCCATATAAGCTTCCACTTCCTAATAGACCCCTATATCCAGTAAAACCCAGAGTGTTTGGAACTACATGTTTTGTTAGAGATGTAAGACAACAATTATCTAAACTTGATCCTAAATCAATCAAGTGTATCTTTGTTGGATATTCTCGAGTGCAGAAGGGTTGTAGATGCTACTGTCCTAGTCTTGATAAGTATTTGGTGTCAATTGATGTGACATTCCATGAAGATGTTCCATATTTTCAATCATCACAAGGACCATCCGAATCAGTTCAACAAGACAATGAAGACTTTCTCATTTATTCACTTGGTGATACTACTCAAGAAATCATTCCATCTGACAATCTTATTGATAATTCTGTACCCGTTCACGATCCAATACCTTATGTTAACCCAGAACTTGATCTACCCATTGCACTTAGGAAAGGGAAACGACAGTGCACATATCCTATTTCATCATATGTATCATATAATCACTTAACATCTACCACTTGCTTATTTCTTAAATCATTGGACACTGTTTCTATACCTAAAACAATTAATGAAGCACTATCAAGTCCCAAATGGCATGCTGCAATGACTAAGGAGATGGATGCTTTAAAACTTAATAAAACAAGGAATTTGGTTCCTTTACCTAATGATAAGAAATAAATTGGTTGCAGTTGGGTATTTTCAGTTAAAGTGAATCTAGATGGAACTGTTGCTCGTTATAAAGCAAGACTCGTTGCAAAAGGATATGCTCAAGTCTATGGAATTGATTATCTTGAAACCTTTCTCCCCAGTTGTTAAGCTAATCTCAATCAGAATATTTATTTCAATTGCTGCTGTTCAAAAGTGGAAGCTGCATCAGTTGGATATCAAAAATGCATTTTTACATGGTGATCTTCAAGAAGAGGTGTATATGCTGCAGCCTCCTGGATTCACCATTCAGGGGGAGAATGAAATGGTGTGCAAGCTTAATAAAACTTTGTATGGTTTAAAGAAAAGTCCTAGAGCTTGGTTAGGAAAATTTAGTTTAGCCATTGAATCATTTGGAATGACCAAAAGTAAGTTCGACCATTCAGTTTTCTATAAGAATTCTACAATTGGACTGATTCTATTAGTAGTGTATGTAGATGATATTGTTATAACAGGGAATGATGAAAAGGGAATCTCTTCACTTAAAACTTTCATTCACACACAATTTCACACAAAGGATTTTGGAGAGTTGAAATATTTCTTGGGTGTTGAAGTTACAAGAAATGAAAGTGGAATCTTTCTATCTCAAAGAATATATACTCTGGACTTGTTAGGTGAGACAGGAAAATTGGGTGTTCGACCAATCAACTCACCAATGATGCCAAATAGTGATCTAGCAGTAGATGGAGAACCATTTGAAGATCAAGAAAGGTATAGAAAGCTTGTTGGGAAATTGAATTACCTAACAGTGACGAGACCAAATATATCATACTCTGTTAGCAAAGTTAGTCAATATATGGCATCACCAAGCAAATATCATTGGAAAGCACTAGAGCATATCTTAGAATAATTAAAGAAAACTATAAGGCAAGGCATCATGTACTCGAATCATCATCATATCAAAGTAGAATGTTTTTCAGATGCAGACTGGGCAGGCTCGAGACTGGATAGAAAATCCACTTCTGGCTATTGTGTGTTTGTAGGAGGTAATCTAGTCCCATGGAAAAGTAAGAAGCAAAGTATAAGGCTCGATCAAGTGCTGAGTCAGAATATAGAGCCATGTCCAAAGCAACATGTGAGGTTATGTGGGTTGATCATCTCATGACTGAAGTTGGATTGAAGGTTGAAAAACCAATAGTGTTGAATTGTGATAATCAAGCAGCTTTATACATTGCCTTAAATCCGGTGTTTCATGAGAGAACAAAACATATTGAAATCGATTGTCATTTTATTCGAGAGAAGATTCAACAAGGGATTTTCAGCACTAAGCATGTTAGGAGTGAGGAGAAGGTTGCTGATATTTTAACAAAGGCATTGGATATAAATCGAGTTGGATACTTATGCAGCAAGTTGGGCATGATGAATCTATATGCTCCAACTTGAGAGGGAGTGTTATGAGAATACTATGCTATTTGCTGTTGCTTACTTCAGTTGCTTACTTCATGGTTCAAGTGTATTAGAACATGATTTGCGTGTATTTTCTTCTCAGGACTTGGTTGTTATATTGGGCCTGTGTTGGGCTTTCGTTCTTATTTTTCATTTCTTTTGTATATAAGTGAAACCTAGTCATTTGTATTGCTTAAAAGAAGATTAATAAAAATAATATTCTTGTTTTCAAACTTCTTCTTCCCTCTTTAATTCCGTATCACTCACGCTAGTCAAGGGCACTACGGAGTAATGCCGTCAACTAGCACGAAGAATAAGGCTATGGAGGAGAGACCATCCATGTAATTGCTTTGTGCGAGGACCGATATTCAGATAGTATAACATGCATTCATTTCAAGAGGAAATTCGACATGATGATAAAAACTTAGAGCTACTACACAGTGGCTATGATATCTTCGGAAATAAATATAGAAATAAACATAACACAAATCAGTCACAGATATCCATATCACAAAGGCGGAAATAGATATGAATATAACACATGAAAGTGTATATCAGAGTAGTGGTCAAAAAGATCCACAATAACACAAAAGAATGGATACAATTGCTAGACAAAAGAATATGTATACATTAAGGAGTCTCTATCTCAAATGTATAACAACAAAAACTACCAATCTAATGTAGTTAGACAAAAGTCAGGTAATGATGATCATAGATCAGGAGTCAAGCAGAAGCACCTGTAACATCTCGGCCTGACCAGAATATTATTTATTAGGAAAATAATAAACGGATCAGTCCAGCTATAAAAATCAGATAAAATGAGATGGAATAAGAGATATGTCAAAACGTATGATAACAATAATGCCATACTATGAAAAGTATACATTTATAATCGGCAAAATCATACAATACCTCAGTTATCTCAAAAGCACCAAAAAGGAAGTCATATTCCCTACCATATTCACCAAACCCCAAATATTGATAAATATATCGATGCCAATCGGAAAAGTTAGTGAAACATAAATTCACCAATGCACAGATATTGAAAAATCTTATCAATGTAAATCACAAAAAATGGGGAAACACAAATTCTAGAAATCATCATTAGAAATCCAGAAATCACAAAAGGGGGAGGCCTATCACAAAATGGGAGCATGAAAGCCCACCAATACGTATATCACAAAACGGAACGCCATTCCATGGTTGCTAACCATTAATTTTTGAGCCGAAGCTCCACAAAACGGCCCGAAGACCATGGGTCACTAACCCACCAATTTTGAGTCGACGCTCCACAGAAACGGGTTTAGTCTCCCCCACAGACAAAGAGACATCGCACATTGGTAGTCTAAATCACAAAATATCATCATCGATCATCAAGAAGTGTCAATTACACTAAGCTAGTAAATATATGAGTTTAGCTTCATGTCCTATAACCACTGGCTTAACTTAAATATTTATGAACAAATTGTAGGTCTCCACTCGAAAGTTGTCACAAGAGTTTCAATCGAACAAGTCCAAGAATTAACCGACGAGTAAACGCAAGCGTTTCATACCACTTGTTTTACTAAGCCGTTTAATTAGATTTCTCACATGAGTGAGGTAAAGTTTTGTATATACTAATAGGTAGGAAATTGGTTTTAAATAACGATCTTTGTAATAAAATAGTGTTGAAATCGTTTTGATGAAAGAGTTTTGATATTTACAACTAGTATAGAAAACCTTTATATTTTCAAAGTGACAAATCACGGAAATGATTGTAGAAACAATCAATCACCAAAGATTCACATTCGAAGGCGTGAATCAAAGCCATAAAAATTAATATCGAATCCATCAAATGGATATTCTCAAAAATTCCGAAAAGAAGTCATCAAAGTCAATAATAAATGATAACAAGAAATTGGAAAATTACGAATCGATAAAAATTGGAATCTCAAGAAAAATAGGCTAAATAGGCAAAATAAACTGAATACAAGCAGGTCAGTCCATTGGACACTGAGTTCAGCCGACTGGACTCAGTGCTTGAAAAACTCTCGGGCTCCAGGTCAGTCGACTGAACTCAGAGAGCCAGTCGACTGGAACCCGTTTTCCAGTATTTTTAGCATAGAAAAATGAAGAGGAAACTCTCCACAATTTGCGATCGGACGAGCATGGGCGCTAGGGGTTTAGCCAATCGACAACCCATCCCTATAGGCTCCTCGGTACGCCAGCAAAAGCATGATCAAGCATCAAAGCTGTGATTTTTAAAGATTTAGCTTCAAAACACCCAAAAATTGGAACATCCATAAAACCAATTCAAACCAAAAGCAAATGAACATCAATAAGTGTTAGGAATTCATACCTAACAACAAAGACAGATATAGACATAGATGTGAGATAGAAATCTCACCTTTTGCACAAAACAAGTAAGAAGAAGCCATAGAGCAAGGCAAGAACAATCACTCTTCACTTCTAACCTAAGAAACTTGAATCTAAGCTTAAAAGAAAAACAATTTCTAAGTTAGGGTTTTGGAATTTCTGAAATTGAAGGGAGAATGAGTTGGAGAAGAAGAAGGAGTTACTTACCTAAGCTTCTCTTTTAAGTTTGGAGCTAGAACTTGAATTTGCAAAGGAGCTAGGGCTTAGGAATTTAATTTCCAACCACTTTCCCTATTTTTCTAAAGCTTGAAGTGTTAGGAATTAGAACTGAAATGGATGAAGAGGAGTGGGGTGGAGCTTGGGTCTTAAGTTGGGGTTAATGGGCTGGAACCCAAACCCAAAGCCCTAAGTGAAAATGTCAAAATTCAAGATAACTCCAAACACATCAATGTTAATACTCAAAAAGGTCGCAAACGCCATTTTGAACTCAATAGAAGTGGTATCGAGTCCTAATTCGACTATTTGCAAAAAGTAACCTTTTGGACTAAAATCCGACTAACGATGCTATATTTAAATAAAATATTTAAATATACAAATCATTAAATATATGGGTTGTTACAGTAACCTTAATCAATCTTTGATTAGGTAGTTATCCTTAAAAAGTTTCTTACATTAAATAACTATCTTTAATAACTTAAATCGAGTAATAAATCTTTTAATCAAATTGAAAGATAATCCTTTTATCTAAATTAACTAGTTAATTATCATAAAAAATCTTTAAAAGATAATCCTTGTAATCAATTTTCACTAACCATTTTATCCTTTACATCATATTGAGGATTAAAACATTTCATCTTTTAAATTATTTACTGAATTACAATATAAAGTTTATTAAAATAAACTTTTAACAAAGATTATATACATATATATACATATATACTTGTATAGAAAAACTTTAAACTCAAATAAAATTATTTTTAAAAAGATAGTTTTTAAACTTGGTTTTCTTGAAATTTAAAATCTTGATTTATTTAAAAATTTAAAAGCCAAAAAACATTTTCATTTTTTTATTTTATTTTTGAAACCTGGTAACTGTTTAACAAAACCTGAGCCAACTGCTAGAATAGCCGAGCCTGGCTTCGAGCTAAACATCAAAACCCTCGAGCAACCCCTTTTCTGTTTTTCAAACTTTGCTGTATATTTAAAATTTTAAGTCTATAAAAAAAATTTGAATCGCCCGCTATAATGCTCGAGTTATCTCATCACCATACTCGAACCAAACTCGTAAATCCCCGAGACAACTCCACAGCCCATCCTTCTTCTTCTCCCTTTCCTTATCACTGACACACACATCTCATGTGCATATGTACAGCTGAACTCCACCGATCTGATCATCGCGAAGCCCTGGACATACTACCAGCAACCTACCCTAACCTCCTGATCACCCCATTCCGATGGACTCGCCAGACAACTAAATCGAGCCTCTCGAACTAAAATGGAACCAAAACCCATCGAAAAAATCACCTTACACCGACGATCCCAAACTCGAAACTATTCGCCGACCTCACCAGAGATTCACCACGACGCAATTCTTCGATCCCGTCACAAAGCCTCCGATGATCTATCGAAGTTGCACGAAGCTCCTAAGTTACCTCAACCAAAACGGGTCTTCAAACCCTAGTTCGACTATGAACAGCCACCACGTTCAACTATAAAATCTACCACTATTTTTCCCACAATCATCAACCATCACTCTACCTCCAACCTTGATTTCGAACATTATTACCTCCCCGTTTGTCAATAATTGATGAAAACCCAAATTCAGGTCAACACAGAAATTCACCACAACCCCAAACTTAAAAATCCAGATAATGTTGTTAAAAGTCATCATATTCAAATTTGAATTGGTTAGTTTGATCAAAACTTAAATTTAAGGCGATAAATTTTTGCTGACTTGAACCAATTTCTACTGTAATTTCTTCCTCTAATGAAATTACTTGTTGATTTTGCTAATAAATATTTTTAAAAATAGCACATATCAAATACAAACAATTCTCTTTCAAATATCATAACCTAATATTGTATATGTGGTGAGATATGCTTTTGTTTTTGATTGAGTTAAACTAGAAAACTAAAGAACAGGAACATATATCCATAGACATGCACACCATTTTTTATATGTATATCTATACATGCAGGTATTTATCTCAATAAGAACAAGCAATCACATCAAGACAATTCACAAATTCAAGCTTAAATGGTTAGTCTTGCTCACCTAAGGGATGAAGACAGAGGACACAAAACCTAGGAAGAGATGTTGAAAAATCTGGAAATGCATTTAAATTTCATTTGAAACTTTAGTCTGTTGCTTGGTGAATATTGATTTGGTTTGAGTTGAACCTGATCTGGTCTATACTGAGATGAATCTTGTTTGATCCTTGTTTTAAGTTGCAGATTGTTTTGATTTTTTTTTTCTGATTTCTTTCCAGGCTTCAGATTTTACAGGCTTTTGATTTAAATTTCACCTCCTGGTTTGCTTTCAGATCTGAGATGGTTTGAATCTGATCTTGAATTTGAAATGGCCATATGATTTAAAATGGAAAATGATTTGTTTTGATTGCTGTTGATTCTTCTGTGGTTAAACTTCCAGGCTTTGAAAACTGGAAAAACTTTGTTTTTAACTGATTCGGGTTTGATTTCATTGCTTTGTTTTGATTTTCTGGTTTTCATTTTGTTTTAGAGTTTTGATTTGATCTCATGCATTTTGTTTTCAGTTTTGAGAAAATTGATAATAGCCGGGTTTTCTTCTAAAAATATGTTATTATATTAAATTTTCAAAAGAAAAATCAAATTTCCTTTTGTCAACAAGGCTTACACTTATTAACATATATAAAAATTCATTTTACAAATGTCAAGATGTATATATTTTGTGTTTATAACCTTTGTTAAATTTTATTTAACTTTACATTTACATATATTTATACTTTTATATACTTGAGAATTATGTTTCCTAAACCCCTTTCTTTATTTTATTTATAAATTATTTTTAACCCTTTCACTTGTTATTCTATTTACCTCCTTATTTTACGAATGTCAAATGTTTATCTTATCAATTTCCAAATATATAAAAGAAAAGTAATTTAAATCTTTTGTCAACTCTTGTACTTATAAAAGATATTTTTATTTTATATTTTATACCTTTACAACTTTTAAAGAAAAAGATTTAAGCTTGATTATATGAATTTTATAACTTTTTAAACAACCATAAGAAAAATGATTCGAAATAAAATTATACCTTTAACGCTTGAAAATAATAATAATGTTTAAATATAATTTTATACCACATATCTTCTTATTTAAATAAATACATTTTCCTTTATTGATATTTTTATACAACTTTTTAAAGAAATGATTTAAAATGTAATTATACACAAATTACAAATTATATATATACATATTTATTTGTTCTTTAAAATATAAAGATTTTTGATTTTTCAAATATAGTTATTTTGAATTCCAAATCTAAAATTTCTATTTAAAAATACATATCATTATTTATTCTGGAAATTTTCCAATTAATTCATCATTAAATCCAAAATTCAAAATTAATTACCAATAATTTCATAATTTAATTCCAAAAATTGAATTTATTATCAAACTAATTCTGGCTAAAATCCGGGAAAGTTGCAGATTCCCCGCTTAAGAAAATTTCGTCCCTGAAATTTGCTAGGGAGACAACAGAGGATGGATACACAGAGAATCGACTCATTGATCAAGCTGATTATCTATTCTGTATTTGGTTTATCAAATCAGAATATCAACGTTATGAGAACAAACTCATACGATATTTTACAAAATATACTCGGGTCATCCAATCTACGAAATATGCAGGGGCATTGGTTAGTCCGAAGGATAACTAACCACTCATAGAACAAATCTGGACTCCAAAAAACAGATTAATGAATTTAGTCTTCCACAATTCTCAAACACTAGATATGGATTCCAAACTCAAGTCGGAATACCCCAAAATATATATAACTTGTCCCTCTTCGGACTTTGATCCACACCAGAAATTTCAACAAAATTTTCAAAATTTCGTTTTGACCAAAATCATTTTATTGATACAATCTTCATATTTTATTCATTTATTTATTTCAATTCAAAATTTCCAATTTTATTAAAGCTAAAACGAAAAGCTGATAACGAGAATACGAATTAAGGACTTATCTATAACGATTCGCAGTGCCACCATCACACTAAAGCTCCTCCCTCGAGCTGCCAGAAAGCCATCAATGAATTGAAATTGGATCAAAGAAAATTGATTAGAGTTATTTCCGTTGTTGAAGGGTATTGACCATTTGTAGTCGTACTCCCATGTCCCCTATCTCGTCCTCTTCTTGCACTCATACTTACTATCAGTGGATATTAAGAGAATTTACTGAGGCATACAAACAGATATCTTAGGGATATACTCATTTTAGGGTATACTTTACTCTATCTCTAATGAGTTACCTAATGTGTTATACTCCTGAGCTAAAGTTTCAACCTTCAGCTCTGATACCACTTGTAACGACCCTGAATCGACCTTCAAAAATCGGCATTGAATACATCACTTGTACTCGAATGCCGCAGATTCAAACATCGAATTTGGTTCACCGGAGCTTATAACACATTAAATATAACAACACAGCAGAAGAAAAAAATAATATATATCATTGATACACAATTAATACAACATCGGATACAATTGAATATCAATACAAATCTGAGCCAAAAGATATACAATAGCGGAAGACAACACCAGAAAATAGTCTAGACTTTGCAACCATCAATAGCGGAAAGATATCACCCAAAGATAATGTCTTCAAAACACAACACGATAGATAATCTAACATATAGCGATTCCATTTCTAAAGCTCCAAATCTAGAAAGACTCCAAACCAGAAAGCGAGAGCAAACGCGAAGCGAGAAACCCTCAATTGCGTTGTATTAAGCAAGGTCGGCCCAAATGCTGAAAAGAAGCAAATCCGATCACCAAATCCAAAGGTTGGATGCTAATATCCAGAGATTGAATGCTATCGAATCTACACCTACTATTTGATTATCTGAAAAACCAAACTCTAGACTGCTCGTGTGGAAAATTATGGGCACCCAGAGTTTAGGAAATGAACAATAAACTTTGGGTCAATCATGAGACTGGTGCGAGCAAACAAAAAACAGTTTATCTTTAAAACAATCAGCAAAAGAATTCAAAATTGAAATCCCCAATGCTTTTTGGAAAATGAAATACCATAAGGCCTCCCACCACACACATAATACAACCGCAGAATTTGAGGAGATTTCTCCTTATGATAGTCAAACATGCTTGATACGCAAAATCCTTTTGATATTATTATTAGTGCATAATGCAGAAAACCTTTCGAAAGTATAATATAAATCTTAGCCAGCATACAACCATTATTGTATGCCTACTATAGCTACCATGTTTAATAGCAGGTAACCGCCACATTCCATGGCAGGTTATATAACTAAAACCGTACAACGCTCGTATTGTTCTGTTTGGATTTCCAAAAAATGGTCAGGCAAAGGAACTTCCCACACAAAATGGAACGCCTCTGGAGGGACGTCCTCGAGAACCAAACCAGATCTCTACTACACAAGGCCGGGTTACCTCTGTAACTAGGTAGCTACTGACACGAGTATGCCACCCCCCGGTTGTTACCAACCTTTATCCGAGGCGCCTATCAACCAACAACCACAAAGCAATAAGTTTTGCAGCAACCACAAAGTTAAGTATCTGGGCACCATACCATGATACAACTTATAATCCATAAGGAAATGTCATACCCTCAGGGAGTGCTACCCTTATATAACCTTGCTGCCACGTTTCCTGTTTCGACCATTACCGGGGTGTGAGGCCCGATGAAGTCCCGTCCACCAAGCTACACTTTTCACAAAGTCATGCTTTGATCGACAAATGATCAGCAGCACTTATGCCACATTACCAAATTGGGAATGTATTACTAGTAACCATCAACTACATAACCTCTGAGCTCGTACATCTCAGAGAAGGGTGTTAAGCTAGCAGAATGAATTCTCCGCCACCAAACAGAAATGTATTTGATAGATACCAGTTTTACATCTCAAAGTGTAATGTCAGACACACATCCATA
The DNA here is from genome assembly GCA_030765085.1 of Allium cepa. Classification (NCBI taxonomy): domain Eukaryota; kingdom Viridiplantae; phylum Streptophyta; class Magnoliopsida; order Asparagales; family Amaryllidaceae; genus Allium; species Allium cepa. The sequence goes on along the minus strand of CM060941.1, from coordinate 596,109,447 downwards.
CAAGTCTGTTCCAGGTTCGAATAGAACTGAAGGCACTTCTAAAGAAGCCCTTGCACATCCGGATAATCCCTAATCTAGTCCGGACTCCCCATCCCAAAGGTTGATCAAATCTCTATACCGGGGATCAGCCGGTGCGGAGACATTCGACGAGTTATCCTTTCGCTTTCGAAAATATCCAGTCTTTAGCACCAGTCTTCAAATGCTATCCATATCGTCGTTTCGTTATTCGGAATGGGTTATATGACACAAGGTCCTCTTCCGGCTAAACCGAAAAATGAGCGCAATATTTAAAAACATATGGATATTGGGATCTCAGTTAAGTCACAACTTAAAGCCCAAAATTTTCCTTTCAATGGTTTAAACAAATTACCATTTTCAAATCATTAAACCAAAAGATTCACTTCACAAAGTCCATCAATCTTTCACAAAGATTTATTCACAACTTTCAAAACCATTTACTTTTCAAATTGGATTAACTCATCCAATCGTTAATCAAAGACTCAATTCATAGCTTTCAAATCATTTCCAAAGATTCATAGCTTTCAAAAACAATCCCATTTCAAATCTTTTATATAATAAATATAACTTTAAGATCCTCTTTGATTTCAAAACAAAATTTAACAATCTTTCATAAAGATTTATTCATAGCTTTCAAACAATTCTATTTCAAAACTCGAAATCTTTTCAGCACAAATTGGAAATCCTTTCTTTATACGAAAGCCATTATTATTTGAAAACAAATAGTTTTCGTTTTGGAAAAATCTGATTACATTTGCACGAGTTAAAACCCTTCAAGTCTAAATTTTGGGTTAAATTCAAATTCCCAAAACAATACTTTTAAAAATGGTTTTGAAACCCATATAAACACATTTATAACTTGTATAACCTTTTTTTGAAACCAAAATTCTCAACATAGAATTCAATTTCAAATCTTGAATTTAAATTCAAATCAAACTATTTAATCTTCAAAACTTTATCAAGTTATTCAAAATAACCGTTATCTTTAAAACTCCTTTTCGAAAGCTCTTCATATTTAACCTAATTCCATTCCCAAACTATTTTAATTCAAAATTCAACTTTAGAACTATTTAAAAAATCTGTGACTTAACCAATTGCCTCGTGCAATCCATATTTTTGTGTGTATAGTGTAGTCCAGAGGTTTTACACAATAGTGCAACATCATCAATTATCACATCACAGATTCGATCACATCAATATTGATAAGCGGTATAATCCTATAACGCCTATCTTTATTCACATATTCACAGATAGATAATGTAAATTTGTTACAGCTAAATAAATTACATTCATAACAGCTCAAATCAAAACAAAGCATCATACATCAGAGATATCACAACAATTCATAGCATTCAATAGAATACAATCATCCATAAGTGAGATTAATTAGTCATCTGATTAATTTAATCAAATAATTAGTCAAGAATAAACTACTAATCTTGGTTAATGTTAATTAATTAATTACAAATCATTTTGATTAATTTTTCTTTAAATCATTTATTAATTAACCATTAATAATAAATTGATAAACCTTTAATTATTAATTAATTATCCTTAATTAATCACATTAATTGATTAGCCCTTAACTAATTATCATTCCTCAATCACCTTCATTAATTAATTAACCTTTAATTAATTATTCCTTAATTAATTAACCATATTATTTTAATTTGTAGGATCGATTTCACCCTAGAGGGGGGGGGGGGTGAATAGGGTGATGGTATAAACTATAAAACTTAATTGCAGAAGCTAATAAATTAATATTAACACAGATCATAGAATATTACGAGCACATAAATAAATAGCAGAATAAAATGCAGACAGAACAACACAGAATTTACCCAGCTTCGGCAAAACCCTGCCTACGTGCTGCCCCCAAGGTTTCTACTAGAAATTAGAAAGTCCCTCGCTTACACACGTAAACTCGCTATACCCGCTATTGACTATCCTAACTCTACGCTCAAAACCCTGGCCACAACTCAACAACCGAGTTGTGAATTCCCAAACTACACACCGTAGTTTGTCTCCTAGTCACACGACTAGAAAATTAGCAGTTTGAAATTTAGATATAAATTTAAAAACAATTTCAAAATAACTTAAAAGACAAAGCCCTATAAACTAAAACCCCTTTTTATATCAAAACCCTATACATATAAATATAAACAAAGCCGGCCCTTCTTTTCTTTATTAGTTGACCCGATACTTCTCAAATGGCGGCTTTGCTTCTGAATTAGGGCTTGTGAAAAATTTGGGGCTTTCGTTCCTCTTGCTCTGGAAATTTGGGCTTGAAGTCGCCGGCTTAAATTCGATCGATCAGTGATGTTTTGCGTGTTGCCTTGATCGATTGACTCCTCGTTCCTTACGCGGCTGCGTCGTTGATCAAATTCTCTCCTTGAATCGGTATTATTTGTTTTTTGCTTTATTGATTTTTGCTTTCTGGAATTCGATGATCAAATGCCGATGATGATTAGGGTTTTTATAGGAGTCAATTTCCTAAAATCACGTTCGTCTGATTTCTTCAAAATCTCTTGCGTTGCCGTTCGATTATTATTGGATGTTTGCGATGAATTCTGACTTTTTCAATATCGTATTTTTCTGATGTTCGACCCCCCACGGCTTTGAATTGCCGTGCTCATCACGGTGTTGATTTGTGACTTGGTCAATTTTTCATCCTTACTTGAATTGCGTTGATTTGCTTTGACCATGTTGATTTCGTGAGATTTTTTACAGCTGGCTTTTGGCTTTGAATCATTTCGTCTCTGGCCATCTTTTTCTGGTTGGTACTGCATTGCATTCTAAGTGATCTCCATTTCACTTTGTTGCATTTCTAATCACTGCTGTGTCTTGTTTCACTAGTATCAGTGATGTTGCAACTGGTTTAATGTTTGTTTATATACACTTCATCACTTCAGCATTGTATTGTTTTCACTTCTGGCCTGTTGTAGTTTGATTGTGTGATGTTATACTTCGGTCTATTGGGCTGCATTCATGATGTAAGTGGTCTGTACTTGTGTACATCTGGTATGCTGCAGCTTGCATCTTTGTTGCATTTGAACTGGCTGTTGTCTTTGTTGTTGGGTTGCTGCACATATGAACTTGCATTCATTCGAGTTCAGTTTGCACTTGTTCATCATGTAGCTTGTTGTCTTCATGTATAGTTGCTGTCTACATTCATGTTTGAGTTTCACTGCCACTTGATATTCTGGTGTACATTGAGTACATCCATACTTCTATGTTGTTTGTGTACTACTTTGGCTTCACTGTACATTATACTTGGCTTTGGTTCTGCACCATGTTGTAGCTGTACTGTCTTGAGCTCGACATTGTTGTTTACTTGCTTTGATGCATTCACATGCTGCCATACTTGTTCATGCTGCTGGACTTGATGCAGTTTGATTGTTTTGTAGTTGTTGATGTACTTTGTAGTTTGTATCTGCATTTTGCATTGGCCATGCTTTGGTCATTGAAGTATGTTATCACTTGTTGACTGCATGTTCATCATTTCATATTGAACTGTTTCTTGTCATGTTCACTTGTGTTGAATCCAGTTTCAAAACTCGGATTTGACCTTGTGCTCGTGTCGTATTTTTGACTTTATTGCACCTGAGTTGAACCTGTCCGTATATTTGGGTTTGACCTTGTGCTCACCTGTCCCTGTAGCATTATCAAGTGTATATATCGGCGTGCACGGCCATGTGGCATATACAGTAATACACTGTGTATGTCACAAGTTGTTCGTGTATGATGAATTCAAATTTAAATTATGACGAACAACCCAAATAACTGAGGCAAATCATATATTCAAAAATTATCTTTTATTTTGGAATTGCAAAAATATTTCTTTTTCAATTTTACTGCGTTAGTTTATATTTTTGCAGATTGCTCAGATGCTGGATTCAAACTGGAATGCAGTTGAAGATAAATACGAGTGTGAGTGATATGTAGTGAGGTGCTGATGTAAAATAGTGATGTAATTGAGTTTGTATCACAGTTATACAGTGAATAGTGAGAGCTTGAATTTGTATACTTTTCAAAATTGTAATAAATATTTGTTTGAATAAAATATTCGTTTGAATTCAAATTCCGTGTTATTTATTTTATTCAGCAAATATTGATTTAATCTGTGAAAAAATAAAATAGTATATTATCAAATACATTTAAACGAATGTATATATGTTTATTATCATCAAACAAAAAATCATATAAGCGCATATTCAACAATCTCCCCCTTTTGATGATAACAAACATATATTTAAGATTTTGAATATGTTAAATGTATTTGATCATTGATATATCCTAATTGCTCCCCCTATTTAAATGCTTCCTCTCTACACAATACTCCCCCTACATATATGCATACAAATAAAAATATGCAGATGAGTCTAGATGCAAATGGAAAATTATTTGACCCTTGCTTGATTTTATTTGACAAAATCTTAACTTTTCTCTCCCCCTTTTGTTATCAGCAAAAGAATAATAGTGTTAGGAAAATAGAGAAAAAGTAATTGATATTAATCCAACACTAAAACTCAATTGAATATAAATATTAAATTTCAAAAAAAATCAAACAAAAATCATAAATATTTTGTTAGGCGCATATTCCACTTTCAGAATGATAGGAATGATATCATCATATAAAACTATACAGTTGTGTCTATTTGTGGTATATTTATATCAGGAATTTGAATATCTACTAACCATGCATAACCGTTAGGACTTTTAAATGAGATTAGTAGTATTCCAATTTTATTTTTTTTAAAAAATAAATTCAAGTATCTTCTAACCACGCATAACCGTGAGGTCTTTTAAATGGGATTAGAATCAACTTGTTTATTTAAAAAAAATCAAATTTTGATATGCGTTCCATACATGCATAACCGTGAGGACTTTTAAATGAGCATGGAAGCACATAACAAATTCCAAGTAATTCACCCATGCATAACCGTGAGGACTTTTAAATGAGAGTGAATACTTTGGTATTTATTTATTTTTTTATTATTTTTTTTAAAAAAAAATGTGAAAATGAAAAAAAACGAACGATTCCTGTTTAAAATACCACACATCGACAATTATATAGAATTTTGATGAGTGATGGTCGTTAGAAATATGATAGAAATCGAGATGGTCATGGAATTTTTTACCAACAAAATTTATGACTCTTGTTTAATTTGAAATTTTTTACTAATTATACCGTCTCGAGTAATAATATATGATAAATATCAATACTCATCAATTTTTCAATCACTATTTATTTCTTCGATGATTTGTAGGGAGAAAAAAAATGTTAAATATTCAGCAAATTTCTAAAACACCTAGACTGAGTCGTAATTTACAAAAACTATTTTCTGGTAGAGGTTTTGTAAAGATGTCTGCCAATTGAGAATCAGTTGAAATAAAATTTATGCAGATATTTTCTTTGGAAATATGATCTCTAATAAAATGATGTCTTACATCTATATGTTTTGTGCGCGAGTGATGTACAGGATCATTTGTGAGATCAATTGCGCTTTTGCTATCACACATTAGTGGTACACGTTTAAAATTTAGGCCATAGTCATGCAAAGTTTGTATCATCCATAAGATTTGAGCAGAGCAACCGCTCAAAGCAATATACTCTGCCTCTGTTGTGGATAATGCAATACAATTTTGTTTTATACTCGACCATGCAACTAATGAATGTCCTAACATAAAACATGCTCCACTAGTACTTTTTCTATCAACCAAATTTCCAGCATAATCAGCATCTGAAAAACCTTTCAATTCAAAATTATCGTTTGATGGATACCAAAGACCAAATCGTGGGGTGTGCAACAAATATCTTATAATTCTTTTAACAGCTTTTAAATGAGATTCTTTTGGGTTAGATTAAAACACGCACATAAGCAGACAGAAAACATGATGTCAGGTCTAGAGGTGGTAAGATAAAGGAGTGATCCAATCATACCTCTGTACTGCTTTTGATCAACTGTCTTACCCTTTTCATCCTTGTCAAGTTTAAGTGTTGTACTCATGGGAGTTTTTGCTGGTTTAGCATCTTTCAATCCAAATTTGTTGACAAGTTCCCTAATATATTTTGTTTGAGAAATGAATGTGCCTTTATCGCTTTGTTGGATTTGAAATCCTAAAAAGAATTTTAACTCTCCAACCAAGCTCATTTCAAATTTTTCCTGCATGACTTTTTCAAATTTCTCATACAATAACTTGTTAGTAGCACCATAAATGATGTCATCAACAAATATTTGAACAATCAAAAGATCATCGTTTTCATGCAACAGAAATAGTGTGGTATCTACACATCCCTTTTTGAACCCATTTTCAAGGTGATAAGAAGTAAGACATTCATACCAAGCTCTGGGAGCTTGTTTTAATCCATATAATGCCTTCTTTAGTTTGTATACATGGTTTGGATATTCATAACTTTCAAAACCTTCTGGTTGTTCAACAAACACATCTTCTTTTAAAATTCCGTTAAGAAAAGCACTCTTAATGTCCATTTGTCTTAGTTTAAATCCTTTGTAACAAGCAAAAGCTAACAATATTCTAATTGATTCTAGTCTAGCTACAGGCGCAAAAGTTTCATCAAAGTCAACTCCTTCAATTTGATTGTATCCTTTAGCAACTAGTCTAGCTTTATTTCTAATTATATTTCCAGATTCATCATATTTATTTTTAAAAATCCATTTTGTTCCTATAACTGGATAATCCTTAGGTCTAGGTGCTAGACTCCAAACATTATTTCGTTCAAACTGATTTAGCTCTTCTTGCATGGCCATGAACCAGTTTTCATCATTAAGGGCTGAATCTATGTTATTTGGTTCTATTTCTGAAATAAATCCACTATATAAGCACAGATCACATAGATTTTTAAAGGATGAACGAGTTTGTATACCTGCTATAGGGTTTCCAATTACCGATTCTGGTGGATGGTCTGTTTTGTATTTCAGCTTTTCTGGATCCAGATTTCTTCGGACTTCTAGAGTTGTGGTAGTTTCTCTAGCATCAGCAGTTTCTTTTGGTTTTTCGAGCTCATCTTTTTCTTTCTCCTCTTCAACGTTGCTTTTGGATGTATCCTGATCGTCAATGCCTTCATCAAATTTCACATTGATTGACTCTACGATTGTTTTAGTCTTTTTGTTGTAGACTCTATAAGCTTTGATTCTCGAAGAGTAACCCATGAAGATGCCATCATCAGCCTTTGCTTCAAATTTTCCTAACCGATCGCCTGTATTAAGAATATAGAAAGGACATCCAAACACTTTGAGGTAAGCGATGTTTGGTTTTTTGTTGAACCATAGCTCATAGGGGGTTTTGTTAAGAATCGGTCTAATGATAACTCTATTCATTACATAACATGCTGTATTTACTGCTTCTGCCCAGAGATGCAGAGGTAGTTCATATTCATTTAACATAGACCTAGCCAATTCTTGTAAAGTTCGATTCTTTCTCTCAACTACTCCATTTTGTTGTGGAGTACGTGGTGCAGAGAACTCATGTTTGCTTCCGTTTTCATCACAGAAAGTTTCAAATTCATAATTTTCAAATTCTCCACCATGATCACTTCTTAACGAAACAATAGAGACTTCTTTTTCATTTTGCACAAATTTTGCGAATCTTGTGAATATGAAAAAGTTTCTGATTTGTTAGCCAAGAAATATACCCATGTATATCTTGAGTAATCATCAACTAACACAACAATATTTCTTACCTCCTAAGCTAGCAATGTCATTAGGTCCAAATAGATCCATATGAACTAGTTCAAGAACTCTAGAAGTGCTTACATTGTTTTTGGCATGAAACGATGATTTTTTAAGTTTTCCCAAAGTACATGCTTTACAGATGTTTTCAGTTTCAAACTCATGTGATGGCAACCCTCTTACCAAACTTTTCCTTTTTAATTTGTTTAATAAGTTCATACTAGCATGCCCTAAACATCTATGCTATAAATTCACTTCTATATCCTTAGCTACCAAACATTTAGAGAGGATGAGATCATCAAAAGATAGAGAATATATATTACCTTTCCTTTTTCCTGAAAATAAAATTTCTTTTGATGATTTGTCAACAATTTTGCACAAGTCAGAATCAAAGATAACATTCATACCTTTATCACATAGCTGGCTGATTGATATCAAATTGTGGTGCAGATTTTCAACATATAGTACGTCATTCAAGGTAAATGTATTGTTACCTACTTTACCTTTACCGACAATTTTACACTTGTCATTGTTCCCCATTGTGACTCTGCCACCTTTGTACTTTTCTAGGCTAAGGAACTTCGATTTATCGCCTGTCATGTGCCTGGAACAGCCAGAATCCAAGTACCATTGCTGTTGTTCCTTAGCCTACCAGCATACCTACACGAGAAGAGAGTTTAGTGACCTATTGTTTTTATAGGTCCATGATTGTTAGTGGCAAAATATTTAGAATGATAATTTTGTGGATACCCAAAACTATTTATAATTGTTCCCTTCGGCACCCAACTTTGTTTAACTTTGAGAGATTTTATATTTATGCCTTTTGGAACCCAAATCGGTATAGTTTTCATATGTTTGGGTCTATACCAACAATTATTGTGATTGTGTCCAAATTTTTTTTTACAAATTATGCGCATAGAATTAACTTGATTAATATTGCTTTCAACAATTTTCGAATTATTATATCCAAGTCCTTGTCTAACCATATTAACAGTTTGCTTTCCTAATAGCATATTCACCATTGAACATTGGTGGTCTAACTATGGATTGACCTTCTGCAAAAGCATTATTAAAAGAAGCCATTTTAAAAATTCAAACTTTTAAACAAAAATAGATTTTTTTTCAAAAAAATAGAATTTTTAAAACAAATGTTGACTTCTATTCCTAGCTCTGATACCACTTGTAAGATCGATTTCACCCTAGAGGGGGGGTGAATAGGGTGATGGTATAAACTATAAAACTTAATTGCAGAAGCTAATAAATTAATATTAACACAGATCACAGAATATTACGAGCACAGAAATAAATAGCAGAATAAAATGCAGACAGAACAACACAGAATTTACCCAGCTTCGGCAAAACCCTGCCTACGTGCTGCCCCCAAGGTTTCTACTAGAAATTAGAAAGTCCCTCGCTTACACACGTAAACTCGCTATACCCTCTATTTACTATCCTAACTCTACGCTCAAAACCCTGGCCACAACTCAACAACCGAGTTGTGAATTCCCAAACTACACACCGTAGTTTGTCTCCTAGTCACACGACTAGAAAATTAGCAGTTTGAAATTTAGATACAAATTTAAAAACAATTTCAAAATAACTTAAAAGACAAAGCCCTATAAACTAAAACCCCTTTTTATATCAAAACCCTATACATATAAATATAAACAAAGCAGGTCCTTCTTTTCTTTATTAGTTGACCCGATACTTCTCAAATAGCGGCTTTGCTTCTGAATTAGGGCTTGTGAAAAATTTGGGGCTTTCGTTCCTCTTGCTCTGGAAATTTGGGCTTGAAGTCGCCGGCTTAAATTCGATCGATCAGTGATGTTTTGCGTGTTGCCTTGATCGATTGACTCCTCGTTCCTTACGCGGCTGCTTCGTTGATCAAATTCTCTCCTTGAATCGGTATTATTTGTTTTTTGTTTTATTGATTTTTGCTTTCTGGAATTCGATGATCAAATGCCGATGATGATTAGGGTTTTTATAGGAGTCAATTTCCTAAAATCACGTTCGTCTGATTTCTTCAAAATCTCTTGCGTTGCCGTTCGATTATTGTTGGATGTTTGCGATGAATTCTGACTTTTTCAATATCGTATTTTTCTGATGTTCGACCCCCCACGGCTTTGAATTGTCATGCTCATCACGGTGTTGATTTGTGACTTGGTCAATTTTTCATCCTTACTTGAATTGCGTTGATTTGCTTTGACCATGTTGATTTCGTGAGATTTTTTACTGCTGGCTTTTGGCTTTGAATCATTTCGTCTCTGGCCATCTTTTTCTGGTTGGTACTGCATTGCATTCTCGGTGATCTCCATTTCACTTTGTTGCATTTCTGATCGCTGCTGTGTCTTGTTTCACTAGTATCAGTGATGTTGCAACTGGTTTAATGTTTGTTTATATACACTTCATCACTTCAGCATTGTATTGTTTTCACTTCTGGCCTGTTGTAGTTTGATTGTGTGATGTTATACTTTGGTCTATTGGGCTGCATTCATGATGTAAGTGGTCTGTACTTGTGTACCTCTGGTATGCTGCAGCTTGCATCTTTGTTGCATTTGAACTGGCTGTTGTCTTTGTTGTTGGGTTGCTGCACATATGAACTTGCATTCATTCGAGTTCAGTTTGCACTTGTTCATCATGTAGCTTGTTGTCTTCATGTATAGTTGCTGTCTACATTCATGTTTGAGTTTCACTGCCACTTGATATTCTGGTGTACATTGAGTACATCCATACTTCTATGTTGTTTGTGTACTACTTTGGCTTCACTGTACATTATACTTGGCTTTGGTTCTGCACCATGTTGTAGTTGTACTGTCTTGAGCTCGACATTGTTGTTTACTTGCTTTGATGCATTCACATGCTGCCATACTTGTTCATGCTGCTGGACTTGATGCAGTTTGATTGTTTTGTAGTTGTTGATGTACTTTGTAGTTTGTATCTTCATTTTGCATTGGCCATGCTTTGGTCATTGAAGTATGTTATCACTTGTTGACTGCATGTTCATCATTTCATATTGAACTGTTTCTTGTCATGTTCACTTGTGTTGAATCCAGTTTCAAAACTCGGATTTGACCTTGTGCTCGTGTCGTATTTTTGACTTTATTGCACCTGAGTTGAACCTGTCCGTATATTTGGGTTTGACCTTGTGCTCACCTGTCCCTGTAGCATTATCAAGTGTATATATCGGCGTGCACGGCCTTGTGGCATATACAGTAATACACTGTGTATGTCACAAGTTGTTCCTGTATGATGAATTCAAATTTAAATTATGACGAACAACCCAAATAACTGAGGCAAATCATATATTCAAAAATTATCTTTTATTTTTGAATTGAAAAAATATTTCTTTTTCAATTTTACTGCGTTAGTTTATATTTTTGCAGATTGCTCAGATGCTGGATTCAAACTGGAATGCAGTTGAAGATAAATACGAGTGTGAGTGATATGTAGTGAGGTGCTGATGTAAAATAGTGATGTAATTGAATTTGTATCACAGTTGTACAGTGAATAGTGAGAGCTTGAATTTGTATACTATTCAAAATTGTAATAAATATTTGTTTGAATAAAATATTCGTTTGAATTCAAATTCCGTGTTATTTATTTTATTCAGCAAATATTTATTTAATCTATGAAAAAATAAAATAGTATATTATCAAATACATTTAAACGAATGTATATATGTTTATTATCATCAAACAAAAAATCATATAAGCGCATATTCAACATAATTATCCTTAAATTAATTATAATAGGTGATCTTCCCTAATTACTTTCATTAACTAAATCTTTAACTAATTAATTATCTTCAGATTAATTTTATAATTCACACACATCAATTACCCTTAATTGATTATAATAAGTAATTACCCCTAATTACTTAATTAACTTTAACCATTAATTAATTACTTTGAACTAAGTAATTGTCTTTAGGCAATTAATTACCTCTAATTACTTACATTAATTAATCTTCTAATTAATTAGTTCTTCTTAATTATGAAATTATTAACCTTAATCAATCTTTGATTAGGTAGTTATCCTTGAAAAATTCTTACATTAAATAACTATCTTTAATAACTTAAATCAAGTAATAAATCTTTTAATCAAATTAAAAGATAATCCTTTTATCCAAATTAACTACTTAATTATCATAAAAAAATCTTTAATAGATAATCCTTGTAATCAATTTTCACTAACCATTTTATCCTTTACATCATATTAAGGATTAAAACATTTCATCTTTTACATTATTTGCTAAATTACAATATAAAGTTTATTAAAATAAACTTTTAACAAAGATTATATAAATATATATACATATATACATATATAGAAACACTTTAAACTCAAATAAATTTACTTTTAAAAAGATAGTTTTTAAACTTGGTTGTCTTGAAATTTAAAATCTTGATTTATCTAAAAATTTAAAAGCCTAAAAACATTTTCCTTTATTTTATTTTATTTTTGAAACCTGGTAACTGTTTAACAAAACCCGAGCCAAATGCTTGAATACCCGAACCTGGCTTCGAGCTAAACTTCAAAACCCCAAGCAACCCCTTTTCTCTTTTTAAAACTGTAACATCCTACATTTTTGTACGCTTTAAATCGACAATAAACCACACATGTCAGACTTAAACCATACAGAAGGGCGGATTGTTATGGGGTAAATAAGAAAAAGCAGAGAAAGAAAAAGAACAAAACAGAATCTTGCAGCGGAACGATAAAATATAATAATCAAATATACATTTCATGAAGCTGTTTTACAAAATATTTGATTATACTTATACAATACATGTCAGAGTTACACATGCCAGAGAACAATAAATAATGCAGCAAAACAGTATGAATGTAGTGGAATACTATAATAAATAATAATAAATCTTTGTCTTCGTCCTTCAGAATATGGTCTTCCAAATATTGAAATGCTCAGGCTGACCCAAGCGAATTGAAAAGACAAAACACTCGAGTCAGAACTAAAAGATCTTATGTAAGTTAAATCAACAGTAAATAATATGAGTGGAATGGCGTCGAAGATGTTTAGGGATTTGACATCTCCTATCCAGTGTCAACGTGTGTGCAATAACTTAAGAGATGCTCGGGATTCACATCTCTTAAGGATCCGTTAAACTATTTACTATGTAGTAATATTTCGCAATTATAATAATGTGTACAGTAAAATAAACTTACTTTTAAATAGCGTTACGGAGTGACCCAATATTCCCTTTAACACAATAGTAGTCCCAGTAGTCCATCCAGTATCAGCGCATCTCCAGATTGGGAGACTACACTAAATACTCCATGGGCTACGGGAGAAATCCAAAATCGTACAAGGCGCGCTAGAGTTGGTGACACAGCACAACAAGGCAATGTTAGGGTATATATACCAGTTACGCTTCCGGGCCGGTGGTAGCGCACAGCTATCGCCCACCTCGAGCCACACCCCCAAATCAAAAAAAATCAAAAGTGGCCACCGAATCAATCCAAAGGTCAGAGTATAATATCGAAGGGATGTGTCCGATAAAAGGTGCTACCTTCTCAGTCCGTCGATCGCTCCTGTTTTAGCCACCTTATGTCAACTCATGGGAGTCGGGTCCACGTATTTACCTCAAAGGAAACGCCGTCGCCATCCTACTTCATTCTGGAATCTCCACTGCGTACACTGTTGTTAAAGTGGTTTTCGGAGTTGGCGGAGAGTATGACAACTTCTGATCCCGGTCTCTTTAACAACCAAACGTTATTACAACACCGCGGTCTTTTCAAAATAATTTATACTTTTAAAAGCAGAATATAATATCCATTTCAAAACCATATAATTACGATATCGTCTCCGTTTCAAAAACCAAATCAACATGATATCATTTTTATTGAAACCCAATCAATATAGTATCATTTTTATTTCAAATATATCCCTTTTCTAAAATCATAGCACTTTCAAATTTATATACTTTGAAACCAAACATTTGAAATTATAACACTTTTAAAAACATAATACTTTGAAATTCATAACTTTTAAATCTTTCAATTTCGATAAAATATTTCAATTTCGATATATTTCAAGGCTTTAAATATTCCAAAATTTCAAAACTAAATTTGATAATTTCGATTCAACAATTAAATGTTCTATTATTTAGTTTTGAAATATTTACATAATAAATCCCTTATCATTTAAATAAAAGACAAATTACTAGTAACTAAATATTTCCTTCCATTCCTTTATATTTGAAATAATCATTTAATTCACTTTGACCCCAAAATCAAGTTATAATAATTATACCTTTCAAAATTTCCAATTTAATAAATTTCACATCAACCCTTGTTGGGTTTAATTCTAAAATAAATTTAATTCTAAATAAATCTCCAATTTATCTCCCAACCTTAATTTATCTGAATCATTATACACTCTATATTAAAATAAAATTTAAATACTTATTTACATTTATTTAACAAAAATCAAACTTTATCATTAAACTTAATTTTTATTTAACAAACTTATACATAGCTTAAATTCAAGCATTTAACTATATATAAAAATAATATTTATGTAATATCAAAAACTAATATTCATTAAACCATATATTTCTTTCCAAAACCATAGAAATCATTTTCAAAATATTTTAGATATAGACCACAGTGTCTGTATAAAATTTTCTACCCTATGGTCAAGTGATACAGATATTTATCATTTCAATCCGTAATTTAAAATAAAAATACAGTTATATATCATTTCAAACCGCAATCCCGAATGAAAAAAATCCATACAACTTGCAGTTTTTAACAATATAACATACAACATCCATTCATCCAAAATCAATCATCAACCATTTATTACAATCATAATACAATTAAATCAATAACATCAATATAAACAGATAAATAAACAACAGGTATTTACCGGCAGTTTATGTTCAATAATAAATTAAATAACAATTTAACTGGCAGTTTATATGAAAAAAAATAAGATAAATAATAATTTAATTCAATATATTCAATTTAACTGAGATGATGATTAAAAATATGCCAAACAGTCATAAATTAATTCCAAATCACATTAGAAATTAATTTAACACACATAATTTTTTTTAGAAGTTGTGAGTGGGTTAAAACACTCACCTTTTGAATTTAAATTGAATTTAAATTCAATTTCAACCTAAAATTTGAACATTCTTAGAATCTAATCAGACCAAAGCCAAAATGTCCAGAATATCAATACGATCCCAACGGAGGAAACCGTGCATAATTTCGACCTTGTATGTGAAAGTTATCGAGGTTAGAACATTTGAAATCAAAATTAAAAATAAAATGAAAAAAAGAAACGAACCACAACCTCTGCGCCACGTCACGTTGCTTCTCGCTCTAGAACAAATCGCGCACCCTCGTTTCTCTTGTAGTCGTGAACCAAGCCGCCACCAACCATCAAATAACGCTGCCTCCACGATCACTTTCACCACGATCAGAATGTGCTACCACGAAGGCCTCGTCACGCTGCCCCCCAGACCATCGACCGAGCCTACACGGCGCCGCCGTGCGTCCCCAAGCCGAGGACGAACATCTGCCACCAAACCTCGATCTCTGGTGAATCCAGATCGAGTTACGACGAGCGAGCACTACCCTATGCTCTACTCCACACTGCCTCTGCAACGGCACTACCTGATCGTCGATCGACTACAAATCCACCGTTGGATCGTCCAGAATCCAATATGAACGGCCGGAATTTATTCGCGAATTCTGGGCAAACGGTGTACCGATTCGAAAAACGAATTACACCAAAAGATTACTCTCTTCGAGAGCTTCAGACACATATAAAATATGATATAGTTTGAAGAGTTTGAATTTTTAGCTTTAAATTTTATTTGAAATTGCAATTGGAATTAGGGTTTGCAGCCATTGGAAATGGGGAGGAGCTAATGGAATTGAACGTATAGGAATAAGGAATAAAAGGCTGCTAGGGTTTATAACTGGATATATATAAACGAAGCTGAAATTAGAATGGACCGGAATGATTTGGATCGATAATTGAACGATAAATGGCACGAAAATCCCATTCTGACTCCGGAAGGAAATTGGGTCAACCCATATATCAAAATAGATGTTTTAAAATATTTCAAACGTAGTAGAACAAGTTTCAAGTCCAAATTCGATCATATGAAGAAGTCATGCTAATTTCAAGTTATTTCAAATTGATTTAAATTGATTTCAATTAATTGATTTCTAGGCGTTTCAAGCCCATACGATCAAAGGACAAGTCCGATCGCTACGAAACTTGAAATCCTACATTAATTCACCGTTATGGATCCGATGAAACTAGTTTCGTCGAAATCCGAGCTAGTGGCCAAAATGGCTATTTTTTACATTAATAAAATAAATTAATAATTAATTAATTAAATCAAATTTTCAATTTTAATTCGATAATTCACAAATTTCATCATTTTGATTTCTCAATCATTTACAATGATTTAAATTAATTAAATGTCAATTTAGAGTTGATTAATTTATCAATTTCTGTATTAACCTCGATTTCATTAAATTCAAAATTTATAAATTTAATGCCAATAATTCTATTTAATTTGCTTTTCATTCTATTATTCAATTCATTATTATCAAACGGATGAAATTAACATTGGATTCAAAATCTATTACATTAATATATTCTCACATTCCATCTTCATTTCAATTAACATAACATTTAAATATTTAATTTCATTTATTTCCAACAAATCCAATTATTAAATCTAAATTAATAAATCTTGATTTTATTTATTTTATTCAACCAATTGTCATATTATGAATAAAGTAAATGTTATTTCCCATTATTAACTAAATTCACATTAACAAAATATTTAATTTAGATTTGTTGCAATTTTTACCACATTTAAATTAACAGGCTAAATAAATAGGTAACATAAAATATTTGTTACCATTTACTTTCAATCACACTTATCAGTCATTATTCCCAAACAACTGTTACAATTGTTTACATCACACAAATTTCATTCAATCATCATAAACATACTATTTAATAATATTTATTGAAATTTATTTTCAATTTGCTAAATGCAATCAATTATAACCTTACCATTGTTCAATTAAATTGGGATTGCACTAAATTAGTTATTTATCAACTGGCATTAACATTACTACCTTACTTTACATTAAGCTACTATTAATCAATATATTATTGCATTGGTTAATTAAATGGATTACTTTTATTTACTTATTTTAAATTTTATACCCAAGTGCAACAATTAACATTATTTCTTTATTGAGACTTCACTCCAATTGTCAATAATTAATTTTAATTACCATTGCTACATTTCATTTTAAACATTTGCTTCATTATAAATTATAAAAAAAACTCTTTTCCAAAATTTAGTTACAAAAATCTTATTAAATTACCCAATTTAATTATCGAATTTTATGGGTCTTTACACTCTCCCCCACTCAAAACTTTTCGTCTCCGAAAAGGAAAAAGAAGGAAAAAGAAAGAATTAAATAAACAATACAGCTTATTCCAATACTTATACAAAAATTTACAAAATTAATTATTTTAAATAAAATATATAAATTTACAACCATAAAATCTTTTTATACTCAATTTACTAAAGTTTGGAAAACATTTTTCAAAAATCAAAATTTTTGGAAAATTTCGGCAGAGTCTCCTTTGTATGGAGAGGCTCAGGAGAAAATATAATATCAAATATAACAATATAGAACATTTAAATTTTAAAATGATATATCCCAACACAGGAAAAACAATATAATGTCGCTATAAAATCGTAATCCATAAACTTAACTATTTGTTGGAAACAACGTTTAATTATGACACCAAAAGCAGTAGCGATTGCTTCCGTAACCTGTACTTCACTTATATAATCCAAAAGAATTAATACTTATATAAAATGAAATATTTAAAGTTGTTTCAATCAATACCAAACAAATCAATATAACAACAATCAATTGCAACCAACAACATACACATCAAATACAAATCAACATCCAAGCAAGACAAACAATTGGTTTGTTCGGGTTAAGACACTTTAAATCACATACAATGAAAAATAACTATGAAGTATTCCACTTACTCAACAGTCTTAGATAACTCCATAGATTATTCATACATCTAAGCAATTAAAAGTATCCTTTTACCCAAACAACACATAAACCAAAACAACAACCAACAATTTTAGAAAATAGATCAAGTTCATTCTTATTTATTTCATTTCATACATTTGTTGTTTGATTTCCCTTTTATTTCATATAATGATTTATCTTTTTAATTTACATTTTTTCCCATTTATTTCTTATAATTATTCAATTTCTCAGCATTTCAATTTATTTACTTAAGTTTATAATCATTTGTTTATAATACTTATCTTTCTATTATGTTTAATCATAGTAATATTTTCAATTATACCTAAGTTTATAACAACTACAACATCAAATTCTTATTTATTAAGGAATTTCATTGAATTCTTTCATTATCTCAAGTTTTACTTGTATAATATCCTTTAGATTTTCTTACAAGTATTAGAACTTTTAATATTTGGTAAGTTATATATATGCTTTTAAGGATGTAACTGAGAGTTATACAAGTTTTCTCATTTCTTTTAATTTAATTTAATGTTCAATAATCATATCCTTTGTATGATAGGTTACAAATTTCGAATTTATTTTAATTTTATTTATAACTTAGCATTAAATCTCTTATTTCCTTTAGAGGTTTCAATTATTAGTTAGTTAATTCCATTTCACTATAATAATTGAAAATTATGAATTAACAGAACTTAAGAACTAAATACTGGGTTAAATTTCAAATCATTTGAAAATAATAAATGGATATATATACTTACAACATATATATATCTAATTATATTTTAAGACAATTTAAAATTTATATTTGTTTATCAAAATGAATCTGCAGTAAAATTACTACGGTGGCCTTCCCATTTCGAAACTCGAAAATGAATGTCGATAATGCGTGCACTCATCACCGAAATTATTTTCCAGCGACAGAGAGGGGAGTACATAACTTATTTCTTTCCAAAGTTTCTTTAAAACAATTCTTTCAAATTATACTGAAATATTTATATCAGAAAATACTTCTAAATATTATTATTATTATATTCCAAAATCATTCGAATTTTTTTTTCAAAACCCCGGAACTTAAGTTCTAAAATTTCCAATCAATATTTGTAAATTTCACTCCCTCACACCTAATATAGTACAACCAAATATATATTGTTTATAAAAAAATTATTTTATATATATAGAAAATATAATAGGCAAAAATTATTTCATTACCTATATTCAAAACAAATATTGTGTCGATCTGTCCTATTAAGTATTTAGAAATCCCTATGATGCCATAGCGTCCTACGCACCAACCAGAATTAATAAATACAAAACGGAACAAATTATCACAATATCAAAACCTTTCTATAACACTAACAAATACGCTTTCTCATATATTTGCACTCAACGACTTATTATAGGGTATTACTACCCTATGAATAAAGAGTCAGACCCTACAAAGCTAAGGTTTATCGCTAAACCAAAGCTCTGATACTAGATGTAAAATCCCGCCTTTTGTACGCTTTAAATCGACGATAAACCACACATGTCAGATTTAAACCATACAGAAGAGTGGATTGTTATGGGGTAAATAAGAAAAAACAGAGAAAGAAAAAGAACAAAACAGAATCTTGCAGCGGAACAATAAAATATAATAATCAAATACAGTACATGAAGCTGTTTTACAAAATATTTGATTATACTTATGCAATACACATCAGAGTTACACATACCAGAGAACAATAAATTATGCAGCGGAACAGTATGAATGTAGTGGAATACTATAATAAATAATAATAAATTTCGTCTTCGTCCTCCAAAATACGGTCTTCCAAATCCTGAAATGCTCAGGCTGACCCGAGCGATCGAAAAGACAAAACACTCGAGTCAGAACTAAAACATCTTTTGCAAGTTTCAACATTAAATAATACGAGTGGAACAGCGTCAGAGATGTTTACGGGATTTGACATCTCCTATCCAGTGTCAACGTGAGTGCAATAACTTAAGAGATGCTTGGGATTCACATCTCCTAAGGATCCGTTAAACTATTACTATGTAGTAATATTTCGCTATTATAATAATGTCTACAGTAAAATAAACTTACTTTTAAATAGCGTTAACGAGTGACCCAAAATTCCCCTTAACCAGTAATAGTCCCAGTAGTCCATCCAGTATCAGCGCATCTCCAGATCGGAAGACTACCCTAAATACTCCACGGGCTATGGGAGAAATCCAAAATCGTACAAGGCACGCTAGTGTGGGTGACACGGCACAACTAGGAAATGCCAGGGTAGATATACCAATTACGCTTCCGGGCCGGTGGTAACGCGCAGCAGGCAGCTACCGCCTACCTCGAGCCACATCCCCAAATCAAAAAAATCAAAATTGGTCACCGAATCAATCCAAAGGTAAGAGTATAATATCGAAGGGATGTGTCCGATAAAAGGTGCTACCTCCTTAGCCCGTCGATCGCTCCTATTTTAGCCACCTTATGCCAACTCACGGGAGTCGGGTCCACGTATTTACCTCAAAGGAAATGCCGCCACCATCCTACTTTATTCTGGAATCTCCACCGTGTACACGGTTGTTAAAGAGGTTTTTGGAGTTGGCAGAGAGTATGACAACTTCCGATCTCAGTCTCTTTAACAGCCAAACGTTATTAAAACACCACGGTCTTTTCAAAATAGTTTATACTTTTAAACCAGAATAGAATATCCATTTCAAAACCATATAAATACAATATCATCTCCGTTTCAAGAACCAAATCAATATGATATCATTTTTATTGAAACCCAATCAATATAGTATCATTTTTATTTCAAATATATCCCTTTTCCAAAATCATAGCACTTTCAAATTTATACACTTTGAAACCAAACATTTGAAATTATAACACTTGTAAAAACATAATACTTTGAAATTCATAACTTCGAAACATTTCAATTTCGATAAAACATTTCAATTTCGATATATTTCAAGCCTTTAAATATTCCAAAATTTCAAAACTAAATTTGATAATTTCGTTTCAACAATTAAATTTTCTATTATTTAGTTTTGAAATATTTACATAATAAATCCCTTATCATTTAAATAAAACTCAAATTACAGGTAACTAAATATTTCCTTCGATTCATTTATACTTGAAATAATCATTTAATTCACCTTGACCCCAAAATCAAGTTATAATAATTATACCTTTTAAATTTTCCAATTTAATAAATTTCACATCAACCCTTGTTGAGTGTAATTCTTAAATAAATTTAATTCTAAATAAATCTCCAATTTATCTCCCAACCTTAATTTATCTAAATCATTATACACTCTATATTAAAATCAAATTTAAATACTTACATTTATTTAATAAAAATCAAACTTTATCAGTAAACTTAATTTTATTTAACAAACTTATACATAGCTTAAATTCAAGCATTTAACTATATATAAAAATATTATTTATATAATATCAAAAACCAATATTCATTACACCATATATTTCTTTCCAAAACCATAGAAATCATTTTCAAAATATTTTAGATATAGACCACTGTGTCTATATAAAATTTTCTACTCTATGGTCAAGTGATATAGATATTTATCATTTCAATCTGTAATTTAAAATAAAAATACAGTTATATATCATTTCAAACCGCAATCTTGAATGCAAAAAAATCCATACGACTTGCAGTTTATAACAATATAACATACAACATTCATTCATCCAATATCAACCATCAACCATTTGTCACAATCATCATCCAATTAAATTAATAACATCAATATAAACATATAAATAA
Source organism: Allium cepa (assembly GCA_030765085.1). Classification (NCBI taxonomy): domain Eukaryota; kingdom Viridiplantae; phylum Streptophyta; class Magnoliopsida; order Asparagales; family Amaryllidaceae; genus Allium; species Allium cepa. Next base: position 596,087,876 of record CM060941.1, on the reverse strand, counting down.
ACAACAGTATTTACTAGCAGTTTATATTCAATAATAATTAAATAGCAATTTAACTGGAAGTTTATATGCAAAAAAAATAAGTTAAATAACAATTTAATTCAATATATTCAATTTAATTGAGACGATGATTAAAAATATGCCAAACAGTCATAAATAAATTCCTAATCACATCAGAAATTAATTTAACACACATAAGAAATTTTAGAAGTTGTGAGTGGGTTAAAACACCCACCTTTTGAATTTAAATTGAATTTAAATCCAATTTAAACCCAAAATTTGAACAGTCTCAAAATCTGATCAGACCAGCGCCTAAATGTCCAAAATGTCAATACGATCCTAGTGGAGGAAACCGCGTGCAATTTCGACCTCGTATGTGAAAGTTATCGAGGTTAGAACATTTGAAATCAAAATTAAAAATAAAATTAAAAAAAAGAAACGAACCACAACCTCTGCGCCACGTCATGTTGCTTCTCGCTCTAGAACAAATCGCGCACCCTCGTTTCTCCTGTAGCCGTGAACCAAGCTGCCACCAACCATCAAATAACGCCGCCCCCACGATCACTTTCACCACGATCCGACTGTGCCACCACGAAGGCCTCATCACGCCGCCCCACAGACCATCGATCGGACCTCCATGGCGCCGCCGCGCATCCCCAGGCCGAGGACGAACAGCTGCCTCCAAACCTTGATTTCTGGCGAATCCAAACCGAGTTACGACGAGCGATCACTACCCTTGCTCTGCTCCGCACTACCTCTGCAACGACACTACCCGATCGTTGATCAGCTACAGATCCGCCGTTGGATCGTCCAGAATCCAATATGAACGGCCGGAATTTATTCGTGAATTCTGGAAAAACGGTGTACCGATTCGAAAAATGAATCACACCATAAGATTACACTTTTCGAGAGCTTCAGATTGATATAAAATATGATATAGTTTGAAGAGTTTGAATTTTTAGCTTTAAATTTTATTTGAAATTGCAATTCGAATTAGGGTTTGCAGCCATTGGAAAGGGGGAGGAGCTAATGGAATTGGACGTATAGCAATGAGGAATAAAAGGTGGCTCGGTTTATAACTGGATATATATAGGCGAAGCTAAAATTAGAATGGACCGGAATGATTTGGATCGATAGTTGAAAGATAAATAGCCCGAAAAGCCCGTTCTGACTCCGGAACGAAATTGGATCAACCCATATATCAAAATAGATGTTTTAAAATATTTTAAACGCAATGGAACAGGTTTCAAGTCCAAATTCTATCGTATGAATAAGTTATGCTAAAATCGAGTTATTTCAATTGATTTCAATTGATTTCAATTAATTGATTTCTAGGCGTTTCAAGCCCGTACAATCAAACGGCAAGTCCGATCGCTATGAAACTTGAAATCCTACAATAATTCACCATTATGGATCGGATAAAACTGGTTACATCGAAATCCGAGTCAATGGCGAAATGGCTATTTTTACATTAATAAAATAAATTAATAATTAATTAATTAAATCAAATTTTCAATTTTAATCCGATAATTGACAAATTTCATCATTTCTTATTTCTCAATCATTTACAATGATTTAAGCAAATTTAAATGTCAATTTAGAGTTGATTAATTTATCAATTTCAGTACAAACCTCGATTTCATTAAATTCAAAATTTATAAATTTAATTGCCAATAATTAAGTTAAATTTACTTTTTATTCTATTATTCAATTCATTATTATCAGACGGATGAAATTAATATTGGATTCAAAATCTATTACACTAATATTCTCACATTCCATCTTCATTTCAATTAACGTAACATTTAAATATTTAATTTCATTTATTTCCAACAAATCCATTTATTAAATCTAAATTAATAAATCTTGATTTCATTCTTTTATTAAAACAATTGTCATATTATAAATAAAGTAAATGTTATTTCCCATTATTAACTAGATTCACATTGACAAAATATTTAATTTAGATTTATTGCAATTTTTACCACATTTAAATTAACAGGTTAAATAAATAGGTAACATAAAATATTTGTTACCATTTACTTTCAATCACACTTATCAGTCATTATTCCCAAACAATTGTTACAATTGTTTACATCACACAAATTTCATTCAACCATCATTAACATACTATTTAATTATATTTTTGAAATTTATTTCCAGTTTTCTAAATACAATCAATTATAACCTTACCATTGTTTCAATTAAATTGGGATTGCACTAAATTAGTTATTTATCAACTGGCATTAACATTACTACCTTACTTTACATTAAGTTACTATTAATCAATACATTATTGCATTGCTTAATTAAATGCTTACTTTTATTTGCTTATTTTCAATTTTATACCCAAGTGCAACAATTCACACTATTTCTTTATTAAGACTTCACTCCAATTGTCAATAACTAATTTTAATTACCATTGCTACATTTCATTTTTAACATTTTCTTCATTATAAATTATAAATTTTTTTCTTTCTAAATTTAGTTACAAAAATCCTATTAAATTTCCCAATTTAATTATTGAATTTTACGGGTCGTTACAAAATTTTTGCTGTGTATTTAAAATTTTAAGTCTGTAAAAACAATTTGAATCACCCGCTATAATGCTCGAGTTTTCTCATCACCATACCCATGCCAAACTCTTAAATCCTTGAGACAACCCCATAGCCTATCCTTCTTCTTCTCCCTTTCCTTATCACTGACACACGCATCTCATGTGCACAAGTACAGATGAACTCCACCGTTCCGATCATCGCCGAAGCCCTCGACATACCGCCGCAACCTACCTTAACCTCCTGATCACCCTATTCCGATGAACTCGCCAGAGAACTAAATCGAGCCTCTCGAACTAAAACTGGAACCAAAACCCATTGGAAAAATCATCTTACGCCGACGATCCCAAACTTGAGACTATTCGCTGACCTCACCAAATATTCACCACGACGCAATTCTTCGATCCCATCACAAACGAATGCCTATGCTGATCTATCGAAGCTGCACGAAGCTCCTAAGTTACCTCAAACAAAACGAGTCTTCGAACCCTAGTTTGACTATAAACAACCACCACGTTCAACTGTAAAATCTACCACTATTTTTCCCATAATATTCAACCATCACTCTACCTCCAACCTTGATTTCAAACATTATTACCTCCCCTTTTGTCAACAATTGATGAAAACCCAAATTCAGGTGAACACGGAAATTCACCACAACCCCAAACTTAAAAAATCCAGATAATGTTGTTAAAAATCATCATATTCAATTTGAATTGGTTAATTTGATCAAAACTTAAATTTAAGGCAATTACTTTTTACTGACTTGAACCATTTTCTGCTGTAATTTCTTCCTCTAGTGAAATTACTTGTTGATTTTACAAATAAATATTTTTAAAATCAGCATATATCAAATACAAACAATTCTCTTTCAAATATCATAACCTAATATTGTATATGTGGTGAGATATGCTTTTTTTTGATTGAGTTAAACTGGAAAACTAAAGAACAGAGTTTGGAACATACATCCGTGGACATGCACACAATTTTTTATATGTATATCTATACATGCAAGCATTTATCTCAATAACAACAAGCAATCACATTAATACAGTTCACAAATTCAAGCTTAAATGGTTAGTCTTTCTCACCGAAGGGATGAAGGCAGAATACACAAAACCTGGGAAGAGATGTTGAAAAATCTAGTAATGCATTTAAATTTGATCTGAAACTTTAGTCTGTTGCTTGGTGAATATTGATTTCGTTTGAGTTGAACCTGATCTGATTTACACTGAGTTGAATCTTGTTTTATCCTTGTTTTAAGTTCTAGATTGTTTTGATTTTTTTTCTGATTTCTTTCCAGGCTTTAGATTTTACAGGCTTTTGATTTAAATTTCACCTCGTGGTTTGCTTTCAGATCTGAGATGGTTTGAATCTGATCTTGACTTTGAAATAGGCCACATGATTTAAAACTAGAAAATGATTTGTTTTGATTGCTTTTGGATTTTTCTCTGGTTATACTTCCAGGCTTTAAAAACTGGAAAAACTTTGCTTTTAATTGATTCAGGTTTGATTTTATGGTTTTCATTTTGTTTTAGAGTTTTGATTTGATCTCAAGCATTTTGTTTTCAGTTTTGAGAAAACTGATAATAGCAGGGTTTTCTGCTAATAATATGTTATTATATTAAATTTTTAAAAGAAAAATCAAATTGCCATTTTTCAACAAGGCTTACACTTGTTAACATACATAAAAATTCATTTTACAAGTGTCAAGATGTATATATTTTATGTTTATAACCTTTGTTAAAATTTATTTAACTTTACATTTACATATATTTATACTTTTATATACTTGAGAATTGTTTTTTTTAAATCCTTTTATTTATTTTATTTATAAATTAATTTTTAACCCTTTTACTTGTTATCCTATTTACCTCCTTATTTTACAAATGTCAAATGTTTATCTTATCAATTTCCAAATATATAAAAGAAAAGTAATTTAAATCTTTTATCAAATCTTATATTTATAAAAGATATTTTCATTTTATATTTTATACCTTTACAACTTTTAAAGAAAAAGATTTAAGCTTGATTATATAAATTTTATAACTTTTTAAACAACCTTAAGAAAAATGATTCGAAATCAAATTATACCTTTAACACTTGAAAATAATAATAATGTTTAAATATAACTTTATACTATAGATCTTCTTATTTAAATAAATACATTTTCCTTTATTGATATTTTTATACAACTTTTTGAAGAAATGATTTCAAATGTAATTATACACAAATTACAAATTATATATATGTATTAGTTCTTTAAAATTTAAAGATTTTTATTTTTTCAAATATATTTATTTTGAATTCCAAATCCAAAATTTCTATTTAAAAATACTTATCATTATTTATTTTGGAAATTTTCCAATTAATTCATCATTAAATACAAAATTCAAAATTAATTACCAATAATTTCATATTTAATTCCAAAAATTGAATTTATTATCAAATTATTTCTAGCTAAAATTCGGGAATGTTACATGGTTGTTCCATTTTGAGTATGGAAAGGAAGAGAAGAATAGATCTTATTCATCGTGAGTAATACAGCATAAGTTAGTAAAAAGTAATAGATGGTAGGAGGAGCATATGAGTTACTTGGATTCCTAGAGTATGACCTTTCTATGTCAAAGTAGACATGGTCCTATGCCTCCTAGCCCTAGTTGATAGTTATGTTTAGCTATTATTATAACCTATCTAGTATCGCTTTGTAGTAGGACTTGTTTTCTCTTTTGGTTATGAGATTGTACTCTTATATAATCATTTAGCTCCTATTGTAGTAAATCAGTAATGAGGCTTTTTCTTTATATTTTTGTGATGTTCACAAAAAGAGAATAAGGACATAAGACATTAATATTAAAAGAAAATTAAAAGCTGATAAAAGAATAACTAAAAGGAAAATAACAAATTATAAAGAAAGCAACAGAAACATCAACAAAAAAATTTAAAAAGATTTTCTTATGTAAACTGTGCTTGGGAAGGAAAATAGAGACTTTTATAGAGTAGCTGCATAATTACCAAGTACGGGGAAAGAGGTGCAGAAAAGTAAAACAGTAAATGTATGGTTTTTTGTTTTCTACCTTTTTTTGGCATAAGAAATCGAGTTCGGAAAATTAGTTTTTTTTGAAATTCGAATATTAAAAGTTGTGTGGTAGGATTTCGATGTAAAACTCGTTAAACTACACCCCTATTTAGTAGGAGTGTGCGAAAAATTGGATGAAAAACATTTTGAGTTTTCAAAAGATTACATTCATATAGATTTTACAAGTATATTTAAGATGTATGCATCATGTTTTAAAATAAATTATTAAAGAAGAAAATCATTCATATAGGAGGTACCGCTTAGAAATTCATGTACATGTATATATTTTATGTTGAATGACACTTGCATAAGGACATTGATGGTCGCAAAATTGGTTGTACATAAAATGGATGTGATTGATGCGAGGAATTACACAAGTTTACCTTTGTCGATTTTCGGGGATGAAATTTTCTAAAGGGTGGGAGAATGTAATTCTCTGCATTTTTAGATAATTAAATAATCAAATAATGTTGAACAGTGAATTTTTATTTTGGAATTATTAGAATATGGCCTCGAAACTTATAACATTGTGTTCATGACAATTTTCTAATCAATTTCCACATATAACTTGTCGAAATCCAAGTTAATATGAAGAAGTTACGAGAGAAATGAAAATCAGAAGAACGAAAAAAATAAGGCCCATAGGTCGACTTATAGGTCAACCCACAGTGCACAAGGGTCGACCCTAAGGTCGATCCTTGATGAACATAGGTCAACATATATGTCGACCCACGTTTTCCCCTAGGCGTGAATTCGTCCAGGGACGTGTCGCGCCTATTTAATTCAATTTTTGTGCAATCTCAAACATTAGTTTCTAAATCCAACGATCCACAAAAAGCCTGTAACGTGGTTGCACCAGATTCAATCCTAAAATCCGAAGGTCTGAGATCCCCAGACTCCCCTATGAATAGAACCCTAGGCCTTGCTATTTTCTCACAATCAGATTTTCTCCCATTTGGGTTCATTGCATTAGGCTGAACCCTAAATAGAAAATATTTCTAGGGAGAAGATCTTCTTAATAAAAATATTAGACACCTTAGAAGGGTATCCAGGAAGGTCATGGAGCAAAACTAAGGACGAGCAAAGGTAAGGATGACATGTGAGGGATTTAAATTATATATCTTTTATGTTTATGATATATTATCGTTATATTCCCGTTAAATATTTTAATTCAGCATTTATTTCAGTAATTAGTTCTACTAATTAGTTATGTTGAAACTGCAAATTCTATACGAGAGCTTATATTTAATTATTATTCATATGGAAAAGAAAGATAGGAATCCAATTAAATATGAATAATATTAGGCTTAACAGTTATAGAGAAAGGCATAAGCTTAAAAGTAAGAAATTTACAGTAAATTATGTTAAAACAGGAGAAATAAATTAAAAAGGAAAAAATTTAATAACCTAATTTGGAAGTTAGTGATAGATTAGTTGGCTGGTTTATAAAGGAGAATACTTTTCCATAGTTAAGTATAGCAAAAATAATGATAAATGTAATTGCAAGAATAGAAGAAACAAAAAGGGAATTAGTGTAAAATAAAGACATTTTCTATATTTTACATTACCCTATAGTTAAAGAAACGATAAAGAAATATCTTGCAATTTCGAGTTATTTTTTATAGCATTATTTAATATTAAAATATAGAAATGGATTTTTAGTACAGTTTTTGTAACCAACCAAATAGAATAGAACTACTTCCTAGAATAAAAGAGAATAAAGTGAAGAGTTAAAGAAATTAAAGAAGAAATCTAGTTAATTATTTGACAAGACTAGAAACAATAAACATAAATGTGCCTAGATCTTTATTTACTGTGTGGATAATAGAATAAAAGCAAAGTAGTTATTATGATAAGTAAATTTGTGACAGTCGGACGTAGTCACCCAAGCCAAGATTGTCATATAATATAAGAGAACTAATGAGAATTCAATATCATAATACAAGAAGACAGACTAGAATAGAAAAGACACACTTGCAATTATATTTATAACGTGTAGATTATAAATGAATATACAAGTAATAATTGGAAGTATAATTACAACATAGGTTATAATTAGAGATAATAGAAAAGGCTTATTTTAAAACTTACACTATATTAATAAGAAAACATAGAAGAAAGACCTATACCAATAACATTCCCTTTCAGTCAGGAACTGATGGTCTCACAATAGTTAGGTGAGGTTGGGACATGCTTATGCTGATTAGGGTAAATAAGAAGCCAATAGAATTGGAAAAGTAAACTAAACGCATAATAAAAGATTAGACGTAAGGTCTAATAATATGGTAAAATGTGTTTGGAGCAGCCCAAAGGATAAACAGCCTAGTGAAGCAGTTCATCACAGATTTTTAGCACAGAAATAGCACGTCCAACTTAGTTAATTTGTGCTAGAAGAAAGTACGAGACTTCAATGAGATGTTAGGGTACTCTAGGATGCCCTCTAGGGTGGGCCTAACAAAGCTACACCCCCGGGGGCAAGTTTGTAGGTGTTCCATCAAGAGAGCATGCCTTGACTGCTTCTGTATTACAGGCCTAACAAAGCGGACCTTTGTAGGTAGTCTAAAGGTTGATGAACGGAGTAGTATATTTGTATGATACCGTACTCTAACTTGCGAGTAACTTTTAGTGGGTATGACCCAAAAGGATAGTCATATGCGAAGATCAATCCATCATCAACCTAGAGCGAGTTCGTGAAAGACTAGAGTTGAACCAACAGGCTAATGATTCTTTCACTATTGAGACATTGGATGAGCGGTGCAACCAATTGGACGTTTAGATTTTTTGCATAGGGCTCTGCTATTTAGCTCTTTAGAGGTCTTTCGATTAGTTGTGGGGTGGCTGTGTGGGGCCATAGCCACCATGGGAAAAGAGACAAACCAGTAGAATATCTGTATTGTAGACCTAATGAAGCTGTCCTTTACATATATAGAAAATCCCTGACTGAGTTTCGTACAAGGTAGACCTTGTTGACGGGATTGTATGCACTGGGTGGTACATTGTGGATGTCCGGGCATTAGTATAGCTAGTGTGGACGTATTTTTACGTTTTCATAGTAGACGACGGAACATCTGTATTGTAGGCCTTACGTAGCTGTCCTTTACATATGTAGTTACAATATGATCTAGCAGCTAGACAATAGAGTCCTTTTCAAGGAGGATACGAAAGGTACTAAGGTTAGTACCTAAGACTGATGCGATCATTGGCATATAGCTATAAATTAGCTATTAGGTTTTAGTCTAATAGGGAGTAGATGGTTACGATTCATGCTTAGAGGCGAGAGTATTATAAACCCAATAAACCTAATATAACAGAAAATGAAAATAAAACGATATATGTAGAATTAAGCCAGAAGTGAATAATTTGTCCATTCACTTGAACTTTAGTTCTGACCCCCTCCTCATAACATCCTACAAGATAGATAGATGATAGATACTTTCCAGCTTTAAGACACTTATTTAGAAAATGTTATTATCTTGGTGAATATTTACTTATCATTATATTTTAGCTAGTTCCGCTGTAAGATATTTATCCAAGCTCTGATATATTTGTCTTTGCCTATTTGCAGGATACCAGATACCCAACGCGGACTTCAATGGGCTTGGATTTTAGCATTTTTGCACATATTTCGAACCCACTGGAACTCGTGCTGTTACATTATCCATCTTTCCGTTTGATTTGGGTTGGTCATGTGTGGTTTATTGTCGGCTTGAATTATGCAGAAAACGGGTCATCACAGGAACATCACCAACCACCCCAGAATCCAAATCAATTGGCTTATCCCTGCTTTCCAAAAAAAGAGCAACATAAACATTTGCATAGACATCGGTATTACGAATTCCATTTTAATTTCTCAACCCAACAAATGTATCATTCCAATGTGCAGAATTACTGGCAGAAGCTAAAAAAGGAGATAAAAGGTAATTAGTAACAATGATAGGGCTGCTAACTGAAAGTGGAGCAGGGACATGAGAGGAATCAATTTCATCAATCAGACTAGAGAGTTGCTTAGCGGAAGGTTTTATATAAGACACTTAATCAATAGTAACAAGCTTGAAATCACTGACCGAGCATACATGCTTGGGAGGGATCTAGCACCATCGATTTCAGGCACAACAGATTCAAATGGGAAACAGAAGCAATGGCATGAATAAAGAGCAAGCGGCGATCATATCATCATAAATATTCTCATCAGCTATAGAGATGGAGTCTAAATCCAAATCAGATATAGGAATGGTCATTTTCACTTGAATAGCAGGCAAAAGAGGTAAAACAGGGTCCGAAATATGAGTGAGATCGGGCTAAGGTTCTGATTCATTGACAAGAAAAGAACAAGCAGCGTTGAAGCATCGGCCAGAATGAGTTAGAGAATCACCTTGGATTTCTAGATATGGATGTCGACTAACCAAGAACTTATTTTTTTGTCTTCTTCGACTTAAGAAAAACAAGGCAAAGATAGAGCTTGGAAAGAAGATGTGTAGGACGAAGGATTAGGTGGAGGATAAAAGACAGACGATGGAAAAGAAAAAAAGCAATAAGAGAAGTCGCTAGGGAAGTCGTCATTTTTGACACAATACCCTAATTTAGATGATCTTTTCAAAAATATGATATCAAAATCTTTCTAAATCCAAGCTTATTAGATTTCTTAAATGAATCAATTTTTATTTATTTATATCATACACATAAATTATTTAAATAATACAATCAAAAAAATTAACTATTTTTTAAATTAAATTTCTTAAAAGTATTTTTAACATTTATCTCAATTTTAGTTTACGAATAACATATTTAAGATTGAAAATCTATGTTTTAAATTAAATAAATGTTATTAAAATATATTCTTTTTATTAATCATCGCTGAAATAATTTTACACAAAAACCGACATTTTTGAATATAATTTGCTATTAATGACAGTGTTGTGATGTGTACACATAAATAAAATATTGTATATATCAAATTGTTACGAATTTGTTGGTTATAACATATGTGAAACAAGATATATATATATATATATATATATATATATAACTAATATTATGTACAAGGATCCTATTATATGCGACGATCCACAATTTGGGAGGTTTAAATCGACAATAATCAACACATGTCCAACTCAAACAATCTGAAACACAGATAATCAATGGGGTTAATTAAGAAAAATAAGAAACGAAGGAAAAAAATACAGAATCTCGCAGCAGAATGACAAAATATTATAATTAAATAAACAATTCATGAAGCTATTTATGCTATACATGTGATTATAATTTTATACAATATTTGTCAGAGTTATATATACAACAGAATAATAGAATACAACAGTGCAGCATAACAATAATGTGGTGAAATAATACTAGTAATATAATTACCAAATCTTTGCCTTCGTCATTTAGAAAATATGGTCTTCAATGCGCTACAAACTTAAGGCTGATCCGAGCGTAATGAAAAGACAAAACACTCGATTCAGGACTAAAATATCCTTATGTGAGTCAAATCAATATAACATATAACAGGAGTGTAATAACACTAGAGATGTTTATGAGATTTCACATTACCTATCCAGTGTATAATGTGCGTGCAATAAATCAAGAGATGTTATGGGATTTTCCATCTCTTAAGGATCCATCAAAATATTTATATATAGTAGAATACACTACATATGTAATGTCTAATCGGTAAAATAAATATTTTTCTTAGCGTTTGGCTTTACATTAATCCCCCTTAATATGCTTTTAAGCATTGCCGTATAGTTTGCATATAACGCACCAATAGCACGTCAGAGGATAGGGATGCGCCGTGATACGACAACACTAAACTAAAATTGTAGTGGTCTCGTATAAGGATAAACGTATGACAAGGCACGTGAGGCAATACCTATGGTAGGATATTACCAGTTCGGGTCACAGGTTGGTGGTAACGCATCGTAGCCACGACCGCCCACCGCGTATATCCATCCCATATCGAGTAAAAGGGAGGTCGTCCCAAATTAAGGTGCACAAATCAAAACCAACATCAAGGAAATAGTATGGAAGAAAATTGAAGAACAGATGTCCGCTGGAGGTAATTAGCCTCATTGGCCTTGTCAAGCCGTTCTGTTTTAGTCATTTCAAATTGGCACAATTACCGGGATCTATCCATCATCGTTCTCTTTCTTCAAATCTTGAAAACGTGCGCAAAATCCAACTTCTTCATTCTGGAGTCTCCTCCACATACACAGTTGTTAAATTGGCTCCAATATTGACAGAGAGTATGCCAATAAGAGGCCCCGATCTCTTTAACAACCAAGCATCATTTTTCACATTGGTTGGTACTTTTACATTTTGAAAACTTTGATATCAAAAAATTCATATTTGCTTCAAAACACATTCATTTCAAAATCAACATATTTACTCAAAATATGCTATTTTACTTCAAAAATCATTTTTTCCTTAATCTCGATTTCACTTCCCAAATTGTTTTGAATTTTAGTTTAGGTTATAACTTCATTTTAACCCGATTCGCATTTACACAACGGTTTAAATATAAACATTACAACCTTGACCAATTTGAATTTTTAGAAAATAGTTTGAATAGTTTTAAATAATTTAAAAGGCTAAAATAGTATAATATAAAATAGTTTAATAAAATGGTTTAGATATTAAAAATGGTTTATATAGGACATAGTTTGGAAAATAAAAATAATTTGAATATTTAAAAGACATGTTTTAAATAGTTTATAGTAAAATAATTTGGTTGAAAATAGTTTCAAAGTCAAACTAATTCAATTACAAATCATTCAGTTAAACCATCTTCAATCTCAATTCAATTCAAATCAACTCTATTTTGATTTCGATTTGAACTAGTTTCCATTTCCATTTTCAATTCAAAATAATTTCAATTCGAATTCAAATTCAATTCAACTACTCGATTCAATGGTTTAAATTTCAATTCAATTCTCAATTTTTAAACCATTTCAAATTTTATAAATTCGAGTTCAATTTTAGAATATCGATTAAAATCATTTAATTCAAATTAAGCTTCAATATTCAATTTAAGGTTCAAACCTTTGAAATTATTCAATTCCGAGCCCAAGTTTGAAATATCCATTTAAATTACCTTTGCTTAAATAACTTGGAAGTTCAAGTAAAGCCTAAATCTTTTTAAACAATTCAATTTCGATAATTCAAGTCATATTTCAATTATAATTCAAATTTCAAATTGAATTTTTTTAAACAATTTCCTTTAACCAATTTCACTTTTAACATTTCAAAATTGAATTGAAATAATTCAATTTTAAAAAAATCACATTTTCTTACAAAAGCGATATCATTTACATAATTTCAAAACCAATAATTTTAAAACCTTTTAATTCAACCAATTCGGTGTCCGTACATAATTTTCTATCCTATGGCCAAGTGATCAATTATTTCAATTTTAAATTTCAGGGATGGAAATATATCATTTCAATCCAAAATAAATCTCATAGGTATATATCATTTCAACCTATTTCTTAATTTATTCAAAATAATTCAAATAACACTTAATATATTGTCAATAATATACAGGGATATAACATGATATATAAATAAATAAACATCCAATATATCAATCAATAACATCCAATCATAACCAGTATCCAAAACATACAATGTATCTAATAATTAAATAATTATCAATATCGGGTGTTTAACCAGCAATTCAATTTCAATTTCAATTTCAATTTGAACTGTCAATTTAAATTTCTATCAGTTCAATTCATACGTAAATTGTAAATGTTAGTTAAACAACCAAACAACAGTCAATAAAATAAATAGCTTCACGATTATCAATTTAACCAACATAAAAAAATATTAGTACTTCTTGAGCCTTTAAAACACTCATCTTTATTTGAAACTAAAAAATATTTCAGCTTTAAATAAATTCCACTTCAATACCATGTCGTAGTCTTCGTCGATATGATCGCAACATTACTTGTTTCGCTTGAAATGGATCTCGTATGCAAAAGTTATAAATTTAGTAAACATTACCATAATTAAAATAAAATTAACTTAATTAAAATTTAACGAAACTATACCCTAATCACCCCAGTCCGCGTTTCCTTCCTACGCAACACGCGCCCGCACTTCTTCACTTAGTCACGATTGCTTCATTCTTTTTTTAACATTCGAACGAGAATCGCACGATCGAAGAATCACCACAACCTCGCGTACAGCTTGTCGCCTACTCCTCCATCAGCGCACGTCTCGAATAGCAACACAAACCCAAAACTGATAGCACAAACATGGCAAAATTTGACCACCATGCGGCGCCAAACGATGATCCGACCGTCCACGGTGTTGATCACGACATGCTCTCTATCTTCCCTTTTAATGCCGATCGATTTTGCTTAGCTGGTTAGATGATACTGAGAGAGAAAGGTCGAGCGATTTAGGCCATTAAAGGTTTAAATGAAAGTGGATGTGCGTTTGTTAGGGTTTGACGAATGAAAATAATATATGGCCTTATATATATATATTTCTGACCCGATTGCCCTGCGAAATTCCAAACTTCAATCAAAGCATGCCGCCTAGTGTTCAATATGTTATACCCCTTTTCCGAACACCATGAAACTAGTCTCGAGGCCTAATTCAATCGTATTCAGAAAATAGCTTTTCAAAAATAAATTATTTTAGTTAATTTCTTTGATTAATTTATACACATTTCAAGCTCGCACGGCTAGACGATAAGTCCGATTACTAAGAAACTTGAAATCGTATAATAGTTCACTATTCGGATCCGATGAAAATGGTTTCGTCGAAATCCGAGATATTACCCAAAAAAGCTATTTTTACACGTTAATTAAAATCAGTTATTTTTCAAAATCAAATTAATCACCTTAAATTCAACTTTCAAAGTTAACTATCCTTATTCTTATTCAAATAAAATTTAAATCAACTTTTGACATCATATTCATTCATATTAAATCCAGAATTCAATAATTTAAATAATTCCAGTATTAAATTTAAACAATTTAATTATTTAATAAATTACATTAATAATCATTAAATTTCAAATGAATTTTTGTCATCAATAATTATATTATTTTCATATAAATAATTCAACACTTATTATTCAATCCCAACTATTGATTACAACACACTAAATACATAGAATTTCATTTCTATCCTTGTTATTGCCAAAATCTTCAAAATTGGATATTTCAAAATTTTATTTAAATTCATATTCAATAAACTTCATGTTATCCCGCCTTTTGGCAAGGCCGAGATATCAAAGCACTGGTTTAAAACCAAGGGTTGTTTGTCCTGTATATCAAGCACACACGGGTTCGCTATGGATGTTGATGAATTTTTTCCAAATCCGGATCAGGCTAAAATCAGCAAGACGTGACAAGTGGAGCCATAAAAGCCGGCATTTCAAATTTTAGGTCAATCCGAGTTCGTATGCTCAAGTTGTGATCGGTGCAAGTTGAAGGGAAAAGCCACGTTTTCGTATCCATCGATGAGCCCTATTTCGAATCCGTCAGCTTCGCACCAACCAGCCTCGTATCCATCAAGAAGCCTTGGTTCACGCCGATCAAGTTCGTATCCATCAACAGAGCACACATTTCGTATCGATCGGCTAGATCCTATTTCGTATCCATCCAGCTAGACACAGCTCGTATCCATGGTTGAGCCTCTATTCGAGTCCATCATCTTCGTATCGATTAGGGATACAATACCCTCGTATCCATCTGTCTCAAATCCGTTAGCTCCCAATCATTTTCAACCATCCAGTTTGAAACCATCGGTAGGTGATTACTCGACCATCAGGTTCTGTTAGTTCGAATCCATCAGGCAACTGCTCTTCGTATCCATCAGATGACCTCGCTTCGCATCCATCAGACGGTGACTGCTTCGTATCCATTAGGGGCTTTCGTTCGAATCCACGTCCAATGGCTTGTTCATGTATATCAACTCAAATGAGCCCAGATTGACGCAACGGTCATCGATACAAAACAAGGCGAGAATTCATGGATGCGAAACGGTCAACTCAGAGCAAAAAGAGGATCGATGCAAGGAATGCGCGCCGCGTCATCACAAAGGCACGTGCATCATCGATTCGAAGCGGATCGATTCGAATTGATGGATTCGAACCAAACAACCAACGAGAAACTCAAGCTCGTATCGATCATAACTCAAGATCCACCAATCCAAATGCTATGAAATTTTCACAGAAGCTTACGTGCAAGCCAAGGAATGTTCCTGCCAAGTTTCAGCTCAATTAGACCAATTCTTGATCAATACAAAATCGCTTCGTATCGATCACAGATCGAGTCGAAACTTGGTGGGATCGATTGCGTGGGTCCACTCACATGCCAGAAGGAGTCTCCCTAAGTTTGAGCGTGATATCAGCCTCCTACGCCTAAAAATAGCCCCCTGAAGCCTACAGAAAAAGGATCTTTTGATTCTCAAGCGCCCAGACTCTGCTGGATCGAGAATTGCATCCTACCCTTGCTGTTGAATTCGAATTTCAAGCAGTACTTTACTGTTGTTCGCTGTAATTGCTTGTAATCGTTGAAAGAGAATCGATAAAATCCCAAAAACTTCATAGTGGACGTAGGCAACATGCCGAACCACTCTAAAACTACATGTCTGTGCATTTGTGGTATTTCTTACTGGAGTTTTGTTTAGATAATCTTCATTTTGCATTTATATTCTTCACTTTTATGTCTTCAAAAACTTCCAAAGAGTGTTGTGCCCATTTTTGGTACAAACACTTTGGTGCTTCCACAAAGAAAACCCTGATTTTCTCCTGCTCCTTGGATCTATCGTCGATACCGGATTGCATAAATCTAAGAGAGAGATCCAGATCACTAATCTGAATTCCTTCCATTCTATTCAGATCTGCATAAAGTCTTTAACCCTTAAGATAGTTAGCGCAAGGACCACCTCCAACGTTGGCGATCAGGAAGGCCGGGATAGGCAAAATCCCACGCAGTTTCCAACTACCAACCAGAATGCAGCCAGACCCTCAGACTCACAAGGCCCGGTCACCAGGCAAGAGTTTGAATTGTTGCTACAGGAACTAACACAGAGTCGGCAACAGTTGATAGAACAGCTGCGCGCAAATGCCGAGCTGACCAACCAGCTAAACCACCAGAAGCGTAGAAGGCATAGAAGAGATCAAGTCTCTCACTCCTCCACAGGAAGTTCTGCCTTGTCTGGCTACAACCAAAGATCCGTTCGTCCTCGACCAGACGAAGGTCACGCACATGCCATCGGACATCAGCCCACATTGACTGTTGGATAGCTGAGAGTTGGTCCATCGGCCAGCTTTCATACTGGACCCTCTTCTCGGGGAGGGATTGTTCCTCATTACACTGCAGATAACCGTGCCACCGCCGCCGCGGTTGAAACAGAGATTGATGTCCGGAATCAACATGGACGTACACCTGAACCTTACGTCCCAGAAGACATCGATCCAAGGAGACGAGACGT
This sequence comes from Allium cepa, assembly GCA_030765085.1. NCBI lineage: Eukaryota > Viridiplantae > Streptophyta > Magnoliopsida > Asparagales > Amaryllidaceae > Allium > Allium cepa. The sequence continues at coordinate 596,070,794 of CM060941.1, read as the reverse complement.
GGATCGTCGACAGCGCTCGGTCCATCCTCGTAATATGGAACCCGACCACACCTTGGCTCCACGTGCGTAGAACATTCAAACGCCAGATCTCCTAGCTATGTTACGTCAAATGATCCGTGAAAGTCAAGGACTTACCAACGACGACTGGGGAATCTCCCATAGTCACACCCCTTTTACGGATGACATACTCTATGCCGAACCTCCTCGACGGTTCAGAATGCCCACTTTACCGGTTTATGAAGGGAATTCAGACCCAAACCAGCACATCCTGAAATATGAATGGTTGATAAACGCTGCAAGAGTGGATGACGCAGCAAAGTGCCGTATTTTTCCTATCTCTTTAGGGGGCATTGCCACTATGTGGTTTATGCGATTGCCGCCCCGATCCATTTCTTGTTTTGATCAAATGGCCACGAAGTATGTAGAACAGTTTCATATGCATGTTGCTAGGCCTAAGGATGTTAACACTTTGTCTAGCGTCACTCATGCTCCCGAGGAGACGCTTAGACGCTACTTGGAAAGGTTCCGTGCTGCATGTGCAGAGATCAGTAGCCCTAATGACACTCAATCTTGATGGTACTAACTAAGGGAATTGACCCTGACTCCGAGTTTGGAAATTGGTTGGCCGGGAAGCCTCCCGCGTCGTTTGACCGTTTCTACTCTAAAGCCGCCCAATTCTTAAGGCAAGAGGACGTGAAACAGTCTAGGAAGTACGACGACGTGGGACCCAGTAGTGAGGGGATTCAGAGTAATGTAGCAGTAAACAGTCGGGTGAGAGTTCTGGAAAAGTAAAGCTGAACATACAGAACAAGCAATCCCAACCAAGAAACAATGGTAGTCAGAATAAGAAACGGGATCAAAACCATGGCCCGCGACGTAGGGCTCCAATGTTTGATAACTACACACCATTGAATACGTCGCTAGAGAATGTGTATCTACAAACCTGTAATGCCATGCAGTATAAGAAGCCTACCCCGAAGCCATCATCGGAAAGGCAGATTCAAACGGGAAAATTCTGTAGATTCCATGAGAGTTATAGCCATAATACCAATGAGTGTATACATTTGCAGGACCTCATTGAGAAGTTAATCGGGGAGAGAAAGTTAAACCAAAATCGTACTCAGAATCAAGAAATACGAAAGGAACCCGCTCGTACGGGCGGGAGATTGGTAATAAATACAGTCAGTGGTGGTCCCCATCCAGCAGATCGAAGATGGAGGGAAATGGAGTCGTATCCCAGTTCTATCAGGCATACGGACTTCGAGTGTTGCAGTAGTTTTGATGAAGGGGCTCCGACCAAACAGCAGAAAACAATGACTGACGACATCGTGTTCAGAAGCCGGGATGCTGACAGGGTCGAAGCCCCCACTATTGATCCACTAGTCATATCTACCTAGGTTGGTCCTGCTTGGATGAAGAGGATCCTGGTTAATAGTGGGAGTTTAGTAAATATTTTGTTTAAAAGAGCTTACGATCTGATGAAAATGGAAGCCAAGGATTTAAAACCTTGCCAATCTCGAATTCATGGCTTCGATGGAAGTGCCAATATACCCACTGGAGTAGTGGAGCTTCCAGTGGAGCTTGGAGTTGGGGAGCACCGAGGAGTCCGGATGTTGCAATTTGTTGTGTTAGACATTCAATCCCCAATAATGCATTTTTGGGCTGACTGGCCCTCGCTGAATTTAGGGCAGCAATTGCCATATGGTGTTTAACTTTGAAATTCCCCACCGATCGTGGGATTGGAGTAATTCAAGGAGATCAGGCTGTTGGGAGAGCCTGTTATGTTGCTGAGCTGCGTGAGGCGCAGCGAAGAGAGAAAGGAATGGGCGTAGAAGAATCTCTCTGCGTCCGCTTTGCAGATAATTGACAATTGGAGCCTGGGCCTCGGCCTGGGCACCACAACCAATTCCAGAGGGATCTTGACCCTAGAGACAATGAAAATAAGGATGAACCTATAGAAAGTCAAGCTTCTTCGGCCGAACTGACGATTGATGATCCGATCGGTAATGATGAAGATGACGATTCGAGAATGTTAAAGATTGGGTCTCAGTTGAGCCAAGAGACACAGCAGGAATTGGTTGAATTTCTCTGGGCGAATCTCGACGTGTTCGCCTGGACACATTCTGACATGTGTGGGATCTCGCCGGACGTCGTGGGCCACACCTTGAATATTGACCTGCGGTGTATCCCGGTCAAACAGAAAAGGCCTGGTATGGATCCAGAGAGATCTGCCGCCCTTAAAGAAGAGGTCGATAAGCTCAAATAAAACAGATTTTTTCGAGATGCTTTATACCCGAAGTGGGTATCCAACCTCGTACTTGTCCGAAAGCCAAATGGGAAATGGAGAACATGTGTTGATTATTCTGATCTAAATAAAGCTTGCCCAAAAGACAGTTTCCCACTTTCCAGGATTGATCAGCTTGTAGATTCAACAGTTGGACATGAATTACTATCTTTCATGGACGCTTATTCCAGTTACAATCAGATACCCATGCACGTACCCAACCAAGAACATACTAGCTTCGTAACTGACCTGGGACTCTACTGCTACAAAGTTATGCCCTTTGGACTAAAGAACGCCGGAGCAACATACCAACACCTAGTCAACTGGATGTTCGCTAACCAGAACGGGAAGACCATGGAGGTTTACGTAGATGACATGCTGGTAAAGTCACGGTTCATCACTGATCACATCAAAGATCTAGAGTCAATGTTTAACATCCTTTAAAAGTACGGGATGAAGCTCAATCCATTGAAGTGCCACTTTGCAGTCGCATCCGGAAAGTTCCTTGGGTTCATTGTCAACGCTCGAGGTATAGAAGCCAATCCAGAAAAGATCTGGGCAATCAGAAACTTGCAGACTCCAAGAACAATAAAGCAAGTTCAGAGTCTCAACAGGAAGGTAGCGACATTGAGCAGGTTCATATTGAAGTCTACCGACAAATGCATCCATTTCTTTGATTTGGTCCGAAAAGGAAAGCGAAACTTCGAATGGACTACGAAGTGCGAGGGCGCATTCCAAGCACTGGTCCAACATCTTTCCACACTGCCAATTTTATCAAAGCCTATCGACCATGAGCAGTTGTATATTTACCTGGCGGGATCAGAAAATGCGATCAGTGCTGCCCTAGTTCGGGAGGAAGACCGAGTGCAGAAACTGATCTATTATGTTAGCTAGCGACTAACCGGAGCTGAGAGAAACTACCCAAAGCTAGAAAAGTTGGCCAACTGCCTAGTCATTGCCTCGAGGAAGCTCCGTCCATATTTTCAGGCTCATCCTGTCACTGTGTACACCGATCAGCCGTTACGACAGGTCCTTACGCGGCCTGAGACGTCTGGTAGGTTGCTTAAGTGGAATATCGAACCGAGTCAGTTCTATAACCTATACCCCAAGAAGAGCCATTCAAGGTCAAGTCTTAGCAGATTTTATAGCCGAATTCACCGTCCCAGAGGACTTGCCTGAGACCAATAAATCTCCTGAATAAATCTGGAAGCTGCATACCGACGGTGCATCCAACGATCAGTGCTCAGGTGCTGGGGTAGTAGTTGAAACCCCCGAGGGCCGATCCATATGCTAAGCTATGAAATTTGAGTTCCGTGTGACCAATAATGAAGCTGAGTATGAAGCTTTACTTGCTGGGTTGAAGCTAGCATGTGATCTGAGAATTATTGCTGTGGAAGTTTATTGCGACTCTCAGTTAGTCGTATGTTAAGTCCGGGGTGAATGGCAGGCCAAGGATCGAAGACTAGCAGCTTATCTAGCTCGAGTCCAGGAAATACTTGATCAATTCGATTACTATGCCGTTTTCTACATACCCCGTGAGCACAACCAAACGGCTGATTCATTGGCCAAGTTAGCAAGCACGAGCGAAGCACAGCAGATGTGACTCGTCTTGTTGAAACTTTATCTTCTCACAGCATTGATCAGATGGAAGCTGATTTTATATTTGAAATCTCTTCCGATAAGGAGTCTTGGATGACCCCATATCGAAACTATATCGAGCACGGAACACTGCCTGAGCGTAGGAGTGAAAGAAGACAGATTCTTCGAAAAGCCTCACGGTTTACCATTCAGAATGGAGTCATGTATAGAAGGGGATATTCCATTCCTCTCCTCCGATGTATCGTACACGATGAAATCAAACGAATATTACGTGATGTGCATGAGGGAGAGTGTGGCGATCACACCGGGGGGCAAGCCCTCGCCAAGAAAGTACTCCGATATGGATATTACTGGCCAACTGTGAACCGTGATGCATCAGACTATGCAAGGAAATGTGATAAATGCCAGAGACATGCTCAGTTTCTGAGAGCCTCACCTACTGAGATAACCCAAATGGTCAGTCCCTGGCCGTTTGCAGTATGGGGCATTGATAACATTGGTACTCTACCTCTTTCCAAAGGAGGAGCGAAGTATGCCATCGTCGCAGTTGATTACTTTACTAAATAGGCTGAAGCTGAACCTCTTGCTACAATAACGGTGAAAAAATAATCAACTTCATAGTTCGCAATATCATCTGCCCATTTGGTCTCCCGCATACCATCATCATTGATAACGGAGCTCAATTCGACATTGTTGAATTCAAGAATTTTTTCCAACGATTCCACATCCATAAGAAATTCTCTACGATTGCGAACCCTCAGGCGAATGGCCAAGTTGAAGTTGTTAATAAGGTTATCAAATCTATTCTAAAGAAGTGACTGGGAAAGGCCGGGGGCAAGTGGGTTGATGAACTACCTATGGCTTTATGGGCTTAACGAACGACCCACAAGTCCACGACCGGACACACTCCATTTTCTCTATCTTACGGCTCAAAAGTCGTTATTCTAGTCGAAATGGAAGTACCTTCTCATCGTGTGATTTACTATGACCCGAAAACTAATGCCATATTACTTACTGAATCTTTGGATTTACTTGATGAGAAGCGTGAAGAGGCTGATTAGAGGGCAGCCGCATATCGAAATCAAGTCGCCCGATTATACAATGCCAAGGTTCGACCATGAACCTTCGAACTTGGCGATCTCATTCTGAAAAGAATTTATCCGGTTCCTTTACACATGAAGCCAAATTAGGAAGGGCCATATGTGATCACACAAAAGCTCGAGGATGGAACATTCAAGTTATCGACCGTTGACGGTCTTACCTGTAGGATCTAGATTAACCCTAGAGGGGGGGTGAATAGGGTTAATAACAAATTTTCTCGATTTAAAACAAAGAAACAAACTGCAGAAATAAATATGCTGAAAAGTAAATCACATACAAAATTTACCCAGCTTCGGCAACCCCTGCCTACTGCTGCATTCCCAGATTTCTATTAGAATTAAACAGTATCTCGCTTACAAACACTCTACCAGACTCGCAAACCCTTGCTCCCGCTCACAAACACTCTCACAGACTCGCACACCCTACTCCGCCTATAGAGCTTTGTTTACTCGCAAACTCTGCTCCGCCTCTAGAGCTTCGCAAACTCGCACACCCTGCTCACTGAACTAATTCTAACTAGACAATCTGACACTACCTAAACCCTAGGTGATGATTTACAAATTTGTTGACTCGAAAATAAAAACAAGAACAACTTCAAAAATAAAACCCGATGCAAAAATTAAAATATGAATTTGAACCCCTAATTTTTGCTTGAAATAAAATAAAGCAAACCCCTTTTAAAACTTAAACCCCTTTTATCATTAACAAAGCCGGCCCCTTGTTTTCCTTTAACCCGACCCACTTCGTTCTTTTGCTTTGTGAAAAATAATGGCGACCGATCTCCTTCTTTCTGAAACTAGGGTTCGTCTCTTGCGATCCAAATTGGGTTTTCGGCTGGTTTGTGATGCTCTTGTGTTCGTTCTCTGATGATCAATTGCTTGATTCACGTTGCTCTTGCTCACTGCTTCGTTCGTTCTCTGATGATTGATTGTACTTGCAGCTGACCGAGTTCGTTGAATTGTGGTATGTGATTTTCGTATGCTGGTTTGATTATTTGCCTTTTTCTCTTCATAACTCGATGCCGATGATGATTTCTTTTGGGTTTATTTATAGGGTTGAAACCCTCCTAATCACTGTCATACTTGATTTTTCCATGTCGTTGATTTTTTCTTGAAATCAATTTTGAATTACTGCTATCCATATTTGTATTCGAATTAATTAATTCGAAAATCTCTTTCCATACTTGTTGGTTCGGCCCCTTTATGAATTAACACATACCATATATGAATTTTGAGATATTTGATGCCGAGATATCTTTCTAAAAATAAATTCCTGAATTGAAGCAATTTTTGACTTCGGCCCATATTTGAACACATGCCTCTTTTGGTATGTATTTTTTATAGATGCTACACTTGATTACAGCTGCTGTTTTTGTTCATTTGCATACTGATGTAATTCACTGGTGGCCTATGTGCATGCTTCACTGTTGTACTTTGCATCTGTATTCATCATGTTGCATACAGTAGCTTCACCATTGCATTTTTGTAATTTCATTTGATGATGATATCTGCTTTGTGGTCAGTGGAGCTTGTTGTTCATTTGAGCATTGCATCACCTGTAGCTTGCTACTGTGTTGATCTTGCTACTGCACATTTGTGTATTTGGATTTGTTGTACATGTTTGTTCCAGTCCCTTTACCTTGAGCATATTTGCATCAATTCTTGTGTTGCATTTGTATGATTTCATGTATTGTTGCAGAGACTTTGTTTTCTTGTGAAGTTGTACTGTCTTGGTACATGCATTTGATAATGGCATTGGACCATGCACCTTGTTGCATGCTTGCTGTAGCCTGTTCTCTACATATAATTAATTGTTGCAGTCATTGTTTTTGTTGAAGCCTTGGAATTTTTTTTTTGTGCTTCATGGACTTGAAACAAGTTGGGCTTGTCATTTATGCTGTGTTACACTTGATCATTTTTCTTATGTCTGCACTTGTGGACTTTGTTATTGGCATTGGCATTGTCTCTGTTGACATTGCAGTTGTACTTGATCATGATCATATTTAGGCCATATGTGTTCATCTGTCTGCACTTTATCACTGACCTTTGCTGTCTCTCTGACTTGAGTTTGTTGGTTGGGTCTGCACATTTCTATGCTCTGGTCTCCATAACCTTTACCTGAACTTCACTGTCTCTGGCTGTAGCTTGGTCATTTGTGTAGTCTTCGAGCATGTTCTCTGATCATTCGTTGTCTTCATTGTGACTGCGTTATTGAAGTGTGTCTGACCTGAACTTGTCTTGTTGCATGTGTTCTGTAGTTGCTATGCCTTTGACACCAATGCATCACTTGATACATATATTCATTTGCATTGGTGCTGTTGCAATTTGTTTCGGCCTAATTGCTTGATGTCTACGTGCATGTGGTCTTGGTAGTGCTTGTTTTGTATCACTGTACTTGTAATCTTCATTCATGTATTCAACATTGCCATGTTATTCACTGTTCATTGTTTCATTTTGAATCTTTGCACCTATTCTGTTGCACTTTGATGTTGTTCACCATGTTGCATTCAACTTTAAAATGTTTGTCACTTGAGTCTCTTTACTGTGTACATGCATATTTCAATGTTACAGTGACCATTGAATTTTGGTCGAGACCATTTGCACTTGTATTGGTTCAAACATGAACTTGTCTCGTATTATTGTAGTGGTTGGTCTGCATTCTCTAATGATTTTAACTTGAACATTTGCACATTCACGGTCTGCATTTTCTTAACCCTATCACTGTCTTGTTGATATTGTAACTAGACACTTGAGACTTGTTGCATTTGTCCCACTGTTTCATGTAGCCGTTGACATGTTTGCATTCATTCCACTATTTCCACTGCTTGCTGCCTGAATTTGTTGTACAATGCATAGTGCATCTGTTTTGGACTTGCAGTTTGAATTGCTTTGAGTCGAATTTGCATTGATGGCTTGACCTTTGCATTTTCACACTTGCTCTTGTTGGCTGCGCACACGAGTTGGCGAGGCAGTGCACACGTGTATGAATGTACACGTGTGTATTGCAGCCACTTGTGATTACCTGTCCCTGTAATATCTATGTGCACGACTTTGTGATAAATTCAAGTGTGAATGATGACGAACAACCCATATATCTGAGGCAAACATTATTTTCAAAAATATCGTTTATTTTAAACTTCAAAAATATTTCTCGATCAATTTTACTGCGTTAGTGAATATTTTTGCAGATTTGCTCAGATGCTAGATACAAACTGAAATGCAGTTGAAGACCAAATACGAGAGTGAGTGATATGTAGTGAGGATAATGATGTAAATATGAAATGTGATGTAGTTCAAAATTGTATATAGTGAGAGCATGAATTTGTACTTTTCAAGATTTGTAATAAATATTTGTTTGAATAAAATTTCTGTTTGAATTCAAAATCTGTGTAACTTGTTCTGTTTGAATTCAAATTAAAATTCTGTGTAATTTATTTTATTCAACAAATATTTATTTAATATATGAAAATTAAAATAGTACATTAACAAATACATTTAAACGAACTATATATATGTGTTTATTATCATCAAACAAAAATCATATAAGCGCAAAGCGCATATTTCACAATCTCCCCCTTTTGATGATAACAAACATATATTTAAGATTTTGACCGTGTTAAATGTATTTGATCCATGGTATACTCTAATTTGCTCCCCCTATTTAAATGCTTTCTCTCTACATGATGCTCCCCCTACATATATGCATACAAATAAAAATATATACAAATGAGCTTAGATGCATATGGAAAATTATTTGACCTTTGCTTGATTCTATTTGACAAAATCTTAACTTTTCTCTCCCCCTTTTGTTATCAGCAAAAGAATAACAGTGTGAGAGAAAATAAAGATGAGGTGATCAATATTAATCCAACATTAAACTCAAATTGAATATAAATATTAAACTCAAATAAGAATCAAACAAAAATCATAACGACCCTTGTTAGGCGCATATTCCACTTTTAGAAATGACGGAAATAAAATTCTCATACAATATCATACAGTTAAATCTTCTTGTGGTACATTTATATCAGGAATTTGAATATCTACTAATCATGCATAACCGTTAGGACTTTTAAATGAGATTAGTAGTATTCTAATTTAATTTTTTTTTAAAAATGAAATCAAGTATCTTCTAACCACGCATGACCGTGAGGACTTTTAAATGGGATTAAAATCAACTTGTCTATTAAATCAATTAATTTTGATATGCGTTTCATACATGCATAACCATAAGGACTTTTAAATGAGCATGGAAGCACATAATCAAAAATCCAAGTAATTCACCCATGCATAACCGTGAGGACTTTTAAATGAGAGTGGATACTTTGGATATTTATTTATTTTTACAAAAAAAAATGTGAAATGAAAAGCAAATGATCCCTGATTATAGTACCACCTATTGACAAACTATCTTGAATATTTGATAAATCATGGTCCATAGAAATAATGGTAGATATAGAAATGGTCATGGAATTTTTACCCAACAAAAAGTTTTATAACTCTTGATTAAATTCCTAAAGAAATTTTCCAAATATACTCTTTTGAGTAATGTATGTTAATTATCAACACCGATCACTTTTTGAATCACAATTTATCTCTTCGATAATCAGCAGGGAGTCGGATTAGTCAAAATTTGTCATTTAAAATCAAATAAACATGACTAATCTGAAAGTATGGTCAAACAATTATTTTTACGAAGGGGTTATATGAGAGAAAAAAAAATCTGCTAAATGAAAATTATTTCAAGTGAAAAATATGCAGATATTTTCTTTGAAAAAACGATGCAGCAAATGTATGTTTCACCATAAATCACGTTCAACTCGTAAATTTTCTATCAACTAGATTACCAGAATGAACTGCATCTGAATTTCTTTTTCACTTCAAAATATCACTAACTTGATAAACAAGACCATGAAAATATGCATAAGAAACTTACACTCAATTTTGAACAGTGAACAAGTCAGAATAAATCATCATCTCAATCTTGGCTGATTTCATTCAGAAAATGGTACAGATTATCACATAAGAATATCTTCACCTGTTTTACCTTTACGATGATTTTACGTGATTGCCCATTGTGATTCTGTCACCTTTATACTAGGCTAAGGAACTTTGCTTTGACGCTCATTGTGTTTCTGGAACAGCCAAAAACCAGAGAACACCGTTGATGTTCCTTAGCCTGCCACCATACCTACACGAGAAAAGATTTATGTGACCTATTTATAGGTCCATGGTTGTTAGTGGCAGAAGCATTATGAATAAACAAACCCTTTGGAACCCAAACTTGTTTTGTCCTTTCATTCTTGTTCCAATAGACATGAAATCTGTTTGTAGAATTTTTAGGAACCCAAACTTGTATAAATTTTGTGTTCTTGTTCCTATGTCTACAATTTTCAACATGATGTCCAATTATTTCACATCTACCAAAGACACTCCTTCCTTTTGCACTATCCTCAACTTGTGTTTTCCCAAAACCTAGTCCTTTTCTGTTGTTAGCAAAAATTTGATTTCCCAATAACATGTTGAATGATTTTTCTCCTATTGAAAAGTTATTCAGAGATTTTTCAAGATTTTGGACTTTGGTTTTTAGTGTTGAGTTTTCAGTTACAAGTGAGGCGCATCTATTTATGAAATCCTTTTTCCTAGTGTCAATGGTTTCCATAAGAATCAAGTTTTCTTTTTCAAGACTCTCAAAGCTATTCTTGAGTCTTGACAATTCCGAATCTAAACTTCTACGTTTTTCACATTCTAGGTTATGAATATTTTCAAGTTCGGTTTCTAACCTAAAATTTTCACGAGCAAGTTCTCTCTTATCAAATTCTAGTTTTTCAATTTTTGATTCAAGAGCATCAACTTCTTTAGTAAGATCAGAACACATAAAAACAAGATCTCTATAGGAATAATCACCTTCCTCACTTGATTCCTCCGAGCTTGCTTCTGAATCTGATTTTGCCACAAGACACAAGTCAGCCTCCTCTGAGCTGCTATCCGAAACTTCCTCGCCTTCTTCATCATCCCAAGTTGCTGCGAACACCTTCTTTTCCTTTTTCTTTCCTTTGTTATATTTGAGAAGTGGGCATTCTGGTTTGATGTGGCCAGGCTTGTTGCAATTATAACACGTCAGCTCATTATCGGAATTTTCAGAATCTTTTGACGAATTGCCCTTTGTTTTCTTCTTGCGTGGCTTGAATCTTGACCATCTTCTAAGATTATTGACAGCCATTGCAAGTTCTTCAATTGGATCTTCTCCTTCATCGCTCTCTTGTTTGATTTTTAAGGCAATTGTCTTCTTCTTTGGTTCGGAGTTGTTGCGTTCTTCCTTTGCTTTTAGCTCAAGCTCATATGTCATCAAGTTGCCAATCAACTCCTCCATGCTTAGCTTACTCAGATCTTTCGATTCTTGTATTGCTGTGACTTTTGCCTCAAAGTTCATCGGTAAGACTCGTAGTATCTTCCGCACAAGCTCTACCTCAGTGAAGACCTTCCCAAGTGCTCTAGCGTTGTATACCAAGGTTGAAAAGCGTCCAAACATATCCTTTATGCTCTCGCCTTTGTCCATCACAAAGTTCTCGTATTCGTTGCTGAATAGGGCTAGACGAGACTCCTTGACTTGAGAAGTTCCTTCGTGTGTCACCTCCAAAGTGTGCCAAATTTCCTGTGCTGTTGTACAGTGAGAAATTCTATTAAATTCATTTTTATCAAGAGCACATATCAAAGCATTCATGGCTTTAGCATTTATCGTTTTCAATCTCTTATCGTTTTCATCCCACCTATCCTTAGGTTTAGGAATCTCAGTACCACCAACAGTTATAGTAGGAGGTTTATAGCCAGTTTCAATAATATCCCAAACATCATAATCCACTGAACTAAGATAAATACCCATCCTAACTTTCCAATAAGCATAATCATTCCCGTTAAACATGGGTGGCCTGACAATAGATTGCCCCTCAGAAAAAGCATTATTTGGTAGACTCATGACTCTAGAGTTAAATAAAAAATACCAGGCTTTGATACCACTTGTAGGATCTAGATTAACCCTAGAGGGGGGGTGAATAGGGTTAATAACAAATTTTCTCGATTTAAAACAAAGAAACAAACTGCAGAAATAAATATGCTGAAAAGTAAATCACACACAAAATTTACCCAGCTTCGGCAACCCCTGCCTACTGCTGCATTCCCAGATTTCTGTTAGAATTAAATAGTATCTCGCTTACAAACACTCTACCAGACTCGCAAACCCTTGCTCCCGCTCACAAACACTCTCACAGACTCGCACACCCAGCTCCGCCTATAGAGCTTTGTTTACTCGCAAACTCTGCTCCGCCTCTAGAGCTTCGCAAACTCGCACACCCTGCTTACTGAACTAATTCTAACTAGACAATCTGACACTACCTAAACCCTAGGTGGTGATTTACAAATTTGTTGACTCGAAAATAAAAACAAGAACAACTTCAAAAATAAAACCCGATGCAAAAATTAAAATATGAATTTGAACCCCTAATTTTTGCTTGAAATAAAATAAAGCAAACCCCTTTTAAAACTTAAACCCCTTTTATCATTAACAAAGCCGGCCCCTTGTTTTCCTTTAACCCGACCCACTTCGTTCTTTTGCTTTGTGAAAAATAATGGCGACCGATCTCCTTCTTTCTGAAACTAGGGTTCGTCTCTTGCGATCCAAATTGGGTTTTCGGCTGGTTTGTGATGCTCTTGTGTTCGTTCTCTGATGATCAATTGCTTGATTCACGTTGCTCTTGCTCACTGCTTCGTTCGTTCTCTGATGATTGATTGTACTTGCAGCTGACCGAGTTCGTTGAATTGTGGTATGTGATTTTCGTATGCTGGTTTGATTATTTGCCTTTTTCTCTTCATAACTCGATGCCGATGATGATTTCTTTTGGGTTTATTTATAGGGTTGAAACCCTCCTAATCACTGTCATACTTGATTTTTCCATGTCGTTGATTTTTTCTTGAAATCAATTTTGAATTACTGCTATCCATATTTGTATTCGAATTAATTAATTCGAAAATCTCTTTCCATACTTGTTGGTTCGGCCCCTTTATGAATTAACACATACCATATATGAATTTTGAGATATTTGATGCCGAGATATCTTTCTAAAAATAAATTCCTGAATTGAAGCAATTTTTGACTTCGGCCCATATTTGAACACATGCCTCTTTTGGTATGTATTTTTTATAGATGCTACACTTGATTACAGCTGCTGTTTTTGTTCATTTGCATACTGATGTAATTCACTGGTGGCCTATGTGCATGCTTCACTATTGTACTTTGCATCTGTATTCATCATGTTGCATACAGTAGCTTCACCATTGCATTTTTGTAATTTCATTTGATGATGATCTCTGCTTTGTGGTCAGTGGAGCTTGTTGTTCATTTGAGCATTGCATCACCTGTAGCTTGCTACTGTGTTGATCTTGCTACTGCACATTTGTGTATTTGGATTTGTTGTACATGTTTGTTCCAGTCCCTTTACCTTGAGCATATTTGCATCAATTCTTGTGTTGCATTTGTATGATTTCATGTATTGTTGCAGAGACTTTGTTTTCTTGTGAAGTTGTACTGTCTTGGTACATGCATTTGATAATGGCATTGGACCATGCACCTTGTTGCATGCTTGCTGTAGCCTGTTCTCTACATATAATTAATTGTTGCAGTCATTGTTTTTGTTGAAGCCTTGGAATTTTTTTTTTGTGCTTCATGGACTTGAAACAAGTTGGGCTTGTCATTTATGCTGTGTTACACTTGATCATTTTTCTTGTGTCTGCACTTGTGGACTTTGTTATTGGCATTGGCATTGTCTCTGTTGACATTGCAGTTGTACTTGATCATGATCATATTTAGGCCATATGTGTTCATCTGTCTGCACTTTATCACTGACCTTTGCTGTCTCTCTGACTTGAGTTTGTTGGTTGGGTCTGCACATTTCTATGCTCTGGTCTCCATAACCTTTACCTGAACTTCACTGTCTCTGGCTGTAGCTTGGTCATTTGTGTAGTCTTCGAGCATGTTCTCTGATCATTCGTTGTCTTCATTGTGACTGCGTTATTGAAGTGTGTCTGACCTGAACTTGTCTTGTTGCATGTGTTCTGTAGTTGCTATGCCTTTGACACCAATGCATCACTTGATACATATATTCATTTGCATTGGTGCTGTTGCAATTTGTTTCGGCCTAATTGCTTGATGTCTAGGTGCATGTGGTCTTGGTAGTGCTTGTTTTGTATCACTGTACTTGTAATCTTCATTCATGTATTCAACATTGCCATGTTATTCACTGTTCATTGTTTCATTTTGAATCTTTGCACCTATTCTGTTGCACTTTGATGTTGTTCACCATGTTGCATTCAACTTTAAAATGTTTGTCACTTGAGTCTCTTTACTGTGTACATGCATATTTCAATGTTACAGTGACCATTGAATTTTGGTCGAGACCATTTGCACTTGTATTGGTTCAAACATGAACTTGTCTCGTATTATTGTAGTGGTTGGTCTGCATTCTCTAATGATTTTAACTTGAACATTTGCACATTCACGGTCTGCATTTTCTTAACCCTATCACTGTCTTGTTGATATTGTAACTAGACACTTGAGACTTGTTGCATTTGTCCCACTGTTTCATGTAGCCGTTGACATGTTTGCATTCATTCCACTATTTCCACTGCTTGCTGCCTGAATTTGTTGTACAATGCATAGTGCATCTGTTTTGGACTTGCAGTTTGAATTGCTTTGAGTCGAATTTGCATTGATGGCTTGACCTTTGCATTTTCACACTTGCTCTTGTTGGCTGCGCACACGAGTTGGCGAGGCAGTGCACACGTGTATGAATGTACACGTGTGTATTGCAGCCACTTGTGATTACCTGTCCCTGTAATATCTATGTGCACGACTTTGTGATAAATTCAAGTGTGAATGATGACGAACAACCCATATATCTGAGGCAAACATTATTTTCAAAAATATCGTTTATTTTAAACTTCAAAAATATTTCCCGATCAATTTTACTGCGTTAGTGAATATTTTTGCAGATTTGCTCAGATGCTAGATACAAACTGAAATGCAGTTGAAGACCAAATACGAGAGTGAGTGATATGTAGTGAGGATAATGATGTAAATATGAAATGTGATGTAGTTCAAAATTGTATATAGTGAGAGCATGAATTTGTACTTTTCAAGATTTGTAATAAATATTTGTTTGAATAAAATTTCTGTTTGAATTCAAAATCTGTGTAACTTGTTCTGTTTGAATTCAAATTAAAATTCTGTGTAATTTATTTTATTCAACAAATATTTATTTAATATATGAAAATTAAAATAGTACATTAACAAATACATTTAAACGAACTATATATATGTGTTTATTATCATCAAACAAAAATCATATAAGCGCAAAGCGCATATTTCACATTACCTTGTCGAGAGCTTGGATAGTGAAAGCCTCCGTCGCTACTACATATGACAGGCTTCATTTATTCGATTCATTCTCTTATTTGCAATTTTTTTTCGCATTTCAAAATTTGAATTGGTAATGAGGCCACTGACTTTGCCATGTTTTCTCATTTCAGCAATAAAATGCCATCTGTTCGAGCTAGAGCTGTGATTTATTGAATATAACGTACGACATCACGATTCACGGAGAGCTAAGTTCCATCGAACTGTGGAATTTATTCAAATAGCGAGTGACTGTGATATGACCGGTCACTCACTAAATGAAACCCAAGCTCGGGGGCAAGCCACTACGCTAATATCAAAAAAGGATTGATACACGACAATCCTTAAAACCACTCCTAACTCCCAGAGCGTGAGTTGGAGTGTGAAAATTCTAAGTATGGTTTGGAGAGGGCGGACCCGCCTGCCTAATGACTCCAACCGTATCCTAACCAAGTTAGAGGAGGATGGACCTATCCATCTAACGACCACGCTTGTTAATTTGGGGTGGATGTGATCCGACCATCCACGATCTCGGTAAATCTATCGTTCGCAGAGTGTGAGCGACCTCCTAAAAGGTCCAAACAGGTGTGACTGACCATCTGCCGACTAACTCCCAATTCCCGGAGTGCGAATTGGAGTATAAACATCGACTCTAGGTTCCCAGAGTGCGAACTAGAGTATAAACACTAACTCCAAATTCCCGGAGTGCGAATTGGAGTATAAACATCAACTCTAGGTTCCCGTAATGCAAACCGGAGCATAAACACTAACTCCAAATTCTCGGAGTGCGAATTAGAGTATAAACACTAACTCTAAATTCCTGAAGTGCGAATTAGAGTATAAACATCAACTCTAGGTTCCCAGTGTGCAAATTAGAGTATAAACATCAACTCTAGGTTCGCGGAGTGCGAACCAGAGTATAAACGCCAACTCCAAGTTCCCAGAATGAGAATTGTAGTATAAATACCGAGTCAAAGTTCCCGGAGTGCGAACAGCGCTACAAATGTCAATAACTCTCGGATTCCCAGAGTGCGAACCACATTATCAATCATGGATTGTCCTAAGTCCCCAAAGTGTGGACATGAGCTCAAGATTTGTGATAGGTGCGATGGACCACCGAAACACAAATACCGATCCCCAGAGTGTGAATGCGATTATTATTAGTGAACACGCGCAACTAAAACTGCCTATCCTTCACTTGCTTCTACATCGATTTGACAATGTTAAGCTTGGAAGGCAGAGATAAAATTGTGATCGCTAGTCAATCATTACAACTGGTTCACCAAACTAGGGGCAGAGCTTAAGTGTGAAACACTGACTGAAACAATATGACATCGAGTATCCAGCTTAGTCTTGCGTCGCGACTTGTATCCACGATTTTAAGACTTGTGTATGAAACAGATTCAACTCTAGAACTGATACTCCGCAAGCATACCAAGCTATGATTCGAACATTACAACACTTAAGCATAAAAGACAGGAAGAATAGTTGAAGCAAAGAAAATAAAGTTTTATTTCAACTAACTGGAAATAAGAATCTATGTACAAGCTCTTCCAAAAAATGCCTTCTAGCGGGGGCCGAATCCGCATCTATACACGACCTACAAAAGCAAAAGTAAACTCCTACCTACCCAAAAATGTGCCTAAAGAATCTATCTAATCCTTCTTCTTCCTTGGATTTTTCTTCAGTGAGGAGCCACCGGCACCGCTAACGATCTTTCGTTTTGAACTTTTCCCTTTAGGCGGGGAATCTCCAGACAAAGGCATGATATCGATTTCTTCCTCCGAACTTGAGTCTACGGGGATGCTCCCTTCAGGAGGAGTCGGAGGAACTGGATCTGTGACCGGGGCAGAGTAAATATACTAGTATCAACTAGTTTCCCTTCGGGTGATATCATCCTAAGTGGAGTTGGACCCGACGCCATCACTACACCCTCAGAATCACCGCCATGAGCCGCTGCCTCCATCTCAACATTAATTTCATCCAATATCTCTGCTTCTCGAATAGCACGGGCTTCGCTGAGGGCAGCGGTGGACTATGATGAAGCACTAGAAACAGGCGGGAACCCAGTAAGAACGAACGGTATTCCGCAAAAGGGTCGCTATGTCGGCCCAGGAGCTCATTCATCATCTGCTCGTCAAGGGAAATTGAGCTCCCTTGTGTCACCTCAATCGGCACGACCACAGTCATTATGATTGCCTAAGGAATAATGACCTCCTACACTTGATGTGATTCTTAGATTGCAGGAGGCGCTGTCAATGCAACTTCGGTCACTGGCAAAGAAAAAAAGAAGTCGTTAGGACACACTTCAAAACAGGTCTTTTATTTCGAATACACATGAGATTCATTCAGAGTACCTTCCTCGGTTTGACCTACGGCAAGCTGAACGACTTCGGATGAATGCTCCTTAATAGGAGATAGACGTGGTTGTTCTGGGTCATAAGCCGGGAAGGGCTGAGGCCCGGTCACTGGAGCAGGCTCGGGTCGAGGCGGAGTTGTAATTTCTGAGCTTGTAGCATGATGCGTAACTCCGAAACCTTCCCCAACTTCTTGGTGCTGGATGCCGAGTCTTTCTCTTGCGTGAGAAATCATAAAAACATGAAGAATCCTCTTCTCATCATAATTTAGTATGTGGTTCTCTAATTCAAACTAGTCAAAGGATCCGCCCGACTGCCCAGTTTTCTCCTCCTCAACCAGAAAGTTTCAGGCATTATATAGGTGTGTCGGATAATCATCAAGCCAGGCTAAGTCTCTGTGCCTCAACACGTTGGCATTGTAAGTGACGAGGAGCTCCTCTATGTCAGCTTCTAGCCTGGTCTCTGCCAGTCGGACCCTCTCACCGACCTCAGCCTCAACCTCGCGGACTTTTTCCATGGCCACATCTCTCTCCCTCTGGAGCACCACCGCTTGATCGCATGCTTTTTGTGTGGCAACATTAGCAGCATCCTTTTCCTTTATGATTTTAGAAAATTTGGACTTAAGCTCTTTAAGGGTTGCGTCTTACTCAGCGGTAACGATGGTGTTCCTATGGCCCATGTCCTCCACTGTGGCATAATGCTCTCGCTTCATTCTATCCATCGCCGCCTGGACCTCGTCGGCTTTCTTAAGAGCCTCAATCTCAGATTGGCGAGAAGACTCGGCCTCGCTATTGAGCGCTTGAATAATATGATCTTTTTGGCCAAGTTCTTTCTCTAGCTTTTCAATCATGACTGCTCGGTCGAAGGCCACCTTCGATGCTTTTTTCGCGGTTTTCGACCATTCCTGATACTGGAAAAATATGTCCGCGGCATAATCATGCACCGTATTTTCGGCCGACGCCGTGATCCTTTTCAAACGCGGAGGAAAGATGAACCCATCAAAGCATATATCAGGAAAATCCTTTTTCAGCTGAGCGAGCCTCATCGCTCCTTCGCCAGTGGGTTCGACGAGGGCCTGTGCAGTAGCAGAAGGGTCTGCAACCTCAGTTCTACGTTAGGACTCAGACCTAGAAGATTTGGAAGATCGTTTGTGTCGCGGAGCTTCCGAAGGTCGTGAAACATAAACTGGCTGCGGTGCAGGAGCTCTGGGAGGAGGCGTGCGAGATCGAGACCGACGCCTGTAACCTTTATCTCTGTCAGACCATTCCTGACTAGAGTATCCTTGGTCATAGTCCCTATCTCCTTCCGTCTTATGTGACTCGTAGTATGACGAAGACTTGCGTTTGCTGCGCAAACTACCGAGCATTGAACCTCGACCATACATGGTACCTACAAGGCAAAAAACAGAAACGAAGTTAACAATCTGTCACAGCGGACGTATTACATTCAGAAATCATGTAGTGCCGTAAAGTGTGAATGTATGTGCAACCCCCGACCAACCGGATGTGTCAATCACGCTAGTGGGCAGAGATTCGCTTAAAACTAAGGCGCGTTGGAGTTCACCCAATCCAGCATCATGCTGCATGGGCACGTCGTCCGGAATTCGAAGATCGACGAGCCCTTCGTAAAGATTTTCTATTCCCGGGGGAGATATGTCCGAAATCCTGATTCCGGAGGCGGGCCGAGACATGATCACAGATTTCCATCTTCCCTTTTTGGATGGCTTGAAAATGGCTGCCTTGCCTTTTCTCTTTTCTTCAGCATCATGGGCTGCATCAGTAGGTTCGCCCAACGGTTCCTCGTCGGTAGGGGTTCTTTCAGAATCATCCTCTTCGACTATAAAACCTCTAGGCTTTCTACGCTTAACTCGCTCCCTCGAGATAATTCTTAATGCACCGTCGAGCCTTATACTTTGTCTTCGCTCGATTAGCCCAAGAATTCTGAGATTCCTATCCGTCGGGACCAAGTCAATATTCCTATCCTCGCTTGGGACCTCTTGAAGAACCCGAATTATCTCCTTGTAATATCCGCCTTTGGGTCGCGGAATTATCGCTACAAAGAAAAAGAGATACGAGTTGGATTTCATTTACAATTGTCTTGCCGACTACTCGAGCAGATAGCAATACTCACGTCTAAATAGCCATCGCCTGGCAAATCCTGGGGGGCATCTAACATAGAACCACTCTGTCTTGAAGTAGCTCAGCCTGGTCCAAGACCCCGTAATAATTTGACAATTTCTCACGGCCTCTAGAAATGTGAAAGGTGGACTGTCTGTTCGACTCTTGAAGTTGAACTAATATCTTATCTCGGTCAGTCGGGTGGTCGATAGAGGTGCTCCATAAATGCAATGAACAAGCTATTCAGTAAAGCATATCCATTTGGGTGTAGCTAAGATGGGGCAATCCCTATAAAAGACAGCACTTCTCTTATGTACTGATTGAACGGGGGGAGCGTCCCAGCTGCACACGCATGTCGATTGAATGCAGTATACCCCTCCGGTTGATTGTGTGGTCTGTCATTTGATCGCGGCAATAGTACGTAGTCCATCGACAAACTATGCCTTAGGCATATTCTTCCAAGCATATCTTCTGAAATGTTGGACGGAACAGAGTCTAGCGGACTATCGATAAGAGATGCGTCTGGTGCCTCGTCCGGGGCTGGATCGATAACTTCGACCTCAATCTCCGGTACTTCAAGCACGAGAGCAATTGAACTCTGAGTTTCCTATGGCTGCGAGCTTGGAATTTCCATAACTAGCTAACTCACGAGAAACCATCATAAGACGACAAAGAGCCCGTGTGTTCCCCTCGTGTAAAGTGTGTGTTGTGCGGTGTAGTGCTGTGCATTGCTTGAATAAATTTTGCAGAGTTAAAGAAAAATTTGCCAACGACGAAGATAATCGGAATCCAGTCGGAGTGACCGTCATCGCTGACCGTCACCACCATACAATCTGGATGTTAGAAATCGATCCAAATTAAAGTTGTTATGGTTCCATCAACGAGCTTCGAATGGCAGTCAAGTATGTAGTTTAACAATCAAGTCCAGATATGCAGGAATGAAGCTTGTCGTAATCATGCTGTCAAGTATGAAAAATTTCGTATCCATCACAGGATGGGTTCAAATCGATCATGGGAAGCATGTTCGAATCCATCAGGATCCAAGTTCGTATCAATCACCAGGAACATAATTCGAACCGACCGTCAACATTTGGGTTCGTACCGATCGAGATCAGTAGCTTCGGATCGATCCTTGGCATTTAGGTTCACATCGGCCTGGAAAATCTTGGCTTCGCATCGATCACGTTCGAGTCAGTACTTTTCGTATCAATCGCAGGTGTACATTTCGAACCGATCTGAAGCCAAGGGTTTCGTACCGATCACTCACCTGTTTTTCGCATCGATCATTATAGATCGACATGATTTACCACCATCTCGGTCGATACGAACTACGTCATTTACCATATAAATTGCTGAGACCAATATGAACTCTAAGGAAAGGCGTTATCGCCTGCATCGATTCGAGCACAGGCCCCAAATCGACACGAAATACGGATCGAGCCATCTTCATTTTATTTTTTTCTCTGCGCTCCTTCTTCTCCAATTATCAGGGGCATCACCATGGCCATCCTCGACCAAGCTTCGACCAAGATCAGACCTTAAATATTGCCAGAATTGATAATCGGTGAAGAGTGAATGGATCTGAGATTCAATCTTCATCGTCAAGATGTAGCTATAACGATTAATTACCTAAGTTAGAAGCCGAAATCAAAAGAATTAGGGGACTGAATGTGATCGATTGGAGGGAAATGTGCAACTCCTCTCTCAAGTTTCTAGATCGATACGAAAGCAGGAAGATAATAAAAGCCGCAGTAAAAAGTAAAAAGTGAAAAAATGGCCAAGCCCTTGGTATTTATACGAACCAAAGTATGGGGAAAAAGCGATTTGTCTCCCAGTCAGCATGACCGGCTGTTGCAGGTCAAACCTCGAATCGATTCGAACACTCTGTTCATATCCATTAGGCCAAAAGTTTCATCGAGTCGAAACAGTCAGCTGCTCCAATCGATTCTAAGTGATCAGCGGGCCCGTCGATGCACGACCCCCAAATGTTTATACACATCGATACGAACTAGCTGGACGAATCCAACGGTATAATGCTTCATTGATACAAAAGGCTCCATGAGGACCTACTAAAGTTCGTAACCATCGATACGAAAGGTCATTTCGTATCCATCATGACTCATACATATCGATGCGAAGTGTTAAAATTCACATCCATCAAATGCAAAGTCCAATGCAAGAGCAACCTTCCAAACTTCTATATTGATTTAGGAGAGGATCAATACGAAGGAACACCCAAAGACGACCATCAAGAGTTGTTGCAACTCGAGTCACACATCAGTTCAGGAGAGGATCGATATGGAACTCGACACGAGAAAACTGACAACGACTCGTGAATGTACAACATTAACGAGAGTCGGGTTAACATATATGCATATATGCCGAGCTAAAATTCAATTTTCAACATTCACAGGAATTGTATGTTCATCAAATAACGATTACGACAAAAAAGCAATAGGTGATCATAATGAAGACTGCAACTTTTCAAAGCACGTCATGTTACCACAAGACGTACTTTAGGGGGCAAATATTATCCCGCCTTTTGACAAGGCCGAGATATCAAGGCACCAGTTTAAAACCAAGGGTTGTTTGTCCTGTATATCAAGCACGCACAGGTTCGCTATGGATGTTGATGAATTTTGTCCGAATTCGAATCAGGCTAAAATCAGCAAGACACGACAAGCGGAGTCATAAAAGCCAGCATTTCAAATTTCAGGTCAATCCAAGTTCGTATGCTCAAGTTGTGATCGGTGCAAGTTGAAGGGAAAAGCCATGTTTTCATATCCATCGATGAGACCTATTTGGAATCCATCAGCTTCGCACCAACCAGCCTTGTATACATCAAGAAGCCTCGGTTCGTGCCGATCAAGTTCGTATCCATCAATAGAGAATGCATTTCGTATCGGTCGGCTAGATCTTATTTCGTATCCATCCAGCTAGACACAGCTCGTATCCATGGTTGAGCCTCTATTCGAGTCCATCATCTTCGTATCGATCAGGGATACAATACCCTCGTATCCATCTGTCTCGAATCTGTTAGCTTGCAATCATTTGCATCCATCAAGTTCCAAACCATCAGTAGGTGATTACTCGAATCCATTAGGTTCTGTTTGTTCAAATCCATCAGGCAACTGCTCTTCGTATCCATCAGATGACCTCGCTTCGCATCCATCAGACGGTGACTGCTTCGTATCCATTAGCGGCTCTCCTTCGAATCCATGTCCAATGGCTTGTTCGTGTCCATCAAGTCAAATGAGCCCAAATTGACGCAACAGTCTTCGATACAAATGAGGCGAGATTCATGGATGCGAAACGGTCAACTAGGAGCAAAAAGAGGATCAATGCAAGGAATGCGCGCCGCGTCATCACAAAGGCACGTGCATCATCGATTCGAAGCGGATCGATTCGAATTGACGGATTCGAACCAAACAGCCAACGAGAAACTCAAGCTCGTATCGATCATAACTCAAGATCCACCGATCCAAATGCTATGAAATTTTCATAGAAGCTTACGTGTAAGCCAAGGAATGTTCCTGCCAAGTTTCAGCTCAATTAGACCAATTCTTGATCGATACGGAATCCCTTCGTATCGATCATAGATCGAGTCGAAACTTGGTAGGATCGATCACGTGGGTCCATCACGTGCCAGAAGGAGTCTTCCGAAGTTTGAGCGAGATATCAGCCTCCTACGTCTATAAATAACCCCCTGAAGCCTACATAAAAAGAATCTTTTGATTCTAAAGTGTCCAGACTCTGCTGGATCAAGATTTGCATCCTACCCTTGCTGTTGAATTCGAATTCCAAGCTGTGCTTTACTGTTGTTCATTGTAATTTCTTGTAATCATTGAAAGAGAATCAATAAAATCCCAAAAACTTCATAGTGGACGTAGTCAACACGCTGAACCACTCTAAAACCGCGTGTCTGTGCATTTATGTTATTGTTTACTGGAGATTTTGTTAGATAATCTTCATTTTACATTTATATTCTTTACTTTTATATCTTATGCCCATTTTGGTACAAACACTTCATAAATAATTCATTAAATTTTTATTTCTAACCATTTACAGGGCAAATAAGTTCCTCCTCCCACAACAAGGGATATTCAATAATCATATAAAATTTAATAATTTAAAATAGTTAAAAATGTTAACACTCCACCTACTGTTAAAATAATTAATCATATTAAATTCTAACCATTTTCTACGCATGGGTCGTTCGAAGGAGATATTGAAAGGAAGCAATGGGCGGAGCTCCAAGAGTCATAATGGAAGAAAATGTTAACACTCCACCTACTGCAAAGACACCGACTATAAACTCGAAATTAGGGGTGAAAACCGCACGGAAGGAACGGTGACTCTCTTCCGCTCTGAAGATGAAAAACAATTTGAGGAAGACAGATTGGATGAAAATGCCAATGTGTAAAATGCTAAAAGAAACTCTAAAACCCATGTTGTAGCATTGTGCTAAGCAAAGGATGAGGAACTACTACTCAAACGGTACTCCTAGAGTCAGGAAAACAAAGAAGATATGATATAAACCGAGATCAATTACAATGCCAAGCTCCCATAGTATATTGTGAGCACTTTCGACTGAACAACATCCAATCTAATAATGGAACTCCGATCGTCGAATCATGAATGATTATTGTCGAAAATCATCAAAAATCCTCAAAATGGTCGTTGAAAAACTCACTTCCGTCCTGACTCAAAATCGAATTCGGGTAATAACCCATTTGACTCGATGCAAACCCAAAAACTTTGGCCCAAAGCTAGACTCGGGTAAATCATGTTTTTCCCTAGCAAACACCAATGTGATTCCAAGCGTCGATCACTAGGTCTTTGAATTTAGTGACTCCAAGCACACCAACAATTAACTCCAAGAGAGTAGCAGATTTTCTAGGGTTCGACTCCAAGTAACTTACCACTAATATGTCCATCTTTCTTTGCTCATATCTCGAGCATGCATACATCATTCATAAGCACAAGTAGCTGTAACCTAAAAAAGAACCGAATTGCCGATGACTGCTGCATCTCCCCCAGTCGAAGCCTATTCGTTTAAGCCATTCAGTATGCAGTATATCCAAGGAGATTCAATGTACCAATCATATCAGTTTACTCAGGGAAAATCAACCCTGAACTACATCTCAAGAATTCCTATATTCCTCGAAGGTGTATCGATCATGCGATTTGTACGATTATCGCTCAAATCCATCTTCTCATTCAATCAACTGGATCAGAAGTTTGTTGAGCAGTTTAGAATGCTTACGACTCACGCTAATGATGTGATGTCATTATCTAAGTCATTCCAAATGCTAAATGAGCTGCTCAAAGACATCCTATAGAGATTCAATGTCGTCGTCGTCACTAAACCAACCGATCCCAGTAAGGATATCACACTAATGGCATCAATGAGGGGAATCAACCCCTAAACAGATTTTGGCAGCAAGATAGCTTGAGAGCCTCCTACGACCTTGGATCATCTTTGTTACAAAGTGAATCAGATGCTAAGCAAGGAGGATGTAGAGTAGACTAGGAGAAACAACAATACAGGCCCATTGGCTAAGGACTCAGATTCCAAGAGACGGCCAAGGATCTCAAAATTCGACTCATAATATCCTCTACTTAGATACTCACAAATTAGAGAAAAACTAAAAACTAGTCTCGAGAGAGTCCACCGAAGCCCAGAGAATATCCGAGGAATGTTGTATATTCCAAGATGCACACGGTCCTAACACTGGCGATTACAAACACCTCAGAGATGTGATCGGAAAACTGATTCAGAAAGGAAAACTTTAATATTATGTGCAATCCCTATAGAATAGCGAGAAGGGAACATCCGATGCCTATCAATAAAGAACTCTGATTATTAATTGGACCATTGATGATCGACATCCTGTTGAAATAAGCTAGGGGTAAAGTGGAATAGCGAGCACACGATGCTGCTTCACTTATCAATGAGATTTATTCCGATCTTCTTTGAATTATTTAATTTTAATTTCGATTTCGATTATGTTGTGAACTACGACCAAGTTGAATTAACTACATTCAAAACAATGAAGGTGACCAAGTACTTAAAGTTGGCCACCAGCCAATCTCCACAGACCGTAATCGAACCTATGAAGTTTCTTCAAGACGGACGTGATTCGATCATTCATCAGATACCATATACCCCAGATTTGGGATGTCAAGGCACAAAATAAAGACCAGACAAGTTCAGAATCCCATAGAACATAGATATGACCGACTATCCACTTAGCAACCTTCATATTAGACTCGAAGTAGTCGTAACTAGGTGCCTGCTGATCAACCCTAGATTTCAACAAATGGACATGATTGTAGCCAGAAATAGACGCAACTTAATTGACCGCTGAGTAACCCATTATCTCCGCTTGCTAGAAAGAGTACAGAGAAAATTATGCAAGACTCGCATCCAACCCCAGCATGGATGTGATCAAGTCATTCATCACCTGCTTTTTTCCCCAACTCAATGGGAAGAGCCACAACTATCAAGTGGACGTGAATCGACTGTCTGATTGAAAAGTTTCATCATGAATGTTGGGGGCAGAATCCCATTCCATAAATGAATGCATTTTGACCATTCATTCGACAACTTTTTCCTCGATACAGTAAATGAAGTACGAATCAAACGGGTGGAAATGTGACTACTCTTAATAAAAATCTCTAAGTCCCCAAAGCGCGGACTAGAGTACTCTTAAGTCCATGGAGCATGATCCAAAGTATAAACGATTCAACAAAAATCTCTAAGTCCCCGAAGCACGAACTAGAATACTCTAAGTCACCGGAGCTTGGTCTTGAGTATAAATTATTCAATAAGAATCTATGAGCCCTTGACTATGGGCTAGAGCACTCTAAATTCCTTACTGTGGATTAGAGTATACACGATTTGATGAAAAAACTTGAAGTCGCCGAAGCATGGATCGAAGTTTGAACATAAATTGAGCACGAATCGACCGCTCATAGAATGACTCTAAGTTCCTAGAATGTGGACTAGAATGCAAACTCTATGAACCTATGAGTGGGTTTCAACTATTCCCTATTCTTGTAATTCTGACCTAAAATCAAAAATAGAAATACAAACCGGTTCTAGGGGACAAAAGTAGTGCAATTAGAAGAAGGAAAACCCGACAGTGTTCCAGAGAACATACCAAATGGTGAAGGAGTTACGGGACCTCATGGACATTTTGCCCAAGCAAGGCTACTAAGACCCGGCAGAAAAGTGTCCCACCTAACAGAAAAAATCAGTCAAAATGATGATTACTAAATAACACTCCAGATAGTGGGCAAGTAAGGAATGGGACAAAAAAATAAAGCGATGCTCCTTCTAATCCATCCTTGTTAACTCTCCATTTCCAAATAAGCCATCCCGAAAATGTCGATGGCATTGTATATAGGCAAAGAATCTGCCATGCTTTCCTTAATAAAGTTTGCTTCCTGAACCAACCAAACTGTGTTCATAATGATTACTCACTAAGTCGACGTAAGCAAATCGATTCAAATCATTAGATCGACGGAACCCAACCTTTGTCCTCTGAAATCGACGCTGCTCCGACAGCATCAAAAAACAAACTCCTCGCATTGCCCAAAGTAGGCAACGCCAAGGAGAACAAAAACAAACTCCTTGCATTCGCCGAAGATAGGCGACATCGATGAGCGTAAAAAACAAACTCCTTTCGTTGCTCAGAGATAGGCACCGCCGAGGAGCACTAAAAACAAATTCCTCACGTTCCCCGGAGATAGGCAATGGCGAGGAGCACAAAAAACAAACTCCTTGCATTGCCTAGAGATAGGCAATGGCGAGGAGGGCAAAAAACAAACTCCTTGCATTGCCCGGAGATAGGCAACGCCTAAGAGCACAAAAAACAAACTCCTCGTCTTGCTCGAAGACAGGCGACGTAGAGGAGCGCTAAAAGCAAACTCCTTGCATTGCCTGGAGATAGGCAACGCCGAGGAGCACAAGAACAAACTCCTCGCGCTGCCCGAAGCTAGGCAACGCTGAGGAGCACAAAAGAAAAACTCCTCGCGCTGCCCGGAGACAGGCAATGCCGAGGAGCACAAAAGACAAACTTGTCAAGTTGCCCGGAGATAGGCAAAGCCGAGGAGCACAAAACACAAAATCCTCACGTTGGCTGGAGGAGCATCAAAAGCCATGCATCTCATAAGCCGTGCAATCAAATCTAAACTCCTCACGTTGTCTAGAGATAAGCGACACCAAGGAGCCCCAAACTATAACTCCTCGCGTTGCTCGAAGATAGGCAACACAAGGAAGCATTAAAAGCCGCGCACCTTATAAGCCGTGCATTCAAAAGCAAACTTCTCGCGTTGTCCAGAGATAGGCGACGTCAAGGAGCATCCAAAGCGGCGCATCCCACAAGCCGCCTAACTCAAGCTGAGAATCCCCGCGTTGCCTAAAGATAGGAAACGCCAAGGATCATCAGAAATGAACTCCCCGCGTTGCTCGAAGATATGAAATGTTGAGGGTCGTCGGAAATGAATTCCTCGTGTTGCCCAGAGATAGGCAACATCGAAGACGATTGAAAATGAATTCCCTACATTGCCCGGAGATAGTCAACATCGAGGAAACTCAAAATAAACTTCTTGCTTAGCCTGGAGATAGGCAACGCCGATGAACATCAAAAACCAACTTCTCGTGTTGCCCGGAGATAGGCAACACCAAGGAGTGAGAGAAACCCCATGCACACAGTCAGGAATAATTAGTGCTAAAGGGAAGGTGCTCAATGATTGATAATACACACCCATTCGTAAATTGCATATTTACTTGAATACTGACGAAAACCAAGAATACATGCTAGGGTCGCAAAACTTCCGAAGAAAGGAAAATAAAGTCATGACTTAACTAGATTTTCAATAGAGGTTATCTAAACCTTTAGCTATCGGTTGCTAGAAAATTATTTGAAGTAACAACCCTATGAACTGGGGGACGTACACCTGTATTGAGACAGAATCACACGAATACAATAAGTTCACAAGCGCTGTCACTCCAAACAACAATAAATTCACAAGTTCCATCTCAAAGTTTTGCGAATTTCTAAACAAAAACTCTCTAAGTGCTGTTAATCTCTAAGTTTTTTTGCTTCGAATGAAGGACTTTAACTATGATTACAGAACAAGAAAAATATGAAATGAAATAAGCACAAGTACATAGAGCATATATGATAGATATATAAAAATAAAGTCAAAATATCAATGTATTACTTATGATTTTCTGTACATAGGATCAAAACATGAAGGCCCTACCCATACAATACTGGCCAACAAAAAGAAATATAGACTCCATGACAAAAACACTAAGTGAGGACTCTCCACTTGATTAAATGACTCAAAAAGAACAATAGTCAAATCGGTCTCCACACAAGCTCCTCGGCGCTTCCTTCCACCACTCCACTTTTCGCCCTTTGTTTGCAGTTTTTGCCTCGTTTCGGGAGTGGTGTCATTGTCAGTAATATCAAGAAACTTTTTAGTGTCAAGAAGTTCCAAACCATCTAGGGTCGACGGCACGTATCGATCCCATAAGCCGCGCACTCTCAAAAGCCGTGCATTTCATAAGCCACACACTATCAAAAGCAACGCACTTCGGTTAACAGGGATTGACTCCCACTACCAAAAAGAACCGACATTACTTTGGTAGTGCCGCAAAGCTCACAAGCTAAGAAGTCAGCAAAGAATTCTCATTTTTGACCAAAGTTAATGTACAAAATGTCAAAAGTCAAGACACCTAAGTCATGAGTTCCTAGAGATAGGAGCTGCGATGTACCTTTGACTGGGGGCATCCAGCGAGCCGGCCAGAACATTAAGTTTCACATCAATTGTCCAGAATAATCAGCGCCGTGGACAGAGAGGCACATAACACATTAACATTTGGTCAGGATAAAAGATTGCTCCAACTTGCAATAAAAGGGGGAACATACTGTCGTGCATAGATAAACGATGACAGAAAGCTGTTCCAAAATCAAATCATCAACGTACCAGTTTCCCAAAGAACAGAAGCAGGTGCTCAACAGAGGTCTCAAACCCTATCTTGTAGAAAACCAGCTGTTATTCAAAGATAGATAGTGGTAAGGAGAGAACGCTCAAAATTGAGTAACTAAACCTTTGATTCTCGAAGATTGGAACCAACGAATAAGGTTGATATCCGCAATGATGCTATCATCCTAACATAATGCATGTGGCCTGAAACAATCAAGGTTAGGTGCCATGGATTTAAGACAAACACTACTGAACTCTATCAGTCCATGATCAGTATAGGAATGAACATGGTCATACCGAGGGCATTGTGATGACTTGCTCCAAAATTTAGGATTTCCTATGATAACCAGGAATTTGACACCTAGAAAGTGAATGGTTCCACAGATAGTTGTTAGATCATAACAAAAACCAGTAGAAGGAAGAATAACTATGGTATTTTTTAAGCAACAACCTTCCATCTCCAAGGGTAATAATTGACGGTTATAAACAAAGCTAAGAAGTAGAAATGCTTGGGACTCTCACCATTCCAAAACATGGCATCCTCCATATTTAAGCAACATTGAGAAAATAGAACCATCGAGGTTAAAAGGAATCTACTAAAATCTATAGGATTGAATGAATGATTCAACCATCACCAACCTGACTTTAACACTGCCTGAAGATAGACAGCGCTAAGAAAATACTTCTACAATCCAACCATCGAAGTGATACTTTCCAAATCCAAAACTAGTACCTAACTGGACTAAGAGCATTACCGAATCAATGCGGATAATTGATCCCAGCCTCTTGAGTGTCGGTGTAGCCTCACCAGTACCAAGCCTTCTTTTATCTTTTAAGTATCGGTGTTGCCATGGCAACGCGGGGAAAATTTTCTATTTCCTAAGTACTAATGTTGCCCTAACAATGCTAGAAAACTTTCTATTTCATTAGTACCGGTATTGCCCCGGTAACTCCGAGAAACATTCTACTCACTAAGTACCGGTATTGCCCCGGCAAAACTTTAATCTACAAGGCTGATGAGATACACTCATCGCAGTGAACCATCAATGCACTAGCTTTCAGAAATAGAAGTTGCTCCTTAATTGATTTTCAACCTTTTCTTTAGAAAACTACTATTGAGGCAATGACGGGAAGACATATCCTTTCATAGGTCAGCCGGATGGGTCAACCTTTTATCACAGGAATAAAGCATCATCGAAAGGAATTCCCAGGATTGAATTACCCATGTACTAGTTTCTAGGGATGAAAGCTGGTGCATAATCGAATTTCCTAAGTTCAACTTAGAAAGAACATAGACACAACCAAAAGATAGGCAGCCTCGAGGAAATGTTGCTTGGAACTAAATAGCTAGGTAATTAATTCTTAAAGGCAGGAGTTGACATATGCACAAAACTTCCATGACAACGTCAGCAACCAAGAACAGAATGCATGGCCGAGAACAAGCGGAAGCAATCATGAAAGGTGGAAATAAAATTTTCGAACGTCCTCAGTTCCAGAATGGGATTGAGAGCCAGACCGGGGGCAATTGAGAAATTCTCCCACAGATTTTCACCTCTCACAATCGCCCAAATACAGGCATTCGAAGTAGCTAGTCCTTCAAGAAGAGATAGAAGCACAAATACTTGATCAAAAGAAATTTTTCAAAAGTCCAAACATGAATTACCACGAGGTTAGTTAGATAAGGTTCTGTATTACGAAACAGAGCAAGTTGGTAACAAAATCGCCAACAAAGGGAATGAAGGATTTAACGTTTAGAAATCAATCGTCGCGCATAGTTTGGCGATGGCGAGAAGGATCGATGACCTACTTACGGTCTAATTAGAATATTTGGTTCCAACTTGCTGGATAATGCCGTTATCCGTAGTTTGGCCATGCTATTTGAAGATTCACAATATCAAGGAAAAATTCATAAAGTTGTGTCATCCATGTATGAGTTTTCGAAGATAGAATCCAGCACATGATTAGGATCTCAACATCTGGCTTAGAAGAATTTACTTTAGAAAAAGATGCCAGAAACGCATCTTTCTAATGCCTATTGACATCACTACAAAAAAATCTGATCTTCGGATCAAGACATAAAATCCCTAGTTCTCGTAGATAGGAGCTATCATGTCAATCGAACTTATTTCTTAGGAGATCTAACCTTCCAAAACACGTTGGTTCAGTAGTTAAAGTAATCAACCCTATGTGCTAAGGAATTTACCCAAATGCTTTGTTGAAACAAACTCAGTTGAGCATAAGTGGGGTTAGCTACAGAACTGGCTAGACCAAGCTATTTCATAGTTCTAAACAAAGCTATGAAATAAAATGTGCCAAAATGAACATAGAAGTATTACATACACATGTAGAATAACAGTAAACGATTATGTTGCACATGAGCACGAGAAGTGCAACAGCATGACAAAGCAATGCTTGAAAGCAATTAAGCCAATAGTTCCCGAAGATAGAGGTTGATGTGCATTGAATTTCAAAAACCGAAAAGGAAGGACAATCGCACTCAGACGACTCATCCGCTAGTTTTCGAAGGCTAAAATTGTGCTTGATCGAACTTCAACAACAAACATACAAGAGGAACCGTGCCTTGTGATTAACTGTAATCAATCATCCCAATATAATAGGGATATTAAGTGAAGACTAATTTGTGAAGGACCCAGCTTATGGAGGAGTGGAAGTGCCTCCACCAGACTAAACATTAGATAACTGAAAAATCATTTTCAATGACAAAACTTGGCATTCAATCCTATCAGGTATGTTTTACTTTAAATAATATCCTCGCATAACCAACACCCAAAATTCGAGGGAAGTCAACATAAGTTGACCAATTGGGTCCTGAGCATTGACCGGGGCAGATGCAGTGTGTTATCTACATGAGAGTAGCCCGGTATCCTGAATATTGTGAACAAACAATCTAGTGTAGCTAGCTTTCTTGCATTTGGAAAACAATCCATATCGTCCTTATAAATTGTCACTTCCCACTTACCCGTTATCGATCGATCGATAACGGAGTCGTCGTCCGTAGCGACACGGGAAGCTTTTCTTTTCAAGATCACTGGAATACAGAAATAGGAAAAGTGCTATGATTGAATCATCAAATGCACCCGATTTTGGAATGAATTATCACATTGGAACTCAAAAACATCGATGGCGGCCTAACCAGATTCCTGAGAAGAAAATGCTAAAGACAAAGAGCAAGACTTCGCTCTAGAACAACGTACAACCGTTCGAGACAAACTTAGCTTCGCCGCTGGTCGAATCAAAACTATATAGGACAACTCCAAACCTACATCATGCACCCACTTACCGACCTAAACCCTTGTGTAAACTACGAAGCAAAGATTGCATCATCAATGTCAGGAATTGAAATTCAGATTGAAATCAAAAAACGAACGGCTTTCGAAAGTCAGTCAATTTAGAATAACATCTTGAGGTACTCAGACGATTCACATAAAAAATTCAACGGTCAAAGCGTAATTTGCATGGTAACCTCGACGCGATAAACTTGAATTCACAAAATGAAGACTCAAAATAAGTTACTTCAAGAGCTTGCCTTGTTTTCAATAAAGGCATACTCTAGGAGGCTAATGTTATCCGAGTTTTTAACCCAACAGGAGCCATCAGGAGATAGAACAATCTCGTGTTGCCAGAATGGTTTAGAACTTAACCAGAAAGGCTAAGGCAAAGAGTTAATGAGAGCCGAGCTCTACTACTAAGGCAACGACTAGGATCGACTAAACCAAGAAACCATCATTCTTTTAGCCGAATCAGCAGCTAAGTGCAAACAGCTAGTAAATTGTCATCAATACAGAACAATGTGCAACGAGACTACACAAACAACGGTGACACAAGACCATAAAAACATCTCCAATTCCAAACTCTATAAAAATACTACAAGCTTGGATCATCAGTAACCCATGCCCCCAACAAACCTTCAAACTAGAAAGCTAAAGAATAGTATGTAAGAGGCCAAGCCATTGGCTCGAAAACGAGCAAAGTCTATTGGTCGCTAGCGACCCATAGATAATGGCTCACCAGGGATTCATTGGCAATGGGTCGCTAGCGACCCATCGGTCGTGCCTTGTATTGCAAGCCAAATACTCCGTAGGTCGTCTCCTAGCTCTCTGTTAGCTGGTGATGATGTGGCCTGGCCCAGAAGTTCTCCGATCCATATAAATACCATCATACCTACAACATAAATAAGATCTTCTCCAGACTATTTGCTGAAGCTCTACTGGAACTATTCTTCACTCTCTGTATCCCCAATAAATCTCCAGTGGAATACGCTATGATTCTCCAATGGATACCAACTCTGGAGATTCAATCTACCTAGAAAACCATTAAAGCCTTGTAACTAAACATATGTTGTAACGGCAATAAGTCTATAATAAAACTATAAAGTGGACGTAGGCATCATTGACAACTGAATCACTATAAAAATTCTCTTTCTACTTTCTTTACTGTTCGTTCTTTATATCTACGATCTGTGATATTGCTTTATCAGGACAGGGCTGGTGCTTTCAAATCCAAACCAGGGTGTTGGTCCATTTTTTGGGTCAACAACGACATTATATATAAATTTCCAACTCGATTGATCCATGAAATTCCAAACTCCAAACTCCAAACGAAGCGTGCCACTTGGCGTTCTATATGTTATACCCCATTTTTGATTACAATGAAATTAGTCTTGAGACCTAATCCGATCGTATTCAGAAGATAGCTTTTCAAAATCAAATTATTTTAATTAAATTCCTTTAATTAGTTTCTATGCATTTTAAGCTCGCATGGCCAAATGACAAGTCCGATCGCTATGAAATTTGAAATCCTATAATAATTTGCTATTACGGATCCGTTGGAACTGGTTTCGTCTAAATCCGAGATAGTGCCCAAAAAGGCTATTTTTACACATTAATTAAAATAAGCTATTTTCCAAAATCAAATTAATCATCTTAAATTCAATTTTTAAAAATTAAATATCTTCATTCTTATTTAAATAAAATTTAAATCAACCTTTGACATCATTTTCATACATATTAAATCTAGAATTCAATTATTTAAATAATTCCAGTATTAAATTTAACCAATTTAATTATTCAATAAATTACATCAATATCATTAAATTTCAAATGAATTTTTGTTGCCAATAATTATATTATTTTCATCTAAATAATTCAACACTTATTCTTCAATCCCAGCTATTTATTACAAAACATTAAATACATAGAATTTCATTTCAATAATTGTTATTGCCAAAATCTACGAAATTGGTTATTTTAAATTTTTATTCAAATTCATATTAAATAAACTTCATAAATAATTCATTAAATTTTTATTTCCAACCATTTTATTCAATAATCATATTAAATTTAATAATTCAAAATAGTTAAAAATAAGGGTCGTTACATATATTATTGAATATATTAAATAAATTATATGTTAGGGATGAAGCTATAGAAATGCACTTTAATCTAATTAGGCTCTTTAGATTTCTAAGGTGTGCACCCATTTTTGCAAGAGATAGGTGTACCAAATCGGATCTAATATAATTTAATCATTTGAATGCGACTAAAGTGAAAAATGAAGGTAGGGAGGACGGATGTTGTTGGCCTCCATGGAGAAGAGGGAGAAAGAAAAAAGGATCACCAAAAATTGAAGCTTTGGTTCACTTTTATAGGAAAGACTTGAGAAAATATTTTATCCAAAGTTCTCTTATACCAAGTCAAACTTGGACTCCGTCTTATGCATCCCTATGGCCAGCCGTCAATTGGGTCTTCAATTGACTACTAAACACTTTAAACCAATAGCAATTAATATTATTTAAATTGGATTTAAACGCATTTCAATATCGAATATGATGGAATCCCGATTTTCATCGTTTTAATTATGACTATTATATAAATCAATATTTGTATGTACTAATCATTATGCAGGAGATTCGCTGCAGATTCGTATTCAGAATATTTTGAAGCTGATAGTCTTTTGTTTTGAATGTGTATACTATTTTGAAATATGTTAAAATCTCTACTGAATAGTGTGTATATATAAACATACACACACATGCTCAAACATGCACAAAAAGCTAAAAATAACCGGTTGAATGGACTCATTCAGCCGTCTGTTTGCTGAAACATTTTTATTGTTTCACAATATTCAACCGGCTGAATAAGTTAATTCAACCAACTGTTTTAGGCCAAAATTTGCCTATTTCCTTACTGGT
Organism: Allium cepa; assembly: GCA_030765085.1. Classification (NCBI taxonomy): domain Eukaryota; kingdom Viridiplantae; phylum Streptophyta; class Magnoliopsida; order Asparagales; family Amaryllidaceae; genus Allium; species Allium cepa. The sequence goes on along the minus strand of CM060941.1, from coordinate 596,034,674 downwards.
TTTTATTTTAACAAATTCAAAAGGCTGAATTATTATTTCAGCCGGCTAAATATTTACAATTTCTATTTTTTTTATGAAGAGACACTTCTCTTTATTAAAGAGAGATATCTTTAAAACAAACAGTTGCATCTATTTTTTCATTGTTTCTCTTCATTTAATTTTGCGACTCTTTATACTCTATAAATAGATTTCAGAATTCAACAAACAATTCACTTAACTGATTTTAATAATCTTGAATTCTTATCTCTTAATCTATTTTCAATTTTCACTCCAATTACATACAAACTCTGATCGTTGATCACTTCATCTTCCACATTCTTCGAGCACATTATACTATATATCTAAAGGAGAAGATTATAGGAAGATTGTACTTAATTGACTTATCAGTGCTATCTAAAAAGAGCACACTATAGTCAGATACTTTTGTCTAGCTGTAAAGAAGTTTTGTTCGGTCGCTCAAGTGGTAGAAGTCCTGTTTGGTTGCTTAGGCGATAGAAGTCCTGTTTTGTTGCTCAGGCGGTGTAAACCTATTCCTCCGGGTTAAGTGAGGGTTGCTTGCTTAATTCCAGAAGGAGTCTGGGATTGGACATAGAACGGGAGTTTGAACCATTATATAAATCTCTGGTGTCATTTACTTTACATCTTTAATTATTTACTTTATATTCTGCATAAGTAGTTTATCCATACTACACGATTATATAGCATAGTCACTTTCATTTGGTATCAGAGCATAGTAACTTTCATTTGGTATCAGAGCCTGGAATTCTATCAATCATCACAACATCATAGAATGATGGCAGTAAAAGATCCATGTAAAAATACAACAAACAAAATCCCTGTCAAAGCCACCAAGGATGTAACATCCGCCTTTTTGTACGCTTTAAATCGACGATAAACCACACACGTCAGACTCAAACCATACAGAAAGCTGGATTGTTATGGGGTAAATAAGAAAAGCAGAGAAGAAATAAAACAAAATAGAATCTCACAGCAGAACGATAAAATATAATAATCAAATATACAGTTCATGAAGTTTTTACAAAATATTCGATTACTCATACAATATATATCAGAGTGACACATACCAGAGAATAATAAATAATGCGGCGGAATACTGTGATGCAGTGGAACAATAGTAAATAATAATAATAAAATCTTCGCCTTCGTCCTCCAAAAGTAAGGCCTTCAAATCCTGAAATGCTCAGGCTGACCCAAGTGAATCGAAAAGACAAAACACTCGATTCAGGACTAAAAGATCTTATGTAAGTTAAATCAACGGTAAATATGAGTGGAACGGCGTCAGAGATGTTTACGGGATTGACATCTCCTATCCAGTGTCTAACGTGAGTGCGGTAACTTAAAAGATGCTCGGGATTCACATCTCCTAAGGATCCGTTAAACTATTTGCTATGTAGTAATATTTCGCTATTATAATAATGTCTACAGTAAAATAAACTTACTTTTACATAGCATTAAGGGGTTACCCATATAGCCCTTACCACGTAATAGTCCCAGCAGTCCATCCAGTATCAGTGCATCTCTAGATCGGGAGACTACCCTAAATACTCCACGGGCTACGGGAGAAAACCAAACTCGTACAAGGCTCGCTAGGGTAGGTGATACGACACACAAGGCAATGCCAGGGTAGATATACCAATTACGCATTCAGGCTGGTGGTAACGCGTAGCGCGCAGCTACTGCCCACCTCGAGCCACTCCCCCAAATCAAAAAAATCAAAAGTGGCCATCGAATCAATCCAAAAGTCAGAGTATAATATTGAAGGGATGTGTCCGATAAGAGGGGCTACCTCCTTGGCCCGAGAATCGCTCCTGTTTTAGCCACCTTATGCCAACTCATGGGAGTCGAGTCTACGTATATACCTTAATACAAAGTCGCCACCATCCTACTTCATTCTGGAATCTCCACCGCGTACACGGTTGTTAAAGTGGTTTTCGAAGTTGGCAAAGAGTATGACAACTTCCGATCCTGGTCTCTTTAACAACCAAACGTTATTATAACACCGCGGTCATTTCAAAATAATTTATACTTCAAAACCAGAATATAATATCCATTTTGAGACATATAATATGATATCCTTTCCATGTCAAAAACCCAAATCATTATGACATCATTTTTATAAAAACCTATATCAATATAGTATCATTTTTTTCCAAATATTCTTTTTCCAAAAATAATAGCACTTCAAAGTTATAACACTTCGAAAATGAAACATGTGAAATATAACTTCCACCACCCAAATGGTTTAAATATTAGAATAGTTTATATAATAAAATTGTTTCTTAGATTTCACAAATCAATTTCGAAACAGATCGAATATCTAAATTTTAAATTTAACCAAATCCTAAATCATACATTTCAATACGATTCAGTTTCCAAATAAACTATCCCAATTTATATCGATTTCAAAATCAAATTTGGTAATTACGATTCAACAATCCAATTTTCTATTATTTAGTTTTGAAATAATTTTACATAATAAATCCATTACCATTTAAATGAAATTCAATTTACCGATAACTAAATATTTCCTTCAATTTATTTATACTTGTAATATTCGTTTAATTCATCTTAAACCAAACTCCAGTTATAAAAAAAATCATACTTTTAAAATCTCAATTTTATTAAATTTCAAACCCATTTCATATTTATCTTCCCACCTTATTATAATTTGAGTCTTTATAAACTCCAGAAATATAATTTAAATAAATACTTAATCATATTATAACTTAATAAAATCAATTTTATTATTAAACTTATTTTATACTTTAAACCAATTTTATACATAGCTTAAAACCAAGAATTTAACTAATATTTATAAAATATCCAAATCAGTATCTCATAAAACCATATATTTCTTTACAAAACCATAGAAATCATTTCAAAATATTTTTGTATATATAGACCATGGTGTCTGTATATAATTTTCTAGTATATGGTCAAGTGATGCGGATATTTATCATTTCAATTCGTAATTTAAAAATAAAAATACGGTTATATATCATTTCAAACCGCAATCCTGAATGAAATAAAAATGCATAATAACTTGCAGTTTATAACAATATAAATACAACATCCATTCATCCAATATCAATCATCAACCAATTATCACAATCATCATCCAATTCAATCAATAACATCAATATATAACAGATAATAAATATCATATATTTACTGGCAGTTTATATTCAATAATAAACTAAATAACAATTTAACTGGCAGTTTGTATGCAGTGATAAATTAAATAACAATTTAACTCAATAAATTCAATTTAACTGGAATGATGATAAAAATATACCAAACATCCATAAATAAATTTCTAATCACATCAGAAATTAATTTAAGACATAAAAGAAATTTTAGAAGTTGTGAGTGGGTTAAAACACTCACCTTTCGAATTTAAATTGAATTTAAACCCAAAAATTTAATAGTCTTAGAATCCTTCCAAACCCATGTCAAAATGTCCGGAATTTCAATACGATCCTAGCTGAGAAAACCGTGCGTAATTTCGACCTCGTATGCGAAAGTTATTGCGATTAGAACATCTGAATTTGAAATAAAAATAAAACAAAAAAACGAAGAGACAATGCTACATACACTGAAGCCACGTCGGCACTTTCTCCCTCCAGCAACAAAAAAATTATGCATGCACAGAGCACGGCCGACCCTAACTTTGACCGCTTCAAACGAACGCCACCGTCCACCAGAAAATAGCCGATCACCACCATTCTTCTCCTCAGGCCGAGCCGCATCCAATGGTGCGTACGACATGACCTTCGCCTGTGCCTAAGGCCGGCCGCCGCCACCCTAAACCCTAGAATTCGAAACCCAAATCGAATTATTCAGCCCGATCTACCCATCAAAACGATGAACAAACTGTGCCGATGAACTCCCCTCCGTCCACTCTTCAAAACCCATAAATTAATTTGACGATCTGACAACGTTCGTCGACGCGCGATGAACGGCCGAGAATTCTCCGATGATTGCTGATCAACCGATGAATCAAAATGAAAAATGAATTGCAGTTCTAAAATGCGCTCGTCGAGAGCTTTCCAATGATATGAAATATGATATGTATTGCGGAGTTTGAAATTTTGATTTGATTTTGAATTGCAATTGGATCTCGAATTGATTGTCTGCCATTGAGGAGGAGAGACAACTGAATTGTATGCACAGAACAATGAACATAAGGAATACGCTAGGGTTTATAATGAGGTATATATAAGTAGGTCAGAAATAGAGATGAATGGACACGATTGGTTTGGACCGTTGAACGATAAATGGCCCGAAAAGCCCGTTTGACTCCGGAACGAAATTGGGTCAACCCATATATCAAAATAGATGTTTTTGAATATTTTAAACTCGGTGGAACAGGTTTCAAGTCCAGATTCCATCATCTAAAGAAGTTATGACAAAATTAAATTATTTCAAACTGATTTCAATTGATTTCAATTTAATTGATTTCAAGGCGTTTCAAGCCCGTACGATCAAACGACAAGTCCGATCGCTTCGAAACTTGAAATCCTACAATAATTCACCATTATGGATGTGATGAAACTAGTTCCATCAAAATCCGAGTCAGTGGCCAAAATGGCTATTTTACATTAATTAGATAAATTAATAATTAATTAATGAAATCAAACTTTTAATTTCAATTCGATAATTGACAGTTTCCATCATTTTTTATTTCTCAATCATCTACAACGATTTAAACAAATTTAAATGTCAATTTAGAGTTGATTAATCTATCAATTTCAGTATTAACCTCAATTTCATTAATTTCAAGAATTATAAATTTTCAATAATCCTATTTAATTTACTTTTCATTCTATTATTCAATTCATTATTATCAAACAGATGAAATTAACATTGGGTTCATAATTTATTACATTAATATTCTCTTTCTATCTTCATTTCAATTAACGTATTATTTAGATATTTGATTTCATTTATTTGCAATTAAATCCAATTATTATAGTTTAAATTTCCACAGGTTAATAAATCTCGATTTCCATTCTTTTTATTCAACCCATTGTCATACTATGGCTAAAGTCAACATTATTTCCCATTATTACCTCAATTTACAGTAACGTAACATTAAATTGAGATTCATTGCAATTGATTACAAACTTTTATTTAATGGACTAAATAAATAATTAACTTATAACAATTGTTATCATTAACTCTCAATGACATTTTTATAAGTTTATCATTCCCAAACCAATGTTATAATTTCTTTCTAAACATTGATTTTATTTAATTACCATTCAATATATATTAATTCATTAATTAATTCAATGTTTACGTTTGTTTTTTTATATTCGATTTATAACCAGGTATAACATTTTCACTACTTCATTTATTAGAATTTCATTCAAATTGTTAATAGTCAACTTATTTTAACATTAATACCTTTAATTCTAATTATAAATTCATTCTTAATCCATAAATTTTATTTCTTCTAAAGATATATTACCAAAATCTCATTAAATTAACAAATTTAATTATCGAAATTTTACGGGTCGTTACACTCTCCCTCACTCAAAACTTTTCTTCCCCATAAAGGAAAAAGATGGGAAAAGAAGAATTAAGAAATCAATATATCTTACTTAAATATTAAATTTATAAACATATAAATATACAAAATTAATTAATTTAAATAAAACATACCAATTTATAACCATAAAAATCTTATTATACTTAAATTAATAAACTTTGGAAACATTTTTCAAAAAAAATTCTAAGTCAAAAATTCAGGAATTTTTTTAGCAGAGTCTCCTTTGTACGGAGGCACTCGGGAGAAAATATAATATCAAATATAATAATATATAACATATACTTTCCAAAACAATGTATCCCAATACAGGAAAAACAATATAATAACGCTATAAACCGAAATCCGAGAACGTACCTATTTGTCAGGCAATTAACGCTTAATTATGAAACCAAAAGCAGTAGCAATTGCTTCCATAACCGGTATTTCACTTATACAATCCCCAAAAGAGTTAATAATTATATAAAATGAAATATTTTTAAAGTTGTTTCAAACACTGACAAACAAATCAATATAACACCAATCACTTGCAACAAAACATACAGTCATCACACATAATCAACATCAATCAATTATCTATTCATATCAAACCAAACCAATAGTTGTTCGGGTTCAAAACTTTAAATTGTACAGAATGAAAAATAAACTACTAAGTGTACCCTTCACTCCACAGTCTTAGGTGAAACTAAATAGATTATTCATACATCCAAACAAATTTAAAGTATCCTTGCCCAAATAAGCATAAACCAAACAAACAACAATTCCAAACAATAAATCAAATTTACTTATTATCAATGTAACAACCCTGAATTTTGTGATTTATTTTAATTATATATTTTAATTATTTTAAATTGAATTTTTGATTTAAAAACTTTATTATATTTATTAAAATGGATAAAAAAATTATTTTAAAAGTATGTTTTGATTTTTATGTGAATTATAATTTTAAACCTGAATAAATAAAATATTTCCAGAAAATGTGGATTTTGGTCAATTTGGTCAAACTTTGACTTTTAAATTTATAATTTAAATTTTTGAATTTTTGAATTTTATCTTTTATTACGAAAATAAATTAAATTTCAAGAATACTGCTTTTCGTTTCGTTGAAATCCGATTTATATTGTGAAAGTTATGCTTTTTACAAATTGTATGTAAATTGATTTATTTAATAAAATTGTCTATTTTAATTTATATAAATAATATTTTTATTTGTCAAATCACGTTCTAATTTGTATACGTGTAATATGGCATGTTAGGTATATATTTTTATTTTAAAACATTTTTAAATTGATGTTATAATTTTCCAAAACTTATTGTGTTTTATTTTTAATTTTTAAAACCTGGTTTCTATTTTTAAGCCATTTTCTTAATTTATTTATATTTATCTAAAATTTATTTATTTATTTTTATTCATAAATAATTTTTTTAATTTTATTTATAGTCATTTTCCATATGTTTAAAAATGTAAAAAAAGTAAAAGAAATTTGAAGAGTTTTAAACTTTTCATATACCATTGACTTTTCATCTCCTTTTACTTTTTCATTTGCAAATCAACACTTGCATTCAATTAGGCTGACCATATCCTTTCTTCAGCAATCACCCTTCATTTTTCATAAATAAAGCTTCTCATCTCAAAATTCTTGGCCTTCAACTCTGAAACAAAAATTGGTAATGTTTCTTTCATTTTCTTTTCAAAATTTTCCTTGTTTATATATTATTTTGTCTTGCCTTCACTTAGGTTGCTCGGCCTATAGCCTCCACCTTTACCACCACCTCCACCACCAACATACTCAGCTGTCATCTCCTCCATCTCCTCTGACCTACATGGTCGTGGCCATCTTTGTTGTGAAGATCCACAAAAAATTTACAAAGCACAACTTAAACATGCATTGCCGACCTCCTATGGCCATCACCACTTCATACAACCCTTTGGCCACCTTTGCACCACCTTCCACCAGTCCCTACCTGACCCAAAGTCACTATCACACCATCCCTTGGACACCACCAGGTCTGTCCATGCCAAATAAAGCCATGGACGAACCATATGGTTGCATAAAAATTCACCTTTGCCTTGAATTTGTGTTTGTTCATGCCATAAATCACATAAGCAACTTCCATGACTTCATTCCTTGCTAGGCCGACTCTATGGATCCATACTTGACTCATTTACACAACCATGGCCGTGTATTTTAACCATATAGGCCGAGCACAGTATTTGTGAAAGCAAGTGCAAGTCGTTTGATTCTTTGTTGTGCATAAATTCTAGCTTGTTTAATGTCATATTTTGGGTTGTATATTCATGTTGCAATCTTGTTTTTGTTTGATATGAACAAGACAAATAGCTTTTGCTCTCCCTCACTTGAATCGTAGTCGTGTTTTCGTGCCTTTTGGATCTCTGTTGTGTGTTTGGTTGTTATCTCCAGCTTGTAGAGGTGAGTATTTCTCACCAGATATTTTGTACTTATATAATTAGTAAATTGACACCCTATGAATCTGTAGATATTATTATTATGTTATAACTTCTTATACTATGATCATATGATGTTCACCCCTATTTAAACACCTGTCATATCATCTGTTACTGTTATATAATGTTATTCTGTTTATTTATATCAGTTTTTCACACTGCAAGTTCCCTGTAGATTAGAATCACTATGGGTTGAAATGATACATACCCGAATGGACTTTAGAATAAGGAAAAATCGTTATGGGCTGAAATGATAGGCCTGAGCAATTTTTATTTATTTCATTTGACTTGCGATTGCGGGTTTTGAAATGATAAAACCCGGATTTTCCTTTTGTAAATTACGGATTGAAATGATATATTATCCGTATCATTTGACCTAGGTTAGAAATTATACACAGACCCGTGGTTAATATATATTTTTCCAGAATTTATAAAGTATTATAAAAATGAAAGTATTATGATATTTTGATTTGAATTTAATTTAAAAATGATTTTTATAAATTATTACTGATTTTCTACAAGTTAAATAAATAAATGGTAAAGTAGAATTTGAAATATAAGTAATTTTTGGAATTTATGGTTTTGTTTATAAATGGAATTTGAGTTAAGTAAGAAAATATGATAATTTGATTTTTTATTTGAATTTAAAATGATTTTCTAAAGTGTTATTGATTTTTCTTTAAATTAAAAATAGTTAAATAAATAAATGTTTAAAATTGAAATTTGAATATAACTTAACTTGGAAAATGTGAAATGTGTTTTAAAAATAAAGGTTAAGTTAAGAAGTAAAATGGAATTTAATTTAATTTATGAAATGGTAAATTAAATTTAAATGTAAAGTAAATGAAATGTTATAAAATTGTGCATTGATTTTTATAAGTGAATTATTAAAATTTGATGATTATTTGTGAAATTTCACTTTATAAAATCATTAATTAAAAAGTATTTAAATGATCATTTTTAAAAGTGTGAAAATATGACTTTTTATAAGTTAAAATTTGTCTAAATAAAAATTTAATTGTTTATGAAATTTTATTGAAAACTTGGAATTTAATTAACAACATTTTTGAAATGCTTTCATTTCTGAAGTAAAAGATATTACAGCATTTTGTAAATGCTGTAATTGATATAAATGAACTAAAAGATTAAACTGAACTAAGGGCTATTATAGCACTTTGTAAGTGCTGTAGTTGTAGAAACTAAACTAAAACCTATTACAGCATATCTGTAAATGCTATCTTTGTTAAAATGAATTATTTTCAAATGTAAATTTACCGTAGCATTTTCCAAATGCTACGAAAGTTGAAATTTCACTGTTTTAATAAATTAAAGTAAATAAATGAATTCTGAAAATGGTAAAATTTTGAGAATTGTATATTCGATTATTAAATATAATAACTTCACTTTTAAATGATTTAAATGGAATATTTAATTGGTTTAATTGGAATATTTAATTGGTTTAATTGGAATATTTTCTTTGATATATAAACCATTTTGAAATGTGATTTGAAGTGGTATTTAAATTAAATAAAAATGAATGTGGTTTTGGAATAATATGATATTTTGATATTAAAATGAATTTGAAATGATATTGAATTTTGAAATGATTTTTGATTTACGAAGTATAAAATACCATTTTGGAATTTTAACCACGGGATGTATTTAATTTATGGTTTAACTGATCCTAAGAGGATGGGTGATCCCAAGCATCCTTTAAGTTATTGTGCATTACTACTACAGCTCACTTGAGTTGCTTTTCATTATATAAGTATGTATGTCCTGACTCGAGTGTTTTATGTTTTACTTTACGCTCGGGTCAGCCTGAGTATTTACTGCTTAGGTTTGGATTTCTTTTCTTGAGCTAGGAATCGCTGGAGATTCTGCTTTTCTAGTTATCTATTCCCTTTCAGTTTCAGTTGTTCTATTTCAGCTTTGGTATTTATAAACTTCTATGTATTTGAGATTTCTATGTATATGTTTTCCAGACTAATATTATGTATTTGTTTTGAGATTTTCTTATAGTAGCTTCATGAACTACTATGGTATTTTAATTTCCGCTGCGAGTTACTCTAATATTTCTGTGTCTGTGATTGTATTTCATTTGCTCCAAATTTACAATGCGGTATTTTGAGCAATTCAAGTCCGGCATGTGTGGATGCGAATTACTGAAAATATCGAGTTGTTACAGTTGGTATCAGAGCTTTGGTTTTAGGCAATCCTTAGCCTACGGAGCAAAAACTCATTAGAAATAGGGTAGAAATACCCTAGAATGAGTGAATTCAAACTCAGAATCCTTTCTTTATGAGAGAACGTATTTTCGAAGTATAAAATGATTTCCAAATGATTTTAAAGGATTTTCAAAGATTATATTGGAATAAAATTTTCCTTATTTTGAAATCAAGATTTTCTAAACTTCATCCCTTCAGTATCCACCTTGTTAGTAATCTCTTGGTTAGGATTCCTCGAACTTTGGAACGCTCCCACTGGTTCTGAAATCCAGTTTTGTCTTCCCTATTTTATCCTTTTTATTTTGGGGCATTCCATAACTCCACCTTGAATGACCTCTATAAAGATCGGTGGTTCCGTAAATCTTTGAATGATTGGTAAAGGGGGTAAAACTCCTTTACAATTGGCATTGATTAACCAGAGATTTCTGTATCCTCGGTTTATGATGCAATCTACCTTCTTCTCTATCTGAATTCTATCTCTGGCAATCGAATGTCGATTTGCCTTAGATTTTCATATTTATTATATTCCTGAAGTCACGGTTGATCGGTTATGGTTGCCCTCGATTTATATAGGCTTATCATCTTCTATTTGTTGAATTATCTCATCTTTGTTTGAGCTTATCTTCGAATCAGGATTCTATTTGATTAGACTTACCCTAAATTTGAATCTCTGTTCGTTTGAAATCTAACCTTGAATCATTCCTCGGAAATTTTTGTTTGGTTGTATGTTGAAATTGTGCATACATCGAAATTATTATTTTGATAAGGATGGTCCTATTTTGTACATAAAAGTGAAATGTTTTCGATAAGGATTCTATACCATTTAAACGAGAAATTTAAAGTTTCGAAAGCATTGGAAATTTTGAAAATTTTATAAGAATTTGACTTATAAAAAATGATTTATAATTGAAGGGTTTTGAATTTTAATTTCGAGGAATCGAACTCCAGTGTTTTGAAATCAGTTTTAAGATTTTGGAAAATATATAATAATAATATGATTTCAAGATATTTTCTGAATAAGAAATGTTTCAAATGTATTCGAATGAATTCCAATGATTTCGAAGAGATTTCAAAGAAGTTTCAAGAAAATAAAAGTCCAGAACCTACTTATGTCGATGGAGAAAAATTTCGGTGATGAATGCATGCATCATCGACATTGATTTTTGAGTTTCTGAGTGGGGGAGAGGCCACTCCAGTAGCTTTGCTATGCGAGTGATTTTGTGAAACCAAATTTTGATTTCAAATCTTGAAGTATGGTTTGATATTCGAAAGATATATGTATAAATATATATATATTTTTGAAATGATTTAAAGTAAGTCGGTGTTTAGTCCTTGAGATTCAGATTTGTTTTGGTATAAACTTATCTATTGGAATTGGTTTACTGATTTGTTGGTTATTTCCAACTCTTGGATTGAAAATTTGATTTCTTCGACTATTTTGAAGGTTCGAGCACTTCCAAATCAAGGTTAACTTTTCAAAGCTAAGTAATTTTGAAAGGTATAGGGTATTTGACAAAGAATATAAGTTTAGTTTGGTATGATTAAAGTATAAAGTAATATGATTTATATAAGTTTGAAACTGTTTGTTGAGTGAAATAAATAAGACTATTTTAAATTATACTAGTATGAAATATAGATTTGAAATGTATTTAATAAAGTTTATATATAGAATAATAATCTTTCCAATGGTAAATTGGATTTTTCTTATTGAAATAAATAGTTTGAAGGTTTTAAAAAGAGATGGTTTTAAACTTAGTAACCATTTTAGATATTTTGATGATTGAAATGGTTTGGAAATGATTTAATCTTTATTTTGATAAAAATGTGAATTTGAAATGATAATTGATTTTGATAAATGAGTATTTGAAGTTTATATTTGTATGAAAGGATATTTGGTTTACTTGTAATTTGAGTTTATTTCAAAATGATGGATTTATGAAATGAATATTTCAAAACTAAGTAATAATGAAGTAAAATTTGAGTTATATGAAATTATAAAATTTTGTTTTGGAATATGGTATATTTAAGCTTTGAAATATATTAAAGATTGAATAGTTTATTTTATGGATCAAATCTTTATTTGAAATTTGATAATATTTGAAATGGTTTTGTTGGAAAACTAAATTGAATTGAAACTGATTGTTTGAATCGAATTAAAATTGGAAATTTTAGATTAGGGTTTAATTGAATAAATTTGTGAAATGTAAATAATTAAAGGAATGTTTTATGATTTCAAATGTATGATTTCGAAGGGTTATGATTTTCAAAGTGTAATGATTTCAAGTATTTTGGTTTCGAAAGATTTATAACTTTGGAAGTATTATGATTTTTGAAAGTGAATATATGTTTGAAGTGGAAATGAATTTGTTTGACCAAAATTTTGTTGATTTGGAAATTTGGATTATTTTATAAATCTATCGTTTTAAGAAACTTTGAAATTGAATATATGTAATTAGGAAGGAATGATCTGGCGGAATCATATATGATTTTGAAACTAAATTGATATTGAAATGGTTTGAAATTGAGAACCTTGTTTATTTAAATACTTTTATTTGGGAGTTATCGAACTTACATAAAATTGATTTATATAAGTATGAAGTTGATTTGAAAACTATTGATTTGGAAAAGGTACTCAATTTGTAAAGTGAAATCTTATATAATCGAAGTCTATATAAGTATGATTTGATATACTATTGATTTGGAAAGTATTTGATTTGAAAATGGAATCTTATATATGATGGACTTTGTATAAGTATGATATTTGAAAGTGATTTTGAAAGTTACTCTACGATACATATTTTTGAAGTAAAGATATGGAAAGCGCCTGCTGCTTGATATCCGCTTTGTGGCCACACTATGGATTCATTCTATCAATATTATTCTCTCTGATTTGGGTTTTCCGGACATGATACTCGAGTGTCCATCGAATTCCATGGCGATCTCCATGGTCTTATGTTTGCGGCTGCATAGCGTAATTCGCCTGGCTGAAATGGCCTGGGGGTACGGATGTTTCCTGTGGGATCTAGGCATAATTATTGTATATCCTGCGATCTATGTAGGTCGTATTAGTAGCGAAATTCGCTGGCTGAGATTGCTTAAGGGTACGGATGTTTCCTGGGGGATCCAGACGTAACCATTTTGTATCTACGGTCTGCTAGTCATCATGGTGAAACTCGCAGGCTGAGATAGCTTACAGGTACGGATGATTCCTGAGAGACCCAGGCGTAACCATTGTGTATCTGCGATCCATGGTTAGACAAGTGTTTGGTTTGGTTGATTTGTTTGGATTGTACTTTCCATATCTGTTTTTTTAAAAGGTTTTCCAGTATTTTCACTTTGTGTTGAAACAAGCCTACCAAGTACTTGGAGAATTCTAGATTTGCGCCTGATCAACGCATGGCCAGAGTCTGTAGGAACGAAATTAAACTTGTTAAGACATCGAGTTATAAAAATATTTTGATAAAGTATTATATAAAGGATATTTTGATCAATTTTTTTACTTTTCTAAATAATTTAAAATGTTTTAAATATTGTTCATTTCGAACTATTAAATTTGGATCAAATGACTATTCATCATATTATAAAATGTTTAAAATGTTATAAATATAAAAAATTTAAATTGAAATTTATATGGTTTTAAAATAATGGTTCGTCCCTGCCTTTCAACCTATTTTCCTTTTAACTATTTCTATTCTCCTACCTTCTTCTTCTTCGAAGGTCCTTTCTGTATTATGGGAAGATTTGGTTCTTTGGTTTATCGTTTGGATTTGCCCGAGGAATTTCTGGAGTGCATGATGTATTCCACTTCTCACATCTTCTCTGGTATCTTATTAACCCATCTCTTTTGTTCAGCCTTCTACTCTTGATGGTTTGGATATTGAGCCTAATCTGACTATCGAGAGTAAGCCACTTCGTATTGTCAGCAGATGTACGAAGCAGCTGAAAAGGTGATCTGTTCGTCTGGTCAAGGTAGTGTGAAGTACTGATGATCGAGATTGTACCTGGGAAACGGAGGAGAGCATTCGTGCTTCGAATCCGAAACTGTTTTTCAGGTACTATTTGTTTTTTCTATCTTGCTTTTCCTTATTTTCCTTGCTCATTCGTTTTCGGGGACGAAAAGATTTGAGTGGGGGAGAGTGTAACAACCCTGAATTTTGTGATTTATTTCAATTATATATTTTAATTATTTTAAATTGAATTATTGATTTAAAAACTTTATTATATTTATTAAAATGGATAAATTTTGTTATTTTAAAAGTATATTTCGATTTTTGTGTGAATTATAATTTCAAACCTGAATAAATAGAATATTTCCAGAAAAATGTGGATTTTGGTCAATTTGGTCAAACTTTGACTTTTAAATTTAAAATTTAAAATTTTGAAATTTTGAATTTTATACTTTATTATGAAAATAGATTAAATTTCAAGAATACTATTTTCCGTTTCGTTGAAATCCGATTTATATTGTGAAAGTTATGCTTTTTACAATATTGTATGTAAATTGAATTATTTAATAAAATTGTCTATTTTAATTTATATAAATAATATTTTTATTTGTCAAATCTTGTCCTAATTTGTATATATGGCATGTTAGCTATATATTTTTATTTTAAAACATTTTTAAAGTGATGTTATAATTTTCTAAAACTTATTGTATTTTATTTTCAATTTTTAAAACCTTTTTCTATTTTTAAGCTATTTTCTTAATTTATTTATATTTATCAAAAAAAAATTATTTATTTTTATTCATACATTATTTTTTTTGTGTTTTTATTTTATTTATATTCATTTTACATATGTTTAAAAATGTAAAAAAAAGAAATTTGAAGAGTTTTAAACTTTTCAAATATCATTGACTTTTCATCTCCTTTTACCTTTTCATTTGCAAATCAACACTTGCATTCAATTAGGCTGACCATATCCTTTCTTCAGCCATCACCCTTCATTTTTCACAAAAATAAAGCTTCTCATCTCAAAATCTTTGGCCTTCAACTCTGAAACAAAAATTGGTAATGTTTCTTTCACTTTCTTTTCAAAATTTTCCTTATTTATGTATTATTTTGCCTTGCGTTCACTTAGGTTGCCCGACCTATAACCTCCACCTTCACCACCACCTTCACCTCCACCACCATCATAATCAGCTATCATCTCCTCCATCTCCTCTGACCTACATGGCCGTGGCCATCTTTGTTGTGAAGATCCACAAATAATTTGCAAACACCACTTAAACATGCATTGCCGACCTCCTATGGTTGTCACCACTTCATACAACCCCTTGGCCACCTTTGCACCACCATCCACCAGCCCTTACCTGACCTAAAGTCACTGCCACACCATCCCTTAGACACCACCAGGTCTGGCCATGCCAAATAAAGCCATGGCCGAACCATATGGTTGCATAAAAATTCACCTTTGCCTTGAATTTGTGCTTGTTCGTGCCATAAATCACATAAGCAACTTCCATGTCTTCATTCCTTGCTCGGCCGGCCCTATATGGATCCACACTTGTCTCATTTGTATAACCATGGCCGTGTATTTTGACCATATAGGTCGAGCATAGTATTTGTGAAAGCAAGTGCAAGTCGTTTGATTCTTTGTTGTGCATAAATTCTAGCTTGTTTAATGTCATATTTTGGGTTGTATATTCATGTTGCAATCTTGTTTTTGTTTGATATGAACAAGACAAATAGCTTTGTCTCTCCCTTACTTGAATCATAGTCATGATTTCGTGCTTTTTGGATCTCTGTTGTGTGTTTGGTTGTTATCTCCAGCTTGCAGAGGTGAGTATTTCTCACCAGACATTTTGTACTTATATAATTAGTAAATTGACAACCTGTGAATCTGTAGATATTATTATTATGTTATAACTGCTTGTGCTATGATCATATGATGTTCACCCCCATTTAAACACCAGTCATATCATCTGTTACTGTTATATAATGTTATTCTATTTATTTATATCAGTTTTTCACACTGCAAGTTCCCTGTAGATTGGAATCACTATGGGTTGAAATGATACATACCCGAACGGACTTTAGAATAGGGAAAAATCGTTATGGGCTGAAATGACAGGCCTGAGCGATTTTTATTTATTTCATTTTACTTGGGATTGCGGGTTTTGAAATGATAAAACCCGGATTTAAATTTTGTAAATTAGGGACTGAAATAATATATTATCCGTATCATTTGACCTAAGTTAGGAATTGTATACAGACCCATGGTTAATATATATTTTTCTAGAATTTATAAAGTATTATAAAAATGAAAGTATTATGATATTTTGGTTTAAATTTAATGTAAAAAAGGATTTTTATAAAATATTAGTGATTTTCTACAAGTTAAATAAGTGCAATTAATACATGGTAAAGTAGAATTTGAAATATAAGTAAATTTTGGAATTTATGGTTTTATTTATAAATGGAATTTAAGTTAGGTAAGAAAATTTGATAATTTGATTTTTTATTTGAATTTAAAATTATTTTATAAATTTTTATTTATTTTTCTTTAAATTAAAAATAGTTAAATAAATAAATTTTTAAAATTGAAATTTGAATATAACTTAACTTGGAAAATGTGAAATGTGTTTTAAAAATAAAAGTTAAGTTAAGGAAGTAAAATGGAATTTAAATTTAATTTATGAAATGGTAAATTAAATTTAAATGTAAAGTAAATGAAATGTTATAAAATTATACATTAATTTTTATAAGTGAATTATTAGTTTGATGATTATTTGTGAAATTTCACTTTATAAAATCATAAATTAAAAAGTATTTAAATGATCATTTTTAAAAGTGTGAAAATATGATTTTTATAAGTTAAAATTTTTTTAAATAAAATTTTAACTGTTTATGAAATTTTATTCAAAACTTGGAATTTAATTAACAGCATTTTTGAAATGCTATCATTTCTGAAGTAAAAGATATTACAGCATTTTGTAAATGCTGTAATTGATATAAATGAACTAAAAGACTAAATTGAACTAAGGGCTATTATAGCACTTTGTAAGTGCTGTAGTTGTAGAAACTAAACTAAAACCAATTTCATTTCATAAGATTTGTTGTTTGATTTCCTTTTCATTTATACAGTGATTCATCTTTTAATTTACATTTAACTTCTTACAATTTTCATTTATTACTTACAACTATTCATTTTCATTTATTTATAGTATTCATGTTTAATTCAATTTATTTGCATATTAATTCATTTACTTAAGTTTTTAATCTTATACATACAATACTTACTTCCTATTACCTTTATTACAGTAGCATTTCAATTATAACCTAAGTTCACAACAATTACAACATCAAATTCTTATTTATAAAAGAATTTCATTAAATACTTTTCATTACTTCACGTTTTACTTATAAAATTTCCCACTACATTTTCTTTTTACTTTTTTACTTTTTGTAGTGGGTAAGTTATATATATGTTAAAGAATGCAATTGAAAATTATACAAGTTTATCTCATTTCTTTTATTTTAATTAAATGTTCAATAATTATATCTTTTGTTTTATAAGTTACAAATTTCAACTTTCTTGAAATTTCATTTATAACCTATCATTTAATCTCTTATTTTCATTTAGAGGTTTTAATTATTAGTTGAATTTCATTTCACTACACTAATTGAACTATTAATTAACGGAAACTTAAGAACTAAATACCGAGTTAAATTTCAAATTATTTAAAATAATAAATTAAATGTATATACTTACAACTTATACATATAAAATTACATTTAAAACAATTAAAATTTTATATTTGTTTATTAAAATAAATCTGTAGTAAAACTACTACAGCGGCCTTCCCACTTAGAAACTCGAAAATAAATGTCGATGATGCGTGCACTCATCACCGAAATTATTTTCCAACGACAGAGAGGGGGTACATAACTTATTTCTTTCCATAGTTTCTTTAAATTATATTAGAGTATTTATATCAGAAAATACATATAAACAATATTATCCAAATCCTTTGAAATCAAATTTCAAAATCCCAGAACTTAAGTTCTAAAATTTTCAATTTCGTTATTTTATTTTCTTCCAATTTTGTTTCCAATCAATATTTATAAATTTCACTACCTAACAACTAATATATTACAACCAAATATGCATATCATTTAAAAAAAAATTATTTTATATATAGAAAATATAATAGGCAAAATTATTTCATTCACCTATATTCAAAACAAATATTGTGTCAGTCTGCCCGATTAAGTGTTTAGAAATCCCTGTTGATGTCATAGCATCCCATGCACCAACCAGAATTTATAAATACAAAACGGAACAAATTAACACAATATCAAAATCTTTTATAACACCAACAAATACGCTCTCTCATATATATACTCTCAACGACTCATCACAGGGTATTACTACCCTATTAGTAAAGAGTCAAACCCCACAAAGCTAAGGTTTATCGCTAAACCAAATCTCTGATACCAGGTGTAACATCCGCCTTTTTGTACGCTTTAAATCGACGATAAACCACACACGTCGAACTCAAACCATACAGAAAGCTGGATTGTTATGGGGTAAATAAGAAAAGCAAAGAAGAAATAAAACAAAACAAAATCTCACAGCAGAACGATAAAATATAATAATCAAATATACAGTTCATGAAGTTTTTACAAAATATTCGATTACTTATACAATACATATCAGAGTGACACATACCAGAGAATAATAAATAATGCGGCAGAATACTGTGATGCAGTGGAACAATAGTAAATAATAATAATAAAATCTTCGCCTTCGTCCTCCAAAAGTAAGGCCTTCAAATCCTGAAATGCTCAGGCTGACCCAAGAGAATCGAAAAGACAAAACACTCGATTCAGGACTAAAAGATCTTATGTAAGTTAAATCAACGATAAATATGAGTGGAATGGCGTTAGAGATGTTTACGGGATTGACATCTCCTATCCAGTGTCTAACGTGAGTGCGGTAACTTAAAAGATGCTCGGGATTCACATCTCCTAAGGATCCGTTAAACTATTTGCTATGTAGTAATATTTCGCTATTATAATAATGTCTATAATAAAAAAAACTTACTTTTAAATAGCGTTTTGGGGTTACCCATATAGCCCTTACCACGTATAGTCTCAGTAGTCCATCCAGTATTAACGCATCTCCGGATCGGGAGACTACCCTAAATACTCCATGGGCTACGGGAGAAAACCAAACTCGTACAAGGCACGCTAGGATATGTGACACGACACATAAGGCAATGCCAGGGTGGATATACCAATTACGCATCCGAGCTGGTGCTAACGTGTAGCGCGCAGCTACCGTCCACCTCGAGCCACGCCCCCAAATCAAAAAATCAAAAGTGGCCACCGAATCAATCCAAAAGTCAGAGTATAATATCGAAGGGATGTGACCGATAAGAGGGGCTACCTCCTTGCCCCGAGAATCGCTCCTGTTTTAGCCACCATATGCCAGCTCACGGGAGTCGGGTCCACGTATATACCTTAATAGAACGTCGCCACAATCCTACTTCATTCTGTAATCTCCACCGCGTACACGGTTGTTAAAGTGGTTTTCGGAGCTGGCAGAGATTATGACAACTTCTGATCCTGGTCTCCTTAACAACCAAACGTTATTATAACACCGCGGTCATTTCAAAATAATTTATACTTAAAAACCATAATATAATATTCATTTCGAAACCATATAATACGATATCCATTCCATTTCAAAAACCCAAATCATTAAGATATCATTTTTATGAAAACTCATATCAATATAATATCATTTTTTCCAAATATTCTTTTTCCAAAAATCATAGCACTTCAAAGTTATAACACTTCGAAAACAAAACACTTGAAATATAACTTCCACCACTCAAATGGTTTAAATATTAGAATACTTTATATAATAAAATGGTTTCTTAGATTTCACAAAAAATAGCTCGAGTTTCTAAATTTTAAATTTAACCAAATCCCAAATCATACATTTCAATACGATTCAGTTTCCAAATAAACTATCCCAATTTATATCGATTTCAAAACTAAATTTGGTAATTACGATTCAACAATCCAATTTTCTATTATTTAGTTTTGAAATATTTTTATATAATAAATCCATTATCATTTAAATGAAACTCATTTTACTGATAACTACATATTTCCTTTAATTTATTTATACTTGGAATATTCATTTAATTCATCTTAAACCAAACTCCAGTTACAAATAAAAATCATACTTTTAAAATCTCAATTTTATTAAATTTCAAACCCATTTCATATTTATCTTCCCACCTTATTCTCATTCGAGTCATCATAGACTTTAGAAATATAATTTAATAAATACTTAACCATATTATAACTTAATAAAATCCACTTTATTATTAAACTTACTTTATACTTTAAACCAATTTTATACATAGATTAAAACCAAGAATTTAACTATATATAAAATAACATTTATAAAATATCCAAATCAATATCTCATAAAACCATATATTTCTTTACAAAACCATGGAAATCATTTGAAAATATTTTCGTATATATAGACCACGGGTCTGTATATAATTCTCTACCATATGGTCAAGTGATACGGATATTTATCATTTCAATCCGTAATTTAAAAATAAAAATACGGTTATATATCATTTCAAACCGCAATCCCGAATGAAATAAAAATGCATAATAACTTGCAGTTTATAACAATATAAAATACAACATACATTCATCCAATATCAACCGTCAACTATTTATCACAATCATCGTCCAATTCAAACAATAACATCAATATATAACAGATGATAAATATCATGTATTTATAGGCAGTTTATATTCAATAATAAAAAAATAACAATTTAATTGGAAGTTTGTATGCAATGATAAATTAAATAACAATTTACTTCAATAAATTCAATTTAACTCGAATGATGATAAAAATATACCAAACAACCATAAATAAATTTTTAATCAGATCAGAAATTAATTTAAGACACATAAGAAATTTTAGAAGTTGTGGGTGGGTTAAAACACTCACCTTTCGAATTTAAATTGAATTTAAATCCAATTTAAACCCAACAATTGAAAAATCTCAGAATCCATCCAAACCTGCATCAAAATGTCCAGAATTTCACTACGATCCTAGCGGAGAAAACCATGCGCAATTTCAACCTCGTATGCGAAAGTTATTACGATTAGAACATTTGAATTTGAAATAAAAATAAAACAAAAAACGAAGAGACAATGCAACATACACTGAAGCCACATCAGCACTTTCTTCCTCTAGCAACAAAAAAATTACGCACGCACAGAGCGTGGTCGACCCCAACTTTGACCGCTCCTAACAAACGCCACCGTCCACCAGAAAATAGCCGATTACCGCCATTCTTCTCCTCAGGCGGAGCCGCATCCAGTGGTGCCTACGACATGACCTCCACATGTGACTAAGGCCGGCCGTCGCCACCTAAAACCCTAGAATTCGAAACCCAAATCGAATTATTCAGCTCGATCCACCTATCAAAACGACGAACAAAGTATGCCGATGAACTCCCCTCCGACCACTTTTCAAAACCCCTAAATTAATTAGAAGATCCGACAACGTTCGTCGACGCGTGATGAACGGTCAAGAATTCTATGATGATTACTGATCAACCAACGAATAAAAATGAAAAACGAATTATAGTTCTAAAGTGCGCTCGTCGAGAGCTTTCCGATGATATAAAATATGATATGTATTGAGGAGTTTGAAATTTTGATTTGATTTTGAATTGCAATTGGATCTCGAATTGATTGTCTGCCGTTGAGGAGGAGAGACAGCTGAATTGTATGTACAGAATAATGAACATAAAGAGTAGGCTAGGGTTTATAACAAGGTATATATAAGTAGGTCGAAAATAGAGATGAATGGACACAATTGGTTTGGACCGTTGAACGATAAATGGCCCGGAAAGCCCGTTTGACTTTGGAACGAAATTGGGTCAACCCATATATCGAAATGGATGTTTTTGAACATTTTAAAATCGATGGAACAAGTTTCAAGTCCAAATTCCTTCGTATGAAGAAATTATGACAAAATCAAATTATTTCAAATTGATTTCAATTTAATTGATTTCAAGGCATTTCAAGCCCGTACGATAAAACGACAAGTCTGATCACTACAAAACTTGAAATCCTACAATAATTCACCGTTACGGATCCGATGAAACTAGTTTCGTCGAAATCCGAGTCAGTGGCCAAAATGGCTATTTTACATTAATTAAATAAATTAATAATTAATTAATGAACTCAAACTTTCAATTTCAATTCGATAATTGACAAATTCCATTATTTTTTATTTCTCAACCATTTACAATGATTTAAACAAATTTAAATGTCAATTTAGAGTTGATTAATCTGTCAATTTCAGTATTAACCTCAATTTCATTAATTTTAAAAATTATAAATTTCCAATAATCCTATTTAATTTACCTTTCATTCTATTATTCAATTAATTATTATCAAACAGATGAAATTAACATTTGGTTCATAATTTATTACATTAATATTCTCACATTCCATCTTCATTTCAATTAACGTATTATTTAGATATTTAATTTCATTTACTTTCAATTAAATCCAATTATTATAGTTTAAATTTCCACAGGTTAATAAATCTCGATTTCCATTCTTTTTATTCAACCCATTGTCATACTGTGGATAAAGTTAACATTATTTCCCATTATTACCTCAATTTACAATAACATAACATTGAATTGAGATTCATTGCAGCTGATTACAAACTTTTATTTAATGGACTAAATAAATAATTAATTTATAATAATTGTTATCATTAACTCTCAATCACAATTTTATAAGTTTATCATTGCCAAACCAATGTTATAATTTCTTACTAAACAGTGATTTTATTCACATTCATTATATATTAATTAATTTAATATTTACATTTGTTTCCTTATATTCGATTTATAACCAGGTATAACATTTTCACTACTTCATTTATTAGAATTTCATTCAAAGTGTTAATAGTCAACTTATTTTAACAGTAATACCTTTAATTCTAATTGTAAATTCATTCTTAATCCACAAATTTTATTTCTTCCAAAAATACATTACCAAAATCTCATTAAATTAACAAATTTAATTATCGAAATTTTATGGATCATTACAAAGGAGGACTACAAAAAGGTACTTTCTGGTTTACAAATTTCAGTAAATAGTAATAATGAATTAGTTAGTATATGCGATAAAATCTCAAAGCATAATTTTCTAATTTTAGAAAAGATGAAATCAACCAAAATTGAAAATGAGAAATTGAAAATTGAGAAATTAAATTTATAAAATCAACATGGTGTTTTGGAAAATAATTTTGAGACTCTTAAAATTTTTCTAGATGAACAAAATACTATGTTTGGAAAAGAAAAGGAAAAATTTTCAAAATAATTATGGATTTGAAAAGAAAAAATGATTTGTCACAATCACCTTTCATTTGGTATCAGAGCATAGTAACTTTTAGTATATAAATACGTACAAATATGACTATTATATATGCAACCAATTAATTGCTAACATCACCTTGAAAATTTCTAGAGCAATTCCATTTTACAAAACACATCCACACAATAAATACAATAATAACTAATATTTCATAAATACCAATCAATCTATAACTATTATAAATTAATTAAATCAAGCGGTGCTTAAGAGACTAAATAAATTCGGTTATATGACTCACAAGAATGAATTTAGCTTACAATTAATATTTAAACAATTTTAAATACTAATGTTCACACATCACTTAGTTAGTAGTGTGATATTATTACCTAACTTATCCCTTATAAATCTCGTCGGTAAAATCCAATTATTTAATTTAAGTGGTATAATTTAGTGACGATTAATTACACAAATGTTCTTCGTCAATAATTATCACATTGCACTTATGGAATTTGATTTTGGTTAAAATTTCAATATAGTCCACATTCAACTTGGTTATTACATAAACAAAGTCTTTGGTTTAATAATAACATTTATTATTGATCGTTCTTACTCTAACCAGAGATTTTGACTTGAGTTGACCAGAGATGGCCATCATACTAACCTAATAAAACCAAGAAGGTGAATTATCTATTGAATAGTCTTTCACTTCCAATGTTTTAAGTCAGACTCATCTATAGTCATTCAATGGACGTCATGCCATGATTTTACTATAACCAAAGTACAGTCTCCACGGTGAAGTTCAATAATATTCTCAAGTCAAGAAAACTATGTAATATGATCACTCTAGATTTCCTGTTTGACCTAGTTGTTTTTAACCAACATGAAACTCTTAGACGAGTCATTCTACAGTTATCCAATAACAATCTATACATAGCCTCTTGGTGGCCTTGATTGCCAAGAGTAATACACTGCCTAACATTTGGAAATCATTACGTATTTTGGTCTCAATGGATAAATCAGTCTCCTTTTTCGACATTTAGTGACCAAGAATTTTTAAAATAATATGTTATTCTATTTTTTTATAATTTTCTCATGATTACAACTCTTTGTAATATAAGCACATAACATATTATTTAAGGATTTTCTAATTAATATTCTTTAAATTAATCACTTAATTTATTATATCACTATACAACAAAGTATACATTAGAAATCAAATATCTTTATTATAAACAAGATTGGTATACGAAAAAAATTACATAATTACCACTAGGGCATACCCTTAAATTTATCACATATAAAATATGTGTAAGGAAAATAATTTTCCAATGAAATTGAGAGGGTGTTTAATGATGGATTACTATTTAAATAGGAAGTGATATACGAAAACCCCCTACCCTGGCCTAGGTGTGGAAACTACAATAGTTTTAGCTACTTGAGTGGGCAATACCGAACGGTAAATGTATGGAATGCAAAGGAGAAAGGATCTAAATAAAAGCTTGAAGTTCCAAAAATATGAGGTAAAAGTGGAGGATCATTGATGGAAAACGATAAGAAGGAAATGAGTGAAGAAGATTTGAAACTTGAAAGAGTGGGGTGGTAGATGAAATTGCTAGCATGATAACGCAGAGATTTTAAAACATGAAAACAAAAGTAACACTTAAAGAGGATAAAGCATGAGAGGTCAAAAAGGAGGTAAGGTGAACAAAAGTTGTGGAGGAAATAATGTTTGATGAAAGAAGTGATGGAGGAATGGATGTAAAGAGAGTGTTATGAAAAAAAATTGAAGGATTCCACTCAACATGGATTGGTGAGTGTGGACTTATTTTTTCCAGAGAAAACATTAAATGAGAAGAAGGTTTTGTTAGATACGTCGTTTGAATTGGTTAAGAAAATGATAGGGGGCTTTACAATTTATGTAAATTATTTTGACAACATTGGTCTTCAAAATCGTCTACAATAATCAAACAACCAAAGGGTTGGACCTGTAGTTCATATTAGAAACTAGAGTAGTATGGTTATGCAAAACTTAGTGAAAAAATAAATTCATGCATGTAAATGATGGTGAAATAAAACAACAAAGCCCAAATCTACAAAAGTTGACTAAAATTTTAGCCAACTTCGAAAGGGTCATTAAGGTTTGATATTAGAAAAAATGGGTTACTAATACCTTTGTTGAAAATGTAAAACAAAGAAACTATAATGCCTAGAAGTAAAGAGACAAGACTTTAGAATGGTTCAATGAAAGATGATCTACATCCACTATGAGAAATTTCTCATTGAAGGCTAGAGCGTAAAATACTTGAAGGCTAGTATTCTTCAAACCCCATGACAATTCAAGCTTGGGTCCATTTATAATTGTTGAAGCTGATTCCTTAAAGGTTGAGATTGTGATGGTTAATCCCAAGAATTACTCCAACCCATTGATGGGGTACACGGTTGATGCGGTATGCCAGCTAGGACGCCAGTTGGCTTGTATGGCTTGGATTATGTCCATTGACGGGCCATATAGTGGTCATTCTTGGAATATGGAGAATGGAAAGGGATTAGGGACTGGCTACAACAGAGGATTCAGGTTGCAGCAAAGGACATAAAGTGGGTGTTGTACAGTGGAGTTTATGTTAGGTGAGTAATGCTTGTTAATGCTATTCTTTTTAGGGGAGAAGTGCATTCGAAGCATCTTTAGGCTGAGGCGGTCCGATGCTTGAAGTTTTGGCTAAATTCTGCTAAAAGAGCTTGCGGGCATGGGTGCAGGAGATTAAGGTTGGATGAAGGAGCTGTTCGGTGGTTAACTAGCAGGCGAACAGGCCGATGAAGAGGGGCCCTTAGGGGGAAACTTGCGTTAGCCTCGTCATTCGGTTCTTGTGGGAGGAGTTATTGGCTCGTGCCCATGCCAGTGTGGACAGGGTGTTCCTTGTGAGAGCTTTGTTGGCATAGGTCAATCAGTGTGCAAAGTGAAGCAAGCGAGCCAGGTGTTGGGTGGATGTAGCATATAGGGCGGTCGTTAGTATTCGAGCCAAGCTAGCTAATATACTAAACCATTGTGGTATGCGGGCCAGGATGGGCACAATTGAGTATTCGGGTCGGTTGGGTAACGTGGGTCCATCTAATTTGCTATTACGAGAAACTTAAGCAACATTTTACCTCCAAAGCCCAGGACTGTGCATAGGTGTGGGCTTGTCGTTCATGCATTAATGCTGCACTAAATGTTGTAACACGTGTCATCGAATCACTGGAGGTGGCATAAAAGCAAAAATATTTTTGACATGACGATTTGACCGATGCATTGATGATAATTAGACGACTCGGATTACTCCATATGTGGCAGTTCTAATGGCTCAAATCAATTCCCTCCACCTATATATTCTCTTCTCCTTTACCATTTTACTCTTTATTTAGTTTATAATCTTTTCTGTCATTAACGATCTTTGAAGCTTTTTGATTCCTGTTGCAAATTTGATCTTCTTTTTCAAGCTTAACATGCCATTAGTAAATTGATTTTCTCAATTATGATCCATGCATTTTCCATACCAATTCTTTTGATAGGTTATTTTTTTTTCAAATCTATCTTAAAAGGTTTTGTTGTGTTTTGACGTTGCCCTCTTCTTTGTTTTGCACGCTAGAAAACATTGGAGTGGTGAACTTCTCGATGAACTCTCACAATATATGGTATTTAACAACCATTATTGTGTTGTGTCAACGGCTATTGTCTGACACCAGATGCCAAAAGAACATCCTAGGGCGTTAGGTGCCAATACTATTGAATTTTCGTCATTATGTTTAGAAATAGGAGGATTGTACACTAAGTCTTGACATGTGGATAGAGTTACGTTGCTGGCTAGTACGAATGTGGGCTACACGGCCCGTGATAAGTTAGAGCATGATTGTACCATTCAAGGGGCGGTTGATTGCCCATTTAGTAGTAAGGAATAAGCTTGCTCCTAAGCCTAAACAGATTACTTATGGTGGTTCAATAATCTAGGTTGCTTGCTGTTGATTGTAGATGGTTGAGGTTACTTCTACTAGTGCTCAACAGCCTCACCCATCAAGGGCCTTTAAGATTCGAGAGAACCGGGTTGACCTCACTCATTCTTTGACTGGCTTCGACTATGAAAACATTGTTCCTCTCTACACTTTGATTAGATATCGGGCGAACCAACACCCGATATGCTACTTCTCCTAGTCTCTCGTGCATATGAAAGCCAAGGCGACCTTCCTTTCCACACTTATTTCATAAGGTTTATGGACGTGCATCAGATGGCGCCGGAAGCCCCCATATAGCCATAAGTTCTTGGCTGGGATCTACATAGTCCACTATGATTTGAATATTCCAGATTCTAATTCGAACCTGGTAAGGCTGATTTTCAAGCTCTGCCGATAGGCTAAAGCTGACCCAAGCAGCTACTATTATCTTAAGGCCATAAAGGCTCCCCTTATGTTCTTAGGCCTTCCAAGCAAGGTGGCATGCTACAAGGACCGGTTCTTCTTTATCCCTTCGATTTTCAAGCCGAACCTCGCTACGTGGGAATTTATTATTGCTAGTATGTTTCCTTAAGTCTCTAGAGGAATTTTTTGATGATACAAATTTTTGTAACTGTTTTCATTTTGTGTTGCTGTGAACCCCATCGGGACCAGCATTGGTATCTATATGTACGAGGACTACATTCGCCGGATCAATTCTACTAGGTATAAAAGAAGGAATATTTTCATGATTTTGAATGATTAGAACTTCCATTGGGTTGGATTGGTAGGTCTAAGGTAGACTGTGTGCCTAGGAACGGCCATAGCATTTGCAACTGTAACGACCCGAAAGTCCACCACTTTGATTTGCAAATAGTTAATTAATTTTAAATATTCAAATAATAGAATTATAATTTTATTATTAAAATAAAACTCTTTTAAATAGTAAATAATGATGGTGAAATATTTTTTCAAAGTTGTTTACAAAATATACAGTTCAAAGAAAAATCAAAAATGTGATTGGAAACCGTTTTCTGAATTTTCGACTTCTTGTTGGCTAAAAGTTTTCGGAAACGTTGTGAACTCTTTAGCATAATATACACATTTGTAATAAGTTAGTATATGTATATATGTGTGTATCAGTATATGTATATATGTATTCATACCTAAGCATATAAAGTTTAAAATAAAAATATAAATGTCACATTATTAGAAACATTATGTACAATCAGTACTTAGACATGTTTAAACATGTTTGCATGAAAATGAGAAGAGGGAACAATGGTGTTAGTGTGAGTACATGAGGTGGAGGAGGCTAGGTGAGGGGGCAAGAGGGCAGTGGAGGACAAAGGATAAGGGCATTTAGGTAATTTACTTTTTCTCTTGCTTATAAATAGCTCTTCACTTCTTCAAATTTTTCCTCCTTTTGTTTTATCATATCTTCCTCATCTCTTATCCTAATGGAGAAATTCTTTTATTTAAATCATGGAAAATTCCTTTGGCTACAACTTCCTTTTGTACCACTTCTTCAAAGTTTGAGCTTAGCCATGTCAAAATATCATTTCTTTGCAGAGTGTTTTTGGACCCACGTTTTCAAATCCAAAAATACTTCTTCTTTTCACCATATCTCCCTCAAAACAAATCCAAATTGACGAATTCTTTTTTTCAATGGTGGAGAAGAGAATTTAATAGAACGTTTTCGCTGACAACTTCTCCAAATTTTCAGAGTAACATAGCTAAAAATCTAAGAGAAGATTACTAAATTTTGGGTCCAGTTTTGTGAAGTCTTTGTTATCTGAAGTCCCTCCACCTCCCCAAAAAAAGTCCTCACCTCACCTACACATGTCATGGCCGAGCCATACTCCACCATGGCCGAGCCTATTTCCAAGTTTTAAGCCCAAAGATCAACTTTTACATAGTTTTAACTTTTGGAAAGATGTTTCCTTTCCATATATGATGGTTATGTGTTATTTATATATGATGTTAATGTTTTGATTATGATATGGTTTGGATGTATATGTATACGGTAGCTTGTGTTATAGCATTTTACTTGAATCGATGGATTAAAGTGATATTTTTGGATTTAAAGTGGTAATCTTTGTGATACATAATGATGATACGATTTAGTATTCATAATATCCGATACATGATTAAATGGTTTAGAAGTTAGAACTCAAGATGTCAAAAGGGACTTGAGACCCATTTTGAGAATCAAATCGATTACTAGTTTTGATTTAGTAAATGTTTTATTTTATTTTATTTTATTTTCTAACTTAAGTTAAAGTTTTATTTAAAAATCTTTTGAGTTATGTTTTAAAAGTAAGTAATAGTGAAAAGTTAAAGTTTTGGGCGGTAAATTAGAAAAAGTTATTACATCTATAACGATAGTCGCTATGAATGCACTACGGGGAATTTAACAATGTTCGTGTTTTAAAAGTGTTTCTTTAAATGTTTCGAAGCATATAAGTTAATTGTTACTTAGTTAAATATGTTTTGATAATTAATCAATTTACTAACTAAGAATAATTATTCAGTAATTAATTAGTAATTAAGTTAAATAATTAGCAATTAATTAGTATTAATTAAGTTTATTATTAATTAATTAAGGAAGTTTTAGTTAATGATTAATAAATTAAGAGATAATTGTGTATTAATTTTGTTATTAATCAAGCGTATTAATTTCACATAATTATTAGAGGTTATTAATTAATTAATTATTATTATTTGGGGATTAATTAAATTAGGGTACATTATTAATTAATTAGGACTTAACTAAGGTTAGTTAAGGTCTATTTTTGATTTAATTTTGATTTATCAAGATTTAGTTAAGCTTTAATTTACAAATTAAATTAAGTTCTAATTATTAAAAAGTTATTTTAAACTTTATTGGTTATGTTTTAAGTCTATTTTCTTTTATAAGTGCATTGATTTTAAATCACGGGATCACTTATCCGTGAAATTTAAAACCAAACGAATATGAATGGGTTATATTAAGTTGAATTGAATTGTGTGGACATCCATTTAGTAGAACATAACACTATTCTGCTAAATTGTAAATTGTGTGATTATATGGGCATTCATTAATAGAATAAATTTGCATTTTGTTATAAATTGATTGTTGATTTTTTGACCCCTACTAGCAGATTAAATCCCTGATCTGCTATAAATTGATTGTTTAATTGTTTAGACGTTTGTTAGTACAAATAAATTCCCATTTTTCTATGACTGAGTGAACTTTTTGGACATCTATTAGCAGAACAAAACAGCATTATGTTATTATATAAACTTGGACATGTGAATAGCAGAATAAATCCCTGTCAGTTATTATTATAACTAGGACATTCAACTATATGATTGTTGACTATTGTTTGTTGATCCCTTTTATATATCCACTTGTTATGAAAATACCCCTGTTATAACTTAAAAAGTTTAACTGAAACTGAACAAACCATTGTAGTCGCTAAGCCTCTTCTGAATTTGTGAAATAATTCTTATAAATTTTAATACTTTTTAAGAAGGGGTTTAAAGATTAATTAAGTGAAGAATGTTTTAAATAAAAAATTGTTTACTTAAAAAGGCATTTTTAATACTTGATCGTATATCAAAGGAACTTTATTGATTATGATTTTATTTTAGAAGGTTCGTTTTAAATTGGAAAGAGATTTTGAAATTTAGAAAGAAGTTGTATAAATGATTTTTTGGATATTTAATAAGGTGTTATATAAATGGTTTTGATATCTATAAAAGAGTTTTACAAATAAACTTGGAGATTTATAAAGTGTTTTATAATGTATTAGAAATTGAGTAAAGGAGATTCATAAACAAAAGAGATTTATTAAGAGGATTTATACAAGGAAATTTATAAAAGAATTTTAGATTGGATTTCCTCTTACTGACCTTAATTCTGGTGTATGGACATTCGATCCACACTTAACACCAAAGGAATATTATTTGAGGTTATTTTTATCCCCGGTTTAAATAACATTCGTTTGACCCTTTTAATATGATTTTGAAATAAGAAATAGTTCACAGATGTTTTGTGAACATATTTATGTCTATGAGATAAGTATATGAATGTTTTGATAAACATTTTGAAAAGAGATTTAATAAATGAAGATTTTAAAGGCTTTGTGGTTGTCGTAGGTAATTAAATCTCTAAATTATTGTTATTTTATTATTTGGTAGTTAAATAACCGACTATCAAATCTTGACCTATTTTGACTCAGGAAGTATGATTGTATATTCGAGTTTCCCAAAGAGGACTCGAATACTTTGTATAATTTCAAAAGAACCAGGAATGGGTCAACCAGAAATTATTGTTGTTGGTTTCGAGAGACCAGGAATGGATATGTTATCTGAAAACCACTTCAAACCAACATATGCATTCGAGTGGAATACATCTTGAAGATGATTGAAGATGATGCTCCTTGAAGGGTCTTTGGTTTCACTCAGTACCAAAACAAACTCTTAGGATGAATATTACCATTGCATTTCTCGTTGGAGGGCAGCATTAGCATTCTAAGGTGGATTGCTAAATGTTAAGACTATAGACTGTTAAGCCTCATACCTCGGTAATGATTAAAATGGGATAGATGCAGCAGAGCCATGTGGTCACACCTATTAGGTTATGATCATCCCAAGTTCTAGTATCGATATCTCTATGTATGCTTGGGTCCATCTTTGGTTGTTGATCATAACCAAGGGTCGATCATATTCGATATTGCCCAGTTCAAGGGTTGGCTAGTCCTGTATTGGTAGGGATCAAAAGATTTTCGATCCCACCGTACGATTTAGCTAGAGGTGTACAAATTTTCGGAAGGTATTCCCTTACCTTGCCATTTGTTGAAAATCCATTCTCCAATACAAACCTATGATTTTTGATTGTATATCTATTATTTTTGTCACGTACACACATCACAGCTACTTGATTATTAATATTTTATCGTAGACATTATTATAATATCACTGGATTTCGTAAGAAAATGTTTTGGTTATCGTAAGGTAAATACCTGTCCGTGTTTGTGTGCAGCGTGGTCTTACAAGATACCTCTGATTTTAAAGGATTTTGTAAGTTATAATAAAGTTTCTTGTGATTTGAGTTTCTCACGCTGGTTGCACCAGATTGACACGAGCGTTGTTATCCTATAATGCTCGGGCTCGAGCATATTTTCTAGATTTAGCGGGACATTTTGGAGCATTCAGAAGATGAGCTGGTTCTCCAAGACATATTCATATCTTATATTCTTCCTCTATTAAGTTGTCTTGGTGTTTTTTGTTGTATATATCAAATTATAAGGACGGGCTATTATAACTGTCCAGTTGATAATAGGTTAGTGTACTCTGATGTTATGTATATAAAGATGCTTTTCTTTTATAAAAACTTATGTATACTATATGTCTTCTCGTTATGATGTGAGATTTTGTTCTGTACTTTTCTTTATTCACCCCAAACGACCTATCTTTCGGACACTTAAATGATCGGCACACTAATACTGAGGTGTATTAAGTGTCGTCTTTCGATGCAAGAAAGGCAGATCATTATAGTAACATCCCATATAACTAATCGAACATCACTTGCAACATTTCTCTACATTAGTAATAATCAGCCTAATGTCTGGGGAAAAGCAAGATAAAATAGTAGATAGCTAAAAGATATATAAATGCATGTCTCTGTCGCACCATCGTGCCTCCAAGCTACCACAAGTCCTCTCCATCGACCTATCAGTAAATAAAAGGAAGAAAATGATAGAGTGGGTCAGACATACATATGGAGAATGGAGAGTGAAACGATATAATATTAATAACTTAGTAGAACTACATTTATATTTAAAAACTATACCTTAAATTGTGTCATCTGCACCTAACAAGTTGGTTAAACATAGTATAATACTATAGTGACATCATATGCTAAGGTCTTGCTAAAATATATCCTATGCCTAAACATATGCACACGATAGAGCCCAAAGCCCCAGCTCGCATGTCAAAAATGTTTGCAACTCGCTTCTAAAATCTACGTGTCTTGGCCTACTATCGCCAAACTATATGCGACTCGCTACTAAATATCTACACATCTCAACCTACACTTACAGAGCCGTATGCGACTCGCTATTGAATATCTATGTGTCTCAGCCTGCTATCAGAAAATCATATGTACACTATCGAGCTCAAAGTCCCAACTTATGTACTGCCAAATATGACACTATTGGCTTCAAAATCCCACTCACCCCTACTAGATGGCCCCACTAAAGTGCACCTAGCGCCAACCATATACCACACTATTGAGTTTAAAGTCTTAACTCAAGTGGTCTATATGCAACACCATCAATGAAATCATACGTGACTATTGAGTTCAAATTCATGCTAGAAATTCTTCTAACAGTCTGTGAAACTATTGGGATCAAGCCGAAACTTGTCATCGCCCCACCATCTATGAAGCTACTAGATCAACCCTCAACCCCCAAGTGCAAAACCATTTAACGAACTTGTCCAACTATGACAATTTCCTAAAGTATTTCAAATCATAGCAAACAATATAATAAAATCATCCTTGTCCAACCACGATCCTAGTGCCATAAACCGCGCGTGAAACGAAGGTCGTATGCGAAAACATAAGCATTTAAAATTTAGGGGAATTTACGTAATTTATAAATATATTAAATATCATTACTTTATGTCATCAAATGAATACCACCAATGGACTCATGTCATTAAGAAATATATTCTCGATGTATAATATGTTTAATTTTAAGTATTTTTTGTGTTTTACACTTCTTAATTAGGGAGAGATAAAACTTTGCCTATTTACAATAAAAAATCATTTTTAAATTATTTAGCCATAGCATACGACATCCTAATCATGTATATAAAAAATTCTATAAAAGATGAAAGACTACGTCTTATCAATATATACCTAAATGGGAGGAATCCCACTTATCAGAATATTTAAACAAAGAAGAAACCAACACTGTTTCCGCTATCCTATGCATTTTGTACCAAGAAACCATACAGATTCATCAATATTCCTCATCTGAATCATATTTCTCCTCTCCATGGTAATTATGTTGGATAGATTGTCAAAATCCATTAAGGAACGAGAGAGATACATCATTTTGATGTTTGACGAAAAAGGACGAAAATGGTGTACGAGATTTCATCATTGGCCTTAGATATCTAGGTCGGGTAAGCTTCTAATCATACATTTTCCACCTCCAAAATGATATGAAATTATAATACTCTTCGCATCCTTCATTTTGCCACTGGTTTTGTCGAAATTGATGGAGAAATGGAGATTTCACGACTTCTTTTGATTTCTAGCACACTTTTGATTTCTAAAATGATATGAGATCATACTAAATTTCTATAAAAGATGGAATTAGGCTTCAAGACCTATTCGATATGTTTAGAATGTCATCTACAGTCAGAAAACATATATAATTTGTTGAATTTGAATGGGCTAGAAATTAGAAGAAGTCAAATCCAGCGGTATTTTCATAATACATTAAAGTCGAGATTTTAGCCAAGATATTATACTTTTCAGTCAATAAATAGATTTCTAACCTTATTCCTTTGATCTAATAATATTGCCTTCACTTCTGTAACCCTAATCACTAGATCAATTATGAATCTCCAAATTAATTTATAATCCACTAAATCAATTCCGAATCAAACAAATTTATACACAAAACCGATCAACGTGGAGAGAGCTACGCAATCTAACAAATCTACAAAGAGATTTGGCATTTTCATGGAAAGAAATCTACAAGTAGTGAAGAAGGAGGAGGATTCACCTCGGATCAGTGAAGATGCACGGCTAATCGGTGAGTGGGATTTATCATATCAGCGTATATATTGGTAGGACGTAGTAATTCACCTCTTATGATCCTAAACCAAATTATAATGATTAAATTAATAACTGATTTTTTTTTAATATACGCCTAATAAAAATATAGTACGCCATGGCTAGACTGGTTAGAAATATAATTTTTATCGATTGTAATTAGCAAAAGTTAATCTCCGTCTAATTATAAAATGTGAAATACAAAAGTGTTCCAAATTAAACAAATTATATATCAAAATTGTAATTCTCGACAACACAAAACCAGTGGTATTCGTTCATCGATTGGATGTATGGATTAATCAGAAAATGCATCGAAAGTTCGATGAATTTGAACCATCTATTTCAATCCAATAGTGAAATGGAGATGGTACGACGATCAGGAAGTATGGCTTTGTAGAGGATGATGAGTATTTTGCCTCGCTGGTGTACTGTTGGTACAAGAAGGTTGGGATTCGCCAGAATTTGGCCTAGGATGAGTAAGAGGTGAATTTTCTGGAGTTGTCCAGAGTGGAATTCTTGGTCTGCGTTAGGTGTAGTTCAACATGGTGGTTCTGATGGCGCTCCTTGGCCGAAGAATGGATCACTCTAGAGGCGGTGGCGACGATTTAAATACAGAGGCTGGGAAGAATAAATGCGAGATTGGTTTTCTAAAACAACATGAAGTAGGAAGCAAAATTAAATAATAAGCAAATAATTAAATAATTATGAAATTTCCCTTAACTTAAAACGTTTATAACTCTCACATACGACTTCCGTTTTATGCGTAGTTCACTACACCGGGATAGTGGACATATGAGGAACGTTTTGGCATATTTTTTGTTGTGTTTTGAGGCACTTAAGAAAATTGCTGTTATATAGTTTTGTGCTTATAGATTAGTGCTTGATCCGGTAACTTCATAAACGGTGGGGAGATTATGAGTTTTGGGCATGATCATAATGGTGTCGTTGTCCATTACGCAAATATCTAGCTTGGACTTGACCTTAATAGTTACAAGTTAGGGATTAATCTTGTAGCTTTATATATAGTGGGGCAATTACAAATTTTGGGCTTAATCCCAATAGTGTCATCGACCACTAGGCGAATGTCTAGCTTGGACTTGACCGCTATGGTATGTGCGACTTCCACGACAACATCGCGTATGAGCCATATGAATTGGGACTTTAAGCTCAATTATGTGGTATATGGTAGGCGTCAGGTGCACTTTGGTAGGGCCAGTGGCTTCTAGCGACTATGAGTTGGGGGTTTGAGCCGAATAGTGTTAAATTGGCGATACATGAGTTAGGAATTTAAGCTCAATAGAGCATATATGATATTGTGATAGTGGGCTTGGATATGTATATCTTCAGTAGCAAGTTCCATATGATTTGGCGATTGTGGGTTGAGATGCATAGATCTTCGGTAGCGAATTTCACATATTTTCGGCATGCGAGTTGAGGATTTAGGCTCAATCGTGTCCATGTGATTACATATGAGTTAGATTTTAGTGAGACTTAGCATATTATGTCACTACAGTATTCTATAATATTTAGTAGACTTGTTGGGTGCAGGTGAAATAGGTTAAGGTATGGTTTTCGAGCAGTGTTGTTTTACTAGCCCTCTGGTATTATACACTTATATGATATAATTTACTCACTAGATTTATGTCTGATCCTCTCTATAATTTTCCTCCATTTTTATATACTTTGATAGGTCGATTGAGAGGAATGGTGGCAACTTAGAGGCGTGATTGTATGACGGGGACCCATATTCATTTATTAGCTATCTATTATTTTTATTTCATTTATTCCTAGACATCGTATTATTTCCATTACCAATATAGGAAGAGATGTTCATAGTTGGAATTTATTTGTTTCTGTATTATCATATTTGCCTGGATTGTATTACTGATTACTATTATATTTTATTCCTTTCGATGTGGGTTTCAGAAAGTGTAGAACAAAAAAGATAGCTCTATGATCTAATATAATTTATCTCAAAATGATCTCTGTCTGCAAGGTCTACGATGTCTACATCATTTTATGTGCGAATCGAGGCGTCGTAGATGTCAAGTTGTGACATTTGGTATCTAAGCTAAGGTTAGACGTTTTCTACTCAATTAGGGTGTATGAGAGAGCGTATCTGTAATTTTTATTATTTATATATATATATATATTATATATACATTGTTATGCCATACCTTATATTGTAGAGGTAGTTCTCAGCTTATCCCATATAGAAGTTAACAATTATGAGTTAAATAAATTCTATTATTTGAATAGTTTAGGATGCTGGATAAATCCATCACATTTGTTTTAGTTTCCATAGAATATTGTAAAACGAGGTTTTATATGTTAAGTAGCAGTGAAGTAAATTATAGGATTGAGGATGAATAAGGAGAGGTATCCATAAATCCATAGAATATAATGTGATGCTTATATGATGTGTGAGGGTACTTCAATATATTTTTACAGTTAGGCTTGTGTAAGTTATGATCTACTCCAATTAAAGTATTCAAATTAATTTGAATTTTACTTAAAAAGATAGAAATAATACCGTTTGGGATTTTTGGTAAAATTATAGAAGTTGAAATCTATTTAAAATGTTAAAATAATAACCCTTATTTTAAGTTTTAAACGTGAAAAAAATTACATATTCTTTACAATTTTGTGAAAGATTTATGATTTACAAAGATAAAGTTTAAATGGTGAGCTTTATATGTTTATTTTTCTAAATCAAATTTGAACCATTTTGGTAAGAACATGAATTGAATAAAATATAGGTTATTTTAAAACTTGTGGAAATTTTCAATTGCAATATGTATGTATTTTTGAATGGAAATTATATAATTTTTGATATAAACTCTTGAAAATACGCATTAATAAATGGTTTAAAATTTTGGAAATTATTTTTCAATATGATATGAATATAGTTTGTAGAAAGAAAACTGATTTTTAAAAATATACTTTTATGTGTACATATAATGTTTTAATTAAAAGTTGGAAATTGACTAATTATAAAAAAAAATGAATTTAACAATATAATTTTTGTATAGACAGTGGGTATTGTTTAATAATGGTTGAAATTGGCTAATTATTTAAGTAAAATGATATACACCTGTATGGTAAATTAGTTAAAAATTATATGACAAGATGTCGAAAAAATGGACAAAATGTTTTCAAAATAGAAGTAAGAGCATTTTAGAGATAAATAGCCAAAGTTATTTCAAGTAATTAATATTGAATTCGGTGAAGCTGTTATAAAGAATTAAGTTTTAGAAGTAAAATATTTTTAAATGGATATTTTTAAGAATTATTGAAAAGAAATTAACTTTGGAAATTATAACTATAATAATTGTATATTTGAGGACATATGAATTGATATGAAATGATTAAACTGAAACAAAAGTGGTTTATGATTTTATACAATTTAACATGAAATAGAAAAAGTAAAACATTTTGAAAATTTGTTTAACCTATTTTAGAAAAAAATTACGATGATCAAAATTAAACATTGAACAAAGTTAGTGGTAAAGTTTATGGTTTCCAAATCTTACTAGTTTTACGTAAAATAAGAATTGAGATCAACTATTTTGATTCAAAAAATAAATCAAAAAATTATTGAAATTTTCAATCGAAATGTGATTAGAGCTAAAAAGAAATCACGCAGTTTGAATTTATTATGGTGAACTAGCTTAGATAGTCAATATGCTAGTGTAGTAGGACTAGCTAGAAATGAATGTTATGGATTTGCGACATGGAGATTTATACTTAAAATTAATGAATGTGTATTATTTTCTAACTTTGGAAAATTTGAAACTATAATATAAAAAAAAAAATTGAGTTAGAAATTTACTATTATAAAGTATGGTGGAATTTAAATATAGCAATATGATTTTTAGAAGAGTATTTAAATTTTAAGCAAGTAATAATATAACTGTTTACAAAGTTTATAAAATAATAATAATTATTATTATTTGAAACCAAGGAAACTTGTTCAATCACTACTGACATTGCGATTCCTGAACAGTAAACCTAGGAAATAGATGGCTGGCTCGCCACAACCTCTATTCCAAGCTAGCCAGACCTTTCGGTTGACATGGTGCAGGGGGTGGCAATCGAGCCTCAAACCTCTCCTGAGGGAGGCGTGTCGCCCCACGATCGGACTAAGCCTGCGGACAATTATTATTATTAGTATTATTTAAGTTATAATAATAAAAGGTTTTAAGAATAACAACGATAGTAAAGAGATATTTTCAATGATTGTTTTTGGAATAAATTATTGCTATATTTGATGTAATAACACTAAAATTATTTTTGGGATTTAATTTAGGTTGTTTTTATTTTTGAATTTTATAATAATAAAATGGTTGTGAAAATAATGAGATTTAAATAAATTTTATTGTTTTAATGTAAAGTTATAATAATATTATCGAATTTAAGGAACTTTTATGAAAATAATAATTTTTGAGTTAAATAAGGATGTTTGGAATATTAAAAGTAATACATTGAAAACAAAAGGATTTTGAAGTACATTATCATTTTGGAGAAAATAATTTATTTTGAGACTTAAGATGTTAGTTATTTAATCTAAATAGTGATATGATTAAGTTTCTTTCTAATGAAGTTGTATGAATATGTGTTTTATCTAATCACTACCTCGATTGGTTATTGTTTTGAAATCGCTTGAGATGGTTTTGAATATTTAAATATGAGAATGATACTTCATAAGCTTATATTAAAATTAAAATTAGACTTTATAAAATAATTTGAGAACTTTTAAATGATATTTTAAAAACAATAAGCTTGAAATTAATTTCCAAGTTTGTTTAGAAGATTTATGTTCAAATTTGAAGAAAAGGAGTTTTTGTTCTCAAGATTCTTTGAAAAGGTAGTTTACGGGTTTCGAAATTAGAATTTTGATATTGTTGACACCGAAAATGGACATCACCACCCATAGAATTTCATAGATATCATAAAATTAATGGAATCTAAAGAACAAAGCATAAAAGTAAATAGACATAAAGATTTTATAATGGTTAGGCAATCTTGGCCTACATCAACTTCAATTCTTATTAATCTTTCACTTGATTAAAATTAAGTGAGCTGTTGGATTAGGTAGAATCCATTGATATAAGTTCATAACAATAAATAGCCGTGGCAGAGCTCTAGGAGTGGCAAGAAGGAGAAGTGAAGAAGAAGTCCTCCTTTCTCAAGCTATGACTATTGTATGTATAGTAGGAGACGCGCACAGATCGGGCTGAAACTTTGCAAGAAGGCTCCCTAGTCCAATAGAGCCCACCATATCGATCGGCCATGCCCATTCCACAATCCATAACGATCGGCATGCCTACAATCGATCACTTCCTCTTTCCCTTACCAACTTACGATCGTTATTGGAGGGCTCGTAGGCTTCCTGCAATTGCTTCTAGAATATGGGTTCATGCTGGGTTGGAGATTGCAAGCTAGCAGCTTTTTAAATCGAAGGTAGAATATTCATCAAACAATGCCAATCGTTGGGTAGCACTATCAATAACGATCGGCCTTCGTTGATCGGCCTTCATCTCACCAGATTATCAAGACACGCGATCGTCACGGCATGCCTCACTTGCTATTCTATTGATGACCAAAAAACCTCACATGGATTGGCTTCAGCATTCTTAAGATATTGGATGTTCTCCCATGATTCAAGCTAGTTATCTTCCTTGGCCATCATCTAGTCAATCTAAATAAACCACTCTTTAACTTATAGCTTACGTATATGAACTTCAATCA
Source organism: Allium cepa (assembly GCA_030765085.1). Taxonomy (NCBI): domain Eukaryota; kingdom Viridiplantae; phylum Streptophyta; class Magnoliopsida; order Asparagales; family Amaryllidaceae; genus Allium; species Allium cepa. The sequence goes on along the minus strand of CM060941.1, from coordinate 595,993,468 downwards.
ATTCCAAACTTGAGATACAACTCCACGAGGGCAGGCTAGTGATTTCATGTTGCCATACTTCGACCTAATTTTGGTTCGAACTCTTCGACTATCATCCATAGCACTATACATAGTTGGCTCTTCAAGTTATCGACCATTCATCCCTGGTCGAATCGATGATATCATGACTTCTCCAAAGGCGGAATAACAGTACCCTCCAAAGTACGTTAAGTGACCAACATGATGTGCTTTGAATCTGAAAAGGCCAAAATTGTTGTAAATAAATCCATTCAACTTCCTGATCGACTACTATTCCACTACCGTCTATCGATACAATAAATTCAAAGTCGTATTCCATTTGCATATACAAATTTGGTTACGAGGAATCTACAAGCCTTCATTCGTCTGATTCCACCTTAAACTCGACAGCCCAAGGTTTGGTCTTTTACTGATTATGGAAAATTGAACTTTTAAACCTGTTTTCATGCATTCTCATACACGTGTTCATGTTGTTAGCTCCAGGTTGTGCTCATGTCCATAGATCGTTGCCAACTGTTACGATATTTTAATTGTTCATGTACGTAATCGAATTTCTACGGACATTTGCTGTTCTTCTCATCCACCACATTTTCCACTTCCATTATCACATTTCCATTTAGCACCATGTTTATTATTTCATTTCACTATCTTTCAAAAGGTCTTCGGTTATAGATTCGAATGTTGCAAGTTAGAAAACAGAACGATCATATGAAGGCTAAAAAAAATGGGAGATAAGAATGATGGGCTTATGGAGGGTTCAGTGTGCTTGGCAGATTAGATGTGGAATGGATCGGCATACATATTATCTAGGGTTGGATTGGAGTAGCTCTTTGGTGTAAGACGTTCGGCCCCAAGCTTCAAGGCGGAAATGATCGTTATACCCCACCCCTATATAAAGCTTGACACTTAGCCATCTCACTCATTTTTCACTTCCGCCTTCAAGTTCTAAAATGAGACAAATACTCCTTGCCTTTCCACTGCCGATCCTTACAAAATTATCCATCTTCTCTAGATCCAGACTTAAAATCGATCCCAAAATTCTAATTCTTTGGATCTCGAGCATAGGTAAAACTCCACTCGAATCCACTGCATAACTCTCAAATCGATCTTGAATTTAGGATAGTTGGCAAGGTTTGATTCCTTATTTTTCCTCTTTGTTCTTGTAATCGCGTTTAATGGAGGAGAGGCAACTCGCCTAGAAGAAATTAGCAATCCACTGTAATCATTCCAATCAACTTTGGAGGGAGATGATGATGAGGAGACGAAGGATTTGGAGTTATGGGTATGAACGATTCTCATGATCGTTTCTGGACAATCTATAGGATTTTGATTCGAAGATGAGGGAATTCAAGAAAGGCCTAGGAACGACCAGTGGGTAAGACCGTTATTGGACGATTGGTGGACATTGCCTCAAGAGACGATCGACATAGTTGAAACGTTTGGCCCTTTTTTTAATATACTTTGAAAGATTGAACTATACAATGTGGCTGCAACTCCTTTACACTTGGACATAACGTTTTCACATGTGCATAAGTATATAACCTATATATTGATCATGAACTCGGTGCAGAGAACGAGTTCCGGCCTCCTGTATATATTTGAGCATGAACATGGCCACATATATAGCATGGCCTCCGTGACCAATGACATGTTACCTCGAAATAAGGGCCATAAATGAAGAACTCCAACTACTATGCTTAAAATTACGCATAGCTCGAACAACAAATTTGTCTCCATTAGCTAATAACTGCCTTTTAAACGAATTTATATGCCTTATTGTCTTTTCTTGTCCTCGTTTATTCCATTAACACTTGATTGGCACTTTATCATACAATGCTTACATTGCACTGGGGGGTACAAGTCATTTTTTTCTCTAACTATGGCTTTTACTAATTTTGTTAGCATGGGAAATATAGGTTTTTTGGACACTTCACAATCATGCTAGTGGGACCTTCCTCTCGTAGAACTAACTCGGACGTAGAGTCCAGTTCAGCAATCGAACCTGACAGCCTGCCACTCAGTCATAGTCTAGGGAAACTCTAAAGCTCGGGTTCTTAGTTTGAACTTTCTAAGATTGATCCTATATTTCCACTGGAAGTTATCGAATCGGCGCCTAACACTTTAGAGGATGCAATCGTTCTCGATAATCCTCTGATTCGGTAGCCTCAAAGATCAAAGAAGATGCTCTAGAGAGGATTTGTGCAAGGCACGGGATCCCTTTTGATGACATATTAGTGCCATCATAAGGTGGTAGGGCTCATCGACCTCCCAAAGGTACACAACATGCAATAAATTCATGTGCTGGGTAGGATTTCCAGGAGATTTTAAATTATCTGCGGATTGCTCCAGCACAGCTCTATCCAAACGGCTACGCACTTCTCAACTGTACCTATATGGTATTCTAGGAGTTTCTGTACTGTCCGCCCACAATCGAAGACATTTGATTTCGTTTCACTTTAAATGACGGACGGGGTGCCTATCATTCACTTTTCTTGAATCAGCGAAGAAATGCCAGGTTTTGACCGGTATTTGGACCAAACTAAGTGCCTTCAAGAGCGAGTGGTTCTTTGTTCGTTGTCCGCTAAGCTTCGCTCGATTATGGCTAGAGAGATGTAAGTGTTCCTTACTAATTTCATAAGTATACAAGAAAAACATACCTAGTTGCATTCTAATGATGTTATTCATTTTCAGGCGTCGTTACTCGACCCAGTGGCGACGTTTATGAATAAGCAGTCTGTATTTTAAAGAATGCCCCAGCCAAGATAGAAATGTTGAACCTTTGCTCAATGACGAATGTCTTATCACTTTCGGCTTAATGTAAAAGGGCCGAAGCATAGGGCTAACCAAAACTGCCTGGCCAGCTAGGACCAGAATGTAAGTAGCAACTGGTCAAGGAGATATTCAATCTGGCCCTGTTGTGCCCTCATTCACGAGCGCCCATGAGTCTACTAAAATCAACGCTGGGGGGCATAGTGAAGATGTGCCTAGTGACCCTGACGATATACCTGATCTAGAGGTTGGCGTCGGACCTTCACAAGTTCTTTAACCTCCACCCATGGCAAAAAAAGGGGAAAACGACCGTGCACAAGCCTTCAAGAAATTACCATTCCGACCCGACTGAACTGTTGATGCGCCTACCATTTGATCCTTTGCTCGATCTACTGATTCCTCCTAATGTCGATGCTTATCACCTCATTGATGTGAGCATTGGAGGATTAGAGTCTCCCATCCGAACCGACTCAGAGATCCCCACTTCCGGAGGGGTGGTTACACCGATGAGAAAGGCAACTGCACCTGATTTGTCGAGGGGATGCACTAAGTCACCCACACACATTCACATGTCTAACACTGCACTGTGCTTATTTTGCACTTCCTAACGCTCAAAATTGATCATTTTCTGTTTCTTCCTGCAAGAACGATGGTGAGGAAAAGGAGTATGTTTGATTCTCTATTGGATGTACAACATCAATTTTTTGGGTCACGATCTAGCTCTTATCGCAATAGCCGCGACTATTATAACGTTGGCCATCGACCTGGCTGTGACCACGGTTATCAATAAAGGGAGGATAGGGATAGGCCTGCCCAATGCATTCACAGATCGAGATCGAGATCTCCTCCTCAAAAAGGTTTTGAAAGATCAGCAGAGCATAAGGATTTTCCCACCGATCCTGCTTGTGGCCCTCCTACAATTCCCATACCTCCAAAGTCCTTGGTCTCCTTTGGGTCTCAACGGTCAATCGATCACCGCCGTCATGGCGAACATGCCATAGTGCACAGGCTTGGTAAGGAAGGTACGGGGGTCGAAATCATTTTCGAGGACTCCTCGGTTGACCCAAATGTACATACGGTTGAGCTTCGAAAGGAATTTCCAAACCTATGCTTCGACGGGTTCTATTTTCCCCGCAATTCGAAGAAGGTTTCGGATAATGTTCAAAGAATGACTGTCAACTGCATCACCGATAACCATATGCAATACGGGGAATGGATGAAAGTCGTGGAAAAGATATCAAAGGTTTCCTACGAACGCGCGGCAGAAATAGAAAAAATAAAACGGCAGGATGCCTACGATAAAAGAATCATTGAAGCTTTGACAAATGAACAGGAGGCCTCTAGAACCTCCTTAACCGCTACTGAAGAAAATGCTGACGCTGCTATAAAATCTATAGAAGAGAAGAAATCTTGCCATAGAGATATGGTTCAAATACTAGATCACCGGAAATAATAGATAACGCTTGAGCGAGACGCGGCTCGAGAAAAAAAATCTACAGCCTTGAAAGAAGTGGCCGAACTTAAGGCCGAGATCGAGGGTGCAATAAAAGACAGGGATGAAGCTCAAAGGATCGATCAAGATTCTTGTGAAGAGCTAGTTTGCATTAGGCTTGAATGAGATGAGGCCATCAAAAAGTCCAAGAATATTGATATGCTGATTCAACATGAGACAGAAACGGCTACGAACATGGTGAGAGGACGTGATGAATAAGCTCAACCCACTTCTCATCCTCTACAACGCCAATGACTCAAACATCGAAATTTAACATGGCTTGGCAAAGATTACCTCTATCAGGTTCATCATGCCTGAGACTTACTTGTTTCGGAGGAGAAAAGACTTTACGCACTGAGATGCTGACATAACCAAACTTGAGAGTGAAATATTGATGAGCGATGAACCCAAAATACTACATGACGTCTAGTTTTCTCTCCAGAAAGAATTGATAACCGCCCCTTCACATGAATCGGGTAAAGGATTTAGGTCGACACATTTTTCATATGGCAACCGAGCTGCCCCCGATGTCTCAAATCGTGATTGGACCTACGACCAGCTCCTCGACTGTTCCATAGTACGATCCGAATAAACCAGGACTATCTCTTATCTTTTGAGTGCGGTTCTAAGTATGCTTCGGCTCAGCCCGGAATCCACACCACAGAGGATACCCCGTCGAGTTTTCTTTTATCTTGTAAAGTTAGGATGTTATTAATCAATCTTTCTAATCTTTTAGCTTTTCTCTTATTTAGCCTTGGACACGTCGACTATTTCTCCTCTCCCCTTTGGAGGGCCTCGACTGGAGTCTCAAACAACCGCAACTAAATCTGTTACAGTTAGAACTTTAGCCGCCATCCAGAGTGTTCGCGAAGAGGCCTTGTTCTTTGACGATCAATTTATGGAAGCATTATTCAACGAGCGAGGAGACCCTCATAAAGAAGTCCCGTTTGACGCTTACATGGTAATCACGGGCTCCTCCGATCCCGTTGGCGAGCCCAATATGAAAGAAAGGATTGAGCGAGAGGAGCTCGAGAAAAGGAAGGTAAAGGGAGAGCCAGTCGAACAAGTTTTCGAAGAGCCAATGCCTTCTCCTCTTTAGATGATTCCTCCTGAAGGTGCTACTCCTCAGGAAAACATTCCCCGCACCTCTGGTGCTGAAGATACCCCCATCACTCCAACTTCCAAGGACTATACCGCCTCAGTCCACACGGCTGAGGAAACTCCTTCTAAGAAAGGCCGAGGTGGCAAAGGATCAAAGAAGGGGCCTAGCAGTAGTTTTGAGGGGCTACTCCAAAGAAGCGAAGGAAGGGCAAGAAACCGAAAGTGTGATCTTCTGTCATGCAAATAATTTAGATAATTGCTTCTCTTTTTGCTAGTTGTGTTTGTTTGGGCATGGCCCTTCAATTTTTTTTTGTATTCTGTTAGACCACATTTCATGTGAATAGAATTCTTCTGCACTTGTGTATGATCTTATTTACTTGTTAAATGTATGAATCGTAGCATTTCTCATTTCATATACTTGCAATTTGTTGGTTGATGAATCAAACACTAATTCAATCAATACATCTCAGGGCCTCTCTGTGGTCATGGCCTTAAGGTATTGGGATCGTGAGATATAAGTAGCGGTGTTAGGCTATCATAATTATTCTTCAGACAATCGCATTTCTATCCCCGGTATTCGGATCGGAAAATGAACTATGTGGACGGTCGAGTCTCGTCCAAATGGTATAAACATTCCAACATAACCCCCAATAAACTTAAGGTCGATCGATGAGTTGTCAATTCACATACATCATGTTTTCCTCATGCCCTTCAAGTCTGGGGCATACTTCAATAAGCAAGGGAATATGTCATGCTTACTTTAGCTCTTACACATTATCCCATCGTATCATGGGATCGAGTTAATAGATAACAAATTAGGTCGTGCATACTCACCCTCTAAACGGGTTCTATTTTCTCCACCGATTATTGGTTGTAATTACTAAATAGGGAATAATTGAGACCCACTCATCAGTTCATGCAATTTGCATTCTAGTTTACATTCTGGGAAGTTAGAGTCGTTTTATGAACGGGCGACTCACACTCGATTTGTATTCATACTTCGGTCCGCGCCCCGGGGACATTTAGTTTTTTTTTTGAATCGTTTACACTTTTATCCCCGCTTCGGGAACTCTAAGTACGTTAATCCGCACTCCGATGTTTTAGATATTCCTATAATCGTTTATACTTTAGTCTGTGCTCTAAGGACTCAAAGTACTCTAATTCGCACTCTGGAGATTTAGAGATTTTTGTGAATCGTTTGTACTCTAGTCCGCGCTCCGGGGACTCAGAGTACTCTAATCCGCACTCTAGGAATTTAGAGATTTTTGTGAATCGTTTATACTCTAGTCCGCGCTATGGGGACTCAAAGTGCTATAATCTGCACTCTGGGGATTTAGAGATTTTTTTGTGAAATGTTTATACTCTAGTCCGCGCTTCGAAGACTCAGTGTACTCAAAACCACACTCTAGGGATTTAGAGATTTTTGTGAATCGTTTATACTCTAGTCTGCAATCCGTGGACTCGGAGTACTCTAATCCACACTTTGGGGATTTAGAAATTTTTTTTAATCGTTTATACTCTAGTCCGCATTCCGGGGGCTTAGAGTACTCTAATCCACACTTTGGGATTTAAGAATTTCTTTGAATCGTTTATACTTTAGTCCGCGCTCCAGGGAGTCAAAGTAGTCTAATCCGCACTCTGGCGATTTAGAAATTTTTATGAATCATTTATACTCTAGTTCGCGCTTCGGGTATTCAAAGTACTCTAGTCCGCGCTCTAGGGATTTAGATATTTTTATGCGTGCAGTTGTATTTCTGCCCTTTTGATTTGCACTTCGTTTACTGTGTCGAGGTAGGAATTTTAGAGTGAATGGTCAAACCACGTCCGTTCATGGAATGGGATTCTGCACTCAGCCTTCGGGACAAAACTTGGCAATCAGATGGTCAATTTCATCCCCTTGGTAGTTGTGGATCTTCCAATTAAATCAAGGAAAAAAGGCAGGTGATGAATGACTAGATCATATCCATGCTGGGGTCGGACGATCAAGCTTTTCTCATTCCACTTCGTATTTCTTTCTAGTAAACGAGAATAATGGACTATTGAGGAGAAAAATTAAGTCGCATCCGTTTCTAGGTGCAATCGTGCCTATCCGTTGAGAAAAAAACTGGCTAACAAGAAGGCAGTCAACATCAGCTGCTTCAAGTCTCATACGAAGGTTATCGGACGACCGGTCAATCGCGTCCATGTTCTATGGGATTGTGACCTTTTCAAGTCTTTACAATTCCATGCTTCGTTGTCCCAAGTTAGGGATAATGGGTAACTGAGGAGCGATCGAATCATGCTCGGTTATGCAGAAGCTTCCACAGGTTTTGCCATAATCTGCGAAGATTGGTCGGCGCTCATCCTTAGGCATTCAAATACCTACATCAAATGTGCATCGATTAATTCAAGTTGATTATAGCTTGCTATAATTGTAATGGAAATTATAGTAAATTCATTGAAAAAGAGATTAAAATAAGTCTCATCCATAATCAAAGCATCATTGCGTGCTTGCTATCCACTTTGCCCCTGGATCCTTTCAGTGGGCAACGACCGTTATCGGTCTGGTTGATAATCAAGGTTCTTTATTAATAGGGTTATGATGTTTCTACCATCATTAAGTTGATATGTTCCTTGGCTAGGCTATTCGTTTCGCTCGCCAACAACATCTTCACGTCCTGGACGCGTGCAAGGAAAAGTGGTCTAGGATCGATGGTTAGTGCCCCAACACTTGGGGTCAGACCTGAGTAAACATGATGGCTGCTTCGGATTTCCCTTTGGCTCTCTTGGGGTCGTTAATAGGGTTAATCGGGGTTAGGAAACTAGAAGACCTAGCGACAAGTACCCCGAGGTCTGTTTCGGGTCTTGCATTACGAAAAATACCATCCTACCCGAGCCTTGCTTCGGGTCACAGCCCTATATTATAAAATCCACTTCACACTTGTTAAAATTGCCACTTCTTCATGTCTTCCTTTGGCCAAAATTGAACATATCATCTTTAGTAGTTGATAACTCGAAGTCTCTCGTCTAGGAAGATGCGAAATCAATTGACTTATAGAAGTGGAGGTAATTCTCAATATTGTTGGGTCGGCCTTCAAGCATAAAGCCAAGGATGAAATTTCTATGGAGAAGCATGAAGAAAAAATGATCGATCAAAACTGATGACCTTGGAATGATCATACTAAAATTGATTTTATAGGAGCAACCAAAGTTTTATTGCAAGTAGGAAGGAAGGCTAATAGAAAATGATCGGCCATCTAGACGAGAGTGGGACGATCATATTCAAAGCCATCCTATCGAAGCCTCCACACTTAATCGGTAGCTCTTTGGAATGATCGTATAAAATGATCACATGAATACAATGGGTTGTCTTTAGTAAACTCAAGCATTAGCATGGCATGATCGATCGTATGCAAGCCAAGAACATTCGGTCCGAATGGAACAACTGAGTAATGAGCAACCTTGAAGGAACGATCGAGGACAATCATGTAAAAACGTGATTGGCCACATTTACGTGGTCGAAGTGATCGACATTGTACATTGTGAAGAATGATTGGATACGGTGATGGTGCAAATGGATCCATGAAGAAATAATAAGGATGGGATTGGAAATGATCGGATGAAGGGCTTATCAAGGACGATCGTACATGGCATGAACGTATGGAGTCGATTAGTGAGGGCATAAGGCCAAATGTCAATCATCCTTTTTCCTTGCAATCTTGAGAATGCTAGTATACTCACGAGCCACATGGCTACTTGGTTGTTGATCTCACCATTTCCTCTTTCAACAAAGGCATTAAACATGATTTCGTGGCCATGTAAAGTAAGTTCCATATAAACTTTTTCCAGATCTGAATAGAGTAGAAAACTTATCAATCAAAGGATGAATCTATTTCGCGAACATGAGAATTCACCGGTAAAGAATACAATCCAATCTGAATGAGTAATCATTTCTCAATGAACGCACCAAAATTTTGACACCAAAAATGGGCGCCAACACCCGTAGAATTTCATAGATATCAAAAAATTAATGGGATCTAAAGAATAAAGCATAAAAGTAAATGGACAAGAAGATTTATAGTGGTCCGGCAATCTTGGCCTACGTCCACTTCAATTATTATTAATCTTTCACTTGATTACAATTACATGAGCTGTTGGATTAGCTAGAATCCACTGATACAAGTTTATAAAAATAAATAGCCATGGTAGAGATCTAGTAGTGGCAAGAAGAAGAAGATGAAGAAGAAGTCCCCATTTTCAAGCTATGACTGTTCTATTTATAGTAGGAGACGCGCATGGATTGGGCTGAAACTTTGCAAGAAGGCTCCTCAGGTCCAGTAGAGCCCACCATATTGATCGGCCATGCCCGTTCCATAATCCATAATGATCGGCATGCCTACAACCAATTGTTTTCTCTTTCCCTTAGCAACTTAAGATCGTTATTGGTGGGCATCGTAGGCTTCTTGCCATTGCTTCTAGAATATGAGTTCATGTTTGGTTGGAGAATGCAAGTTATCAGCTATTTTAAATCGAAGGCAGAATATTCTTCAGACAATGTTGATCGTTAGGTAGCACTATCAATAATGATCGGCTTTCTTCTCTCCAGAATATTAGGACACACGATCGTCACGACATGCCTCATTTTTTATTCTATTGATGTCCTGAAAACCTCATATGGATTGGCTTAACATTCTCAAGATATTGAATGTTCTCCGGTGATTCAAGCTAGTTATCTTCCTTGGCCATCATCCGACCAATCGAAACAAACCATCGTTTAACCTATAGCTTGTGTATATGAACTTCAATCAATTCCAAATTTGAGATACAATTCCACGAAGGTAGGTTAGTGAATTATGTTTGCCATACTTTGACTTGGTTTTGGTTCGAACCTCTTCGACTATTATCTACAGCACTAATACATAGCCGGCTCTTCAAGTTATCGAAAATTCGTTCTTGGTCGAATTGATGATATCACGACTTCGCCAAAAGGCAGGATAATACTTATGAATATTTTATGGGTTTTGAAATAAATATGGTTTTGATTTCAATGAAAATTTTAAGTATAAAGAACATTTTAACATAAAACTTAAATTTTATTCAAGTTATTTGGATTCGAAGAATGAAGAGGGTATTTGTATTTAAATTCTTTAAAAAAGAATTCTATGTTATTTTATTACTAGAAAACAAAAATTGAACTATTTTTAAATTAATAGAATTTGAATTTGAGTTCGTTATGGTAATATCATATTCACCAAAAATTAGAGATCATTCACTTGTAATATCCGTAAATTAAATGGTTGTATAGGGTTCACCTAAGAATCCAAAGTGTTAGTCCACTTGAAGATAATAAACCATTAGTTATCATGTTATCATGCCCATGGACTTAATGACGGAATTTAGATGGGTATGTCAAAGGATAGGAAGAGGATTCTCAATTGATTGAGGATGAAGAAACAAGTGGCGAGGCAAGTTATGAAAAGTACTTGACGATGGACATATGCTAGTAGTGCACTATATTTAAAACTAAGCTATATCTGGATATTATATGATTAGAGACACCTCAATGATATGTTAAGGAATGTAGACTATATAGGATAGGCATGCAAAGGGAGTTTGCAATGGGTAGCTAGGTAGCGAAGGACTCGTTATCGAGATATGTTATGTGGAAAGCTAGCACCATAAGTTGTTGGGCCTTCCCGATTTTATTAAGAGTAGAGAAACCGACACGCTTGGGTGAGCTTCTTTAAAAATTGGAGAGCATTAACATGTTTTACGTTTATCTCAGCTGCAAACACACATTGATGATTTAGCAATTATGGTAGGGATGAGTTAGCTTATGAGGTAAATGTAGAGATGAAGTCTAGAATACTCCTATGACTTGATATGATATAAAATAAATACGAGGAAATGAAGTCAATCCAAGTACATTGAGGTAAAAGTTTGGATAGGAGTGTGATGGAGCTTGAGGAGATGACTAGAGTTCCCATCACGAGCTCTCTTCCAACAAGTTCCTCTTAGTTAGTTTGTAGGTTAGTTTTGAGATAGTAAGAAGAGGGAAGAAAACAAGATAATAACTAACTAAAAATTCGTTTGAAACTTCCTATATATAATGTGTGAACGGATGTATCCATTCGTGAAGAGTTGGGATGAATAGACATTTAATTTCAAATTTTGAAAAACTGTTTTGCGGCATATATGTCAACATACATAATATACAGACATTTGTATGTAATTTTTGAAAAACCTTTTCTTTTTTAAAACATTTTAAAAATACTATACTTTGTAAAATGATTTGATATATTGTAAACTGATTTAAACATACTTTGAAAAACATTTTAAACTTTCAAAAACTTTTATAAACATTATACTCATGAGTCTTCATGTTCATTCCTTGAGTCTTTACATTGTACAGTCTTCGATTCAATGCCTATCGACTATCCTGTACTATATACAACATAACTTGGCAAAAAATTAGTATCCATATTTTACATGATTGTATTATTGTTATTAAGGTTGCTATTGTCAAAACTAATAGCTAAAGTATTAACATTTTGGACCCTCAAAAGTTGACACTAATACATCCACGATATTCACGTGCCAAACATCTTAAGTGTTGGAAAGACCAAATTGTTGGGGTGAAGAAAGAAAGGATATAACAAAATTTCACATCTTGACGAGTAATATACCTAAATGATATTTACCAAAAAGACTTTATAGCAACCATAGTAATCTAACTTATCATTAGCCTAGACATTTATAATAGCTTGTCCTTACAAATGCTGATAAATACAAAACAAGAAATACAGCGGAAAATAAAATACATCAAGTCTTGGAAGAATCTGGCTTATCTCATGAAGCTCTAAGCGTTTATCCCTAAATCTAGGAAAAGTACTTGGGTCTGACCCGAGCATTATAAGAAAATAACACTCAAATCAGTCTGATAAACTAGCATAAGAAACTCAAATCATGTGGATGAGGCATTTCACTAGAAGGACAAACTTTGCCGTCCAATTAGTTTCTAGGACACACGTCCACAGAAATTAATTTCAAGGCCAAAGTCAGCGAAATAATTACTTTTAAGGACAAAGTCAGCAGTCCAATTACTTTCAAGGACATAATTTCATAGGTTTTTAGGCCTTAAAAACTAATTATTTTGCATTTTGTCCTTAAAAGTAATTATTTCAGTTGTGTGTCCTAGAAACAAATTGGACTTACTAAAGAGGCCCTTGTGGCAAATTTTCACTTGTTATATTTATGAAACCCTTTAAAAATAATGGTATCTTGTAAGACCATGTAGCGTATAAATACGGATAGGTTTTTAATTTTTGATAACCAAACCATTTCATAAGAAATTTGGTGATATTTTAGTAACGTATAAGGTTTAAAATAAATAATGAATCATAATCGGTATGGTTATTATAATTATATTCGACAACATATTTAGTATACAACTAAGTCCACAAAGACGCGTATTGGAAAATGGATTCCATCAATGACAAGGCTATTGGAGTACCGCCGATCATAGTACAACACAAGAAAAATGTATCGAGGGCCTCATTGGGAGCCCCTACGAATCAAGACTGACCTACCCCTTCCAGGATAGTACTAAATATGTCAGCCCCGCGTTGCGGCCAACAACGTAATGGTACGCGATAATACATAAATCCGTAAATATTGATCTTTATCGGATGATAACCATACCGTAATGGGTGCGACCCACATAGCTTTGAAGCATATCCTATGTTTTATTCATTTTCAGATATGAGGCTTGAAGCAATAATTACCTTTTATATAGCAATCCTACTTGGAATGCTAACAGTACCCTCCAAATAATAATACAATGTCGGCATTCATCCATACAAGTTGTTCAGGATATTAACAAACAGAAGGCACTACTTCTACTACATCTACATGATTAGTAGCAAGTAACCCTTGCACTTCAAAGAACTCCATCTTCAATTCCATCATCTATAAGATGTCTTCAATTTGAACACTAATGTCGGATCAAAGTGGTTTTTGAACAACTCATGTTTATTGTAAAACCCTATAATTTGGCGTTAGTTATTTAATTAGTTAGTTAATTAATTAGGTTCCAAAAATGGAAATTGGGTAAAAAATGGAAGTTGACCTCGAAACTTACACCATTGCATTTATGGTGAAATTTAGAGCAACTTTCTTGCTTGGAGTTTTACTGTAGGAGTACAAACGAAGAAGTTACGAATGAAAAACAAATTTGGAACGTAAATAATTCGTTTGAGAAATTAATTTTATAATTAATTTGGAGTTCCACATGTTGACCTGCTTAGTGTAGCGAACGACCTAGGCCGATTGACTGCTCTTAAGGCAGCGACTAGGGTTTTCCCTGGCCCAACGGCTAGAATCCATTATATTTTGGTTTAATGGTTCAGGTTGATTCTAGCACTTATAAATACATGCCTAACCCTTCCTTTTCCTCTCATATTTTCTAAATAGAGAAATAAAGCTATGTCATTTCTTCTCTATTTTATTTCTCTCTCTTTATATATATATATATATATATATTCATACAGATTGAAAAAGGAAAGAAAATTAAAAAAAGGAGAGGAGAAGAGAATCAACTATACGCGTATTATGTGCTTTTATATGTGTATCTACTTTCTCCACTAATTCCAATTCTCTTGTCATATCTAATGTACGTATATATCCTTTTTATACATATTTCTTAAATTAAAAATGATTTGGAGATGAACATAAAGTTCTACTTCAGATCTGGCGATTTGGATAAAAGGTGAGTGGGAAGTTTTATATATTGTTTATCATTTTAAATCAATTTCATTGGCATGCATTTGATTTTTATGCCAAAATCAATTTTATTTGTGAATTGTTGGCTTAAATTAATGTAGAAAAATATTGCCTAAATGTTCTTATTTTAGATCTAACTTGAAATATGTTTACACCTAGATTTGAAAATTAGTCCAAAAGATTTTAGAATTTTAATGTTGTATATTTTTATTCTAGGTCTATACCTGGGTGTAAGATAGGAATTTTGTATTATTGCATAATTTGTGCTATGTTGTAGATTTTGCATAGTTTAATTTGTAGGAAGACCAAACGTTTGATTTTTATAAACTTGTTTAATTTTTTCCACTAAAGGGCGGCGTTTGATTTAACATGGAGTAAGAAATTATCAATTCCTTGTAATTTCAAGAAGTCAATCTTTCCTTTTTGTGTTAAACTAATTTGTGGAAACCATAGCAGAAAATTTTCCTAAAGAATTTAATTCCAGCAAATTAAATATGGAAAGCGTATTCTAATTACATATTTATGACTAAAATATATTTGGTTACGAACAGATAATTTTATTAACCAGTTTATACGTATTTGTTACGTTAATAAAGAAGAACAATGCTGATTCATGCGTTATTTATGCATAATGTTTGTTATTTATTATTATATTTTGGGAAGTGAATAGTTAGAAATAGAAAAGGTAGTAATTTATATTAATGAGAAATAAATTAGGAATTCTATGAAATGAAAGATTGTAACCTAAATTAATGGGCAATTAATGAGAAATAATGAATAGTATTAAATTAAGGATTATAATTAATAGAGACAAATGGATTAACATAACTGGTAAAAATGGAATAGATATAAGTTGGTTGTTTATTTGAAATTGGTAATCATACATATATGTCTTAGGAAATGTCCGTTAGGTTTTATGGACAAATTAACATTTATGAGCGTTAAAAAGGGATTTATGGGTAGATAAGTATTTAAGAGTAAATCTTTTCGCCTTAAATAAAAAGGGAATTAGTAAGCTAAGTCCAATGTCAACCCAAGACAGTATAAGTAGAAACTTAGGATGGTTAATTGGACTTAGTAGGTTACTGACGCGAGGTCAGTAGAGTCACTCGGTAGAAGATTATCCTTCACTATGAGGCTACCAGCAGTTGGGTGAACTTACTACTGATGTGACGTATCATTAATCCTAGGAACCATGATGGTGCGGGAGGTTGTACATATTTTCTAAATTGAAAAGTATTAAATGGTCCAAATCTGGAATTAGGAAGCGGTAAGGAATATCTCTAAAAAGTTTTACTTCATTTTTGAGGTATTCAGTGGCTATCTTAGGGCCCGCCTCCCTACCGAAAGAAGTAACCTAATGAGATTCCATATTTGTAATTAAGAGTGGTAATGGATATCTCGGGAAGGGTTCGCTTTGGATTTAAAGTACTCAGTGACTGATCTAAGGTTTGCCTCTCTCCTGTAAAAGAAGTAGGAAGTAGCCTAATGAGATTTCCAAGAAATGTCCGCTAGATAGTACTAGTGAGGAGTCCGCCTTGGTGTTAAATATTAAATAACAAAGGCCTATTGATAAATAGGTGATAAATGGTCAAAGGTCTGCCTAGTCCTTATTAATGAGGTAATAAGTGGCTTGGGTACGGTCTCTCACACTTCTTAGACTTTAATAACGATAGATGGGCTAGTGGTATAGCTATTATAAATTATAAGGCCATATTTAGTAGTCAAAGGTCTTTGTAGTTAGCACTAATAAATCAATAATGACGATGCTAGAACTCCACCTTGGGAATGGGTCTTAATTGATGGAGTCTACCTCGATTGACATCTCAAATGGAAAAGTTTGTCTATTTCTCTTTTAAAAGTATCATTTAGCGATAGTAGAAGCCCGCTTCCTATTTAGAAGTATAAAGTAGCAAATGGGTATGGAAGTATTAGATGGTTGATAAGGCTTGTCAGTATTTTGTACCTGGGAATGGGTTAGTAAGTAATCGTGTGTGCAATGCAAGGTTAGATTAGAATTACTAACCTTAATAAACATAACAATTAAATGGAAAACAATTGATATAAATTTAAGTTATAGCTAGCTTATATATTTTCCAGTCATCGGGATGTTGTTCTGACCCTCTCCTTATTACAACCCACATAATAGTTTTAGAGGAACATGTCATTGGAGCTGGATATGTTTAGTTGTTGAAGAAGTCTTCTTTTCTCTCATGCTCGATGCTGATGTGACAATCTGCTACCCAATGAATACCATTAATTCCAAGGTAGTAGTTATAATTAGTATTCTTATTCTATTATTGTTTTTGCCGTGAGTTTAGATTTCTATCAATCTCTAATAATGCTCATGTTTATTTTTAGGTACCAAATTCAGCAATCTATGCTTTGATGGAATTGGATTTCCACTTTTTTTTTAAATTTAGGCTTTTAAGGTACAGGTGGATACATTTAGTATCATAGCCCAGTTTAGTAGATCAGTGGAATTAGGGTAAATTGAGAGAACGCATACGTACTTTCCTATCTAGTATTATTATATTTTTACATTAGTATCTAAGAATTTCTACTATAGAAGTAGTTGTAGCTCAACTTCGAAGGAATGGGCAAAGCAACTATGGGTTGGAAATATCTTAAAGTTAAGATTTTCACATGGACTCTGTAGTACTTCATGGAGTGCTAGCGATGCATAAGGAACTAATAATGAAGAGCATGAGTACAAGTATAATATATGGTAGAATCTCAAAGATTGGAGGTGTTGGACTTGATGGTTGAGATTCTAGCTAACTCATGATTTTGGATCTTGATGATGAGTTTCATTCGGAGACACACATTTATTCCAGATGGATGGGAAATTAGAATATGTATGTCGTAATTGTTTGGAGGCAAGTTTTTGCTTGGATGCATTCATTGATCCCCTCTTTGATAGCAAATCGGATTTTTATTTAAATAATTAATTTCAATTTCTTAGTCTAAAACCTGTAAGAGAATTTTTATAAAGTATGTTTTGGAAATGCCATAGAATTTGGAAAATAGGTTTTCAAAGGATTTCTCTTCCCAAGAATTTATTTTGGAAATTTCGTTTTGGAAAAATTTTATAATTTTAATTTTCAAAGAGACATGTATACGATTACATTGGTCGTGTAAAGAAAATTTTAGTTTATAAAAGATTAATTTTTGAAATCCATAAATATATATGTGTATATATCTGTAAAGGTTGATTTTGATATTTGGCAAGGAAATAGTTTTCCAATTCGGGAAATTGGTGTTTAAAAAAAAGTTTTCGAAAACCATGAAATATATATATGTGTGTGTGTGTGTGTGTGTGTGTTTGATTTTTAAGGAAAGTTTTGGTTCGAAATAGTTTCTATTATTTAGAAACAAGTATAAAGGAGCTTATATTTAGCTCGGCAATTTTTCAGTTTATAAAATCAAGGTTTTTAAAATCTTCCGTCTTTAAGGTACAGAAAAAATAGGAATGACATTCAATTTTGTTAGGATATGTAGTTTGAAGTGTTTTATAGCACCGACTATTAGAAGAAATATTTTCATGTAAAGTAGACAGGAAATAGCAGTTGGAATAATTTTGAATTTTTGGAATTGTTGTTGGTCGCAGCAGTTTTGTTGGGACTACTGCGATTTGCTGGGGCGTGATTTGGGACAAGCATTAGGCTTTAACACCACCATGATGAGTACATGAATTTTTCGAATCATGTCGAATCGAAGTAGATGGTATGAAATGATTGCTATTGTTTAATCCGACCCTAATTGGGTCAAGGTCCAATTAACATCCAAAGTCCGTCCACCTAGCAGTAAACCTAGAGTGGTCTAACAGTTAACGAGTTTTGGCATAACTAGAACCTGAAATGGGGCTCTAAAAGCCATGACCAAATCCCCTGAGTTTCCTTCTTCGGTTCCTCTTTTCTCAACAAGCCAAATCCAATCTCCATCCTCCCTCTCCTCCAAGTATTAGCCTCTCTCTTCTGTTCCTCCCTTAGGCAACGCCGTTTTTCCCTAGCAGTAGCAACTTCGCCTTCCTTTCATATAGGTTTTGCATGTTAGAACTCGTCCCACCATCATTCCAGAACTAAACCTTATTTTCTCCCTCCGACCACTACTTAGCCCAAGCACCTTTCCACACAACTGATTTTTCCTTACACCATTATGGTCTCAACCCTCAAGTGGCCACTTGGCTAACCGGAATGAGTAGAAGGTTTTTCTGCTTTTGGGCTAAAAGATTTATTCGTCATGGTATGATTTTCACCAATCCTCTGTTTTGAGACCTTTGAGTAGGAATGTTACCTATGCTGCATCTTCCTATCGATGTCCCATTGGCATAGAAATTCGATGGAGGCAATAGTTTGATTCATTCGGAGGTGAAGTGTGTCCTGATTGAGCTGACAAATGATGATCTCACTGATATTTTGGAGGACTCTACGAAGGACACGGACTTGAATGATTTTGATGTGACCGACTCAAATATTTTACGGCGGATCATTTTCCAAGATGTTGGTGTTTGAAAGACGGATAATCAACATCTAACTGCCCATCAGGTTGTGTGCATCATTCAGCATAATGCCATCCTTAGAATGGGAAATTATTACTGAATTTATCCTATGGTGCGGAAGACTTCCTATGCTAATACTGGCAGCATCGTCGTCAATTGGACCCGTACCCTTATGATGAAATTTGTTGATCAAGGATTAGCACTCCACGGAGTCATTTCCACGTTTTCACTTATTCACTCTCGTCTTTAGGTAATATGGGTGAACCTCCATGGAGAGGCAGTTTAGCAAAGGTTCATTCTACTATCATTAGATCCTTCCTTAGGAAGATTCCAATTTTGAAGCCATCAACAACACCGGTAGCGCCAGCGGCACGAGATTAGATGTATAGCCGACATGTTATGACGATTCATGGGTCATAATAATGGATCAAGCTCCACCCCCAAAGCAAGGCATTTAGTAGTCTTTAGGCATTATTTTAGACTTACGGTGTTGTTGTCTTTTCTTTTACAGCAATTTTTCTTTTCTTTTAGGTTGTTTGGATTGTAACGGTTAGTTGTCTGTTGTAAAATGCATGCACGATATTATATGTTCCTATTTATTTACCATGCTATTGTTTCTAGACATACAAACTACTCTTGTATATGCATAGTAAAGAAGCACTATAAATAAGAAAATTTCATAAAAGACGCTTAACTGACATTAAATATAATATAAGAATGGAAATAGTTAGAAAATTTTAGCGAAGGACATGAGAAAATTGTTTTGGCATCACAGGTCATTGCTCATGTTCCTTAAAAGTCAAAACTTTTGGGTAATTGGGCATGATGACATTTTTAAATAAAATGTCAAATTTTATGGATAGATGTTAGTTGTAGAATTTTGGGATTTGGTTTATGTGTATACCGCATAACCGACGTCCGACGACGTTGAAATTGTGGCTTAATTCATCAAAAATTTTAAAAAGGAAATATTTTGAAAAGCTTCACTTTTGAAAAAAAATGTTTTTACGTTTTAGATATTTTTCGCTCTTAAATTATTTTAGAATTTTTGTCTGAAAATTTGATTTCAAGGGAAAATGTACGTCTAAATATTTAAGATTTTATTTTTCAGATGACGTACAAATTAGAAAAATGAGAAAGATTTTTATGAAATATATAATTTGAATGCCACATATTAACCATTGGGAAAGCAAATAGAGTTATAAATTGCAGATTTGGTGGTGCATTAGGATTGGCGATGCGATAAATGCAAGTGGTAATAAGGAAAAGCTATTTTAGCGTTCAAGTTTCTATTTTCATACCTTGTCGGTGATGCGCGATTCTATTTTTAGACTCAATTCCATTAGAGCCTGAAAATAAGCCTCCTTACGCATTTTGTATGCAGAAAATGTGCAGCGAGGAAATTTCCACTACACTGTAGGAATAGGAAGATTATAGAGTGGTAAGAATGTTAAATTCTCCACCTAAATTACTTTCTTCGGCGTAGGAGTAAAGTTTAGAAAGCGAATTTTTGACAAGTTAATTTTCGGATGGTAGGAATTGGATGCAAAATTGGTTTCTTCATACTTCTATCCGTATGAGTATTGGGGTTTTGGTTGAGAAGATTTTTCAAAAACTGCATATATCGAACTTCAAATATACATTAGGTTGTTTGCATCATATTATTCAAAAATGTTTTCAAAGAGATACATTCATATAGGAAGATCCAATTTGGGATTATTCTGCATATACATTTTCTATGTGGTGATAAAATAATACCTTATGCACGTTTGATTGTCAAATTAATTGTATGCTCATTGGTTGCGTAATTTAGGATATTTATGGGCCAAAACCATGACTCAGTCACTATTGAAATTTTGGGGAAGAAATTCTTTTTAAGGGGATAAGAATGTAACAACCTGTAATTTGGTATTGGTTATTTAATTAGTTAATTAATTAATTAATTAGGCTCCAAAAATGGAATTTGCGCAAACGATAGAATTTGATCAAGAAACTTGCACCATTGTGTTCGTGGTGAAATTCTGAGAAACTTTCATATTTGGAGTTTTGCGACCGAAGCCCAAACGTAGAAGTTACGGACAAAAAATTAATTCAGAACAGAAATAATTCGTTTAAGAAATTAACTTTTTTAATTAATAGACTGGGGTCCACAGGTCGACCCGCTTAGTGATGCGGTCGACCTGTGGCGATCGAACCTTATGATGGGGTAGTCGACCACTCTTAAGGCGATGGCCAGGGTTTTTGCCTGGCATAATGGTTTGGCTATTATATTTTAATCTAACGGTTCTGCTTGATTCTAGCGCCTATAAATATAGGCCTAATCCTTCCTTCTCTTCTCATATTTTTCTGAATAGAGCAATGATGCTCTATCATTTCTACTTCTCCACTTTATTTCTAAATTATAATAGTAAGATATTTATATCTATATTCATAAAAATTCGAGAAGAATAGAAATCTAACAAAAAGGAGAGGAGAAGAGAATCAATTATACGCACACTTGAGGTAATTTATATATTTATATATTTGTATCTATTTTCTCTTCCAATTCCAAATATCATCTCAGATCTAATGTATATATATCCTTTTTTAAATATTTCTTGGATTAAATAGGATTTGGAGATGATTTAAGGGTCTACTTTAGATCTGAAGATTTGGATTGCTTTTAAAAAGTGAATGAGAAATTTATTCATTGTTTATGATTTTAAATCTACTCCATTGTCATGCATTTGATTTTTATGCCTAAATCAAATTTATTTGTGAATTATAGGCTTAAATTAGTGTAGAAAACTATAGCCTACATAATTTTTTTAGATCTAATTTGATATATGTTTGCACCTAAATCTAGAAATCAATCTCTAATATTTTAGAATTTGAATGTTGTATATTTTTATTCCAAGTCTTTATTCAGGTGTAAAATAGGATTTTTGGATTATTGCCCAATTTGTGCTATGTTGAAGATTTTTCATAGTATAATTTGTAGGAAGAACATCGGTTTGATTTTTCTAAATTTGTTTACTTTTTCTACTTTTCATTCAAAAGGGCGACATTTGATTTAACAGGGAATAAGAAATTATCCATTCCTTGTAATTTCAAACGAAGTCAATCTTTCATATTTGTGTAAACCAATTTATGGAAATCATTACGAAAATTTTCCTAAATAATTTAATTCTCGCAGATTAAATATGGAAAGCATATTCTAGTTACATATTTATGACTATAATATATTTGTTTACGGATAGGTAGTTTTATTATTCATTTATACGTATTTATTGCGTTAACAAAGAATAACAACTTTTATTCCTGCGTTACTTATGCACAATGTTCATTGGTTATTATTATATTTAGAGAAGTGAATAGTTAGAATTACAAATGGTAGTAATTTATATTAATGGGAAATAAATTAGGAATTCCTATTAATTAATTAACAGGAAATGAAAGACTGTAAGCTAAATTAATGGGCAATTAATGAGAAATAATTAATAGTATTAAATTAATGGTTACAATAAATAGAAATAAATGGATTAATGGGACTGATAAAAATGGAATAAATACAAAATGTTACTAATTTGAAATTCGTAATCATACATAAATGTCTTGGGAAACGTCCGTTAGGATATCATAGACAAAATGACATTTAAGAGCATTAAAATTGGATTTATAGGTAGATAAGTATTTAAGCTAAATATTATTTCCTTAGATAAAAAGGGAATTAGTAAGCTAAGTCCAACATCAACCTAAGATAATATAAGTAAAATCTTAGGATGGTTAATTAGACTTAGTGAGCTAGTGATGCGAGGTCAGTAGAGTCACTCGATGGAAGACTACTCTTCATTTTAAGGCTACCAATAGTCGGGTGCACTTACTAGTGATGTGGGATACCACTAATCTTAGGACCCATGACGGTGTGAGAGATTGGACCTACTTTCTTAATTGATGGTCCAAATCTAGAATTAGGAAGCAGTGAGGGATATCTCCAAAAAGGTTTGCTTCACTTTTGAGGTATTAAGTGGCTATCTAGAGCCCGCCTCCCTACCGAAAGAAGTAACCTAATGAGATTCCATATTTATTATTAAGAGTGATGATGGAAATCTCGGGAAGGGTTCGCTTCGGTTTTGAGGTACTAAGTGACTGTTATATGGTTCGTCTCTGTCATATAAAAGAAGTACTAAGTAGCCTAAGGAGATTTACAAGCAATGTCGGCTAGATATTACTAGTGGGGAGTCCGCCTTGGGTTAGGTATTAAATGAGAAAGACCTACCTATAAATAGGTGCTAAATGGTTAGATGCATGCTGGTCCTTATTATTAAGTTATTAAGTGGCTTGGATATAATCTCTCATATTGCTAAGATTTTAATAACGATAAATGCGCTAGTGATATGGCTATTATAAATTATTAGGTCATATATAGTGGTCAAAGGTCTCTTTAGTTAGGACCAATAATGATGACATTAGAAATCCACCTTGGGAATAGGTTTAAATAGACGGATTCAACCCCGATTGAGGTCTTAAATGGCAAAGTATGTATATTTCTCGTTTAAAAGTTTTATATGGCGATAATAGAAGCCCGTTTCATACTTAGATGTATTAAGTGGCAAATGGGTATGGAAGTATTGGATGGTTGATAAGGCTACGTCGGTACTTTGTACCTTGGGTATGAGTAGGTAAGTAATCGTATGTGCAATATAAGGTTAGATTAGAATTTCTAGCTTTAATAGGCATAATAATTAAATAGAAACCAATCGGTATAAATTTATGTTACAAATAGTTTATAGATTTTCCAGTCACCAAAAAATTGTTCTAACCCCCCTTCATTGCAACCCACATGATAAATTTAGAGGAAGAGGTCATTGGAGCTGGAAAATCGTATGGGACAATCTACTACCAATGTGGTAGTCATAATTAGTATTCTTGTCCTATTATTGTATCCCTGTGAGTTTATATTTTTATCAATCTCCGATATTGTTAATAAATATTTGTAGATACCAAATTTAACGAACCGTACTATGATGAACTTGGGTTTTGATTATTATTTTTTTGAAATTTAGACTCATTTAGGCACGGGTGGTTACATTTATTCAATCCATTCTCTCTGAATCAACAATCGATAGTTTATTGGACGACTAAATTTCGGTTCTTTTAGAAGTAAGTGAACTATACAAGAGTCCTAAGGGGATCTCTAATATATCCCTTAAAGCAAGAGACTTTTCACCAGAATAAGTTATCCTAGGGGAAGCTCGAACTTTATGAAATCATGAAGCTTTCATATACTTCCTAAGTCAAAATAGGTCAAGTTATCGAAAGTGGAAAAAACACTATCTAGTGTAAGTATATAGTTTGCATATGAAAAATCAGATATCATATACTTATCACCACTTTTTGATTTCAACCCCATGCTATCCCTCGATTAACAATGAGTTTTTCAAGTTGGGATATTATTACCTTTCAAACCTTGACTCAACAACATTCTTAATACTTACAGATAGAAACAGGCTTCCATACCTCGAAATTTAATGTCAAGCATAAGATGAAATATCTTCCATATAATTAATTAACCATGAATTATTTATTGAAATTAACGCTCTCATATTGTCACATTTTCAACATTTCGACTTCTTTATCCCTCACCTAGAATCGAAGTCATGTAAGTTAGGGTACTGGTTGCACCCTGCCTTGCCTTAGTTACAACACTTTGATTCTAGATCTCACAGATAAAAGAAAGTCTACTCATCGGATTTTAATGCAAAATATAAGGTAACTTATTTCCATAAACGTTTCAACATTTAAGCGCAATTTATCATTTCTATTTTATGTTACAAAATGGAACCAACAAAGAAATCCCTTGAAAAAACAAAGTCTTTGGTTTCAAACTAGTACTTTTCATCAGTTAAAAAGAAAACCATTCAAGTTGTGGTATCATCGCAAACCTTGATTCGACAACATTTCTAACTTCAAAATAGAAACAAGTTTCCATACCTCAAAATCAAGAAATAGAATCCAAGATTTTCAATATACTTGTTTTTTTAAAAAAAAAAATCTTTAATCACATAATTAAAACAAGGTTTGGTTTCAAAAGTCAACATTCTTTCTTTATAAAAGTAAACACTTGTTTAATTATAACAAAGTGTTATAAATTAACTTACTTTTCAGTTTTTCGAAAACATTTACTATAACAAAAATGTTATAGTCCATAATCTCTATCCTTTTCTTGGAAATATTAATTACAATAATAGTGTTGAAATCCATGGGTTTTTAACAAAACTTGAATTTTGAAACAAAGGAATAAAATTAAAATCTCTTGTTTACATAACTAAAGAAATTCTTAAAAAAAAATTAAAACTTTAAACTCTCTTTTAAATACTTACAAACACATCTGAAAGGACTTTTATCTAAAGTAGACAACTCTTTTTTGCTTTACGAAAATCATCGATTTTCAAACTGCATTCATAGCGACTATCGCTATATGAACCGCAATTTTTAAAATTCATTTTTTGTAAATCAAATAACTTTTAAACCATGTTTCTTCCTAAAATTAATACCACTCCATATCTTTGCAAAAAGGTTTAAAAAAAAAGTCGTTTGGAAACCATTTCAAAATACTTTAAAAAAACAAGTGGTAAATCACTTAAAAGCGAGCATAGGATTTCAATGTCCTAATAAAACCAACAAGTAGATTTACTATAACTAAGAAACATTTACATAACCAATAATATGTGTAAATAAAAATGAACAAGGCGAGGAATCCTTTAGGATCCTACTACAAAATTTTCATTCTTCGAAGTGCTTCAACAATGATCTATCCGCTATGAAGAAACTTCGACTTTCTTTTCTTTGCTTTTTCTCCTACAAACAATGGATTGCCATTCGTTTTCAAGCGGAAATCAATAACAAACAACAATAATCAATAATATATGCATATCACAACTACATACACATAACGCTATAAGCTAGCACTAAATTATTACAAAATTTTATCGATTTTATAACCAATTTTTAAGTGAAAAATCTAACTTTAATTCAAAGAAAACACAAAGCCACCACCTTTCTTGCTTTACCCTTGCTTACGTCCAAATACCTCTCGCCCTCAATAAATGCTCATGGTCTAGGGGATTTTGGGGAGTTGTGCATTAAATTTTCGATCTTTAAGATGTACTGTACCAAACCTATTGTTCACTACCTAATTAATTAAGTTTAATTATGGATAATTAATTCTATTTTGTGATATATCATTGTGAAATTAAATCTAGTATTGAGAATAGTTGGTTTGATTTATCTTAATTAATCTTAAGACAAAATTGTAAATTTTATTAGTTATATGTTTGCACAAAAAATGGGCAAACACCTCCAAGTCGTATGAATTAGTTGATTTTATGTTGTTTCTAGTGATTTGGGTGGTTTACGCAAATATATAAAAAGCAGGGACTAAACTATAAAAGACACACAGATTTATAGTGGTTCGGCCAGAACGTGCCTACGTCCACTTTATATGTTATTCTCCTTTTCTATTCAGATTACAAGTACAAAGCTTTTATTTATAGTGGTTAATTGATTCGGCTTTGGTGCAAGAAGTCACAAGTTCAAAACTTGCTTTCGAACGTTTATTGACATGGGATATGTTGTCCCAATGATTTGTTGTATATAAAGTACCATTTCAAAAAAAAAAACTACAGTAGCTCATTTGGTTAGAGTTCTTACCTTCCAAACTAGTGACCCGAGTTCGAGCCTTGCTCCATGCATTTTTCAAATGTTGGGCAGGCTTCCACCTACCACCAAATCAAGAGAAGAAGGAAACACCACCGGTCCAAACAGTCACCGGACCGAACCATCCACCTTCCACCGAACCGAGGAGGAAGAAGCCAATGCCGAACCAACCACCCCTAGCTTCTACCGAACCAACTCTCCACTGATCCAAAGGCAAAGGAGATACCACCGATCCAAAGGCAAAGAAGGTGCCCCCGAACCATCCCCTTTCCGTACCTGCCAAACCAATCCATTTCCAACCATCACCGAACCATCTCACCTCCAACTACCACCGAACCAACCCATGTCCACACCACCACCGAACCATCTCACCTCCAAGACCAATATGGACCAACCACCACCGAGCCAGGGCCTTGCCGATCCAACTTTGCCAGGCCAGATTGCTCCAGCCCAGGCCCACCAACAGCTATATACATCCAAGACCCCTACCCCCAACCTCACTCTATAAATAGAGGGGCAGGGGTACAACAATGGCAGACAAGTTTGAGAGCTCAAGCACGGATAGAACTTTCAAACAACCTTCAGTGACTTGTAATAAAAGCTTTGTACTTGTAATCTGAATAGAAAAGGAGAATAACACATAAAATGGACGTAGGCACGTTCTGGCCGAACCCCTATAAATCTGTGTGTCTTTTACAGTTTAGTCCCTGCTTTTTATATATTTGCGTAAACCACCCAAATCACTAGAAACAACATAAAATCAACTAATTCATACGACTTGGAGGTGTTTGCCCATTTTTTGTGCAAACATTTTTGGTGCTTTCACTGAGAGCAGGAGCTCGAAGCTTCAGCATCTCCCACTTAACCCTTTTCCTATCAGCATCATCCATTTGGAAAAAATGCCTCCCGGACGGAAGAAAGATACTAACAAAGGAAAGAATATTGCGACTAGCAGTATCCCAGATCCAGTAATCAGAGATCAAGACAATCGTCCAGTTCCAACAGCAAATGGAAATCAGGCAAATCCAACAGCCCCTGCTTCGGAACAACCAATTACAAGGACGGACCTGGATAGGGTTGTGGCTGAAGTAACTAACCGCTTCGCATCTCAACAAGAAGCCTTGGTGGACCAGCTCATGTCACGCTTAAGGGATGCTGAAGAATCCAATCGCAACACTGAATCATGGGGTGAGTCCCGGTCTGGAGGATCTAGGAGACGACAAATGTCTTTCTTCTTCGAAGAGGCTAACAACAGAAACAACAATGGTAGGAGCCGAGCCCAGACTCAGCCCGAATTCCGACCCGAGGAAACTCTTGGAGCCGAACCCAACAGGGGAGGTACCAGACAGGGGTCGGATGTAGCTGA
Organism: Allium cepa; assembly: GCA_030765085.1. Classification (NCBI taxonomy): domain Eukaryota; kingdom Viridiplantae; phylum Streptophyta; class Magnoliopsida; order Asparagales; family Amaryllidaceae; genus Allium; species Allium cepa. Next base: position 595,965,763 of record CM060941.1, on the reverse strand, counting down.
GCCTGTCATGCTACCTAACCATGGAAACATCAGTAGACGGGGCCGAGCTGGAGTCCAGCCCGAAGTTGGACCCGAGGAAGTGCTAAGAACAAAACCCAGCAGGGGAAGACAAGGCAAGGGCCAATTGTGGCTGACCCCAGCATGCCCCCGGAAGACCAGAGGCAGCCATTGGAGAATGTCAGCAGTGATAAACGATACCATCCTTACAGGTCATCTGGACGGAATCAATCCCGCAGGGAAGAACCAAACTCATTTTTATCCGCTCCAAGTTCTGATGAAAGGATGGCGCGATTGTTCAGAGAGTGCGTCCAACGGGAGCAAAGGGATCGGGGGATAGGTGCTAGGGTAACCAGCCCCTTCACCCGCAATATCGAAACTGCCATCACCCCCCGGGAATGGAGAATGCCAACAATAGAGCCTTACAAGGGAACCTCTGACCCAATCGTACACTTACAGAGACACACCCAGCATATGCTCATGAGCGGAGCAACAGAGGGAGTGTTGTGTAAACGCTACCCACTATTCTTGGCAGATCTAGCTACCTCCTGGTTCTGCCACCTACCCCAAGGGTCCTTCAGCTCATGGGAAATGTTGAAAGAAAAGTTCATCAGCCAGTTCCGCATTCATGTGGAACAACCCAAGGACGCTTATTCCTTATCTAATATCAAACAGAAACCCGGAGAGACAGTGCAACAATATCTAACCCGATTCAACGCCGCGGCAGCCGCAGTCCAAGATGCCGACGAGAAACTTATCCTAATGGCCCTCTGCAGTAGTGTATATCCGGATACTAAATTTGCTAGAAGACTAACCAAGGAAAAACCAGTTACTTTACCTGATTTCTTCCATGAAGCTGGAAAGTATATGAGACTTGAAGACGCTGCCACTGAGAGGCAGTCAGGGCAACAGGCTAAGACAGCTCCAGACAGGGTTCCCGTTGCAGCAAAGGATGTTCGGAGAAGTGACTCTAGAGACAATGCTGGGGGCAAGAAGGGAGAAAAGCGCTTATATCGACCAGGACCAAGATTTGACTCCTACACTCATTTGAATGAAACAATCGAAAACATCTTCCTAGCCACTCAAGACGAAGTTAGATACAAGCGCCCCCCGCACAAGAAGGAGTCAGATAACGCACTCAAGTCTGGAAAGTTCTGCCGCTTCCACGAATCCCATGGACATGACACCAATGAATGCCACCATCTCTGGGACTTAATTGAAGAACACATCAGAAAGAAGAGACTGGAACGCTATGTAAAAAGCCATAATAGGACTCTAGCTCCCGCCAATGAAAACCCATGGCTGCCCCCCCCCCCCAGAAGTAGGCGGAGGAAATCGCAGCACCAGCGGCTCTAGTCAAGAGAAGATAGTGGTCCATACCATATCAGGAGGACCACACATCGCCGACAAAAGCTGGGCAGAGATGGAAAGATACGGTAAGTCACTTAGGAACGATGAGGGCTACGTTAATTCTGTTATGGAAGAACGCCACCCGAAACGGAAAGAGAATGACGACATCACATTCAGTAGGCGTGATCTAGAGGGAAGGCAGTACCCACACATGGACCCTATGGTCATCTCTGCCTGGTTCGGTCCAGCCAAAGTTTTTTGAATTTTAGTAGACATTGGAAGCTCAGTAAATATCCTATTCAAGCATGCTTTCGACAAAATGAAGCTGTCAATGAAGGATGTGTCTCCCTGCAACAAACCACTACATGGTTTCACTGGAGATGCGAAGATGCCCCTCGGGCAACTGGACCTCTTTGTTGAAATAGGAAGTCATCCCCGCTCCGTTGTACGAAAACAGACATTTGTACTAATAGAGAACCATTCGGCCTACAACGCCTTTTTGGGAAGACCAACCTTGTCTGACTTCCAAATTGTCCTAGCCCCATGGTGCCTGAAGATGAAATTTCCAACAGATAACGGAATAGGAGAAATGGAGGGAGATCAAGACGCTACTCGAGACTGCTATGTAACTGAACTTTGCAATAACCGTAGAAAAGATAAAGGAAAAAATGCAGAGACTACTCTCTGCATGAAAAACTTGGAAGCATAGCAACTAAAGAAAGCCCCTCCTCTTCGATATACCAGTGACCCTTTCAATGAATTAGACCCCAGGGACAAAGAGGAGGAGGCCACCGCCGAGCCTGCAGAGGCTATGGAATTCGTAGCTGTAGACAAACACACAACTAAGAGAAGAATTAAAGGATCAACTCATTGATTTTCTTCGCCACAACATGGACGTATTTGCATGGACGCACGCTGACATGACAGGAATCTCCCCGGACGTAGCATGCCACGTGCTGAACATCGATCCCACCAAGGTGCCGCTAAAGTAGAAAAAGAGAAGCATGGGGGCAGAACGATCAGCAACCCTCGAGGAAGAAGTAAAGAACTTACTTGCCAATGACTTCATACGAGAAGCCATCTACCCAGAATGGATCGCTAATCCGGTACTGGTAAAGAAGGCTAATGGGAAGTGGCGAACATGCATCGACTTCTCCAACTTAAATGACGCTTGCCCGAAGGACTGCTTCCCACTCCCCCGAATCGATCAGCTCGTGGACAGCACAGCCGGGCACGAACTCTTATCCTTTATGGACGCATACTCAGGATATAACCAGATCCCTATGCACACCCCCGATCAAGACCACACTAGTTTCATCACTGACCGGGGATTGTACTGCTACAAAGTAATGCCTTTTGGACTTAAAAACGCCGGAGCTACTTATCAGCGCCTCGTCAACAAGATGTTTGCGGAACTAATAGGACGAACTATGTAAGTTTATATGGATGACATGCTGGTAAAATCGAGAAAAGCCAACGATCATATAAGCCACCTGGACGAGATGTTTCAAGTACTTCGCCAATATGGAATGAAGCTGAATCCCATAAAGTGCTCCTTTGGAGTATCGTCGGAAAAGTTCCTGGGATTCATCGTCCATGCCCGGGGGATTGAAGAAAATCCCGAACAAGTTCGGGCTTTGCTAGATATCAAGATACCATCCACTCGAAGAGAAATGCAAAGCCTAAACGGGAAAGTGGTAGCCCTAAGCAGGTTCATCTCTAAAGCAACCGACAAATGCATCCCTTTCTTTGAAGCTCTAAAGAAAGACAAACGAAAGTTCGAATGGACAGATGAATGCTCGACAGCCTTCCTTAACTTAATCGAACACCTCCAGAGACCACCAGTACTCTCAACTCCAAATGAAGGCGAGGAACTATACCTATACCTTGCTGTATCGTCCCATGCTTTAAGCGCCGCTTTGGTGAGGGAAGACAACCGCACGCAGTGGCCCGTATACTTTGTAAGCAAGAGATTTACAGGGGCAGAAGCCAGGTACCCTAAACTTGAGAAGCTAGCATACTGTCTGCTAATCACATCACGGAAGCTGCGACACTATTTCCAATCTCATTCCATCAGAGTTTTAACCGATCAACCGTTAAGGCAGGTACTCCATCTCCCCGACACTTCTGGGCGGCTACTTAAATGGTGTATTGAACTGAGTCAGTATGATATCACCTACCATCCTCGCACTGCCATCAAGGGACAAGCCATGGCCGATTTTATTGCCGAATTCACTACCCACGAAGGTAAGGACCAATCTGAAGTAGCAAAAGATATCAAGTGGAATTTCTTTGTAGATGGAGCATCAAACGAACAAGGCTCGGGGGAAGGTATTGTGATAATCACCCCCAGGGGAAGGAAGCTGCACTATGCCCTAAGGTTGGAATTCGCTGCCACCAACAACGATGCAGAATATGAAGCAGTAATAGCAGGGCTGGAACTTGCCTTAGAAATTGGAATCAGTTCTTTATGTCTCCATAGAGATTCTCAACTTATTGTAAATCAAATACTGGGAGAATTCCAGACTCGAGGAGAACGGCTCACAGCATATCTAAAGAAGACCAAGCTGCTGCTCAATCAATTGGATCACTATTTAATCAAACACATTCTTGGAGAAGAGAATCAGGAGGCCGACGAAATAGCAAAGCAAGCTAGCATGAAGGACGGCACCACTTCCCGAACAATAACCATCTCACAGCAACTAGCCCCGAGTTACGAGGCAATGAATATGATAGCTACAATCGAAGAGGAAAATTGGGTGACTCCTATCCGAAAATATTTACAAGATGGCACACTGCTCGACGAGCGTAACGAAGCTAAGAAAATCTTAAGAAAAGCTTCCCGCTACACATTACAAGAAGGCATCCTCTATCGGCGCGGCTTCTCTAATCCCTTATTAAGGTGTATCGCTGGAAGGGAAGCCATGGAAGTCTTGTCCAACATCCATCAACGAAGTTGCGGAGATCACACCGGAGGGCAGACTCTAGCCAAGAAAACACTCCGATACGCGTATTACTGGCCCACTTTAAACAAAGATGCCTTGGACTTCGTCAAAAAATGCAACAGATGTCAGAAATTTGCTAAGATTCCTCGACTGCCCATAAATCAGATTACTCAATTGACCAGCCCTTGGCCCTTTGCAATGTGGGGAATAGACTTGATTGACGAACTGCCAATGGGCTGAGGCGGAGCCAAATATGCCATAGTGGCAGTTGACTATTTCACCAAATGGGTGGAAGCGGAGCCTCTAAATAAAATATCTTCGGCAAAAGTTATTAACTTATTGATCAAAAATGTTTTATGCAGGTACGGGGTTCCATTCAAAATCATATCGAACAATGGACTTCAATTTGACAGCGAGGAATTCACCAACTGGTGCCAAGAGCACGGAATTCACAAAAGCTTCTCATCTGTGGCTTACCCCTAGGCAAACGGACAAGTCGAAGCTGTCAACAAAATCCTCAAAACCCTAATCAAGAAGAAACTTGAAAAGTCAAAAAGCGCTTGGGTGGATGAACTTCCTACGGCACTTTGGGCCTACCGCACATCTTACAGAACATCAACAGGGCATACTCCTTTTTCTTTGGCATATGGATCGGAGGCCATGCTCCCAGTTGAAACTGTAGTGCCTTCCCACCGTATGATCCACTACAACCCAGAAGAGAACGAAGAACTCCTCCACATGTCTATAGATCTAATTGAGGAGAGAAGAAATGATGCAGCACTCAAAGCAGCAGCTCACAAGCAAAAAGTAGCAGCACATTATAACTCCAAAGTCAAACACCGCAGCTTACAAGAAGGAGATCTTGTCCTCAAACGGGTCTTCCCGCGCCCCGGGGCGCTAGATCCAGTCTGGGAGGGACCCTATGTAATTCATAAAGATCTCCACAACGGAGCTTATATTTTGTCAACAGTGGACGGAGAGGTGTTCCAGAGGTCATGGAACATCCAACACCTTCGTCGATACTTTTCTTAACTTGTACTGCCCATATGAAGTGAATTAACAAAGAGAATCAATGGACGTAGGCATTTTCGTGCCGAACCACTTTAAAAATCTTGTCTCATGTTAATGTGACGACCCGGAATTTCTAACAATTTAAATTGGAATAATTAGTTGATTCTAAAACATTTAAAGGTCAATTTTAAACTTGAATTTCAAATATAAATATTTACTTAATAAGAAAAGTGTGGATTTAATAAATGGGATTGGGTAAATTATTGAATTCTTCAGTTTTAAGCCAGTAAAAAATAATTTGAAAGCTTGTAAGATTCAAAATGGTGTTACTGAAGATAATAGAATGGTAGAAATTTAATTAAATGGTAATTTGTTCAGTTTTGAAATTATATTGTTTAAATTGAATTTGAAAACAGCCTTCCGAGGCACAGTCTCGGAATTCGATGAAACCAATTCCATTGGATCCGTAATAGTTAGTTATTATCGGATTTCAAATTTCGTAGCAATCGGAGTTGTCATGTGACACTGGCAACTTAAAACGCATAGGAATTACTATATTTAATTTGATTTAAAATTGATCGTATTCTTTCGTAACTCGCTCATATAATCGAATTAGCATCCGGAACACGTTCCACTGAGTTCCGAATGCGGGTAAAACCTTATAAACACCTGTCGGAAAGTCTGATTCGGGGTTTGGAATTTCGCGTTATGCTTAACGAGTCGTTTTGGAAGATTTATAATATAACAAAGGTTAAAGCCAAACAGTGATAGATATTTTATCAACACTCGTGCGCAGGAAGCTACCCAATAGATATTTTATCTCCGTCCTCTTGTATTTAAACAGAAAAAAAAACAAACAAACAAGGGGAAGACAAATTTAATGGCCGAAGCCTATTTAAAATCAACATCTCACCCTCAATTCGATTCTCAAATCCCTAAAACCGAACCCAGCTTCTCTTCAATCTCTTCAGGCAATCGCGATTTCCAGTTCAAACAAAAAATGCCGAAGCCTTCGAAGAAGAATTTGGATTGCGTTCGAGCTTTTGGCAACAATCAGCGAACGAATCGAAGGGGGGGCGTTCAAATTCAGATGTAGGGAAAATGGGTTGAGCGGCATGCTCGTGGAGGGTCGCGCGGTGACGTTGGGGGTCATGACGACGGCGCGACCCAGATTAGGGTTTCGATTGTCTGGAGTGAGGCGCGTTTGGGTTGAGGGTTCTTGGCTGAGCTGGTTGTCGAACCGAAGAATGGTCTGTGGTGATGGTCGGTTCGATGTTGTTTGAGGGAGGTGATTGCAGTTGAAGTTTTATGGAGATCGTATTAGGTCGAGGTGGCAGTTATTCACTGGTGATGGCTGTGATTGAGACCGTGCTTCTGGTTGTGTTTTCGTGAGTGACTTTGGATCGTTCTTGTTCGAGTAAGGTAATTTTTTTTTTACTTTATTTTAATTTTATGCCATTCGAAAGTTTAATGAAAATAGGTGTAAACTTGTAAATTAAATTGTTTATCAAAATCTAATAGTAAAGCTAAATTTAGAATTTTATTATCCCAATAGATTTCATTTCAAAAATGAGAACCATTATTTAAAACTAGTTAATCAAAATTTATTTAATGTTAAAAATAAATCGTCGAATTAGATAAAAATTTTAATAAATTATAAAATGTTTATACAAGGTCAAAACCGTGAAGCCAAGCCGAGATTGGATCGGATTTGCAAATCGAAAGCAAAGGTGAGTAAATCTCACTCTGTTGGAATTTTATTTAAATTTAAGTGATTAAATTTGAATATTTAGTTGAATGGTTGAATTGATTTGATATGCTCTGTGGATTGATGATCTGGTGATTGTGATTTTGGATGGTTCTCGAGTTAATTGTTGCTTAACTCGAAGTATTGGGAATTTTAAGTTGTTTTCAACTTAAAACATAAGTAAGAAAATGTTTCCGTTATAAAAGTTATTAAAGGCTTAATGATTTGGAATACATTAAATTAGTAGGGTAATTAAAATGGATAATTAATTAATCCAATCAATAAATGAGTTGGGTTATTTAACTTAAGAATTAAAGAGTTGAATAAATAATAAATTAAGTGGTAAGTTAATTTACTAAGTACAAGTAATTCAGTATAATCATTTGATGGTGTGAGAAAAGGAAATTACTTAATGTAATAAATAAAATATAACTACTTTGTGTAATTTATCGAGAGAAAAATCAAGATGATTAATTAAGGAGAATTAATTTATTTAATGAAGTAATGATTAATATTGTGGTTTAATTAATATAATTAATTTAGATTAAGGTAAATTGAATATAATTAGGAATCAATAACTTATAAAATTAAAGACGTAATTAAAGATTGATTAATTAAGATAGATAATCGACAAAGAATGACTTATGAGAGGTCAATATATAAGTAATTAAGGATTAATGTAACTAAAACCGTTAATTTGTTCTTGAAGCATTTAAGATTACTTATCGTTTGGTTAAGGATAAGTGATATGGTGAAGTTAATTAAAGATAGTTGCTTGAATGGAATTAAATGATAATTAATTCAGGTTGATTAATTAAGATGAATATCGAAGGGATGATTGAATTATTTGATTTTGAAACTAATTAATTAACAAGTTAAGAAATCTAAGTGATTTAGGATTGGAATTCAGTTCGAACTAATTGAATTTATTTGGACGTGATCAAATTTGCTTACGGATCATCGAATGTTATTGGATGTTCTGAATAAGTGATATCTCTGGTATAAAATGTTGTGTATTTCACTGGAATAATTTGGAATGAGATAATATGAGTTTCGAAGAGGCCGGGGTCGGGTATGTGGAAATACCCGAAACCACTTCGAATTTTTTATAAATTGATTTGTGAAATCAATAGGCTGGGATGAAATGATTTAAGTGAATTGGATTGTTTTATCTAAGTTTGGTACTTAGAAATGGACGTGTGAAATAAGCGTTGTTTATTACAAACTGTGAATTTGTTGAATTGATATAAGTTACCTGGGTTTATAACAATTAATTATTTTGGTATTTCGTGTTAAATGAGTTTACTCACGCTGGTTTCCAGCCTGACCCGGGTGTTACTTTGGTGTAATGCTCGGGTCAGACCGAGTATTACAGATTTTCAGTTAGGTACGTTCGGGAGCTCAGGAGGTGAGCTGGTGGCAATATTGTATGGAGTATATCTGCGGTATTTATATTATTGTTTTATCTGAGTCATGATAATTGTAAATATTCAGTGACTGTATATTATGTGAAACTCGGATGTATATTAAATGTAATCGAAAGTTATAATATTCTTTTGTAAACTGTTATGATTTATTATTATTTTATCCGCTGCGTTTGTGAGATGTTTGGTGTTTCTGTTCTTCTTCTTCTATCTCTTTCTTCTTTTCTCATAACTATCTGGAATTTTCGGGTGTGAAAATTTCGGGTCATTACATTTGGTATCAGAGCAGAAAGGTTAAATGAGAACCTTGGCTCTGGTGGGAATTACTCATTTAATAGAGTCCGAAGTACTCTAGAATGAGTTGAGTGTATATATATATATATATATATATATATATATATATATATATATATATATGAGAGCGTACTTGTTATTTGCTTATAAAGATTTTAAATGGTATTATATCAAATATATATTTTGATATATAAAGCAATATTTCCTTCTAATAAATGTTAAGGTGATTGGTTGTTAAATTATTGGAATTAAAATTTAGAAGTAATATAATACAACCAAATTGAAATTTGATTAATCGAAAATGAGATTCTAAAATTAGGATTCAGGAATTAAATTATTTAAAAGCTTTAAATAAATGTAAGTTTGAAATGAGATTCAAGCTGAAATTTAATCTTGAAATTATAGAAAATAGGAATAATATAAAAAGGAAATGGGACTTGTTGCAAACAATGGATTGTTTGAAATTTGATTTGTATTTAAACCAAAGGTGGTTTACAATTTTAAAACATGGCTGGGAGGGCAAAGAAATAAATATGTATGGATTTACATGATATCAAAGATAATTTGAAGTAAACTCTTTGAGGTTGAGTTTTTGATTTTTCCCTAAGTGTGATGTAAAAACCTAAAGTGATATAAGTTTGAACTTATATAAGAGGGAAAGAATTTTGAAATTTGAAGTGGGAATTCGAATTTGAGTAAGGTTGATTGGATTAAGTAAATTGGAATTTAACTTTGGGAAGTTACATAAGTGTAGAAAATCAACCAGAATTGGAAATTTCGAGATGAAATTGGAATTTAACTTGGAAGGTTAAATGGTTGATTTGAATTGGAATTTGTGTGATCTCGAAAGGGTTTGTGATCTAAAAAAATTAAAATGGATGGACGTTTTAAAATAAATGGGATGATATCCTCCTATTGTAAATAAAACTTAAATTGAAAATGAAATTGTATAAATAAAATAAAATGAGAATTTTGAGAAATTGGGCTTAGAAATTAAAATGATTAAACGCTTTGATTTAAAGGTTAATCTGGTTTAAAGAGTTAAACCAACCTTTGAGAATTTAACTCGAATTTCTATAATTCGAGATAGTTTAAATTCAAGATTTAATTGAATTAGTTTAAAACTGAAATTGGTTTGAAGTAATTGGATTGGTGATTGAAGATGTATAAGTTTAAAAATTTTAAATGGGAAACTGGATTGAATTAAATTGAAGTGATTTGGATTCTGAAATTAAATTTATAATAATTCAAATTGACTAGAGTAGTATGAAATTATAATTAAAATTGAACAGGATTTAAAATCAGCTAGAATTTGATTTAAATAGGGGGAAAGAAATCAACATTGATTCAACTTGAATTGAGGATTAATCAAGTCCAATGGGATTTGGAGTTATTTGAATTGGAATTGGGTAAATTTAAATTAAGATTTAAATTGAATTATTGGGGAGGTGAACAGTTGACTCTTGACTATTTTTAATGTAAATTGTTTTTAATATAAACTTATTTTCCTAGCTATTATATATATACACAATCCTTCTTTCTTAAAGCCAAATTATTTTATACTTGTTTTACAATTATTTTTGGAGCTATTTAATTGTTTTTCAACTGTTTTCTAAATTAATTACTATTTTTGAACTATTTTACAAATAAATTACTATTTTTCAATTACCTAAAATTTCTGAAACTATTCAGTTATTTCTTAACTATTTTACAGTTAGTTACCTATTTTATAGCTATTTTGCAAACTAACAATTATTTTTCCACTACTTGTTTATTTTTAAAATTTTCAAGCTATTTTCTAAATATAAACTGGTCGGAGTTCCAACTGTTATTAATTTAAATACCCAACTGAGATAAGAATTAAAGTATAAAAGGGGTTTTATACAAGTTTGAAATGATCCAAGTTTTAAAAATTATATATATCTGTATATATATAAAGGATCTTATGAGGATTTTGAAAAAGTTTTGAGAACCTTTGGATTTGGAAAGGCTTTTGATTTTTGGGTAAAATCAATATGAGAATTTGGAAAGCCTAGTTTGGGAATTATCGGTTTTGAAATAATCGATTTTGTATAAATGAGCTTTGTATGAGATCATACTAAGTGTATGATTTGAAGATACTGTGTGTATAGTATAAAATGTTTTGATGATGGCTCTGGGGAAAAAGGTGCTCCCTTGAAATGAACTTCTTAGGAGTGCCACTGGGTGGTGCTGCCTTGAGCCCAAGGGGGGTTCTAAAGTTGATCCTGTGAGGAGTCCGGACAAAACTAGTTCCCGAGGATTATTGGGTAGCGTAAGTCGATGGCGTTGATGCCTACAGAGGCATTTGGGTTATGCTATGACGAAAGTGTAACTCGATGTCGCTGCGATTTACTGTGGGGACCATAGCGAAAATCGTGTGGAGGATGAGTGTCAACGGTCTACACTTGATTTTGCCGGGAAGGCAACGCAACATCGGTAGACTGCGATCTATGGTCAAGTGGAGTGGAGAAGTTTCATTTTTGGCAGCGAAATTCGATGGCGCTGATGCCTACAGTTATATGGGTTTTTGCTGTGATAGCTACGTAACCCCAGTTGTAGCTGCGATCTGTCGTGGGTTCCATGGTGTAATCGTGGGGTGCGGAGGCCTACAGTTATCTATGAATTTTGTCGGGACGACAACGTAACCATCGGGTTAACTGCGACCATGGATGGGGGTGATGATTTCCAGAGCATCCTCAGCAAAGATATTTCCTCTATTTTTCAAAAAAAAAACTGTTTTCTACATTTCAATAAAATTATTTTCCAAGTATTTGCACTTGGTGTTGAAAACGAGTTTACCAAGTACTTATAGATTTTCAGTTCTACGCCTGATCAACGTACGACTGAATTTCTATGAGAACAAGGATGGACTGGTTGAGACATCGAGTCATAAAAAGTATTTTATAAAGAGCTATTTTATTAAGTATGATGTGAATTTAAAAGCATTTCTAAATATTTTTAAATAAAGTATTGAAATTTTGGGGAAATAAAGGAAATCCAAACTGGGATTTTAATGAAGTGGTTTTGTAATTAAAATCAAATATGGATTTAGAAGTTGGAAATAAGCTTATTGATTAAATAATTGTTTGATTTAGGACGTTAATAAAATTTAACTCGGTTAAATAAAATGGAATGTAAGTTAATAATGGAGTTTGGGAATGAATTCGAATTTTAAATAGAATTCGACTTGGATTTCATAATGAATTAAATATGACGAGATGTTGTAAAATAAAATAAAATAGAGTTGGATTTAGAAATGTGATGGATTGAATTACAATTAAAATTCAAGTGTGATTTAAATGATATGTGATGGAATTTGCAAATTAATTGGATATAAAGGAAGTGGTGTCATATGAATATTATCTAATGGAAGTGAATTATAATAGTCATGGTTTGGATTGCAAACAAAACCCAGGTGAAAAGATACAAATTGAGAATGGCTTTGTATAAGTAAAATAAATTCGCAAAAGAGTTAAGTATGTGTTGGATATTATTTTGATAAATTGAGAAGGTGAATTAAAATGAAAATTTTAAATGAATGGGCTAACTGAAAATTTAATGGAAATTGCATAAATGCGGATCAAATAGAAGCAAACTTAGGTTTGATGTTGGAATAAACTAAAGTAAATTCACTCAAGTTTAAAGTTTATGGAAGTTTGGTTTTGAATAAAAGTGAAAGCCCATTAAAATAAAGCCTGGATTGAATTAACTTGGGAATGGCTAGTAATATACAAGAATGAAATGTGTCAAGCTAATGAATGGATGGTAAATAAATTAGAAATGAAATGGAATTGAATATAGAATGAGTTGAAATTAATTTAAGTAGTTATAAATTGAAATAGATACTTTATTAACCGAATATCGTCGAGATTGCATAACAATAATTGTTGTTTGGCGTAAACCAAAGTAATTAAATTCTATGAATAAGTGGAAGCAAATATAATTGATTTTTTTGAATGCACTGATATGAATATGAGTTTGTTTGGAATTAGAAATGAATTGAAGGTAAGTAAGTGAGTTGTACATTACTTAAATTGAGTTGCAAACCATTGAATTGAATGAAATGGTATATAAATTGGTTGAAAGCAATGGAATTAGTTTTGAAACATATAAATTGCTTGTGGGAGTTATTTTGAATGCATATCTTTTAGAATTGAAGTGTTATAGTTATTTAAGTAAGAGAAATGTTATAAACTTCATATATATATATATATATATACTACTTATATGTTTAAATTAAGTAAGTACAGGTACCTGGAGGCCGTTTGGCTGGTTTGGATTGCGCAAATTTCTTAAATTAATAAGCTGCTTGCTTAAAATGCTAAATAAGGTACGCCTACGCTATAAAAATAGGAAATATGAACTGTTTTTGATTTTTCCGACCGGGTGGGTCGATGTATATATATTTATATCTCTTGTCAAATTGCAAAAGCTCCTCCGTACAAAGGAGACTCTGCCAAATTTTTTTTAAAATTTTGGGAGTTAGAAAATTTTTGAAAATTTTGGTTAGCAACAAACAATTATAAATTGGGAATTAAAGTAAACTAGTAAATGAAACTAATATGAATCGGTTTAAATGAAAGATAAAACTCAATATTAGAAATCGAAAATAAATTGAATTCATATGAAACGGTGAAAACTAATTTAGAAATAGATATGAAACGTATATGACGAAATGTATAAAATGATTGGAAATGTTACGATTGGATATTATTGTTAAGTATGATATGCAGGTATTAAAAGGGGAAAAGAAAATTGGATTTGATTCCAAAAGATTAATGTGAATTGTCCGACAAAAAGGTATGTATTTTAATTTCTGGATGAAATTGGATTGGGTTTTTGATGTAGCCACTTGGCTTTTGTTTTCTTTTGGATTTGGGAGCTCGTAGAGGCCTTTTGTAGTTGTACCGAGCTAACTGCGCAAAGGAAACGCTGGCAAAAATTTTCGGGAATTTAGAGAGTTAGAAAAATTTTGAGAAAATTTTTATAATTCAAAATTTGATTTTAATTTGAAACTTAAATGATTGAACAAAAAGGTAGTATTTGAAACTATAAAAGATTTTGGAAGGTTAGTTAAGGTGATAGTGAGTCATTAATAAAAGATAATTGGTAGAGTATTGAATTGTGAGTATTGGAGAGAAGGTAAACGGGTTTTGGCCATTCTTCCTAACTAGTAATTTCGGGGACGAAACTCTTTTAAGGGGGGAAGAATGTGACGACCCGGAATTTCTAACAATTTAAATTGGAATAATTAGTTGATTCTAAAACATTTAAAGGTCAATTTTAAACTTGAATTTCAAATATAAATATTTACTTAATAAGTAAATTATGGATTTAATAAATGGGATTGGGTAAATTATTGAATTCTTCAGTTTTAAGCCTGTAAAAAATAATTTGAAGGCTTGTAAGATTTAAAATGGTGTTACTGAAGATAATAGAATGGTAGAAATTTAATTTAATGGTAATTTGTTCAGTTTTGAAATTATATCGTTTAAATTGAATTTGAAAATAGCCTTCCGAGGTAGAGTCTTGGAATTCGACGAAACCAATTCCATTGGATCCGTAATAGATTGTTATTATCGGATTTCAAATTTCGTAGCAATCGGAGTTGTCGTGTGACACTGGCAACTTAAAACGCATAGGAATTACTATATTCAATTTGATTTAAAATTGATCGTTTTCTTTCGTAACTCGCTCATATAATCGAATTAGCTTCCGGAACACGTTCCATTGAGTTCGGAATGCGGGTAAAACCTTATAAACACCTGTCGGCAAGTCTGATTCGGGGTTTGGAATTTCGCGTTATGCTTAACGAGTCGTTTTGGAAGATTTATAATATAACAAAGGTTAAAGCCAAACAGTGATAGATATTTTATCAACACTCGTACGCAGGAAGCTACCCAATAGATATTTTATCTCCGTCCTCTTTCTTTAAACAGAAAAAAAAACAAACAAACAAGGGGAAGACAAATTTAATGGCCGAAGCCTATTTAAAATCAACATCTCACCCTCAATTCGATTCTCAAATCCCTAAAACCGAACCCAGCTTCTCTTCAATCTCTTCAGGCAATCGCGATTTCCAGTTCAAAAAAAAATGCCGAAGCCTTCGAAGAAGAATTTGGATTGGGTTCGAGCTTTTGGCAACAATCAGCGAACGAATCGAAGGGGGGCGTTCGAATTCAGATATAGGGAAAATGGGTTGAGCGGCATGCTCGTGGAGGGTCGCGCGGTGACGTTGGGGGTCATGACGACGGCGCGACCCAGATTAGGGTTTCGATCGTCTGGAGTGAGGCGCGTTTGGGTTGAGGGTTCTTGGCTGAGCTGGTTGTCGAACCGAAGAATGGTCTGTGGTGATGGTCGGTTCGATGTTGTTTGAGGGAGGTGATTGCAGTTGAAGTTTTATGGAGATCGTATTAGGTCGAGGTGGCAGTTATTCACTGGTGATGGCTGTGATTGAGACCGTGCTTCTGGTTGTGTTTTCGTGAGTGACTTTGGATCGTTCTTGTTCGAGTAAGGTAATTTTTTTTTTACTTTATTTTAATTTTATGCCATTCGAAAGTTTAATGAAAATAGGTGTAAACTTGTAAATTAAATTGTTTATCAAAATCTAATAGTAAAGCTAAATTTAGAATTTTATTATCCCAACAGATTTCATTTCAAAAATGAGAACCATTATTTAAAACTAGTTAATCAAAATTTATTTAATGTTAAAAATAAATTGTCGAATTAGATCAAAATATTAATAAATTATAAAATGTTTATACAAGGTCGAAACCGCGAAGCCAAGCCGAGATTGGATCGGATTTGCAAATCGAAAGCAAAGGTGAGTAAATCTCACTCTGTTGGAATTTTATTTAAATTTAAGTGATTAAATTTGAATATTTAGTTGAATGGTTGAATTGATTTGATATGCTCTGTGGATTGATGATCTGGTGATTGTGATTTTGGATGGTTCTCGAGTTAATTGTTGCTTAACTCGAAGTATTGGGAATTTTAAGTTGTTTTCAACTTAAAACATAAGTAAGAAAATGTTTCCGTTATAAAAGTTATTAAAGGCTTAATGATTTGGAATACATTAAATTAGTAGGGTAATTAAAATGGATAATTAATTAATCCAATCAATAAATGAGTTGGGTTATTTAACTTAAGAATTAAAGAGTTGAATAAATAATAAATTAAGTGGTAAGTTAATTTACTAAGTACAAGTAATTCAGTATAATCATTTGATGGTGTGAGAAAAGGAAATTACTTAATGTAATAAATAAAATATAACTACTTTGTGTAATTTATCGAGAGAAAAATCAAGATGATTAATTAAGGAGAATTAATTTATTTAATGAAGTAATGATTAATATTATGGTTTAATTAATATAATTAATTTAGATTAAGGTAAATTGAATATAATTGGGAATCAATAACTTATAAAATTAAAGACGTAATTAAAGATTGATTAATTAAGATAGATAATCGATAAAGAATGACTTATGAGAGGTCAATATATAAGTAATTAAGGATTAATGTAACTAAAACCTATAATTTGTTCTTGAAGCATTTAAGATTACTTATCGTTTGGTTAAGGATAAGTGATATGGTGAAGTTAATTAAAGATAGTTGCTTGAACGGAATTAAATGATAATTAATTCAGGTTGATTAATTAAGATGAATATCGAAGGGATGATTGAATTATTTGATTTTGAAACTAATTAATTAACAAGTTAAGAAATCTAAGTGATTTAGGATTGGAATTCAGTTCGAACTAATTGAATTTATTTGGACGTGATCAAATTTGCTTACGGATCATCGAATGTTATTGGATGTTCTGAATAAGTGGTATCTCTGGTATAAAATGTTGTGTATTTCACTGGAATAATTTGGAATGAGATAATATGAGTTTCGAAGAGGCCGGGGTCGGGTATGTGGAAATACCCGAAACCACTTCGAATTTTTTATAAATTGATTTGTGAAATCAATAGGCTGGGATGAAATGATTTAAGTGAATTGGATTGTTTTATCTAAGTTTGGTACTTAGAAATGGACGTGTGAAATAAGCGTTGTTTATAACAAACTGTGAATTTGTTGAATTGATATAAGTTACCCGGGTTTATAACAATTAATTATTTTGGTATTTCGTGTTAAATGAGTTTACTCACGCTGGTTTCCAGCCTGACCCGGGTGTTACTTTGGTGTAATGCTCGGGTCAGACCGAGTATTACAGATTTTCAGTTAGGTACGTTCGGGAGCTCAGGAGGTGAGCTGGTGGCAATATTGTATGGAGTATATCTGCGGTATTTATATTATTATTTTATCTGAGTCATGATAATTGTAAATATTCGGTGACTGTATATTATGTGAAACTCGGATGTATATTAAATGTAATCGACAGTTATAATATTCTTTTGTAAACTGTTATGATTTATTATTATTTTATCCGCTGCGTTTGTGAGATGTTTGGTGTTTCTGTTCTTCTTCTTCTATCTCTTTCTTCTTTTCTCATAACTATCTGGAATTTTCGGGTGTGAAAATTTTGGGTCGTTACATTTGGTATCAGAGCAGAAAGGTTAAGTGAGAACCTTGGCTCTAGTGGGAATTACTCATTTAATAGAGTCCGAAGTACTCTAGAATGAGTTGAGTATATATATATATATATATGAGAGCGTACTTGTTATTTGCTTATAAAGATTTTAAATGGTTTTATATCAAATATATATTTTGATATATAAAGCAATATTTCCTTCTAATAAATGTTAAGGTGATTGGTTGTTAAATTATTGGAATTAAAATTTAGAAGTAATATAATACAACCAAATTGAAATTTGATTAATCGAAAATGAGATTCTAAAATTAGGATTCAGGAATTAAATTATTTAAAAGCTTTAAATAAATGTAAGTTTGAAATGAGATTCAAGCTGAAATTTAATCTTGAAATTATAGAAAATAG
This sequence comes from Allium cepa, assembly GCA_030765085.1. Lineage (NCBI taxonomy): Eukaryota > Viridiplantae > Streptophyta > Magnoliopsida > Asparagales > Amaryllidaceae > Allium > Allium cepa. Next base: position 595,948,036 of record CM060941.1, on the reverse strand, counting down.
GAATAATATAAAAAGGAAATGGGACTTGTTGCAAACAATGGATTGTTTGAAATTTGATTTGTATTTAAACCAAAGGTGGTTTACAATTTTAAAACATGGCTGGGAGGGCCAAGAAATAAATATGTATGGATTTACATGATATCAAAGATAATTTGAAATAAACTCTTTGAGGTTGAGTTTTTGATTTTTCCCTAAGTGTGATGTAAAAACCTAAAGTGATATAAGTTTGAACTTATATAAGAGGGAAAGAATTTTGAAATTTGAAGTGGGAATTCGAATTTGAGTAAGGTTGATTGGATTAAGTAAATTGGAATTTAACTTTGGGAAGTTACATAAGTGTAGAAAATCAACCAGAATTGGAAATTTCGAGATGAAATTGGAATTTAACTTGGAAGGTTAAATGGTTGATTTAAATTGGAATTTGTGTGATCTCGAAAGGGTTTGAGATCTAAAAAAATTAAAATGGATGGACGTTTTAAAATAAATGGGATGATATCCTCCTATTGTAAATAAAACTTAAATTGAAAATGAAATTGTATAAATAAAATAAAATGAGAATTTTGAGAAATTGGGCTTAGAAATTAAAATGATTAAACACTTTGATTTAAAGGTTAATCTGGTTTAAAGAGTTAAACCAACCTTTGAGAATTTAACTCGAATTTCTATAATTCGAGATAGTTTAAATTCAAGATTTAATTGAATTAGTTTAAAACTGAAATTGGTTTGAAGTAATTGGATTGGTGATTGAAGATGTATAAGTTTAAAAATTTTAAATGGGAAACTGGATTGAATTAAATTGAAGTGATTTGGATTCTGAAATTAAATTTATAATAATTCAAATTGACTGGAGTAGTATGAAATTATAATTAAAATTGAACAGGATTTAAAATCAGCTAGAATTTGATTTAAATAGGGGGAAAGAAATCAACATTGATTCAACTTGAATTGAGGATTAATCAAGTCCAATTGGATTTGGAGTTATTTGAATTGGAATTGGGTAAATTTAAATGAAGATTTAAATTGAATTGTTGGGGAGGTGAACAGTTGACTCTTGACTATTTTTAATGTAAATTGTTTTTAATATAAACTTATTTTCCTAGCTATTATATATATACACAATCCTTCTTTCTTAAAGCCAAATTATTTTATACTTGTTTTACAATTATTTTTGGAGCTATTTAATTGTTTTTCAACTGTTTTCTAAATTAATTACTATTTTTGAACTATTTTACAAATAAATTACTATTTTTCAATTACCTAAAATTTCTGAAACTATTCAGTTATTTCTTAACTATTTTACAGTTAGTTACCTATTTTATAGCTATTTTGCAAACTAACAATTATTTTTCCACTACTTGTTTATTTTTAAAATTTTCAAGCTATTTTCTAAATATAAACTGGTCGGAGTTCCAACTGTTATTAATTTAAATACCCAACTGAGATAAGAATTAAAGTATAAAAGGGGTTTTATACAAGTTTGAAATGATCCAAGTTTTAAAAATTATATATATCTGTATATATATAAAGGATCTTATGAGGATTTTGAAAAAGTTTTGAGAACCTTTGGATTTGGAAAGGCTTTTGATTTTTGGGTAAAATCAATATGAGAATTTGGAAAGCCTAGTTTGGGAATTATCGGTTTTGGAATAATCGATTTTGTATAAATGAGCTTTGTATGAGATCATACTAAGTGTATGATTTGAAGATACTGTGTGTATAGTATAAAATGTTTTGATGATGGCTCTGGGGAAAAAGGCGCTCCCTTGAAATGAACTTCTCAGGAGTTCCACTGGGTGGTGCTGCCTTGAGCCCAAGGGGGGTTCTAAAGTTGATCCTGTGAGGAGTCCGGACAAAACTAGTTCCCGAGGATTAATGGGTAGCGTAAGTCGATGGCGTTGATGCCTATAGAGGCATTTGGGTTATGCTGTGACGACAGTGTAACTCGATGTCGCTGCGATCTACTGTGGGGACCATAGCGAAAATCGTGTGGAGGATGAGTGTCAACGGTCTACACTTGATTTTGCCGGGAAGGCAACGCAACATCGGTAGACTGCGATCTATGGTCAAGTGGAGTGGAGAAGTTTCATTTTTGGCAGCGAAATTCGATGGCGCTGATGCCTACAGTTATATGGGTTTTTGCTGTGATAGCTACGTAACCCCAGTTGTAGCTGCGATCTGTCGTGGGTTCCATGGTGTAATCGTGGGGCGCGGAGGCCTACAGTTATCTATGAATTTTGTCGGGACGACAACGTAACCATCGGGTTAACTGCGACCATGGATGGGGGTGATGATTTCCAGAGCATCCTCAGCAAAGATATTTCCTCTATTTTTCAAAAAAAAAAAAAAATTGTTTTCTACATTTCAATAAAATTATTTTCCAAGTATTTGCACTTGGTGTTGAAAACGAGTTGACCAAGTACTTATAGATTTTCAGTTCTACGCCTGATCAACGTATGACTGAATTTCTATGAGAACAAGGATGGACTGGTTGAGACATCGAGTCATAAAAAGTATTTTATAAAGAGCTATTTTATTAAGTATGATGTGAATTTAAAAGCATTTCTAAATATTTTTAAATAAAGTATTGAAATTTTGGGGAAATAAAGGAAATCCAAACTGAGATTTTAATGAAGTGGTTTTGTAATTAAAATCAAATATAGATTTAGAAGTTGGAAATAAGCTTATTGATTAAATAATCGTTTGATTTAGGACGTTAATAAAATTTAACTCGGTTAAATAAAATGGAATGTAAGTTAATAATGGAGTTTGGGAATGAATTCGAATTTTAAATAGAATTCGACTTGGATTTCATAATGAATTAAATATGACGAGATGTTGTAAAATAAAATAAAATAGAGTTGGATTTAGAAATGTGATGGATTGAATTACAAATAAAATTCAAGTGTGATTTAAATGATATGCGATGGAATTTGCAAATTAATTGGATATAAAGGAAGTGGTGTCATATGAATATTATCTAATGGAAGTGAATTATAATAGTCATGGTTTGGATTGCAAATAAAACCCAGGTGAAAAGATACAAATTGAGAATGGCTTTGTATAAGTAAAATAAATTCGCAAAAGAGTTAAGTATGTGTTGGATATTATTTTGATAAATTAAGAAGGTGAATTAAAATGAAAATTTTAAATGAATGGGCTAACTGAAAATTTAATGGAAATTGCTTAAATGCGGATCAAATAGAAGCAAACTTAGGTTTGATGTTGGAATAAACTGATGTAAATTCACTCAAGTTTAAAGTTTATGGAAGTTTGGTTTTGAATAAAAGTGAAAGCCCATTAAAATAAAGCCTGGATTGAATTAACTTGGGAATGGCTAGTAATATACAAGAATGAAATGTGTCGAGCAAATGAATGGATGGTAAATAAAATAGAAATGAAATGGAATTGAATATAGAATGAGTTGAAATTAATTTAAGTAGTTATAAATTGAAATAGATACTTTATTAACCGAATATCGTCGAGATTGCATAACAATAATTGTTGTTTGGCGTAAACCAAAGTAATTAAATTCTATGAATTAGTGGAAGCAAATATAATTGATTTTTTTGAATGGATTGATATGAATATGAGTTTGTTTGGAATTAGAAATGAATTGAAGGTAAGTAAGTGAGTTGTACATTACTTAAATTAAGTTGCAAACCATTGAATTGAATGAAATGGTATATAAATTGGTTGAAAGCAATGGAATTTGTTTTGAAACATATAAATTGCTTGTGGGAGTTATTTTGAATGCATATCTTTTAGAATTGAAGTTTTATAGTTATTTAAGTAAGAGAAATGTTATAAACTTCATATATATATATATATATATATACTACTTATATGTTTAAATTAAGTAAGTACAGGTACCTGGAGGCCGTTTGGCTGGTTTGGATTGCGCAAAATTCTTAAATTAATAAGCTGCTTGCTTAAAATGCTAAATAAGGTACGCCTACGCTATAAAAATAGGAAATATGAATTGTTTTTGCTTTTTCCGACCGGGTGGGTCGATGTATATATATTTATATCTCTTGTCAAATTGCAAAAGCTCCTCCGTACAAAGGTGACTATGCCAAAAAAAATTTAAAATTTTAGGAGTTAGAAAATTTTTGAAAATTTTGGTTAGCAACAAACAATTATAAATTGGGAATTAAAGTAAACTAGTAAATGAAACTAATATGAATCAGTTTAAATGAAAGATAAAACTCAATATTAGAAATCGAAAATAAATTGAATTCATATGAAACGGTGAAAACTAATTTAGAAATAGATATGAAACGTATATGAGGAAATGTATAAAATGATTGGAAATGTTACGATTGGATATTATTGTTAAGTAAGATATGCAGGTATTAAAAGGGGAAAAGAAAATTGGATTTGATTCCAAAAGATTAATGTGAATTGTCCGACAAAAAGGTATGTATTTTAATTTCTGGATGAAATTGGATTGGGTTTTTGATGTAGCCACTTGGCTTTTGTTTTCTTTTGGATTTGGGAGCCCGTAGAGGCCTTTTGTAGTTGTACCGAGCTAACCGCGCAAAGGAAACGCTGGCAAAAAATTTCGGGAAATTAGAGAGTTAGAAAAATTTTGAGAAAATTTTTATAATTCAAAATTTGATTTTAATTTGAAACTTAAATGATTGAACAAAAAGGTAGTATTTGAAACTATAAAAGATTTTGGAAGGTTAGTTAAGGTGATAGTGAGTCATTAATAAAAGATAATTGGTAGAGTATTGAATTGTGAGTATTGGAGAGAAGGTAAACGGGTTTTGGCCATTCTTCCTAACTAGTAATTTCGGGGACGAAACTCTTTTAAGGGGGGAAGAATGTGACGACCCGGAATTTCTAACAATTTAAATTGGAATAATTAGTTGATTCTAAAACATTTAAAGGTCAATTTTAAACTTGAATTTCAAATATAAATATTTACTTAATAAGTAAATTATGGATTTAATAAATGGGATTGGGTAAATTATTGAATTCTTCAGTTTTAAGCCTGTAAAAAATAATTTGAAGGCTTGTAAGATTTAAAATGGTGTTACTGAAGATAATAGAATGGTAGAAATTTAATTTAATGGTAATTTGTTCAGTTTTGAAATTATATCGTTTAAATTGAATTTGAAAATAGCCTTCCGAGGCACAGTCTCGGAATTCGACGAAACCAATTCCATTGGATCCGTAATAGTTAGTTATTATCGGATTTCAAATTTCGTAGCCATCAGAGTTGTCGTGTGACACTGGCAACTTAAAACGCATAGGAATTACTATATTCAATTTGATTTAAAATTGATCGTTTTCTTTCGTAACTCGCTCATATAATCGAATTAGCTTCCGGAACACGTTCCATTGAGTTCGGAATGCAGGTAAAACCTTATAAACACCTGTCGGCAAGTCTGATTCGGGGTTTGGAATTTCGCGTTATGCTTAACGAGTCGTTTTGGAAGATTTATAATATAACAAAGGTTAAAGCCAAACAGTGATAGATATTTTATCAACACTCGTACGCAGGAAGCTACCCAATAGATATTTTATCTCCGTCCTCTTTCTTTAAACAGAAAAAAAACAAACAAACAAGGGGAAGACAAATTTAATGGCCGAAGCCTATTTAAAATCAACATCTCACCCTCAATTCGATTCTCAAATCCCTAAAACCGAACCCAGCTTCTCTTCAATCTCTTCAGGCAATCGCGATTTCCAGTTCAAAAAAAAAAAATGCCGAAGCCTTCGAAGAAGAATTTGGATTGCGTTCGAGCTTTTGGCAACAATCAATGAACGAATCGAAGGGGGGGTGTTCGAATTCAGATATAGGGAAAATGGGTTGAGCGGCATGCTCGTGGAGGGCCGCGCGGTGACGTTGGGGGTCATGACGACGGCGCGACCCAGATTAGGGTTTCGATCGTCTGGAGTGAGGCGCGTTTGGGTTGAGGGTTCTTGGCTGAGCTGGTTGTCGAACCGAAGAATGGTCTGTGGTGATGGTGGGTTCGATGTTGTTTGAGGGAGGTGATTGCAGTTGAAGTTTTGTGGAGATCGTATTAGGTCGAGGTGGCAGTTATTCACTGGTGATGGCTGTGATTGAGACCGTGCTTCTGGTTGTGTTTTCGTGAGTGACTTTGGATCGTTCTTGTTCGAGTAAGGTAAATTTTTTTTTACTTTATTTTATTTTTATGCCATTCGAAAGTTTAATGAAAATAGGTGTAAACTTGTAAATTAAATTGTTTATCAAAATCTAATAGTAAAGCTAAATTTAGAATTTTATTATCCCAACAGATTTCATTTCAAAAATGAGAACCATTATTTAAAACTAGTTAATCAAAATTTATTTAATGTTAAAAATAAATTGTCGAATTAGATCAAAATATTAACAAATTATAAAATGTTTATACAAGGTCGAAACCGTGAAGCCAAGCCGAGATTGGATTGGATTTGCAAATCGAAAGCAAAGGTGAGTAAATCTCACTCTGTTGGAATTTTATTTAAATTTAAGTGATTAAATTTGAATATTTAGTTGAATGGTTGAATTGATTTGATATGCTCTGTGGATTGATGATCTGGTGATTGTGATTTTGGATGGTTCTCGAGTTAATTGTTGCTTAACTCAAAGTATTGGGAATTTTAAGTTGTTTTCAACTTAAAACATAAGTAAGAAAATGTTTCCGTTATAAAAGTTATTAAAGGCTTAATGATTTGGAATACATTAAATTAGTAGGGTAATTAAAATGGATAATTAATTAATCCAATCAATAAATGAGTTGGTTTATTTAACTTAAGAATTAAAGAGTTGAATAAATAATAAATTAAGTGGTAAGTTAATTTACTAAGTACAAGTAATTCAGTATAATCATTTGATGGTGTGAGAAAAGGAAATTACTTAATGTAATAAATAAAATATAACTACTTTGTGTAATTTATCGAGAGAAAAATCAAGATGATTAATTAAGGAGAATTAATTTATTTAATGAAGTAATGATTAATATTGTGGTTTAATTAATATAATTAATTTAGATTAAGGTAAATTGAATATAATTGGGAATCAATAACTTATAAAATTAAAGACGTAATTAAAGATGGATTAATTAAGATAGATAATCGATAAAGAATGATTTATGAGAGGTCAATATATAAGTAATTAAGGATTAATGTAACTAAAACCGTTAATTTGTTCTTGAAGCATTTAAGATTACTTATCGTTTGGTTAAGGATAAGTGATATGGTGAAGTTAATTAAAGATAGTTGCTTGAATGGAATTAAATTATAATTAATTCAGGTTGATTAATTAAGATGAATATCGAAGGGATGATTGAATTATTTGATTTTGAAACTAATTAATTAACAAGTTAAGAAATCTAAGTGATTTAGGATTGGAATTCAATTCGAACTAATTGAATTTATTTGGACATGATCAAATTTGCTTACGGATCATCGAATGTTATTGGATGTTCTGAATAAGTGATATCTCTGGTATAAAATGTTGTGTATTTCACTGGAATAATTTGGAATGAGATAATATGAGTTTCGAAGAGGCCGGGGTCGGGTATGTGGAAATACCCGAAACCACTTCGAATTTTTTATAAATTGATTTGTGAAATCAATAGGCTGGGATGAAATGATTTAAGTGAATTGGATTGTTTTATCTAAGTTTGGTACTTAGAAATGGACGTGTGAAATAAGCGTTGTTTATAACAAACTGTGAATTTGTTGAATTGATATAAGTTACCCGGGTTTATAACAATTAATTATTTTGGTATTTCGTGTTAAATGAGTTTACTCACGCTGGTTTCCAGCCTGACCCGGGTGTTACTTTGGTGTAATGCTCGGGTCAGACCGAGTATTACAGATTTTCAGTTAGGTACGTTCGGGAGCTCAGGAGGTGAGCTGGTGGCAATATTGGATGGAGTATATCTGCGGTATTTATATTATTGTTTTATCTGGGTCATGATAATTGTAAATATTCAGTGACTGTATATTATGTGAAACTCGGATATATATTAAATGTAATCGACAGTTATAATATTCTTTTGCAAACTGTTATGATTTATTATTATTTTATCCGCTGCGTTTGTGAGATGTTTGGTGTTTCTGTTCTTCTTCTTCTATCTCTTTCTTCTTTTCTCATAACTATCTGGAATTTTCGGGTGTGAAAATTTCGGGTCGTTACAGTTAACTTGTTCCTTTATGTCTTGGCTACTTGTTGAGTTTTATCCTTTTCTGTTGAATAAAATCCTGCATTTCCATTCAAGATGCATCATAGCGCGGCTTCACCTGGACAAGACCTAACATGTACTATACGAATCTATGCACTCGCCAATGAGACACTTTTGCTCCAGCATCCCTCTGCTGCGGATTAACTCATTGCTCGCGACTGCCCTCAAAGCCAACTGTAATGAGCCGATTATAAGCCATCAAGAAGGCCGACTATAGCCGATGGCAGCTCATTACAGCGTTTGGCTCGCCGGCAACTGTGAACCTACTTTAAGCCCCAACATAAGGTGTGGCCAGCCAGGGGTTGTTCACGGTTGACGATCGGCACCCACGCTAGCTGGCCACAGTAAATCGAATAGTACGCACGATTACGGGCCATAATGGCTCGGGTAGTTACTGTGCGTGATCTCGGCTCCGATATGTCTCAAGTGCGGCTGTGGTAAAAAAGATAAACTTCCCACGGAGGCGTAAGATGGGGGACAAATGTCTCCAAGACCCACAGCTAGGGAAAGTGACTACAAAACCCATTTGCCACGAACTTAAGCATATCGACGGCCTTCCGTGATTGGAAGTTTTACTATTTCTTATATTTCCATTTTATTTATAAAAACTTTCCTCCTATCCTCCATAACGATCCCTAAAGTACGGGACACAGAATAGGAGATGCCCGCGGATGGAAATAGGAACTCACAACTAGATGACATGACACTCAGCTGCATTCCATACTCAGCTACACAAGACATTCAAAGCTAACATATACAGCTAAAACTTGAAGGGCGGTACTTTCTTCTCCTGTAAATAAATACGTAGCTATAATTTATGCGCACATCACACAAACGTTACCAAACATAAGTTATAGTTTAAGCAAGAACTTAGCGTTAAACACAATTAAATCACTAGCACATACACAGCTATATTTCTTATGCAACACATCAAGGTAACAAAAGCATTCAAATATAGCAGAATCAGTTTATGTTATGAAATTACATGTCAAAAATATAGCCGTTCATTACAAATGATATAATTACAACCCAAAAGTACATTAATGTTTTGGGACTAGTATATACAGGAATGCCAAGTAGGCCAAAAAATAATCAGCTGCAGCAGGGCTCCGCCTCTGTCCTACTCGCCCTCCGGGATCTACTTGACCGCAGGGTCAGAACTCCCAACATGCTGGCCAGGGGTCCCACCTGTCCGATTCAGGAAAAGAATCCATCAGATAAATGATATGCAATCAAGTTATGGAAAGATTGAGAGGGAAGACTTACCAGCATCTGCTCCCTGATCATCATCATCTAGCTGCACGCCTACCTCATCCGCAGCAAGCAGCTGCATGCCCTCCTTAACCGCCACCTTCTCTTCCTTAGTGAATTGGGCTGTAACCACATCCATCCTAAAAGCCGCACCACCTTCCTTATCCGCATCGGCCTTAGCCTCCTCCAAAGCCCGAAGATATATCCTAGCCATGACCCGGGGATAGTCGTCCATCCAGGACAGGTTGCCCTGCTTCCAAGTTCGGAAATACATGTCCTGGAGCATCTCATCCATCATCCCCTCGTTCTCCTCAAACTCTTTCATCCGGGCCTCAGAAGCCGATAGCCGTGCGACGACAGCATCTCTCTCCAATCGGTATCTCGAGCAATCAGCCTGAAGGGATTTTCGCATCACTTCGATCTCCTCCTTCAGCTTGGCCTGAGCAAGCTCTGCGGCCTCAAGCCTCCCAGATAACTCCTCTACCTGCTCAAGATCCGCTCTCCGAACCTCGTCCACCGTCGCGATGGCCATATCAATTCGTTCTTTGCAAACAGCCTCCATTTTTCGCAACTCAGCCTTGCTAGCCTCTTCCATGGTTTTCTTTAGTCGCCTGGAGGCCGCCTCATGCTGGGATATCTGGATAGCCTGATCGGCAAGCTGTTTGGCCTGATCAGAAACCATTAGCCGCAACCGAATGTTAGCACTTCCGATTTCCTCTCCAGCCTTGGCCAGTCGAGCGTGATGCTCCATTAGCCTCTTGGTCTCCTCAGCCACCCGATCGATGTTTGCCTTGGCCTCATCCCCCATGGTTACAATCCGAGTAGCAAGCAAATCGAGATCTAAGGACTTAGCCTCATCAAGCACCCGTACCATGGGATTGCGGGGAAGAAGTTGCTCACCCGTGGCCTCGTCAAAAGAAATGTCCTGAAAACTCGGGTCCAGATCCGGGTGGCCGGCAAATGGGTTGCGAACCAAACCAGGGTGGTCTATCGGGGTGACGGTTGGATTTTCAGACGGATGTGGGGAAGGCATAAACTCAGTATCTTCCTCGGTAATATCATGGATAGGCTGGACTGGAGGTTGAGGGCCAGGTGAAGGTTCAAACAAAGATCGTCCCCTCTTCCTCTTTAGCATATCTTCTTCAATAACTCCGAGAAGAGGGCGATAGCCAACCACATCTCCGGGACGGCTAGTTGACGGCTTCGGTTTGGCGGAAGCTTTGAGTAGCTTGTACTGTTCAAGGCGGTGCCGAATATATGATGTCTTGGCCACCTTACCCGTTCCTGGAATAAAAACCAAGTGTTACAAGCATGCATGAAACTATAATCCGAGAAATATGTTAAGTTAAAAGGAGTAGGGAAACGCGTTTATTTTACAAACCCTGAGGGGGAGTGGGATACTGCAATAAGTCCTGAATCTCATTCCAAGACGGGAGCTGGCCATAAAATATTACTAAGTCCTTATCATATAGGGAGTCTGCGGAAGTTAAGAATTCACCTTGAACCACCGGAGTTGCCTTAGCTGAAATACTCTCAGAAGATAGACTGGCACCCGTCCCGGCCTTATCAGACTTCTTCGATTTCTCCACCAAGGTCGGCCCTTCCCCCAACCCCATGAAGGCTTGACAGAAGGCATCATCCGTCCACTCTTGAATCTCACCCGCTTGCCTAGAAGTCAAGGCACCAACGCCACTACCACTCTGCCCTTTACCACTGTTACCACCGTCACCTTCTCCATCGCCTCCGCTCTCCTCCTCGCCTCTTTCTTCCTCTCCACTTTCCTCCTCCGAAACATCTGGGCATGTGCTGGGAGTGGGTCCATCAGATTTCTTAAGCTTCTTCCTCCGACGACTGGAGGTACCGAGAAAGGTCTCCTCTTGCTACTCTTTGCAATAGCCCCGTCTTTGGCTTTGGCAGCCTCTCCTCGGCTGTATCTCTCTGCTTAACCACATATTGACGTGGCAGAATTAAGTTGTACTCCAGGAGAGTGGCATTTCTGATCAGGTAAGAAGCCGACCTATCCCGTCCCGAAATGGCCTTTATTTCCGCAGCCATCCGAGCCAAGGAATCATTCTCCACGACCGCAAAGCCACCTGTCGCTAGCAAGAAATAAAAGCATATAAGAAGAAGCATTGCGGTCGAAACAAGGAAAATATGAATGAAGTTCAACTTACAACCGGAAGTGAAAAGACGAAAGGAAATAGAGTCATACTTGATGAAGAACCATTCTTTCTTGAACATACTGAGCTTCGAATACAAATCCAGGACCGGCTTGAAGGGCACGGCCGCTTCCAAGCTGATGTATGGAGACCCCTTCTTATAGCCTCTCAAGTTGTACAAATATCGGATCTCCCGGTTGGAAGGGGGACGCCCATATTTCCTCTGAAAAATGATGAACAAGCACACCAGGATAGCATAGGAATTGGGCTGAAGTTGGAATGGATCCACCTTCAAATAGGTGAGAAAGCTGACTATCCAGGCATTAATTGGGGGGATGGCCCCGCACATACAATGGTATCGGTTGTAAGCGAAATATCCTTCAGGAGTATCATACGGCATCACGTCATCTCCCGGCAACAGCATACTCGCCCTGTCAATCCCAAAGGAGCGAGCGATGACATCAAGTTGCCCTTCTTTGAGGGAGCTCGGAAAGCAATCGGGAGGAGAGTTCAGAAGCTCCTGAGGGCCATATCCGTCCACTAATGACCTTGGGGCAGGTCCATGTCGCGCTGGTCCCGGCTGGACTGGGGGCACGACGGAAGGCTCACCTCGGTCCGTAGATTTTCTCTTTTCTGAATGAGTTTCAACTTTGTGAGACATTTATCTGCGAACACAAAAGCGAAAGCACGTTGTTAGGACGAAGGATGAAGAGATATGAAGCAAGCAAGTTTGTCGTGTTCGTTCGGGATCGAGTTCATTCGGCAGTACAAAGCAAAACCGCATTCGGCATTTCAAGCATATAAGGCCCATTCGGCACTCAACGCCCAATCTCATTCGGCGGTCAAACTCTTAAAGTCCATCCGGTAATACAAGAACATAAACTCATTCGGGGGAAAAGAATCTCACCTGATTCAGCAAAGACAAGATCCAGGTTCGGCTAATATGTTTGATTCGACAGAGACGAAGGTGTTGATTCGGCAGAGATAGGTGTCTGGAAAAACGAGAACTCTAGGCACATATTATAGGCAAAAGGCGTTGGCCGGACCAGCAGGTTCGGCACACCATACCGAATAAGGACGTCCCAACCAAAACAAAGCATGCCATATACGAGTATATGCCCTACTTTAGGGGGCAAATGTTGGGCAGGCTTCCACCTACCACCGAATCAAGAGAAGACGGCAACACCACCGGTCCAAACAGTCACCGGACCAGACCATCCACCTTCCACCGAACCGAGGAGGAAGAAGCCAATGCCGAACCAACCACCCCCTAGCTTCTACCGAACGAACTCTCCACCGATCCAAAGGCAAAGGAGATAACACCGATCCAAAGGCAAAGAAGGTGCCCCCGAACCATCCCCTGCCGAACCAGCCCCTTTCCATACTTGCCGAACCAATACATTTCCAACCATCACCGAACCATCTAACCTCCAACTACCACCGAACCAACCCATGTCCTCACCGCCACCGAACCATCTCACCTCCAAGACCAATCCGGACCAACCATCACCGAGCCAGGGCCTTGCCGATCCAACTTTGCCAGGCCAGATTGCTCCAGCCCAGGCCCACCAACAGCTATATACATCCAAGACCCCTACCCCCAACCTCACTCTATAAATAGAAGGGCAGGGGTACAACAATGGCAGACAAGTTTGAGAGCTCAAGCACGGATAGAACTTTCAAACAACCTTCAGTTACTTGTAATAAAAGCTTTGTACTTGTAATCTGAATAGAAAAGGAGAATAACATATAAAGTGGACGTAGGCACGTTCTGGCCGAACCACTATAAATCTGTGTGTCTTTTACAGTTTAGTCCCTGCTTTTTATATATTTGCGTAAACCACCCAAATCACTAGAAACAACATAAAATCAACTAATTCATAAGACTTGGAGGTGTTTGCCCATATTTTGTGCAAACATTATAATTTTCAAATTAAAATTAGATTGGGATTAAATAAACTGGAAATTCAATGAGTATCTTTTTATGAAACTTAATTCTTATATGTGATAATATAAGGATAATTTTGGAAAATATTGTAAATTTAGTTGAGTGTTAATATTAGGTTTTACTGTTAAAAATGAAGTCTTCGGTAATTGATGGCTCTTTTTATTAAAATAATAAGGTTAACTTTTATTTTCAAAAGTTATATGGAATTTTATAAAAATATCTCTATAATAATGTAAATAAGAATTTATTATATGCTGATGCTTTATAAAAAAAAATGAGAAATCAATTTACATTTTTATAGAACTTTGGTTAGTGTAAAATAATGTTTTATAATATGTAAATCAAAAGGAAATTGGTTATTGTTAAAAAAACAAAAATACAACTATTTTATTACTGGGTTATAGTGAAGTCCGGCCTATTTACGAGAAGTATTACTTCTCCTTATCAACTTGTACATTACTTTCTTTAAGGCAGTAAACAAATAAGAAGAAAACCCTAGTTCCTCTTTTGAAACTTTAAAGCTTATTAGCTAATTAGACAAAAAATCAATTGCTATAAGATCTAGGATAATCAAGGTAATGTCTCTGAGACCAATTTTAGCTTTTAGCCAATTCAATTTTGGTTTTTATAGTGGTTGATTTCTGGTTATTGTTTATTTAGGTTGAGGTAATTGCTAGGGTTTACTAATTGAAGAATTGGGGTTACTATAGTATATTAGCTATTGAATTAAGGAAGAAAGGCAAGTTCACCTCACACAACTATCTCTATATGAATGCATGTTCACTATTTGGTTGAATTTGATGAATTTATGGTCGTATTGTTTCAATCTTTTGGATTATTTGTAATTTATATTGCTTAACTTATATTGCTCAATTTATATTGTGTTGAAACCCTAACCTTATGATCTTATCTAGTTGATAATTTGAGTTATTTGTATGGATGCGAGCACACTGTAATTACCTAGCTTATAGCAATCACGTAAGACTTAGGATCAATCCGTCGTCACCTGTGCTCGCCCAGAGAGGTTTTCTAGAGTTGAAACGGCTCTAGAAAATGTCCCGATTGGTGGACCGGTAGGCACCACTGATGCACCAGTAGGTGAATCCTGGTGTTGATTTAGGTCCAGGTAAAACCCCTCCAGATCACCAGTTCTTGCTTCGTCCATTGTTTTATTTTATTTTTTTGTTATTTTCTAGTCCTATGTGTGTTTGTGTATGGTCCATGTAGCATCCATTTTCATCGATTTGCTAATCCATGAAAATATGATTTTAAGATAATATAAATATTTAGAACTATATGGATTAAATTTATGGCTATATCCTTATGATGATTTAGTATTTCATCGTAGTGAATTCTAGTGTGCTTGATTAACTTTGAATCACTTTGGTTTAAAGGTTTGGAATATATTATAAACTTATATCTATCTAGTTTCAAAATATGAATATATTTAATTTCGTATACAAATAATTTTATAAAAGAGTGTTTATTTGAATTGCAAACACCAAACTTGTTTCTGAAACAAATCTAGTTTCTTTTTAATAATTAGCTATATATATTTTAAGTATCCCTACTATAAATGGTTATGGATTTGGAAATGTTGTTTTGGGAAGTATAAACTTAAGTTGTTTTAAACTAATGTATAAAAACTGATTTGGGATTTGGAATAAGAGTAATAAATATGGTTTCATAAAATAAATGACTATCTAAATATATGTGGTCTTTGGAACATAAATTATGAACAATATAATTTTATGGAATTTTAAGTATCGATATGGTTTTGGAACATGGAAAATCTTGGTTTCATAAAATAAGTGCTTTGAGAACAATTTGGGCTAATGGGATAACTTAATAAATGATAAATTAAATAAATGTTTTGAGAATCTTAAATATATAATTTGGGAAATACCAATAATCGAATTAGTGTTACCGATTGGTTTAAATGCTCTCGAGTAATGCTTTGTCGAATATGGTATAACTCATTGAATAAAATGTTTGAGTGGAACTTACAAGCCCATTAGCAAAACTCGAATTTCACCGGATAGTATAGGATGCCTTGGTTAAATTCTTCTGATTGCAATTAGAAAGTATTTAACGCTTTAGAATTGTATTCTCTTTTGGTGTGCTGCATGGGGCTGCTAGATCCTTAAGAGAATATAATTCAGGTTTTCCAATGGTATTCGTAATGAGTGAGATTTACTAGCTTCTAGTAAATAATTGAATTTCACCAGGCGATATAGGTTGTTTAGTTAAGTTCTAATGATTACTAAAAGTCGAAGTATTTGGCACTTTAACTATTTCATTTTAGGGTCCAGCCGAGGGCCGATAAATCCTTAAGAGCTACATTACGGATTTTTCCATGATCCTTTTGATCGGCCGAGACATTGTTTCTCATAATCCTTGTGATCGGTCGAGATATTATATAATAATGAATAATCTAGATTTTTCGAGTCATGGTTACCATGATCGCTTTGATCGGTCGGGATTTGGTTTAACTCAATCCTTGTGATTGTGTCGTGTTCCTCGATCTTTATGATCGTGTCATGTTCCCGATCTTACGTTTCAGATTGGTTCGAGTGATACCACAATAGTTTGTTGGCCATTGCATGGAATTGGTATCTTTGTGTTAGGAATGTCGTGCTTTGTTCTGTGAATCTGTGTTTAGTGGCTAATCTGTGTTAGTGGCCTAAATATATAACTCTATGTCGTAAGATAAATTCTGAGTAAATTGGCTCGGTGACTTGTTATTTCTTGGACACCTGGATTTATTTATATGTTATTTATTCTTGTGCTATATCTTGTTCTCACCCTATTGAATATTTAGAGATAGTTTGACCCTTGTGCTTATTTTAATGTTTGGGTCAGACCGAGATGTTTCAGGTTAAAGGATCGGTTGACCTGTGGATGGTTATGCTAGCAAGGAGATAAACATTTTGGACTTTTATTTTATATCATTTAGAGATTTGTGTTATGTTTATAAGATGTATATTTGAGTTAAAGATTTGTAAGGGATTTGTGATGTATGTATATTATTTAAGTTCAGTGTGATAGTTGATATACTCCCAGTTTTGTATATGTATAAGTGTTTATTATTCCGTTGTGATCTGTGACTGTTGTTTATATGATATATTGTTCTGATACTGAGAAACAGGCATGATTATTAATTTGTAACGTACACGTCAAATTTTATTCCAGAGTTAGGTAAACCGTAAGTATGATGTGTTAGTGTTAGTTTAAAGTTATATTCACATTCTATCGCCCTTAAAAGCCGTATTCTCCATATTATTAGACGACGTTATTTATAATGTTCTTTAATAATATAGGTATCATGGTAGAGTCGTTAAATGTAGAGAGTATTAGCTATATTATTCTAGGCATTTTTAAATGTGTTTAAGGAGGAAAGAAGGCATTTTGAATAGGTTTTAGAGATTTTAAGAAAAATAAAATAAAGAAGTAAGACATAAAAAAGAAGTGAGAAGGGAGAAGAAGAAAGTGAAATGAATTTGTGAAACGGAAGTCTACTTTTATAAACCTAGAAAATATGAAAAATCACACCACTTACCCTTAAGCCGAATTATACAGACCCCCCTCCCCCCAAACTCTTCCATTCCATGTAAACAAGTGTACTTGCCATCAAATCACAAAATGAATCACTTAAATCCATCTACTTTAGCACTTAAAATAAGAAAGGAAAAGTGTTCACTTTTCTAACCCTTCCTTACTTTATTTAATTAGTACTTTGAATTTTCATACGGTGATTAAAATTAATTAATCTCTTTATTAACAAGTAGGAAATGTTATTAAATGTGTATATATGTCCGCAATAAATGACTTGGAAAGCTTAAGTACAGGAAAATTATAATGTTACAAATGACCTGAACAATATGCAGTCAGGCTTTTTTGAGCTTCAATCCCTTTACTATAGGTATGCACCTTGTATTTATAGATGATTTGTTGCTTTGTCGTTGGTGTGGAGCACTTCTCTTGGATTACTGACTTGGCCAACATCTAGGGCTAAGATTTAGACATGTTTCATCACATGGTTGCCAGCATATTGACGTGGACTGCTGATATGGCATTTTTATATGTAGCTTTGAGTGTTTTAACTCGTATACTTTGCATAAGCTTTGGCCTGCCTAAGCCGTTGATGTGAAAGAAATCTATCTTAGCCGTCGATCTTAATTCTGTAATGAGGTGCTTTGATTTTGAATTGGAATGGCTTTAGTCTCATAAGCATTCTTGGCATACGTTTAAGGTAGTAGCTTATTGAAGTCGTTTCTTAAGGTGATGATATAGGAAGGTCTCAAAAGATAGGTTAAGGATGGTCTATAGTCTCGGCAGTGTCTCGTACTTGAATGCTTTCAGTCTTTCAGTCATAGGCCTACTCTGAGGCACATGCTCTCGGTTTACAAGCTATTGCCCCTTAGACATTGGGTTGACATTCGGTTTTTATAAGGATCCATATGCGTAATAGAACTTCGGAGTTTAAGCCAAGAGTCACCCCTTTCAGTACTTATGATGAGTAAAATTATAGTATAATAGATGCCCCTTTTGTATGCTGAATATAAATGAACTTTGATTGAGGAAAGTTTGATCATAGTTTGTTCTTGGCTATTTTTCTCTTTCTCTATTATGTATTAGGTTCTCACAATTCTTCAATTGATCAATATCTATTAGTATTCTGAAAACGAATCTTGTTATTGAGTGAAGGCAATGATTTGAAAGTTTAACCTTATTTGTATACTAAAGGCTATGTATAGTAAATGTCAAAAGGCAAAAATAGATTTTGAAATCTAACATCATATTCGGTGAGGGTTCAGAAATATAACCTCATTATGGGGTTTTTGAAAATCGAAAATTATCCTTTAGTGGGAGTTTTAGAAAATCTAACCATGTTATGAGGGTTTTCAAATCTAATCACATTCTTTGGCAAGGGTTTTGGAAAATCTAACCTCATTATGTGGGTACTAATACCTTACCTCATCCTTCAGCGAGGGTTTTGGAAAATCTAACCTTATTATGAAGGTTTTGAAATCTAACGTCATCCTTCAGCTAGGGTTTTGGAAAATCTAACCACTTTATGAGGGATTTCATATCTAACCTCATCCTTTAGCGCGGTTTTTGGAATATCTAACTTCATCATGAGGGTTTGATATCTAACCTCATCCTTTAGCGAGGGTTTCAGAATATCTAACCTCGTTATGTGAGTTTGAAGGTCTGAGCATCGAGATTTGCCTCATCTCTTGGTGAGGACTTGAAGGTCCGGGGCTCTAAATTTGAATGTTAAAGGTTATATGTGGAATAGTGCTATAACAGGCGAAAGTAAATGGAAGCCAAAGGCTACATATAGTAGAGTGTTGTAATAGGTGAAAGTAATTGTAAGCCAACGGCTACATATAGCAAAGTACCGTAATAGATGAATGTAACTGTAAGCCGAAGGCTGTGAATAGCTGAGTGACGTAATAAGCTAAAGCAAGTGTAAGTCGAAGCCAATGTATGATAGAGTACCACAATAGGTCAAGTAAGTGTAAGCCAAAGGCATGTATAATAGAGTGCCGCAATAGGTAAAAGTAATTGTAAGCCAAAGGCTATGCGTAGTAAAGTGTCGTAATAGGTGAAAGTAATTATAAGCCGAACGCTATGTATAAAAGAGTTCCGTAATAGGTGAAAGTAATTGTAAGCCAAAGGCTATATGCAATAAAGTGTCATAATAGGCCAAAGTAATTATAAGGTGAAGGCTATGTATAGCAGAGCGCCGTAATAGGCAAAATTAATTGTAAGCCAAAGGCTATGTGTTATAGGGTATCATAATAGGCGAAAGTTGTAACGACCCGAATTTTCCATCATTTGATTTTAAATATTTAAATGGATTTAAATAATGAATTTTGAATATAATTAATTTTTGAATATGAAGATTTTAGTTGAAATTATAAAATGAAATTAAATTTCAAAAATAGCGATTTATCGTAATACGAAAATGGTGAATAATTGAAATTTGAGTTGAATATGAATCGAAACGATTTCTAATGTGAGTATAAGTTCTTTTTTAATTAAGAATTAGATAATAAGTTTTTCAAATTGGGATTTCTAGTAATCTCGTCGATTCTGAAAATCGTCATTTTTATCTACACGTTAAAATAGAGACCCGAGACACAATCTCGAATTTCGACGAAACTAATTCCATTGGATCCGTAAAAGTGTATTATTATCGGATTACAAATTTCATAGCGTTTGGAGTTACCGTTTAGTCGTACTGGAAAGAAATGCATTGAAATCAATATCGAAAATTAATATTATAATTGGGTTCAAAAAGCTATCTTCCGCATATGATCGAATAAGGCTTTGAGACTAGTTCCATTGGATTCGAAATATAGGTATAATACATAGGACGCTAGGCGGCACGCCTCGATAGGAGTTCATAATTTTAAGTTATTATAAACGAGATATTTTGAAATTAAAAATTTTACAAAATTAAAAAGTCAAACTCTATCATTTATCACAGCCACCCTATCCTACGATTCAGCCGCCTTCTCCACTTTTAAAATCGCATAGCCCCCTTCTTCTCAAAAAGAAAAAGAAATCTGTTAAAAATTTCAAAAAAAGGAAAGGAAAATTCATGCGAATTAATAGCGATAGTGAGGCCTAGAGGCGAGCGTGCGTGAGCGCGCTGGTGGAGGCACGTTCGTCGTTCTAGGTTTTGCAGCTTTGGGGTTCTCAGGGTCAACCTCGATTATGAGCGCTGGCGGAGCTTCAGGAGGCCGGTCCTTGGCCATGGGTACGGAGAGGAAGGCGCAAGACGTGGTGATTTCAGATCATTGCCTCGATTGATGATGGAGATGCGAGGTGGAGATTGAGGCGACGTTAATGGTCGGGATTGGTTGTATTGGTTCTTGACGTGTTGGAGAGGGGATTGGTGATGGCGCATCTCGTTGGGGGAGGCAATCACGATCTGGGAAGATGTTCATAGCCTGGAACCGTAGCATGCTTGAGTGGGAGTAAGGTTTATTAAATTATTTAATATTAAGTAATTAGTTGATTTTTATAATTAAAATTTAAATCGTTATTTTGTATAATTCAAAATTTGCTTACACGAGGTTCAATCAAATAGCATCAGTCGTGTGGGATTTGTAGTAACGAGATCTACGCAATGGAATAAATTTGGAATTGGAACGGTTAGCAATTAGAAAATCAAGATGAGTAAATATCACTCAATTTGGTTGACTAGTTTAAATTATAGCAATTAAAAATAAATTATTGGATGATTGGTTGGATTGATATATTATTATCAGTTGAATGTTATATTATATATTAGTG
Organism: Allium cepa; assembly: GCA_030765085.1. Lineage (NCBI taxonomy): Eukaryota > Viridiplantae > Streptophyta > Magnoliopsida > Asparagales > Amaryllidaceae > Allium > Allium cepa. Next base: position 595,927,166 of record CM060941.1, on the reverse strand, counting down.
TATATATTAGTAGTTGGATATATTCCCGTCATTGGATCGGATGAGACACTATACGCCGCACATAATAGCGGATGACTCTATATTATTGTGATATCTTGCCTCGAGGCGGGATTAGTATTTTATGTTACATAACATATGTGGTTGTAGGGAGACAGGTTGGAGGGATCCAACTGGATTCCTCTAAGTGGTTGATTTTATTTTCATATATGATGTGATTAGACAATATGTTACAGATTATGTTGTGATGTGTTTATTGGATACTGTAGTAGCACTAGCCAAAGTTTTGGTATTGTAAATATCATAGGTTGTAACGACCATGAATTTCTGTCATTTGAAATTCGTATATTTAATTGATTTTAAATATTAACAAGTAAAATTTGTAAGTCAAATAAATTTATTTTTGAATATCTAGATTTAATTAGATAATTAAATCGATAATTTAATATTTGAAATTACAGAAATAATTGGAAATTGGATTTAATTTGATTAAAATTTATTTGTAAAGTTTTATTAAATCATATTGGAGTTAGAATGATGTTATAGAAATTTTAAAATTGAATTAAAAGTTAATTTGTGAAAATTGAATATTTTAATATTTAATTGACGAGTAAAAATAGCCATTTTTCAAATATTCTCGGATTTCGACGAAACCAGTTTCATCGGATCCATAATGTTATATTATTGTATGGTTTCAAATTTCGTGTCAATCAGACTTACGGTTTGTCCGGGCAAGCTAAAACGCGTAGAATCGATTCGAGTGAATTTTGAATTTAAATAGTCGATTCGAAAACTTATCTTTCAAATTTGATCGAATTGGCTCCCGATATATATTCCATTGCGTTCGGAATGGGGGTAAAACATTATAAACGCCAGGCCGCACGCTTCGTTTGGAGTTCGAAAAAAAATTCGAGTGAATAGTGTTTCGTCAATTTTCTATAAAAGGACCTCAACACTCACAATTTACACTCAACCCTAACTCTAAACCCTAGCCGCCACTCAGAAATCAATGGCCGAAAATCACCATTCTTTCTCCCTTATTTTCTTCCAATCCGCACAATATTAAGCTACGGCCTCAACTAGAAGATTATAGTGCTCAATGAGACGAGTAAATCCATACGGCTAAGATCGACTATCGTCGACCACAGGTGAAGATTTTGGCCCGCGTTCATGCTAAACTGCGTGCTTTTTTCAAGAGCAAGGGACGGCCTAGCTTCACCTTGTTCATGGTGGAGATGGAGTCAAGCACGAGCTTTCTGGTGGTGGTCGTTGATCGTTGCATAGTCGTCGTATGGAGGCTCGATAAATGGATGAAGATGGCGGCCATAGTGGGTTTGTGCGTGCGTGAGTTTACTGGGAAGAAGGAGAAAAGGGGAACGACCTTGATTTGGTCCTCTGAAATCAACGGCCAGGAATAGTTAGGGTTAGAAAATATAAAGATACTTGTAAATTATTTATATTTAAATTTGTGTAAACTGTAAAATGCAATAACTTTTTCATACGAGGTCGGAAATTCACGAAACGAATTGCGTTGGGTTCGTAGAGACGAACACTACGCAATGGAGCTAGATTGGAATTGATTAGAGCTAGTGAAAATTTTGGGTAAAATTAAACGCGCGTTTAATTTTATTCGAAATAAACGTTGAAACCGTTATTGAAAGCAATGTGAGAACTTCCCACTCAATCGAATCTGTTATGATTTAAATTTTAAATAGTTAGATTAAAAATTGCTTGATTGTATGCTTGGATGATAAATTGTTATCTGTTGTTTTAAATAGGCCATATGCGCCGTATATTAAGCGGATGTTATTTATTAAACACATATACCGCGATATTCCATCTTGATGTGGAATTGGTATTATATATGTACTTGGAGTTGATTTTCCCGCATTATATAGCGAATGAGACCCTATTGCGCCGCATAATAGCGGATAATATTTTATGAATCCCATATACCGCGATATTCCGTATTGAAATGGGATTGGTATTGTGCTAACCTTTGTGGATGCAGGGAAACAGGTTGGAGGGATCCAACTGGATTCCTCACCCGTATTGATTTATTTACAGATATTGTGATATATTCTGTTATCATATGATATATGATGTTTTGGATGCCGTGATTGTTAAATTTAGTGCTGTTGCAGCATTGGGCCTATTTTGGAAAATTAACAGTGTTAAAGTGATGATTTTCAAATTTAAAAGGATTTTAAAGTGATTTTTGAAAGTATACATTTTTATGGAATTTTGGAATTGATTCATTTGAAATAAACAAACGTTATAATTTTAATGTTATAAAAATTATGATTTTTGAGAAATATAGTTGAAATGTGATTTTTTGAAATATGGAGTTAATGAATTTTATAAAGTAGTTTAAATTGAGATTTTTGAAATTATTATAAACGATTTATATTAAAGAATTATAAAATTGATATTTATAAATTAAAATATTGGAATTATAAAACGAGTTTTATAAGTGTTAAAATGAAGTATGAATGGATTTCATAAGTGAAAGAAATTTGTAGATTTATAAATTGTGAAGTTATAAAATGAATAGATTTTGTAAGATAAAAGATTTATAAGTAATTATCTTATAAATTGGATTTTGGCATTTAAATAAGATATAAATAGAATTTATAAATTAAGGGATTTTAATAAGTTGAAGTTTTTATAAAATATATATAAATGGGAATTTATAAAGGTTGTTTTATAAATCCGAAATCAACTTATTTGGATAAGTCAATTATTTTAGATTACGAAAGGAGATTATCCACAATTTTGGACAGGGGATAATCCTTTAAAATAAATTGTATAGAAATGATGAATTTGGTTAACGAAGTATATTCACGATTTTGGATAGTGAATAATATATTAAAGAAATGTTTTAGGAAGTGATCTTTTAAATAAAATTAAAACGATTTGAAGTTGTTTTGAAATGTGTTAAGGATCGAAACCATATATTTCAACATTTATTGTTGAAATAGACGTTTTCGAGAAATAAAAGGAAATGGGGGACTATAACACTGTTGTTATAGTAAATGATTTTTGAAAGGAAATGTTTTATATAGTATTGGGATTTATATATCTATCTAAATTTCAAATCCCTATACTAGTGATTTTGGGTTGTCGTGACGATGTTTTACGCAACATTCGTTTTGGCTCAAATGAATGTGTTTAAGAGAATGTTTTCCTCAAAAGAATAAAATATATACTTAATCGTGTTTTAAGTATATTGAATATTTTCTAAGTATTGAAAATAAATGGATTTGTAAATTACTTATTGTTAAATTAGTATGGAAATGTTTTCCAATATGAAATGAAATGTTTTGGGTTTTTATCTTTTAAAGATATATTGAAAATGAATAAGTATTTGGAAATGTTTTCCAATGAAGAAATTGAAATGGTTTAGAGGATATATCTTTTTAAAGATAAATTGAAGTAAATATCTAGCAAGTTATTTAATTTGTGGAAGATTAATAAAAAGGGCCTAGTGATTGTTATGGTGCTAGATATTTGTTTTGTTGGCCTTGATAGTTAAATAACCGACTATCAATATTTACCTTTAATGGGTATTTGATGTGATTTTCTTGAATTTGAATGCTACACTTATTTTAAAATAAGCGCTCATTATTCGGTTTAGCCGGGAGAGGACCTTTGTGTCATAAATCCCATTCCGAATAATGATATGTCGTAATGGATAGCATTTGAAGACCGGTGTTGAAGACCGGATATTTTTGAAAACGGAAGGATTACCGTCGAATGACTCTGCATCGGCTGATCTCCGATATAGAGGTTTTATCACCTTTTGTGATGGGAATCCGATCATGATTAGTGAATATCCGGATTGCAAAGACTTCTTTGGAAGTGCCTTCGGTTCTGTCCGAAGCCAGAATGGACTTGTATGGTTGTGTGTCTGACGTTACAATTTGAGATGTAAAGCTGGTTTCTATCAAATATATTTCTGTTGGTGGCGGAGAATTTATTCTCTTAGATTAACACCCTTCTCTGAGACATACGAGCTCAGAGATTATGTAGTTGATGGTTACTAGTGATATATTCCCAAATTGGTAATGTGGCACACGAAGTGCTATTGAGTATTTGTTGATCAAAACGTGGCTTTTATGAAAAGCGTAGCTTTGTGGATGAGACTTCTTCGGACCTCACACCCCGAAAATGGTCAAAATAGGAAGGATGCAGCAAGGTTATTAGGGGATCGCGCCCCCTTAGTGTATGTCATTCCTTCTGGATAGAGGTGGTATTATGGTATGGAGCCCTGATACTTAACCTATGTTTTTACTGCAACTTATTATTTTGTGGTTGTTGGTGAATCCCGGGATTTAGGTCGGTTACAACCGGGGGATGGCATATTCGTGTCAGTAGTTACCCAGCTAGGGGTAACCCAGCCTTATGTTGGCAGAGATCCGGTTAGGTTCTCGGGGCGTCTTTCCAGAGGTGTACCCATGTGGCAATGGGAAGTTCCTTGGCCTGACCATTTGTTGGAAATCCAAACTCCAATAAGCACCTTGTACGGTTTTAGTTGTAGAACCTTCCATTTACTTATGGTGGTCACCGCAGTTTAGATCGTAGCTATAGTAGGCATAGTTCGGAATGTCCATGCTGGCTAAGATTTATATTATACTTTCAAAATGTTTTCCTACACTTTGCACTTATAATAATAATATCAAAGAAAATTTGCGTATCAAGCATATTTGACTATCATAAGGAGAAATCTCCTCCGATTCTGCGTTTGCATTATGTGTGTGTGCGAGAGGCCTTATGGTAGTCTCATTTTCTAAAAAGCATTGTGAATCTAATTTAAAATATTTCTTTGTTTATTTTTAAAGATAAACTGTTTTAAGTTCTCACACCATTTCCATGACTGACCTGGAGTTTATTGTTTCCTTCCTAAACTTTGGGTGCCCGCCAATTTTTACACGGGCAGTCTAGAGTCAGGTTGTCAGGTCATTCTGGAATTCAGGAGCTGCTGTGGAGATCAGGAGCTGCTGTGGAGATCAGGAGCAAGCTGGATGGCGTGGTGTATCAATTAGTATATAGTATTTCTTTTCCGCTGTTTGTTGTTGTAAACTCTGATAATGTAATGTAATGTGATGTAATGTAATAACTGATATAGCTCTTTGTTTTAAAAGATATTCATTTATCTATTATATGTTGTTCCGCTGCGATTGTGAGATTCTGATATTGTTTCTGTTGCTTTTTCTTTCTTCTTCTATCTTCTACCTCTTCTTTAACCCTAACGGTATGGTTGTTTGGTATTCGATTGCTCGGCAGTTGATACAGTGGACGTATTGATGTCGACCTTCGTGGTCGGAAAATAGCATTCGTTACATTTGGTATCAGAACTTATGGTTAAGTGACAACCTTGGCTCTGTTGGGAATTACTCATTAGAGATAGAGTCAGTAGTACTCTAGAATGAGTTTGAGTGTAACAATAGCTATGAGAGCGTACTTGTTAGTGAATACAAAAATTGTTTTGTATTGTGTCGACTTATCGGTTGATTGTTTATAGATTCTGGTCGGTGCAGTCTGGACAATAAGGGTTTCTAAACTCTTAAACGAGATAAACCGACATAGTATCATTTTAAATTGGGTAAATGAAATAATTTTACCTTGATTATATTTTATATATAAAGGAATAATTTTTCAGAATTATTAAAGTGTATATAAAATTGATTGTTTGGTTGTTGAAATGTAAGAATATATGTAAGTTAATTGAAAGATGTTTGAATAAGTTAAATGAAACATATTGTAAAAGAATAAATTGTATAAGAAAAGAATTATAAGTATGGAATTATAATTAATGTGATTTACAATTGTGAAATAATCTTATATATAAGAAGTGAAACCATATGAATATATTTATAAATATGATTTGTAATTTGAAGTAAAATTCCAGAGGAATATTTGGAAATGCTTTGAAAGGGTTTGCAATTTGGAAAAGATTAAATTCCTTTTTGAGTTTGAAAATGATTTTCAAAGGTTTTGGAAAATCGTTTTGAAGGAAAGAAAGCACTAAACTCTTTTCGGTCGCTGGAAAATAATTCCGATAATGATCGCGACATCATCGGTGTTCATTTTCGGGTTTCCAAAAGAGGGATTACTGCCAAGTTGTTTTTAATGGAAGTTGTTTGGAAAATTTGGGTTTGGGTTCTGAAATTCAAAGGATAATTGAGTTGATTTCAAAAATGGTTTTGAAAGATTGAAAAGACTCTGGAATGTTATATATAAAATGATTGGAATACAATTATTAAGTTGGAAAATAAAGTGTGAATGAATAAATAAAATTTGCAAGTGCAAGAAAATGAAATTGAAACCCATTTCGAATTTGTAAGTAAATAGAACTGGAATTGGAATATGAATTGGAAATTGGATTTATAAGTGGAAATTTAAGTTAAGTTAAACAAATAATATTTGAAATGAAATATAACTTAAGTAATGTTGAATGAAGTTGATTTTGGTATCGAAGTAAAATAATTAAATGAACTAAATGGTTGTGGACTTGAGTTATATAAATGAAATTCAACCTTAATTGTTAAATGAATTAGCAATTGAATTAATGAATGAATTGAATGTAAAATCGAATGTAAATAAAGTGATATGGAATAATGAATATAAGTGTTGATTCATTTAAAGCTAATTGAATAAATTGAATGAAAATCTATAGAATATCAAACCAGTTGGAATTAAAAGTGTTGAACCAAATTGAATGTAAAGAAAAGTAAACAAATTTGGTTATGTTGGTTATACATTGGTTGTTAGATTGATTGTTAGTTGATTGTGTATAATTCATTAAGTGTTAATGAAGTTGAATTAATGAAATTGAAAGCTAAAGTAATTGAAATCAAATTGAAAGTTAAGTGAATCTTAAACAGAATTGAATTTGATTTGGAAGTGAACCAACTTGAATATGAATTAGTGAATGTAAACTAATTGAATATGAATAAATGAATGTTAGTGAAAACATCCAATGTTAATGAATCAAATGTTATTTAAATTGGAAAACCAATTCATTGAATATTAATGAGAAGTGAAAGTGTATTGATTTGGTTATGGATGTTAGTTGGATGATAGTTGGTTGATGGTTGAATTTATTGCTTTTGATTGCATTGGCTATATTGGCATATGTAGTTGTTGTAGTGATATATGTTGTATATCGATATTATTTTCTATATACATGTTTCTCATTGTTTGTTGAGTGTTTAGTAGGTGCGGATTTCGCATTGCTTCGCATTTGGAGCTCGCTTTCGCACTATATTAGCCGTATATGCTCGCTAATAACATATAAGGTACATATCTCGGATTACATATCGTACTTTTACACTTTTTCCCTGCGGGATGCCTCATTATTTGATGAGATGTATATTTGTGATATATATATATATATATATATATATATATATTGCCATTTTTTTGGATCGAGCTGCGCAAAGGAGACTATGGCGAATTTTTCTGAAAATTTAAGGCGTTATAATATTTTTGAGAAAATTGAAAAATTTTGAAAACTGTAAGTTTGATTTTTGAGTTATAAAAAAGTTAAACGATATAGTTGGTTTTGAAGAGATAACTAAGTATGATTTGAAAACTTAGTAAAGTTTTTATAAGAAGTTTAACTATTGGATTTTGGGAAAGTTAAACACTCAAATGAATTTGAAATCTAATTTGAATGGATGTTTGAAAAGTTAATGGATTCTGTAACTTTTTCTTACTTGGTAATTTCGAGGATGAAATTCCTTTAAGGGGGGAAGTTTGTAATGACCCAGAATTTCTGTCATTTGAAATTCGTATATTTAATTGATTTTAAATATTAACGAGTAAAATTTGTAAGTCGAATAAATTTATTTTTGAATATCTAGATTTAATTGGATAATTAAATCGATAATGTAATATTTAAAATTGCAGAAATAATTAGAAATTAGGTTTAATTTGATTAAAATTTATTTGTAAAGTTGTATTAAATCATATTGGAGTTAGAATGATGTTATAGAACTTTTAAAATTGAATTAAAAGTTAATTTGTGAAAATTGAATATTTTAATATTTAATTGACGAGTAAAAATAGCCATTTTTCAAACAATCTCAGATTTTGACGAAACCAGTTTCATCGGATCCTTAAATTATATTGTTGTATGGTTTCAAATTTCGTGTCAATCGGACTTACGGTTTGTCCGGGGCAAGCTAAAACGCGTAGAAATCGATTCGAGTGAATTTTGAATTTAAATAGTCGATTCGAAAAATTATCTTCCAAATTTGATCGAACTGGCTCCCGATATATATTCCATTGCGTTTGGAATGGGGGTAAAACATTATAAACGCCAAGCGACACGCTAGGTTTGGAGTTCGAAAAAAAATTCGAGTGAATAGTGTTTCGTCAATTTTCTATAAAAGGACCTCAACATTCACGATTTACACTCAATCCTAATTCTAAACCCTAGCCGCCACTTAGAAATCAATGGCCGAAAATCACCATTCTTTCTCCCTTATTTTCTTCCAATCCACACAATATTAAGCTACGGCCTCAACTAGAAGATTGTAGTGCTCGATGAGATGAGTAAATACATACGGCTAAGATCGACTATCGTCGACCTCAGGTGGAGATTTTGGCCCGCATTCGTGCTGGATTGCTCGCGTTTTTCAAGAGTAGGGGACCGCCGAGCTTCACCTTGTTCATGGTGGAGATGGAGTCGAGCACGAGCTTTCTGGTGGTGGTCGTTGATCGTTGCATAGTCGTCGTATGGAGGCTCGATAAATGGATGAAGATGGCGGCCATAGTGGGTTTGTGCGTGCGTGAGTTTACTGGGAAGAAGGAGAAAAGGGGGACGGCCTGGATTTGGTCCTCTGAAATCAACAGCCAGGAATAGTTAGGGTTAGAAAATATAAAGATAATTGTAAATTATTTATATTTAAATTCGTGTAAACTTTAAAATGCAATAACTTTTTCGTACGAGGTCGGAAATTCACGAAACGAATTGCGTTGGGTTCGTAGGGACGAACACTACGCGATGGAGCTGGATTGGAATCGATTGGAGCCAGTGAAAGTTTTGGGTAAAATTAAACGTGCGTTTAATTTTATTCGAAATAAACGTTGAAACCGTTATTGAAAGCAAGGTGAGAACTTCTCACTCAATCGAATCTGTTTCGATTTAAATTTTAAATAGTTAGATTTAAAATTGCTTGATTGTAGCTTGGATGATAAATTGTTATCTGTTGTTTTAAATAGACCCTATGCGTCGTATATTAAGCGGATGTAATTCATTAAACACATATACCGCGATATTCCATCTTGCTGTGGAATTGGTATTATATATGTACTTGGAGTTGATTTTCCCGCATTATATAGCGGATGAGACCCTATTGCGCAGCATAATAGCGGATAATATTTTATGAATCTCATATACCGCGATATTCCGTTGTAACGATCCCGAATTTTTAACAATTTAAAAATGAAGATATTTAATTAAATTTAAATATTTGAATGATGGTTTAGATTGAATTTTCAATATAACTTTGAAATTGACGATTAAATTATAGAATTTAATCTATCGAAGTTGAATTAAATTTGAATCTTCAATTTTAAGCCAATTAAAAATATTTCAAAGGCTTGTAAAATTCATATTGATAATATTGAAGATTTTAGAAGCTTCAGAAATTTATTTGGAAGTGAATTGTTCAGTTTTGAAATCAAATCGTTTGAATCGATGTTTAAAATAGCCGTCCGAGGCACAGTCTCGGAATTCGACGAAACCAGTTCCATCGGGTCCGTAATATTGAATTATTGCCGGATTTCAAATTTCGTAATTTTCGGAGTTAATATGTGATCACACGACGCGTAAACACGTTGAAAATTGTATTGAAACAAATTGAATTTAAATTGAAAAAAAAAAAATAATATATATATAATATAAAGAGTATACTACCTTACTTCGTTCAGCTGTTAACACGCCTTCATTTACGCCATAACTCACGCAATTGCACGATCTCCTTTCCTCCTTAAAACACGAAGCCTTCACTCTCGTTCAAAATCAATTGAACGAAGAAATCGAAAGAAAAAAATGGCGACATCTTCCCCTCTTCGTTCACATAATAAAAAATAAATAAAAAAAAACAACACAGCCGAAGCCCCTTTTCCCCTCTCGTTCAAATTTAAAGCCATGGCGACCGAGCAGAAATAAAAAAAAAAAAAAAAAAAAAAAAGGAAATCAATGGCGCAGCAGCGCGTGAGAAGGGAAGGCACTCGCGATAGGAGGCGTACGCGCGATGACGACGGCGGCGTCGATTTGGTGAGTCACGATTGTGATGGAGGTTGGGGTCGCGCGTGAGTGCGACTGGGGTCGAGCGCATAGGGAGACGCGGCGGCGGTTCAAGCATCGCGAGGCAATTGAGATGGAGTGGCGGCTCGCGTGCTCTTGAAGTGGCGGCGTGGCGACGAAGAGCGCGATGGAGATGGAGGCGTGGGGTTTGCGACACGATTGGAGTGGCGGCGTGCGATGATGGAGCGACGTGATGTCGCGAGGCAGGCCGAGCTCGAGTTCGTGCCTGATGGTGATGCAGTAAAGGTATTGAATTTTATTTAATTTAATTTAATATATATATATATTAATAACAGTAAGTTGTAAAATAAAAAAAAAATGTAATGAGAAATTTTGTAAACAGTAAAGAAGAAGAAAAAAAAGGAATTAGTTAGTTAAATCTATTTCGAAGAAATCAATTATTCGATTAGTTTACATTATTATATTAAGAATAAATTATTAGTTTAACCCAAATTGTTAGCCAAATGAATTATGTTTATAAATAAATTTGTTTAAAATTTAAAATCATTAGTTTAAAAATTTAGATTTGTAGTTAAATAAATTTATTTAAAAGAAAAATTGATTTAAAGATATTAATTTAAAGTTTAGATTTAAATTTTTAGTTAAATCAATTTATTTAAAGAAGAAAAATATTAGTTCAAATTATTATATTGAGAATAAAATTTTAGTTTAAAAATATAATTTTTTGTTAATCAAATTTATTAAAATAAAAGGAGATATGTTTAAAATTAAATTTATTTGTTAAAACAAAATATATCAGTTAATTATAAATTTAGTTCCAAATGAGAAAATTTTATTAAAGAAAATTTGTTTAATAAATTTATAAAAATAGTTTGAATTTTTTTTTTTTTTTTGTTAAAACAAAGTATTAAAAAGGATTGTTTGAAACAATTTACTAAGAAGGGATTTAATTTTAAAAAATTGTAACCTTTAGTTAAAATAAATTTATTAAACAAAGAAAATAATTTATTTAAGGAAAGATTAGTTGATTTAAAAGTTACTAAAAAGGAAATCTTTAGTTAAAAAAAAGATTAAATCTATAGTTAATTAAATTATTTGAAAGAGAGTTTGGTTAATTTAATTTAATTTATAGTTAAAATAAAATTTTTAAAGAAGAAACGGATTTAAATAAAACTATTGATTAATTAAACAATCAAGAACGAAAATTTGTTTAAAATAAATTTATTTAAGAAGAAGTTAGTTTAAAACGAAACTATCAATTAATTTAAACTATTAAAGGAGAAAACTGATGAATTAAAATTTGTCAAATGAAAATTTAATTTATTCGATTTATTTCGAATATTAATAAATTGTATAAAATTGTTATACAAGGTATAAATGAAGGAATCAAGTTGAATTGGAAGTGAATTGCAAACAGGCATTAAAGGTGAGAACTTCTCACTCAAAAGGAATTTCTATTGTTTATTTAAATTTTAATAGTTAAATTTAAAATTGATTGACTGTGTTGGTTGAATGCTTGAATGATGATTGTTATATATATTGGATGTGAATAGACCCTATGCGCCGTTAGTAAGCGGAGGTTATTTATTACACACATATACCGCGATATTCCACCTCGAAGTGGAATTGGTATTATATTATATATATAGCAATATATATATATTGGCATATGTATATATTGCAGTTGATTGATTTCCCGCATTTCTTTTTAGCGGATGAGACCCTATGCGCCGTTAGTAAGCGGATATATATTTTATAAAATCCCATATACCGCGATATTCCGTCTTGAAACGGAATGGTATTGTGCTAATGTCTGTGGATGCAGGGAAACAGGTTGGAGGGATCCAACTGGATTCCTCACAAATATTTATTGATTTTAAATATTGTGATGCTTGATTGTTTATCAAATCGATATATGATATTGAAAAATCGTGATTGACTATTGATGTGTTGCATCATCGGATCCAAATTTTTGAAATTTAAAAACAACGATTTTAACTTCTAAAGGGATTTTTTTTGGAAATATATGTTATTAAATATTTTTGGAATTGATCCATTAAAATAAATAAACGTTATAATTTTTAATGTTATTAAAATTTTATTTTTGAGAAATATAGCTAAAAAAAAAAAAAAAAAATTGATTTTTGAAAATATGGGATTAGTGATTTTATAAAATAGTTTAAACTGGGATTTCTAAAATTATTATAAGAAGTTCAAAAATAGGATTTATAAAATTTTTATTTTATAAATCAGAAATGATGAAACTATGAAAGAGTTTAAAGATGTTTAAAGTAATAATATAAATTGATTTATATTAAAAGATTTATAAATTGATATTTATAAATTTAGAATATCTTGAATTATGAAACGAGCTTTTATCAGTGATAGAAAAATTTGTAAATGAATTCCAAAAAGAAATGAAATCTATAGGATTATAACGGTAAAGTTATAAATGGGAATTTGAATATTTTATAAATCAAAATGGTGAATTTATAAAAGAGTTTAAGGGTGTTTAAAGTGATAATATAAATTGTTCTATATTAAAAAGATTTATAAATTAATATTTATAAATTAAAAGTATTGGAAGTGTAAAATGAACTTTTCTAAGTGTTAGAAAGAATTGTAAATGAATGTCATAAATTGGAATTATAGAATTATAACAGTGAAGTTATAAATAAAAATTTTATAAGCAGTAGGCTTATAAAATTTATAAATTTATTAAAGGAATGAGTTGGATAAATGAATGAATCTTATAAGTTATAAGATTTATAAAATTTATGAAGTTTAAAAGGAATGATTTTGTAAATGAATAAATTATAAGTATTTGACTTATAATATGAATTTCTAGTATATCATTGTAATATGAATTGAGATAGGTTAATAAAGAAAATTTATAAAAGAAAGTTGTTGTAAATTAAATAGAAATAGAATTTATAAACGTTGTTTTATAAATTCGAAATGACTTATTTTAATAAGTAAAATGGTTGTAATTTATTAATGGAGTTATATTCATGTTTTAAACAGTGAATAATTCCTTAAACTAAAATGAATAGAAGTGATGAAATTTATTAACATAGTATATTCACGTTTTTGAATAGTGAATAATATGTTAAAGGAATTATTTTGAACATGATGTTTTAAATAGAATTAAAACGATCTAATGATGTTTTAAAATATGTTGAGATTCGAAATCATAGATTTCAACATTTATTGTTGAAATAGATGTTTTCGAGAAATAGAAGGAAATAATAGATTATAACACTGTTGTTATAATAGATAATTTCCGAAAGGAAATGTTTTGTATAGTATTGGGATTTATATATCTATTTTAAATTTCGAATCCCTATACTAGTGATTTTGGGTTGTTGTAACGATGTTTTACGCAACATTCGTTTTGGCCCAAATAAATATGGTTAAGTGAATGATTTCCTTAAAGAATGAAATATATACTTAATTTCGATTAGAGTATATGGAATATTTTCCAAGGTTGGAAATAAATAAAATTTGTGGATTACTTATAAAATAAATAAGTATGGAAATTATTTTTTTTCCAATGAGAAATGGAAAGTTTAGAGAATTTATCTTTTTGAAGATAAATTGAAAATGAATATTTGAAATCGTATATTCATAAATATTTTGGAAATATAAATTCAATATGGAATTTATAAATGGAATTGGGAAAATAGGTTTAAAAATAAATATTGATTTATTTTTGAAATATGGAAAGTTATATCTTCTAAAGATATTTTTGGAATTTAATAATTTGGAAAATTATTTGGAATCAGATGATGTGGCGCATCTTTATTGATAGTTAAATAACCGACTATCAATATTTACCCTTGAATGGTATTTGTTGTGATTGTTTGAATTGGATGCCACACTTATTTTTAAAATAAGCGCTCACTATTCGGGTTAACCGGGAAAGGACCATGGGGTCGTATAACCCATTCCGAATATGTGATACGTCGTTATGAATTGCATTCGAAGACCGGTGTTGAAGACCGGATATTTTCGAAAACGAGAGGGTTTCTTGTTGATTGTCTCTGCACTGGCTGATCCCCGGTATAGAGATCTCCATAAGTGATGGGAAATCCGAACGTGATTAGAGATTATTCGGATTGCAAGGACTTCTTTGTAAGTGCCTTCGGTTCTGTTCGAGTCCGGAACAGACTTGTATGGATTGTATGTCTGACATTACAAGTTGAGATATAAAGCCGATTTCTTTCAAATATATTTCTGAGGTGGCGGAGAATTTATTCTTTTAGCTTAACACCCTTCTCTGAGACGTACGAGTTCAGAGGTTATATAGTTGAAGTTATCAGCGATATATTCCCAGTTTGGTAATGTGACATGCTGAGTGATGCTGAAATGATCATTGTGGTGATTATTTGTGATAGGATCATTTATTTGATCGTCTATCTTAGTGATCATTGTGTTGATCATTTGTTGACCCAAAGCACGGCTTTTTGTACAAAGTGTGTTTTGTGGACGTGACTTCGTCGAGCCTCACATCCCGGAAATGGTCAAAACAGGAAAAGATGCGGCAAGGTTATTAGGGGTTGCTGTAGCTCCCCTTAGGGTATGTGCATTTCCTTCTGGAAAGGGGTGGTATCATGGTATGGAGCCCAGATACTTACTCATGTTGAAAACACTCTATTTATTATGGTGTGATGTTGGATATCGAGCGCTCGGTTGAAAAGGTCCTAAAGGACCGGGGAATGGCGTGCTCGTGTCAGTAGTTACCCAGTTAAGGGGTAACCCGGCCTTGTGTTGGCAGAGTTCCGGTTTGGTTCTCGGGGGTGTCTTTCCAGAGGCATTCTCAGTGGCAATGGGAAGTTCCTTGGCCTGACCATTTGTTGGAAATCCAATTCCCAATACGAAACTTTTACGGTATTAGTTGTAGAACCTGCTATTCACTTATGGTGGTCACCACTGTTTGGATAGTAGCTATAGTAGGCATAGTTCGAAATGTCTATGTTGGCTAAGATTTATATTCTACTTTCGAAATATTTCTCTACACTATGCACTAATAATAATATGAAATGTTCTTTAAATGCGTATCAAGCATCTTTGACTATCATAAGGAGAAATCTCCTCCGATTCTGCGTTTGCATTGTGTGTGTGTGCGGGAGGCCTTATGGTAGTCTCATTTTTAAAAAGCATTGCGAATTGAATTTAAAAATATTCCTCTATTTGATTTTAAAGTTAAATAAACTGTTTTGAGTTCTCACACCAGTCACATGACTGACTCGGAGTTTATTGTTTTCCTTTCTAAACTCTGGGTGCCCACCAATTTCCACACGGGCAGTTAAGAGTTAGGTTTATCAGGATATTCTGGATATTCTGGAGTTGCTGGAGGCAAGCTGGATGTCATAGCATATTAATAATATATAGTATTTCTTTTTCCGCTGCACTGGTGGTTGATGTTGTATGTTGTTGTACACTCTGATGACATGATGAAATGAAATGTATAAAATGTAATAACTGATATAGTTCTTTGTTTAAAGATTATTCATTTATTTTCATATGTTGTTCCGCTGCGAATTGTGAGATTCTGATGTTGTTCTGTTGTTTTCTTCTGTCCCGTTCTATTTTAAAATTCTTCTATCTTCTATTTTTAAAAATTCTCTGTTTTCTAAAAAAATCGTCTATCTTCTTTCCTCTCTATTTTCTATCTCTTCTCTCTTCTACCTCTTTCTTTTTCAAAAAAAACCCATAATGGTTCGGTTTTTCGGCAACGAAAAATCGCTTCCGTTACATCCGTATTGAAATGGGATTGGTATTGTGCTAACGTTTGTGGATGCAGGGAAACAGGTTGGAGGGATCCAACTGGATTCCTCGCCCGTACTGATTTATTTACAGATATTGTGATATATTCTGTTATCATATGGTATATGATGTTTTGGATGCCGTGATTGTTATATTTAGTGTTGTTGCAGCATTGGGCCTATTTTGGAAAATTAAAAGTGTTAAAGTGATGATTTTCAAACTTAAAAGGATTTTAAAGTGATTTTTGAAAGTATACATTTTTATGGAATTTTGGAATTGATTCATTTTAAATAAACAAATGTTATAATTTTAATGTTATAAAAATTATGATTTTTGAGAAATATAGTTGAAATGTGATTTTTTGAAATATGGAGTTAATGAATTTTATAAAATAGTTTAAATTGAGATTTTTGAAATTATTATAAACGGTTTATATAAAAGAATTATAAAATTGATATTTATAAATTAAAATATTGGAATTATAAAACGAGTTTTCATAAGTGTTAAAATGAAGTATGAATGGATTTCATAAGTGAAAGAAATTTATAGATTTATAAATTGTGAAGTTATAAAATGAATAGATTTTGTAAGATAAAAGATTTATAAGTAATTATCTTGTAAATTGCATTTTGGCATTTAAATGAGATATAAATAGAATTTATAAATTAAGGTATTTTAATAAGTTGAAGTTTTTATAAAATATATATAAATGGGAATTTATAAACGTTGTTTTATAAATCCGAAATCAACTTATTTTGATAAGTTAATTATTTTAGGTTATGAAAGGAGATTATCCACAATTTTGGACAGTGGATAATCCTTTAAAATAAATTGTGTACAAATGGTGAATTTGGTTAACGAAGTATATTCACGATTTTGGATAGTGAATAATATATTAAAGAAATGTTTTAGGAAGTGATCTTTTAAATGAAATTAAAACGATTTGAAGTTGTTTTAAAATGTGTTAATGATCGAAACCATAGATTTCAACATTTATTGTTGAAATAGACGTTTTTGGGAAATAAAAGGAAATGGTGGACTATAACACTGTTGTTATAGTAAATGATTTTCGAAAGGAAATGTTTTATGTAGTATTGGGATTTATATATCTATCTAAATTTCGAATCCCTATACTAGTGATTTTGGGTTGTCGTAACGATGTTTTACGCAACATTCGTTTTGGCTCAAATGAATGTGTTTAAGAGAATGTTTTCCTTAGAAGAATAAAATATATACTTAATCGTGTTTTAAGTATATTGAATATTTTCTAAGTATTGAAAATAAATGGATTTGTGAATTACTTATTGTTAAATAAGTATCGAAATGTTTTCCAATATGAAGTGAAATGTTTTGGGTTTTTATCTTTTAAAGATAAATTGAAAATGAATAAGTATTTGGAAATGTTTTCCAATGAAGAAATTGAAATGGTTTAGAGGATATATATTTTAAAGATAAATTGAAGTGAATATCTGGCAAGTTATTTGATTTATGGAAGATTAATAAAAAGGGCCTAGTGATTGTTATGGTGCTGGATATTTGTTTTGTTGGCCTTGATAGTTAAATAACCGACTATCAATATTTACCTTTAATGGGTATTTGATGTGATTTGCTTGAATTTGAATGCTACACTTATTTTAAAATAAGCGCTCATTATTCGGTTTAGCCGGGAGAGGACCTTTGTGTCAGAAATCCCATTCCGAATAATGATATGTTGTAATGGATAGCATTTGAAGACCGGTGTTGAAGACTGGATATTTTTGAAAACGGAAGGATTACCGTCGAATGACTCTGCATAGGCTGATCGCCGATATAGAGGTTTTATCACCCTTTGTGATGGGAAATCGGGCCGTGATTAGTGAAATCCGGATTGCAAGGACTTCTTTGGAAGTGCCTTCGGTTCTGTTCGAACCCAGAATGGACTTGTATGGTTGTGTGTCTGACGTTACAATTTGAGATGTAAAGCTGGTTTCTATCAAATATATTTCTGTTGGTGGCGGAGAATTTATTCTCTTAGCTTAACACCCTTCTCTAAGACATACGAGCTCAGAGGTTATGTAGTTGATGCTTACTAGTGATATATTCCTAAATTGGTAATGTGGCATACGAAGTGCTGTTGAGCATTTGTTGATCAAAGCGTGGCTTTTATGAAAAGCGTAGCTTTGTGGACGAGACTTCGTCGGACCTCACACCTCGAAAATGGTCAAAACAGGAAGGATGCAGCAAGGTTATTAGGGGATCGTGCCCCCTTAGTGTATGTCATTCCTTCGGGATAGAGGTGGTATTATGGTATGGAGCCCTGATACTTAACCTATGTTGTTGCTGCAAACTTATTATTTTGTGGTTGTTCGTGAATCCCGGGATTTAGGTCGGTTACGACCGGGGGATGGCATATTCGTGTCAGTAGTTACCCAGCTAGGGGTAACCCGGCCTTGTGTTGGTAGGGATCCGGTGAGGTTCTCGGGGCATCTTTCCAGAGGCGCACCCATGTGGCAATGGGAAGTTCCTTGGCCTGACCATTTTTTGGAAATCCAAACTCCAATACGCACCTTGTACAGTTTAGTTGTAGAACCTGCCATTTACTTATGGTGGTCACCACTGTTTAGATGGTAGCTATAGTAGGCATAGTTCGGAATGTCTATGCTGGCTAAGATTTATATTATACTTTCAAAATGTTTTCCTACACTTTGCACTTATAATAATAATATCAAAGAAAATTTGCGTATCAAGCATATTTGACTATCATAAGGAGAAATCTCCTCCGATTCTGCGTTTGCATTGTGTGCGTGTGCGGGAGGCCTTATGGTAGTCTTATTTTCTGAAAAGCATTGCGAATCTAATTTAAAATATTTCTTTGTTTATTTTTAAAGATAAACTGTTTTAAGTTCTCACACCAGTCCCATGACTGACCTGGAGTTTATTGTTTCCTTCCTAAACTCTGGGTGCCCATCAATTTTAACACGAGCAGTCTAGAGTCAGGTTTTCAGGTCATTCTGGAATTCAGGAGTTGTTGTGGAGATCAGGAGCAAGCTGGATGGCGTGGTGTATCAATTAGTATATAGTATTTCTTTTCCGCTGTTTGTTGTTGTAAACTCCGATAATGTAATGTAATGTGATGTAATGTAATAACTGATATAGTTCTTTGTTTTAAAAGATATTCATTTATCTATTATATGTTGTTCCGCTGCGATTGTGAGATTCTGATATTGTTTCTGTTTCTTTTACTTTCTTATTCTATCGTCTACCTCTTCTTTAACCCTAATGGTACGGTTTTCCGGCATTCGATTGCTCGGCAGTTGATACAGTGGACGTATTGATGTCGACCTTCGTGGTCGGAAAATCGCATTCGTTACATAAGTAATACTATGTTTCTTGAATTTTAAAAAGAAAATTCAAAGGCGAATTTGAAATGGAAATATTTATATAAAATTTGGATTTTTAAAGGGAATTGATTGGATAAAATAAAAAATTTGATTTTGGATATTTAATTAGCTATTTCGTAAAATGGTTTCAAATAGAAATTTTTAAATTGAGTATTTTTAGAACAATGAATTATTAAATAAGATTTCTTTAACTATGAAATGGAAGTTGGAATCGAGATTTGAATGGTTTTGGAATATAGTTTGGATTATTTAAGAAATAGGTTTCCAAATGGAATTTTTAATTGAAAGCTATTTATAATGGGATTTTAGTAATATAAATCTGCTAAACTGGAAATGAGTTAAAAAAATTATAAACGATGTTTATAAATAAAGTAAAATGATTATTGTCTGATAAATTGAGAATATAAATCCACCTTGTTAATTTAAAATGAGTGATGGAAATTGCGTCAGAAAGAAATAGTGGGTTATATTTTGGATTTTGGAAATAGTTGTGAAATTGGAAATGTAGATTGATTTGTGATAAATCGAGAGAGATTATAAGTATAAAATCAGCTGTGTTGAATTTTAGAAATAGTTTTTTTTCAAGAAGTAAGTTTTTCTTTCAAAAAAAGATTATTATTTATTAATCTATTTAGTTTAAAACTATTATTTAGATTAAAATATTTTGGAAAGTTAGTTATTCAAATATTTAATATTATTGAAATGAAAACAAATTTTTATAATTAAATTTGTAAATCGATTAGTTTTTATTTAAAAATGAATTGAAAATGAGTTATCAATTATTATTTAAAGTGTTTTGATATTTTAAATAATAACTTAAATTTGTTTTAAAATTAAATTATTGTTCATTAAAAATACTTATATATATATATGAAATGATTAGAATTTATTTATAAATTCTCTTGAGATTTGTAGATGGGGCTTATTTTACAAATGTGATTTTATAAAAGAAAATCTTATAACGAAATTCTAGAAACTTAAAGAAATTTCCGAAATGTTAGAAACAAGAACTACGAGATTGAATCTGAATTCATAAAGAAACTATAAATGGAGATATGAGATTATAAGTGAGTATAATCGATTTTGGAAAATGTAAAAAAAAAACTTATATAAATTCTGAAAACTTATGGGATAAGTTATGAAATATTTTCGAAGTACAGGTTTTAGAAATGATTTTTAGGAAATAGACTTATAATATTTTCCTAAGTGTTGAAATGAAAGGTTTTGGAAATATTTTAACAATGAAAGAATTTATATAGAAATATTCTTCTAAGCGATGGATTATAAATCGAATTTAGAAATATTTCACTAAGTGTTAAAGTGAGAAATGATTTGAAAATATTCCGTTAAGGATATAAGGATTTGAAATTGTTTTCAAACGTTGTAATACTGAAGGAGATTTGAATCTATATCTGTGTAAAGATATTTCAAATGAATGTTTTGAAAGATTTATAATATGGACCCACTGACTGTTTATATGTTTTGATAGTTAAATAACCGACTATCAAATCTGGCTGAATTCATTAATCATTTCAAAGAGACAGGGATCGGATTTAGTTATCTAAAAACCACTACGATCCAATTTATGTGTTACGAATTGTGATATCGTGAAGATAATGAAGATGGTGATTTTAGAGATTCGATTTGTTTAGATCCATGACAACTTGTATGGATGAATACTATCATTGCATCGTTGCCTGGAAGGAAGTGTTAGCATTCCAAGTATTTATGCTATTCTTAAGGTAAAACGTAGCCTCATCAACCGGGAATGACTAAAAAGGGGAGATGCAGCAAGGCTATGTTGGTCGCTCTCATTAGGGTATGATCATTACTCATCTATAGTGGACATTTATCATCATCACTATCTATCATTTGTTGCGTTTTTAGGGCATATAGTGGCGATCATATTCGGTACTATCTAATAAGGGGGGTCTTGTGTTGGCAGGAATCGATAGGTTCAATCTTGGTACATTTTTCTAGAGGTGTACTGTGGCGGGCGGTACCCCAGTAGCCCTGTCATCGTATGAAATCCAATATCCACTATGAGCCTATATGGTTTTAGTTGTGCCCAACTATGCTAAAACGTGAGATACAAGCATTTCAGATATTTTATAGTTTACTTTCTATAAACACTATTATAATATCAGATGATTTTGATATAAAATGTTTTGGTTATCGTAAGGTAAAAACTCATCATATTTATGTGTGGCATGGTCTTACGAGACACCTTTATTTTCAAAGTGTTTTGATAACAGTAATAATTCAAATTGAGTGTGTTTCTCATGCTGTTTTTCCAGACTAACTCAGGTGTTATTTTATTATAATGTTTGGGTCAGACCGAGTTTTATAGATTTAGGTAAGGATGTTATGGAACTCAGGAGACGAGCTGGAGGAATCTCAGGCGTATTCCACGTACTTGATTATATTTCGCTGCATGTGTATGTTGTATATTCAGCACTTGTAAGGACAAGTTATTATAACTATCTAGATTTATTTGTTGATAGTTGTACTCTGATGATGGTATATATATAAATAGTTACAGTTTGTTTTGTATAAAGATCTGTTTTTATTTATTATGTATTGCTCCGCTGTGATTATGAGATTCTATGTTATCGTTTCTGTTTTTCTTCTATCTCTGCTTCTTCTTTACCCTTAGCAATAAGTATTTCGGGCACTTGAATATTTGGAAAGCTATACAGTGAACATATTGATGTCGATTTTCGAGGGTCGAAAATCCTGGTTCACTACACTTAGTATGAGAGCTGATGGTTAAGCGAGAATCTTGGCTTTGGTGGGGATTACTCATTAGAGATAGGGTCAGTAGTTCCCTAGAATGACTTTAAATGTATTAATATATATGAGCGCGCATTTGTTAGTGAATATAAAATGTTTTATATTGTGCTGATTTATCTATTGTGTGGCTAATAAATTCCGGTCGGGTAGTAGGACGTCACTAAATCGATAGGAGTTTCTAAACACTTGAACACGGTGAACCGACGCGGTATGGTTTTGAAGCGGGTTAATGAAATAATTTTAACCAACTATATTTTGATATTGAAAAAATAATTTGCAGAAATTATTATAGTATAATTGGTATGTTTGGTTGTTATTATTATAATCGAAATAAGATTATAAAATTGGAATGGTTATACATAACCAAATTGAAATTTTATAAGCATGATTTATGAAAATGGGTTATACAATAAAAGTGGATAAAACTAGAGTTTAGAGATTTAAATCTCGAAGGGTTTGAAAAATATATTTCAAGGAGTAGCGAAAATAAAAATAGTATTATTTTTGAAAGGATTTTTGAATAAAAATTGGTTTTAAATAGATTTCGGAAGCAAGCAAGCACTGAACTCACTTCAGTCGCTGGAAAATAATTCTAGTGATGACAGCCGCATCATCAGTCTTCATTTTCGAGCTTCTAAGTGACGGATAGCAACCTGGGTTATTGTTTCAAGATTGTTTTGGAAAATACGACTTTGATTTAAAATTCCAATGGGAATTTGGTTGGTAAAAGCAGGTATGATTTAAAAATTCCAAAGTTAAAGTTAGATATTAAAAGTGAATATTTGTACATATGTTTGATTTTGAAAATGATTTGAAATAAAACAGGCATTTAAATTCTGGAATTTCATCAAAACAAAGTGTGAAGTTGAATTTTAGGATTGAAATTTAAGTTAAGTAGGTTAACATAAATTATATGAAATGGAATTTAACTTAATCTAAGTAAAATAAAAAACGAATTGGAATTCAAAGGATACCGAATCGAATTGGATTGAATATAAAATTTGAGTTGTAAAATGATTTTATAACTATAAGTTATAAATTTGAATGCAATCAACTCAAGTATAGAATTGATGAGAATGTAAAAAAAATAAGTGGTGTAACTTATAAATTGAAAAGGTGGAATAGAAAAAGTAAAATAGAAGTGGTTTGATCTTTTTAGTGAAGAAATGGAAATCCAAATTTGGATTAAAAAATGAATTTGAACTCAAGTCAAACCAAATGGAGTGATTTTTGAAATAAAAATCTAATTGTGAAGTATAAAATGAAAGTAAACTAATTATATGAATTAATTAGTGAATTGAATATTAGAATGAGACTTGAGTTAAATGAAATTGAATAAAGTGAATAAGAATAAATCTAAAATTGAAATGAAATTTGTTTGCAATGGAAATAAACTTAAGTTATATAGTTGAAATAATTGGAAATAAACGAATTAACTTAATTTAATATATTTGGATGAAAACTTGGCTCAAGTAAATTTATGAAATTGTCCATAAATAAAATGGGCATGAATTGGCTTGTTATTGAATATAAAATTGAGCGAACAAGATTTTGTGAATAAATTGATTGTGAATCAATAGAAATTGACGAATTGATTTAAAATCAATTGAAAATGGTTATAAACTTAAGTGGATATTTTATTAAATGAATATCACAAAATTAATTCTAATAATATGGGTATAATATGTTTTGATATGAATTAAATGCTAATAATTTGTTTGTGAACCATTCGAATTGAATGAAATGGTATCTAAAACGATCGAAAGTAACTAAATTAATGATTGAACCTTGTGATTGCTTGTAAATACCTGATATGCATGTTTTGCATTTTGAAACTATGTGTTTAAAGTAGTAAAATGCATGTAATGTTATAAGATTTCATAAATTATGAAACTGATGTGTTTTAATTGGGTAAGTGCAGGTACATGTAGCTGTTTGACTCGATTTTGGTAGTGCAAATTGCATATAAATTAAGCGAACTCACTTAATAACGCTAAATAAGGTACGCTTACGAATTTAACATGTGAAAAATAAATATATTGATATATATTGTGTTTTTAACATATTTGTCATATTACAAAAAGCTCACCGTACAAGGGAGCTAAAAAAATCGAAAATTTAGGGTGTTAGAAAAATTACGAAAAAATTTGAAAATTTTTTGTTAACCAAGATTTGATTTCGAATTGTAATTAAAATAAAGGATTTTGGTTTAGAAATGGAAACTAAATGTTTTGTATGGAACTAAAGGATTTATAAATGTGAAATTTCGAGTTTTAACAAGTTAATGGGTTTATTGCATTTTCCTACCTAGCAATTTCGGGGACAAAATTCTTTTAAAGGTAGAGGAATGCAACGACCTGGATTTTCCCTCATTTGATGTTAAATATTTAAATGGTTTTAAATATTGAATTTGGAATATAAAATGATTTTTGAATATGAAGATTTTGGTTGAAATTATAGAATGAATTTAAATTTCAAGTATAACGATTTATCGTAATACCGAAATGGTGAATAATTGAAAGTTGAGTTGAATATGAATCAAAAAAATTTCTAATGTGAGTATAAGTTCTATTTGTATTACGAATTAGATAATAAGTTTTTCAAACTGGGTTTTTAGTAATTTCGTCGATTTTAAAAATCGTCATTTTTATCGATACATTAAAATAGCGATTCGGGGCACGGTCTTGGATTTCAACGAAACCAATACCATTGAATTCGTAATAGTGTATTATTATCGAATTTCAAATTGGAGTTACGTTTGGTCATACGGGATAGAAACGGGTTGAAATCAATATTGAAAATAAATATTATAATTGGGTTCAAAAGGCTAACTTACGCATACGATCGAATTAGGCTTCGAGATAGTCCCATTGAATTCGGAATATGGGTATAACAAATAAAACGTCAGGCGGCACGCCTCGATAGGAGTTCGGGATTTTAATTTATTATAAACTAGATATTTTGAAATTAAAAATATTATAAAATCGAAAATTCAAACGTTGTCCTTTATCACAGTCACCCTACCCTACGATTCAGTCGCCTTCTCCACTTTTAAAATTGCAAAACCCCCTACTTCTCAAAAAAAGTATGTTCGAAATTAAAAAAAAAAGGAAAAGAAAATTCACGTGAATTAATCGCGATAGTAAGGACTGGAGGCGAGCGCGCGTGACTGCGTTGGTGGAGGCACATTCGTCGTTCTAGGGTTTTGCAGCTTTGGGGTTCTCGGGGTCGACCTTGTTTGCAAGCGGTGGCAGAGCTTTAAGCGGCCGGTCCTTGGCCATAGTTGTGGTAGAGGAATGCGCAAGACATGGTGATTTAAGATCATCGCCTCGTTTGACGATGGAGGCATGAGGTGGAGGTGGAGATTGAGGCGACATTAGTGGTCGGGAATGGTTGCATTTGGTTCCTGACGTGTTGGAGAGGGGATTGGTGATGGCATGTAACAACCCTAGATTTTTGTATACTATTTAAATTAGACTTTCTTTTATTTATAAATTATTTTAAATTTTCTTTATTTCAAACATTTCATTTTAAATATAAATGATGATTATTAAATTATTTATAGTTCAAACCAGTATAATTTGAATATTTTATTGTAAAGTGGATTTATGGTCAAGCTGTTCAAACTATGACTTTTAAACTTCAAATTTAAATTATTTAAAATCTTAAATTTTATCTTTTATTATGAAAATAGATGTAATAACTTGAACACTGCTTTTCGTTTCGTTGAAAACGGAGTTAAACTGTGAAAGCTATGTATATTTCAATATTGAGTGCAATTTGTTTATTCTGTGATTTTGTTATTTTTAAATTGTATAAATCATATTTTATTGTCATATTTCATTTTAATCTGGGTCAATATGTTATTGTATGTATATTTTTGTATTATAATAATTTGAAAATGAAGTAAACAACTTTCCAAAGTCAATGGTGATTTATTTGTAATTTCTGGACACTATTTTGGATTTTTAAGAAATTTCTTTAAGTCTTTTTCTATTTTCTTTAAATTTAATTTTTTCTTCTTATGTGTTAATGGGTTATTTTAAGTATATTTTGTCTTTTAATATTTTTTTAAAGTGATGTTATAATTTTTTCAAAGTTTACTGTGTTGATTTTTTTTTTTTAAGCTATTTTCTTCATTAAAATTATATTTAAATTTAATTTTATTTTTATTTTGTGAATGTACTTTTATTTTATATTATTATTTATGTTTAAAAAAAATATTACAAGCTCATATGAATTTTCTAAAATTTATTTCATGTAATTTCAAATTTTCTAGACTAGTTTACTATTTTTAGCTATTTTCCTTAATTTAACTTTATATAATTAATAAATATTATATATATTTTTATATTTTGATAAATTTTCGAAATTTTATCTGCGATTATTATTATTTCCAGAAATATCAAGTTATATAAACAAAATTAAGGAAATTTGAGAAGTTTTAAAACCTTTGAAACGTAAAGTCGTTTCACCTCCTAAGTCGTTTCTTTTACCGTTTTCTCATTTACTCTTTGACCGGTTTTTTCCTTTTTCTATTGAATAGCCGTGTATTTTCCTTTCTATTCACGTGAGAAACTTCTCACTTTCCATCATCAAACTCACGGCTAGAAGTATTGAAGGTAACGACTTCCATTTCATCTTCTTCTTCCTTTGTTTTTCTACTTTTCTATTTGAATTTTGTACTAGTTCTCACCTTCATAGCTTGGCTCCTCCTCAACCGGATCTGACCTGACCTCCCCCACCCCCTTTCTCTGACCATCTTCCATCCTACTAGCTCTCCATTTCAGGCCAAGCCAATCCAAGGTGAAGACCACCACAAAATCCACCAAAAAAAACCATCACAAACTATCACTTATGGCCTAGAATTGTCATCTCCTCCTTCTACCACCATTAGCCGCCACTACCTCCACCATCACCACCTCTAACCTGACCTCCACCCTCTGCCACATCACCCACCACCCTCTGGAAATCAGGCCATGACCATAGAGCATGAGGCCGAGCCCAATAGGAGCCAAGATGTGATGATATTTGCTTTGTTTTGTAAAGTGTTGCACCTATATCTTCATCTCCTTAAAACCCATGTAGGCCGACCACTTTGCACCCAAACTAGACCTTAATCCATGGCATAGCTGAGCTTAACCCATCCATAACTGATCCATGTGAAGTTGAGAACAAGTGCAAAGCATTTGACTTTGTTCTGGACATTGATTTCTAGTGTTGTTCAAGTGTTACATTGTTTTGTAACTTATATGTTGTATTGTTTGTTTAAATATTTGAATAAGGAAATTATCTTTGGCTCTCTCAATATCAAATCTTTGTCGTGCCATAATGCTTTTGAAGATCTTAGTTTGGGTCATTTGTATCGCAATCTCCAGCTCAAACAAGTGAGTATTTCGCACCAGACATTATGTACTTATATAAGTAGTAAATTGACACCCTGTGAATCTGTAGAACTATATGATCATGTTATAACTGCTTATATTATTATCATATGATGTTCACACCTGTTATTACACCTATTATGTTATATGTTACTGTTATTTCATGCTATTCTGTTTATTTTATATGTCTGTCACACTGCAAGTTCCCTTTAGATTAGAATCACTATGGGTTGATATGATACATACCCGAACGAACTTTAGAATAGAGGAAAATCATTATGGGCTAAAATGATAGGCCTGAACGATTTTCAACTTATTTTATTTACTTGGGACTGCTGGTTTGAAATGATAAAACCAGGATTTTTCTTTGTAAATTACGGGTTGAAATGATACATTACCCGCATCACTTTACCTAGCGTAGAAAATTATATACAGGCCCGTAGTTAAAATATGTTTTTCTAAAAATTTTAAAATATTTTAGAAATTTAATTATTATAATATTTTGATTTAAAATTAAATAAAAATATAATTTTTGTAAAGTATTATTGATTTTCTGGAAATCTATAAGTTAAATAAATTATGGAAAAGTTAGAAAATCTGAATGTAAGTTATTTTGGAAATTTTGATTTAATTTTTAATGGAATTTAAATTAACTTTGAAATATGATAAATTTATGATATTTTGAATTTAAATTAATTTAAAATGATTTTATAACATATTAATGATTTTGAAATAAATTTAAAATGTTAATGAGTGAATATTGAGTTGAATTTGGAAATATAACTTAAATTGGAATTTATGAATTTGGTTTAAAAGTGAAATTTTAAGTTAAGTTAAATAAAATGGAATTAACTTATATTTGAAATTTTAAACTTAAGTGTTAAGTTGAAATTTAATATAATGAATTTAAATTTGAATGTTGAAATTTAATAAGCGAATTATTAATAAATATTGATTTTTGAAAGGAAACTTAACTTTATAAAATCATGAATTTAAGAAAAAATAAATGATGCTTATAAATGTGAAAATGTATGATTTTATAAGTTAAAAATGTTTTAAATAAAAATATAAGTGTTTGTGAAATTCTATTGAATATTTGAAGTTAATTAACAGCATTTTCAATACTGTATTTTGTTAAATTGAATTGTTTTTGAATGTAACTTTCTGTAGCATTTTCTAAATGCTGCGAAATTTGAATTTTCATTGTTTTAATAAATTTAAGTGCATAAATGAACATTGAAAAGTTTAAATTTTTAGAATTTAATAATTTAATTATTAAATGTAACAACTTCATTTTTATGATTTAAAATGAAGTAATTTGTTTTGAAATATAACTTTTGATATATTAAATTTAGTTGAAATGTGGTACTGAAAGATATGATAGTTTGGTATATTGAAATGATTTGAAATGTGGTTTTGAAAAAATATAGCTATTTTGATATATTAAAATTATTTGAAATGTGGTTTTGAAAAGATATGATACTTATATATATTAAAATGATTTGAAACGAAGTTTTGAAAGATATGATATTTTGATATTAAATGATTTGAAAAGAAGTTATGAAAGATATGATATTTTGGAAATGAAGCTTTGAAAGGTTATGATATTTTGATACATTAAAATGATTTGAAAGGAAGTTTGAAAGGATATGATAATTTAATATATTGAAATGGTTAGAAATGACTTGATATTTATTTTGATAAATATTTGAATTGAAAGATATGGTATGATGATATATTGAAATGGTTTGGAAATGATTTAATCTTTATTTTGATAAAGATTTGGGTTGAAATGATATTTTATTTTGAAGTATAAAATATTGTTTTAAAGTTATAACAACGGGTTATAATAATGATTGGTTGTTAAAGAGACCGGTATCGGATATTGTCTTATAGCCGGCCAATACCGAAAACCACTTTAACAACTGTGTACGCGGTGGAGATTCCAGAATGAAGTAGGATGGTGGCAACGTTCTCGAGGTATATTACGTGGACCCACCTCCCGTGAGTTGGCATATATGACTAAAACAGGAGCTATACCGGGCTACAGAAAGGGTCACACCCTTTCATCGAGCATGCTCCATCGGAAACCATTCTATTACTTTTGTGATTCGATACGTGGCGCCATTTTGATTCGGGGGTATTGTTCGAGGTGGGCGGAAGCTGCTGGCTTGCCGTCACCACCGATCCGAGAGTGCAAACGGTGTATCCACCCTGGCATTGCCTCGCGTGCCGTGTCATATCCTTATATCGAGCCCACTACAATTTTGGTTTTAAAGATCCGACCGCGTTAAGGTTCACCATCCCCTTAACGCTATTTTCTATATGATTAGACACTACTGTATATAGCGTATATTACTACATAGTAAATAGTTTAACGGATCCTTAGAGGATGGGCGGTCCTAAGCATCTTCTAAGTTACTTGTACCTTTACTACAGTTCACTTGAGTTAGTTTACATTGTATAAGTATGTATGTCCTGGCTCGAGTGTTTGTATTTTTATTTACGCTCGGGTCAGCCTGAGTTATTCACAGATTTGGATTTCCACTTTCTGGAGATTGGAATCGCTGGAGATTATCTACTTGTCAAGTTTTATCTTTTGCAGTCTGTTGGTCCTTTCAGCTCTTGTATTAGTAGACTTCTATGTAGTGAGACTTCCTTTGTACTTTATTTCTTCAGTTGTATTTTATGTAACTCTGATATATTTATATAGTAGCTTCATGAACTACTATCTCTTTTAATTCCGCTGTATTATTATTACTCTGTGTCTGTGATCTATGATTATTATTTACTGTATATTCTGAGATTTGCCAAATTCTTATTTACAACGCGGTATTTTGAGCAATTCAATTCCGACATGAGTGTCTACCTATACACTTATAATGGATGCGAATGGTTGAAAATATCGGGTCGTTACAGTTGGTATCAGAGCTTTGGTAGCTCTAGGAAAAACTCAGCATATGGAGTGAATGTATTTACAGAACCACTTTCATTCGAGTTTGAATCTCTTCTTTTTTGACTCGATTCCTTTGAATTTTGGAACGTTCCATACGGTTCCAAAATCCATTCGTATCCCTTATTATTCATCTTCTTTTGACTCTGGAGTATTCCATAACTCCGCTTCGAATGATCTTTTTAGTGAGTCGGCGGTCATGCCAATTTCAAATCGAATTGTAAAAGGGTGAAACTCCTTTACAATTAGCATCGATTCACCAGAGATTTATATCTATCCTTGGTTTAGATGCTAATACCTTTTGTTATTCCAAACTTTATCCATTGAGATGGAATGTAGATTTACCCCAGAAAAATCCACATTGATCTTATTCTTTAAGTCACGGTTGACCCGGTTAAGGTTGCCCGCGATTTATTTAAGCTTACCCACCTCCCTATTTTGTTATTTAATCATCTTGTCTTTTGTTTCCAACATATTTTCAAACATTTTGAATTGTACTTGTAAATCTATGTTTTGTTTATATATTGTGTTGTTTGAGTTGTTGATGTTGAGTTGGGTTTCTGATCGATTCGTCTGATCAACGCTATCGATAGGATTTCTAAAACACTTTGACAGAACAAACTGACACAATATTATTTTAAAATTTGGTTAATGAAATAAATTTTGATATATAAATAAATTTATGAAACTTAATAAACTGATTTAAATTGATTATTTGAAGTGATAATACTTGATTTGGGAACTGAAATGAATTTAGAACAAGAAATTTAAGAATTTAATTTCTGATGGTTTCAAACCTTGTGTTTAAGTTTTAAAAGGTTATATTATTTAAAGTATTTTTGAATAGAAATTTGTTTTCATAGGATTTTAAAGTTTAAAAATTATTTCTCCTCTCTTTGTCGGTGGGAAATAATTTCAGTGATGACTGCAGCATCGTCGACATTCATTTTCGAGTTTCGAAGTGAAGAGATCGCTCTGTAGACTTACTACAGCTTTATTTTGGTAAATCAATTTGATTTGAATTTCTAAAATATGACTTGATCTATAATATATATAGACATATGATTTAAATTTGATTCGATAAATTATGTACATACATTTATTTATCTCTAAATGGGTTGAAGAAATCGGAAATTTAATTCTTAAATTTTATTTTAAAGAATAATTTCAATTATAAAAAGAAAATAAATTTTTTGGATGAATATTCAAGCATAAAATGATTTAATTGTATAATACAATTGCATTCAAATATAACTTACCTTAATTTCAGAAGTTAACAATGTAATTGGATAATATACAATATAAAAAGATTATTTTTAATAAAATTTGAGTGGTTATAATAAATGTTATACACTTAAATTTTAATTATAAAATGATTACAAAGGTAAATATAATAAAGGGTAATTGAATAACTTACAATAAAATAATATTAAAAGAACTAAGAATAAAAGAAAGCAGTTATAATAAGTATAAGCATATTTAACATAAGTGATAAATATATTGAGAGGAATTAATTTAATTTTAATTAGGAATAAAGAAGAATTAAATTTATTAAGTACATTGTGAGTGTAATAAATGATTATTTTTCAAACCCATGATTTTAAAAATTGTTAATTTAAGATGATTGGATAATAAGATAATGAAATATGGGATAGTTAAGATTTATTTAACTTGTGTAAAGATTTATTCTCTATTTAAGATGAAATTTCCATGCTTTCAAATTTATTTCCTTATTTTGTTTTTCAAACTATCGTTTTGTTGTCCATATTATCCTTATCTTCCTACAGACTGGTATAGACATCTTGCTATAATGTTTCCGTTTAGAAATCTTTCTATAATCCTTGATAATCTTTGGTAATCATTTTAGATCCACATTTTTCGTGCTTGTGTTTTTAATTTTGGAGAATCTTGAAAAGATCATCTCCACCTTGTTAAACTTACCTATAACAACAGTTATCAAATATAATTTCAATCTTCTTGTCATCTTATCTTAATCCTATTCCACTCTATCTTTTTTCTGTGCTTTTCCGTACTTCATCCCTTTTCGAGGACGAAAAGTTTTGAGTGGGGGAGAGTGTAACAACCCTAGATTTTTGTATATTATTTAAATTGGACTTTCTTTTACTTTTAAATTTTTTTAAATTTTTTTTATTTCAAACATTTCATTTTTAAATATAAATGATGATTATTAAATGATTTATAGTTCAAACTAGTATAATTTGAATATTTTACTGTAAAGTGGATTTCTGGTCAAGCTGTTCAAACTGTGACTTTTAAACTTCAAATTTAAATTATTTAAAATCTTAAGTTTTATCTTTTATTATGAAAATAGATGTAATAACTTGAACACTGCTTTTCGTTTTGTTGAAAACGGAGTTAAACTGTGAAAGTTGTGTATATTTCAATAATGAGTGCAATTTGTTTATTCTGCAATTTTGTTATTTTTAAATTGTATAAATCATATTTTATTGTCATCTTTCATTTTAATCTGGATCAATATGTTATTGTATGTATATTTTTGTATTATAATAATTTTAAAATGAAGTAAACAACTTTCCAAAGTCAATGGTGATTTATTTGTAATTTCTGGACACTATTTTGGATTTTTAAGAAATTTCTTTAAATCTTTTTCTATTTTCTTTAAATTTAATTTTTTTTTATTATGTGTTAATGGGTTATTTTAAGTATATTTTGTCTTTTAATATTTTTTTAAAGTGATGTTATAATTTTTCCAAAGTTTAATGTGTTGATTTTTTTTTAAAGGCTGTTTTCTTATTTTCTGCTATTTTCTTCATTAAGATTATATTTAAATTTAATTTTTTTTATTTTGTGAATGTACTTTTATTTTATATTATTATTTATGTTTAAAAATAATATTACAAGCTCATATGAATTTTCTAAAATTTATTTCATGTAATTTCAAATTTTCTAGACTAGTTTACTATTTTTAGCTATTTTCTTTAATTTAACTTTATATAATTAATAAATATTATATTTTTTTTTATATTTTGATAAATTTTCGAAATTTTATCTGGGATTATTATTATTTCCAGAAATATCAAGTTATATAAACAAAATTAAGGAAATTTGAAAGGTTTTGAAAGCTTTGAAACGTAAAGTCGTTTCACCTCCTAAGTCGTTTCTTTTACCGTTTCCTCATTTACTCTTTGACCGTTTTTTTTATTTTTCTATCGAATAGCCGTGTATTTTCCTTTCTATTCACGTGAGAAACTTCTCACTTTCCATCATCAAACTCACAGCTAGAAGTATTGAAGGTAATGGCTTCCATTTCATCTTCTTCTTCTTTTGCTTTTCTATTTTTCTATTTGAATTTTGTACTTGTTCTCACCTTCATAGCTTGGCTCCTCCTCAACCAGATCTGACCTGACCTCCACCACCCCTTTCATCTGACCATCTCCCATCCTACTACCTCTCCATTTCAGGCCAAGCCAATCCAAGGTGAAGACCACCACCAAATCCACCCAAAAAAAACCATCACAAACTATCACTTATGGCCTAGAATTGTCATCTCCTCCTTCTACCACCATTAGCCGCCACTACCTCCACCATCACCACCTCTAACCTTACCTCCACCCTCGGCCACATCACCCACCACCCTCTGGAAATCAGGCCATGACCATAGAGCATGAGGCCGAGCCCAATAGGAGCCAAGATGTGATGATATTTGCTTTGTTTTGTAAAGTGTTGCATCTATATCTTCATCTCCTTAAAACCCATGTAGGCCGACCACTTTGCACCCAAACCAAACCTTAATCCATGGAATAGCTGAGCTTAACCCATCCATAACTGATCCATGTGAAGTTGAGAACAAGTGCAAAGCATTTGACTTTGTTCTGGACATTAATTTCTAGTGCTGTTCAAGTGTTACATTGTTTTGTAACTTACATGTTGTATTGTTTGTTTAAATATTTGAATAAGGAAATTATCTTTGGCTCTATCAATATCAAATCTTTGTCGTGCCATCGTGCTTTTGAAGATCTTAGTTTGGGTCATTTGTATCACAATCTCCAGCTCAAACAAGTGAGTATTTCTCACCAGACATTATGTACTTATATAAGTAGTAAATTGACACCCTGTGAATCTGTAGAACTATATGATCATGTTATAACTGCTTATATTATTATCATATGATGTTCACACCTGTTATTACACCTATTATGTTATATGTTACTGTTATTTCATGCTATTCTGTTTATTTTATATGTCCGTCACACTGCAAGTTCCCTTTAGATTAGAATCACTATGGGTTGAAATGGTACATACCCGAATGAACTTTAGAATAGGGGAAAATCGTATGGGCTGAAATGATAGGCCTGAACGATTTTCAACTTATTTTATTTACTTGGGACTGCTGGTTTGAAATGATAAAACCCGGATTTTTCTTTGTAAATTACGGGTTGAAATGATACATTACCCGTATCACTTTACCTAGCGTAGAAAATTATATACAGGCCCGTAGTTAAAATATGTTTTTCCAAAAATTTTAAAATATTTTAGAAATTTAATTATTATAATATTTTGATTTAAAATTAAATAAAAATATAATTTTTGTAAAGTATTATTGATTTTCTGGAAATCTATAAGTTAAATAAATTATGGAAAAGTTAGAAAATCTGAATGTAAGTTATTTTGGAAATTTTGATTTAATTTTTAATGGAATTTAAATTAACTTTGAAATATGATAAATTTATGATATTTTTAATTTAAATTAATTTAAAATTATTTTATAACATATTAATGATTTTTGAATAAAGTTAAAATGTTAATGAGTGAATATTGAGTTGAATTTGGAAATATAACTTAATTTGGAATTTATGAATTTGGTTTAAAAGTAAGAATTTAAGTTAAGTTAAATAAAATGGAATTAAGTTATATTTGAAATTTTTAACTTAAGTGTTAAGTTGAAATTTAATGTAATGAATTTAAATTTGAATGTTGAAATTTAATAAGCGAATTATTAATAAATATTGATTTTTGAAAGGAAACTTAACTTTATAAAATCATGAATTTAAGGAAAATTAAATGATGCTTATAAATGTGAAAATGTTTGATTTTATAAGTTAAAAATGATTTAAATAAAAATATAAGTGTTTGTGAAATTCTATTTAATATTTGAAGTTAATTAACAGCATTTTTAATACTGTATTTTGTTAAATTGAATTGTTTTTGAATGTAACTTTCTATAGCATTTTCTAAATGCTGCGAAACTTGAATTTTCATTGTTTTAATAAATTTAAGTGCATAAATGAACATTGAAAAGTTTAAATTTCTAGAATTTAATAATTTAATTATTAAATGTAACAACTTCATTTTTATGATTTAAAATGAAGTAATTTGTTTTGAAATATAACTTTTGATATATTAAATTTAGTTGAAATGTGGTACTGAAAGATATGATAGTTTGGTATATTGAAATGATTTGAAATGTGGTTTTGAAAAAATATAGCTATTTTGATATATTAAAATTATTTGAAATGTGGTTTTGAAAAGATGATACTTATATATATTAAAATGATTTGAAACGAAGTTTTGAAAGATATGATATTTTGATATTAAATGATTTGAAAAGAAGTTATGATAGATATGATATTTTGGAAATGAAGCTTTGAAAGGTTATGATATTTTGATACATTAAAATGATTTGAAAGGAAGTTTGAAAGGATATGATAATTTAATATATTGAAATGGTTAGAAATGACTTGATATTTATTTCGATAAATATTTGAATTGAAAGATATGGTATGATGATATATTGAAATGGTTTGGAAATGATTTAATCTTTATTTTGATAAAGATTTGGGTTGAAATGATATTTTATTTTGAAGTATAAAATATTGTTTTAAAGTTATAACTACGGGTTATAATAACGATTGGTTGTTAAAGAGACCGGGATCGGATATTGTCTTATAGCCGACCAATACCGAAAACCACTTTAACAACTGTGTACGCGGTGGAGATTCCAGAATGAAGTAGGATGGTGGCGACGTTCTTGAGGTATATTACGTGGACCCAACTCCCGTGAGTTGGCATATATGACTAAAACAGGAGCTATACCGGGCTACACAAAGGGTCGCACCCTTTCATCGAGCATGCTCCATCGGAAACCATTCTATTACTTTTGTGATTCGATACGTGGCGCCATTTTGATTCAGGGGTATTGTTCGAGGTGGGCGGAAGCTGCTAGGTTGCCGTCACCACCGGTCCGGGAGTGCAAACAGTGTATCCAACCTGGTATTGCCTCGCGTGCCGTGTCATATCCTTATATCGAGCCCACTACGATTTTGGTTTTAAAGATCCGACCGCGTTAAGGTTCACCATCCCCTTAACGCTATTTTCTATATGATTATACTTTACTGATTAGACACTACTGTATATAGCGTATATTACTACATAGTAAATAGTTTAACGGATCCTTAGAGGATGGGCGGTCCCAAGCATCTTCTAAGTTACTTGTACCTGTACTACAGTTCACTTGAGTTGGTTTACATTGTATAAGTATGTATGTCCTGACTCGAGTGTTTGTATTTTTTATTTACGCTCGGGTCAGCCTGAGTTATTCACAGATTTGGATTTCCACTTTCTGGAGATTGGAATCGCTGGAGATTATCTACTTGTCAAGTTTTATCTTTTGCAGTCTTTTGGTCCTTTCAGCTCTTGTATTAGTAGACTTCTATGTAGTGAGACTTCCTTTGTACTTTATTTCTTCTGCTGTATTTTATGTAACTCTGATATATTTATATAGTAGCTTCATGAACTACTATCTCTTTTAATTCCGCTGCATTATTATTACTCTGTGTCTGTGATCTGTGATTATTATTTACTGTATATTCTGATATTTGCCAAATTCTTATTTACAACGCGGTATTTTGAGCAATACAATTCCGGCATGAGTGTCTACCTATACACTTATAATGGATGCGAATGGTTGAAAATATTAGGTCGTTACATGGCATATCTCGTTGGGGAGGCAGTCACGATCTGGCAAGAAATTCATAGACTGGAACCGTAGCATGCTTGAGAGGGAGTAAGGTTTATTAAATTCTTTAATAGTTAAGTAATTAGTTGATTGTTATAATTAAAATTGAAATTTATAATCTGTATAATTCGAAATTTTCTTATACGATGTTCAATCAAACAGAATCAGTCATGTGGAATTCGTCGTAACGAGATCTGCGCAATGGAATAAATTTGGAATTGGAACGATTAGCAATTAGAAAATTAAGGTGAGTAAATCTCACTCAATTTGGTTGACTGGTTTAATTTATAGCAATTAAAAATTAATTATTGGATGATTGGTTAAATTGATA
Source organism: Allium cepa (assembly GCA_030765085.1). Classification (NCBI taxonomy): domain Eukaryota; kingdom Viridiplantae; phylum Streptophyta; class Magnoliopsida; order Asparagales; family Amaryllidaceae; genus Allium; species Allium cepa. The sequence goes on along the minus strand of CM060941.1, from coordinate 595,889,280 downwards.
TATTATTATCAGTTGAATGTTATATTATATATATTAGTGTGTATATTAGTAGTTGGATGTATTCTCGAGTGGATGAGACACTATGCTACCCACATAATAGCGGATGACTCTATATTACCGCGATATCCACCCTCGAAGCCGAATTGATATTTTATGTTATATAACATCTATGGTTGTAGGGAAATAGATTGGATGGATCCAACTGGATTCCTCAAAGTGGTTGATTTTATTTTCATATATAGTGATATATGATGTGATTGGATAATCTGTTATAGATTATGATGTGATGTGATTATTGGATGTTGTGTTAGCACTGGCCTAAGTTTTGGTATTATAAATACCATAAGTAATATTATGTTTTTAAAATTTTAAAAAGGAAATTCAAATGCGATTTTGAAATGAAAATATTTATATAAAATTTGGATTTTCAAAAGGGAATTGATTAGATAAAATAAATAATTTGATTTTGGATATCTAATTAGCTATTTCGTAAAATGGTTTCGAATGGAAAATTTTAAATTGAGTATTTTTCAAACAATGAATTATCAAATGAGATTTCTTTAAATATGAAATGGAAGTCAGAATCGAGATTTGAATGGTTTTGAAATAGTTTGGATTATTTAAGAAATAGATTTCCAAATGAAATTTTTAATTGAAAGCTATTTATAATGGGATTTTAGTAATATAAATATGTTATAAACTGGAAATGAGTTATAAAATTTATAAACGATGTTTATAAATAAAGTAAAATGATTATTGTCTGATAAATTGAGAATATAAATCAACCATGTGAATTTAAAATGAGATATGGAAATCGGGTTAGAAAGAAATAGTGCATTCTATTTTGGGATTTGGAAATAGATGGGAAATTGGAAATGTAGATTGATTTGTGATAAATCGAGAGAGGTTATAAGTATAAAATAAGATATGTTGAATTTGAAAAATAGTTTTTTCTTCAAGAAGTAGTTTTGCTTTTAGAAGTGGATTTTTATTTATTAAACTATGTAGTTTAAAAACTATTATTTAGATTAAAATATTTTGAAAAGTTAGTTATTCAAATGTTTATTATTTATTGAAATGAAATCAAATCTTTATAAATAACTTTGTAAATCGATTATTTTTTATCTAAAAATGAATTGGAAATAAGTTATCAATATTTATTTAAAGTTTTTTGATATTTTAAATAATTACTTAACTTGTTTTAAAATTAGACTATTTTCTTTAAAAATACTTATGATATATATAAAGAAATATTTGAAATGATTGGAATTTATTTATATATCTGTGTAAAGATATTTGAAACAAATGTTTTGAAAGACTTATGATATGGGCCTAGTGACTATTTATGTGTGTAATTTGATAGTTAAATAATCGACTATCAAATCTGGCCAAATTCGTTAATCATTTCGAATAGACCGGGATCGCATTTAATTATCAAAAACCATTTTGATTCGATTAGCGCGTTACAGATTATGATATCATGAAGATAATGAATACAGTGATTTTGGAGATTCAGTTTGTTCAGACCCATGAGGACTTCTATAGATGAACGTTATCATTATAACGTTGCTTGGAAGGCAGTGTTAGCATTCCAAGTATGAATGCTATTCTTAAGGTAAAACGTAGCTTCAAGCCTCATAAATCGGGATGACTAAAATAGGGGAGATGTAGCAAGGCTATGCGGGTTGCTCATTAGGGTATGATCATCACTCATCTAGAATGGACATTTATCATCGTCACTATCTATCATTTATTGCGTTTTCGGGGCCCATTAGTGGTGATCATATTCGGTGCTATCTATAAAGGGTAGGACGGAGTTGTGTTGGCAGGGATCGATAGATTCGATCTCGGTACATATTTCTAGAGGTGTATTATGGCGCGTAGTAGCGTTGTCATTGTATGAAATCCAATATCCACTACGATCCTGTACGGTTTTAGTTGTTCCCAACTATGCTAAAACATGAGATGAAACATTTCAGCTATTTTATAGTTTACTTTCTATAGACACTATTATAATATCAGATGAGTTTAATATAAAATCTTTTGGTTATTGTAAGGCAAAAAGCCATCGTATTTAAGTGTGGCATGGTCTTACAAGATACCTTTGTTTTCAAAGGATTTTGATAATAGTAATAATTCGAATTGAACGTGTTTCTCACACTAGTTTTCGAGACTGACTCGAGTGTTATTTTATTATAATGCTCAGGTCAGACCGAGTATTACAGATTCGGGATAGGATGCTATGGAACTCAGGAGATGAGCTGAAGGAATCTCAGGCGTATTTCACGTACTTAATTATATTCCGTTGTGTGTGTATGCTGTATATTCAGCACTTGTGATGACAAGTTATTATAACTATCCAGGTTTATTTATCGATGTTGTACTCTGATGATGGTATGCGTATAAACAGTTACTGTTTCTTTTTTACAAAGATTTGTTATTATTTATTATATATTGTTCCGTTGCGATTATGAGATTCTATGTTATCGTTTCTGTTTTTCTTTTATCTCTTCTTCTTCTTTACCCCTAGCAATCGGTGTTTCGGACACTTGAACATTCGACAAGCTATAAAGGGAATGTATTGATGTCGATTTTCGAGGGTCAAAAATCCCGGTTCGCTAGAAAAGTAATTATAAGCCTAAGGCATGTATAATAAAGTGTTGTAATATGCGAAAGTAACTATGAGCTGAAGGCATATAAGTGTTGTAATAGGAGAAAGTAATTGTAAACCGAAGGCTATATATAATAGTGTGTCGTAATAGGCTAAAGTATTTGTAAGCCAAAGGCTATATACAATAGAGTGTCGTAACAGGCTAAAGTAATTATAAGCCAAAGGCTATGTTTAATATAGTGCCTTAATAGGTGAAAGAAATTGTAAGCCAAAGGCTATGTATAATAGTGTACTGTAATAGGTGAAAGTAATTTATCCTCACTGCCTAATGAGGATTTGACCGTGAATTTGAAAATCTTACCTCACTATGAGGGTTTGAAAATAGGTTTTAAAATTTTTAACCTCATAGTGAGAATTCTTGCCTCACTAAAGGCTTGGAAGATAACTCTTGATATTTTTACCTTGTTTGTGAGGGTTTACAAAAAAATATTTGAGAACCTTTTAACCTTTATACGAGGACTTGTACCTCATTATGACGTTTTTACCTCATTATTGAGGGTTTGAAAGCATAAGAGACATATCAATTACAATCATAGGAAGGATAACTATGGCATGCCATGCGGTCCGCACTAGCAGGACTATAATTAGGGGAGACCGATCCAAGCCACCGTAAGTTGCTACTCCTTGGATTGCTCGCCGGAATCCAAGAGGATTTAAATGGATGGCTCCTTCTATTCAAGTGGATACCTTAGGCAAGCGTGAATTCTCATGAGGAATTACGCTCTCGGTCTTTTGATCGTCTAATCAACCCAACTTTTGTAAGTAGTTACTTTGATTTTGAAATATGATGATAAAACTTCTAACTGAGGTATAGAATTAATCATGAATATTAATTTTATTTATTATCTACAAATTCATCCTCCGAGTTCATTATGATCATCTAACTTAGTGGAACTCATTGGCTTACTTTGTGGACTCTAGACTCAAAATGCGACCTTTTGGAAGTTTTCTTATCTATGGCTGAAGCCAAAACGGTTTAATGATTAGAATTCTTGGACAATCATTAATGTCGAAAGACTCAAAACCGTTATTTAAAGTGATCACAACTTCACTAAGGTTGCATTGATCAAAAGCAACATCATTTGGGATATTGGTTTCTGTAAACCGTAAAATAGACTAGAAAATTATGTAGAAAAATAGCTAGCCCGGTACGAGAATTTTTTTTGGCAAATTTTGACATCATGATCAAGTCATCGAGACCAAGTCTTACATGTATGACTATTGGAAAACTAGTTGTGGCGGCTTTTGTGCCTATATTGCATGACACTGCTTGGCTATAGCTAACTCTTTCTTTGTATGACACTACTTGGCCGTGCCTAAAATACTTTATATAACTTTGAAATTTGCATGATACTACTCGATCATGGTGAAAATATTTGATATAATTTTGAAATTTGCATGATACTATTTGATCATGGTTAAAATACTTGACATGAATTTGAAATTTGCATGATACTACTTCATCATGGCTAAAGTGCTTGGTAAGTTTGAAAATACTTGAGAAGATAGATTTGAAAGCTTTATTCTGATAGCAGCCTTGTGTTGCGGTAATGTTTTATATGCTCTACATTCCATGTTCGAGGTATGATGTTGTTTTCTAGTCATTTTAGTCGATAAGCTCCTAGAGGAATTATGTTATGAATGATTAGAGGTCATTCCTAATTTGAACCGAGAGGTAAGTCGTGCATCTTTAGTATTTGGCATGATTTTCAAAGGACTATGTCTCCTATTTCGAATTTTTGAGTTTGAACCCACTTATTATAATTTTGGTCATTCATTGAATATACTCTATCATTCGTAATGTTGCATAGTCTCAATGTTCAAGTAAGAAGTCTAAGGACACATTTTGAAGTTTTGTATTCTGATCAGTGTTATAATAAAGTCTTCGATGAGAAGCTATTTCAAGTTCTACAAAAGCATAGCTTCATAAGCGTAAACTAAAAGAAAGGAGTATGCCATGTTGATGTTTTGGAGCCTGTTCTACAGCTGATAAGACGAAGGTTAGTTCATCTATCCAATTTCATTTATTTCAATATGGTCCCGCTTTTCTAGACAAGATTTTAATTTTTCTATTGGCTGCTATGGTACCATTGGCCAATGGACGAGCTACCCAGTGGAAACGTTTAATTATGTCATGATACTGGTAGTATTCTGTAAATTCTCGACTCTCAAATTACATGTCGTTATCTATAGTGATTTTGTATGGAAGACTACATCACATCACAATGTTCTTTCTTATTAGCTTGATGTGCTATTACCATTTATAATGGTTCTTCTTCTGCCCACTTTGTGTAGTAGCCCATCGAAAATCTCACCCCTCCATTTGCTGTCAAAAGAGGGACAATGAGAACAATGCCCCAAACATTAAATGGCTATGGGCTCATCGTTGGTGCAAGTTCATTAGGCGAGGATATCACAATTTTAGCGTAGAACTAGCATTAATCACATCATTTAGCATAATTCAATGCATCTTGGTTTAAAGTTGGCCAATAGAAGCCTTCCCTAAGTATTTTCATGACCAACTCTTGGTCTCTACAATGATCCCACATATGCTATTGTGGGCTTCTACTAGTAATTTCTGGCCATCGGTGGCGGTTTGTAACGACCCACTATTTTGCACCATTCAAATTCGACCATACATTAAAATATGTCAAGCTTGAATAGTTCAAAATAATAGATTGTAAATAAATTAGGAGCAAATGAAATCAAACCACAAAATCACAGACACAGAAATCAGAATATTCACAGCTGAAATTAAAAATAACATAGTGGTTCATGAAGCCACTATCAATAGTCTCAAAATAAATATGAAGTACATAGTCTTTAAATCCAAATATAGCTAAACAACCATAGAAAATCTCAATATCCAATAGTCTTGATTACATAAATTAAGAGAAAGAACTGAAAGGAAAGTTTGCCAGTAGCTTGAAAGGCGATCTACAGAAGTCCTAGCTCCAGGATGAAGACTGAACTGCAAATCAGGCTGACCCGAGCGTAAAATAAAAATATAAACACTCGAGTCAGGACATACATACTTATACGGTGTAAGCTAATACAAATGTACTGTAATATAGAGCAAGTAACTTAAAGGATGCTTGGGACCGCCCATCCTCTAAGGATCCGTTAAACTATTTACTATGTAGTAATATTTCGCTATTATAATAATGTCTATTAGTAAAATAAACTTACTTTTAAATAGCGTTAAGGAGTTACCCAATCTCCCCCTTAACACAATAATAGTCCCAGTAGTCCATCCAATATCATAGTCCCTCCTGATCGGGAAGCCACCAGAGGATACCACATGGGCTACGGGAGAAAACCAAACTCGTAAAAGGCTCGCTATGGTAGGTGACGCGGCACAACTAGGCAATGCCAGGGTAGATATACCAATTACGCTTCCGGACCGGTGAAAACACATAGCTGCTACTACCGCCCACCTCGAACAACACTCCCAAATCAAAGGTGTGCACCAAACAATCACAAAAGTAATAGAATGACATACGAAGAAGTGCGTCCGATCAGAGGTGCTACCTCATTAATCCGTCGATCGCTCCTGTTTTAGCCACCTTATGCCAACTCACGGGAGTCGGGTCCATGTATTTACCTCAAAAAAAACGTCACCACCATCCTACTTCATTCTGGAATCTCCACCGCGCACACGGTTGTCAAAGTGGTTTTCGGTATCGATAGAGAGTATGCCCATATCCGATCCCGGTCTCTTTAACAACCAACGTTATTATTACCCGTGGTTATAAATTTCAAAATAGTTTATTTTTAAATCAAATACTTCATTTTAAACTGTTTAAAAGTGAAGTTAAAATTCTTATAAAAATCCAATATACATCCCACAGGTTATGTCTTAGTTCATTTATATTTACTCCAGCACTTGCGCAGTGCGGTAATATCCTTTACACAGATTTGAGTAAATTAAATTTTTAAACTTCACTATAGTTTTTCCAATAATTAAACCAATAAATCATATTCCACCTTTAAATAGTCATTTAAATTTACTCAATAAATTATGATTTTTATAAAGTACATTTTACAAATATATATCTAACCTCCCTTTGCTTTACTTATAAAAAATCAAGTGCAAATTTCCCATAATATTTTACTTAATAATTAAGTGCAATTTTACCACTTCAAAGTAAACTAAACTTCTAGTCAATTTCTTAACTTACCACTTTATATTCAAAATTTAGCTATATTCCAAATTCCATTTTTAGCATTCACCTTATTAACCATTTAATACATAGTCAACTTAACCCTTTTATTTATTTACTTATATTTAAAATTTTACCAAAACATCCTATTTTATTTCTTAACTAGAATTCCATTTTTATTATAAAAATCAAATTTTTACAAACTAAATTTATACTTTAAATTCTTAACATTTAATTACTTACATCTTAACTTGTATAATATCACTATACTATAAGGAACATTTTTAATCCAATTTTAAACAAAAGGTCATAGCTTTCTATTTTAAAATATTTAATATTTCCAGAAAAATTATATATATATATATATAACCACGGGTCTGTATACTATTTTCTAACCTAGGTCAAATGATACCGATAATATATCATTTCAATCCGTAATTTACAAAGAAAAAACCGGGTTCTATCATTTCAAACCCGCAATCCCAAGTTAAATAATAAATAAAAATAAATAAATATCGTTCAGGCCTATCATTTCAGCCCGTAACGATTTCTATTCTACAGGAAACTTGCAGTGTGGTAAAAAAAGTAAATAATTAAATAAATAAATAACAGCATGTATTTAACAATAAATAAATAAATAACAGTATGCATTTAATAGTAGATAATATAACTGATGATGTGTCAATTTAATAATGGGGTTTTAACATCATAAGTTTATATCACAGACAAATAAAATTAAATATAATTATTTTACAATTACACTTGTTATTAAATTTACAGATATATAAGTACGTTTGTCAGGTGAGAATACTCACCTTTCGCTGCTGAAGATTCAAACCAAACAACGATATTTACCCCGAAAGAAAAGTACAGAAGGCACAAGTAGTGATTGGAAGATGAGCCAATCCGATTCAGATCTTGAACAAGATAAACGAATAACTAATTACGCGAAATTCAAAACGATCAAAATTTTAAATAACAACTGAAATGAGATTAAAATAAAAGGATGATTGCCATAATTTCTCGACCACTCCACCCAAGACTTGACCCCCTTTCACATAGCTCGGCCCAAATTTCTATTTGAATTATATGAATGCTAAAGAGTGAAAGTGGGAAATTTAGTTATAAAGTCTATGATTAAAAAGTGGTGCATGCACACTTATTTTTCCCAACAATGCAAAAGGTGATGAAACTTTGGTTTAAAATTTTGAACACGCAACTACTATTCTCGGCCATTTATGCACGTTATTATTATTTTTCTTTCTTAAATTAAAACCAAATATTATAACGTGCTAGATAAAAAAACAATAAGCTAAACTTAGGTGGCTCATGTCTACATCCTTTTCACATGCAACGTATTCACGTTGAAAATTTACGAAATCCAGCCTACAACCCACCTACATTTTTCACCGTGCTTATGCAAATTGATTTCCTTTTTTTATTATTATTTTTATTTTATATGCACAGTAAGATACTGTTAGGCATAAAGTTTGCAAAAGGTGGAGAATGAAAATGAAATTTCAAAGCTTCAGGTGGAGCAGCCGAATGAAGTAAAAGAAAACAAAGAAAAAGAAAAAGAAAATAAAAGGAAGAAGAAAGAAAATAACTTCCATTACCTGAAGCTCCACACAAGCTAGAAGACGAAGTCCAAAAGATGAGATAAAGAAAAAAAATTCGTGACTGGTATTTATCAATGAGCTATGCGTTGATTTAGGCAAGAAATAAAGTTTTGGGCAAGAAGAAAATAAATATTTTAAAAAGGGTCATGAGTTGATTGAGCATAGATTTATTCCTTGTTATACACGGCCGCTTGGTTCTATTCCTATTATAAGCAATATGTAGGAAATCTATTGTGTGATGGAATTATGTCATGGGTTTCGTAATTTTGGAGAACATAAAATGGAAAGCAATCAATTTGCTTCAAAACGGAAATGAAAAATTGACCAAAAGAATAATTTGTACGAACGTGTAAATATTAAAGAGAATATCTTGCGTTGATTTTTAGGTAACCATGGCAAGGATAAAATGTGAACGGTTATGGAATTTGAACAATTTGCGAACGTGCTTAATAATGAGAAGAAACTAGCGTTGATATCGGAGGAAACGACAATAATATTAGATTTGAACGTTACTTTATTCAAAGATTTTTTAGTAAATAAAAATAGTTGCAACAAAAAGGAAAGTGGGATATTTTTTAAAAAGGTAAATGTCCAGTCACGGTCAAAGGAAAAATTGAAATGGATATGCTTCTCTCCTACTCGAAAATGCATGTTTACTGATTTATTTAACCATTTTCAGTTAAGGTATATATTTTTGGAATGCGCACTATAGACGCAATAACCAACTCAAAAATTACGCTCATATTTATAACAAAAATAACGTTTAAATTTTTATACGTTTTAAGAATGTTTAATATAAATACGTATCATTTATGTCAACCAAATTTTATTAAAACGGATATGAACATACAACTTAAAGGTGTAATTAAATAGATTATTTACCCCATAAATTTTTTTATTACTTAATTGACCTTTGATTTATTTACCATTTATTAAGAACTAATGTATATGCGTAAAATTATATTTCTTTCACCCAATATAAATTACTTATATTAAAGGTATATAACCAAATTTTGAAAAGGACAAAAGTGAAGTTATAGAATGTTGTTACAACTATATTAAAAGAATTGGAAATTAGAGTTTAAAAGATTAAAATTTTAGAATTTATAAAAATTCCAATTAGAGTTAATCTTTAACTAAAGGCAAAATTTAGAAATCTTATCTTTTATTTAAAAATTTAGGCAATGATTTGATAAATTTAAAATTTAAATTTAAATAATAAATCCCAAAGTTCTAAAAATAAAATGAAAAATACTTGTTAGATTTAGGCTGTTACACGCCGTAAATAGGGGTTTGCATTGCATCTTTAGTATAATATTCCATCAATTATAGTGAAGTTTAGAACATTGTGATTAATCCGTCTTTCTTTAGTCGCGTCTGAAGGCAAGGTATTTTTAGATAAATATCGAACGAATAGAGTCATCCAATTTTCTTTAGCAACAATTGGTTGTTCGGCTTCATCATGCTGCTTGGGCTCGGGTTACAACTAAAACTTACTTCAGTGTTTGCATGCTTGGCTTTTCAAGGACTTCCGCTGGAATGAACTTATCTTCTTGCACATCTCTGGAGCCGTGTAACGACCCGTAAATTTTCAATAATCAAATTTGGTTGTTTAATAAAAAATTGTAATTAAATTTAGAAAGAAATAAAAAAATTATTTTACATATAGAAAATGTTAAAAGAATGAAATTTCAATTAATTGAAACAGATTGTAAAGTTATATTCACGAATGAAGTAATGCGTAATAAATTGAAAATTTATACAATTAAATGTTAGATAAGTAATTTTAATGTTTGTTGTTGATAATAAACGTTACTTTAATGATTATTAATATAGTAGCGGAAGTGTGAACGAAACTTTAATAGAAACATAAATTTATTTATAAGGAAACAAGAGTATATATTGAACAAATTGATGAATTAGTATAAAATTAATGATAGTTGGACAAGAACAATGTTATGTAATCAATTTTGTTATTTAATATTAGAAGGAATAAAAATTTGTAATCCGTTAATAATTTTATAATGGGTATGAATAGTAAGAATGTTAATGTAAGCTAATAAAAGTTAATTCAATGCAAACCAAATTGATTGAAACAACTATTTGGGTTATAATAGATTGTAAAAGGAATATTCGGTAATAAATTTAATATAAGAAAAACAAATGTAAATATTGAATTAATCAATGAATTAATGATAATAAATAGTAATTGAATAAAATCAACGTTCTGTAGTAATTGGTTGGAAATGATAACTTATATAAATGTGATTAAGAGACAGTGGCCATAATTATTATAAGTTTACCATTTATTTAGTCTATTAAATTAAAATGGGTAATCAATTGCAATAAATCTAAATTAAATGTTACATTAATGTAAATTGAGGTAATAATTGGAAATAACGTAAATTTTATTTATAACATGATAATTAGTAGAATTAAAAAAATGGAAGGAAGGATTTATTAATTTATTGGAATTTAAAGTTAAATAATTAGATTAATTGCAGATAAGTGGAGTTAAATATTATAAATATTACGTTATTGAAATTAAGATGAAATTTGAGGATAATAATGTAATAAACCATGAACCAATGTTAGTTTCATCTGTTGGATGATAATAAATTGAATAATAAGAATGAAAGGTAAATTAAATCGAATTATTGGAAATTTAATTTATAATTTTGAATGTAATGAAATTGAAAATTTAACACTGCAATTGATAGATTAATCAACTTTAAATTGACATCTAAACTTGTTTAAATTATTGTAGATGATTAAGAAATATAAAAGTGATAAAATTGTGAATTTTAGAATTGAAATTAAAAATTGGATTTTATTTAATTAATTAGTAAATTATTTAATTAATGTAAAAATAGTCATTTTGGCCACTAACTCGGATTTCGACGAAACCAGTTTCATCGGATCTGTAACTGTGAATTATTGTAGGATTTCATGTTTCGTAGCGATCGGACCTGTCATTTGATCGCACGAATGCGAAACGCCTTGAAATCGATTTAACTGAAATCAATTGAAATCAATTTGGAAAATTTTGATTTTAGCATAACTTCTTCATGCGATGGAATTTGGACTTGAAACTTATTCCATCAAGTTTAAAATACTTTAAAACATCTATTTTGATATATGGGTTGGCCCAATTTCGTTCCAGAGTCGAAACGGGCTTTTCTGGCCATATATCGTTCAGCGCGTACATCCAATCGATCCGATCCATTCTATTTCAACCTTCCCTATAAATACCTTGTTATAAACCCTAGCCTACCTCTATTTCTCATTTGTCTGCACGTATAATTTCTTTCACCTCCTCATTTCAATGGTAGACAAATACCTAATATCAATTGCAATTCAAAAATTAAAGTGAAATTTCAAACTCCTCAAAAAAATTCAGAAAAATTATATATCGAAGTTCTCGAAGAGCGCATCTCAGATCTACAATTCGTTTTTCGATTTGAATCAAGGTTCGACCGGAATTTGGGCTTTAATCTACGTCCGTTCATGTGCGGTTACAGGTTTGGACGGTGGATTGGCGACGATGGTTTGACCAGAAGCGTAGCCGCGTAGAGGGGGTTGAGCAGCGTCCAACCATACGGTTGGAACTCGCCGTAGTCGTCAAGATCGCCTGAATTTGGTGATTTTTTGACCGTCGGTAGCCTCGGCCTGAGGGCTTTGTGCAGCGTCGCGAGTCTCGAGGTTTGTGCCAGATGGGGGCTAGAGGTGAGGAGTTTGTGGGTGGCCTTAGATCTAGGTACACGCGACGGCGATCGACGATGAAATTTTGGTTTTGCATGGCGGATACCTTCGGTTCGCAGGAAGATGTGGGTTGCACATGCTGTGCCTTGCGTTGAAGGGGCTGACGTGGCACTAGGGGTGGGTAGTGACGTTTTGTTGTTTTCTTTTATTTTTAATTTAAATTTCATTCGTTCTGATCGCTATATCGTTTTCATACGAGATCCAATTCACGCGCAGTTTTCTCCGCTAGGTTCGTATTGGAATTCCGGACACTTTGTCACTAGTTTGGGCGAATTTGGAGACTGTTCAATTTTTGGGTTTAAATTGGATTTAAATTCAATTTAAACCCAAAAGGTGAGAGTTTTAACCCACTCACAACTTCTAAAATTGTCTTATATTTGTTAAATTTATGTATAATGTGATTTGAAATTTATTTATAGCTGTTTGGCATATATTTAATCATCATCTCAGTTAAATTGCATTTATTTGAATTAAATTGTTATCAAATTCATTATTGCATATAAACTGCCATTTAGATAGTTGTTTAATTTATTTTGAATATAAACTACCAGTAATTACTTGTTATTTATTTCTATGCTATATGGATGTGATTGTTTGAATTGGATGATGATTGTGATAAAGGGTTGATGATTGATATTGGATGAATGGAGGTTGCATTTTATATTTTTATAAACTGCAAGTTGTTAGGCATTTTTATTTCGTTCGGGATAGCGGTTTGAAATGATATACAATCATATTTTTTATTTTAAATTATGGATTGAAATGGTAAATATCTGTATCACTTGACCATAGGGTAGAAAATTATATACAGACACCGTGGTCTATATATAAAAATATTTTGAAATGATTTCTATGGTTTTGGAAAGAAATATACGGCTTAATAAATCTTAATTTTTGATATTATATGAATATAATTTATATATATATATAGTTAAATTCTTGAATTTAAGCTATGTAAAAATTTGTTTAATAAAAATAAGCTTAATAAAGGAGTTTGATTGATTTATATTATATGGTTAAGTACATGTTTAAGATATTGTATATCTAGAGTTTTAATGACTTAAATAAAAATTAAATTGGAAGATGAATATAAAATTGGTTTGAATTGATTTTTTTAAGAGGTTTTCTCGAATAAATTTGATTTGAAATTGAGATTATATGAAATTGAATTTATTTAAGAATTAAACCAAAAGGATTGATGGGAAATTTATTAAATTGGAAATTTTATAAGGTATAATTATTATAACTTGTTTTTGGGGTCTAGGTGAATTAAATGATTATTTCAAGTACAATGAATTGAAGGCAATATCTAGTTATTTGTAATTTGAGTCTTATTTAAATGATAAGGGGTTTATTATGTAAATTATTTCAAACTAAATAATAGAATATTTAATTGTTGAATCGAAATTATAAAATTTAGTTTTGAAATTTTGGAATATTTAAAGCCTTGAAATATATCGAAATTGAAATGTTTATAGCAATTGAAATGTTTCGAAGTTATGAATTTCAAAGCATTACGGTTAAAAGGTGTTAAAATTTCAAATGTTTGGGTTTGAAGGATATAATATGGAAGTGCTATGATTTTTGGAAAAGGGATATTTTTGAAATAAAATGATGTTATATTGATTTGAAATAAAAAGGATATCATATTGATTTGGTTTTAAATAAGAAAGGATATCTTATTTATATGGTTTTGAAATGGATATTATATTCTGGTTTTAAAAGCATAAACTATTTTGAAAAGACTGCGGTGTTATAATAACGTTTGGTTGTTGAAGAGACCGTGATCGAAAGTTGTCATACTCTCTGCCAACTCCGAAAACCACTTTAACAACCGTGTACGCGATGGAGATTCTAAAATGAAGTAGGATGGTGGCGACGTTCTACTAAGGTATATACGTGGACCCAACTCCCATGAGTTGGCATAAGGTGGCTAAAATAGGAGCGATCTCGGGCCAAGGAGGTAACCCCTCTTATCGGACACATCCCTTCAATATTATACTCTGACTTTTGGATTGATTCGGTGGCCACTTTTGATTTTTTGATTTGGGGGTGTGGCTCGAGGTGGGCGGTATCTGCGCGCTACGCGTTACCACCAGCCCGTGTGCGTAATTGGTATATCTACCCTGGCATTGCCTAGTTGTGCCATGTCACCTATGCTATCGCGCCTTAGACGAGTTTGGTTTTCTCCCGTAGCCCGTGTGGTATCCTCTGGTGGCTTCCCGATCAGGAGGGACTATGATATTGGATGGACTACTGGGACTATTACATGTTAAGGGGAATATTGGGTCATTCCTTAACGCTATTTAAAATTACGTTTATTTTAATATAGACATTATTATAATAGCGAAATATTACTACATAGTAAATAGTTTAACGGATTCTTAAGAGATGTGAATCCCGAGCATCTCTTAAGTTACTGACTCACGTTTAACACTTGATAGGAGATGGTAAATCCCGTAAACATCTATGACGCCGTTCCACTCGTATTTTACCGTTGATTTAACTTACATAAGATCTTTTAGTTCTGACTCGATTGTTTTGTCTTTTCAATTCGCTCGGGTCAGCCTGAGCATTTCAGGATTTGAAGACCTTACTTCTGAAGGACGAAGATGAAGATTTTATTACTATTATATATTATATTAGTCCACTGCATCACATTTGTTCCGCTGCATTATTATTTGATTCTCCGGTATGTGTAACTCTGATATGTATTTTATAAATAAAATCAAATATTTTTAAACAACTTCATGAACTATTTATTTGATTATTATATTTTATCGTTCCACTGCAAGATCCTGTTTTGTTTCATTTCTTTCTCTGCTTTTTCTTATTTACCCCAAAACAATCCGCCTTTCTGTATGGTTTAAGTATGACGTGTGTGGTTCATCGTCGGTTTAAACGTACGAAAAGGCGGGACGTTACATCTGGTATCAGAGCTTTGGTTTAGTGAAAACCTTAGCTGTGTGGGGTCTGACTCTTTATTAATAGGGTAGTAATACCCTATGATGAGTCGTTGAGCGTATATATGAGAGAGCGTATTTGTTAGTGTTATAAAAAGGTTTTAATATTGTGTTAATTAATTTCATTTTGTATTTACAAATTCTGTTTGATGCATGTGACGCTACGACATCAATAGGGATTTCTAAACACTTAATAGGACAGACCGACATAATATTTGGTTTTAATATAGGTGAATGAAATAATTTTGCCTATTATATTTTCTATATATATATATATAAAGTAAATTTTTATAAATGTTATATTTGGTTGTATTATATTGGTTGTTAGGTAACGAAATTTATAAATAATAGTTGAAATGAGATTGAAAACAAAATAAATGGAAATTGGAAATTTCAGAACTTAAGTTCCGAGGTTTTGAAAATTTCTTCAATTGATTTTGGAATATAATAATAATACTATTAGAAGTATTTTCTGATATAAATATTTCAATATCATTTGAAAGAATTATTTTAAAAAGAAACTTTGAAAAGAAATAAGTTCTATACTCCCCTCTCTGTCGCTGGAAAATAATTTCGGTGATGAGTGCACGCATCATCGATATTCACTTTCGAGTTTCGAAGTGGGAAGGCCACTGTAGTAGTTTTACTACAGATTTATTTTGATAAACAAATATAAATTTTAAATTGTTTCAAATATAATTGGATATATAAAGTGTAAGGGTATACATTTATCTATTATTTTAAAATGATTTAAAATTTAACCCGGTGTTTAGTTCTTAAGTTTCATTAATTAATAGTTTCAATTATTTTAGTAAATTGGAACATAGGTAATTAATAATTGAAACCTCTAAAGGAAATAGAGATTTAAATGCTAAGTATAAATAGAATTAAAAAGAAAGTTGAAACTGTAATCTATAAAACAAAAGATGAAATTATTGAACATTAAATTAAATTAAAAGAAATGAGGTAAAAACTTGTATAAATTTCATTTGCATTCTTAAAAGCATATATATAACTTACCAAAAGATTTAAAAGTTGAAATGGCTAATAAGAAAATGTAAGGGATATTATACAGGTAATAAATTTGAGGTAATGAAAGTATGTAATGAAATTCCTTTAAATAAGAATTTGATGTTATGATTGTTATAAACTTAAGTGAAATTGAAATACTACTAATTAATTATAATAGAAGGCAGGTATTGTAAGTAAGAAATTTTAAACTTAAGTAAATAAGTTGAAGTTATTTCTAAATAAAATTGTAAGAAATAAATGAAACTAAAGGACAAATCATTATATGAAAGAAAAGAAATCAAAACAACAAATAGTATGAAATGAAATTAATAAGAATAAACTTAATCTATTGTTTGAAATCGTTGTTTGTTTGGTTTATGGTTGTTTGGGCAAGGATGCCTTAAATTTGTGTGGATGTATGGATAATCTATTTAGTTTTATCTAAGACTGTAGAGTAAAAGGTGAACTAAGTAGTTTATTTTCCATTTCATACAATTTAAATTTTGAACCCGAACAACTATTTGTTGTTTGATACGAATGAATAATTGATTTGTGTTGATTCTGTATAATGGATGTATGTTGTGATTGAAAGTGATGTTGTTTGTATTGATTTGTTTGTTTATTGTTTGAAACAACTTTAGATACTTCATTTTATATAATTATAAACTTTCTTGGATTATATAAGTGAAATACAGGTTATGGAAGCAATTGCTACTGCTTTTGGTTTCATAATTAAGCATAAATTGCCCGGCAAATAGGTACGTTTTCGGATTACGGTTTTATGACGTTATTATATTATTTTTTCCGGGTTGGGATATATTATTTTGGAAAATATATGTTGCATATTGTTATATTTGATATTATATTTTCTCCCGAACCTCCCCGTACAAGGAGACTCTGCCGAAATTTTCCGTAAATTTTGGACATAGAAAATATTTTGAAATTATTTTCCAAACTTTATTAATTTAAGTATAAAAAGATTTAATGATTATAAATTGGTATATTTTATTTAAATTAATTAGTTTTGTAAAATTTATTTGTTTATAAATATAATGTTTAAGTAAGATATACTGATTACCTAATTCTTCTTTTCCCTTCTTTTCCTTTTCGGGGACGAAAAGTTTTGAGTGGGGGAGAGTGTAACGACCGTAAATTTTCAATAATCAAATTTGGTTATTTAATAAAAATTTTGTAATTAAATTTAGAAAGAAATAAAAATTTATTTTACATATAGAAAATGTTAAAAGAATGAAATTTCAATTAATTGAAACAGATTGTAAAGTTATATTTACTGATGAAGTAATACGTAATAAATTGAAATTTTATACAATCAAATGTAGGTAAGTAATTTTAATGTTTGTTGTTGATAATAAACTACTTTAATGATTATTAGTATAGTAACGGAAGTGTGAATGAAACTTTAATAGAAATATAAATTTATTTATAAGGAAACAAGAGTATATATTGAGCAATGTAACGACCCGCCATCTCGTACCATTCAAATCAAAAATAATCCACACATATCGGACTTGAATGATGCGAAATAACAGATTGTAAATATATTTGGAGCAAATGAAGTCAAATACACATAATCACAGACACAGAAGAATCAGAAGAACTCGCAGCGGAATATTAAAATAACATAGTAGTTCACGAAGCTTCTATAACAGAGTCTCAACCCAAATACATAATATCAGTCTGAAAACAACATAATAGAAATACCAAATACATAGAAGTTCATTAATACATGAGATAAAGTAGAACAGCTGAAACAGAAATAGACATAAATGTAGATAGGCAGAAACTCCAGCAAAGAACAGCTCCAGAAAGAGAATCCAAAGCTGTGAATACTCAGGCTGACCCGAGCGTAAAGAAAAACACAAAACACTCGAGTCAGGACAATACATACTTATATATTGTAAACCAACTCAAGTGAACTGTAATAAGGTACAAGTAACTTAAAGGATGCCTGGGACCGCCCATCCTCTAAGGATCCATCAAACTATTTACTATATAGTAATATTGCGCTATTATAATAATGTCTACAGTAAAATAAACTTACTTTTAAATAGCGCTCCGGGCTGCCCATATCACCGTTCACACATAATGGCCCCAGTAGTCCATCCAGTATCAGCATATCTCCAGATCGAGGGACTACCCTAAATACTCCATGGGCTACGGAAGAAAAACAAACTCGTAGTAAAAGGCTCAGTATGGTAGGTGACATGGCACACAACGCAATGCCAGGGTAGATATACCAACTACGCACACGGGCTGGTGGTAACGCAGCAGCCACATACGCCCACCTCAGAACACAATCCCATATCAAAATCGGAGGATGACCATCTAATCAATCACAAGTAAGAGTATAGTATCGAAGGAATGTGTCCGACCAGAGGAGCTACCCCTTTTGGCCCGAGATTGCTCCTGTTTTAGCCACCTTAAGCCAACTCACGGGAGTCGGGTCCATGTAATATACCTCAAGAACGTCGCCACCATCCTACTTCATTCTGGAAACTCCACTACAAACACAGTTGTTAAAGTGGTTTTCTGTATCAACAGGGAGTATGTCCATATCCTATCCCGGTCTCTTTAACAACCAATCGTTATTATAACCCGTAGTTATAATTTAAAAATCATAGTTTATACTTCAAAAATAAAGTATCATTTCAAATTCAAATCTTTATCAAAATAAAGATCTAATCATTTCCAAACCATTTCAATATATCAAAATATCATATCTTTAAAAATTCATTTCAAATCATTATTTGAATGCAAATCCAATATACACGTTTAAATATCCTTTTAATTCAAAGATATCATTCATTTATTATCCTTTTTAATTCAAAGATATCATTCATTTATTATCATTTCAAATCACCTTTTAAATAGTTTATATTTAAATCAAAACAATTCATTTAAACCATTTAAAAGTGAAGTCATTATATTTACAATCAAATATTTATTTCCCAAATTTTTAGACAAATTCTGAGCTCATTTATTTAAAACAAAACCTCAAACATTCATTTCAGCCTACCGCAACACTTATCAAGTGCTACTGTAGCCCTTCATTTAGTTTCAGATTTTAATTATCTTTCTACTATCGCAGCACTTACCAACTGATGTAATACCACTTAGTTATAATTTATACATAGTTCATTTGTATCAACAACAGCACTTACAAAGCGTTGTAATATCATTTGCGTTAGAAATAATAGCATTTCAAAATATTGTTAATTACATTTCCAATATTCAATATAATTTCACAAACAATTAATCCTTTTTTTCCATTATTTTAATCATTTTAAACTTATAAAATCATATAATTTCACTTTTAAAATAATCATTTAAAATCCTTATATTCGTGATTTTATAAGGTTAAATTTCCATTCAAAATCAATATTTAATAATAATTCACATATTAAATTCACACATTCAATTTCAATTCTTTATAATTAAATTTTAACTTAACATTTAAGTTTACATTTCCAAATATAACTTAATTTCATTTTATCACTTAACTTAAAATTTCACTTTTAAACAAAATTCACAAATTTCCAATTTAAGTTACATTTCAAAATTCAACTCAATATTCATTCATTTAACATTTTAACTTTTATTCAAAAATCATTAATATATTATAAAATCATTTTAAATTCATTTTAATTCAAAATATCATAAATTTATCATATTTCATATTTAATTTAAATTCCATTTATAACCAAATCAAAATTCCCAAAATAATTCATATTTCAAATTTCTACTTTACCATTTATTTATTTCACTTATAAATTTTCAGAAAATCAATAATACTTTTCAAAAATCATTTTTAATCAATTTTAAATCAAAATATTATAATGTTTACATTTCAAACATATTTTAAAATTTTAAAAAAATATAATTTAACTACGGGTCTGTATATAATTTTCTAGCCTAGGTAAAGTGATACGGGTAATATATCATTTCAACCCGTAATTTACAAAGAAAACAGGGTTTTATCATTTCAAACCCGCAGTCCCAAGTAAATGAAAATAATTGAAAATCATTCAGGCCTATCATTTTAGCCCATAACGATTTTCCCTTATTCTAAAGTCCATTCGGGTATGTATCATTTCAACCCATAGTGATTCTAATCTAAAGGGAACTTTCAATGTGATAAACTGATAAAATTAACAGAACAACATAATATAACAGTAACAAATGATATAATAGATGTTTAAGCATGGGTGAACATCATATGATCATAATATAGCAAATATAACATGGTGATGCATTTTACAGATTCAAATGGGATCAATTTACTAGTTATATAAGTATAAAACTGTCTGGTGAGAATAACTCACATGTAAGCTGGAGATGACAACAAACGAATGCACAACTGAGGTCTTCAAAAGCACGATATAACGATAATGATTCGAGTTTGCGAGAGCCAAAGATTAATTGCCTTGAACACATTCAAACAAGACAATACAAACAACAATTATAAGCTTTCAAACCAAAAACGATTAAACTATGCAAGAATTAACTGCATAAATCAAAGCTGAAATGCTTTGCACTTGCTTCCAACATACTTTAGGTTCGGCCATAAGTGGAATACATGTCGAAAGTGAGGGTTTGGATCTGTTTGTGGGTGGATATGGGTCGTCCAATATAGGTTTGTTGATGGTGCAAAGGTGAGCAAGCATGAAACAACACTACACAACAACATCACATGATTTCATGACAAAACAAGGCTCGGCCAAGGCCACATGGGGCACGGCCATCTCAGGTTTGGTCAAGAGGTTGACAAGGCAGAGGGGTCAGGTGAGGCTGGAGGTGGTGGAGGTGGAGTAGGTGGCGGCTAAGGGGGTGATGAAGGTGATGGGAGTGGAGATGAGTTCGGCTAGGGGCATTCAAGAGGAGCTTTGGTATTTTTATGCATTTGGTGATGGATCAACCACCAGGGGTGGTGCACGGCCTGGCTGGGGTAGTAAACGAGGTGATGGTGATGGGATCCAGGTGGTGGTGGAGGTGGAAGAGCTTGTGTAGGAGCATGGCCGAACCAAAAAGGAAGGAGAATAAGTGCAAAACAAATCAAAGAAAATAATTAAAGTGAAAAAAGAAAAGAAGTTTACCAATTTTTTTTCTCAAGCTATGGCCGAAATTTTCTTTCAGGAATGCGAAAAAGAAAGTTTACGTGAATGAGAAATGAGGTAGGTGGCTGAAGGAATGAGGAGTTATGGCCAATTGAATGAAAAGATGTTGGTTGGAATTGAAAAGGTGGGAATTCAAAAAGCCCTAGGAAATCAAAAGTCACCAAAACCTTTTCAAATTTCCTCCAATTTATTTTTATAAATTTAAATAACTGAAAATACATAAAATTTCAGTTAAAAATTAGAAAATATAACAAATATACAAAATATAAATAAATAAATATTAATTATATATGATAAAAATAAGAAAATAGCACAAAAATGAAAACTAGTCTAGAAAATTTGAAAATAAACAGAATAAACTTTGAGAAAATTATATGGACTTGGAAAATATTTAATAAAGATAAGAACATAAAATAAAACTACATTCACAGAAATAAATAAATATAATTTAATTAAATATAATTTAAATGAAGAAAATAGCAGAAAAATAGAACTAGCCTTTAAAATTAGAAAATATATTCAGCAAGCTTTGGAAAAATTCAAACATCACTTTAAGAATATTTAAAAGACAAAAATACATGTAACATAACATATAATACAAATTTTAATAAAATATGACAAATAAAAATACAATTTATATAATTTAAAATAAACAATATTGTTAAATAAAATAATTTACACCCAATACTGGAAAAAAACATAACTTTCACAATATAACTCCGATTTCAACGAAATGAAAAGCAGTATTCTTAAAATTTAATCTATTTTCATAATAAAAGATAAAATTAAAAAATTTAAATATTCAAATTTAAAAGTCAAAGTTTGACCATATTAACCAAAAATTCAATTTCTAGAAAATATTCAATTTTATTCAAGTTCGGAAATATAATTCACATAATAAACAAAAGATATATTTAAATAACAAAATTAATTCCTTTTAATAAATAAAATAAAGTATTTAAATCAGGAAATTCAATTTAACAGAAATAAAATATACAATAAAATAATCACAAAATACAGGGTTGTTACACTCTCCCCACGCAAAACTTTTCGTCCCCCAAAAGGAATGAGGTACGGGAAACACAGAAAAATAAAATAATTAAATGAAAAGGAAAAGAAAAAGAAAAAAATAAAGAAATATTCCCATTGATCGCAGTGATCATGACTGAATCAACAGAAATTCCATTACTAGAAATAATATGTCCAAGGAATCGGACTTCATCTTTCCAGCAATGGCATTTAGAAAATTTTATTTAGCACAGCACGAAGACAAGATTCATCAAATCAACAAAGAAAGCAAGAGCATTAGTCAAACCATAAGGCAAGACTAACCATTTATAGAACCCATTCCCAGAGTTCCAGGAATAAGATCTGTACGAAAAGAAATTTCCCGCTTAAGAGGTACAGCAGTGACTTCACCAATATATCGAGATATAATCTGACTACAGGAGTCAAATGAAGATCACTACTAAAGAAATGATCAGCATAGAAAAGTTGCATATGCTTACAAATCCTATTAAGGTTTGCGGAGACCCAGTTGGATTTGAAACACATAAAAGAACAGAAGCAAACTCAGGAGAAAGGAGAAACTCAAACTTATCAAACAAATCAACAGAAATAAGACTATGGAAAACTATAGTATCAAATAAAACACGAATATGATACAGAAATAAAGAAAGGTTGCACTGAAGAGTACCTTGGTCATCACTAGGAGTAGGAGCAGGTGGAGGAACTAGAGCAGATGTAGATGAGATAGCAAATATACCAGAAGGCTTAATAACAGCAGGAGGAGGAACAGATGCATTGGCCAAGTTATGACAGCTATTGGCATACTGTCCCTTCTGATCACATCTGAAGCAAGTGACGCAAGAAAGGTCAACAGGTTGCCTATGAGAAGGAGGAGATGAAGAAGATCCCAAACCCGAATTCTTGAGCCAAATCTGCTTCTGCTGTTGGAAATTAGGCTTTCTCTTCCTAGAATTGGCCGAGGAAGACTGAGATGAAGGAGTACCATTAGGAGCAGGAGCAAGATCCTTAGAAGTAGGGTTCTCATAACGGATAGCCATATCCATAAGCTGGGTGAAAGTGCCATGGACATGAGAAATGAGACGATCATAATACTCAGGACGAGCACCAGATATGAACTTCTCATTCTTCTTAAGAGGAGTGTCAATCAGGCTAGGACCGAACTTAGAAAGTTCGTTGAACTTCCTCTCATACTCAACAAAAGACATGGTACCCTGCTTTAGATCCATAAATTCACGATAAAGCTAAGATTTCCCGGCTTCGGGCATCCATTTTGCCACAAAAGCTTCCCTAGAAAGAAGATAAATAAACTTGGAAAAGCACAAAAAGATAGAAAAACAGAATTCAAAGGAACACGAGAAGATACTTAAACTGCTTCCAAGTAATATCAGCTTCGACGGTGTTAGCCGTGACAGACTCCCACCAATCTAGAGCAGATTCATGCAACTGCCAAGCTGTTAACTGATGCTTCTGGGCATCAGTAATCTCAAGACCAGTAAATATCCTCTCAAGACTCTGCAACCATTGTTGAGCCTCAATGATGCACACCAAACCTGTGAATAGGGTTCCACCAAGTTGAGAGAATTCCTTACAGAGAACAGTGAGTCTAACAGGAGGAACTGGCTGAGAGCTAGGGCAATACCACGACCCCTACCTCTGGCATTTCCTCGATTCATCCTGAAAAATCAAGAATGAATTTAGGACAAGATAAAGAAAATCCAAAGATAAATCAAGATAAGACAAGAGAATACACTTGCATGAATATCCTAAAGAAAGAAAAATCTAACAAGGTAGATACGAAAGAAAGGAAGTTGGAAAACATTTGAAAATCCTTTAAAATAAGAAAATTTATATATCAAAATAATCTTTGAAAAATATTTCGAAAACATTTTGAAAAATCATTTTATACTTTGAAAATACGTCTCTCACAAAGAAAGTGATTCTGAGATTGATTTCACTCATTCTAGGGTATTTCTACCCTATCTCTAATGAGTTTTTGCTCCTCAGACAATGGTTTGCCAAAAACCAAAGCTCTGATACCAAATGTAAAGAACCACCATTTCGTACCATTCAAATCGACAATAATCCACACATGTCGGACTTGAATGATGCGAAATAACATATTGTAAATATATTTGGAGCAAATGAAATCAAATACACAGAATCACAGACACAGAACAATCAGAATAACTCGCAGCGGAATATAAAAATAACATAATAGTTCATGAAGCTATTATAACAGAGTCTCAACCCAAATACATAATATCAGTCTGAAAACAACATAATAGAATTCTCTAATACATAGAAGTTCACTAATACATGAGATAAACTAGAACAGCTGAAACAGAAATAGATATTAATGTAGATAGGCGAAAACTCCATCAAACACTAGCTCCAGAAAGAGAATCCAAAGCTGTGAATACTCAGGCTTACCCGAGCGTAAAGCAAAACAAAAAACACTCGAGTCAGGACAATATATACTTATATAATGTAAACCAACTCAAGTGAACTGTAATAAGGTACAAGCAACTTAAAGGATGCCTGGGACCGTCCATCCTCTAAGGATCCGT
Organism: Allium cepa; assembly: GCA_030765085.1. Lineage (NCBI taxonomy): Eukaryota > Viridiplantae > Streptophyta > Magnoliopsida > Asparagales > Amaryllidaceae > Allium > Allium cepa. Next base: position 595,864,360 of record CM060941.1, on the reverse strand, counting down.
CAAACTATTTACTATATAGTAATATTGCGCTATTATAATAATGTCTACAGTAAAATAAACTTATTTTTAAATAGTGTTCCGGGCTACCCATCTCACCCTTCACACATAATAGTCCCAGTAGTACATCCAGTATCAGCATATCTCCAGATTGGGAGACTACCCTAAATACTCCATGGGCTATGGGAGAAAAACAAACTCGTAGTAAAGGCTCGGTATGGTAGGTGACACGGCACACAAGGCAATGCTAGGGTAGATATACCAGTTACGCACACGGCTGGTGGTAACGCAGCAGCGACATACGCCCACCTCGGAACACACTCACATATCAAAATCGGAGGAAGGTCATCTAATCAATCACAAGTAAGAGTATAGTAACGAAGGAATGTGTCCGACCAGAGGAGCTACCCCTTTTGGCCCGAGATCGCTCATGTTTTAGCCACCTTAAGCCAACTCACGGGAGTCGGGTCCACGTAATATATCTCAAGAACGTCGCCACCATCCTACTTCATTCTGAAAACTCCACCGCGTACACAATTGTTAAAGTGGTTATCGGTATCGACAGAGAGTATGCCCATATCTGATCCTGGTCTCTTTAACAACCAATCGTTATTATAACCCGTAGTTATAATTTAAAAATCATAGTTTATACTTCAAAAACAAAGTAACGTTAAAATTCAAATCTTTATTGAAATAAAGATCTAGTCATTTCCAAACCATTTCAATATATCAAAATATCGTATCTTTAAAGATTCATTTCGAATCATTATTTGAATTCAAATCCAATATACACATTAAATATCCTTTTTAATTCAAAGATATCATTCATTTATTATCCTTTTTAATTCAAAGATATCACTCATTTATTATCATTTTAAATCACCTTTTAAATAGTTTATATCTAAATCAAAACAATTCATTTAAACCATTTAAAAGTGAAGTCATTATATTTACAATCAAATAATTATTTCCCCAATTTTTAGACAAATTCCGAGCTCATTTATTTAAAACAAAACCTCAAACATTCATTTCAGCCTACCGCAACACTTATCAAGTGCTACTGTAGCCTTCATTTAGTTTCAGATTTTAATTATCTTTCTGCTATCCCAGCATTACCAAGTGTTGTAATACCACTTAGTTATAATTTATACATAGTTCATCTATATCAACCACAGCACTTACAAAGTGTTGTAATATCATTTACGAAATAATAGCATTACAAAATATTGTTAATTACATTTCCAATATTCAATATAACTTCACAAACAATTAATCTTTTTTTTATTATTTTAATCATTTTAAACTTATAAAATCATATAATTTCGCTTTTAAAATAATCATTTAAAATCCTTATATTCATGATTTTATAAGGTTAAATTTCCATTCAAAATCAATATCTAATAATAATTCACATATTAAATTCACACATTCAATTTCAATTCTTTATAATTAAATTTTAAATTAACATTTAAGTTTACATTTCCAAATATAACTTAATTTCATTTTATTTGCTTAACTTAAAATTTCACTTTTAAACAAATTCACAAATTTCCAATTTAAGTTACATTTCAAAATTCAACTCAACATTCATTCATTTCACATTTTAACTTTTATTCAAAAATCTTTAATATATTATAAAATCATTTTAAATTCATTTTCATTCAAAATATCATAAATTCATCATATTTCATATTTAATTTAAATTCCATTTATACCTAAATCAAAATTCCCAAAACAATTCATATTTCAAATTTCTACTTTACCATTTATTTATTTCACTTATAAATTTTCAGAAAATCAATAATACTTTACAAAAATCATTTTTAATCAATTTTAAATCAAAATATTATAATATTTACATTTCAAATATATTTTAAAATTTTTAGAAAAATATAATTTAAATACGGGTCTGTATATAATTTTCTAGCCTAGGTAAAGTGATACGGGTAATATATCATTTCAACCCGTAATTTACAAAGAAAACCGGGTTTTATCATTTCAAACCCGCAGTCCCAAGTAAATGAAAATAATTGAAAATCATCCAGGCCTATCATTTCAGCTCATAACGATTTTCGCTTATTCTAAAGTCCGTTTGGGTATGTATCATTTCAACCCATAGTGATTCTAATCTAAAGGGAACTTGTAGTGTGATAAACTGATAAAATTAACAGAACAGCATAATATAACAATAACAAATGATATAACAGATGTTTAAGCATGGGTGAACATCATATGATCATAATATAGCGAATATAATATAGTGATGCATTTTACAGATTCAAATGGGATCGATTTACTAGTTATATAAGTACAAAACTGTCTGGTGAGAATAACTCACATGTAAGCTGGAGATGACAACAAAGGGATGCACAACTGAGATCTTCAAAAGCACAATAGAAAGATAATGATTCGAGTTTGCGAGAGCCAAAGATTAATTGGCTTGAACACATTCAAACAAGACAATAAAAACAACAATTATAAGATTTCAAACCAAAAACGATTAAACTATGCAAGAATTAACTGCATAAATCAACGGTGAAATGCTTTGCACTTGCTTCCAACATACTTTAGGTTCGGCTAAGTGGAATACATGTCAAAAGTGAGGATTTGGATCTGGTTGTGGGTGGATGTGGGTCGGCCAACATAGATTTGTTGATGGTGCAAAGGTGAGCAAGCATGAAACAACATTACACAACAACATCACATGATTTCATGCCAAAACAAGGCTCGGCCAAGGCCACATGGGGCACGACCATCTCAGGTTTGGTCAAGAGGTTGACAAGGCAGAGGAGTCAGGTGAGGCTGGAGGTGGTGGAGGTGGAGTAGGTGGCGGCTAAGGGGGTGATGAAGGTGATGGGAGTGGAGATGAGTTCGGCTAGGGGCATTCAAGAGGAGCTTTGGTATTTTTATGCATTTGGTGATGGATCAACCACCAGGGGTGGTGCATGGCCTGGCTGGGGTAGTAGAGGAGGTGATGGTGATGAGCTCCAAGTGGTGGTGGAGGCGGTAGAGCTTGTGAAGGAGCATGGCCGAACCAAAAACGAAGGAGAACAAGTGCAAAACAAATCAAAGAAAACAATTAAAGTGAAAATAAGAAAAGAAGTTTACCATTTTTTTTTCTCTCAAGCTATGGCCGAAATTTTCTTTCTGGAATGAGAAAAAGAAAGTTTACGTAAATGAGAACTGAGGTAGACGGCTGAAGGAATGAGAAGTTATGGCCAATTGAATGAAAAGATGTTGGTTGGAATTGAAAAGGTGGGAATTCAAAAAGCCCTAGGAAATCAAAAGTCACCAAAACCTTTTCAAATTTCCTCCAATTTCTTTTTATAAATTTAAATAACTGAAAATACATAAAATTTCAGTTAAAAATTCGAAAATATAACAAATATACAAAATATAAATAAATAAATAAATAAATATTAATTATATATGATAAAAATAAGAAAATAGCACAAAAATGAAAACTAGTCTAGAAAATTTGAAAATAAACAGAATAAACTTTGGGAAAATTTTATGCACTTGGAAAATATTTATAAATAAAGATAAGAACATAAAATAAAAATACATTCACAAAAATAGAAAAATAAAATTTAATTAAATATAATTTAAATGAAGAAAATAGCAGAAAAATAGAACTAGCCTTTAAAATTAGAAAATAAATTCAGCAAGCTTTGGAAAAATTCAAACATCAATTTAAAAATATTTAAAAGACAAAAATATATGTAACATAACATATAATAAAATTTTGAATAAAATATGACGAATAAAAGTACAATTTATATAATTTAAATTAAACAATATTGTCAAATAAAACAATTTACACCCAATATTGGAAAAAAACATAACTTTCACAATATAACTCCGATTTCAATGAAACGAAAAGCTGTATTCTTAAAATTTAATCTATTTTCATAATAAAAGATAAAATTCAAAATTTAAAAGTCAAAGTTTGACCATATTAACTAAAAATTCAATTTCTAGAAAATATTCAATTTTATTCAAGTTTGGAAATATAATTCACATAATAATCAAAATATATATTTAAATAACAAAATTAATTCCTTTTAATAAATAAAATAAAGTTTTTAAATTAGTAAATTCAATTTAACAGAAATAAAATATACAATAAAATAATCACAAAATACAAGGTTGTTACACTCTCCCCCACTCAAAACTTTTCATCCCCGAAAAGGAATGAGGTACGGGAAACACAGAAAAATAAAATAATTGAATGACAAGGAAAAAGGAAAAAAAGAAAGATTCCCATTGATCGCAGCGATCATGAGTGAATCAACAGAAATTCCATTACTGAAAACAATATGTCCAAGGAATCGGACTTCATCTTTCTAGCAACAACATTCAGAAAAATTTATTTAACACAGCACGAAGACAAGATTCATCAAATCAACAAAGAAAGCAAGAGCATTAGTCAAACCATAAGGCAAGACTAATCATTTATAGAACCCATTCCCAGAGTTCCAGGAATAAGATCTGTACGAAAAGAATTTCCCGCTTAAGAGGTAAAGCAGTGATTTCGCCAATATATCGGGATAGAATCTGACTACAGGGGTCAAATGAAGATCACCACTAAAGCAATGATCAGAATAGAAAAGTTGCACATGCTTACAAATCCTATTAAGGTTTGCGGAGCCGCAATTGGATTTGAAACACATAAAAGAACAGAAGCAAACTCAGGAGAAAGGAGATACTCAAACTTATCAAACAAATCAACAGAAATAAGACTATGGAAAACTCTAATATCAAATAAAACACGAATATGATACAGCAATAAAGAAAGGTTGCACTGAAGAGTACCTTAGTCATCACTAGGAGTAGAAGCAGATGGAGGAACTGGAGAAGATGTGGATGAGATAGCAAATATACCAGAAGGCTTAATATCAGCGGGAGGAGGAACAGATGCACCAGCTAAGTTAAGACAGCTATTGGCATAGTGTACCTTCTGATCACAACTGAAGAAAGTGATGGAAGAAAGGTCAACAGGTTGCCTATGAGAAGGAGGAGATGAAGAAGATCCCAAACCCGAATTCTTGAGCCAAATCTGCTTCTACTGTTGGAAATTAGGCTTTCTTTTCCTAGAATTGGCCAAGGAAGAATGATATGAAGGAGTACCATTAGGAGCAGGAGCAGGACTCTTAGAAGTAGGGTTCTCATAACGGATAGCCATATCCATAAGCTGGGTGAAAGTGCCATGGACATGAGAAATGAGACGATCATAATACTCGGGACGAGCACCAGATATGAAATTCTCATTCTTCTTGAGAGGAGTGTCAATCAGGCTAGGACCAAACTTATAAAGTTCGTTGAACTTCCTTTCATACTAAGCAAAAGACATGGTACCCTGCTTGAGATCTATAAATTCACGATAAAGCTGAGATTTCCGGGCTTCAGGCATCCATTTTGCCACAAAAGCTTCCCTGCTTGGAAAAGCACAAAAAAGATAGAAAAACAGAATTCAAAGGAACATGAGAAGATACTTAAACTGCTTCCAAGTAATATCAGCTTCGACGGTGTTAGCCGTGACAGACTCCCACCAATCTAGGGCAGATTCATGCAACTGCCAAGCTGTTAATTGATGCTTCTGGGCATCAGTAATCTCAAGACCAGTAAATATCCTCTCAAGACTCTGCAACCATTGTTGAGCCTCAATGATACACACCAAACCTGTGAATAGGGTTCCACCAAGTTGAGAGAATTCCTTACAGAGAACAGTGAGTCTAACAGGAGGAACTGGCTGAGGAGCTGGGGCAATACCATGACCCCTACCTCTGGCATTTCCTCGATTCATCTTGAAAAATCAAGAATGAATTTAGGACAAGATAAAGAAAATCCAAAGATAAATCAAGATAAGACAAGAGAATACACTTGGATGAATATCCTAAAGAAAGAAAAATCTAACAAGGTAGATACGAAAGAAAGGAAGTTGGAAAACATTTGAAAATCCTTTAAAATAAGAAAATTTATATATCAAAATAATCTTTGAAAAATATTTTGAAAACATTTTGAAAAATCATTTTATACTTTGAAAATACATCTCTCACAAAGAAAGTGATTCTGAGATTGATTTCACTCATTCTAGGGTATTTCTACCCTATCTCTAATGAGTTTTTGCTCCTCAGGCAATGGTTTGCCAAAAACCAAAGCTCTGATACCAAATGTAACGACCCGCATTTCGTACCATTCAAATCGACAATAATCCATACATGTCGGACTAGAATGATGCGAAATAACAGATTGTAAATATATTTGGAGCAAATGAAATTAAATACACAGAATCACAGACACAGAACAATCAGAAGAACTCGCAGCGGAATATAAAAATAACATAGTAGTTCACGAAGCTACTATAACAGAGTCTCAACCCAAATACATAATATCAGTCTGAAAACAACATAATAGAATTCCCAAATATATAGAAGTTCACTAGTACATGAGATAAACTAGAACAGCTGAAACGAAAATAGATATAAATGTTGATCGGTGGAAACTCCATCAAAGACTAGCTACAGAAAGAGAATCCAAAGCTGTGAATACTCAGGCTGACCCGAGCGTAAAACAAAACACAAAACACTCGAGTCAGGACAATATATACTTATATAATGTAAACCAACTCAAGTGAACTGTAATAAGGTACAAGTAACTTAAAGGATGCCTGGGACCGTCCATCCTCTAAGGATCCGTCAAACTATTTACTATATAGTAATATTGCACTATTATAATAATGTCTACAGTAAAATAAACTTACTTTTAAATAGCGTTCCAGGCTACCCATATCACCCTTCACACATAATAGTCCCAGTAGTCCATCCAGTATCAGCATATCTCCAGATCGGGAGACTACCCTAAATACTACATGGGCTAAGGGAGAAAAACAAACTCGTAGTAAAGGCTAGGTATGGTAGGTGACACTGCACACAAGGCAATGCTAGGGTAGATATACCAATTACGCACACGGGCTGGTGGTAACGCAGCAGCCACATACGCCCAGCTCGGAACACACTCCCATATCAAAATCGGAGGATGGCCATCTAATCAATCACAAGTAAGAGTATAGTATCGAAGGAATGTGTCCGACCAGAGGAGCTACCCCTTTTGGCCCGAGATCGCTCGCGTTTTAGCCACCTTAAGCCAACTCACGGGAGTCGGGTCCACGTAATATACCTCAAGAACGTCGCCACCATCCTACTTCATTCTGAAAACTCCACCGCGTACACAATTGTTAAAGTGGTTTTCGGTATCGACAGAGAGTATGTCCATATCTGATCCCGGTCTCTTTAACAACCAATCGTTATTATAACCCGTAGTTATAATTTAAAAATCATAGTTTATACTTCAAAAATAAAGTATCGTTTCAAATTCAAATCTTTATCAAAATGAAGATCTAATCATTTCCAAACCATTTCAATATATCAAAATATCATATCTTTAAAAATTCATTTCAAATCATTATTTGAATTCAAATCCAATATACACATTTAAATATCTTTTTTAATTCAAAGATATCATTCATTTATTATCCTTTTTAATTCAAAGATATCATTCATTTATTATCATTTCAAATCACCTTTTAAATAGTTTATATTTAAATCAAAACAATTCATTTAAACCATTTAAAAGTGAAGTCATTATATTTACAATCAAATATTTATTTCCCAAATTTTTAGACAAAATCTGAGCTCATTTATTTAAAACAAAACCTCAATCATTCATTTCAGCCTACCGCAACACTTATCAAGTGCTACTGTAGCCCTTCATTTAGTTTCAGATTTTAATTATCTTTCTGCTATCGCAACACTTACCAAGTGCTGTAATACCACTTAGTTATAATTTATACATAATTCATCTGCATCAACCACAGCACTTACAAAGCGTTGTAATATCATTTACGTTAGAAATAATAGCATTTCAAAATACTGTTAATTACATTTCCAATATTCAATATAATTTCACAAACAATTAATCTTTTTTTCTATTATTTTAATCATTTTAAACTTATAAAATCATATAATTTCACTTTTAAAATAATCATTTAAAATCCTTATATTCATGATTTTATAAGGTTAAATTTCCATTCAAAATCAATATTTAATAATAATTCACATATTAAATTCACACATTCAATTTCAGTTCTTTATAATTAAATTTTAACTTAACATTTAAGTTTACATTTCCAAATATAACTTAATTTCATTTTATTTAATTAACTTAAAATTTCACTTTTAAACAAAATTCACAAATTTCCAATTTAAGTTACATTTCAAAATTCAACTCAATATTCATTCATTTCACATTTTAACTTTTATTCAAAAATCATTAATATATTATAAAATCATTTTAAATTCATTTTAATTCAAAATATCATAAATTTATCATATTTCATATTTAATTTAAATTCCATTTATAATTAAATCAAAATTCCCAAAATAATTCATATTTCAAATTTCTACTTTACCATTTATTTATTTCACTTATAAATTTTCAAAAAATCAATAATACTTTACAAAAATCATTTTTAATCAAGTTTAAATCAAAATATTATAATATTTACATTTCAAATATATTTTAAAGTTTTTAGAAAAATATAATTTAACTACGGGTCTATATATAATTTTCTAGCCTAGGTAAAGTGATACGGGTAATATATCATTTCAACCCGTAATTTACAAAGAAAACCGGGTTTTATCATTTCAAACCCGCAGTCCCAAGTAAATGAAAATAATTGAAAATCATTCAGACCTATCATTTCTGCCCATAACGATTTTTCCATATTCTAAAGTCCGTTCGGGTATGTATCATTTCAACCCATAGTGATTCTAATCTAAAGAGAACTTGCAGTGTGATAAACTGATAAAATTAACAGAACATCATAATATAACAGTAACAAATGATATAACAGATGTTTAAGCATGGGTGAACATCATATGATTATAATATAGAAAATATAATATGGTGATGCATTTTACAGATTCAAATGGGATCGATTTACTAGTTATATAAGTACAAAACCGTCTGTTGAGAATAACTCACATGTAAGCTGGAGATGACAACAAACGATTGCACAACTGAGATCCTCAAAAGCACGATAGCACGATAATGATTCGAGTTTGCGAGAGCCAAAGGTTAATTGCCTTGAACACATTCAAACAAGATAATACAAACAACAATTATAAGCTTTCAAACCAAAAACGATTAAACTATGCAAGAATTAACAGCATAAATCAAAGCTGAAATGCTTTGCACTTGCTTCCAGCATACTTTAGGTTCGGCCATAAGTGGAATACATGTCCAAAGTGAGGGTTTGGATCTAGTTATGGGTGGATATGGGTCGTCCAACATAGGTTTGTTGATGGTGCAAAGGTGAGCAAGCATGAAACAACACTACACAACAACATCACATGATTTCATGCCAAAACAAGACTCGGCCAAGGCCACATGGGGCACGACCATCTCAGGTTTGGTCAAGAGGTTGACAAGGCAGAGGGGTCAGGTAAGGCTGGAGGTGGTGGAGGTGGAGTAGGTGGCGGCTAAGGGGGGTGATGAAGGTGATGGGAGTGGAGATGAGTTGGGCTAGGGGCATTCAAGAGGAGCTTTGGTATTTTTATGTATTTGGTGATGGATCAACCACCAGGGGTGATGCACGGCCTGGCTGGGGTAGTAGAGGAGGTGATGGTGATGGGCTCCAGGTGGTGGTGGAGGCGGCAGAGCTTGTGTAGGAGCATGGCCGAACCAAAAAGGAAGGAGAATAAGTGCAAAACAAATCAAAGAAAACAATAAAAGTGAAAAAAAGAAAAGAAGTTTACCAAATTTTTTTTCTCAAGCTATGGCCGAAATTTTCTTTCAGGAATGAGACAAAGAAAGTTTATGTGAATGAGAAATGAGGTAGGCGGCTGAAGGAATGAGGAGTTATGGCCAATTGAATGAAAAGATGTTGGTTGGAATTGAAAAGGTGGGAATTCAAAAAGCCCTAGGAAATCAAAAGTCACCAAAACCTTTTCAAATTTCCTCCAATTTCTTTTTGTAAATTTAAATAACTGAAAATACATAAAATTTCAGTTAAAAATTCGAAAATACAACAAATATACAAAATATAAATAAATAAATATTAATTTTATATGATAATAATAAGAAAATAGCACAAAAATGAAAACTGGTCTAAAAAATTTGAAAATAAACAGAATAAACTTTGAGAAAATTTTATGGACTTGGAAATTATTTATAAATAAAGATAAGAACATAAACTAAAAATACATTCACAAAAATAAATAAATAAAATTTAATTAAATAAAATTTAAATGAAGAAAATAGCAGAAAAATAGAATTAGCATTTAAAATTTGAAAATAAATTCAACAAGCTTTGGTAAAATTCAAACATCACTTTAAAAATATTTAAAAGACAAAAATACATGTAACATAACATATAATAAAAATTTGAATAAGATATGACAAATAAAAATACAATTTATATAATTTAAAATAAACAATATTGTTAAATAAAACAATTTACACCCAATATTGGAAAAAAAACATAACTTTCACAATATAACTCTGATTTCAACGAAACGAAAAGCAATATTTTAAAATTTAATCTATTTTCATGATAAATTTTAAATATTTAAATATTTAAATTTAAAATTTAAAAGTCAAAGTTTGACCATATTGACCAAAAATTCAATTTCTAGAAAATATTCAATTTTATTCAAGTTTGGAAATATAATTCACATAATAATCAAAATATATATTTAAATAACAAAAATTATTCCTTTTAATAAATAAAATACAGTTTTTAAATCAGGAAATTAAATTTAACAGAAATAAAATATACAATAAAATAATCACAAAATACAGGGTTGTTACAAACAAATTGATGAATTAGTATAAAATTAATGATAGTTGGATAAGAACAGTGTTATGTAATCAATTTTGTTATTTAATATTAGAAGGAATAAAAAGTTGTAATCCGTTAATAATTTTATAACGGGTATGAATAGTAAGAATGTTAATGTAAGCTAATAAAAATTAATTCAATGCAAACCAAATTGATTGAAACAACTATTTGGGTTATAATTGATTGTAAATAGGAATATTTGGTAATAAATTTAATATAAGAAAAACAAATGTAAATATTGAATTAATCAATGAATTAATAATAATAAATAGTAATTGAATAAAATCAACGTTCTGTAGTGATTGGTTGGAAATGATAACTTATATAAATGTGATTAAGAGATAGTGGCCACAATTATTATAAGTTAACCATTTATTTAGTCTATTAAATTAAAACGGGTAATCAATTGCAATAAATCTAAATTAAATGTTACATTAATATAAATTGAGGTAATAATTGAAAATAACGTAAATTTTATTCAGAATATGATAATTAGTTGAATTAAAAGAATGGAAGGCAGGATTTATTAGTTTATTGGAATTTAAAGTTAAATAATTAGATTAATTGCAGATAAATGGAGTTAAATATTATAAATATTACATTAGTGAAATTAAGATGAAATTTGAGGATAATAATGTAATAAACCATGAACCAATGTTAATTTCATCTGTTGGATAATAATGAATTGAATAATAAGAATGAAAGGTAAATTAAATAGAATTATTGGAAATTTAATTTATAATTTTGAATATAATGAAATTGAAATTTTAACACTGCAATTGATAGATTAATCAACTTTAAATTGACATCTAAACTTGTTTAAATTATTGTAGATGATTAAGAAATATAAAAGTGATAAAATTGTCAATTATAGAATTGAATTTAAAAATTGGATTTTATTTAATTAATTATTAAATTATTTAATTAATGTAAAAATAGCCATTTTGGCCACTAACTCGGATTTCGACAAAACCAGTTTCATCGGATCCGTAACTTTGAATTATTGCAGAATTTCATGTTTCGTAGCGATCGGATCTGTCGTTTGATCGTACGAACGCGAAACGCCTTGAAATCGATTTAGTTGAAATCAATTTGGAAAATTTTGATTTTAGCATAACTTCTTCATGCGATGGAATTTGGACTTAAAACTTGTTCCATCAAGTTTAAAATATTTTAAAACATCTATTTCGATATATGGGTTGATCCAATTTCGTTCCGGAGTCGAAACGGGCTTTTCGGGCCATATATCGTCCAACGCGTACATCCAATCGATCATATCCATTCTATTTCAACCTTACCTATAAATACCCTGTTATAAACCCTAAACTACCTCTATTTCTCATTTTTCTGCGCGTACAATTTCTTTCACCTCCTCATTTCAATGGCAGACAAATACCTAATATCGATTGCAATTCAAAAATTAAAGTGAAATTTCAAACTCCTCAAAAAAATTCAAAAAAATTCTCGAAGAGCGCATCTCAGATCTACAATTCGTTTTTCGATTTGAATCACGATTCGACCAGAATTTGGGCTTTGACCTACGGCCGTTCATTTGCGGTTACGGGTTTGGACGGTGGATTGGCGACGATGGTTTGGTCAGGAGGCGTAGCCGCGTAGAGGGGGTTGTGCAGCGTCCATCCATACGGTTGGAACTCGCTATAGTCGTCGAGATCGCCCGAATTTGGTGATTTGTTGACCGAAAAACGCCTCGGCCTGCGGGCTTTTTGCAGCGTCGTGAGTCTCGAGATTTGTGCCAGAGGGGCGGCTGGAGGTGAGGAGTTTGTGGGTGGCCTTAGATCTAGGTGCACGCGACGGCGATCAATGATGAAATTTTGGTTTTGCATGGCGGCTACCTACGGTTCGTAGGAAGATGTGGGTTGCGCGTGCTGTGCCTTGCGTTGAAGGGGCTGACGTGGCACTAGGGGTGGGTAGTGATGCTTTGTTGTTTTTTTATTTTTAATTTAAATTTCATTCGTTCTGATTGCTATATCTTTTTCATACGAGATCCAATTCACGCGCGGTTTTCTCCGCTAGGTTCGTATTGGAATTCCGGACACTTTGGCACTGGTTTGGACGAATTTGGAGACTGTTCAATTTTTGGGTTTAAATTGGATTTAAATCCAAAAGGTGAGTGTTTTAACCCACTCACAACTTCTAAAATTTCTTATGTTTGTTAAATTTATGTATGATGTGATTTGAAATTTATTTATAGCCGTTTGGAATATATTTAATCATCATCTCAGTTAAATTGCATTTATTTGAATTAAATTGTTATCAAATTCATTATTGCATATAAACTGCCAGTTAGATAGTTGTTTGATTTATTTTTGAATACAAAATGCCAGTAATTACTTGTTGTTTATTTCTATGCTATATGGATGTTATTGTTTGCATTGGATGATGATTGTGATAAATGGTTGATGATTGATATTGGATGAATGTAGGTTGCATTTTATATTTTTATAAACTGCAAGTTGTTAGGCATTTTTATTTCATTCGGGATTGCGGTTTGAAATGATATACAACCACATTTTTTATTTTAAATTACGGATTGAAATGATAAATATCTGTATCACTTGACCATAGGGTAGAAAATTATATACAGACACCGTGGTCTATATATAAAAATATTTTGAAATGATTTCTATGGTTTTGGAAAAAATATACGGTTTAATAAATATTAATTTTTGATATTATATAAATATTATATATATAGTTAAATTCTTGAATTTAAGCTATGTATAAATTTGTTTAATAAAATAAGCTTAATAATGGAGTTTGATTGATTTATATTATATGGTTAAGTACATGTTTAAGATATTGTATATCTAGAGTTTTAATGACTTAAATAAAAATTAAATTGGAAGATGAATATGAAATTGGTTTGAATTAATTTTTTTTAAGAATTTTTCTCGAATAAATTTGATTTGAAATTGAGATAAATTTGAGATTATATGAAATTGAATTTATTTAAGAATTAAACCAAAAGGATTGATGGGAAATTTATTAAATTGAAAATTTTAAAAGGTATAATTATTATAACTTGATTTTGGAGTCTAGATGAATTAAATTATTATTTCAAGTATAATGAATTGAAGGCAATATCTAGTTATTTGTAATTTGAGTCTTATTTAAATAATAAGGGGTTTATTATCTAAATTATTTCAAACTAAATAATAGAAGATTTAATTATAGAATCAAAATTATAAAATTTAATTTTGAAATTTTGGAATATTTAAAGCCTTGAAATATATCGAAATTGAAATGTTTATAGCAATTGAAATGTTTATAGCAATTGAAATGTTTCGAAGTTATGAATTTCAAAGCATTATGGTTAAAAGGTGTTAAAATTTCAAATGTTTGGGTTTGAAGGATATAATTTGGAAGTGCTATGATTTTTGGAAAAGGGATATTTTTGAAATAAAATGATATTATATTGACTTGAAATAAAAAGGATATCATATTGATTTGGTTTTAAATTTGAAAGGATATCGTATTTATATGGTTTTGAAATGGATATTATATTCTGGTTTTAAAAGCATAAACTATTTTGAAAAGATTGCGGTGCTACAATAACGTTTGCTTGTTGAAGAGACCGGGATCGGAAGTTGTCATGCTCTCTGCCAACTCCGAAAACCACTTTAACAATCGTGTACGCGGTGGAGATTCCAGAATGAAGTAGGATGGTGGCGACGTTCTATTAAGGTATATAAGTGGACCCAACTCCCGTGAGTTGGCAAAAGGTGGCTAAAACAGGAGTGATCTCGGGCCAAGGAGGTAGCCCCTCTTATCGGACACATCCCTTCGATATTATACTCTAACTTTTGGATTGATTCGGTGGCCACTTTTGATTTTTTTTTGATTTGGGGGTGTGGCTCGAGGTGGGCGGTAGCTGCGCGCTACGTGTTACTGCCAGCTCGTGTGCGTAATTGGTATATCTACCCTAGCATTGCCTAGTTGTGCCGTGTCACCTACCCTATCGTGCATTGTACGAGTTTGGTTTTCTTCCGTAGCCCGTGTGGTATCCTCTGGTGGCTTCCCGATCAGGAGGGGCTATGATATTGGATGGACTACTGGGACTATTACGTGTTAAGGGGAATATTAGGTCACTCCTTAACGCTATTTAAAAGTATGTTTATTTTATTATAGACATTATTATAATAGCGAAATATTACTACATAGTAAATAGTTTAACGGATCCTTAGGAGATGTGAATCCCGAGCATCTCCTAAGTTACTGCACTCATGTTTGACATTGGATAGGAGATGTCAAATCCTGTAAACATGTCTGACGTCGTTTCACTCATATTTTACCGTTGATTTAACTTACATAAGATCTTTTAGTTCTGACTCAAGTGTCTTTTCAATTCGCTCGAGTCAGCCTGAGCATTTCAGGATTTGAAGACCTTACTTCTGGAGGGCGAAGACGAAGATTTTATTACTATTATATATTATATTAGTCCACTGCATCACATTTTTCCGCTGCATTATTATTTGATTATCTGGTATGTGTAACTTTGATATGTATTATATAAATAAAATCAAATATTTTGTAAACAGCTTCATGAACTGTTTATTTGATTATTATATTTTTATCGTTCCGCTGCAAGATTCTGTTTTGTTTCATTTCTTTCTCTACTTTTTCTTATTTAACCCATAACAATCCGCCCTTCTGTACGGTTTAAGTCTGACGTGTGTGGTTTATCGTTGGTTTAAACGTACGAAAAGGCGGAACGTTACAAGCCGGCATATTTAGCTAAAGCATCAGCCTTTTCATTTCGATTCTAGGGGATGCTTTTAATATCATAAATTTGAAGGCTTCAAGAAGTTGCTTAACTTGTTTCGCATATAAAGAAAATCTTGGATCTCGAACTTGATAGTTGCCAAGCACTTGGTTAATGATTAGTTGAGAGTTCACTATATACTTTGATTTCTGGGACATTAATGGAGATTACCATCTTTAGTCTAGCTATTAAAGATTCATATTCGACTGTATTATTTATAGCTGGAAGGCTAGTTTGATGGTACAATAAATTTTATGGTTGACTGGGGTGACCAAAACATAACACGCCCCTTGCTCGTTCAAGGCTCCATCGGTATAAAATTGCCAAGAAAGTAATTTGGCCTTGCCATCATCCATGGCTTCAGCATCCAAACTAGTACATTCGATATTAAGTTCATTGATAGTTAGTATAACCAAAAGAATAAAAGCATAGGTCTAATTAGATGAGTTGTATCAATTATTGTTTGGCAAATTTGGAAAGAATGTAATGGAATTCTTAACAATAAAAATGCAACAAAAGATTCTTGGTGATCAAGTCCGTTAAATAATACTAAAGCAAAAAAAAAATCTAGCTCTTTTTTTATCCTATGAGTTTTCTCTATTCTCTTTAATTCACTCTCTTGATGTTTTATTTTCAAATCCTTAATTTATCACTTTACACTTATTTTACTAACTCCCTCCCATAATTTTAGGTTCCGTAAGTACATTTTAAAAGTTGTACAATTATTTAGAAATAATTCATCATTTACCTCATAACATTTTATATTTAAGTCTATATATTTAGGTTAATTACTTAATCCAAATTTTAATGTTTACATAAATTAAGTTAACTAGTATTTGTTAATGTTTCTAATAAGCACTAAAGAATGAAAATTTCAATCTATATACCAATATTGTACTAACCGAAATGGAGAAATTAATTTTTCATTCAACTATGATATATAAATCGCATAAAAAATAATTAGAAAATTAATTTATAACTCATGTATCCCAATAAATTCTCTTACATTGCATTATAAAATTCTACTTTAAACTTTAAATATCTACATCTAAAATTATCACAATTACTTACAAGATCCACCTCTCCTAATGTTTTACATTTAGTACATATATTTAAATTAATTATGAAATCTTAAATCTAAAATAATTAGATAAATCCAATAAAATAATAATAGTTAATTTGTTTACTACATTACGAAAATATAAAAATTTCAATATGGACACCATATTAATATTAACAAAACAAAAACTAAAGTTGCTTTCTTATTAAAGGAAAGATACACAAGTCATATAACATCGAGTGTGTACATAAACAAAATCAATCTACAATTCTTTTATCTCAATAAATTCATCATATAGTGCATTAACAAATTATGCCACTTTACTTCAAATTCTTATATTTTGAAATTTCTATGACCACAACAAAACCCCCCTTAATTCCCTTCTAATGCTTTACATTTAAGTCTATGTTGTAAAAATAACTACGTAATCTTATAACTATCCAAATATATATTCAAAAAATTATTATACGTTGATTTATCTAATAAATCATAAAAGTATGAAAATTTCAATATTTATATCATACTCATATTAACAAAAATTGTATAAAAGTATGGTATATTTAAGCTATTTAAATAACCTCATATTTAAATAACCTCGGTAAACAGTTAACATATTCATCTAGTTAATCCTCAAAATATGTGTTAACTTCAATACACAAAGTTAATTGTAAATCAATATAATTTATTTATCTCAAAAGTTTATCATACTTTGCATTACAAAATTCTATATTTAACTTTAAATAACTTAGCGTTAAAATTTCTACATTTTTTTTTATGAAACCCTTCTTAATTCTTTCCTACTATTTTCCTTTCCATATATTTAAACCAATTATGGAATTTTAAATTTAACTTATCTTAAAAAAACTATTAAATAACACTAGTTAACTCTTCTAATAATTCATTAAAATACGATGGTTTAAAGATGTATACCATATTTATATTAACAAAAATGATAAATTCATTTTTACTCAAATATGGAGATATATAAGGTACATAATATAAACTATATATAAGCAATCATTCACACTCCCACTCTCAACAATGCAACTCCTACTACTGATCCAAAAAAACATTTTCATCCAAGCCCATACACTGCCTTAAAACCTCCTAATCATATCTTAGCCTCTCTGGTTCCCATTGTCACACAGTCTCCATCCTCAGAAATCCCCTTAACCCCAAAAAGAAGAGGTCGTCCAAAGAAACTTCATTCCCACTCTTCACTGCCTTCGGAACTAGGCAAAGGTAAAACCTTCACCGCTGATCAATTAGGATTAAAAACCATTGATATCTCCTCTCCATCGAGTATTAAGACTAGATCATCAACCAAAACCTCTTCTTAATGATAGACATGTATGATAAGCATATTGAAATTAAGAAGTTAATCCACATTTATGGTCCCCAACTACTAGCCATTTCTGAAGAAAAACTAGATCATGCTTTAACCCACAAAATAACTCATTTCATCAATCCCTCCTGGTCAATCTTGCATAACCTTGCTCAAGCTCGATATGGAAGATTACTTATTATATGGAATCCTATCATATTCTCCGTCTCCCACATATTGGTACATGGACAATTGATACACTCCATAGTCGCCCACATTCCTTCAAACTCATTTTACCTAACATATGTATATGCTGAAAACAATAAGGACCATAGGCAAGTCATGCTTAACCTCATCTCCTCTCTTAAACCTATGAATGCTCCATGGATCTGCTATGGTGATTGGAACTGTATGCAACATGCTCATGATAAAATGCTCATGATAAAACTGGTGGCTTCCCTGTATCCTATCAAACAACAAAACCACTCAATAACTGTATCCATAGCTTTAAGCTATCTCCTGTTTCTTCTGCTGGTTACTTCTATACCTAGAACAACTGTAGTAGGAGTGGCTCTAGAACCTACTACAAGCTTAACAAGGCTTTTACCTAAATATTGATTCTCTTTCCTTATGGCCTAAACTTGTTGCCCATGACCCTAACCCTTCTCTGTTACATCACTCTCCAATAATTCTGGACTAGGAAAAGGCTAAATTGAACCGGCATTCCTCTTTTTCATTTTTTTAACTATTAGGTCGCACAGCCTGATTTTTATGAAAATGGTTTCTGACTCTTGGAAAAATAATTTTTATGGTAATCCTATGTTCATTTTACAAGAAAAACTTAAACTCTTGAAAGCTACACTAAAAGATTGGGCTTGCAACCAATTTGGCGATGGAAATAAGGTCTCTACCAACATAAGAAATAGGCTCTCTATATTTCAGTCCTCTCTGATGATAAATTCCAATGACATTGCTCTCTTTGTTGATGAATTTAAACTAAAGGAATCTCTCCAGAAAGTTATAATTGAAGAAGGGAAAATGGAAAAACAAAAGCTCAAAGAACAATGGGATAAACAAGGCGATAGAAATTCTAAATGCTTCCATAATGCACTTAAAATTTCTCATGCGAAGAAACATATATAAACCATCACGGACACTAATAATAAGCTTTGTGATGACCTTGATTCAATCCAATATGCATTCCTTGACTATTTTAAAGGTATTATTGTCAACCCAAACCCTATCGATACTACTATATTACCTCTCTCCAATTTCAACATGCCTACTATTTCTGAAGCCTCAAACATTTCCTCATCACTGAAGTCACTTCTCTTGAGATCAAACAAACCATTTTCTCCATGAACTCCTCTAGCTCCCCAGGCCATCAATGCATTCTTTTTAAAAATCAGTTGGAGAATGGTGGTGGGGATGTTATTAAAGCTATCAAAAAACAATTTAAAAGCAATAGAATGCTATCTGGTATTAACTCTACTAAATTAGCTCGGGCCTTTAATGTATCACAGTTCCGTCCAATTGCTTGCATCAATGTTATATGTAAACATGTTTCAAAAATCCTTGCCAGCAGAATGAAGCAAGCTCTTGCTCATATGATTTCTCCAAACCAAAATGCCTTTCTCCCCTCTAGGAACATCACTGATAATATTTTTCTCGCTCAAGAATTGATGAGGGGTTATGATAGAAAAACATTTCACCGAGATGCATGCTTAAATTAGATATCCAAAAAGCATTTTGACTCAATCTAGTGGAATTCTATTATTAACATTTGTTTGCAATGAATTTTCCTCTACCCTTTTTGGCCTGGACATATACTTACATATCTAACCCTACCTATTCACTTTCTTTGAATGGCAACTCCTTTGGCTATTCTAAGGATTCTCGGGGAATTAGGCAAGGAGATCTCATATCCCCATACCTCTTTATAGCAGCAATGAAGCTTCTCGGCTGTATGATCAATATGGCAGTGGAAAATAAATGCATGGACATTCATCCATTGTGTAAGTCTCCTGTGATCACTTCTCTAATGTTTGTAGATGATTTGTTGCTTTTTACCAAGCCAAATGCTAAATCTATTTTTAACTGCTTTCTAATCTTGGATCAACTCTTTTCCATCTCTGGGTTGACTATAAATAAGGCAAAATTAACTCTATCAGTTGCTGGTATCCCTGAAGCAGATAAAACCCTCCTCCTCAATTTATCTGCCCCTATCTTAATGAATGTTATCTTGGTGCCCCTCTTATTTCTTCTAGAATCACGCCAGCCACTACCTCCCTATGTTTGATAAGATAGTCAGCAAAATTTCTTCATGGCATGCCTCAAAGTTGTCTCTTACTGGTAGATTAACAGTGGTAAAATTTATAGCAACTTCTATGTGCCTTTACTATGCTTGTATATATATCTTGCCTTTCAAACTTATCAACATGATCAATGTAGCTATTAATCATTTTCTCTGGCATGGAAACCCTAATTCAAACAAACTGATCCCATTGTCATTCAAAAAAAATAACCTTCCTTTTGAATATGGTGGCCTGGGTATTATGAACCTCAAAACTTGGAATAAAGTTGTCATATCTGATCTTGTTTATAAGCTTCTTTATGACAGTTCTAACCTTTGAGTTTCTTAGACTAAGGCTAATTTAATTAAGAAAACTAATTTTAAACTTTGCAAACCCTTGTGCACTGTAATTGGACCGAGAGGAATGTGTTAAAACTGAGGTCAACCTTACTCCCCTACTTCCAATGCTCTATGGCCGATCCATAGAATATCTCCTTTTAGCATGATCCTTGGTCAGTCAAAGGGATTATACTTTCAAATCTTATCGATTGCAATCTTAGACAGCTTTCTGGAATACCAGACTCGGCAAAAACGTCGAATTTTTTAATACCCGTAGTATGATCCTTCCTCATTCAAGCTTTGTTCTTGTTAGATCCATTTGGTCATCTATTGAAGGCTCTCTCTACGATCACACACTCAATTTATGGAGTGGTAAGTCTCACTACACTTCAAATGATTATAAAGCCATTTCTGGGTTCTCAACTATGCGGACATTCCCCTGGGTACTCTAGAATCTGGACCTCAGACTCAAGCCCCAAAGAAAATATGTTGCTATGAAAAATTAACAATAATGGCATTCATACTCAAGATAACTTGGCCCACATTGAAATGCTACAAACTTCTATATGCCTTCTTTACAACGGTAACCCTAAAAACCACTATCGTCTCTTTTTTTCCTGCCATTGCTCCTATAACGTTTGGAAGAGTATTCCAAGTAAGCTGCAATTTCATACTCCCTTGACAGACTCCAAAATTGAATTGTTCACTATCTTTACAGCTACAAAATGGAGAAATAATGAAGGGAAAATGCTCCTCATGGTCCTTAAAAAGTACTTATATGTTGTCTGGTCCAACAGAAATACTCGACCTTTTGAGCCGAAGAAGAGCTCAGAGGCTCATATTTTAGAAGTTAGTTAGGGCATTTTCGAGCCAAATTTGATAGCTAATTAACTCTGTTTGAGTTTTATATACTTTCTGCTTTTGGTCTATGTTTCGTTGCATCTGCATTTTAGTAGCGGGCACTCTGCCTTGCTCGTGTTTTTCATGTAATTACTGTTTGTTAGTAGTAATAAGCGTGGACGGACCGCTATAATCTCCAGTTGGCATTGCCAAAAAAAATAACAATTTTATTTATAGTTCGTTTATTTCATTGAATTTATTGTAAATTACATATCATAATTCTAATTTTTAATTGAACTTATCGTACATTACATAACATAGTTTTAACTTTAATAATAAACGTATAAATGCTATATTTTACAATATTATCATATTCAACATATGGCTTACGCAGTGACGGTGTGTTATTACATAATTCTTATGTCCAATTCCCACACAAAGGTAGGACATAGCAACAGAGATATTGCTTCATATTGGAATTTAGTAAGACATGAGCCTTGCTTACATGACTCTCAATACTCATGTTCATCATACTTGCTTCGAATCTGGAATTTTGACTCCTAACTGGTTTTGGTTTTAAAGTTTTAGGTACTTATTTTACTTCTGTAATATTTTCTCTATTTTGTTGTATGCGTTGTAATGGGAGTAGATCTGCAGCATATTCAAAGAATAAACAAAAATAACTATAACTCAAGCTGAATTAGAAATGACAGTAGGAGAACAAAACAGGATGATTATCATCTTTATGGTTCCAAACATGGAGAGGATGTTAGGTAGACCTGTCAAAATATGACCCAACCCATTAACCCAACTTATTTATCCTACTTTTAAATGGGTTGGGTTAACTCATTTATGAATTTTATTAAATGGGTTATGGGTTGGGTTGATCCGCTTTTAAAAAGATTATAAGTGGGTAACCCATTTATTAAAAACATTAAATTTTAATATAAATTTGAAAAAGAAAAATTTTGAACATAAAATGTAGTTTTTCATAAAGACTGGCAGTTATACTTAGAAAATAACATTTCATATTTGAATATCACCTAGTGTAGAACCCGCTATCTTTTTTGTTCAGACTGCAATAACTTCTTCATACTAACTCGTAATCAGACGAAACTTCGACCGATGAACTCCCACCTAAATTATGGACAGTATGTAACACTTGGATATTTCATCTTTTGAACGCACACTGTAGCTCACCAAAGGGACTAACGGTTGTACTTAGAAAATAACAAGCTACCATATTTCCATATTTGAATTTTGATAAAAATTTGAATTGAAATTTTAAATTTTTATCGGAATTCCAAACATAAAAATTAGAATTAAAATTATTTTATATTTATTTGTTTTTTATTAGTCAAATACAAATTTAAAGCGTTAAATGGACAACCTGCTTATTAAACGGGTTGGATCATAGATGGATTGGGTCATAAGTGGGTAAAAAAGAATCGGTCAAATATGGGTTGGGTCAAACTCGACCCGACCCATTTTGACCAAATCCAACCCGTTTGACTGGTCTAATGTTAGGCTGGATGTTACAGAGAATAAGGAGAAACCCTAACATGAATTAGGAATGTAACGGTAAACTGGAGCGTCTCAAGACAGGAAACAAAATGAGTACCATTTGCATACTGTTTGTAAATTTGTACAGTGCAGCAATAAAAACTTTGGACCATTTGATTTATTTTGTATTTTCAATATCAATTACAAAATATGATGGAGTGAAGGGAGGACGGAGATGGTGGAAGGAAGATGGAGGGAACGACAGATGAAATGGAGGAAACGGTGGAAGGACGAATTGTTTCTCGTGCTTACGTTGTTTTTCAAAACAGAAAGTAAAAATAAATTGTTTTTTATTTTATATATTAACTTCGTATTTTAAATTAATCGTTTTTCACAATATACGGACATATTTTTGTAAGGACGAAAATCCAATACTAAAAAGGGCAACTGCAGCCTTGACTTCTAATAAAAAACATGTGAGGATACTTCGGGGTTCAAAGATGATTTCGGGTTAGACCATAAACAGCGTGGAAAGCAATTGGGCCATATGTCCATGTTTATCCCCCATACAGAGTAGAACATGATCTCTGTCTATATTATAACAGAATAATACCATTCACCTTGTCCCATGAAACGTGCTGTGCAGGTAACCACGTTACATGTTATAACTTCCACTCGAACTTTATAAGCCTAGCAATTTGTTTTTTTGTACAAAACATTGTATACAGTACAAGACTTGAATAATACCCACAAACTGCATGGTCAGTACTACAAAACAAGAAGGATAAACGCATCGATGACGATTCTTATCCACAAAGTCGCGTATATACAGCACCAATAATAATACATTATAAGAAAACAGGCATATTCGGTGGTCTGTTGACTTTGATAATGTTATGTTTTTCTTACTTTAACCTTGTGTTCTTTGCATTCTTTGTTTTGGGTTTCCTGATATATCTATAATTGCCGGCTTCAGCCTAAACGCTTTTGGACAAAAAAATGGTAAATTCATAAGAGAAACAAACTACGTGAATCGACAGCTATGCCTATGTAACTATATAACTATTCTGATGGATGGACTACCTAAGCATTTTCTTAATTCAACATGGCCTGTGCTTGTAGACAGACCTAGTGTGCCTTCGCAGCCTTCTGCAGCTCAGTTCTGGTGTCCAACGCATGTCCGAACTGGACATGCAAATTCTTTTTCCCAGAACTGATGTGTTGAAATTCAATCGTCTATTTTGTGTATGGATCCATTTTTTTTAACTAAATAATAAACAGCTATGATCTGATGGACAAACAGGATACACGGTTTGAGGATGGAGGAACTGAACTCAAACTAGGCCGACCCATTTCCAACTCGGTTCAAATTGGATCAAACCGGACCAACGCATCGGACGCAAACGGCTAATTATCCTATATAAGCATCTCCTCCACACACATAGCACCAGCTCTTCCAACACGTCACATTGCAAAAAGGTTTCAAAAATCTGATAGTATTATTTGTATTTATTTTCATGTCGTTCTAAAGTTGTGCTGTAAACATCCAAGTGTACGATTAAACTTGACGATCAACAACTCAACAACGTACCGGAACAAATTAAGAATCCAAACAAATAATATACATTTTCTAAAAATTGTATCTAAACCATTGGCGGTAGACACATACGTGCACACGTGTTTGCTGATAGTGCTCAACCATTTATCGATCGAAAAGGATATGCGATACAAAATGTTATGGTTGTTTGCTTTTTTTATATGACATTTACATTGTAATGGTTGGTAGAAAGGAACTCCACGCGACAAATATTTTTAATGCACATGACGATAGAGATTTTAATTCAATAATGAAGGATGAAGACTAAAAATTTTCACATTCTCCACCAGGATAGCAGAGCATCGGAGACTCTGACTTTTAAGACATTTGACAATGATCCTGATATTATTCTAAATGAATACCTTGAAAAATACTACAAACCAAGCTATTAGCGAGAAAGAGAATGAACCAATTCGAAGGATTGTAGCGTTGGTTTGAGAAAACATAAATGATGAACTACTCGCTGTGGGACTTCACTGAATTGCTTTCTACATCACATTTATATTTACTGATCTACATTGTATAGTCTAAAAATGTATTTTCAATTGTGCATTGTCGCAACTGCTTTGATTTATTGGTTATTATAAATTCTTCTATGTTTATTACTAATTATCTTACTTTTGTTAATACTAATTAATTAAAAAGTAATCATAATTATTAATAATCAACACAATACAAATACCCTTTTCAAATGCCCTTTTCGTAACTTAAAAACACTTCTTCTTTCGCGAACTTAACCCTTCGGAATACCTCTTTCGTTAGATAAAAATCGCACCCTGAAATTGCTCATCATGCAAAAAAACATAGAAAGTTGACAAATTCCAAAACAGAGAAAATGATGAATTGTCAGACAATAATGCTCGAGTGTATTTATTATAAATATAACAGGCTAAAGTTAGACATATAGTTGCACATAACAGCCAAGTGCGACCATGTAAAAACACAACCTTACAGCATTAATTGGACAGAATACAAAGCTGAGCGTTCGATTTATGGAGGAGAAATCAACTGAGAAGAACTGGCATATTACGCAATCAGTGGCCTTTAATACATCCTGCAAAAAAATGATTTATGATAGTGTTACTGTGTTAGTCATTCAAGATTATACAAGCTTGTAACGCCGATAGATTATGCCACAAATCCTATATCATTATATTCCTCATGAATCTCAACCGACCACCCTTTTCTTTTTATGTTCCACTTGATCAAAATTATTATTAATCAATTCAACAACAACGAACAAAGCCATTATTAATCAATTCGAGTTCAATAAATCATATAAACACAAACCACCGAGCTTCAGACCAAAACCGAGACCGAAATCCTTTTCTTCTGGTTTGTTTCATAGTTTCTTAACAATCATTTCCCAGAACAAAATTCAAAATGCAATACCAAAACAACATTTTACTGTTTTTAGTTCTTTATTTAGAAGATACATTTCATTCATAAGTAGTAGAAGTTTCAAAAGCATAACAAGAAGGAAATTTTTTTAAAAAAAATTCAGAACTCAAATATCGAAAACATTAAAAAGAATTAAGAAAATAAAAAAAATTCTTAAAAAATAATTAGAGGTCTGAAAGGTAAAAAACAAAACAAAACTCCGAAGAAATATAAAAAATCCAAAAGGTTAACAAAGCATTAATAAAGTTAGAAACTCATAGAATTTCAAAAAAAAAAAAAACAATCCAAAATATTTAAACTCAAAAAAAAAGGAAGAAAACAAAAAAGAGGAATAATAACTTGTTGAAAAAGTTGCAGAACTTCGGAAAATTTGAAGAACTCCAAATAATTCTTATGTGCATAGAGAGAAGGGAAGGTTCAATGACACCCCTCTTTTAAAGCATCTTTTTAGCACTCTTATCGTATTTTGAGCTACATGGTTTCAAATGCCATGAAATTTTATGAATGTTTAATTTACATCTATACAAAACATGAGATCGTTTCAAAATTTCTAACCTCGTCAAAATGATAAATCAATATTAACTGTTAAAACGTTTATTTTATTCGCTAGTTTGAAACATCAAGTTTATTATGTTATGTAGATTTAAAGGAGCTCAAATTTTGTGGAGATGGTCTTAAATATGACATGAACATATACCTAAAATTTCATAGCATTTACAAACGTCCAACTCGAAATAGCAGTCGCGCACGCACGCGCGCACACATTCAACTGATCCAAAAAAAGTAGAACAAAATGCTCCGATAAACTTAAAAATTATCGAACATGTAGGAATCTGAAGAACAAAAATCAAAGAACAACTTTAAAAACACCAAAAAGTTTGAGATCAACTGTACTAACTTAAAAAAGGAACTGCAAAAAAATTGGAGAAGGATCGACAAATCCAACAAAATGTAAAAAACAACAAAAATGTAGACAAATTTATAAAAAAAAAAAATGAAGAACGTTAAATAACTTCAAAAATAAAGAATTCAAACAACTTGGGAGATTTTTTTTCTTCTCTTAAGAATAACGAATTCCAAAAATTTAGAACAGGAAAACATCTAAGAACTTGAAAGAGAACAAAAAAAACTGGAAAGAATTATAAAGTTCACGAAAAGACGAAAATGTTGAATATTTACAAGTTTAAATTTTTGGAAATTTTAAATTTTAATTTTTAATTTTGGCTTTTTTTAGTTTGAATTTACGAAGAAAAAAATATTGTGAAGTTTTTTTTTCAAGTAGTATCGTCTGGAAAAAAGAAATTCTTTTGTGGGTTTACTTTTTACTATAATTGTGACTTCTTCAAAATTTTGATTTTCCTGTATTCAATATAAATTTGAATATTTGGCAGTTTCAAAATTTATAGCTTTTTTCAAAACTTTAGAAGTTTCTTCTAATATTTGAATATTCTTTCTGGTTCTTTTTAGATCTTTTCAAACTTCTTCAACTTTTACACAAAAGAAAATTAATACCGGAGATTTCAAAACAGTTTCTTTCAAATATTGTCCTGAAACTAAAAAAGTTCAATTAAAATGACCTTAACCAAACGCAATTTCATGACCTCTAATACTGAGAATTAAAATTAAAATTTCAAAACTCGAAAAATAAAACTAAGAGTATGTTTAGTTTCATTTTGAGTTTTGTGATTTGCTTTTTCAACGTTCATTACAAAAATGAGAGCGATGAAGAAGATTTAAAATTATAAGTCATTATGACGGGTGACATTAGAAGGGAAGGCAGAGAGGGGATGAAGGGATGGAGAAAACTAAATAAACTAGTTTTTATTCTGTACCTTAACTTACTATTCCGATTGGTTATCTTTCACTGAATACATGCGTCGTACGAGTTTTTATCTGAACGGAAACCCATAATTAAAAATGGCAAACGAAACGAGGTCTAAGGGTCTGTTTGATTTCATTTTAAATTTTATGTTTTGCGTTTTCAACATGCATTACAAAATATGAGAAGAGCGGAGAATATGTAATAATACAAATCATTACAACGGAGGAGACGGATTATTTGCCGTATTTTCCGAAACACGGAAAACAAATAAATTTATTTTCTATTTTGCATGTTAACTTTGTAAATTTATTTTCTATTTCGTACATTAACTTCATTTTTCAAATAGATTGTCCCACAAAAATACATTTTACATGCACATTTTTGATTGAACGAAAACTCAAAACCAAAAACAACAAACTAAACGGAGTCTAAAAGGTTTATAATTTTCTAAAATATGTAAAAGAATAGTGTGCATATACATGTATACACACACACGTGTCTGTATGAGAAATGATCCATGTCCCCCATGTTCCAAATCCACTACATTAAAGATATTTATTTTGGCCATTAATTTAAAAGTTAGTTATAAGGAAGTTAAACGTTTCATAATTTTGTGAATGCGGTCTTAACATCAAATATATATTAAAGGTGGAACCCAGTACACGAGCCTCCCGCGTAAAGCGGGCTCTAGGAAGGTCGATAATGTACGCAACATTTACCTCGCATTGCAAAGAGGATATTTTTGGACTCGAACTTGGACGCCCAGATCACCATACGGGTGACGTAACCGTTACGTCAAGGCTCCACCTCAATAGCAAATATATATTATCTATAAATAATTGTTTCACTTATAAAATTCCTAACACAAAAAGAGGAAGGGAGGTTTAGAGTGGATAACTAAGAGATGGGTCTTCCTAACCTATTTTGGAGCATCACTCTTTTGGAGCATCAGTTTGCGCTTCTGTCGTATTTTGAGTTACACTACTCAACCTATTATAAAATTTTGTAGATATTTACCCTACATCATGAATATCACCTCTATTAAAATTAAGATCGTTTTGAATTTTCTAACTTGTTTGGAAATAATGGCTTGGTTGTTGTTTGAATTTCCTAGCTCTTCAAAATTATAGGTTAGCATTCACCATTTAACATTTAGTCTAACCATTAAATTTTAAGTAACAAATTTCTAATGCGAAATAAATATATTCAAATGAACTTGTTTTTTTTATAATAAAAAAACCCATCTCAAGAATGATATGAACATACCTATAGAATTTTGTAGCATTCAGAATGACGTAGCTCAAAATATGATAAGGACGCTCTACAAGAGAGATGTCATCATAATTACAAAAGACAAACTAAGTCGCTCGTCGTGCAAGGCACGGCATGGGGACTATCTTTCCACTCTAAAGCGTGGCACACATGAAAAGATGCACTAAATGACGCAAAAGGAACATAAGGCGCGGCGCACGACACAAAAAAGATGCACAGTTACAGTACTTTGTTGTTTTTTATTTTTATTTTTATTTTCATGATCCAAAAATGCATAGGGATTATTACTTATCATATGATTGTGTTTATTTTTACTTTTTGCATGTTCTAGTGGATAGCTTTTTTCTGGGTTTTTTTTTTTTTTTGGCTTAAAGACAAGAATATGTTGTAAATGACATGGAGAATCAAATTCTTTTGATATAATATTTTCAAAGCAAATTGTAACACAAAGTCTATCATGTATATCTAAATCAAATTCAGTAATTTATGAATAAAATGCATTATTATTTTGGATTTTGGCTTTTCAACATTTTTTTAATTAATTGTTATGGATAATAAATTTATAATTTCTAAGCAGTAAATCTAAAAGGCAAGCGTCGTGTGCCAAGGCTCCAGGAATGTTCTGTGCTATTTGTGCGTTGTTAATAATCATGGATGACATTTACTCTTCCTTATACACAAGCACACATGTGTGTGCACGTATTTATGTATGTATTTTAAATTATGTGGACGTATATATTAAGAGAAAGAGAACAAGATGGACACCAGAACCTAATTCTGATTAATGTATAGTTTACACTTAGCACAAAAATGGAAGATGTTGAGAAAATTGGTTGGCTTGAACCAATTTTAAACCACTGTAAGAATTAGAGTTTTATGTTCACTGCTGTACCACAGCTTATTTGTTGTTGATATTTTAGTCAAAATATTGTAGCCAAGTATTCTTTCCTACTGAAGTAGAATGTAATAACCTTGCGTTATGGGTAACAGACGAAAAGGAAAACAGCTACTGAGCAGGAGCAGGAGCAGAGGAGGGATGAGAATGGCTGACAACAACTGGAGGGCGTAAAGCTTTGTGTTCCTCTTCCTTTTGTTTCCGAGTATTATACATAGCCTCCGTCTCCACCACAACCAGCCTCTTCACCTAATTAAGGCAGTAGCACAAGGTTATGAAGTGAAATGGGTACCTCAGGAAATAGGAAAAATATTGAATATATCATCATGTCTGTGTTTCTTATGCTACAAGATGCACCTACAAAACACTAAATTGTCATTATAACCACCGAAAGCCAACAAGAAAATACAGGTCTTGACCGGATACTTTTAAACTATGCAAATCATTTAAACTGAACATGGATATTTTTAAACTATGCAAATCATTTGAACTGCACATGTGTGCACATATATGAAGATACATAATCACAGTCACATAATTTTAGGTAATGAGGAGGTTGCCCATTAAAGAAATTCTGACGTGAAGAATTCGGAGTATTATCCTTCACCCGGACCCTTATATCATCTTATTTTTCAAAAGTTAATTGTCCTTGGTGCTTAAGTTTGGCATCAGTGTGCCAAATACTGTATCATTATCTTATGTCTTCACCGACTCAAATTGGTGTGTCTATGTGCCAAATGGAATGAATACAGGTTTAGAAATAAAAAAGAAATAATTCTTTCATAAGTAGAAACCGTTTGCCTTCAAAAATTTGATGTCTCCCAGAGAAACACAGGTTAAGTGGAACCATTGAAGAAGGTTCACAATTCTAATTGTCTAAAATAAGTGTGAACAAAAATTAAAATAACAATAAACACTTAAGCATAATTATCATACAATAGTTTATTTCAAATTGACCGGCATCCACAATTTTTATAAAAGGACTCGTTGGTCTAAATGAAATCATTTCAATATCCATAGCAAATTAACTTTGGTGCATACAACATAGGTCAACTGTAATTTTTATTATACCAAAAATATTTTGCCTCCAACCTTGAAATATTCCGAAATATGGATAAAAATTGATAAGAACCCTCTTAGCTTTTGAACCATAAGAAATATGATGACCGATCTCCTAATCAAGCTGTCAAAACATACAACTTTGATGAACACAGCATTACGGATTATTATTTTTCAATGAAATTAATTGTCGCCATACCTTATTTTCATTTGAATTAATGTATAAAACGAACGCATGCATATGATGCAGAGATGAGGTAGAATATGAAAAATTGAAAGATTAATCATGTAATTCGATGACGATTGAAACGACAAATTTAGATGAATCTTATACAATTAATTCTCCTACATTATAATAGTAGAGATGTGGGGACATTAATACCATTTCATGATCCCACGGTTGAAACTGCATGTTCCAGTTATTACTATAAACATGTAAATATGTAAATATGAGGATATTTGATGAATGTTTTGGGATATTAAACACATATAAAAATATAAATATCATACATGTACAAAAGCGTAATAAAACATGCACAAAATTTGTATTTATACGTTTGGACTTTGGAGTTTAAATTTCTTTACATTAAATGACTAGGTGATGTATGTGCTTTAAGAAATTATAGAAGATGTTCTGGTTTGGGTTCAGAAAAATATATATATTCTACGAACCTTACACTAGATAAACACATTTCTGGGTTCAGAAAATATTAAGATTTCAATATGAGGATATTTGATGAATGTTTTGGGATATTAAACACATATAAAAATATAAATATCATACATGTACAAAAGCGTAATAAAACATGCACAAAATTTGTATTTATACGTTTGGACTTTGGAGTTTAAATTTCTTTACATTAAATGACTAGGTGATGTATGTGCTTTAAGAAATTATAGAAGATGTTCTGGTTTGGGTTCAGAAAAATATATATATTCTACGAACCTTACACTAGATAAACACATTTCTGGGTTCAGAAAATATTAAGATTTCAATTTGAAATTAAAGAAGGATAATGAAATAATCACATTTCTACATCTTCTTACTAGATAAGATATTTAGAGCTTGCAATTTCCATTTCTAATAAAATTTACAGATTTCATAATGTTGTTCATTAATATTTAAAACTAGCGTATTCATGCCTTCTTTCATTTCAAGTCTTAGAAAAAACTTGCGAAATCTTATGAGATTGGTTTGCGAGATTCAAGTCATTTGCTATTATATTTTCAGGTGTATCAATTTCCTCCTTGATAATGCATAAAATGTTCTACAATACATCTCCTAAGATACAGGATCACGGCCAAGGAATGTATTTGTGCTACCAAAAGCATTGCTTGGGAGACAAGGAATGCTGCCAAGGACAAGGACAGACACGGACGCGCGCGCGCACATGAGGTATTGTGAATGTCACACACATTTCACAATGTAAACCTAACATTACCTGGTTTAACAATAATGCCAAATCAGAATTTCCTTCATTGTCATACAGGAGTATTGAATATCTCTATGTTTAGTTATACCTTCCTGTTGTAATCTGTCTGATTTATACATTAGAAATGCATGCCTTTTGTTCTTCTTTTTTTCTTTTTTTTTGGCATGTAAACGTAATTCACTTAAAAGAGATTTTAAACAGATTATTTGCATCAATTGTTTATCCTAATTTATCAAAATTACCCTTTTTAAAATATTTGTGTCTGTGTATTAAATTTGCAGTACATATTGCCACCATAGTTGACATTACATGCTAGCTCTGCCATTGGGTACCATCCAAGCTGTTAGTTCGCAATATTATCCCCAAAGTGGAGAGCTTTCCTTGGAGCCTTAGTGAATAAGGTGCTAGCAAAAAAAGAGCTAATTTCTATTTGTGTTGACCAATTTATGATTTTAAATGCGTGCATTAATGTTGACCGACTATATTATTGGAGGACTTTATGTATATTTATTTTGAGTGGGATAATATATTATAAAAATATTTATTTGTTAATCGTTACTACATTTTGTTTGATTTATTTATATATTATTGAATACATACATGCATAAATATGTGTGTGTGACTTTGTGTGTGCGTGTGCTATATTTGGTTTGTTTTGATATCTGATTATCCAAACAACTAATATTTACATTTATATCATTCAAAATAAAGTAAGGAACAAAAGATGATAAAAGCAAAACTAATTTAATTTTATATAACATATAACTACTATGTTGATAGTCACTAGTAAATCTCATGCACAATGTGCTTTCATATGCACAATCTGTAATAATGTAGCATAATAAATTTAAAGAGTATACATAACTTTTACAACGATAAACTCTATATCAGTTTCTTTTATAAATTGTAAAGATTTTAAATGTACAAAATTGGGCTTATTTCCGGTAAAACGGAGGATAGGGACAAAGAATGATATCCAAAGTTATATAGTGAGCGATCAAATATAAAACAATATAAAATAACAGCAAACGAAATTTACAGAAGCTAATGCATGCATATCGTGGTGAACAAAATTATAGGAGTATTTCTTATATTCTATTTTAGTCTAATAGTCAAATTTTACATTATTATTAGATAAAAAGCTTTTTGTGTGGGCAGTTAAAACATCATCTGCAAACCTTAACATATATAATTCTTTAAGTATATTATAACCCCTAACGTATGTGAGGTCATTATGAAAGGCGCACCAACGCGCAACGCACATGGAAAGGTGCACTGAATGAACCAAAAGGCACATGAGATGCACATGGTGCACAGTACAAAAAGACTCACATTTTCAGTTTTTTTTTTTTTCACAATCTAAAAATGCACATAGAAAGATACATGGCGCGTAGTACACAAAAGATGCATCATTTGTTATTTTATTTTTCAATCCAATAAAGGTCCTAATGGATGACATTTCCCATAACAAGTCAAGCACATGTAATAACTGACATGGAAAATTTTAATTTTAATTTTTTTTAATTCAAGATTCTCAAAGCAAATTGAAATATACCATTGATCATGTATATACACAGAAATATTAATGTTATAATTTATCGATAAAACGATGTGGACACTTTTTAGTTTAGATATCTAAACGAACTAATGTAGATATAGATAAATTTACAGACTTCTGCAATTTGAGATGATCTGAATATACTAAAAGATTGTTAAATAAATAGCACATATAAAATAAACACATTAAAATAACATAAAATAGAATAAACATACTGAAACTAGGATGAGGGTTCAACCAACTTTGAGATAAAAAATGTCCAGCCAATTTGAAATCTTAAAAAGAAAAAAAACCAAACCGGATTTACATGAAATTTCTACACTTAATTCGGATCTTTTACATCTTCGTGAAGAATAAACAAATTTAAACGATGCAAACGATGATGATACTGAAGCTTATGAATCCGATGATGCTGATATAAATTTGGATGACCTATTAAATAAATCAGATTCAGATTTCTATTTAGCAGCGATATGTATTATTTTGATTCTGACTTTTAAAAATGCTATTCTATTTGAAATTTTATGCTTATGATATTATGTTTAATAATTTTGCGATATGACCAAAAAATCTCTGTTGGAGATGTTTTAGTAAAAGAATATAAATTATATTGGAAATTTTTTTGATTGTTGTTATGTAATAAATGTACAAAATTTTTCTATATATGTGCATTATCTCAAAAAGAAGGGAGCAATATGCCACATTGTTCTTTAAGGCTATAGGAAAGCTGTGTCTTTGTACGTCGCAAGTCATTAATAACTATATGTGAGACTGAGGGAATAATAAAGTTGCTTTTAATTGGAAAGTTGATCTTTATTAATTACCCACTAATACAAAGTCATGTTTGTTATACATGTGACGAACGAAAAAGAAAAAGAAACATAACTTACAATGGCGCCATGTTTAATCTGCCGCATTTAAAATTACATTAGCTCAGGTTACCGTACATCCTTGCTCTGCCACAGTTACAACCATATGACAACATATGGAATTCTACCTTATTTGAACTTCAAAGAGATGCCAGTCAAGGGTCACCATGAATAAATCTAAAGGTGAAAGTTAAAACTTACTGGTTGCTGAAGTCTAACCAAATAGCAATTTCGAGAAAGCTACTTATCCTTGATTGCGCAGAAAAGAAATGTTATATGGTATTTACAGTAACATTGAATTCGTACTCTGTATTCAATTCAAGCACTACCAAATAAAAACAAATTACATGCAAATATATTTCGATACTATCCATAAACGGTATAAGCAAAGAAATAAAATGATTCTGAAGAAAAAAAAACCTGGTTGAGCATTCCGAGGAGAGAAGGAGTGTTGCGATGAACGACCGTTCGGTGGCAACGTCGGAGACGCATCGCATCCAACGTACGACGGTGAAGCTTACGCGTACCTGGCAGACCACGTACTAGGGTTATGTAAAGTTTTGGGCTCCATTGAATTGGCACTTTCGATTTGAAGGCGTTGAATGCGCTTCCGCTCATTTGGATCTTTGTAATTTGAGCTTTGATGAAACCAGGGTTTCTGATGGTTTTAGGTTTAGCTGCTGAGAAATGAGATGAAGGGGAACGAAGGAGGATTTTGTTTTTTTTTTGGGCTTGCGTGAATTGGCCCGTTAAACTAAAAGTAACTAGTACGTGGCAGGCCCGTGCACGGGCAGAGTCTACAACCATATTATGATGTTGGATTTTGGTGACAGCAAAATTAAAGCATTTTCCATTATTTCTAATGTTCCATTTTGAAAGCGTATGATTGATCTGCGTGGTCTACCGTGACTGGACTGGTATATACTGTCTTGTAAATGTTCTCGGTTATGTTTGGATGTGGTTGTTGTTGAATTTTTTCGATTGTGAATTTAGGGATGCAGTTGTAAGTTTAATGTCTTTCTGGTGGACTTATTAGTTCCCTTGTGACAGTGGCACATTAAGGCTATATTTAGGTTGGACAGGTATCGACATTTTCATTGGCAAGATTACAATAAATTTGTAAGATTTGTAGAATTAAGTGTATTCATGAATGTAGTTTGTTATAGTACTGTAATGTCAAGTACTCTGTAAATTATGCATATTACTTCTGCTGTTATTTTGAATTACGTAAACAGTTTTATGACTTATTTTTCATAAAATGTTATGGTGAGCGTAACCAACCAATATCTGTAGCAACATATGAGCTCATTTAATATATAGAAGAAATCATACTGAATTAATTTTGTTATTTTTTGTGAGTTGGCTTGAGTCGTACTTCATCTGTTTTTGATGTAATACCTTTTTGCAAGTCTGCATTTCATTCGTTTTTGATGTAATACCTTTTTGCAACCTTTTTGCAAGTCTTTATTTCATCTATTTTTTATGCAATGCCTTTTTGCAAGTCTTTATTGCAACATTCGTACTAGATTATAACATAGGTATGATTCTCGTTTATTTTGTTGTAAAACGAATGTTTTAGTTGATAGTATATGAAATTCCAATCAAATTATAAATGTCAATGCTAAACGAAAACTACTATGCTTTTATGATCAATAAAGAGAGAGCGGTAACTTGCTGATTGAAAAACTAAATAAAGAACTACGTACTGGTTTAACGTAAGCACTTACAAGAAAACAAATTCTAGCATGCAGAGTCATATATAAACTCTCGCTACAGAATAAGATATCGAATTAGAAAGGCAAGTAAAATATTATTGACAACGTTATACATCCTTAATCTCTATCTACAAACTGTCTGAATAGCCCTACTTTAAATATATTAAAGCTAATGAGTTGATGATAATAGCATTTTATGTTATCACATTTTACATATACACCCAAATGTTAATCAAGTCTATAAAAACCAGTTGCTGCTTCAAGATTTTGTATGAACGGTGTCTAAATTGATTTATCTAGAGCTTCCTCTTCAGCTGTACGCACAAGTCTCAATGTACCAGACTTCATAGTGTCTCGTAAAAGAAACCTTAACTTCCTCTTCATTGAATCGTATCTCACAATTATCATTTGCTGCATTCAGGCAAGGATCTAAACGTGAAAACCCACATACTAAATTATGTATAGGATCGTGGTAGTAATATTGCAGCCTCCAACTATAATGATTAATTTTTAGTTGTATCGGGTATCCTGATGTTGAGATCTTTTGAGAGTTCTTCAAGTAGTTCAAAATAACCACTGTACTTGGACAGGTTGATCACTTTTTCATAAGCTGTCCCAAATTTTAGAATCGAAAATCAATCGTCATTACCAAAATGCAATCCCTCTCAATAGTAGTTATATATATCAGATTGAACATTGCCTTGATGAATCAATGAGCATAGACAACAGGGCGCATCACACTTGACCATACAACAATATCTTTTGAAGCTCCAAATGTTGTTGAAGCTCTGGATGCAAAAGCAAATATGGTGTTATTCAAAGAGCTTGCACCTCGAACATTATCATGAACGAACAGTTAAATTGTTTGAGTGTTATGCGCATCAGCTGCATCACATGATTAGATGGCAATGGAAACAAATCGCTAGGTAAACCTCTCTAAGACCCACATATCTCTCACCACCAACACATTTAACCTAATAAAGACATGGGACATGTTATGTAGTCGATTTTTAGCTCGGATATCACATAGGCCTAGAGTAATCTAATCCAAGATCCTTGGTTGTATAACCAATTGTTTTACGCTATTATCAACCATCGTTAACAATCATTTACTGTATTTGTATAAAGATAAAATAGTTTTTATGCATACATTAATCCAAGATTTGCATTATATCAAACGATATAAAGTTGATAAGGTAACCTTAGGTCCAAAAACAGATTTTAGCAAAACATAGTTAAACTCAAATTAATTGCAGCTATGAGACTTAGCATATGAGAAGCTGAATCTTTCACGGAATATTGAACACATTACCAAACAACAATTCAATGAAGGGGTTTGAACATCTACAAATAAGGAACCAAGATATTTTGATCCCATTCTAATGCATCTTTACATTGTTAACTTGATTTTTTTCTCCATAAAATTTAACATGGATAGGAGTTGGGATTAACAACTCTTCAACGGCGATTACCATCAATAGTCCTACATTCGAGAGCACGTTTGAATCCTATTCATTCTCTTCTAAAAGAGTGAAATTCGGTGAAAGGTATGCAGTTCTTTTTTGCTTGCTTATTCAGATTTACCAAATAAATTGCTTAACGTGCGCATAGCATATTAACCGAGATCTATACTTTTATATATTTTGATTAGTTGTTGTTGCAAGTATCAACATAAACAGAATGCCATAAGTATGCCTAAACTAATTAATTTCATAATTTAACTTAGGGTTAAGCCTGATAGATATGGTATGGGCTTTCCTACTGTGATTAAAAAACCATGAATTTAATTAGCTGCAATTGGTTATACTACATGAAGCCCAGAGATTGACTAAGAAATCTT
The DNA here is from genome assembly GCA_030765085.1 of Allium cepa. Classification (NCBI taxonomy): domain Eukaryota; kingdom Viridiplantae; phylum Streptophyta; class Magnoliopsida; order Asparagales; family Amaryllidaceae; genus Allium; species Allium cepa. Next base: position 595,825,857 of record CM060941.1, on the reverse strand, counting down.
CTGACTGCAAACACAAAGGCATGCAATTCTAAGTAAAACTATTTATTTCAAATAGTTTTCAAAGAACAATAAAGATACTACGGCACAGTCAGTGTTATCTCAAAATGAACTGTTACACATTAGGAATTGGATCCATCTAACACCTGCGCATATTAACTACTTGCATCATACTTCTAAATGTAAATAGGTTTTGTGTTTGATATATAAAAAGGGTTAACAAAAAGACGAAGAAGAGTTACCAACAACTAACATATGTCCTCAAATTTAGAATTTTTTCCTCATAGTTAAAATAAAGAATACTGTGTGTCTGTTTAACTTAGATAATTACTTGGATATTTATTCATAAAATATAAATATTTTAACAACCTTTCCACCTACCTAATCTTTTCTCCAACAGATGATATATTAGATGTACTTTAAACGTTGACAACTGCAATGCATGATTTAATAAACTATATTTTTTGGCTGTCATTTTACTTAATCTACTTTCGTTTTGAATTTATGTATGTAAATCAAAGTAGCTATTTGTTCAAAAAATAAAAAAGGCAGATTCATTGAGAACCAATTTAAATGGTAAAATTTCTATTTTGCTATGATGTCTTATACATTTGGAACTACACATTATTTCTTAACTACCTTCTAATTTCATTTTTCATTGCTAGATATAGAAAAGAAATCGTCACTTTAGAACCTAATTTCATCAAACTATAATGTAGAATCAATTTAAATTACAAGCACAAAGTACACACTTCAAAGTCTGAGCGGACTTTGATTTGTCGTTCAACAATCCCATAAAATTTCTACTGCACTACAGGAATATCACGTATTAATGACTTTGTGTCTGCAGGTGTGACATATTTTGGTACTCATAATGTTTAATAAAGCACAATGCAAAGGTTAAGAAGCAAGCGAAACAAAATTTTACTTCTGCACAACATCACTGTTAGGAAGTGGCTACTGACATTTTTATCAGAAACTACTCAATAATAGACTGCTACCTATATATTGTTAGTTGTGTTATGAAAGCCAATCTCCTGTCAACTTATATTGCCTGTACTGAAAAAATTAAATATAAAAGCAATCAAAACTTTCTCTAAGTTAAATATTCCATGATATGAAAGCTTAATATCACCTAACCATATATTCCACCCCGTGTTCGTAGCATGGGTTTGTATTAGTTGAGTATATATGTTAGAGCAGAAGAATAAGTTGTGTGATGTGAGTACAATGTAAGGTGGTGTATTAGGATAAGTCAGAAAGTGTTGTTACCAATGTATTAGAGCTAACCATGTTTTAAATTTTAAGCAGCTTGTCCACGTTTCCACCTATAATTGCTTCAGCTTACTTGTCAAAAGCAGCTATACTAGTTGACATGGTGTCATCTAATATGTCCACATTAACACTCGGTTAGTTAAACAAAATTAGTATGAAGATGTTGTGGCCCATATCTGGTGACATAAGTGTTGGTTAAAATATGACATTTTAAGCAAATCAAATTTGTGTCCTACTTATGAACAATTGATTTACAGATACCATAGAACAGTAGCTCCATTATGTTCATGTTCTAAGTTTCATGATGGTAACGTATCGTGGATATATTTTTCCACAAATATAATGAAAGGTAGACAGAAGATATATAGCTGTAGTTAAAATAGCTAAGGTGGATAAAATTGATGCTATTTGCTAACTTGGAACAATAAAAATGCCTACCCACGCCTCTTATAACTCAAAGTGAAGAAATGGAAAAGCAAACATTAAATGGATCAGTTAACACAACACGAGAATGATTGATCCCAATCAATGATCAAATATAGTTATAAAAATAAATGAAAACTATAAATATTATAAGTACATAAATACAATCTTATCTTTGATTTGTAAAACAGTGAAAATTCCAAGCCTTAAAGGTTGAAGGAAATGAAGTAAACTGAAATTATTTGAACCTAACATCCAAAATTATACCAAATAGTTGCGCTGCATCATACAACCTGAAAGACAGTTAACAGTGTTCCTACCAAAATCTAAAAAATACTTCGACTCAAAGTTTTATCATCGGTCCTAGGTTAGAATGCAAATATTATCAATTGCTAATCGGATGTAAACAAACATTTGATAAAAGTAAGTACAAGCAGGAAAATAATAAATAATAAATTCGCAATTAAATAACTTCGATTTCTAAAGTTAACAAAGAGTCAAAGATTTTTGAAGGAGGTATTCTAAAAATGAATGATCATAAACATATTCATAACACTGATTCAAATGTGTAAAAATATAATTAAAAGAATCAAATGAAAATTGTCAAAATAAAAATAAAAAAGAAATTACCGCTACCTTAAAAAGTGGTAAACATATAGTCCAACAAACTTATAATTTTCAGTGGAATTTGTTGGGTGGAAAGATAGAATTTATGCGAGTAATTTGCATATTTACACCTTATGATGTCATACACTTTTTATTCCTTTTCTATATATAAACAAAGTTTTTTGCCAACCTAAACTCATCTCAAAGGCAATGAATTGATGTAAATATACAAAAAGAACTAAAAATAAAGCATTAACCATAGTTTTGTGGATGATCCCCATATTACACATATCCTGATATATAACCTTTACTGTTTTAGTATACACATGCACATGTGTGTGTCTGTATGAATGTATGTGTGTGTGTGAATGTGTGTGTATACATATACATTATACATGTGTGCGCGCGCGCACGCATGTGTGAGAGAATACACAAACTGTGTGTTTGGGTGTGCGCACTAGGGCTGAAGTGCCAGATTATTTATTATCGAAGGTTTGATTCAATATGTTTATTTCAAACCATTTCAATATGAAATCATATATATTTTTTTTCCTCTAAAATTAGCATATCATAAATAAACTCAATCAAAAGGTGTTAACATGCCTGACAGGTAACCAAAACGAAATCCAAAAGAAAACAACACCGAAAACCCACAACATAGGATAAAACGAAACAAACAAAAAAGAACCAATAGATACTAACGAGAAGCAGAGGTAAAATCTCTTGCCTAGCCAAACTACACACCTGATGAGCTACTGGATACCACCGCCCATCCAACGTCGTAATCGAGCTCCGGCAAGGCCACCGCCCAACTACGATGTTGAGGGACCATCAATCAAAGAAAAGCAAGCTCATCCGTCTCCCCTTCAATATAAACGGAAGAAAAAATCAATACCACCAAAACTGAAAGACCGACAGCAGGAAGAGGATAAAGATTTCCTTGAAGCAAACTCCAAACAGCATAAGAACAGCGAGAAAAGAACCACCCCAGATTATCAAGAGCCTGTAAGCAATATTCACACTGTTAGAAATAAACGGGGGGGGGAGTGGGATGGGGGTAGGACGGACCGGTAGGAGGCTAGTAAGCCAGAACTAGCACTCCCCGGGTCGGCAATCATCCAATACCCGCTCTATTGGAAGATTGAGAGCAGTATATAGTTAAAAGGTTCACTAAGTGACCAGAGCGAGCACTGACCGAACCTCTGAATGGTCGGCCCCGAAAAGCTAAGAAAACATCATCTCTTACCCGCCGAACAACGGAAAGAGGATCCATTGGAACTTCTTCAAAAATAGCCTTATTCCGCGCACATCAGACATGCCAACAAATCAGACAAGGAATCAAGCGAAAGATGATTGAGCGAAGAGATTTTCCAGTGCAATCAAACCACCAAGATGACAGCAAATCATCCGGCGTGGTGATGATGCCACGAACACCAAAAAAATTACCGAAATAATTCCAGCAGGATCTAGCACACCATCCACCGAAAAACAAATGATTAATCGATTCTATTTCCCCGTTGCCACAGCACCTGCATCGGGAAACAAACGGAATGCCAATCTGCTGGAGGTTCTCATCAACCAGTAACCCATAGTGGAAAATTCGCCACACCAGGAGAGAGACTTTTGGAGGAATGCGAGCGTCCCAAATGAAGGAAAAAATAGGAAGGACTGGAGATGGTGTACGACAAGAGTTCCAGGCCTTCAGAATAGAAAACGGACCACCATCCCAACCGGAGAGGCCGCTATGAGAATCAACGAGCAATTTGACCGATTGCATATGCTTCCATGTCTCACTGGCGTAACAAGGAGAACCTGCATAATCATAGGCCGCCAGTCTCCGATACTTAGCATGGAGGAACTTGGCCCATAAGGAATCGTTAGACCCAAATCTGAACCATAACTTACAAGCAAAAGCCGAGCAAATGTCCTTCGGATTACGCAAACCTAATCCACCCTCACTCTTAGGACGACAGATAACATCCCAAGACACCCAGTGGTGTCGGCGATTGTCACCCTTCGAACCCCAGAAGAAAGAGGATGCCAAAGATTGGAACGAGCGAAAAAAGGAGTCAGTTGGGGTCATAGCGGCGAAGATATGAGTACCCATAGAGCTCAGAACCGATTGAATAAGCACTAATCTACCAGCTTGAGACAGAAGAGACGCATTCCAACGGATAATCTTACCCCTAACCTTATCCGTAAGAGGATCGAAAATGGCGTTACGTTTCCTTCCTCGGTAAAGAACTATACCCAAATAAGGAAGGGGAAGGGAAGCAGCCTTGAATCCAGTAAAAGATTCGACCCAAGAAACTCTCACATGGTCCATGTCCTTCGCGTGGACGAAGAAGCTCTTCGCAGAGTTGACCAATTGGCCCGAACACCTCTCGTACAGATTAATGAACCGAATAAGGCGGCGAACAGAGGACCGAGTTCCGTTGGAGAAAATGACAATGTCATCCGCGAATGACAGAGAAGAGACGAGCGGACACCTACTCGGAATACCGAATCGCTGAATTTGACCAAAAACCGTCAAAGTGTTGATGCCACGAATGAAGGCCTCCGCCGCGATAACGAAAAGGGAAGGGGATAGAGGATCGCCTTGACGGATACCTCTACCAGCTTTGAAAAAACCATTGGCCAATCCGTTAATGAGAACAGAATACCAACAGTTGGAAATGAGTCTCTAAACCAAATCAATTAGGGTTTCAGGGAATCCGAAAGTACGAAGAACCTTGATGATGAAAAACCAGGACATACGGTCGTAAGCCTTTTCCATATCAAGTTTGAAAATAATGTTAGAATCCCTGACCTTACGGTCAATCTGAGAAACAAGTTCTTGGGCTAAAAGGACATTATCAGTGATCAAACGACCTTTAACAAAACCCGCTTGAGAAGAAGATATAATGCGACCAAGGTAAGGAGCCAAACGAGTGACCAATACCTTGGATATCACTTTGTTAGCGAAGTTACAAAGGCTGATGGGGCGGAACTCCGAACACGCTCGAGGATTATCACACTTTGGAATCAGGACCAAATTAGTGGATGACCAACTAATGGGAAGATCGGCCCCGGAAAAGAAATGCTGAATTGCCAGGCATAAATCAGCTTGGATGATATGCCAAGTAGAACGAAAGAAGGAACCATTAAACCATCCGGCCCACAGGCACTATCCTTGCTAAGAGCAAAGACACAAGCGCGAACCTCATCTGTCGAAGGCGGGGAAGCCAAATCTTCACTTCCCACTGCAGGAACAATCCGAGGAATGAAAGACAGGATGTCCGACGCCGGATCGGACACCGATGGAGATCCCAGATATGATTGGAAATGAGAGACTAATACCTCTTTGACTTCAGATGGAGTCGAAGCCACAGATTGGTCCGTTCTCACAATCTCGCGAATAGAAAGCAAATTAGCTTTCTTTCGAATAGAAGAGTAGAAAAATTTGAAATTCGTATCACCTTCGACCACCCACTTGATCCTCGCCTTTTGACGAAGATAGGAGTTCTCAATACGAAGTTCCGAAGCGAAAGACAATTGAGCGCAAGCCCAAAGCTCCTTGTTTTCCGCCGATGGACTCTCGTCAAACAATGCTTCAGCAAGAATCAGAGATTCTTCTGCCGCTCGCACCCGGTCGAAAATATTCCGGAAAACAAGGGAATTCCACGTCTTAAGACAAGCCTTAAGACGCTTCAGTTTCCCAGAAAAAGCCCCCATGGGAGCAGCCACAATGGGAGTGGACCACGATTCCTCAACCACCTGAAGAAAACTATGGTGGGAACTCCACATGCTAAGATAATGGAAAGAAGAAGGCCCCGATAAAGATCGCGAAGCGCACCGTAAAACAAGAGGCGCATGATCAGAACAAGACCGATGAAGATGAGAGATAGAGAAAGAGAAAGGGAGGTTGAACCAATCAGCAGATCCAAAAATCCTATCCAACCTGGAGAGGATCCGGTTCGGACCTTCCTGATTGTTAGACCAAGTAAAAGCGGAACCAGCGAAGGGAATTTCAGACAACCCAGATCTCGCAACGAAAGAATTGAAACCAGAAACCGAGAGACGATTGACGACGACCCCTTCCAATTTTTCAGCCTGACTAGCGACAACATTGAAGTCACCACCCACTACTGAAAGCGAGCAACCGAAATCAGCTAGAGACAAAATGTCATCCCAAAGAGATAATCTTTCTAACCAGTCACACTTGGCGTAAACCGTCGAAAAAATAAACGGTTGTAGGGAGAAGGAGGAATTACACAAGATAGTTAAAAGTTGAGACGAGTCAAAAATTGGGCGAACAATGCAATCTTTGGACCAAAGAATCCAGATTTTACCCGAAACATTGGATAAAGCACCACCAAAACCTATCGACAACACGGCCTTAGTGATCTCCCCGGGTCCCACAAAAGGTTCTAAAAGAGCCACCAATCCTATGGAATGCTTACGGACAATCCGCTTAAGCCTAGCAGAAGAAGCTTCGTTACCAATACCTCGAATATTCCAGAATAGAAAGTTCGACATGAAGCCAACACCTAGTATAGAAAAAGATAACAGCAAAAGAAACCACTCAGACGGAGATCAGATAAGATACAAGGAGGATAGAGCAGATCTCTCAATCTGCTCTGTCGCCGCTATCGATCGAGTACGGATAGTGTGGGGGATGACCGTAGCGTCACGCGATCTACGTCTAGAGGATCCGCGCAGAGGCTGACGCACAGGTTCGGACGCCGAAGACTCACCTAATCTCGCCATCGATCCCGGCAGAGGAGAAGAGGAGATGGATGGGAGAGAGTTCTCGGTAAGACGAGAAAGCCGCTCATTAATCAACGCAATTTCCTCTTCAGAGAGCATCGGAATGTCGATCGATAAGGCACAAGGAGACGAAGGAATAGAGCAACGGGATGAGCAGCAAATAGGCGAGGAATCAGGAGGAACCGGGACAGAAAGAGGATATCGATAATATGTAGGGTAGCTGAAAAATCGCATCCCACGATACTGTAGGAACCTAGCCCAAGCCGGACTGCCATTGGAAAGGCAGCCCCGCGTGACAGGTGAGGCTCGCAGGGTGGTCCTAGCAGAAATATCACCCGATCGGGTCGCAACTGACTGGTAATATTCCAGTCTGACCGCATAGTGGACCGCATCAGGGTACTCTATGCAATCAGGAATGGAACACCGCCTGAGCCAATCGACCCAAACAGGGTAATTTCTCCGTAGAGACCTATGGGAACCAATCTGAATAGAGAGACGATAAGCCACAAACGACATAGACCTGGCCTCGCTATGGCTAAGACTAAAATACCAACACGGGAAACCACACTGTTCGCTCCTAACGGTGATCACAATGCCTAAGTGACCTGACACGTCACCAAACAGCAGAATGGTAATAGTATCAGGGAGCACACGCCGAAGCGCGTCATGGCTCATAACCATACTGAATGAACCAACAGATACAAGCCGACAAGGAATCAAAATCCCATAATCAACGACTAACAGAATATGCACAACCAAAAAACTCACCTGGCCGGCGACCAAAGCACTTACCTGCAGCTGAACGACGAGGTAAACAAAAGAACAACCCACCAAAGCCTGACAGACCAAATAACCACTTGCCTGCTGCATCACAGCATATGGATAAACCTGGCAAACGCCCGAAAATTGCATACCAGTCAATACTATCATCAGATCAGGCCCAAAAGAAGTCATAACCCTAACAGATCCACGTAAAGCAACAGCCCGTAACCAATGCAACGGAACAGAACTACCCACATCCACATCAAAGTACCAATGCCGAGAAACGCATACCACCTGCTCTGTCACCGGTAAACAAACCAACTCATCTTGACTGGGAGAGGTGGTGAAATCCCCTTCAGTCAAAGATATTGCCGATGAAACATCAGTGCCAAACACAAGCACTGAACTACGCAGCAAACCACCCCAACCATAAGCCTTAAGATCAAGGCAATACAAATCCACATCGAGCAACCCCCCTAGAGAACCGCATTCCACCATGGCAATCGCAGACCCGACAGCCACGACAGAAGGACTCGAAGAGGTGGTGAGCTCCTCTTCAGTCTCAAAGATTCCCAAATCTACAGAGCCACAAATCACGGACCCCACCAGCAAAGGGAACTCCCCCCGAGGCAACAACTCACAATTATCAGAAAAGAGAAGCATCGGTTGGAAAAGGGGGATGAAATCCCTTTTCGAAACCACACCAATCTCTGAAGGAGACCACGGTTCCACCGACCGACCAACAGCCTCAACGAGGCGATGACGGGGCGACAAACGAGTTTGAAGACCATCACCCCAATCTCGTAAAAGCTCCAAAAAGCAATAATCGACCCAAACATAACGAGATCTACAGAGATCCCTAAAATCATCCAAGCAAAAAACCCTAACCTCGATCGATTTATCACGAGAAAAAATCACCGAGCAAGGCCTTGAAACCACAGCCGATAAGGCGGTGCCAATTACTTCGAACGACGGACAATTTCGCACAAAAGAACCGGAGAGGAGGAACTCTCCCTCATTCGAGAGCGGCAGCGGTTCCCTCAACCAAGAGGAATAGAAACCTCTACTATTGACCAGTTAAGTGTGAAATGTGTAAGCTAGATAAACAGTAAGAAATTTGTAGAACTAAGAAGTAACCTGTCCAAACAATAAATATACTATTTTCCAACAATTGAGGTGATCTCATTTGGGACGTTTTTGTCGAACACTCTTCGTAAATTTCAACATTCTCTTCAGCCCTTTTCTAAAAACAGGTTTCATGAAAAACCTCTGTAATTATTTTCAGCGAAATTGTGTAGTTTATACTGCAGATATTTTTATTTTACAAAAATCTAGTCTACATCATATAAAAAAAAATCTATAGTCTGCACTGTAAATATATGCAGTTTTAACCGTAAATATTTGCACCGTAAACCGCACATTTTCTCTGTAAATAATTACAAGAGTGTTTAATGAAACTTATTTTTATGAATTGTTTTATGGGTTTTGAGTTTGAAAATAAGTGAGGGATCCCAATTTCCACATCTCTTTCGATATGTCATTGCTTTTATTTCTGGTATTTAATTAAACCTATTTTTAGGAATGGTTTTATGGGTGGTAAGTTTGAAAATAAGGGACGGATCCTAATTTTCACATCTCTTTTGATATGTCAGTGCTTTTATTTCTTGTATCCAGCAAGTCAAACAATTTGCATTGGGTTCCTTCCACTCCATGGAATGTGCGGTAAGGTGGTTCTCACAATATTACTCTAAAATTGTACGTACCAAACATGAAAGTGAGAAAGAAATATATCATTGAAGACTAATAATCAACTTAACATGTAAACTTACTTGGTTAAACATGATTGAGTTCAAACATGATCGATTAAGATATTCATCTTTAGGATAGTAAATAACCATCAAGTTCAACTGTTACTCTTCTACCAATTAAACATAACTTTGTCCCGATTTATCAATCTGTTTAGACAGTTGTAATGACATCCCTTTATTCATCGAACTTTCCCAACTCTCTACTTGAATAGTAAGTCGTCTTATTAAAATGTTGGGTAGTTTAAAAAGGGTATAAAACTTCAAGTTTAGCTATATAACATAAACGACATAAACTTACCGATGTACTTCAAAAAAAATAAAAAAAATAAACTAACCTACCGATGTACTTAAAAAACAAACGAATTAAAGATGGGCATATAAAATTATTATTTGATACTACTATCAGAAGAATTGCTGCATGGCTTTCCTTTTTAGTAGAAATTGGATTCAGGTTAAACAAAAGAAACTGTGATATAATTTTCTAATTCATTAATTTTGTTTTGAAATTTCACAGACATGTTAACAAATGTTGTAACAAATGTTGTAACATATGTTAGTAGCTTAGGTATTGTTTTTGATAACAACAACCATATGAGATCACATAAAATATAAATATTTATGTTTATCAAGTTATATATAGTATATAGTGCAGGATATTAGACACGAGTTAATTAAGAAGACTATACAGTATCAAAAGTAGATCAAGAGATTGAAAAAAAGGCTAATATAGAGATTCAAAAGTTAGAAATTAAAGACTCATGAGTTTGAAAATTCAAGATATCAAGATAAGTTATAGAGTCGTAGATTATTTTGTTAAAACCCTGATAGCACTTCTTTGATCTCTCTTCTTTTTTTAAAAAGGTTTTAAAATCTATTCTCTGTATCTAATGGTTTTCAGGATAAATATCCTGGTATTTAAGAAAAATGATTTTTAAGAATCCATGTTTTAAAAATCGCATGTGTAGTTTTCTATGCAGCCTGTCACAAATCAGGATAAAAGATGAGAATTGTGATAGGCTTGGCGAGTCAAGATAAAAACCATGGTCTCTCTTATGCAAATGGAACCGTATTATATTTCGTTGGGGCGTAACACTCTTAGCGACGCACCATATCAAGACTTGAGTATGGTGATAAATAAGCAAGGCTGGGTCACCACTCCATTAGTAGCATGTCATATCGAGGTTCGGGAATGGTGATAAATATACAAGAGCTGGGTCGTCACTCCCTTAATGGCACGCTACATCGATGACCCGATGTAGTGATAAATGAGTAAGGTTCTTCGCAGTTTACTCGATGGGTGCGAGCGACAAGGAAGCTAGTCGATAAAAGTAAGATTCGGTTAGGTAGTTGGAATGTAGGGTTCTTAACAAGAAAGTTAAAAGAAATAGTTGATGCTATGAATAGGAGACGTGTAAATATCTTATGCGTTCATAAGGCTAAATGGACGGACCAGAAGGCGTAGGAGGTGGAAAAAACAGACTTCAAGTTATGCTACACGGAAAAAGAACGTAACAAGAACGGAATAGGCATACTGATTGACAAGAACTTTAAAAACGGAGTGGTCGCCTTTAGAAGACAAGAAGATAGGATCATCAAGCTGGAAGTTGGTGATATAGTTCCGAATGTCATTAGTGCCTATACCCCACAGGTAGGCCAGCGAAACCGCCAAGAATTTTTTTTGGAAAGATCTAGATGTCATGGTAAGAAAAGTGCCTAGTAGCGAAAAAAATTCGTAGGAGGATATTTCAACGGTCATGTTGGCACAAATAGCAAGCGGTTTGAGAGAGTGCATGATGTTTTGGATAAGGCAGATGCTTCGATCGTAATTCTTAAAGCACTCAATGAACAGATTAACACCAAAATAAACTACTCAGACATTTTTAATCACTTTATAAAATCAAATTCATATTTTATTAAATCATATGCTTGCCTGAATAAAAGTATTTATTTTCAAATTTTGTATATACATCCAATTCATCAACCATTAACAATAATGCAATAAACACGCATCATTTATCCATAATATCAAATAAGCATTATACCATAATAATATATGTCGAACAAGCAAATAAACACCTTCAGCGAAAAGCTATCTATAAGTTTATGCTGCTCAACTCTGATCACTACTGGATCCTCTTACTCAACTCACATCATCTTAATTCAGAATTGTGAAGTATTCAATATGAGACTCGAATTAGGGTCTTTTACAGCTTACCTAACCGAACTTCTTCATCTTCATTCAAGCCACATGGAGGTTTACTTACCATCATCAATGCCGAAACTACTCATCGGGCTAACCACTCCCTCCTTTACCACCTCCATTAACAACTTCCATTTCATTTGTAAATAACACACAGAAGAGGTAGAGAAAAGGGTAATATATAATAGAAAATTAACAAGTATGTCCCCAGATGATTACCCAGTAATCATCGTATATTCCTACTATCCATTTACTATAGGGTGACTGTCACACACCCAAGGGGAATAGAGACTCTAAAGTCATTCGAAGGCCAAGACATGTGTCGCATATATTTTATATTGTTTCTTAACCTTCTCTAATAACAAACTATAATGCCCCACCTCTATACCGATACTACTAAAGAGAACTACGATAATCCCATTTGGTAATATAAAGAATGAGGTTTGTTAAGAGCGACCACACATGAATATTCTCTTGGGCTAACACCGGTACATGTTAAAAATCTCATACAACTCACTTATACGTTTTCAGTATTGGCACAAAAGCAAATAGACACGTGGGTTAACTAAGACAAAATAATATACATCATATACAAATAAACCCAGAGTCATAAGTCGTAGTAGAAAAATGTATTATGTAACAAACCGTGGTGTCTATCTCACTATGACAATATATGCCAAGTCAAGTTCAAAATTCACTACTCATAGTCATCTCATAAAAAACAAACATAAGGAGACATCCAAAGGAAAATATACATCATTAGCTTCTTAAAGCATAGTAATATATATATATATATAGTCTCATCTAAAGCCCAATATCCAAAATGGGTAATGTCCATGTACCTGAAAAGTCTCGTACTAACCTGAGTATTATATAAGTAACTAGTGCGAACCCGTGCTTTGCACACGGTTTTCATTTAAAATTTCAAAAATAAAAGGTAATCTATTTGTAACATGAATAAAACAATTAGTAGTCAAATGATAATTCACTCGTTGTTGCATCTTTATACTAGTTAGATTAATTATTAACTAATATATTTGGCCGCGGTGCAAATTTATAACGATTAGAAGGTAATTGCTTATAAGGAAATATCTAATGCACAATAAGCTCAATAAGAATGAAAACATCTAATATCAATAATGCAACAAATAACACAACTACAACCATCAAAAAGCAGTAAAGAAAATCTAACCTCCCACAATAGAGCTAATATCGTAAACTTTTTAAAAATAAATGCTAAAAACCAAGCTCAAAATAAAGCTCTTTCGTCTTTAATTAGTTCATTGGTACTCAAAAAAATTGAATTAAAGATGATCGAATAAAATTGAAATGAACATCAACTCCTCAGTGTTGTCTCACATTGCCCACATTATGGAAAACAATATACATGCCTGTGAATACCTAGTGTCATCATGTAAGCTTCATGTATGCCAAGAAAACGATGAGCATATTCCTTCTGTTGCAAAATAAATATTGAGGCTTACACATGGATGTATTCGATTGAAATAGTAACAAACACAGTGGGAAAAATATAAAACCATCTAGATATTTTTGAGATAGGCCACAACATTAACAATTTGGATGCGTTGTGAATGTGTGCGAAAACTATAATAAATTACAGTTAATCAACATTACTGAGAATTCATTGTTACTATAAAATATACATGGATGCACATCCTTTAATTTCTTTTAAAAATACCACAGATTTCAATGTATTTTGTAATAGTGTTATAGTAGTTTACTAACAGTATAAGTTGTTGCATCCATGTAGCTCTACCTATACATCACTAAAGTCCACGCACTTAAGAAAAATGACAACCTCGTGTTGCCTTTATGCATCCATGGTAATGGAAGCCACCACATTAACGTTAACCTCCTTGTTTCTGTCAATGTTCATGTCGAGCAAAGACAAACTAATTATTAACGAAGCAATGCTACCTTACTCGTTCAACTTGGCTATTATTTTGACTTGTCTGTTGTTCTCTACTATTGTCATGGAGTTGACTTCGAATCCATACCCCCCTTTAGTTTCAATGAATCTAATGTTTTAATTTTCATATAAGCTTTCCACATCGGTCACAATATCTGTGGCAAGTTAATGTTAAAACGTGGGTATAGATTACCAACTAAAATTTTGTATACTTCAAGTATAATCTGCTGCAGTCAGTGCAAAAAAAGTTTCAATGATTAACATCAATTAAATCAAAGAATTGTGGCGGTATTAATTCCAAAAACAATGGTAGACTGAACTAGAAACAAAATCAACTGATGTACATCTTTCAATAACTAATGTTTATTATTCAATCTTTCTTTTTTTTGGTTACTTCATTCCATCAAATATGAGGCCTAGCTACATATGTACACATATTTGTGATTTATTGAAATAAATGAATCTTTTAATCAAAATATATTTTCACATATTATTTATATTTTTTAAGCTATAAAAGTGTGTGAGTTGGAGATTTAGTCAAAATCAAAAATATTGGTAACCACATTTAGTAACTGCTTTAAAATTGATAGTCTCTTTGCTAATACTCTAAAAATTAAAATATAATGTATGATTAAAGACAGGTTATATTAATAATGAATGAATATTGTTGACATGTTATAGGTGCTTTAAGTACCATGAAAATCGAAAATAATAAATATGCAAATTTAATGGGCATAAGAACGAAGTCAAGCTTCAGCTGATATGACCTGATATTGCAACTAAATAGTAACTTAAAAATTGGTTTACCCAGAAGTAGCTATCTCATCCCTTGATGCATAGAAGTTCCATTCCCATCATCAATTAGTTGCATCGTTTCATACTCATTTCTTCACTTGATGAATAGAAGTTATTTTCTTTATCATCAATTAATTATATGGTTTTTGTACCAGCCTCTTCAATTGGCAGGTGAGACAACTAAAAGAAATGAACTGAAAAAAATTGATAGTATACATGGTTATATTCCAAGGAAAAATCTATGATGCAATAAATAAACAAATAAATCTGCATCAACAGTATGGTAGCACGATCTTTCTGAAATGAAACTAAATGTTGATAATATATTTGATGTAGTTATATGCAGTAATAAATTTGCAATATCCATATATAGAAATTAGTAAATCTAAATTATTGAGAATATCAAAATTTAAAGTCATAATAAAACATGACATACCTTATGTATAAATAAAGCTTTATTAAGATCAAGTTCTTGGTACTATATTTTTTAATTCGAATTTATTTTTGTGAACTAAAAATAGCACCACTTAATACTATAATATATATATATATATGTATATATATATATATATATATTTACCAAGATGACAACTTAAAAAGAAAAAAAAAACATTGAGTGCCCTAATATATCTTTCATTTAGTTATTTTCTATATTAATAAGATCATGAATACTTTAGGAAACAAATGAATAACATGGTGACTGTATTAATCCAAGCAAAAGATTAGAAGTACTAAATACAGACTAATAGGAAGAAAGTTAACCATTGATCGAATCAAAGAAGCAACTAAAATAAAGCAAAATAAATAGTAAAATAAGAAACTGAAACTAATATTAAACATATCGAAATCAGTGTTATGTTTGACAAATAGAATCTTAGAAATGGATTGGGTCGAAAGGGAAGTTCTTGAAAATGATTGAATAGAGTAAGATACAGAAAAAACAAAGAAAAACAAGCAACTGAAATGACAAAATTAGGGTTGTAGCATACCTGTTTAGAGAAGAGAAGCAATATACCACAAAAATATTAACCCGTGCTAATTCGTCGCCTATGCCATAGCGCGGTAGTAGAGATGATTCATTTTATAAACGGCCTTTATTTAACGTTAGGATAATTAAGATAAGGTGTAATAAAACATGTAACTATGCAAATAATTCGTTGCAATATTAGAGGAGCGAAAATGGGAGGCAGATATAAATACGGAAAGTTTGAGGAAATTTTTATCTACTAATGTATGGAAGTTTGAAATTTCAGAAGATTAGAGAAAGCTAGAAGATGAAATTACAATGCATATAAAGGATGAGAAAGATGCTTTGGAAACATAAAAGATGAGAAGGAAAAAGTCTATATGAGTGGTGAGAGAGAGGAAAGTTTTATTGAATCATTAAATATAATTGATTGATACCTGATGAAAGACTACAAAAGTGAAAATGAAAGGTCGGAACAATTAAATAGCTTGTTGAGGAATTCAATTTTAATATTATAATACAAAAGACTGTTCATTTCATAAAATATTTATGGAACTTACGCGCCCTTGAAATGCAACTCAATAATAATATAACAATATAGATAAATGACTCAGACTATATCTAGATCCAAGGTGAATACACGACAACAAGCATGGCAATAAAAGGCAAAGTATGAATACGACACAAAATAACATTCATCATAACATCATAATAATATACCATGCCACACATCTCGATAATCACTTAAGGATTACATATAAGCAAGCAAGAATCAAGATGTACATAAATCGAGTGATATAATGAAAGTCATCAAGATTTAAAAATACTAATGACGAGCACATTGCATGTCCATAAAAATCACAAATAACGGAATGAATCTCAAATCATACCAAATACAATAGTTAATAACCAAAATATCTATCCAAACTTATAGTTCTAATGAAAGTGAAGACTTCCGATTGTCAAGCCCCAAAAGAAAAATTAAGAAATAAATAAATAATTAAAGCATCACTACAAGGCTTACAAATCTCTACCTACTGCCCTAATGGAAGTATAACTTCCAACTGTTAAGCCATAAAAGATAAATCAAGAAATATGGAACCCAAATAGAATATCATCCATACAAAATATAGAAATTAATATCTAGGACTGTTATCTCGAATTACGATTCCGATGGAAGTAAATATTTCTGACCATTAGAACTAGGGGATAGCAAGAAATGCATACCCCAAACAAAGCACAATTCATACAAAACATCAAAAATAATATCCAAATAATTATCTCAACCTATAGTCCGAATGAAAGTGTAACTTTCAACTTTTAAGCCTGTAGAGATATCAAAAAACACAAACTCACTAAACATCAAAGTCAATCAAATACTCAATGTCAAAACCATTTATCTCGACCCAAAGTCTTTAGAGAGGCAAAACTCTCGATTAAGTGTTCTCAGGAGATTGAAACAACAAATCATACAAAAAGAGATCTCTCAACCATAGGCTCTTATGAGGAAATGACAGACAAGCACATAGCAAGTCTCTAATTAATAGAGTTAGGGGTATGCTTTAAGGGAAATTCAGTAATTTATTGTAAATTAATTAACTTTTAATCAATTCTTATTCATAATAATGGGGTTTTTCTTTCTATTATATATTTGTTATAATGTGTTGTAAATAGTTAAATGCTTAGTTAAAATATATTTTACGAAAATTACATAAATGATGTGTTTGTGATCGTATTTACAAATAGTTGCAATCATGAACATTATAGCACAATATTATAAAACACATCATTTTAAATGTTCCTAGTCAAAATGCATCGAGACTGGATACCAGTGTATCCGTTGAGACTGAAGTACGTTAGCTCTCCAAATGTTAGGCGGTGCGTTACTCACGACAGATGGGGGCACCTATGGGTTACGTACTAATAATTATTGGATAACTATTGAACAACTACTCTATAGTTTTCTGTTGGTTAATATAACTAAGATAAAATAAAAAATATCGATGTTATAGATTTACACAGTTCTCTCGACTTAAGAATACTTTGGATCTTCAATATGAAAGCTCCGCTTTGATTATAGTCAAACCATAGTGCGACGTCCATTGAGTGACTATAGTTGGGTCGATTGGAAGTAAACCACTATTTAAGAGAGGATTCCTCTCCTCAATTACATGGGATTAGTATCACAGTCAATTCAAGTCAACTCAAAGTCAAAATATCTTGACAAAGTGTTTCGGTTAATAATAATTGTTATTATTAAACCAATAACTTTGTGTTTGGACTATAGAGTTGAATATGGACGATAACTGAATTTTTACCTGTACCAAATTCCATATGTCCAAAGTGATATAGTTTTGACGAAGAGAATTATGTAAATAAAAGTAACAACCGGGCAACGCTTGATAAAGTAAAATTGAATTTTACCGAAACCAAGTAAGTAATCTGTGAATGTTAATAATCGAGTAGTTCAATGTTAATCATTGAAAAAATTTACACCTAATGAGTCACATAATCGAAACAATGGATTCTCCTTTGACCAAATGATTTGAATAATTTATAATTGTTATAAATTAATTAATATTTGTGAAATATTAATTATAAAATTTAATTTTGGTTTGATGAATAAAAATTATTAAATATATTTATAATAGTTATAAATACATTAACCGATAAGCGATTAAATTGGATTTAATTGTATAATATTTAATTTTGGCTTATATGGATTTGAGGCCCATCATAGGGTTAGGAGCATTAGATAATGGGTGGCTCAGATTGAAGGAGAATAAGTAAGATAAGCATCTCTAAATGCACATGATATTGAACCTTTGGAGCCTCCACCCTAAGTCTTTGCTAGCCAAAACCTCTTTCCCCTCTTCATCTATAACGATCTGCCTTTTTAACTCTTAAAGACGACACTTAATACACCCATGATATTCATATGCCGAATATCTACATGTCCAAAAAATAGATTGTTGAGTTCAAAGAAAAGAAAAGACAAGAAGAAAGAAACATGAAATCTCATAACACCTGGAAATCATACGTATTAGAACATAAGATAGTACATCTAATCACTTCCAAAATGAAATACCGTAGTTACAATAAGAACTAACTTCAGCTAGGGACGGTTATAATTCCCTGCTCTCACAATGTAGATACAGGACCACGTACAAACCGTAGAAATAAATAGATAACTAAATAACGGTGATGCCTCTTGCTCCTTGCTCCTCCAAAATGCATCTGTGAGAGCATAGACTACTTAGCTACTCATAAATTAGAGTACCCAGGAGTTTAAGGGAAAGAAAGAAAAACTCCGGGTTAGACATGAGTTTGGTGTGCGTAAACTCGAAGCATATGAATTTTTATACTTATAAAATCCTTCAAAAATAAAGGTATCTCATAAGACCATGCCACAATAAACAGGGAAGGTTTTTACCATACGATAACAGAAACATTTCTATAAAAAAATTAAGTGATATTATAATAACTTCAAGAGTTTGAAGTAAATATTTAACATAGCCGAAATGGTTACATTAATTAACCCGTTATATTTAGTATACATTCAAGTCTATAAAGGCACGTATTGGAAAATGGATTCCATCAATGACAAGGCTACTACGGTACCGCCTGTCAAAATGCACCTCTAAAAAATGTACAAAGGGAGGGACCCCTGCCAACATAGGACTGGCCTGCCACTTTCTGGATAATACCGAAAATACTCATCCTTCAGTTGCGATCAACAACCGTACTTGGCCCGAATAATACATCTAAAAGATATTTATCTAGATCAGGAATAATCATACCCTAGTGGGTGCAATCTGTATAACATTGCCGCATCTCCCCTTTTTAGTCATTTCTGGGTATGGAGTCTGAGGCAATGATTACCATTCTTCGCAAACCCATTTTAGAATTCTAGCACCGCCTTCAGGCTACAATGCAATATCAACGTTCATCCATACAAGTTGGTCCATGATCGAATAATCACACTAACCGTACTCCCTTCCATTTTGGAATCACCCATAGAATTGGTAGACAACTCCATGGCATACTTCATGATAATTCAGATCATGAATAGATTGTTTGTTTGAAATGGCTCGGATAAAACCAACTTTTCCAAAATCGATGTCTCCAAACTACGACGATGAATTCCAGGTTGACTATATTCTGGTTGCAAACAAATATAAGAGCCTTCACCGATATCTCGAATATACATCCTTTAAAGTGAACTACGTTTCATACAAATGAGTCATCCCTAAAGGATCTTGAATCATATGAAATCGTGAAGCTTTTATATACTTCTCAAGTCAAAATAGGTTAAGTTGTCGATAGTGGACAAATCACTGTCTGGTTTAAGTAATTAGTTTGCATTTGGAAAATCGAACATCAAATACTTATCACTACTTTTCGATTTCAACCTCGTACGATCCCTTGATTGACAATGAAGTTAGACAAGCTAGAGAACTACCCTTGCCTCAACTTACATTCTTAAACTCTCACATATAAAAAGGGGCTTCCATACCTTAAAATTCAGTGTCAAGTATAAGATAAAGTACCTTCCATGTACTTAATTAATTATGACTCATTTATCGAAATTAACCCTCTTATACTTATTAGGCTTCGACATTTCGACTTCTCTATCCTACGCTCAGAATTAAATATGGGTAAGTTAGGGTACTAGTTGCACCCTGCCTTGCCTTAGTTATAACACTCTGATTCTAGATCTCATAGATAAAGCAGTCTACTCATCGACTTTTAGTACTAAATATAAGACGACTTATTTTCCATAACAACGTGTCAACATTTTAACACTATCTTATTATATTAGTTTTATGTCACTCAATGGCATCGACGAAGAAATTCGTTATTTTAAAAGAATATACCTTTCAAACTAGTAAATTTAACCTTTTCCAAAAATTCTTTTGTTCAAAACCAAAGCTTGATTTTTAAACAAATAACATTCTCCTTAGTAAATGTAAACACCTTTTTAATAAATTCCAAACCACTTTCTAACCTCTTTATAGATAGTTTTGAAAACAAGAATAGAGTTTGGTAAAGAAAACATTTTTTAAAACTTTCTTGGAAAATGAAGTAGTAAACTAGTTTAAAGAAAACACTCTCGATGTCGAATAAACTCCAACTCAAGTATGTTAACTATAATAAGCAACATTCACAACATTTACATACACAAGCACATATATAAAAACCACAAAGGCAATAAATTCTTTTGAGTCCCTCTACACAAAGTCCTCTATAAATAATTTCATATGCACTTCGAAGTAGATCGTTATGACTTATTCACAATGACCACTTCGACTTCAATTCAAGTCCCTTATCAAAATCCTATGTGTCATCCGCTTTCAAGCAAGAACCAAACCAAACAATGATAATTGCATACATTTATGCACATAAGAAAACAAGATAAATTATTACAACAAAATAATTAAATTATAATGTTGTTTTTAAGCGACTTTACTAAAATAGAAACACGAATTTTCACCAAACTACCGTGACCTCTCAAACATGACAGGGACTTAGCTTTCGTTTGAAAATCTTGCTTCAAAAGACCCGGAGAAGGTCAAATGGGCTAGACCTTAGCTGTGGAGGGTATGGCCTTGACTTATATGGAGGGGTTTTGGGTTTTTTTTGAAGACAAGTGATGTAGAGAGGATTATAAGTGGTTTTTAGGAACTAGTTAAAGGATTTTAAAGAGAGAGAAAGCAACTTTGAAACTATTTCTTTTAGGAAGCCATGGAAGAAAAGAAGTGAAGCAAGTAGTGAGAAAAAGGGTTTTAAATGAAAATAATGAATAAAGCAGAAAGTGGAATGGTAGTGTTCTTTTTATAGAAAATGAAAAGTGGCTAATTACTAAACCATCCTCCCCTTTAAAAAAGCAACTACCCTCCATTCAAAATTTGACAAACCTCTTCATATCATGCTATGCGGGTCCCCCTTATGTCACCATCCATCTCATCTTCTATTTTTTGGTGTACTTTTGTGTTAGATTTTGTGCTTTATTTCTTTTTAAATTATAAAAGAAAGTCCACCTTTACTTTATTAATTTAAGTATCTTTTTAAACTTGTTTTTAAATCAAATTATTTTAAATTAGTGAACTTGTTTTCTTATGTGTATATATGTGTGTGTGCGTATACTAATGTAGAAAACATGTTCTAACAATTTTTGGTCAATGAAAAGTCGAAAATCCGAAAAATGATTTTCGGTCACATCTTTGATTTTTCTTCGAACTACTTATTTTGTAAACCAAATTTCAAAACAAGTTTACTTTCATCAGTTATTACTAAAAAGAGGTTTATTTGAGCTATAAAAATCCATTATTAAATTATTTAAAAATATATTAAATATTCACATTTAAAGGGATAAATTATGGGTCATTACACCATCCATCTAGAAGTTCTAATTAAATCAAGTTAACTGCTATTCGATAGTTAGTCGTCAACGATGCAAGGACTAACACTTTGTTGAATCGAAAATAGTTTCAAGGGGCAGATATCATTATTTCAAAGTGTATTTCAAGGCACTGGAAGTATGGTATATTACTAATCATAGTATAATTATTTATGCTTAATTACAATATTTTATTATATACATGTATTATCTGTTATTAGTTAGGTGACGACTTTGATATCCAAATAATATTGTCACAAATCAATTTGATTATATGTATGCGTGTGTGTATTATGATAAACATTTAAAGTCGGCATAGAACTGTAACTAAAAACCCATTTTTTTCTTATTGAATTCTTTTTTGTGTGTGTGCGTATATGTACGTACGTATCATTTAAATAGATAAATATTATTTATATTTATTTATAACATCATACTTTAGTCAAATATAGTCTCATAATTTTATATGTAACGAATTAAGGCTGTGATAATTTTCGATAATGATAAAATACTTACGTATATGTTTTATTATTTTTAAATTTTATTTGAATCAATTTATTACATAAATCATTTATATTAATTAAAATATATTAAGAAAGTAATATTTTATATTTTATAAAATAATTCTATCAATAAAGATACTTTTGTAAAAATAAAAAATGCCAATTTTTTAATTTTGAATTAATTTTAAATTAGCAATTGAAAATAGAAAGTTATTTTTAAATTAATAAATTATGAAAAATATTCAAAGCATAAAATTATCATTGGGATTTATTGGAAATTTGAAATTCAAAAACAAAATTTTGTAATTAATATTTTATTAATTTTCGAATGGATATTAAAAAAATATGCTTTAAAATTAAGAAAATATAAATAATATTTACCAAGAAATGCACGATACTTAGTCTTCCAAATTATCAAAATATTTTTGAGAATTTTATTAACATATATATATATATATATATTGTTTTGCCATGTATATATTTATATTTATAAATATTTAAGAAATATATTAATATATTTGTGTGTGCATTGTATTTCCTATGATTTTAATATAAAAAATCATTTAAATATTTATATAAAATTTCTTTATATTTCAATAAGTGTATTACATAATATGTATAGACTATATTAATATATTATTAATATATTATATATATGTACTTATATACATATATAAAATTGTTTAAACAATACTGTTATATATAACTTTATAAAATATGTATATAAATAGTAGTATACATACATATGTACATACATATATTTGGACAATATATTTGCATATTAGATGAGCAAATGTGTTTGCTGTAATGTAAATCTCAACATTTATAAATGGACATGTTTTACCTTATATGGATTTATATGTTACACATGCATACACATGTACATGTGTATATACCACACACACATGTGTTAGTTCCTGAGATGATGGTTTTGATGACAACAACCTTAGGACTTGTTATAAAATATAAATACTAATATTTTTGTCTAGATATATATGTATATGCATGATATATATATATATGTAGGTACTGAAAATGAAGACTGTACAGTATAAAGATTCAAGACTGAGTATAGAGATTCAAGGCTAACGAATTCAAGATTGAAGAAACCGAGACTGAAGACTCATCGGTATCAAGACTTCAAGATATCAAGATAATAACTAGAGTCTA
Organism: Allium cepa; assembly: GCA_030765085.1. NCBI lineage: Eukaryota > Viridiplantae > Streptophyta > Magnoliopsida > Asparagales > Amaryllidaceae > Allium > Allium cepa. The sequence continues at coordinate 595,802,272 of CM060941.1, read as the reverse complement.
GATTTATGTTCAAACTTCAAATAGCACTAAAATCTTTATTCGGATTTTAATTGTGGAATGGAATCCACCTTCTCGCTTTAATAATAGGATGGAACCCACGACCTCTTTAGTAGGATGGAACTTAGGACCTCCTCTAATGGAATAGAATCCACGAAATTTTCAAAATGATTTATTTTAAATATTTTTCAAAAAACTTTTTAAAGTCATCTCTCTTAGTTTAAATATTTTATCCTTAAACTTTTTTTATTATCTTTTATATTTTGATTTCAAAATCATATCTTGTTTTAAAACTATCTTCTGGTTTTAATATCATAAGCTTTAAATCTCAAAAATATATTCAATACTTAGTATTTAATATTACTTTTATATTATAGATTATATAATTTTTAATATTAATTTTCAAATCTATTTTATAAGTGTAAACTATATTCAAAATGGTTTATAAAGCTTAAAAATTGTTTTGACAAGTTTTAGAATAGAAATCGTTTTAAAAAAAAAATCAATTTTCAAAATACACATGGGCATATCGACACGGGGGGCATGTCGACATACCCCATCCCCCCATGTCGACATGGTGCCCTTTTTTTAAATTTAAATTTCCAAAAGAAATGTCTGTTCGTCGTAACATTTCATGAATGGACACGACTGTTGTTCTTCTATAAATACTTGATGTTTTGAACGAGTTTCCACTCAAGTTTTCTTAGTTTTCTCTCCTTTTTCTCTTCCATTCTTATTTTCAAATATTCTTAACAAAACTTTACCGAAATCCTAAGTGAACAAAACTCGGTCATCTCTTGTTTAATTCTCTACCACTCTCTTTCAATGAACTCAGTGCTATTCAGAGTTATAGGATCATTTGTAATAAAAGAAGCGTATCCGGTCTCTCTATCTATCAAAGTGATATAGGAAATGGTGTGATTGTGAAATGTAAATCAATTGGGTGTGATTTCGCCCATAAATTAATTAGGTGATCTTGTAGCCTACTTAAATCAAGAGAGTTTGCACTGGACTCGAAGATAGGAGGGTCTATCTCGTAGCCTTGAAATCGAGGTTGTGTCGACATTATACTTGAAAAGAAATCTACACAAGAAATTGTGTGGGACTGAAAGTAGGGTAAGTTCGAACCAGTATAAAATTCCTGTATGTTCTTCCCTTATACTTCTTTTTATTTACTATTTGCGTCTGTGTCTGATTTTGTGATTGTCTCTGTGTTTTTGAATTGCATCTGTCTGTGTTTAATTTCAAAAGTTTTCAAAAATTCCATAAAATCCATTGAACACTATTCACCCTTCATCTAGTATTAATTTTTCCTTAGGATCCATAATTTGCATTCCCTGCATTTGGTATCAGAGTATTGGTTTTCACAGTTTTCATAATCGGATTTTTGAAAAAGTATAAAATGGCAATTTTTAAAATTCTGTTAACACTAGTTCAAAACTATCCATATCATTATTGTTTCATAAGTCTGCATATTGTTATTATAGAAAATCAAGTCATTAACCGAATTTGTGTGTTATACAGGAATGGGTGTATTATATGGCTTTTGATGAATCAACACTCAATGAACATATGGTGCAAATCAAGAAAAATGAATGGATACTTGATAGTGGATGTTCGAGACACATGACTGGAAATCCGAAGATACTAAATGACATAATTTATGAAGGTGGTGGACTGGTCAACTTTGGAGATAACTCAAAAGGGTATGTGATTGGCATCGGTAATGTCGGTAACTCTAAAACTCCTACTATTTCTTATATTTTGTTAGTTATGAATCTAAACACAATTTGCTTAGTATAAGTCAACTTTGTGATAAGGCTGATATGCACGTAATTGTGCATATATTTACATCCATATTTTATCTCTTTTTATTTAAATAATCATCATATTTGGGCATTTTAACGTGTTTAAAACCAAAATTCAATTATTTCCAACCATCATATTTTCATCTTCATTCAAGGGCAAAACGGTCATTTTGTGCATGTGTCAATATAAGAATTTTTACTTGGACATTTTTTGATAATTTTTATAGGAATTTGGATGCATATGGAAGAGGCTTATATGAAGATATATGCATGCACAAATGAATACAAAGGAAAGAAGAGGGAAATAATTCAAGCCATGAACATGGAGGACCCCACCCACTTACCTAAAAGTACAATTTGGAGCTAATGGACAACTAAGTGGAGGTTAAAGCTTCATGCAAAACAAATGATGGATTAATTAGTGGTTAATGGTTACTTGTTGGCCACACTTCCTAAATGGCATTTTAGGTAGCCCCCTAAAAATAGAATTAGGGTTTTATGCATGTATATATAGCCCTTTTATATATATGAAACTATCATCTACTCTTTCATTTTACTTAGGAAATTAAGAAATCAAAGTGTAAGCTCAATGTTCTATGAAATAAAAATGGCTTCCAAGCCTCTTTCTTCTCTCTTTTCTACATGTTTTTCTTTGTTTTATTGTTAATGTTTATTTTTATGCTCTCTTCTTCTTTATGTTCATAGCTTAGATTTACATTTATGCAAGTAGTTAGTAGCTAATCTCTTTTGCTTTCTTTGCTTATTTTCTATTCTCTTTTCTTTTCAATGTTGAAATTTATTTGTGTTGCTTCAATGCCACAAATGAGTAGCTAAACCCCTTCAATTTAGGGGTGATGAAGCTCTCTAACTTTATGTAATTTCAACATTTTTTATGATTTATGATCTCTTTGTTTATGCTTCATGAATGTGAATTTTGATGTAAGTTTATACAAGTGGGTTTGATAGCTTATATTGCTTATGCAAATGAGCTATTCTTATTCAACATAAACACAAATTACATCAACATTTGCTAATTAATTTTTGATTATGAAATGAAAGTAAAAATGAAATTTGATGATCTATGTTACTAGTTACAATAGTAAATAGATCATATTTAAAATAGTTTTTGCTTTGGCTTCTTTTTCATGAGAATTGTAAGTGGTATAATTGTTGTATTATAGTTTGATGGTTTGAGTTATGTTAACTAATAACATAAACAAACCATACTTATGATAAATGCAATGATTATTTCACTTAACATCAAAGTTAGAGATCATAAATTATGTGTTTGTTGATTTACAAAAATTTGAGAGTGGATTTGCCTCTAAATTGTTCTTTAGTCTAATAATTTTTGAATCACATTTTCTAGTGTTAGCCTCATAATTTCTAGCTAACAAATCCTCTTCGAATTTGGTATAATTTGATTGAATAGAATTTTAAAATCATCAATTCCCTGCGGATCGACCCGTATTCGCCGCGTGCTACATTCGTACACCGTGCGCTTGCGGTAAATTTTATTTAAAAATTCGTTTGACGGTTTTCTAAACCGATAGATTTTCCGTCGACGAACAAGTTTTTGGCGCCGTTGCCGGGGAATTGTCTATGATTTTCTATTCTTCGGATTATTTTCTTCTGCCTTTTGTTGTGTGTTTGTTGTGTGTGTTAGTTTGCATTTTAAAAAAAATTATTTGTGTGTGATTGTTGATTGCATTTGATTGTGTATTGTTGCTTTTCATCTTGCATTCGCATTTCATATTAAAAAAAAGAGCATCACAAGTTCATTTCATAAACAAACATATTTTATTTCGTTGCATTTGCATTTTACATAGACATTTCTTTTTTTTTTCTTTTTTTTGTTTACATTTACATTTGCATTTTTCTTTTTTCTTCCTTCTTAAAAAAACAAAAAGAAAACAAATCTCTGTGCATTTGTGCTCTGTGCACACACATTCACTGTTGCATTGCATTATCACTTCATACTCAGTGCAATTCCTGTGCAATTCCACTTCTCTGCCAACGAGTTCTGCAACCCATCAACCCTGACTTCATCACATTCAACTCCTATCACCTTAACACAGCAAGCTTCATCCCTGCTTCTTTCCGACCATCAACACACTGTAAACATTTCTGTCACCCCTCTGCCAACTGCTTACATTCAGCAACCCCTTCAGACCAGTCACCACAACCAATTACTATCAAATTCACAACTACTTGCTGCTACGCTGCCTTCGCCTAATCTCCCCACTGCCTCATTTCTCTCCGACACTTCATCAAAACCCAACCATAGTTCATACAATAACCATCAACAATACTCATTCTACTACACATCAACAAACACCTCATCAAACATCAACACAGTCCCACCATACAACTTCACACCATTTAACCACTCAAACATCTCCCTGACCACCATCACCAGCGACAACCAGTTTAAAACGTCCACCACTGTCATTCATTTAAAGCCTACTCAAACTCCTCTGTCAACACTACTCTTTGCCTTACTACACCCCTCTCCACTTACCATTGTGGCAAACACAGCACATAACACTTCAACATCGCTGCACACAACTCAACAGACCAACAACCATAACACATCACATACTTGCTGCCCATCCACATAAAAACATCACACTGCTACTTCATAAACATTGCCAGAAAACCATCACACATATCCACCCTTCATCACCAGTTACTTCCCTGAATCAACCACCCACACTTCCTCCACCATACTCACTACCTCTTGGCCCACCATGAAATCGCCTCCAGCCAACTATCAACATTCATATCACAGTCGTCTCAACCGTATCTTGCTGCTGCCACTACTCTTGCACCACAAACCCCTAACCACTTCTGTGCCTCAATAGTGTACTCGCGACTTACAACAGATCGCCTTCATCACCAAATCACCCAATCGAACTTCAACTGCGCTCCTATCCTCCCATCCACCCAATTGCCACTTCAATCCATCGTCTTCCCTAAAACAAGTCGTGAATTCAACCTCATTTACCTCCAAACGCTACACCATATCACAAACCTACGGCCAGCAACTCGAACCATCGCAAATCGCAACAGCAACCAACCCTCGATCTCGAACCACCAATCTCCCAAATCGCCGTCTCCCAAAACCAATCGCTGACCTTGTATTGAGCTGTGGAAGTTTAATTTTAATTTCGACTTGAGATTCAATTTTGTAAAAATGGAATTGAGACATCATTTTATCAATTGACTTTGATTTCGTGAATTTGAAGGATATACGAAGTGGAAAGCTTATGATTTTCGTATATAAAAAAAAGAGAAACAACGTATGCTGTTGATTTGTTTGTAGGCCGAGTAAATTGGTCTGTTCGTTTTGTTTTTAGTTTGCTTTGTTTTGTTTTAAAATCATTTTTGTGTTGTTTAGTTTGGTTTTGTAAATTGCTTTGTTTTCAAACAAAAAAGAATTTTTGGGTAAGTTTTGTTTTTGGGCCGGGTTGTTGCATGAATTTTGAAATTCAACTTGGGGATGTGACTTGTTTTTTAGAACTAAAAAAAAAGCAAGAGAAATAATTTTTGTTTATCTTTTTTTTCTTTTATTAAGAGGTTTTGTTTTTATAAAAAAAACATTTTTTCACTTGTTTTAGTTTTCAGTTGGTTTACTTTCATTTGTTTCTTATTTCACTTATTTTATTTTCTTCTTTGATAAACATATAAAAAAATAACAATTTTTTTTAAGTAAAACCCTACTTTTAAGTTTCCTTTCAAAAAAAAACAAAAAACAAATAAAAAGTTTGTTTAGTGAAGATTTTGAATTTTTTGGGGCTTGTGAGTGTTTGATTTTAGTGTGTCTTCTTTTGTTTTTTATTGTTTTGTTTAATTTCTACCCAAAAAAAAAAACAATTGTCATAGAAAAACTTGTTTTGTTTTGGTTCTTTTGTTTCAATAGTTTTGATTTTACTTTGTTTAGTTTCTCCTTTGATATACAAAAAAAAAACAAATAAGTTTCTTTTTGCTTTGTTTGAAAATCTTTTGTTTTGTTTCCTTTGATTTCAACATTGTGTTATTTTCCTTTGTTTTATTTCGTTCGATATATAAAAAAAATTTGTAAATATATCTTGTTCTTCATTTCAGGTTGCCAAAGCAGAAATTCAAAAGGGAAAAGTGTTTGCCAACAAATAACTACTTTGCTTTGCTAAGAAAAATTGCCGCTAAAAAAAGAAATATTGCTAAAATAATCTGCACGCTCTGGTATTGTGCTTCCATCTTTATTCGCATTGTTGATTGCTTGCATTTGCATAAAAAAAAAATTCATAATCCAAAAAACCAAAAACAAACTTCATTTTAGTTGCATTGTTAATACACGTTTAATTTCTTGTTTTGCATTCATCTCATCTTATTTTCTTTTCTAAGGGCAATACCCCAATTCACATAAGGTGAGGGATTTCATCACCCTTTCCTTAGCCCACAAACGCATTTCATCGTAGAATTTGACTAATAATAAAGGTTAGACGTTGGACCTAAGGGTGTCACGAGCTCACTTAGGGCTTAATTGTATCTTCACAATTGTTTTATTTGAATGATTTTATTTCTTGGTGTCTAGGCTACGGCAGAGTAATAACCAGTTATAAAAATTATGGTGATACGTAAATATTATACTGGTTGTTCCTCTGAAGGTACTTAAACCTTCGGCTGCATTGCTACGGTGATTCGTGGTGCACCGATAACTCTTGTCTGTTACCTGGCTGAGAAATATTTTTTTTTGATTTAAGACAAAGTGTGATTATACAATTTTGGGTTAGGAGCTACTAAGGACAGAAAATTGTAATTTAGTCCTTTGCATTCATTTAGTTGCATTAGTTCATGCATATTTAAAAAAAAAATTAAAAAATCCAAAATCCAAAAAAAAAAATTGTAAATTTTAACTTGATTTTTCATTCAAAAAAAATCCTTTTCTTTCTTTCCTTTGAAAATATTCAATCAAAAACAAAAATCCAAAAAAGAAATATATAATCTTTTCAAAAAGAAAAAAAATTTGAAAAACAAAAATCAGTTTCCATTTTCTTAAGAAAAAAAAATCTTTTTGGTAAATATCTGAAAATTCAAAAAAACAAAAACAAATACAAAACCAAAAACACATAAAAATATTTTGAAAAACCAAAAACAAAATAAAAATCAAACTTTTCTTTTGAAAATAAATCTCACTTGTTAAATAGTTTTCTCCCTTGTAAAAAAAAAAATTCAAAAAAAATAAAATAAATAAAAAACACGTTTTCAAATCTTCTTTCACTCCCTAAACTCAGTTGTAACTCCTTTCTCTTCTCTACTTTCACTTGTGCATGAGTACTTGGACTCGTGACACAACAACGAATCGTTGGACTCGCGACCCTTCTACAAACCGTTTAACTCGAACAGACGATCCTCCTGAAATGGCGAACTAAAAACGCCCCTCGAACTCTTATGGATAGAATCTTTCCCGATAAAGTTTCTATTCCATCTTGCATCACGTTACCCGCCCCTATGGGTAACCATTTCGAAATCCATTCGAACCATGCCACGCTTCCAAAATTTGGCAATTTCGAGCACGATGATCCATACATCTTTTTGACTAAATTCAAACAAGTTTGTGCAACCATTAAACTCCAACAACTTTCTGATGATGGAATCAAACTTCGATTAATCCCATTTGCTCTTACGGATTACGCTGAAAAATGGTTGTATAGTTTACCTTCGACCTCAATTAAAACGTGGGAAGAATTTGTAAAAGCTTTCTTAAAAAAGTTCTACCCCTTGGAAAAATCAAGTAGAATTCGAAACGAAATTGTAAATTTTCATCAATTCAAGGGTGAACCATTTGGAAAATATTTTGAAAGATTCAAAGAGCTTTTGATAAAATGTCCACACCATACTTTGAAAAATGGACGATTTGCCAAATCTTATATGATGGACTAGAAAACAGCTCACGAACGATGCTCGAATCAATGTGCCTAGGCAATTTTCTTGCCCAACATCATGATGATGCTTGGCAATTTCTTGAAAACCTCGCTGAAAAGTCGTCCCAATGGGAACGCTCGAACGAAAAATCAATCTACTCATGATTGAGTGCACACTCGATAGGATCTTCTGTTGCTTTGGAAGCTAAGATCGACGCAATGATTAAAAAATTCGATAACATTTTCTCATCGAATCAAATGAACCAAGCTTTCCAATCGATGTGTTATAAATGCAATGATCCTAACATATAGCCGATCAGTGTCCCAACTCTATCGAACAAATCAATGCTTTCAATAAAGCAAAAAACGACCCGTTTTCTCCAACGTACAACCCTGGTTGGAGAAATCATCCGAATTTTACGTGGAGCCAAAACAATCCCAACACGAATATGATTCGTCCCAATTTTCAAGCATTTCCGAATAATGTTTCGAATCCTCCCTTTCAGCCTAATAATTTTCAACCAAACCTTGCGAGCCCGTCTCATAATCAACCACAACAACCAAATTTTCCACCAAATTCTACTCATCCTCCACAAGACGATAAACGTTTAACTTCGCTTGAGAAAACTCTTGAACCGTTGGCTAAGGCAACCACTCAAAGCCTTCAATCAAACAGTAATTTGCAAAATTTATTGACTTCATATATGCAAAACACAAACCAATCGATTGCAAAACTTGAAATGCAAATGAGTCGATTAGCCACGTCTGTAAGTGAACGTGAACGAGGAACATTCCCAAGCCAGCCCCTTCCAAATCCCAGAAATCAAAACGCAAATTCAAATCAAGCCCATGTTGTTCAAGATAGCAACGTCACCCAGTTGAATGCTATCACAACTCTCCGTTCTGGTAAACAAATCGATAATCAAGTCGTTAATCCAAATGATTTACCGAAAACTTTTCTTGATGCTTCTAAAACAATGAACGACTCAGAACAGAACATGGAGCCAAACGTCGAATCGAAAGACAATCAAAATTCTTCTTCTTCTACTCGAGTAGACCCGCCTACTGAGTATCGTGTTCCAATTCCACATCGTCTTCGACCAAAGAAACACTCGGACCAAATGGAAAAGATGTTGGAAATTTTTAAACAAGTAAAAGTGAACATCCCGCTTCTTGACATCGTTCAGCAAGTCCCCACTTACGCGAAATTTCTTAAGGACTTGTGCACCCAAAAGCGACACACTCAAGTACCCAAAAAAGTCTTCTTAGCCGCTAGTTTGAGTGAAGTCTTGTCCCAATCCATGCCCGTTAAATACAAAAATCCTGGCTGCCCTACGATGTCGTGTACAATTGGAGACAAGACGATTAACAAATGTTTGATAGACTTAGGCGCGAGTGTCAACTTGATTCCATACTCTGTGTACGAACAATTAGGCTTAGGTGAGCTCAAACCCACGAAAGTTACGCTTCAGTTTGCCGATCGTTCCATTAAGAAGCCTGTGGGATAAATCGAAGACGTGCTCATTCGAGTAGGGCAATTTATATTCCCCGTTGACTTTATCGTTCTCGAAACACAACCCGTGACGAATCCCTCGATTCAAATTCCGTTGATTTTAGGCCGACCATTCTTAGCCACCTCAAATGCCTTAATCAATTGTCGTAACAGATCAATGAAAATATCTTTTGGAAATATGACTTTGCATCTTAATATTTTCTATCTTGAAAGCCAATCGAATGAACCTTGTGATGAAACGTTGGAAGTTAGTGCCATTCACGAAAATGTTGAAAACGAAACACTTGACCTTAACGATGAACGTGAGGCCGAGTATGAAAAATTGTTCACAAAATTCCGAACGATATTGAATACACTCTTCCTTTTGAATCGCTTCCAGCTGAGTCCGAATCTCAACCCAATTCTTCGATAGAAAAAATTCTAAAGTTGGACCTCAAACCGCTTCCCGACCACCTTAAGTACGCATACTTCGGTGAAAATGAAACTTGTCATGTCATCATTTCTAACAATCTTTCTCTTGACCAAGAAGCTTCTCTTCTCTCTATCCTTTCGAAAAATAAGGAAGCAATGGGATGGTCGATTTCCGATATAAAAGGAATTAGTCCCGCTCTGGTTCAACATCGCATCCATTTAATCGATGATGCCAAGCCTGTTCGTGACGCGCAACGAAGGCTTAATCCAAAAATGAAAGATGCGGTGCATGATGAAATTCTTAAACTTCTCGATAACGGAATCATTTACCCAATCTCCGATAGTTCATGGGTTAGCCCAATTCACGTTGTACTAAAAAAGTCTGGCCTAACCGTTGTCAAGAACGATTCAAACGAGCTTATTCCAACTCGTACTCAAACGGGTTGGCGTGTTTGCATTGGCTGCCGAAAATTAAATGCCGCAACACGTAAAGATCACTTTCCTCTTCCTTTCGTTGACCAAATGCTCGAACGTTTAGCCGGCCATGAATTTTATTGTTTCCTTGACGGTTATTCTGGCTATAACCAAATTCCAATCGCTCCCAAAGATCAAGAGGAAACGACTTTCACATGTCCATTCGGTACCTTTGCTTATCGACGTATGCCATTTGGACTATGTAACGGTCCTGCGACTTTCCAACGATGCATGGTTGGAATCTTTTCCGACATGATAGAACGCTCTCTAGAAGTTTTTATGGATGATTTCTCAATCTTTGGCGATTCTTTTTCCCAATGTTTACATCATCTCGAGTTGGTTCTAAATCGATGTAGAGAAAAACATTTGACTTTGAATTGGGAAAGATGCCAATTTATGGTCAAACAAGGCATAGTCCTTGGACATATCATCTCAAATAAAGGCATTGAAGTAGACAAAGCAAAAATCGACGTCATTGCAAATCTACCCATTCCCAAATCTGTTAAGGACATTCGATCATTTCTAAGACATGCTGGCTTTTACCGTCGTTTTGTTAAAGACTTTAGCAAAATCGCCCGTCCTTTGATGACCCTTCTTGGAAAAGACGTTCCTTTCGATTTTAACTCTGATCGTATCTCTTCTTTCGAACGTCTTAAGAGAGAACTCATTTCTGCCCCAATCATTTGCACACCCAATTGGGATCTTCCTTTCGAAATAATGTGCGACGCTTCAAACTTTGCCGTTGGTGCTGTCTTGGGACAACGCATCAACAAGATCCTTCATGTCATTCACTACGCAAGTATGACCTTGAACGGCGCTCAACTCAACTACACAACAATTGAAAAAGCGCTTCTAGCTGTCGTTTTGGTGCTTGAAAAGTTTCGACCTTACTTGATAGGTTCACACATTACGGTCTACACTGACCATTCTGCGCTTCGATATCTCTTCGCTAAAAAGGATGCTAAATCCCATTTGATTCGTTGGATCCTTTTACTTCAAGAATTTGACCTTACAATCAAAGACAAAAAAGGATCCGATAATGTCATAGCCGATCATTTATCTCGTCTTTCGAATGCACCATCTTCCTTGCCGATCAATGAAAACTTCCCCGATGAACAACTTCTTTCTATTTCTACCGATCCATGGTACGCTGATATAGTGAACTACTTAGTCACTAAAGAAACTCCCTCATTTTGGTCCAAACGGGACAAATGTAAATTCATGTCCCAAGTGAAATATTTCTATTGGGATGATACATATTTGTTCAAATACTGTCCCGACCAAATCATCCGACGTTGCATTCCGGATAATGAGATACGGAGTGTTCTTTCATTTTGCCACGATCAAGCATGCGGTGGACATTTCGGTCCTCGAAAAACTGCGGAAAAAGTGCTTCAGTGTGGTTTCTATTGGCCTTCTCTTTTCAAAGACTCGTTTGAATTTTGTAAAACTTGTGATCGATGTCAAATGCTTGGACGAATTTCTCGACGAGATATGATGCCTTTAAACCCCATTCTTACGATCGAAATCTTTGATGTATGGGGTATCGACTTTATGGGACCTTTTCCAAATTCTTTTGGAAACTTGTATATCCTTCTCGCTGTCGATTACGTTTCAAAATGGATCGAAGCCGTTCCTTGCAAAACCAATGACCACAGAATTGTTGTGAAATTTCTCAAAGAAAACATCTTTTCGAGGTTCGGCACACCTCGCACAATAATCAGTGATAACGGAACCCATTTTTGCAACCGTTCTTTTGAAACTTTAATGAAAAAATACTCGATAACCCACAAGTTATCCACTCCGTATCATCCTCAGACTTGTGGCCAAGTTGAAGTTTCAAATCGACAAATAAAACAAATCTTGGAGAAAACTGTCAATAAAAATCGAAAAGATTGGTCTCAGAAATTGACCGATTGGGCTTACCGTACTGCTTTTAAAACTAACCTTGGGATGTCCCCATTTCGTTTAGTTTACGGTAAAGCTTGCCATTTACCCGTTGAAATTGAACACAAAGCGTTGTGGGTAATAAAAAACTTAAACTTTGATCTTGAAAAAGCTGGCGAAAATCGAAAACTACAACTCAACGAACTCGAAGAACTTAGGAACGACGCGTATGAAAACGAGAAAATTTACAAAGAAAGAACCAAAGTTTTTCATGACAAGTCAATCCTAAGGAAAACGTTTTTGCCTAACCAGAAATTTCTTTTATATGACTCGAGACTTCATTTATTCCCTGGAAAACTTAAATCAAGGTGGACCGGACCATTTGTGGTACGAACTGTTTTTCCACATGGTTCCATAGAAATAGAAAACCCAAAGGATGGATCAATTTTCAAAGTCAATGGTCAACGTTTGAAACCCTTCTTGGAATTGCCCGGTAACCAAGAGGAGGAGCTCATGATCCTTCATGAGCCAAGCTACGTCTAGTAAGAATGTTAACACTCTTTTGTAAATATGTACATATTTTTCCCCGTTACACTCATTATATCATGCATCGACTGTGGGGACACAGTCAAAATTAAGTGTGGGGGGAGTCTCATTTTCAATTTTTCTTTAGTTTTTCATGGCATTTTTGAATTTTCATTTTCTTCAAGAAAAAAAAATCTCAAAACTCCTAAATCTCAAAAAACATTTTCTTTTTATTATTTTGATTTATTTTTGAAGAAACACTATGGGATAAGTATAAGTTTTGGTTAATAAATTGAAATTTTTGAAAATTTATTTGTCTTAACAAAAAATAAAAATAAAGTTTAATTACAAATAACAATGGTTTTACTAGTATATAGGAAGGTTCATCAATGTTAATGATGAAGTATGTTCTAATTGAAAATCTTTGTTTAAAAAGTGGTAAATTTAAAGTAAGGATATAACATTTTTGTCTTCTAAGTTAAATGGTGCTAAGATGGTTTTGCAAAACTCTCTTTCTCTCATAAAAAAATACATATATAAAAAAAAATACAAAATAATAACATCTAAAGTATTCACTCTCACTTAAAAGTCCTCACGGTTATGCATGGTTGAATTACTTGGAATCTTTGATTATGTGCTTTCATACTCATTTAAAAGTCCTCACGGTTATGTTTGTATGGAACACATACCCAGAAGAAAAAAAACATACTTAATAAAAACCACCTACGGTCGATAAGTGTATGCACGAAAGTGTGTGCACTCGCCATGCTCTGTACTCCCCTCACATAAGCCCGAAAGGCAGTGCATGGGTGGTATATCTGGCCTCAGTTTACCTGAGCTAGGTGTGTAATTTTTCATGCAAATAATGAGAGAGCAAGCAATTGAAATCCTAGCACTATTTTAACTTGTTTGATTTAACTTGTTATTGAAAAGAAATGAAAATACCACTTTAATAAACTTTGATAATCAACTAAGGATCCATTTCATAATTACATTATGTTATCAACCGAAATAACTAGCCAAACTATAGTCTATCTGTTATGACAACTTGATTTTTATTGGAAATTTTGACGAGGAAAATTTTCAAGACAATGACCAAAACTTGTATTTAACTTATTCATGTCAATTTAAAAATAAATCCTTCATTTGTAAATATGTTCAAAAACTCGCATTCATCTCTTTGTAAATAAATCTTTCATTTTGTAAATATTTTCATCCTGCATTTGGATTTTGTGGGTAGTATCCGCTGAAAACCCTCACGAGACAACACTCGTCCTACTTGGGACACCCAGAGGTTTAACGGCTTGTTGCATACCTTAATGCAATCGTGCTCCCTACGAAAATGGATTTATCTTAGTTTTTCTTTATTCGAGGACGAATAAAAAGATAAGTGTGGGGGTATTTGATATGCACGTAATTGTGCATATATTTACATCCATATTTTATCTCTTTTTATTTAAATAATCATCATATTTGGGCATTTTAACGTGTTTAAAACCAAAATTCAATTATTTCCAACCATCATATTTTCATCTTCATTCAGGGGCAAAACGGTCATTTTGTGCATGTGTCAATATAAGAATTTTTACTTGGACATTTTTTGATAATTTTTATAGGAATTTGGATGCATATGGAAGAGGCTTATATGAAGATATATGCATGCACAAATGAATACAAAGGAAAGAAGAGGGAAATAATTCAAGCCATGAACATGGAGGACCCCACCCACTTACCTAAAAGTACAATTTGGAGCTAATGGACAACTAAGTGGAGGTTAAAGCTTCATGCAAAACAAATGATGGATTAATTAGTGGTTAATGGTTACTTGTTGGCCACACTTCCTAAAGGGCATTTTAGGTAGCCCCCTAAAAATAGAATTAGGGTTTTATGCATGTATATATAGCCCTCTTATGTATATGAAACTATCATCTACTCTTTCATTTTACTTAGGAGATTAAGAAATCAAAGTGTAAGCTCAATGTTCTATGAAATAAAAATGGCTTCCAAGCCTCTTTCTTCTCTCTTTTCTACATGTTTTTCTTTGTTTTATTGTTAATGTTTATTTCTATACTCTCTTCTTCTTTATGTTCATAGCTTAGATTTACATTTATGCAAGTAGTTAGTAGCTAATCTCTTCTGCTTTCTTTGCTTATTTTCCATTCTCTTTTCTTTTCAATGTTGAAATTTATTTGTGTTGCTTCAATGCCACAAATGAGTAGCTAAACCCCTTCAATTTAGGGGTGATGAAGCACTCTAACTTATGTAATTTCAACATTTTTTATGATTTATGATCTCTTTGTTTATGCTTCATGAATGTGAATTTTGATGTAAGTTTATACAAGTGGGTTTGATAGCTTATATTGCTTATGCAAATGAGCTATTCTTATTCAACATAAACACAAATTACATCAACATTTGCTAATTAATTTTTGATTACGAAATGAAAGTAAAAATTAAATTTGATGATCTATGTTACTAGTTACAATAGTAAATAGATCATACTTAAAATAGTTTTTGCTTTGGCTTCTTTTTCATGAGAATTGTAAGTGGTATAATTGTTGTATTATAGTTTGATGGTTTGAGTTATGTTAACTAATAACATAAAAAAACCATACTTATGATAAATGCAATGATTATTTCACTTAACATCAAAGTTAGAGATCATAAATTATGTGTTTGTTGATTTACAAAAATTTGAGAGTGGATTTGCCTCTAAATTGTTTTTTAGTCTAATAATTTTTGAATCACATTTTCTAGTGTTAGCCTCATAATTTATAGTTAACAAATCCTCTTCGACTTTGGTATAATTTGATTGAATATAATTTTAAAATCATCAATTCCCTTCGGATCGACCCGTATTCGCCGCTTGCTACATTCGTACACCGTGCGCTTGCGGTAAATTTTATTTAAAAATTCGTTCGACGGTTTTCTAAACCGATAGATTTTTCGTCGACGAACAAAGGCTTACAAAATTAAATTTGAAAAAGACAAGTGTCACATCAAAGATAATAAATCAAATATTATCTTTGAAGGAATTAGGAAAAAATATATTTATATCCTCAGTACGAAAATCTCAAATGATAATCTATATCTTTTGGCTAATACAGGTGACCCTTGGATTTGGCATAAAAGATTTAGGCATTTGAATTTCAAACTTTATCTAGACTTTCAAAACTTGATTTAGTAAGAGGTCTCCCTAAAATGAATTTTAAAGTATATACTATATAGTATATGCGATGCTTGTCAATTAGGAAAACTTAGAAAGAGTTCATTTAAATTGAAAGATATGATTTCAAGTCCTAAACCCCTTGAGTTACTTCATTTAGATTTGTTTGGTCCATCTCAAATTCAGTCAATAAATCACAGTAAATATGTTTTTGTAATTGTAGATGATTATTCTAGATTTACATGGATAATTTTTCTAAAACATAAAAGTGATGCCTTTTGATTTATTTAAAGCTTTTGCAAAAAGAATTCAAAATCAACTTTCTTTAAAAATCAAAACTATTCATCATGATCATGCTGGAGAATTTAAAAATGAAAATCTTGAGAATTTTGTAAGAAAAAGGGAATAACTCATAATTTTTCCTTTCTAAGAATTCTACAACAAAACGAAGTGGCAGAGCATATTCAAGAGTGCGCAAGAACTATGCTTTCAGATGGTAAATTACCAAGAAATTTTTGGGCTCAAGCAGTCGCTAAAGCTAGTTGCATTTTGAATAGGATTTTAACTAGACCTCTAACTAATAAAACACTATATGAACTTCTTTTCAATAAGAAACCAAAGCTATCTTGTTTTAAGATTTTTGGAAGTAAATGTTTCATTCTAAATAGGAAGGAAAATATGGATAAATTTGATCCTAAATCCGACAAAGGAATCTTTATCGGATATTCTAACAGAAGTAAAGTATACAGAGTTTTCAATTTAAAACTAACACCATTAAAGAAACAATGCATGTATCTTTTGATGAAAATTTCAAAGACTTTGTTCAAATAAATGATGAAGATGATTTTTTACTTTAAATAATGAATCAAATGAAACACTTTGTGAAACTTTTCATCCTAATAAAAGAATCGGGCTTTGAGAAGATCATCCTGTAGAAAATATACTAGGAAATATTGAATCTGTTGTTAGAACTAGAAATCAACTAAACAAGATAAGTAATGTAGCTTTTATATCAACTATTGAACCCAAAAATTCAAAGGAAGCATCATATGATGATTCATGGATTCTTGCTATGTAAGAAGAACTGAATCAATTCAACAAAAATGATGGGAACTTGTTCCTTGACCCGAGTACAAAACTATAATAGGAACTAAATGGGTTTATAAAAATAAAATAAATGGGCAAGGTAAGGTCGTTAGAAACAAAGCTTGGTTAGTCGCGCAAGTTGTTATCAAAAAGACGAAATAGACCATGATGAAACCTTTCACCCGTAGTAAGATTGGAAGCCATTAGAATTCTACTTATTTTCGCAAACCACAAGAATTTCAAATTATTTCAAATGGATGTCAAAAGTGCCCTTTTAAATGGTTTTGTTATTGAAGATGTTTATGTTGAACAACCCCTACTTTTTAAAGATGACAAGTTTCCAAATCATGTTTACAAATTAAAGAAAGCTTTATATATTCTGAAACAAGCTCCTTGAGCCTGGTATGATAAATCTTATCTATTACAATCAAATTTTGAAATTGTAAAGTAGATAATTCTCTTTTTATTAAAGGAACAAAAATGATATCTAATTAGTATAGATTTATGTAGATGATATAATTTTTGGATCAATAAACAGTGAAATGAACAAAGAGTTTTCTGAAATAATGACAAAAGAGTTTGAGATGGGTCATATGGGCGAACTTACTTCCTTTTTAGGATTGCAAATAAAATAATTAAATAGTGGTATTTTCATTATTCAAGAAAAGTATGCTATGAATCTTATTAGTAAATTTGGATAACTATTGCGAGTGGAAAATGCACTCCTATGACAACCAATGTAGCCATAATTAATGAAGATATGTCAAAAGATGTTGATCAAAAGCTATGCAGCAGAATAATTGGATCGCTACTCTATATAACTGTGAGTCGACCTGATATCATGCCTAGTGTTTGTCTCTGTGCAAGATACCAATCTCAACCCAAAGAGACCCATTTAAAAGCTGTTAAATGTATCCTAAGATATGTTAAACACACTTTAGGCTATGGTCTATTTTACCATAAAAATGATAACACACTTTACGCTATGGCCTATTTTACCATAAAAATGATTCATTTGATTTAATCTCATATTGTGATGTTGACTATGCTGGTTGTAAATCAGATCGAAAAAGTACAAGTGGAACTTGTAAATTTCTAGGACATTCTCTAGTTTCCTGGTTTAGTAAAAAGCAAAATACTGTCTCTCTACCAACAACTGAAGCAGAATATATCTCTGCTGCTTTGGCTTATTTTCAAGTTATCTATATGCAACAAACCCTAAAAGACTTTGGATTAAATATTTCTATATCACCAGTTTATTGTGAAAATATAAGCGTAATAAATTATTCAAAAATTCTACTCACTATGCTAGAACTAAACATATTGATATCAACACTGTGAATCAAATAGCTGATATTCTGACCAAACCTTTGAATCAATCAACCTCTGCTAAATTTTCAAGTTTTCCTTAAGTATGTCGACCCTCCATGTCGACATACAATGGTAAAAATTAGAATTTTGATTTTCCCTCTAAAAATAATTTGGTAGTTATATATTCTTTATAATTTGAATTCTTCTATCTTCCACTTCATTTCTCTCAATAATAAACTTCTGAAAACATAAAATAATGGACTCCTCTTCCGAATCAAACGAAAATGCGACCTTTTCTTTCCCTTCCCCTAATACTAGTCCATTTAAATGAACTACACTGGCCCGAGTCATGAGATAGAGGAAACTTTAATGGACACTCTGCAAATGATGACTGAGTTGCAAGTCATGCAAATAAAAATGGCCAAAGAACAAGAGAAGCAAGGCAAAATCCTTAGAAATTTACAAAAATTCCTAATGGATAACCATGCGGACCCGATCGTAATTGAAGATGAATCCTCTAATGTTCATATTTGTAATTCATTCGAGGAAGACGAAGAAGAAGAAGAAGCGCAAATGGATGAAGGCGATAAAGTTATTTGCATTGGAGAAGTCTATTTTGATAAATATGGTAATTTAGTTGAACAACGTGGAAACTTTTGTCTCTATTACCCAAATTGTTCGATTCACTAGTCACCAATTATCAAAAACTGTCATTAGATTGTTTTTTATGTTTTTATGTATTGTGTGCATTTGTATATTTGTGTATATGTTTCATATATATGTGCGTAATATAACAGCATATATAATAAAATTATATTTATGTTTTGCTTAATTATACTTCGTTATTAGTATTTAGTTTCATAAGTATTAGTTTAAGGGGGAGTTATGTGGTTTTGGCTTAGTTTTTGTTGATGACAAAGTTGGAGAATTATAAAATAGGTTGGATAGGCTTTGATTAAGGGGGAGTTAGTAGTTTAAAGGAGAGTTGTTGGAGTAAGGGGGTGTTAGAGTAGAATTAGAGTCTTGTGGAGTAGATTTTATAAATAAAGGTTGTCATCATCAAAAAGGGGGAGATTGTTACTTCTTGAGATGATGATTTTGATGACAACAACCTTAGGACTTGCTATAAAATATAAATACTAATATTCTTGTCTAGATATATATGTATATGCAGATACATATACGTATACATATACATACACACACACACAAAGATATATATATATATATATATATATATATATATATATATATATGCAGGTACTGAGAATGAAGATTGTGCAGTATAAAGATTCAAGACTGAGTATAGAGATTGAAGACCAACGAATTCAAGATTGAATAAACCATGACTGAAGATTCATGAGTATCAAGAGTTCGAGATTTCAAGAGTTCAATATATCAAGATAAGTATTAGAATATAAATTTATGTTAAAACTTCATAATAGCACTAAAATCTTTATTCGAATTTCAATTGTGGAATGGAATCTATCTTCTCGCTTTAATAGTGGGATGGAACCCATGACCTCTTTAGTAGGATGGAACCTACGACCTCTTTAGTGGGATGGAACCCACTACCTCCTTTAGTGGAAATGGAATCCATGAAATTTTAAAAATGATTAATTTTAATATTTTTTCAAAAACCTTTTAAAGTCATCTATCTCAGTTTAAATATTTTAGCCTTAAACTATTTTATTATCTTTTATATTTGATTTCAAAATCAACTTTTTTTTTCTTTCAAAACTATCTTCTGGTTTTAATGTCATAAGCTTTAAATCATGTAATTATATTCTGTACTTAGTTTTTAATATTACTTTTATATTATAGATTATATATTTTTAAGATTATTTTTCAAATCTCTTTTATAAGTTTAAACCATATTCGAAATGGTTTACAAAGTTTTGAAATTGTTTTGACAAGTTTAGGATAAAAATCATTTTAAAAACAAAATCAATTTTCAACATACAAATGGGAATGTCGACATACCCCATCCCCCATGTGGACATGGTGGCCTTTTATTTCAAAATTCAAAATTTTCAAAAGAAATGTCTATTCATCGTAACCTTTCGTGAATGGACATGACTATTGTTCTTCTGTAAATACCTGGTGTTATGAATGAATTTTCACTCAAGTTTTCTTAGTTTTCTCTCCTCTTTCTCTTTCATTCTTATTTTCAAGCATTCTTAACAAAACTTTGCCGAAATCCTAAGTGAATCAAACTCGATCGTTTCTTGTTTGATTCTCTGTCACTCTTTCTCAAAGATCTAAGTGCTATTCAGAGTTATATGATCATTTGTAATCAAAGAAGTGTATCGAGTCTCTCTACTATCAAAGTGATATTGGAAACAGTGTGATTGTGGCCTGTAAATCAATTAGGTGTGAATGTGGCCCTTAAATCAATTAGGTAATCTTGTAGCTTGGTTAAATCAAGAGAGTTTGCTTTAGACTCGAAGAAATGACGGTGTATCTCGTAGCCTTGAAATTGAGGTTGTAATATCGACACTATATTTGAAAAGAAATCCGCATAAGAAATTGTATGAGATTGGATGTAGGGTAACTCCGAACCAGTATAAAATTCCGGTGTATTCTTTCCTTTTGCTGCTTTTTTCCTATTTGCATCTATGTCTGATTCTGTGATTGTCTTTGTGTTTGGAATTGCATCAGTCGGTATTTAATTTCAAAAGATTTCAAAAATTCCGTAAAATCCTTTAAACACTATTCACCCCCTCTCTAGTGTTAATTCTGCCTTAATTTCCGTAATCCACATTCCCTTCAACTTGTGTGCGTACATCATAACGTAAATTAAATAGAACTAGATAATTTATAAATTAATCAAAATAGAAGATTTTATTTAAATGGAATTTAGAAATGTTATAAATAAATTAGACTTCATAAGACCAATAAAGATCCAATAAGTTTTTTTTTTTTTTTTGAAATTCACCCATTACTTCCATTACGGGCTCGCTCGGTTCCAACATTGGTATCAGGGCCCGAAACTTATGCGGTCTAAATTTTTTATGTTAGGGTTAACTAGTTAAGCTCATAGCCCACTTAGTATGGTGTCTATAAATGTAATGTTTAAGATTGGAGTTGGGTAATTAAGTATCCTGTCCTACTTGGTTACTAGTCTGACCTGAAAGGTGAAGTGAGCCTAAAAAGTGGCCCCTAATAGAAGAGCCCAATTTAAATTTAGCCTTGGGATAATTTTTAAAATCGTTTGAAAATTTAAAATATCTAAGATTTTAAATTTTGAATTTTAAATTTAAATTTTGAATAAGATATACATATATTATAAAAGTTATAAGATAATAAAGTTTCTCAAAATGTTTGAAAAATAATACAAAATAATTTTAAAATTTATTAATAAGATTAATAAAATAAATAAATATATTATACATTATGATGTATGTTATGTTATTTAGAAATGTTTGAAATGACATGTATACGAGTATGTATATAAAATAACTTTTGAAGTTAATATATATAATTAAAATAGTTTAACTAAATAATTAGTTAAAAGGTTTATTAATCAAATAATATGCACGTTTATATGATATATGTGTTATATTATAAAGGTTATAATATATAATAAAAATTTCAAATATAATTATTATATATTAATATAAATTAATTAAAATGTTAATTAATTAAATAAGATTTAATCAATATAATATTACACATAAGACTATTATATAAGTAATATGAAATATAAAACTTATATAATAATAAAACTTATTTAATATGAATGTATATATTAAAGGTGAAACATTAAAGAATCTCCAACTGGATGTAACGACCGCCCTATATCACCAGCGCCAATACAAGTAAATAATGCGCCACAGTCAAGCCCGATCGATATAGGATGATCATTAAAGTTGGAAATAAACAAATGCAACAGAAAACTTGTCATATATCTCACAGCGGATGGACAAAATATAATATCACATATATAATAGAAGAGACAATATAAAAACTTGAACAAATCATCATCAGAGTATTGTATCCACAGAGTTATATATCAATGATAGAGTTTAT
Source organism: Allium cepa (assembly GCA_030765085.1). Lineage (NCBI taxonomy): Eukaryota > Viridiplantae > Streptophyta > Magnoliopsida > Asparagales > Amaryllidaceae > Allium > Allium cepa. Next base: position 595,780,156 of record CM060941.1, on the reverse strand, counting down.
AAACCGAAATCAAATCCAACAACTATCTCAAATGTAATAGTTAACAGAAATAGGCAAGCACTGTCACGGCTCCACAATATTGCTCAGTGAAATAAGAGTAGACCCCATATATGTATATAATACGTGATAGCTCCATCCAGCCCGTCCTCCGAACAGCTAATGCGTCACCAAGACATGTTATTTACTATACTTATTTAAGGGTATCCAAGATAATAAAAAGCAAAGCATAAAACACCGAGTCAGATAATAGTTTGGTGTGACCGACAAATGCATCTTAAAATGCTATATAAGCAAATATGGTAAGGAATAAGAGTACATGAACCTTACCTGACATGTCCCTACAACCAAAGAGTTAGCATATAATAGTATAACATGCTACTCTACGATATCATAAAGGTACAATGCAACACACAATAGTGGTTTTCCCAATATCCCTATCTCCTATACCTGCTTCCAATGATATCCCGAGTGATAGCCCAGAAAGCAACTAAGCAACCATAACATCCATCAGACAATCCCTACTATCACTCTTCCCTTATGCCCTAAATATATGATAACTCATATGATCTCCTTGCTACTAGGGACTAATGGAAAATACTCTCGTATCTCGCAGTCCAAAGCTGGATACGTGTCTCACAGCCCAATGTTGGATACTAGACGTAAAAGGTCCAGGATATATAGTTCACTTGTTTGATCCCGGGGTGTCCCCAGTTATAATACCCCTGCTTCAAGTACAATATAAAACACTCCGAGTTATCAACAATTCGTTAGCACTTTTAATCAAGCCTGACTTTGCTCCTTTTTGGACACTAAGTGTAACATCCCCCACTTGGAGGCCCAAAACTAACGGCTGCGGATGCTACCAGGGACTAATGGAAAATCCAAGTTCTCTGTTGTACTCTTGTATCTCGTAGCCTAAAGATGGATACTAGTCATATATCCTAAAGCTGTTTGTCGAAGGTTGAGATCTTTCTGAAAGAAAAGGTACTTCAAGGATTTGTGATATGTAAACAGCCTAATTCTCTCCCCCAATAGATAGTGCCTCCCTCTCTTCAAAGCAAAAACAATTTTCATCAACTCCAAATCATGAGTTGGATAATTCCTTTTGTGGGGCTTTAGTTATCGGCAAGCATAAGCAACAACTTTTCCTTTCTACATCAAGACCGCTCCTATTCCAATTCTACAGGCATCTATGTATGCTGTCTACTCTTCATTCCAACTTGGAATAGTCAACACCAGTGCACTCCTACACCTCTCCTTTAGAATCATAAATGCATGCTCACACTTCGCATCCTATACAGAGGTCTGATTCTTCTTCGTCAAATTGGTCAACTGTGTCGCTATCTTCGAGAAGTCCTTTATGAAACGTCTGTATTATCCCATCAATCCTAAGAAACTCCTTATATCCGTTGCACTCTTAGGCTGACTCCAATCCTGGACCGCTGCCACCAGATAGGATCCACTGATATACCTTGTCCCGAAACGACGTAATCCAAGAATCTTACTTCTTTCGTCGGAAGTGACACTTGGAGAACTTTGCTCTCAACTTATGCTTCCTTATTATCTCTAGCACAATCCTCAAGTGCTTCTTGTGCTCCTCTTCAGTTTTAGAGTAGATTAGAATATCATCCATGAACACGACCATGAATTTATTCAACAAGTCTTTGAAAACCCGATTCATGAGATGCACAAAGTATGCTGGAGCGTTGGTCAATCCACATGGCATCACCAACCACTCATAAAAACCTGATGGCATATGAAACACAGTAGTAGGCACACTCTCCTTCGCTACTTAAGCTGGTGAAATCAAGTTGCCAAATTCGTTTGGGAGAACACCTTTGTATCGTGCAGCTAATCAAACAAGTCATTTATACGCAGAAGTGGATACTTATTTTTCTTCGCCACTTTATTCAGTTCACGACAATCCACACACAACCTCAAAGAGCCGTCCACTTAGTATTGAATACAACAGGTGAACCCCACTCATATATGCTTCCTCTAATGTACCCCTTTCTCAATAGGTCATTCACTTGCACGTCCAATTCCTTCTGTGTAACAACCCACATATTTTACGATTGAATATTTAAATATTTCATCGTTAGTCGAATTTTTGTCCGAAAAACTACTTTTTGCAAATGGTCGAATTAGGACTCGAGACCACCCCCATTGAGTTCAAAATGACATTTGCGACCTTTTTGAGTATAAACTTCGATATGTTTGGAGTAAGTCGTATTTTGCTATTTGCTAAGTGGGCTTTTGGGTTTGGGTTTCACCCAATCTATACACCAACTCAGCCCTTCTCTTCTTCCATTCATTCATTTTCATTCTAAAGCTCAAGCACAACTGAAAATGGGGGAAGAGAATGGGAAATAGAAATTCCAAGCCCTAGTTCCAATTGCAAACTCGAATTCTTGCTCCAAATTCAAAAGCTATTGGTAAGCATCGTCTTCTTCTTCTCCAACTCTTTCTCCTTTCAATTTCAGAAATTTCCTAAACCTAACTTAGGGAAGGTTCTTCTTTTAAGCTTAGATTCAAGCTCATTTGGGTTGTGTTGAAGAGTGGTTGATCCTCCTTTGTTTTCAAGCTTCTCCTTTCTTGTTTTTGTGTAAAAAGGTGAGATTTTTATCTCACATCTTAGTCTATAAATATCTTTGATTGTTAGGTCTGAATTCCTAACACTTATTCATGTGCATTTGATTTGGTGAGTATTCCAATTTTTGGTGTTTTGGTCCAATTTTATGAAATCCTATTATGAATATTTGGACATTGATGTTCGAGGCGTATCAAAGAGCCTTTAAGGCTGGGTTGTAGCTTGGCATAAATCCTTAGTCGTTGTTGCTCGTCCAATCGCTTTCGATAATCGTTTTGGCCATCATTGGCCTAGGTTCAGGGAATGCCCTGAACTTTAGTTTCAGACGTCCGAAACGTAGGATTCAGACGTCTGAATATTATACTGGGAATTTTTATTCCCCAGCATTCAGACGTCTGAATCAAAGGTTCCAGAGTCTGAATTGGTTCGAATTGAACCAGAGAAGAAATAGGCTAAAAATTAGCATTTCCAAACGTCTGAATTTATAGATTCAGACATCTGAACTATGTTCTGGAAAATATTTTATTTTCCAGATTCAGACGTCTGAATCATACACTTCAGACGTTTGAATATGCTTGTTTTTGCCTGTTTAGCCTATTTAGCTTGAGTTTCCAAATTTAATCAATTCGTGTTGTTTCCCTTTTGTTGTTATCATTTATTATCGACTTTGATGACATTTTCTTCGTGATTTTTGGGAATATCCATTTTGATGGATTCAGTATCGATTTCTTTGGATTTTATTCACGTCTTCGAATGTGAATTTTTGGTGATTGATTGTTCCATAATCATTTTTGTGATTTGTCACTTTAATAATATAAAGGTTTCAATATTAGTAGTAAATATCAAAACTCTTTCATCAAAACGATTTCAACACTATTTTATTACAAAGCTTGTTTCTTGAACCGTTTTCCAATCTATTAATATATATAAACCTTTACCTCACTCGTATGAGAAATCTAATTAAACGACTTAGTAAAACAAGTGGTATGAAACGCTTGTGTTTTCTTCGTCGGTTAATTCTTGGACTTGTTCGATTGAATCTCTTATGATAATTTTCTAGTGGAGATCTACAATTTGTTCGTAAATATTTAAGTTAAGCTAGTGGTTATGAGACATGAAGCTAAACTCATATATTTACTAGCTTAGTGTAATTGACACTTCTTGGTGATCGATGATGATCATTTCTATGATTTAGACTAGCATTGTGCGATGTCTCTTTGTTTGCGAGAGAGATAAACCCCGTTTTTGTGGAGTTTCGACTCAAATTGGTGGGGTAGCGACCCATGGTCTTCGGGCCGTTTTGTGGAGCCTCGGCTCAAAATTAATGGTTAGCAACCATGGAATAGCATTCCGTTTTGTGATACACGTGTTGGTGAGCTTTCATGCTCCCGTTTTGTGATAGGCCTCCCCTCATCTATGTGATTTCTGGATTTCTAGTTGATGATTTCTAGTATTTGTGTTTCATCAATTTTCGTGACTTACATTGATAATTTTTATCAATATTTTTGCATTGGTGAATTTGTGTGTCATTAACTTTTGCGATTGGCATTGATATAATTGTCAATATTCATGGTGTGGTGAACAAAAATAAAGAATATGACATTCTTTTTTGTGTTTTGAGAATTCTTGAGATGTATGATTTTCGTGTTGTCTAAGGTATATTTGTCATTGAATGGCATTATTGTTATCATACCTTTTTTCCACATCTCATATCCTATCTCATTTTATCTGATATTTATAGTTAGACTAATCCGTTTATTATTTTCTTATTAAATACTACTCGGGTCAGACCGAGATGTTACAGGTGCTTCTGCTTGACTCCTCATCTGGGATTATTACTATGACTTTTGGCTAACTACTTAGATTAGTAGTTTATTTTGTTTTATACATTTGAGATATAGACTCATTGATGTATACTTATTCTTTTGTCCAACACTTGTATCTATTCTTTTGTGATATTGTGGATGTTGTTTGACTACTACTCTGATAAACACTTCTTAGTGTTATATTCATATCTGTTTCCGCCTTTGTGATATGGATATTTGTGACTGATTTGTGTTATGCTTATTTCTATATTTGTTTCCGAAGATATTATAGCCACTGTGTAGTAGTTTTGAGTTTGTGTCGATATGTCTGATTTTCTCTTGAGATGAAAAGTTTTTATCTGGCATATCGGAACTCGCACAAAGCATTTATACAGATGGTTGCTCCTCGACAGCCTTATTCTCCACGCTAGTTGACGGCATTACTCCGTAATGTCCTTGGCTAGCATGGGTATAGAGGTGGGGCGTCACTGCTTGGTATCAGAGCCAAATTTTGGAACAATGTAGAATAATCTAGCAAGGATCATTGTCCTAAGTCTTTCTTAGGAGTCGTGCCTTAGGATTTGATTCGTGTCTTCGTACCATTCTATCCTATTTTCTTTTATGATTCCTTGTTTTATCAATCATGATTGTTTGATAATTATTTTGAGAATAACTTTTCTTCTTCTTTCTTTCTTAAAGAAGGGAAATGGTCATATCAAATCGTCCCAGTGCCGGACAATCTAGTGCTACTCCCCAGGATGTAGTTTTTATGTCTGCCCAGCAGCTTCTTGATCTTGTAAAGAATGCTCAAGAAGCCGGTTCTATTCCGAAGCCTACTCACCCTAAGTCTGAATTTGCATGCTTGTGTAACGATTATACCAACTTGGGTAGGAAGCCATTCAAAGGTTCTGAAACCATTATTGAAGTCCAGGCTTGGCTAAGAACATGCGATCGAATCTTTTCTCGCATGAATCTTATCGATCTTCACCGTGTCCAGGTGGCCTCTAGTATGCTCCAAGAAAGAGCATTACACTGGTATGAGCTTCTGATTTCTGAAATGAATGAAACGGATCTTACCTGGGAGCAATTCCAGGGTCGATTTGAATCAAAGTTTGTGCCAGAAGCTGAGAAGGTGACATTGGCTCGTCGCTTCATAGTCCTTGTTCAAGGTGAATCCTCCGCGGCAGGTTATGTCATATCCTTCGAGTCACTTTCTAAATATGGGGTCGAATACATAAACACCCCATTGAAGAAGAACCAAAGATTTGTCTATGGCTTGAACAAAAATCTCAAGAAGCCATTACTTATAAAATAGAAGTTTCTTTTGATCAACTCATTGATATCACTCTTCGTCTTGAAGAGGCGGATAGGGAGAGTGATGTTGAAGTGGGAGTGCCAAACCGAACTTCAACAACAATAAGAAAAGGCCTAATAAATTCAAAGGTCCTTATCCCAATAAAAAGGGGAAACAAGCATCTCTGGCAGTGAAGACTTCTGCCTCTAGTGGTGGGAAATGCTACAATTGTGGTTCTAAGGACCATTATGCGAATAAGTGTTCAAAGCCCCGTGCTTGTCGCTATTGCAAAAGCCCGGATCATTATTTATCTGCATGCCCCAAACTCCAAAACAAGAAGGAGGGAAAGCTTAATGTGGAGCAAGCCCCTTGCAACACCTCTCGTGGTCAAGGTATTTCTCATTCTATCCTTGATGGCATTACTGTGTTTCGTGATCATCCTATTCGAGTTTTTTTTTGACACGGGTGCGTCCCATTCTTTTATATCAAAGGAACTTGTTGATACTTTTTCTTTAAGCGTTGTTGCTTTAATGACTTCTTTGAGAATCGCGAATCCGGTTGGTGGGTCCGCAACACTCAGTTTACTTTGTAAAGATGTCGAGATTGTTTTATGTGATTTTTCTTTCCAAGCCGATTTGAATGTCATGCGTTACTTAGGCTTTGGAATGATTTTGGGAATGGATTGCCTTAACCATTATGAAGCTCATATCCTATGTCCTGTGCGGACTATTTATCTTCGACATCCACAATCTGTTAATCAGATTTCTATTGTTCTTAAAGATTCGGATCCCACTTTGGCAGCATCCTTATATTCTCTAAATCCTCGTGATGACGATAATGATGATGAGTAGGATGTCATTTCTCTTATTCACGTTGTTCGTGAAGTTTCCGACATATTTGTGCCCGTTTTAGGATTACCGCCTAAGCGAGCAATTGAGTTCAGAATTAATCTAATTCCTGGAGCTCTACCTATCACTCGTCCTCCTTATCGTATGTCCAATAAAGAAAATGAGGAGATGAGCAAACAATTATCCGAATTGGAGACGAAACAATTTATTCGTTTTAGTTCCTCTCCTTGGGGAGCTTATGCTATTTTTGTGAAGAAATCCAATGGTACACTTAAGCTTTGCATTGGCTACCGCAAGCTTAATGATCTTACTATCAAGGATAAATATCCTTTACCTCAGATTGATGATCTATTCGATCAACTTAGTGGTGCTAGATTCTTTTCACAATTGGACTTGGCAACCGGTTTTCATCAGCTTCTATTGCAGAGGATAACATTCCTTTGACATCGTTTCATACTCGTTATGGATCCTACGAATGGCTTGTTGTGCCATTTGGGTTAACGAATGCTCCAGCCTATTTCGTTTACCTTATGAATCGAGTTTTCAAAGACTTCCTCGATCGATTTATTCTCATCTTTATTGATGATATTCTTGTGTACTCTAAAACCGAGGAAGATCATGAAAAGCATCTTCGGATTGTGTTGAAAACTCTTAGGAGCAATCAATTGAAAGCAAAATTTTCTAAATGATACTTTTGGTAATCTCATGTGAAGTTCCTCGGTCATATTATTTCTGAATCCGGAATTTCTGTGGATCCTTCAAAGATTGAAGCGATTCCAAAATTGGAAGAGACCGGAGAGTGTGACGGAGATTCGTAGCTTTCTTGGATTGGCAGGTTATTACCGTCGTTTTATAAAAGACTTTTCTAAAATTGCCGTGCCTCTTACTAGTTTGACAAAGAAAGGAGTTAAATACATTTGGTCGGTTAAATGTGAAGCTTCTTTTCAAAAATTAAAAGAACTCCTTTCTGATGCTTCTATTCTTGTTATTCCCGAGGGAATCAAGGTTTTATTGTTTATACCGATGCTAGTCATGTTGGTTTGGGAGCCGTTCTCATGCAAAGAGAACGTATTATTGCTTATGCTTCTAGGCAATTGAAGCCAGCCGAGACTAGATATGCCACTCATGATTTAGAGCTGGCGGCTATTGTTTTCGCCCTTAAAATTTGGCGTCATTATCTTTTGGGAGAAAAATTTATTCTTTACACCGATCATAAATCTTTAAAGTATTTATTTTCTCAAAAGGAACTTAATTTGCGTCAATAGCGTTGGCTCGGGTTCCTTGCATCTTATGATCTCGATATTCTTTATACTCCTGGAAAGGGAAATCGTGTTTCCAACGCCCTTAGCCAAAAGCAACAAGCGGTTGTCTCCATGATGATATCCAAATGGAATGAACTCGAGACTTTATCCACTTGTGAGATTCGAGATCGTGAAACCGATTTATGTTCATCTCTTGTTTTATGTTGCCTTGAGGCTCATCCTTCTCTTTTAGACTGCATTCTTGAAGTCCAAAAGCTAGTTCTGAATTGGCTCTTCTTAGCCAAAGTTGTAGGGATAAAATTAATATTGAAGGTTTCAAAGACTTTGATATTGATGCTCGCGGCGGTATTCGAAAATTTGGTAGACTTATCGTGCCAAATATTAGTGATCTTCGTAAAGATATTTTAGAAGATTCTCATCGTTCTAAATTTACCATTCATCCCGGTAGTAGTAAAATGTATGCGGATATGAAGCGACTTTATTACTGGGATGGGATGAAATCTGATATTGCTAACTTTGTTAAGTGTTGCATGATTTGCCAACTTGTTAAGGCGGAGCATCAAAGGCCCGGTGGGTTATTGCAACCTTTGGACATTCCGACTTGGAAGTGGGATCAAATTTCCATGGATTTTATTGACGGCCTTCCCCGTTCTCGTTCGGGTCATGATAGCCTATGGGTGATAGTTGATAGACTTACAAAATCCGTCCATTTTATTCACGTTCGGTCTAATCGGACCGTACCTCTTTTGGCCCAACTTTTTATTAAAGAAATTATTAAATTGCATGGAGTTCCTACTTCTATTGTTAGCGATTGTGATCCATTGTTTACTAGTGGATTTTGGAAGAGTCTTCAAAAAGCTTTGGGAACGAAGCTTAATTTTAGCACCGCTTATCATCCTCAGTCCGATGGACAAACCGAGCGTGTGAATCAAACTCTTGAAGATCTTCTTCGGGCATGTGTTCTTGATTTTGGTGGAAGTTGGAAAGATCATATTTCTCTTGTTGAGTTTTCCTATAATAATAGGTTCCAATCTATTATTGGTATGGCACCTTTTGAGGCACTCTATGGAAGGCCATGCCGATCTCCTTCTTGTTGGCTTGAGGCCGGTGAGAAGCTGGTTTTAGGTCCAGATTTTATTCGTGATTCCACAGTAAAGATTGACCTTATTCATCATAGAATGAAAGAAGCCCAGAGTAGGAAAAAATCCTATACCGATTACCGAAGGAGGAAATTAGAACTTTCTATGGGAGATTTTGTATATATTCGTGTTTCACTTATGAAGGGTGTTGTGCATTTTAGTCGATCGGGAAAATTAGCACCTCGATATATTGGTCCATTTCCTATCACCGAACGTATTGGTTCAGTGGCATATCGCCTCTCATTACCGGCTCAATTCTATGTTACTCACGATGTGTTTCACGTTTCTCAATTACGGAAATGCCTTCGAGATTCCGATTCTATTCTTGAGCCCGGTGTTGTTGAAGAAATTGAAGTTTCGCCTAATTTAACTTATAAGCAACATTCTATTCGAATCATTTCTTTGGAGGTTAAACGCCTTCGAAATAAAGATGTTCCTCTTATGAAGGTTCAATGGTCTTCAAATCCTAAGGATTGTTCTTGGGAATCTAGAGAATTCGTCGAGCGAATACATCCGGACTTACTTTCTCGTGCTCTTTGAGGTGAACTTCTTATTCCAAATTTCTTCTTTTGTGTTGATATGCTTTTATGGTTGTTACTTTTTGTTTGTTTATTTCTTAAGATTGCGAGGACGCAATTTCTTTAAGGAGGGGAGTCGCATATTTTACGATTGAATATATAAATACTTTATTTAAATATTTAATCGTTAGTCGGATTTTTGTCCGAAAAACTACTTTTTGCAAACGGTCGAATTAGGATTCGAGACCACCCCCATTGAGTTCAAAATGATGTTTGCGACCTTTTTGAGTATAAACTTCGATATGTTTGGAGTAAGTCGTATTTTGCTATTTGCTAAGTGGGCTTTTGGGTTTGGGTTTCACTCAATCTATACACCAACTCAGCCCTTCTCTTCTTCCATTCATCCATTTTCATTCTAAAGCTCAAGCATACTGAAAATGGGGGAAGAGAATGATAAATAGAAATTCCAAGCCTAGTTCCAATTGCAAACTCGAATTCTTGCTCCAAATTCAAAGAAAAGCTATTGGTAAGCATCCTCTTCTTCTTCTCCAACTCTTTCTCCTTCTAATTTCAGAAATTTCCTAAACCTAACTTAGGGAATGTTCTTCTTTTGAGCTAGATTCAAGCTCATTTAGGTTGTGTTGAAGAGTGGTTGATCCTCCTTTGTTTTCAAGCTTCTCCTTCCTTGTTTTTGTGTAAAAAGGTGAGATTTTTATCTCACGTCTTAGTTTATAGCTATCTTTGATTGTTAGTATGAATTCCTAACACTTATTCATGTGCATTTGATTTTGATTTGGATTGATTTGGTGAGTATTCCAATTTCTGGTGTTTTGGTCTAATTTTATGAAATCCTATTATGGATATTTGGACATTGATATTCGAGGCGTATCGAAGAGCCTTTAAGGCTGGGTTGTCGCTTGGCATAAATCCTTAGTTGTTGTTGCTCGTCCGGTCGCTTCCGATAATCGTTTTGGCCATCATTGGCCTAGGTTCAAGGAATGCCTTGAACTTCAGTTTTAGAGTCTGAAACTAGGATTCAAACGTCTGAACATTATACTGGGAATTTTTATTCCCCAGTATTCAGACGTTTGAATCAAAGGTTCCAAACGTCTGAATTGGTTCGAATTGAACCAGAGAAGAAATAGGTTAAAAATTGGCATTTCCAGACGTCTGAATTTATAGATTCAGACGTCTGGACTATGTTCTGGAAAATATTTTATTTTCCAGATTCAGACGTCTGAATCATACACTTCAGACGTCTGAATCTGCTTGTTTTTTCCTGTTTTGCCTATTTAGCTTGAGTTTCCAAATTTAATCGATTCATGTTGTTTCCCTTTTGTTGTTATCACTTATTATCGACTTTGATGACATTTTCTTCGGGATTTTTGGGAATATTCATTTTGATGGATTCGGTATCGATTTCTTTGGATTTTATTCACGTCTTCCAATGTGAATTTTTGGTGATTGATTGTTCTACGATCATTTTTGTGATTTGTCACTTTAAAAATATAATGGTTTCAATACTAGTAGTAAATATCAGAATTCTTTCATCAAAACGATTTCAACACTATTTTATTACAAAGCTCGTTTCTTAAACCGTTTTCCAATCTATTAATATATATAAACCTTTACCTCACTCGTATGAGAAATCTAATTAAACGACTTAGTAAAACAAGTGGTATGAAACGCTTGCGTTTTCTTCGTTGGTTAATTCTTGGACTTGTTAGATTGAATCTCTTGTGACAATTTTCTAGTGGAGATCTACAATTTGTTCGTAAATATTTAAATTAAGCTAGTGGTTATGGGACATGAAGATAAACTCATATATTTACTAGCTTAGTGTAATTGACACTTCTTGGTGATCGATGATGATCATTTCTGTGATTTAGACTAGCATTGTTCAATGTCTCTTTATTTGCGAGAGAGACTAAACCCCATTTTGTGGAGTTTCAACTCAAATTGGTGGGGTAGCGACCCATGGTCTTCGGGCCGTTTTGTGGAGTCTTGGCTCAAAATTAATGGTTAGCAACCATGGAATAGCATTCCGTTTTGTGATACACGTGTTGGTGAGCTTTCATGCTCCCGTTTTGTGATAGGCCTCCCCCCATCTTTGTGATTTCTGGATTCTAGTTGATGATTTCTAGAATTTGTGTTCCACCAATTTTCGTGATTTACGTTGATAATTTTTATCAATATTTGTACATTGATGAATTTGTGTGTCATTAACTTTTGTGATTGACATTGATATAATTGTCAATATTCATGGTGTGGTGAAAAAAAATAAAGAATATGGCATTCTTTTCTGTGTTTTGGATTTCTTGAGATGTTGTATGATTTTCGTGTTGTCTAAGGTATATTTGTCATTAAATGGCATTATTGTTATCATACGTTTTTGTCACATCTAATATCCTATCTCATTTTATCTGATATTTATAGTTAGACTGATCCGTTTATTATTTTCCTATTAAATAATACTCGGGTCAGACCGAGATGTTACAGGTGCTTCTGCTTGACTCCTCATCTGGGATTATTATTCTGACTTTTGGCTAACTACTTAGATCAGTAGTTTATTTTGTTGTATACATTTGAGATATAGACTCATTGATGTATACTTATTCTTTTGTCCAGCACTTGTATCTATTCTTTTGTGATATTGTGGATCTTGTTTGACCACTACTCTGATAAACACTTCTTAGTGTTATATTCATATCTGTTTCCGCCTTTGTGATATGGATATCTGTGACTGATTTGTGTTATGCTTATTTCTATATTTGTTTCCGAAGATATTATAGCCAATGTGTAGTAGTTTTGAATTTGTGTCGATATGTCGGATTTTCTCTTGAGATGAAAAGTTTTTATCTGGCATATCGGAACTCGCACAAAGCAATTATACAAATGGTCGCTCCTCAACAGCCTTATTCTCCATGCTAGTTGTAGTGTCCCTGGCTAGCGTGGGTATAGAGGTGGGGCACCACATTCTGCTCTCTAGATGTCATACGCCAAAGGCATAACTATCGGTCCAGCTTCCTTCACCAAGCCAAACCGAAACTCGATCTCTTTATGCGACGGTAATCCACTCACTTCCTCTAAGACATCTAGATACTCCATAGCGATATGCACTGATGACAAGTGGAACCTCCAACGACTATAGAAAGCTAACCATCGTCTCATCCTCTAGTAGGCAGCTGATCACTACCATTTGCCCATCCATATTCCTGATTGTCACCAACTGCTTCTCATAATCTACCACGGCCGCTTACCTCTTCATCCAGTCCTTTCGTAAGATAATCCCGAACCCCACAAAATTCAAAACAAAACAACTACAAACAAAGGAGCATCCATGACTCGATAAGACTAAATCACTACAAACCATTCACAGGCTAGTCGAGCCTCCAACAAGGTTTGTCAAGATTAAGGGTTGGTCTACTATCTTGGGTATCAATCCTAATCTGTCTACTAGATCACTACATGTGAATGAATGTGAAGCATCGGTATAAAAAAACTCAGATAGAAACATCACCAATAGAAAACATACCTTGAATGATGGCCTCTTTTCCCTTCTCCTTCATCGAGGGAGCACTCGACGAAGTTAGGACTGCATCCAAAGCATACGCCTTCATAACCTGCTTAATTTTCACTAGTTCTAGACAATTCCTCTTTAAATGCCTAGGATTGTCATAGTTGTAGCACTTCTTCTTATCACTCACTTTGCAATCCTTGATCAAGTGACCCTTCTCGTTACATCCATAACAAACATGCTCCTATTTACCTTTCTTCTTACCACCTTTTCTTTGGGATTGCTTCCTCTTCCCGTTCCACTTCTTCTTGCCATCACCGCCCTACTATGGCTTTGGCTCCTCCTTCTCAGTAGAAATAGTAGTAATAGTCTTAGCCTTAGGGTATAGGCTCTCGTTCGAAGTGCCTTCTCTACCAGCTTCTCAAAAGTCTCCTCAATAAGGTCCACTAACTTCTCTTCAAGATAGTCATCCAATCCAATGACAAAATTCTTATTCGTTCTCAATATAGTATCGATGAATGATATCCCATACTTAGACAATGCATCAAATTCAGCCACATACTCAGAAAAAGCATTTCCCCCTCTTGAGATCAGCAAATTTCCTAAACAAATCCGATTTTTGAGCTGTCGAAATAAACTTCTCCTCAAATATTGCCTTGAACCAGTCTCAACTAAATGAATCCTCAGTAGTAGAAATAGTAACCACATTCCACTAGTTCATGGCTCAGCCTTGTAGCTGCCTTGAAACCAACTTCCTTTTCATAGCATCTTCCACCTCCATTCCTTTAAGATGCATTCACAAGTATCAATCCAGTCTTGTATTTCTATGGCTGATTTAGTGTAAGGACCCAGAATTTTCGACCCCGAAAGAGTTAAGAAAAAGAAGAAAAGAGATAGAAGAAGAAACAAAAAACAAGTCACTGAATCTCACATCCGCAGCAGATCAAAATATAATATCAAATAATAATAGTTATACAAAATAAAACTGTATCTGTCAATTTATATTTATGTACATCAGAGTTACAACCTTTACACAAACAGTGGACAGTTAAAATTAACTTGTCCCAGATAAACAATAATTATTCACAGCAGAATACTCCATACGTACCTGCCATCCAGATCGCCTCCTGAGCTCTAGAACGTCCTAACATGAAAATCTCTAATACTTGGTCTGACCCGAGCATTATATCAAAGTAACACTCGGGTCAGGCTGGAACCTAACGTGAGTAACCTATCTAACATAAAATCCTAATGCATAAAATTTATTTAAAACACCGGGTAACTCATACCTTATTACGAGTTCTTAACTTTCCATAGTCAAAAACACATCTTACAATCATATCTAAGCAATTCTGCTCAGATTGAATGACTAAGTTTACATCATTTATTTCGTACTAGCCTATTTATTCAAAAATAAAATCCATCGAGAATCATTGCATATTACAAATCGAAGTGGTTTCGGGTATTTACTGATACCCGAGCCCGGTCTCTTCGAATCCCAAGTCATCTTAACCCAAGTTATTCAAGTGAAATACAATTCAAACTTTAAATACAGGGTGTTACCTTTACACAGTAATTCATCATCGATAGATAACCACGTTATCACGGTTTAAACCCTACATATCATATCATATAGCATCACAAATCACATATCAAAGATATCAACTAATCTAAGGCATACAATATTATTCAATCATTCATAAGCAAGATAAATTAGTCATGCCATTTCTAATTAATTTAATTTAAATAAATTAAATTAATTACTTCAATCACTCTTTTATAAATCCTGCTTACTTAATCATTAATTTATTACAAACAAATTAATTAATCATCCTTTAATTATTATCTAAATTAATCATCCTTGATTAATTATCCTTCAGTTACATTAAGTAATTAGCCCTTAATTAATTACACAAATTAATTATCCTCAAACCAATCACATTAATTAACCTTTAATTACCATCTTAGTTAATTATTTATAATTAATTTCTTTAATCCTCAATTAATTACATTAATTAACTATTCTATAATCCCTTTCTTTGATTAATTATCCTTTAATTAATCTCATTCGTTAATTAACTAACCTTTGATTAACTATCTTAATTAATAAATCCTTTAATTAATTACACTAAGTAATTAATCCTTAATAAGTAATTATTCCTAATTACTTCATTATATAATTGTTCTAAATTACTTACACTAAGTAATTATACTTTATCACTCTCATTAAATAATTATTCTTAGTTACTTTTATCAATTAACCACCCTTTAATTAATTAATACTTTAATTAATTACATTCATTCATTATCCTCTAATTACTTTAAGTAATTATACTTTAATCAATTACATCATTTGAAATCTTCTTGATTAGTTTAAGTTTAATACCACATACCTACTAGTTCTTAATTTCATCATTTATTATATTTGAAATCAACTAGAGATTTAATTAAATAATTCACCCAAAATTTAATTATTCTAACAATAATTAACAAAAAATAAAGTTTTGTTTAATAATGCTTGGAAGTTGTTACAATATTTATATTTTTGCTTTGGAACTTTGAAAAAATTTGATGCTTTAAGACTTGAATTTTCTAGCCTTAAAATCTGGTACTACAAATTTACTCGCGTATCAATTTACCCGGTAACTAAATAACCCGAGCTAAAAATCAAATTTTTCGAGTCAAAACTCCAGCTAGCAGCACATCTTCCCATGCAAAACACAAGCCACATGCGAGCAAAACTACTCGTCTTAGCTTTAAGACAAACCACAAAAATCTTCGAGACAAACCCGAGCATCATCCTCCTTCTACCCCAATGCCAATCGACACAGCACACAGCTGATACGCTGGAACACTCGTGCATGTGCACGCGCCACCCGTCATTATTTCGACCATCGTCATCTTCGCCGTGAGTCAACCCTTTCTCCCTACACGATAACGATCATTAGAACTTCGAGTCGAACACAAAATCAAGATCGAGCCTGAGTGAACCCAAAACTGGAACGAACCATCGCCCAAAACTTCACCGTGCCACCACCTTTGTCCACCGAACCATCATCACCCTGAACATCACCTCGCCATAGGCCCACACACCAAATCCCCTTCATGCGATCAATTCCGAAGCATCCACGACTCCGTAATAGCCCTGATTTCAACGTCGACACCACTAAGCTCCCAAACCTTACAATCACCACGCCGCACCAAGGCGAGTGATAACACCTCTGACTATTTTTCCCACAACCATCGATCTACGAGCCACCATTGGCCAAGACCCCCAGTTTAATGACCCGCCTTTCATCCACAGAAAAACGCATCATTAATAAGAAAGAAAGAGATATAAAAGAGAAAAGATAGAAAGAAAAGAAGTAAACAACATCAGAATCTCACAACGAAACAAATAAATTATATAATATCACATAAGATATTACACAGTACCATATACATCAGATTACAGCTTATGCATCACAAACTAGACAGTTATAAACACCTATCTAGTCATTACAACTCAAGTACATCATAGAAATATAACACAAAACTAGCACAACAGAACCACTATATATCTACACGTTGAAGCCTCCTGCTCCAAATCTCCTCGAGAATTCATCAAAGCTAACCAGAATCCCTTGGCTACTCGTAAAAAATTGAGTACTCAAGAGTTTAATAAAACATGAAATAAACTCCGGGTTAGACATGGGTCTGGTGTGAGTGCTTAACTTTGAAAAACCTTTGAAAACAAAAGGTATCTCGTAAGACTTCCCGCACATAACCACGTAAAAGTTTTTACCTTACGTTAACCAAAACATTTGATAGGAAATCCAGTTATATTATAATAGGGTCTAGGGTTTTCAATTAAATAAAATAGCCGAAATTGTTACATTTATTAATTCCAGCTACTATCCAAAAAGTGGGTTATACAATCAAAACCATAAAGGACACGTAGGAAAAATGGATTTCCATCAATGGCAGGGCTGCTGGGGTACCGCCCGTCATAGTACGTGGCCTAGATCACTGTACCGAGATCCACCCTAATTCCCCTGCAACACAAGACCGAAACCATCCTCTACTGGATAGTCCCGAACAAGACAATCCCGCATTGGTGCACAATTCCAGTTGCCCACTAGGCCAAATATAAAGGGACCTCTAGGCAGGGGAAAATCTCATCCTACTTAGGCGCGAGCCACTTAGCCTTGCTGCACCTCCCATGTTTTAGCCATTCCTGGTTGATGAAGCCTAAGGCTATGATTACCTTTATAGAACACATCTATCTTAGAATGCTCATCGCCCTCTCGACGATGTTCTGAAAGCATTCAATCCATACAAGTTCGTTCAGGATTCGAACGAGACTGAAGGCACTATTTCGCTACACTTATTTTGGAATCACCCTCTGAGTTAATGACAATAGCCCTTGCACTCTGAATCTTCATCTCAAACAAAAGCACTATCACCGTTATCTCATTTTGGAACCATACTCAGAGTTAACGACTATAGCCTTTCCTCCGAATCTTCAGTTGATCCTCACGACCTAATGTTTAATTTGGATCGATGTGGTTTTCGAAATTCCAAATTTGGAAAACCAATCTCGGTCTCACCGAAATCCAAAACTCCATCTTAATGTCCAAGTGGTTTAAGTTTGCAAAATTTAATTCAATTTACAACATTGAATTCACACAGCATCATTCACAGATAAATTTCACACATTTATCACAGCTATAACCAATATCACATCACAGAACATCATAGATTATCAAACTATAATTATCAATCAATCCAAACATTCTACTCAAACAATCATCCACAAACAGAAACTATTAATCCAAATTATAATTAATTTAATCAACTTAAATTAAATTAAATTAATTACTTGAGAATTAATCACCTAACCCTGCTTAATCAATCATTAATTAATTACAACCATTTAATTAATTAACTATACCTTAATTAACTTACCAATCAATTAATCTCTAATCACAAATTAATTATCTTTTAATTATTAATTAATAAACCTTAATTATCAATTAATAATACTTAATTAAAATTTAATCAATCCTTTAATTATCCATTTTGATTAATCATCCTTGATTAACTATTCCTTAATTACATTAAGTAATTAGCTTTTAAATTAATTACACAAATCAATTATCCTTAAACCAATCGCATTAATTAACCTTTGATTACTATTAATTAATTGACTATAATTAATTACATTGACCCTTAATTAATTACATAAATAATTATTCTATAATCACTTATATTGATTAATTATCCTTAATTAATCACATTAATCATCCCTTAATTATTTCCATTAATTATATTAATTAACGATCTTCTAATTACTTCATTAATTAATTATTCTTCTAATTAATTTAATTATTAATCTTAATTAATCACATTCATTAATCGATCTTAATTAATCACAAATAGTAATTAACTATCCTTAATTACTTACATTAATTAATTAAATTCTTAATTAATAAATTCTTTAATTAATTACACTAAGTAATTAACCCTTAATTACTCCTATTGAGTAATTATTCTCTAATTACTTTCCATTAAGTAATTTCCCTTTAATTAATTACATCAGTGATTACTCATTAATTACTTACACTAAGTAATTATACTTTATAAACCATATTAAGTAATCATACTTAACTAATTTCGCAAATGATTATCCTTAATTAATTAATCTAATTAAATATCTTAAATTAATTATCTTAGTTAATCATCTTATAATCACTAGTTAATGATCTTTAAATTAATTAAAATCATTAACTGTCCACTAATTACTTTTCTAAGTAATTTCCTTGATTTTTAACATCCATTAATTAACCTTTATTAATTTCATTAAGTAATTAACTTTTAGTTAATTTCACAAATTTATTATCTTTAATCCATCGCAAACCAAATTAAATAAAGATAAATTCTTCATCTTTATTTAATTACTCATTAAACTTCATTAGAAAATATTTAGGGATCAATTTCATAATTAAAATATATAATTTACCCTAGAACAAAATAATTGTAACATTTAACTTATTTAAAACATGTAAATCTTTTAAAACTTTACTTAGGAACTTGTTGAAATTTCCTTTGAACGCTTTATCCCTTTAATAAATTTAAAAGCTTGTTTGATAATTTTACTTTGGGAAAATATGGTTTATATTTCTTTGAAAATTTATTTAAAACTTGTTAAATAATTTACTTTATAAACATATTCATTTAAAACACACTTTTGAATTTAACTTAACATTTCTTTCTTGAAAATTTGCTCTATTTTTATTTAGCTTTAAAAACTTGTTAAATATTTCTTTACTTTAAAAATGATTTTCCTAGTCTATTTAAATCTGGAAAACTGTTCATTTAAAATTCAAAACGTTGAACAAATTTTCTTCAAAATTTAAACCTGGAACAACAAAATAACCCGATCCCATACCCTTAAATACCAAGCATCTACCCGAGAAATTCGCAACCCAAAATGCTTCGAGTCATTCGTACTAACAACACGATAATTCCCCGAGCAAAACATCAACCCAAAACTTAACAACAACCCAGGTGCACAGAAGCACACCATACACGTGGACGGCGGAAATAAGCAACTCCGAACATCTCTTCGGTCTTCACCAAACTTCGGACGACCTCGACAACCAACATCTCAACCCAGATATCTAAATTCGAAAGCAATTTGAAATTCAAGCACTCGAATGAACAACCAGAACCAACCCACACAACTCAACCTCTTGTCGACGACGAACTGAACCACCAGGATTCAAGCCATTACGTTCAGAGCAATACTACCTCACCACGTTACTAATCCTCCCTTGTGTTCGAACACGAATCAACATCGACGATCCAGGAACCTAAGAAATGACGACGACCCAAGCAGTATCCTAAACCCTTGATCAACGTCTAACAGCATCCACGTCCAACATAAAATACTCCACCTATTTTCCCACGAACGTTGGCCTCCACGTTACCACCTCCTTGATCGCGACTTCCATTACCTTGCCATTCGTCGACAAACGACGAAAACCCATATCAAGATCAACTCAGATGATCTCAATTAATTCCAAATTAAAAATCAAGATTTTTATCTCTAAAATCATTATTTGCAATGATTAATCAAATTATGGATTCGATTCCGGAAATTGAAACATTTGATTTTATTGATTAAATTTATTTCTACTGTAAAAAAAACATTTTGAATTATTTACAAAATAATATTACCTAAAACTATTTTTAGAAAAGAACTAACATTGTTCTAATCATTTCTTTTTTTATGATCTTAGCTAGTTAAAGGTTGGGAATAAAGAAATTTGTTTTTGAACTTGTTTTTCCCAGCCTGTTACTCGAAACAGAGATACGAACATCATTTCCAGGCATGCATCCAGACTCATACACAACACATCATACATATATATACATGCATTCGTACACATAAACATGAGAAACATATTCCCACACAAACCAACACATATATCTAGTTATGATCACAGATTTTAAACTATTTTTAAATTTAAAGTTTACTCACCAATTTGAAAATAGCAATGAGACAGTTTTCTTTTGAATCTGAAACCATTTTGATGTTTGATTTTTGATCTGGTGCTTATTTGTTGATTAGTTTGTTGAGTTAAATTGCTCTGATCTTTAGATTAAGGCTTGAAAACTTTAGTTGCCGATGAGTTGAACTTGAAACAGGTTGTAACAGAAATTGATTTTGCTGTTTAAGTTGGGTTTGCTTTTACTCTTGGAACAGCTGAAGCTTTTTAGTTTTGATTTTGCATTCAGTTTTTAGTTTAAAGATTAAGAAAAGGAATTGAAGTAGAGAAAATATTTGAATTGAAAATGAAAATGGAAACTAGATTTTTCTCTAAAATACTTATTATATAGTTTCAAAAAAAAATCATACTTGCCACCTGTTTGTTAGATGGTACTTAAGCTACAAATGTTGATTATATGTGTTTAAAGTTTTACAAGTGTATTTACATGAGTCAAACAATTTACAAGTGTTAAAACAAGGAATTTTATGTTTAAATCCTTATTTTGAAAAGTATTTATGCTTTAATTACTTTGTAATATAAATTTATATATATGTATTTATTTTTATATATTACTTATGTCTCTTATTTATGCATATAGGAATTATGTTTATGTTTATTTATATACTTATATTTTATATGTTTATGGATTTTATTTTGAATATTTACAAATCATATTATCTCACGTTTAAATTTTAAAAAGAAGAATATTTAAAACAAAAGGAATGAACTTTTTAATTAAATCTTATTTTAAACTTAAGCTAAAATATAATTTCAAATCAATAAACATTTTATAAATATTATCTTTGTTGTGTAAGAAATATAAAGTTTAACTTTTAAATAGTTTTTGAAAGGTTTTACATTAAAATAAGTCATAACTTTCAAATTACAAAATATATTAAAATTTGAAAACATGTTTTTATTTGTTAAATTCAAACCAAAGATTTTCTATTTACAATATGCATAAATACACACACACATACATTATAAATAGAAACATTTTAGTATTAACTTTGAAAATCATTATATTGAATTTTAAAACATAATTTCAAATCACAATATAGACGTACATATATATTAAAATTTTGAAAACATATTTTTTTATTAAATTAAAACCAAAGACTCCCTATTTATATCATATATACATATATATACATTATAAATAGAATATATTTTTATTAGCTTTGAAAAGAATAAATTTTACCAAATTAAGTATTGTTAGTTTTTGAAATGATTAATTTTTCCAAATTCAATTTTTGTTAGTCTTTAAAAAAAATAAACTTACCAATTTAAATTAAAGTTATAAAAGAAAATAATCAAGCCAATTTAATTATTAATAAAGATTATTAAATTGATATTGCTCAAATTCCGGTTCATCACATTCCTCCCCTTTTAAAATAATTTCGTCCACGAAATTTAAACGCAAAGATAATTTAATAATCTAGCTAAAATTTCATTACAAACATCAAATCATACATCAACCATTTACTAACAACCATAGCAACCAATTCATCCAAACAAACAAAACTAACTATCCTTACACAATTCATGATAGGACTTCCTAATACTATCAAGAGTTTCCCAGGTACAATTACTAGGATACTCGCTCTATAAAACCTTAACTAGCTACACTACTCTAACTCCGAGCTCCTTCTCATCTCGATCTTATAATCTGAACAAGATATCAGACTACACTCAAGTCCATCTCAACTATCAGATCCTTCTGAACTGCTGGTTCCACAACCAGTGATGGATCATACACGTACTCCCTTAGAGATACGTGAACTATATTGAATCCCAGCCATCCAAACTGGCAATTTAATTCTATAGACCAAAGAACTTATCCTTACAAGAACATGGGAATGATCAATATATCTCGGAGCCAACTTCCCAGTCTTACCCAATCTTATTACTCCTCTGATCGAAGAAAAACTTAACAACAACGAAGTCTCCAACTTCAAATTCCGAATCCCTTTGTCTCTTATCCACATAACTCCTCTGATGATCCTGGCTGCCTAAATCCTTTCCTGAATAGCTCAATCTACGCTGATGTCTCTCAAAAACAAATCTAGACCAAGAATAAATCTCTGGATCCAACCCAACAAGATTCCAAGATCTTCCGAAAATCCAAAACACAAACTCTACTCTAGAACAGCTGCTACCTCACTTCCGCTATGCAACTTTGATATGGAGTAGATGAAAATGCCTTCGATGAACACAAACTAGACAACATGCCCCAGAAAAATGGTTCATCAGATCCATAAAAAGAAAACATAGAAGTACCAAGAAATCTTGCGCTGCTTCACCAAATCCTTTCTCTAGGAGCTATCCTCCTACTTAGCTGAAACACTAGCATCACTCCTGGAACCAAGTTGATACGAAACTCAATCTCCTGATGCAGCAGACCTTGACTTCTTCAAAGACATCCAAAAAATTCTGACAACTTCGATAACTCCCACATCCTCCAAAGATGTCTCAATCCCAAATAAAAGATTACTTAAGAGAACTTTCGAACCATCGCAAGTCACTTTTGCGATTCTACCCAGTTTAGATTCCAAAGAAACTGTTCCCTCTTCACATATCAGAACAGCTTAAGCCTTTCTAACTAAAAGAAGAAACTGATGGACCACCCTCAACCACAAACATCATCCCCTGCTGAGCTTCCAGAAGAAGTAGGCAAGCCTTCACCATCAGCCCTGCCTGCTGACAAAAGAATCACAAAGACTCATGAGCCATCGAAGAAACGGACCACTCAACTGCTTTCGAACTCCACCTCTAGGATACTGCTAAGCCAAGAGACCTTCCTACTGGCATAAAAAACACCTCCGGGATGCTATTGCTACCCTAGATGCCAAAACTTCTTATCCATAAGCTCCTTGAACTTCAAAGCCATCAACCAACTTCACAAAGAGCCTTTAAGCTGGGCAGACATCTTCTCAAGAAACTCGTCCTCAAATCAAGCACAAAGATCTCATTCTCCTTAAGAGGGGTGACAATGAGACCATGTTCGAAGTGAGGCAACTCATTGACCTTAGTCTCATACTCCAACATAGACAACTCCCTTACCTGAGATCTAGAAATTTTTCCATACAGCCGAGTCTTCCCTATGGTAGGTATCAACTGCTCCTCACATACTTCCTTAAATTTTCTCCGAAAGAAAGCACCTTTGGAAACATCCATATCTCACCACATAGCTGCTCCTTCCTGAATTTACCAAGATACTATTATTCGCTTCTACTCATCCGACAGATCCAAATTCTTGAAAATCCGCTCACACGAGCGCAACCAAACTTGCACTTCAATGATGGACTTTGATCCTTTGAAAAGGCTTCCTTTCGGGATTGGTGAAATCCTCTCACGATGCTGCTAAGCTTACTCAAGATGCCCAATACCACCCTGGAAGACACTCTTCCACCTTCAATACTCGGACTTCTTCCATTGGTAGTCGTGTTACACACACCACTACCTCAACCAAAGAATTTATGTTGGAAAACCCGAACAGTTATGCCAAAAAATTAGGAAGGGGTGTGTGTGTGTGTGTATATATACATACATACAAGTATGCTCTCTCAAGAAAGAAATCACTCCAAAGCCTAGGTATTCACTCAACCTAGCGCTCTGATACCACTTTGTGACAACCCGCCTTTCATTCCACAGAAAGACGCATCGTCAATATGAAAGAAAAGGATAGAAAAGAGAAAAGATAGAAAGGAAAGAACTAAACAACATCAAAATCTCACAGCGGAACGTATAAATTATATTATACCATATTAGACATTACATAGTATCATATACATAAGAGTTATACAACTTATGCATCACAAACTAGATAGTTATAAACACCTGTCTAGTCATTACAACTCAAGTACATCATAGAAATACAACAAAATACTAGCACAGTGGAACTACTATATATCTACATGCCGAAGCCTCCTGCTCCAAATCTCCTCTTGAATTCATCAATGCTAACCCGAATCCCTTGGCTACTCGTAAAAATTTGAGTACCCAAGAGTTTAATAAAATAGAAAATAATCTCCGAGTCAGACATGGGTCTGGTATGAGGAAACGGGTTAAAGTTGCTTAACTTTGAAAAACCTTTGAAAACAAAAGGTATCTCATAAGACTTCCACACATAAACATGGAAAAGTTTTTACCTTACGATAACCAAAATATTTGATAGGAAATCTAGTTATATTATAACAGCGTCTAGGGTTTTCAAGTAAATAGAAAATAGCCGAAATTGTTACATTTATTAAATTCCATCTACTAGACACAAAGTGGGTTATACAATCAAAACCGTAAAGGGCACGTAGGAAAAATGGATTTCCATCAATGGCAGGGCTACTGGGGTACCGTCCGTCACACTACGTGGCCTAGATCACTGTATCAAGGATCCACCCTAAACCCCCTACAACCTAAGGTCGGAACCATCCCTTACTGGATAGTCTCGAACAAGATAACCCCGTAATTGGTGTGCAATTCCAACTGCCCACTAAGCCGAATATAAAGGGATCTCTAGACAGGGAAAAATCTCGTCCTACTTGGGCGCGACCCACTTAACTTTGATGCACCTCCTCTGTTTTAGCCATTCCTGGTTGATGAGGCCTGAAGTTATGATTACCTTTATAGAACACATCTACCTTAAAATGCTCATCGCCCTCCCGACGATGTTCTGAAAGCATACAATCCATACAAGTCCATTCCGGGTTCGAACGAAACCGAAGGCACTATTTCGCTATACTCATTTTGGAATCACCCTCAGAGTTAACGACAATAGCCCTTGCACTCTGAATCTTTATCTCAATCAAAAGCACTATCTCCATTAACTCACTTTGGAATCACCCTCAGAGTTAACGACCATAGCCTTTCCTCTAAATCTTCACTTGATCTTCCCGACCTAACGTTTAATTTGGATCGATGTGGTTTCGGAATTCCAAATTTGGAAATCCGATCTTGGTCTGACCGAAATCCAAAATTCCATATTAATGTCCAAGTGGTTTAAGTTTGAAAAATTTAATCTAACTTAAAACATTGAATTCACACAGCATCATTCACAGATAAATATCACACATTTATCACAACTATAACCAATATCACATCACAGAACATCACGGATTATAAAACTATAAGTATCAATCAATCCAGACATTCTACTCAAACAATCATCCACAAACAGGAATTATTAATCCAAATTATAATTAATCTAATCAACATAAATAAAATTAATTACTTGAGAATTAATCACCTAACCCTTCTTAATCAATCATTAACTAATTACAACCATTTAATTAATTAACTATACCTTAATTACCTTATCAATCAATTAATTAATCTCTAATCACAGATTAATTATCCTCTAATTATTAATTAATAAACCTTAATTATCAATTAATACAACTTAATTAAAATTTAATCAATCCTTTAGTTATCCATTTTGATTAATCATCATTGATTAACTATTCCTTAATTACATTAAGCAATTAGCTTTTAAATTAATTACACAAATTAATTATCCTTAAACCAGTCACATTAATTAACCTTTGATCACTATTAATTAATTAACTATAATTAATTACATTGACCCTAATTAATTACATTAACTAATTATTCTATAATCACTTATATTGATTAATTATCCTTAATTAATCACATTAATCATCCCTTAATTATTTCCATTAATTATATTAATTAATGATCTTCTAATTACTTCATTAATTAATTATTCTTTTAATTAATTCAATTATTAATCTTAATTAATCACATTCATTAATCAATCTTAATTAATCACAAGCAGTAATTAACTATCCTTTAATTACTTAAATTAATTAATTAACTTCTTAAGTAACAAATTACTTAATTAATTACACTAAGTAATTAATCCTTAATTACTCTCATTGAGTAGTTATCCTCTAATTACTTTCCATTAATAATTTCCCTTTAATTAATTACATATAGTAATTACTCATTAATTACTTACACTAAGTAATTATACTTTATAAACCATATGAAGTAATTATACTTAACCAATTTCACAAATAATTATCCTTAATTAATTAATCTAATTAATTATCTTGATTAATCATCTTATAATCACTAGTTAATGATCTTTAAATTAATTAAAATCATTAACTATCCACTAATTTCTTTTCCTAAGTGATTTCCTTGATTTTTAACATCCATTAATTAACCTTTATTAATTTCATTAAGTAATTAAATTTTAATTAGTTTCACAAACTTATTATCTTTAATCCATCTTAAACCTAATTAAATATAGATAAATTCTTTATCTTTATTTAATTACTCATTAAACTTCATTAGAAAATATTTAGGGTTCAATTTCATAATTAAAATATATAATTTACCTTAGAACAAAATAATTATAACATTTAACTTGTTCAAAACATTTAAATCTTTGAAAACTTTACTTAGGAACTTGTTGAAATTTCCTTTGAAAGCTTTATCCCTTTAATACATTTAAAAGCTTGTTTGGTAATTTACTTTGGGAAAATATGGTTTATATTTCTTTGAAAATTTATTTAAAACTTGTTAAATAATTTACTTTATAAATATATTCATTTAAAACACACTTTTAAATTTAACTTAACATTTCTTACTTGAAAATTTGTTCTATTTTTATTTAGCTTTAAAAACTTGTTAAATATTTTCTTTACTTAAACTTTGATTTTCCTTGCCTATTTAAATCTACAAAACCGTTCATTTAAAATTCAAAACGTTGAACAAATTTTCTTCAAAATTTAAACCTGGAACAACAAAACAACCCGATCCCATACCCTTAAAACCCTAGAAATTCGCAATCCAAAATGCTTCGAGTCATTCGTGCTAAGAACACGATAATTCTCCGAGCAAAACATCAACCCAAAACTTAACAACAACCCAGGTGCACAGAAGCGCACCGTACGCGTGCATGACGGAAAGAAGCAACTCCGACCATCTCTCCGGTCTTCACCAAACTTCGGACGACCTCGACAGCCAACATCTCAACCCAGATATCTAAATTCGAGAGAAATTCGAAATTCAAGCACTCGAACGAACAACTGGAACCAACCCACACAATTCAACCTCTCGCCAACGACGAACCAGACCACCAAGATTCAAGCCATCAAATTCAGAGCAGTATTACCTCACCACGTTACTAATCCTCCCCTCGCGTTCGAACACGAATCGACATCGACAATCCAGGAACCTCGAAAATGACGACGACCCAAGCAGTATCCTAAACCCTAGATCAACGTCTAAAAACCACCACGTCCAACATAAAATACTCCACCTATTTTTCCCATGAACGTCGGCCTCCACGTTATTTCCTTCCTCGATCGTGACTTCCATTATCTTGCCGTTTGACGACAAACGACGAAAACCCATATCCAGATCAACTCAGATTATCTCAATTAATTCCAAATTAAAAATCTAGATTTCTATCTCTAAAATCATTATTTGCAATGATAAATCAAATTACGAATTCAATTCAGGAAATTAAAACATTTGATTTTAGTGATTAAATTTATTTCTACTGTAAAAAAAACATTTTTGAATTATTTACAAAATAATATCATCTGAAACTATTTTTAGAAAAGAATTAACATTTTTCTAATCATTTCTTTTTTTATGATCTTAGCTAGATAAAGGTTGGGAATAAAGAAATTCGTTTTTGAACTTGTTTTCCAAGCCTGTTACTCAAAACCGAGATATGAACATCATTTCCAGGCATGCATCCAGATTCATAGACAACACATCATACATATGTATACATGCATTAATACACATAAACATGAACAACATATTCCCACACAAACCATCACATATATCTAGTTATGATCACAAATTTTAAATTGCTTTTAAATTTAAGGTTTACTCACCAATTTGAAAATAGCAGAGAGAAGTTTTCTTTTAAATCTGAAACCATTTTGATGTTTGATTTTTGATCTAGTGCTTATTTGTTGATTAGTTTGTTGAGTTGAATTGCTCTAATCTTCAGGTTAAGGCTTGAAAACTGTAGTTGCTGATGAGTTGAACTTGAAACAGGTTATAACAGAAATTGATTTGGCTGTTTAAGTTGGATTTGCTTTTACTCTTGGAACAACTGAAGCTTTTTAGTTTTGATTTTGCATTCAGTTTTTAGTTTAAAGATTAAGAAAAGGAATTGAAGTAGAGAAAATATTTGAACTGAAAATGAAAATGTAAACTAGATTTTTCTCTAAACAACTTATTACATAGTTTCAAAAAAAATCATACTTGCTACTTGTTAGTTAAATGGTACTTAAGCTGCAAATATTGATTATATGTGTTTAAAGTTTTACAAGTGTATTTACATGAGTCAAACAATTTACAAGTGTTAAAACAAGGAATTTTATGTTTAAATCCTTATTTTGAAAAGTATTTATGTTTTAATTACTTTGTAATATAAATGTGCATATATATATATTTATTTATATATATTTCTTTATTTATGCATATAGGAATTATGTTTATGTTTATTTATATACTTATGTTTTATATGTTTATGGATTTTATTTTGAATATTTACAAATCATATTATCTCATGTTTAAATTTTAAAAAGAAGAATATTTAAAACAAAAGGAATGAACTGTTTAATTAAATCTTATTTTAAACTTAAGCTAATTCAAATCAATAAACATTTTATAAATATTACCTTTATTGTGTATGAAATATAAAGTTTAACTTTTAAATAGTTTTTGAAAGGTTTTACATTAAATTAAATCATAACTTTCAAATTACAAAAATATATGAAAATTTGAAAACATATTTTTATTTGTTAAATTCAAACCAAAGATTTTCTATTTACAATATATACAAACATATATATATATATATATATATATATATATATATATATGCATTATAAATAGAAACATTTTAATGTTAACTTTGAAAATCATTACATTGAATTTTAAAACATAATTTCAAATCACAATATATACATACATATATATTAATATTTTGAAAACATATTTTTTTATTAAATTAAAACCAAGGACTCCCTATTTATATCATATATACATATATATACATTATAAATAGAATATATTTTTATTAGCTTTGAAAAGAATAAATTTTACCAAATTAAGTAGTATTAGTTTTTGAAATGATTAATTTTGCCAAATTAAATTTTTTATTAGTCTTTAAGAAGAATAAACTTACCAATTTAAATTAAAGTTATAAAAGAAAGTAATTAAGCCAATTTAATTATTAATAAAGATTATTAAATTGATATTGCTCACAATTCCGGTCATCACACCGAGTCTATAGACTGTCGTGATCGCCAGAAATTGGTGTTTACCCAATTTTCGATCAACTCACAAAGCCACGACACTCACAGCATTAAAAATCATGAAACTTTTGTCAAAAATCATTATTTTCAATAACAATTCAGATTATAAACTTGAATCCAGAAATCATTTAATTCAAAATTTCGATATGATTTGAATCTTACTGTTCTTCTTCCTCTCTGTTTAAATCTAGCTACCGATTTAGCTTAAAATTATTTTTAAAATTGATAACATGGTATAACAATCAAATTTTATTTATACATCATGTCCTAAGGAAGATCAGGGAAAGAGAACATGATTTTTTTTAAAATCTTAAACCCTGAATAACAAGAACAGAACAAAATGTTCTGTAAATAGACATGCTTAGCCATTCAATTCATACATATATATAATTCGTATTAAACCATCATATGAGCATTTATCATACTTCACTTCAAATTTTCTACATGCAACAAGATTTATAAAATAGATTTGAAGTTTTTTCACTCACCTGTTTTGTAAAAGCAAAGAACAGGCTCTATAGATTTTGATATTTAGTTTTGATGATGATTTGAAAATGCTTTTGTTCCTGAACCTTGTATTTGATTCTAATCTTAACTTGCTTGATTGTTGAGATGCTCTTTGAGTCGTTGATATTTAAATCTGTTTTGATTTTTTTTTTGATTAGGTTGGAGACTGTGTTTTGTTTACTGTAATTTAAGTTACCGGTTTTTTTCTTGTTTTTGAATATGAAAAATGGGAAAGAATTAAGAGAGGAGATAAATATATTTATATAAGTTTAATTAGGATTTATTAAAAATAAAAGAAAATAAAAATAAAATGGTGACACTTGTTTAAAAATTTAACACTTGTCTTTTACATTAGTTAATCCCCTTACATATGTTATTAAAAAGACTTATAAGCTAACACATGTAATTATGCATTAATTTATTAATTTTTTTAAATGGTTATAAAGCTTTTATATTAAATTCCCTAATATCTTAATTAATTAATATATATATATATATATAATCCTTTAAAAGAAAATAATATAAAACAACTATATTCTAAATAAAATCATATATAATATATTTTAAAATGCGAAATATATTTAAGATATATATCTATCTTTTGAATTTCAAATTCTAATCCAAATTCAAATTCAAATTCGATTTAAAATCCAATTTAAAATCAACACAAATATATATTTAAACAAACACAAATTCAATTTGTAGTTAATAATTCTATTTAATATATATATATATATATATATATATATATATATATATATATATATATATAAACAACACATTATTATTATTGTTTGAAAATAACAATTTTGCCAATTTTAAATAATTTATAAATGAGATTATCACATTTATTTGTGCAATCTATAAATCAGTATTTTCAATAGTTAAACCAGATAATTATCCAATTATCTGGTGCCCAAAAATCCGGGTTATCACATTCCTCCCTCTTTGAATCTTTTCGTCCTCGAAAAGGAACGAAACCAGAATTTTAATTATATTGCTAATTTATTAGATAGATTATCCTTTAAATTTTAAAATACTTCAAAATCTATATAATATTATCAATATAGTTTTATAAAAAATATTTTTTTATAACTCGATGTCTTAACAAGTCCATCCTTGTTCTCACAGAAATTCGGTCATACATTGATCAGGCGTAGGACGAAAAATCTGTAAGTACTTAGCAGACCCATTTTCAACACCCAATGAAAATACTTGGAAAACATTTTCGAGAACTTTTTGAAAATATAGAAAACATTTTTTAAAATAGAGGAATATCTTTGGTGAGAATGCTCTGGAAATCATCACCCCCACCATGGTCGCAGTTAACCCGATGGTTACGTTGCCATCCCGGCAAAATCCATAGATAACTGTAGACACATCGCACCACTCGATTACACCATGGAACCCGCTACAGATCGCAGCTACATCGGGGGTTACGTTGCCATCACAGCAAATACCCATATAACTGTAGGCATCAACACCCTTGAATTTCGCTGCCAAATAAAATGAAACTTCTCCACTCGACCAGAGATTGCAGTCTACCGATGTTACGTTTCCTTCTCGGCAAAATCAAACGTAGACCGTTGACACTCACATCCACATGATTTCCGCTATTGTCCATAGTAGATCGCAACGAAACCGAGTTACACCATCGTCACAGCATAACCCAAATGCCCCTGTGGCATCGACGCCCTCAACTTTCGCAACCCAATAATCCTTAGAAACTTCAGTTTGTCCGGACTTCCTCACAGGATCCACTTTAGAGCCTCCCCCTTGGGGCTCAAGGCAGTACCAACCTATGGTACTCCTAAGAAGTTCATTTTAAGGGAGCGCCTTTTTCTCTAAGGCCATTTTCAAAACACTTTATACTATACGCATATAGTATCTTCCAAATCATACACCTAGTATGAATCCCATATAAATCTCCTTTTCTCAAAATCAATTATTCCAAAATCGATAATTCTTAAACTAGGCTTTCCAAAATTGATTTTTCCCTAAAAATCAAAGCCATTCCAAAATCCATAGGTTCCAAAATCCTTTTCCCAAAATCATTCTCATAAGATCCTTTATATATATATATATATATATATATATATATGATCTTGAAAATCTTTGGATCACTTCATACTTGTATAAATTCCCTTTTTATACTTCAAATACTTTTCACGAACCCTTTTCTTCTGGCCATAGATTCAACAAGAGAGATTTATCTTATATAATAAAGATATATACCTTGTTTATTCCAAATCAAATATTCAATTTGATTACCCTTTTATAAAGTAATTAACCATTTACTTTTCTATAAAATGAGTTCTAATCATAGAAATATCCAATTCCCATTTTATTCCATATACATATTCTTAAAACATACTTCTCTTTTCAAAAATCATCTTTTATTACTTTCAAATTTCCAATATCAATTTCATTTAAGCACGTACGATGTACATATACCAATCGTACACAATTTCAAATTTGATCGCTCACTCGATCACACAATTTCACTTTCGAACTAGTATCGTCCACCCGACTTCCTATGGCGGACTCAGATCTGGTTTCTTGATCCGAAACCTTCATTCTCCTTGCATAGTCATTACTATGATAGAGAATATCCAGAATCAACCAAAAAATCCATATCCAAGGTTCGCCGTCAAAAATCGAGTGAAAAATCCCAACTCGGATCGATATTCTATCTTGAAATTCTGTGCTCGAATCTGGATCAAATCACTATACGAATAGAAGAATATACGTGCATCCTATGTATTTATCCTTATTTATTATTAGCTAAATCAATTTCTCTTTTCTATTCACATTCCCTAAGATTCTTATTCATTTATTCACGATTGTCTCAATTTCCATTTGGATTATCACTTCAATTCTTACCTCAATTGGTAACTAATCATAAACAGTTTGCACTCTGACCAGTTTATATTTAGAAAGTAGCTTGAAAAGTTAAAAATAGATTGTAAAATAGTTATTAGTTGCAAAATAGTAGTAGAATAGTTAAGTAATTATAAAATAGTAATTAGTTTGTAAAACAGTTGTAAAATTGTTGTAAAAATAGTTAAATAGTTCCAAAAGTAGTTGTAAAACAAGTATAAGATAGTTTTGGGTTTAAAAAGAAAAGTCGTGTAGTAGATAGCTAGGAAAAATAGATTTAAAAATAGTTTATATTAAAATAATTTATTTGAAACTAGTTCAGAGCCGAACTGTACCGTTTCCCAACCTCTCATTCTAATCATTTCAATTTAAATTTCCACTTCCTTTTGAATTGATTTAATTTTTATTCAAATCAAATTAATTTCATCTCCCAATTTCCATTTTCAATCAATTTCCATCCCATTAAATTGATTCAATCCCAATTCAAGTTGAATTAACCTCAATTTCTTTCCCAAATTCAAATAAAATTCCATTTGAATTTACTCATTCAACTTTAGTCAAAATTCCAAATCAAATTTCAATTTGAACTAACTACAAATTCCATTTCACTTTAAACCATCTCGAATTATATAAATTCGAGTTAAATTTTAAATTTTGATTTAATTTCTTTAAATCAAATTAAACTTTACTTCTTCATAAACTTATTTCTAGGTTCAAATCATAGTTCAAACCCTTCTATCTTTTAAAATTCAATTTATTACCCAATTTTATCTTCCAAATTTGAAACCGATTCTTAAACAATTTTAATTTACAAATTTAATTCTTAACATTCAAATCTTAAGTTAAAAGTGATTCCATATCCTTGATTTCAAATTAAAGCTTAATTTCCTTTTATCTCAATAATGGATATATTAGCACGATCCATTTCTTCATTTATTTAAACAAATCCAATTCACGGTTTAAAGATTATTAATAACAATAGGATAATATTATCCAAATTATTTTAAAATATCCATCCATATCCAATATCCAGATCTCAAACCCATTTTGAGATCACCCAAACTCCCAATTCAAATCAAAAATTTAACTTCCTAAGTTAAATAAATCTCAATTTCATCATGAAATTTCCAATTCAGGTTGTTTGTTCTAAACTTATTTAGATTCCCCAAAGTTAAATTTCAAATTATTTAATCCAGTAAACTTTACCCAATTTGAATTCCCATTTCAAATTTTAAACTCCACATTAATAATCTTCCTACTTATAAGTTTAAAAACTAATCACTTTTGGGTTTCACGTCACGTTTCATGTAAAAATTTAGAAACTCAGTACAGAGTTTATTTCAAATCATCTTTGATATTATGTATATCCCTCATATATACATATTTATTTTCCTTTACACACCAAGTTATACATTAAATTTTAAACCACCCTTGGTTTAAAAAAATTCTTTAAAATTTTCAAACAACTCTTGTTTGAAATAGGCCTTTTTCATTCAAATAATACTATTTATTATTTCTTTTAGCACTTTGAAACAAATTACAAATTTTCTGGCTTAGATTTAAAACTTCACAATTTAAATTTTCTTCAATTCCAATTCATAAGTCATACTCACCTAAATGTTTAATTCCTTAAAACATTTCATTTTGTTTTATCATTAACAAACATTTCATTATTAAACACAACAACCATTGATGATAATAACCAAGATTATCATATCTGGAAACCAATCCATTATTATCTTATTCTGAAAATATTTCTACAAACTCAGGATTTTAATTTCAGTTTGGATCCATTTATCTTATATATATAGTTTATATCATTCAATTCCTATTTGGTTGCATTTATATTTCCACTTAATTCTTATTATTATATTTAATTTCAATAATTCAACAACCAATTTGAAAAATTATTTCTTTATGTATCGAAATATAAGCTTGTATAAAGACTAATTTTAAAACCGTTTTAAATACTTTATATAAGAAAATAACAAATACGCTCTCATATATACTACACTTACTCATTCTAGGGTACTATTGACCCTATCCCTAATGAGTAAACCCACCAGAGTCAAGGTTCTTGCTTAACCTTCTGCTCTGACACCAAATGTAACGACCCGGAATTTTCGACCCTGAAAATTCCGGGTAGTTAGGGAAAAGAAGAAAAGAGTTAGAAGAAGAAACAGAAAACAAGTCACAGTATCTCGCATTCGCGGCAGATCAAAATATAATATCAAATAATAACAGTTATACAAAAGAAAACTGTATCTGTCAATTTACATTTATTTACATCAGAGTTACAACCTTTACACAAACAGTGGACAGTTAAAATTAACTTGTCCCGGATATACAATAATAATTCACAACGGAATACTCCATACGTTCTTGCCATCCAGATCGCCTAACTGAGCTCCAGAACGTACTCGTTCTGATCCGAGCATTACATCAAAGTAACATCCGGGTCAAGCTGGAATCCAGCGTGGGTAAACCCATCTTACATAAAATACTAATGCATAAAACTTATTTAAAACCCGGGGTAACTCATACCTTATTACGAGTTCTTAACTTGCATAGTCAAGAACACATCTTGCAATTATATCTATGCATTTCTGCTCAGATTAAATGACCAACTTTACATCATTTATTTCATTCCAGCCTATTTATTCCAAAATCAAATCCATAGAGAATATTGCAGATTACAAATCGAAGTGGTTTTGGGTATTTTCTAATACTCGACCCCGGTCTCTTCGAATCCCAAGTCATCTTAACCCAAGTTATTCAAGTGTAATACAATTCAAACTTTAAATATAGGGTGTTACCTTTACACAGTAATTCATCATCGATAGATAACCACGTTATCACAGTTTAAACCCAACATATCATATCACATAGCATCACAAATCATATATCAGAGATATCAACTAATCTAAGGCGTATAATATTATTCAATCATTCATAAGCAAGATAAATTAGTCACACCATTTCTAATTAATTTAATTTAAATTAATTAATTAATTACTTCAATCACCCTTTTATAAATCCTGCTTACTTATTCATTAATTTATTACAAACAAATTAATTAATCATCCTTTAATTATTATCTAAATTAATCATCCTTGATTAATTATCCTTCAGTTACATTAAGTAATTAGCCCTTAATTAATTACACAAATTAATTATCCTCAAACTAATCACGTTAAGTAACCTTTAATTACCATCTTAATTAATTATTTATAATTAATTTCTTTAATCCTCAATTAATTACATTAATTAATTATTCTATAATCACTTTCTTTGATTAACTATCCTTTAATTAATCTCATTCATTAATTAACTAACCTTTGATTAATTATCTTAATTAATAAATCCTTTAATTAATTACACTAAGTAATTAATCCTTAATTACTTCCATTAAGTAGTTATTCCTAATCACTTCATTATGTAATTGTTCTAAATTACTTACACTAAGTAATTATACTTTATCACTCTCATTAAATAATTATTCTTAGTTACTTTTATCAATTAACCACCCTTTAATTAATTAATACTTTAATTAATTACATTCATTCATTATCCTCTAATTACTTTAAGTAATTATACTTTAATCAATTACATCATTTGAAATCTTCTTGATTAGTTTAAGTTTAATACCACATACCTACTACTTCTTAATTTCATCATTTATTACATTTGAAATCAACTAGAGATTTAGTTAGACAATTCACCCAAAATTTAATTATTCTAACAATAATTAACAAAAAAATTAAGTCTTTTTTAATAATGCTTGGAACTTGTTACAAAATTTATATTCTTCTCTGGAACTTTGAAATTTTTTGATGCTTTAAGACTTGAATTTTCTAGCCTTAAAATCTGGTACTACAAATTTACTCGCGTATCAATTTACTCGGTAACTAAATAACCCGAGCCACAAATCAAAATTTTCGAGTCAAAATTCGAGCTAGCAACACATCTTCCCAAGCAAAAAACTAGCCACATGCGAGCAAAACTGCTCGTCTTAGCTTCAAGACAAACCACACAAATCTTCGAGACAAACCCGAGCATCATCCTCCTTCTACCCCAATGCCAATTGACACAACACACAACTGATACGCTAGAACACTCGTGCACGTGCACGTGCCACCCAGCGTTATTCCGATCATCGTCACCTTCGCCGTGAGTCGACCCTAACCTCCCTACACGATAACGATCATTAGAACTTCGAGTCGAACACAAAATAAAGATCGAGCCTGAGTGAACCCAAAACTGGAACGAACCATCGCCCAAAACTTCACTGTGCCACCACCTCTGGCCACCAGAACCATCGTTACTCTGACCATCACCTCGCCATATGCCCACGCACCAAATCCCCCTCATGCGATCAATTCCGAAGCATCCAACGACTCTGTAATAGCCCTGATTTCAATGTCGACACCACCAATCTCCCAAACTCTAAAATCACCCCGCCGCGCCACCATGGCGAGTGATAATACCTCCTACTATTTTTCCCATAATCATCGATCTACAAGCCACCTTTGGCCAAGACCCCGAGCCTAGTGATCGCCAGAAATTGATGTTTACCTAATTTTCGATTAACCCACAAAACTACAACACTCACAACATTAAAAATCATGAAACAATTGTCAAAAATCATTATTTTCAATAACAATTCAGATTATAACCTTGAATCCAGAAATCATTTAATTCAAAATCTTGATATGATTTGTATCTTACTGTTCTTCTTCCTCTCTGTTACTGATTTAGCTTAAAATTATTTCAAAATTGATAACATGGTATAACAATTTAGTTTTGTTTATACATCATGTCCTAAGGAAGATCAGGGAAAGAGAACATCATTTTTTTCAAATCTTAAACCCATAACAACAAGAATAGAACAAATGTTCTGTAAACAGACATTCTCATCCATGCAATTCACACACACACACACACACACACACACACACATATATATATATATATAATTCATATTAAACCATCATATGAGAATTTATCATACTTCACTTCAAATTTGCTACAAGCAACAAGATTTATATAATAGATTTGAAGTTTGTTCACTCACCTGTTTTGTAAAAGCAAAGAACAGGCTCTCCAGATTTTGATATTTAGTTTTGATGATGATTTGAAAATGCTTTTGTTCCTGGAACTTGTATTTGATTCTGATCTTAACTTGCTTGATTTTTGAGATGACCATTGAGTCGTTGATGTTTGAATCTGTTTTGATTTTTTCTTTGATCAGGTTGAAGACATTGTTTTGTTTACTGTAATTTAAGTTGCAGGTTTTTTCCTTCTTGTTTTTGAATATGAAAAGTGGGAATGAATTAAGAGAGGAGATAGATATGTTTATATAGGTTTAATTAGGATTTATTAAAAATAAAATAAAATAAAAATAAAATGGTGACACTTGTTTAAAAATTTAACACTTGCCTTTTACATTAGTTAATCCCCTTACACATGTTATTAAAAAGACTTATGAGCTAACACATGTAATTATGCATGAATTTATTAATTTTTTAAATGGTTATAAAGCTTTTATATTTAAATTCCCTAATAAATAAATATCTTAATTTCTATATATATAAAATCCTTTAAAAGAAAACGACATAAAACAACTATATTCTAAATAAAATCATATAATATATTTTGAAATCCAAAATATGTTTAAGATATATATATCTTTTGAATTTAAAATTCTAATCCAATTTAAATTCAAATTTGATTTTAAATCCAATTTAAAATCAACATAAATATATATATATATAAACAAACACAAATTCAATTTGTAAATAATAATTCTATTTAATATATATATATATATATATATATATATAAACAACACATTATTATTATTGTTTGAAAATAATAATTTTTCCAATTTTGAATAATTTATAAAGGAGATTATCACATTTATTTGTTCAATTTGTAAATTAGTATTTTCAATAGTTAAACCAGATATTTATCCAATTATCCAATGCCTAAAAATGCGGGTTATCACATTTTGGCCTTTGGAATGGCTTCCCTCCAAAATTAGAGTAATCCTTGCTCAGCTTGGCAAAATCAGTCCTAGACGCTTGCATTGGAGCACTCCACCTTTTCCCACACTAGGAGCATTCCTTATCACATTTTCCATCGTAGCATTGAACATGGCTTGGACATCAGGCATAGCAGCTCCTGATCCCGCTCTCTCCTCTACTCCTGAAGTAGAATTCCTTGCAGCATTCTTGTATGCTGACTCATTTTATCAGTAACAAGAGTGATCGGTCTCTCATAAAGAAAACTGTGTCCATAGTGCTTATGTGCATGCGACTTATACTATACTAATATAATTTTGAAAAACAAATTTATAACAAGTACGCACTCACTCGTATACATATGTACTCTCGATTCGATCTAAGAAGACGTCACCCACCCTATCTCTACTAGATCATGGTATCAACTACGGTTAATCTTGTAATCAAAGCTCTGATACCAAATATGACGACAACCCTATACACCGGCACCAATATAATTTAGTAATGCACTATAGTCATGCCAACTAAAATAGGATGATCATTTGAGTTGAAATAAAAAATGCAGCATAAATCCTCTCGCATATCTGACAGCGCTTGGACAAATATAATTTCAAATATACAATGGAAGAGATAGTAATAACAATGTGAACAAATCATTATCAGAGTATAGTATACATAGAGTTATACATCAATAGTAGATTTTATACAGCGGAATCAAACTCAACATCTATCTCAAATACAATAATAAATAGAATTTGGTAAGCACTATCTCCAATGTGTTGCTCAGTCGCATAAGCATAGATTCCATATATGCATATAATACGTTATAGCTCCATCCAACTCGTCCTATGAATAGCTATTGCATCACCTAGACCTGTTATCTACTCTACTCATTTAAGAGTACCTGAGATAATAAGAAGCAAAGCATAAAACCGTGAGTCAGAAAATAGTCTAGTATGAGTGATACATGTCTCTCAAAATACTATACATATAAATATGGAAAGAAATAAGAGTACACAAACCATACCCGACCTGTTCCTACAACCAAAGAATTAGCACATAACAATATAATATGCTACTCTAAGATACCATAAAGGTATAATACAACAACGGAGGTGGATGTCCCAATATCCCAACCACTGATGCGCACGTAAATGTGCATATTTTTACTTCCATATTTAATCGAATTTAATTAAATAAATAAGCATATGGAGTGTTTCAACATGTTTAAACAATTTAAATTATTTTCAAATCATCATTTATTCATATTCATATAGGAGGAAAATGGTCATTTTTTGCATGATTTAATTTTAGTAAATTTACTTGGATATTTCTAATGTTTTTTTAGGAATTTTAAGTAAAAATTGGAAGATGCTCCATGGAAAATACGCATGCACAAGAGTAGAGAACAAATGGAGATGGAAATAAATCATTTCATGCAATATGGAGGACCCCACCTACCCATTTACCATGATCATCTATTAGCAGCTAATGCACATGCTAATGAAGATTAATTTTACATGCATACTAGATGATGAATTAATTAGAGGTTAATGATAACTTGGTGACCACACTTCCTCAATGATAGTTTGTGTAGTTCCTAAAAATGCGATTAGGGTTTCCAAACATGTATAAATACCTCATATATTCATGTAATTAACCTCTTAATCTCCTTTGAGCCTCCTCTTGTAGTTAGTTTAGTTTCAGGCTCACAAATAAATAAAAGCTCTCTTTTCTATTTCATGGATTCTTAGCCATTTCTCTGATGTAAATTTCTTTAATCTAATTTTAATTCATTCACTCTTCTTTTATATTCTTTTATTGTTTGTTTCCTTTCATGTTAGTAGCTTAATTTATTTTTATGCAAATAGATTAGTTCTCATTTTATTTTAATTTTCTCTCTATTTTCCTTTTGTTTTCATTTCATGTTGAATGCTACATTTGTTAAATGATAACAAATATGAGAGGCTAAACCGCTTCAATGTAAGGGTAATGAAGCTCTCTAATTATGTAGATTCAATATAATTTGCTCAATTTTGATCCCTTTTTGTGCTTAATGGTAATATTTGATGACGTTTAACTTTGTTGTTTTAGCTTTGAATTTGATAGCCTATGTTGTTGACATCAAATAGGCTATGATTAAACAAACACAAATACAAATTACCTCTTTATCTACATATGATTATGGTAATGAAGTGAATATTAAAATCAAAATTTGATGGTCTATATTTTTCTTTTGGAAAAAGGATCAAACACTTTATTGATAATGTCAAAACATTACATACACAGTATATACATAATAAACAGTTGGACATTTAAGCGACCTGTATACTCATAACCAATGCCCTAAATTCTTTGCGAAAACATAGCAACTCATGGCGGCTCATTCTCTCTACCAGGCAATCTTTCTTCTCTTTTAACGATAGTGATAATACAATCAGTGCATCTAGACAATCTCGAGCTCTCAGTTTCATTATCTTCTCTATCAAACATGTATCTTGAGGATGATGCTGTATTTGGGAAGTTGGGGTTTTTGGTCAAGGTAATGTCAACTCGCAGAGGTAAAATCTCCCATTTCTGAATGATATTATCAGCGTTAATCATGCTTTGACTGAAAAACTTGGATCTATTAATGATAATGTCACGAACATTGGATTTTATGGTATTACAGACCGTGATTTTGTCTATCTTTTCATTGTTAAAAATGATATAATTCCTGCTTTTCCAAATGAACCAAACAAAGGAGCTAAGCGCAGCTATTATGATATCTTTGTTTATGCTGTTAGCTGCAAATTTCTGAGTTATATATGCAATGGCATCTGTGATTGAAATATGAACATTTCTATGCGTTATAGGGTCCCCCATCATGGTTCTGATCCAACACCACACGTGCTTAGAAAAAGAACAGTTGAAAAATAGATGTTTACATGTTTCTACTTCCCTTTTGCACAAAACACAAATATTATCTTCAGTCATTCCTTGCAATTGTAGTTTGTCCTTTATGGGTAGGAAGCTGAATATAGCTCTGTATAAGCATACATTCTTTTTTGGGAGTGGTGTAATAATTGATGTTCTGATGTTTGACTCTTAGCTCATTCCATGCATCATGAAAAGAAAAAACGCCATTTTTACTATTTCCACAAAACCAATAGTCTTCTGTTTTATCATGATATATGGGTATTTGCCTTATTTCCTCACTTATATTACCAAGATATGAGATGTTTTCAGGCCTCCAACTATTACCAGATATAATTTGATCTACCTTGTGGTTATATCCTCTTGAGTATGATAAGGTTTCATGCCCCAGTTTCTCCAATAAGGTTGAACCATTAATCCAAGGTATAAACCACAAACTAGTAGATTGATGGTCTATATTTATAATCAATAGTTAATAGATCATGCTTAGAATAGATTTTATTTTCAATTTCATTACAATTTTCATGAGAGTTAAGAAGTGATTTAATGGTGCGTTATAGTTTGATGCTTTATAGTGTTAGTTCTTGAGATGATGGTTTGTATGACAACAACCTTAGGACTTGTTATCAAATATAAATACTAATATCTTTGTCTAGATATATATGTATATGTAGGATACATACATACATACATATACATACATACATACATACATGTATGTATGTATGTAGGTACTAAGAATGAAGACTGTACAGTATAGAAATTCAAGACTGACGAATTCAAGATTGTAGAAATCAAGAATGAAGACCGTAACGAACCGATTTTACGACTTCCGAAAGTTGACATTAATACGTCCACTGTATCAAATGCCACACAATCGAATGCCGAAAAACCGAACTGTTAGGGTTAAAGTAGAAGAACATAGAAGAAGAACAGAAAACAATAACAGAATACCACATTTCGCAGTGGAACAAATATAATAGATAAATGAATATCTTTAAAACAAAAGCAATATATCAGTTATACAATACATTATCAAAGTTTACAATGACACCATCCAACACTACGCATTTACAACATCTAATCCATAATAAAACTGAACTTACAACAATCCCAACGCAGCGGATAATACATAGTATAATAATACATCTTGGCATCTAGCTTCACTCCTGATCTCCACAGCAACTTCTTAACTTCACTCCCGAATAACTGATAACCTGACTCTAGGCTGTCCGTATGGAAAATTATGGGCACCCATAGTTTAGAAAGGGAACAATAAACTCCAGGTCAGTCATGGGACTGGTGTGAGATCTTAACAACAGTTATTTTCACAAAGAAATAAAAAGAAATCCTCTATGCTTTTGGAAAATGAAACTACCATAAGGCCTCCCGCCAGACACACAATGCAAACGCAGAATTGGAGGAGATTTCTCCTTATGATAGTCAAACATGCTTTATACACAAAATACTTTCGATATTTTTATTAGTGCATAGTGTAGAAAACCTTTAAAAAGTTTAATATTAATTTTACCCAGCATACAACCATTATTTTATGCCTACTATAGCTACCATCTAAACAGTGGTGACCACCATAAGTAAATGGCAAGTAATACAGCTAAAACTGTACGAGTTGCGTATTGGAGATTGGATTTCCAACAAATGGTCAAGCTAAGGAACTTCCTACTGCCACAGGGTACGCCTCTGGAGGGACGTCCCAAGAACTTAACCAGCTCTCTACCAACACAAGGCCGGGTTACCTCTGTAACTAGGTAACTACTACACGAATATGCCATCCTCCGGTCGTTTGCAACCTTTATCCGAGGATTCTCAACCACAAAGCAATAACCACAAAGTATAATAAATTTGCAGCAACAACATAGGTTAAGTATTTGGACTCCATACCATGATACCACCCTTTTTCAGAAGGAAATGACATACCCTAAAGGGCGCGACCCTCATAACCTTGCCGCATTCTTCCTGTTTTGACCATTTCCGAGGTGTGAGTTCCAACGAAGTCTTGTCCATAAAGCTACACTTTTCACAGAGTCATAC
This sequence comes from Allium cepa, assembly GCA_030765085.1. Classification (NCBI taxonomy): domain Eukaryota; kingdom Viridiplantae; phylum Streptophyta; class Magnoliopsida; order Asparagales; family Amaryllidaceae; genus Allium; species Allium cepa. Next base: position 595,735,962 of record CM060941.1, on the reverse strand, counting down.
TTTGATCAACAAATGATCAGCAGCACTTCGTATGCTATATTACCAAATTGGAGATGTATCACTAGTAACCATCAACTACATAACCTTTAAGCTCATACGTCTCAGAGAAGGGTGTTAAGCTAAGAGAATAAATTCTCCGCCACCAACAGAAATGTATTTGAAAACCATCTTTACATCTCAAAGTGTAACGTCAGACACACATCCATACAAGTCCGTTCCAGGATCGAATGGAACCGAAGGCACTTCAAAAAAAGCCCATGCAAATTCGGATATTCACTAATCACTTCCGCAATCCCCATCACAAAGGGTGATAAAATCTCTATACCGGAGCAACCCAGTGCAGAGACATTCGACAAGTAATTCTTTCGTTCAAAAATACCCGGTCTTCAACACCGTCTTCAAATGCAATACCATTTTGTTGTACCATTATTCGGAATGGGTTTTATGACACAAAGTCCTCTCTCGGCTAATCTGAATAATGAGCGCTTATTCTAAAATAAGTGTTGCATTCAGATTCAAACAAATCACAACAATTTCCACTTTGATCTTTTAAATAAAAGATCCATCACAATCACAAAGTTCGATGTGGTTTTCGGATATCCATTTGGAATCCGACCTCCAATCGCATTAAAATTCAAATGCCATTTAAAAGCCAATACTGATAGTCGGTTATTTAACTATCAATCAATATTCACAACAATAACCGGATTTCATATAATTTTCCCCAATTATTATTTTCAAAATATCTTCGCAAGATAAAATTTTAACACTTCAACCATTTGAAAACGAATTTCAAATCACTTTTCACCTTTCAATCTTTTGAAAACAAATTTCAAATCATTTTCCACACTTCAATCCTTTGAAAACAAATTTCAACCCTTTCATCATGTGGAATACATTTCTAAATATTTATTCGTTTCCACTGGGAATCTTCCGAGTTCAAATACTTTAAAATAATTTAAATTACTTATCCAAACATATAAACTTGGAAATATTTAATGTAAAAGCTATTTTAAAAACACTTTATTTTGAAATATTAGTTATGAAAATATTATATCAATATCTCAGATAAAACTTCAAGTCCAAACTAATTTTAAAATAAAATTAGTAGATAGAGTATAAATATTCAAATAACTATTTTTCTAAATCAAATATCAATTTAATCTTTAAAATAATCCCTTCTATACTTAATTAATTAAATCTTTACTTTAAAGATTCAAAACAATTCTCAAAAATAATTTCTCCAACAATATTCTTTTAAAAACCAAATCTAGAACTTTTAATTTTATTTAAAAAGCTATTTTAAAAATACATTCGGCTTTCCAGGGAAAGTACATCTTCCATTCTAAAATGGTCCATTCAAATCAATTTATAGATCCTTCTGGATTTATTTTAAATTTACGTTCCAAATCCATAAATTCCTTTCCACTCTTTTTAAAATTAAACAGTATTTAATTTTGAAACAAATTTCCCTTTCTTTTATAAAATTCCTATTGTGGATTTTAATTTTCAAATATCCATAGATATGTGATTTTCAAATCGTTTTTCAATTATTCACTTTCAACACCAAATCAATTTTCAAATTGATTTTCAAATTTATTTCAAATACCAAATCAAATCCCAAATTGATTTTTCCAAACATTTACTTTAAAACACCAAATCAATTTTTAGAATTGATTTTCTAAAATTTATTTTTAAACACCAAATCAATTTTAGATCGATTTCCTAAATATTTATTTTTTCCAAATCAATATCAAATTGATTTTCCAATTTATTTTCAAAACACCAAAGTAAATTTCAAATTGATTCTCAAATTTATTTCAAACACCAAATTTATTATCTTTTGAAACAAATTCCTTCTTTTAAATTTATTTAAGTTTGTAAAATTAATTTACTATAAATTTTCTACTTATATTTCAGAAATCCAATTTTTATTTATTTCTAGTATCCTATGATACCAAAAATATATTCGGCTAAATTTTAGCCTTCAATGATTTCAATCAAAATATAATCACACATAGATTATAAATAATCAACACACAAAATTGAAACAAATTCAATATTTGAGGAATCCATGGATCCCTCCAACCTGTTTCCCTGCATCCATAGATATTAGCACAACAATTAAATACCAATTCCACTTCGAGGTGCAATATCGCGGTATATGGGTTTACATATATAATATCATCCGCTATTATGCGGCGCATACGGTCTCATCCACAATATAATGTGGGAAATCAATCACTCCAAATACATATATAATACTAATTCCACTTCGAGGTGAAATATCATGGTATATGGGTTTACATATATAATATCATCCGCTCTTATGCGACGTATAAGGTCTAATTCAATATAACTGATAATTATTTATTATCCAAGCACACAATCAACACAATCAAATTTTTTAAAACTAACTATTTAAATTAAACCGGAAAATCCGATTGAGTGAGAAGATCTCACCTTTAACTATGCAAGCAAACCATTTTCATTCTAGCTTGATTTCACGATTTTTGAACCTTGTAACAAACATTATAAGGTTTTATTAATATTCGAATAAATCGAACAATTAAATTCCATTTGATAATTTAATTAACCTATGATTTTATTTTAAACCAATACTTTTAATTTTAAACAAATTCCTTTTAAACTTCCCTTTTAAAATCTTTTAGTATCTAAAATAATTTAGATAAGTTAGTTAAACATTTTTTTCCACCAAATCCATTATTTCAAAATAAACTTGTAAATCTAAAATACATATGTATATATTTACTGTAATAAATTATTTTCTGCTTATCTATATATACATTCACTGCAATGAACATCTCTGCGAAATGTAAATATACATATAATTTTTTTTCCTTCAAACTTTATTCCTATTTTTTTATGTTTTAACTGTATACTAGCATACTGTAAAATCAAAAAATGATATACATGTTTTTTCTAAATCGAACGAGACTAAAATAAGTGATTACCTCACTGCCTCGACCACGATACCCTAGCTCAGCACCTCCCTACGACATCGCACACTGCTCCGGCCCTGACATCGCGCACTTAAGCGCGACTTCTCCTCGCGCGTACGCATATGAATGCTGCTACTCCACCACCTGCTCGAGTTCGAGCTTTCCCATCTCCAAAACCCTAGCCTCCAACGAACTCATGGTTGTTCCAATCGCACCGCCAGCCTCCATGCTTGAAACGAGATCGAGCATTCATCAATTTATTGTGACGAGCATAGAGAACGAATCTTATTCGATTTCGGTTATTGGTATTGAAGAAAATTTATTTCGAACGAGAAGATGATCAATTTTATTTAACTAAGAGGGTTTTAGAATTCACTCAGGCTTTGGCCATTTGTTTTGTTTTGATTTTTTTTACTCTCAGACGAATTTGTTCTGCGGCCTTTCTCAAATTGATTTCGAATTTGGGAAAAAAATATGCTTCGGCCATTATATTTTTATTTGAAGCGAAGAACATATTTTCGAACGAACGAAAGATTTTTTTATATAAACTAACGGTTAAGTTTTCTTTTTTCTAAGCAGAGAAAACAATGCGTGTTGAAATCATCAGAGAAAGTGAGACATGTGCCTTAAAAAACATATACGTGTTGAGAGGCAGAATATGGGCTTACGCAGTTATTATTTATACTTTTAAATATAAATATAAATTCAAATTTCTTCAATAAACGCAACTCAAAATTTCTATTTCTAATCAAGGCATGCCGCCAGGCGTTTATAATTTATACGCTTATTTCGAGTGCAATGGAAAAGGTTCCGAGTCCAAATTCGATCGTATGGAGAAGATAGCTTTTTGGACCAATTAAAATGTTGAATTTTCGATATAATTTTCAGCGCGTTTGCTTATCGTACGACCAAATGATCACTCCAAACATTACAAAATTTGAAATTCGATAATAAAACACTATTACAGATCTAATGAAACTAGTTTCGTTAAATTACGAGACTGTGCCTCAGAAGGCTATTTTTAAATATCGATTTAAACAATAAAATTTCCAAGACTAAACAAATCATCTCCAAATCCCACTCTATAGCTTTTATTATCTTTAGTATTGTCAATATAAATTTTCTGAACCTTTGAAATGTTTTTAACAAGCTTAAAATTGTAGATAAAATATTTTCCTCAAATTTCAATGATAAATTTCAATAATTAAATTGCCAAACCCGTAGTTAAATCTGGAATTCTAGTAAAATTAACTTTCAAATATACAAAAAAATCAATTAAATATTTTGATTTTAAATGTTCAAAATTTCCGGGTCGTCACAAAGACTCATGAGTATCAATATTATCAAGAGTTCAAGATATCAGGATAAGTAATGGGGTCTAGATTTATGTCAAAACTTCATTTAGCACTAAAATCTTTATTCGGATTTTAATTGTGGAGTAGTGTTTCCCAAGAGATTGACCAGGCAACTTAGTACTCGGCTTGACCACTGCTCGGCCTCCCAGGAAGGTTCGGCATCCAAAGGGTACTCGGCTACCCAAGAACGTTCGGCCAAAGTGAACGTTCGGCCTCTAAGGAGTACTCGGTGTAAAGTGTGTTCGTCATCATAGGAACGCTCGGCATCAGAAGAGCGCTCGACGAACCTAGATTGTTCGACATCCCAAATCAGTTTGGACAAACATATCGTTCGGCAACCAGAACGCGTTCGGCATCTAGGAGCACCCGACATCAAGAGATCATTCGGCAATGAGTGCAGTTCGGCCAAAGAAAGTTATTCAGCATTGAACTCCGTTCGGCCAAAGAGGATCGTTCGGCCATCAAAGTTTGTTCGGCCTCCCACGTACGTTCGGCATAGGAACGTTCAGCATCCCCAAACGTTCGGCCAACAAGTTGTTCGACATCCCAGCCTCATTCAACCTACATCCCTCACTCAACGGCATACCTTGTTCGGCACGAAGAGGAAGGCTCGGCATACCCCGCTCGGCACGAAAAGGAAGGCTCGGCATACCTCGTTCGATATAAAGAGGAAGGCTCGACATGCCTTGTTCGGCCTCTCTGGTTCGGCGCATAGTACTTACGCTACTTGGACCGAGCTATTCAGCCACCTGGCCCACCAGGGAAGTCCAACCCACTATCGTCTATAAATAGGGAGGCAGGGGCACAGAAAAAGAGATCAGATTTCAGAGAATATAGGGGAGACTCTGCCTCATCAAAACCTCATCCCAGACTTCAACTTTTATTTCACAATTGTATTCGAATACTTAAAAGCGGATTGTATCTGTAATCAAGTTAAAAGTGAAGAAATAAAAGATCAACTTCAAAGTGGACGTAGGCTACAATGCCGAACCACTATAAATTCTGTGTTCTCGTCTCCCGCATTTTAATTTATATTATCTTCTCTATTTTAATTTATCTTCTTCATTAATCTCTCTACAAAACTCTCTAAGGGTGTTAGTGACCAATTTTGGCGCTAACATTTTGGTGCTTTCACTGAGAATTGAATTCTCAGGTTGTGAGGATCTACTTTGTAGCTACCGGATTGCATAAATCCCCCGAAGAAGATCCGTAATTATCCATAAGGCATCTGTTGATTCTACTCAGAGTTACAACCAACGACTCTACCATGGGAAGGCCACGAACGAGATCGACCTCCCAAAATGTAGATGCCCGTGAAACCGCTAGTGTTCAACAACTTAGACCAAACGATTAACAAGCAATTCGAGGCACGGGGCCCTCCTGCTAAAACCAGGCGGAAGCTGTTTCACGAGCAGAACTGAATGACTTGATAAAAGAGCTTACGGAAAGTAGAAGGCAACTCGCTGAGCAAATTCAAGTTAATGCTGACCTCATGACCCGACTTGCTCAACAGCAGCATCAGAATGCTGGAGGTAGCCCTGTCCCCTACTCCGAAGATGATAGCTCAACTTCAGCTGATGAACCTCCCAGGCGTAGACGCCGCAAGGATGAAGATGACCAAGCAGGTGCCACTTATCGCTCCACTAGAAATCAAGCCCGTGGAGCGGAACCCAACCTTCCTCCTACCATACAAACCCCGGATTTGACGGCTATGGTCAGGCAGTTGATGAGAGAGAATCAAGGTCTGACTAATGAAGATTGGGGAATGTTTAAGAGTCATACTCCCTTCACAGATACCATTCTACAGGCTGAATACCCAAGGAAGTTTAACATGCCCACCATACCCGCCTATGAAGGAAAAACTGACCCTAGACAACATGTAATGAGGTATGGATGGATGATGGATTCAGCAAGGGCCAACGACGCAACTAAGTGCAGGTGCTTTTCAATAACTCTGTCCGGAATTGCCACCATGTGGTTCACTTGACTTCCTCCACGGTCAATCTCGAACTTCGACGAATTAGCAAGGAAATTCATAGAACAATTCAGGATACACGCCACTCGACCCAACGATGTGATGTCCTTATCAAGCGTGACCCAAGCTCCTGGAGAATCACTGAAAGCATACTTGCAGAGATTTCATGTTGCCGCTACTAAGTGAGCAATCCAAACGACCACGCGATTTTGATGGCAGTAATGCGTGGAGTGGATCCAGACTCTGAATTTGGGGATTGGTTGGCGGGAAAGCCACCAGCTACGTTGGAACGTTTCTATTCGAAAGCCCACCAGTTCATAAGGAGGGAAGAAGCTCGGTGGATAAGGAAAGACAAGGCACCAGGATCCGTTCAGGAGTCTGTAAAGGGCAACATCGCCATGAAAGCAACCGACAATAACCCCGGAAAGAATCAGGCCAGCGTCAAAAATAAGCCCGGGCAGTCTAAGGGAACTGGAAGTGGAAATCCTGGAAAGAAGAAGGAAACGGGGAGATGGAAGTCAAGGATCCCAACCTACAACGAATACACTCCACTGAATGCGTCTCTAGAAAACATCTACTTATCGACCTGCAACACTTTTCAGTATAGAAAACCACGCCCTAAGGAATCAACAGAGGAGCAAAAGCGGACTGGAATGTATTGCCGCTTTCACGAGTCTTATGGGCACAACACAGACGAATGCAGGCATCTCCATGACGCTATTGAGAAATTGATTAGGCAGAAGAAGCTGCTGGAATTTGTCAAAGATACGCCAGAAGGAAGACAAGAGACTTCAGACCTCGGACGTGGCCCAGCTCTACACCAACCAGAGCAACCTACTCGAACTGTGGGAAGGTTGATTATTAACACAATTGCTGGTGGACCTCATCCTGCGGATAAAAATTGGCAGGAAATGGAGCGATATGCTAATTCCTTGAGACATACAGAGCATGAGTGATGTTCAAATGTGGAGGATGGAACTCCCGCAAAGCAGCAGCGCACGATGCACGACGATATTGTATTCAGGAATAGAGACGTGGATAAGGTGGAAGCTCCCACCATCGATCCATTGGTCATATCCGCAACCATCGGACCGGCATTCGTAAGGAGAATCCTAATTGATTGCGGAAGTTCCGTTAACATTATCTTCAAGAAAGCGTATGACCAAATGAAGCTGGAGACTAAGGATTTGAAGCCATCTAAAGCCCGAATCCATGGCTTTAACGGCGCAGCCACAGACGCAGTAGGATATGTGGAGTTACCAGTTGAACTGGGACAAGGTGAACGCAGGAGAGTGCGAATCCTACCATTCATAGTGCTGGATGTTGATTCACCATACAACGTGTTTTTGGGACGACCAGCCCTCGCAGATTTCAGGGCAGCCTTGGCCCCGTGGTCTCTCACACTGAAATTCCCGACGGACAAAGGAGTTGGCGTAGTGCATGGTGACCAAGCAACCGGACGTGCATGTTACGTGGCTGAGCTGAGAGAGGCCCAGTGCAGAGAAAAGGGGAAGACTGCTGACAGCATCGTCCGCATCCCGAATTCTGATGATTGACAATTAGCGCCCGAGCCCTGGCTCGGACGACATTCTCGGATCGTTGAAGACATAGATCCGAGAGACGGCAAAGAGGAACCCAGGGAACCAAACGCAGCACCGGCCGAACTAACAATTGATATTCCAGTTAGCCATAGCGACCCGACACGAGTTCTTAAAATTGGGTCACAGCTCGATCCCCTAATGGCAGAGGATTTATCTGATTTCCTCCGAGCGAATCTTGATGTCTTCGCCTGGACACACTCTGATATGCGTGGGATTTCCCCTGCAATTGCGAGCCATATGTTGAATATAGACCCGAAACACGTACCTGTGAAGCAAAAAAGGAGAGGCATGGACCCGGAGAGGTCTACAGCTCTCAAAGAGGAGGTGGATAAACTCAAAGCCAATGGGTTTGTCCGCGACGCCCTCTACCCGGAATGGGTGTCCAACCCTGTGTTGATAAAGAAAGCAAACGGGAAATGGAGAACCTGCGTTGACTATTCTGATTTAAACAAAGCATGCCCGAAGGATAGCTTCCCGCTACCACGAATTGATCAACTGGTCGATTCAACGGCAGGGCACGAGTTATTGTCATTTATGGATGCATACTCTGGATACAACCAAATTCCGATGCACATCCTAGACCAAGAACAAACCAGCTTTGTCACAAATGTTGGGTTATACTGCTATGTAGTGATGCCCTTCGGACTGAAGAACGCCGGAGCAACTTACCAGCGTCTGGTAAATCGAATGTTCAAAGATCAGATTGGGAAAACAATGGAAGTCTATGTGGATGACATGCCTATGAAGTCACGGTAGTCAAACGACCACATTCGAGACTTGGCGGAAATGTTCGATATACTAAGGCACTATGGGATGAAGATCAATCCTTCAAAGTGTTCATTCGGCGTGGCATCAGGGAAGTTCTTGGCATTCATTGTGAATGCACGAGGAATTGAAGCTAACCCGGAAAAGATCCAGGCCATCCGAGATATACAGGCACCTAGAACCACAAAACAGGTACAGAGCTTGAACGGAAAAGTAGCTGCGCTCAGTCGATTCATATCCAGAGCCACAGATAAGTGTGTTCCTTTCTTCAATGTCATAAATAAAGGAAAGAGAAACTTCGAATGGACAACTGACTGCGAGGAAGCATTCCGAGCCCTGGTAAGACACTTGGAAAGTCCTCCAGTGCTGTCAAAACCAGTAGACCACGAGACGTTGTACGTATATTTGGCTGTGTCTCAACACGCTATCAGTACAGCCCTAGTTCGCGAAGAAGACAAGGTTCAAAGGCCGGTGTACTATGTTAGTAAACGACTGACGGGGGCTGAAAAAAACTATCCAAAGATCGAGAAACTTGCCTATTTCCTGGTGATTGCATCACACAAGCTTCGTCCCTACTTTCAGGCGCACTCAATCAGTGTTTACACTGACCAACCCTTGCGACAGGTACTCCAACGACCGGAAACTTCCGGTAGGATGCTAAAGTGGAACATCGAGTTAAGCCAGTTTGATATCACCTACCTGCCGCGAAGGACCATCCAAGGGCAGGCATTAGCTGACTTCGTTGCTGAGTTCACCATTCCAGATGAACCGAGTGAAAATCATAAAGTAATCCCTCCTGTCCGATGGAAGATGTTCACTGACGGGGCATCTAACGACCGTTGGTCGGGTGCTGGGATAGTTCTGGTAACTCTCGAAAACCGATCGATTTGCTACGCTTTGAAGATCGAATTTACAGCGACAAATAACGAAGCCGAATACGAAGCACTGATTGCTGGCTTAAGACTTGCCAATGAACTGAGGGTAAAGTCCATCGAAATCTTCTGCGACTCACAGCTGGTGGAATATCAGGTACGAGGAGACTACTAAGCGAAAGGACAGAGACTGGCTCCTTACCTTGCTCGAGTCCGGGAGCTACTAGTAAACCTGGAATATTATGACATTTCGCATGTCCCGCGCGAACAGAACAGGGAGGCCGACTCATTGGCTAAATTCGCGAGTACTGGCGATGCACAACAGATGGGATTGTTCCCTGTCGAGACTCTGCTTGCACAAGTATAGACATGATGGAGATAGATCTCGTCTTGAAGACCGAACTCGAAAGGGGATCATGGCTGACCCCGATCAAACAATACTTGCTATACGGGGACTTACCTGAGAAAAGAAGCGAAAGACGCCAAGTCCTTCGTAAGGCTTCGCGTTATGTAATGCAAGATGGGATAATGTATCAGAGGGGATTCTCGACCCCCTTACTCCGGTGCGTGGCCCATGACGAGGTAAAACGGGTGTTGGAAGAAGTCCATGAGGGAGAATGTGGTGATCATACCGGGGGGCAAACTTTGGCGAGGAAAATCCTCCGCTATGGATATTATTGGCCGACTGTAAATCGGGATGCTGTAGACTATGCGAGAAGATGCGACAAATGCCAGATATATGCAAAAATTCTAAGAGCTCCTCCAACGGAACTCACGCAAATGGTTAGTCCCTGGCCATTTGCAATGTGGGGAATCGACCTAATTGGATCTCTGCCCATATCCAAAGGAGGCACGAAATATGCAATAGTGGCAGTCGATAATTTCACCAAGTGGGAGAAAGCAGAGCCAATGGCCACAATCACCACCAAGAAAGTCATTAATTTCGTTGTACGAAATATCATATGTCGTTTTGGCCTCACACGGACCATCATAACGGACAACGGAACTCAATTCGAAAGCAAGGAATTCAAAGAGTTCTGTCAGAGGTATGGCATTGAGAAAAGGTTCGCAGCAGTTGCTCACCCGAAGGCGAATGGGCAGGTAGAAGCCGTCAATAAAATCATCAAGTCCATATTGAAGAAGCGTTTGGAAAAGGCTAGAGGCAAGTGGGTGGATGAACTCCCAACAGCGCTTTGGGCCTATAGAACTACCCACAAGACCGCGACTGGCCACACACCATTCGCACTGGCGTACGGCACGGAAGCCGTCATACCCGTAGAACTTGAAGTTCCGTCACACCGGGTAACCTATTACGATCCTGCATCAAACCAGGATCTCCTATTGGAATCATTAGACCTCATTGATGAGAAACGCGAAGAAGCTGATTTGAGAGCAGCCTCATACAAACACCAAGTCGCTAAATATTATAATGGAAAAGTCCAGCCAAGAATCTTTAGTGTGGGAGATCTCGTTTTGAAACGAGTCTTTCCAACCCCTTCGCACATGAATCCCGCATGGGAAGGTCCATACGTCATCGAACGGAGTCTTGGAGAAGGAACTTTCAAGCTAACGACCGTCGATGGTGCGACGCTCCCCCGAGCATGGAACAGCGAGTATTTGCGGCGTTATTACACTTAGTCTATTTCCTTTATGCGATAGTTCCATTTATTTCAAGTGTGTTTTCTTCTTGGCATGTAATAAGATAATCTAGCTTGTTTTCATCAATAAAGGCTTGAAGCCATCTTTTCCATGAATGACCAATGTCTCTTCGTGTGATATTCCTGTGACGCGCAATTAAAAATTATGATATCCTGGCTAGCGTACGAACGCTTATAATAAATAAAAAAAAATCTCTCCAAGTCCCCGGAGTGCGGACTGGAGTACTCTAAGTCCCCGGAGTGCGGACTCGAGTATAAACGACCAAAAATCTCCAAGTCCCCGGAGTGTGGACTGGAGTACTCTAAGTCCCCGGAGTGCGGACTCGAGTATAAACGATTCAAAATCTCCAAGTCCCCGGAGTGCGGACTGGAGTACTCTAAGTCCCCGGAGTGCGGACTCGAGTATAAACGACAAAAAATCTCCAAGTCCCCGGAGTGCGAACTGGAGTACTCTAAGTCCCCGGAGTGCGGACTCGATTATAAACGATTCAAAATCTCCAAGTCCCCGGAGTGCGGACTGGAGTACTCTAAGTCCCCGGAGTGCGGACTCGAGTATAAACGACAAAAAATCTCCAAGTCCCCGGAGTGCGGACTGGAGTACTCTAAGTCCTCGGAGTGCAGACTCGAGTATAAACGATTCAAAATCTCCAAGTCCCCGGAGTGCGGACTGGAGTACTCTAAGTCCCCGGAGTGCGGACTCGAGTATAAACGACAAAAAATCTCCAAGTCCCTGGAGTGCGGACTGGAGTACTCTAAGTCCCCGGAGTGCGGACTCGAGTATAAACGACAAATAATCTCCAAGTCCTTGGAGTGCGGACTGGAGTACTCTAAGTCCCCGGAGTGCGGACTCTAGTATAAACAATTCAAAATCTCCAAGTCCCCGGAGCGCGGACTGGAGTACTCTAAGTCCCCAGAATGCGGACTCGAATACAAATGACTCGAAATCTCCAAGTCCCCGGAGCACGGACCCGAGTACTCAAAGTCCGGTGTATAGACTTAATTACAAGCAGTTCAGACCTTCGAGTTCCTTGAATAGAAACTACGATGCAAATGACTTGGATATGTCAAGTCCCCAACATACGGGCTATGAAATATTCTAAGTGCTTGAAGCACCAAGTGGAGATTGATCAGATCCAGGGAAGCTCCCAAGCCATATAAAGACGAACCAAGAAGTCTGAGTTACCCATCACAATTCAGATTTCAATCACAACCATAAAAGAAACTGAGTAATAAAAGTCTCTTGAGAAGACAAAAGTGAAGATCAAATTTTATTCACAAAAAGCTTCCTGTTACAAAAACGCTCCGAAGTCCGGGGCCGACAGCCTATTTACACATTCTACAAAATTAGTACATGACTTAAACTAGTTCTCGTTGAACGGGGACGACGGCCATTTCTTGTGTTTCTTTGACTTCTTCCCGGATGGTTCCTTCCCAGAGTGCTTACTCTTGGAATCCTTCCCTGACGGAGGGGTGACGACCGAAGACGTAGGGGGAACATCCATGGGCTGGGACTTGCCAGGAAGAATGACCTTCGGTGGTTTGTTAAGAGGATCGTCCAGGTCCAATCCACGCGGCTCGACCTTGACTGAGGTCGTATCTCTTTTCTCTTTCTCGAGCCGTTCCTTCATGCTCAACTCGGATGTGTGCTCAGAGGCGCCTGTGATTTCTATTTCAAAACTCTCCAAGGAAGATTCGGATTTGCCTTCATCAAGCGCCCCGATTACTTGAGAATCTGGACCAAGATCCCCGCCAGCTTGAGTAGCGTCACTCGCCTTTTTCTCCACCTCCTTAGCGGCATCGCTCCTCGGAGTGGGCTCGGGGTCAGAACAGCCTGCGTAGAAATCACGAAAAAAAGAACAAGTGTTAGAACACAACAACTTCTGGGGGAACGAGAAAGATCTTTGTGAAGCACAGAGGTTACTCACCAGATGCCGGTGGGTTCTCAGTCATCAGGGGGGTCTCACCCTCCGGGATGGGAGATAAAGCATGAATGTCAAGCCCGGGGGCTTCCGGGTCATAGCCAACGTGCTTCTCGAAGGGGTCAAGTATTGGCCGACTGGTCGATTGAGTAGGCATGCGAACTGGGGGCACGACGCCGGAAGAGTCGGTAGCCACCTCTTTCCCTTTCCTGGAGGGAGAGCCTTTGCAGTAGAGGGCTTTAGCCGTTGATAAATCTGAAGGCTCCTTCCCCCTCAGGAATTCTTTTATCAATGCTTCTTCGTCAACCTCATCGGCGCCGCTCTCAACCTTCCTGATTTGAATCAGGGTTTCCCATGCCTCGGCCAATGACTCAAGGTAGCCGTCGCCCAGAAATGTTAGATCTCGATGCATGAGAACTCGGGCATTGAACTCAGCGTTGAGCGGGTCGAATTCGGTCTTTATCTCCTCTCTGCCTTCTTCCCTGGCCGCCTCGAGGCGAGAGTCGATGTCGACAGTTGCTGCCCTTTTACCTTCCTCACGGGCCTCATTCCTCAGTGCCTCGATTTTGGAGAGATCGTCTTCAAGTTTCCCCTTTAAGAGCCGGGTGGCAACGATCTCATCACAATAGTGCTGTGCCTCAACCTGGGCGGCCACTTTCTCTTCCTTCTCCTTATTGAGTTGCTCCTCGAGCTACTTAACTCGCCTATTAAGCACATCTCGCTCCTTCTGAACGGAGTCTTTCTCCAAAGCTAATGCCCCACACCACTGAACCGCTTCATCGAGCTCTTTCTTATGATTCAATTCAAGCCGAGAGACTGCCTCGGCGGTATCTTTAGCATTCAGACGAGCATCGTCAAGCTCGGACTTGTAAGTAGCCAACTCTTCGTCCTGGGCCTTAATGATATCCCTGTCATGGATGGCCTCGAGTTTTAGACGATCGATTTCGTGCTGGCGCTCCATAGAAACTTCAGAAAATTTCTCAGCCAGATGGACGAACGCGTCATGTTGCACGTAGACGTCATTGGTACAAGCGATAGCATTTTGTTTGACATCTCCGGGAATAGGATGAATCGCCGGGAGGAACTTTAACCCATCAAAACAAATCTTCGGAAACTTAGCCTTAAGTTCGTTCAATCTCTCCGACACTATTGGGTCTGTTACGGGAGCGGGAGGAGACGGCTTTGAAAGTTCACCCTTCCTATGAGAATCTCGAGAGTGCCGGGTAGAAGAAGAGTGAGAGTGTTGGTCCCGGGGAGCATCAGAATGCGACCTCTTATGGCCACGCTTGTCTTTGCTTCGCTCCTGATAAGAAGAGGTCTCCTGGCGGTGTTCGGGCTGATAATAAGTTTTCTTCTGGGATGACGAGTCCCAGGCATGATAATCTCGGTCGCTGTCGCTGTCTCTGTCTCGGCGCTTCCCGAGGCCCGAGTCCCGACCAGGCTGGTGTAAAGTCGACGAACCGCGAAGGCGGTCGTATCCATGAGAGCGCTCCAAGTCACCTGCAATCAAAAAATAGCGAATTAGCGAGAGAGCAGAATGGTGAAAGAAAAGTAGGTGCAAAGTGAAATGCATGTGTCTGTGTGTGTCCTAGTGCTACCCCCCGACGGACCAGTGGCTTTGCTAACGGGAGTTTTTTCCCCTTGGATCGGGGCCGGGACGCCCGCATCACCCCTGACGGGTGAGCGAAACTTAAACAGCTCCGGGTCATCGAAATCATAGTTGAGCAAGTCGTCAGAATGGAGAGGTTCGATAAGCCCTTCAGAGAACTTTCAACGCACTGTGAAGAAGCCTCTTTCTCTGGCAGAATAGGCATAACTTTGGAAGTCCCACCAACTTTCTCCTTCCTCGACATGCACGCCAACTTTTTTTTCCCCTTCGAAGGGGAAGATGACGTTTCGATATCATGAACTTCAGCTGCAGGACCTAAATCCTCACCTTGCTTTTCAGGTGGCTCGCCTGGAATTTCCCCTTCATCCGGAGCTTCAAGAGAAGGGCGAGCGGATGATTCAGGCAGTTTTTTCCCTCTGACGTGTACAGGCTTGGGAAGCGAGGCGTCCTCTGGAAGGCTAACTTGGCAGCCAGGGGCTAGCAAGCCGAACTTCGATAGTGACTCATTAGAAATAAGGATCAGATATCTCGCTCTTCAGCAGGAAGAGCTCTAATGGCGTCGACAGCATCGGAGTACCCCCGGCCCTCGGGACGGGGGACGAGATCTGAAAAAATAGAACAATGAGTTAGGAGAAGTTCAACCTCAATCGGGAACGGACATCAACCCAGAGAAAAGACTTACTTCCTTCAACCCACCGCCTCGCAAAGCCTTGGGGGCAGCGCACGTAAAACCACTCCTGTTTGTACAGGGCGAATTTGCTACTCCACGCGCTAGTGAAAAGTTGGCACTTCCGATGTGGCTCAAGAAACATGTAAGAGGGGCTTTCTCCCCGTTTCTTGGTCATATAGATGTACCTTATATTGCCGGGAGTTGGAGGCTTGGAGAAGACGGCCATGAAAAGCATGTAGGTGCCATAAATGAAAGCGTGACCATTTGGATGAAGTTGAGACGGGGCGACGTCCAGATACTGCAGCACGTCGCGAAGGAATAGATTGAAAGGTGGCATGCTACCAACCCAGCACATGAACTTGCTACACGCCGTATATCCCATTGGGGGCAGATGTGGGCGGTCATGCCCCGACGGAACGAGCACATCAGCAAACGGAATGCCATGAGTAGAACATATCCGCTTAAGAGCGGCCTCAGTGACTCTCGAAGCCTGTGAATCAACTGGGTCATCCAGTAAAATCGACGATTCCAGAGTATCGGGAGCCCAGTCATGAGCGGGAGAAACTGACGGGTCGGTTGTGTCGGGGGCCGTTCGCTTAGAAGACGGCCCAGGTTTGTCAGAAAGTGTAGCAGAACTGGATCTTTTGGACATCTTGAATAAATAGCAGACCCAGTCAAGCACCTGTGTGAACGATACTCGAAAAATAGTCGACGTTAGAATTAACAATGCAGATAACCCCCCCCCCCCCCCCCCCCGTGTGGTGTGTGGACTAGTGTAATCAATCGTGCATAAGCATTTAATATAACGTCAAGCCTAAAAACATCGCTTCCGAAAACCGTCATCGCTGACTGTTTCCGAAAGCCTTCTGAATAACGACTGCAGTAAGACACTAGAGGTAATTATCTGATTATGCTAGGTAAAGACCAGTTATGAAATTGGGCAAGGAGAGTATGTTCGGCATTTGTATATGTCCGGCATTTATGTGTGCTCGGCACCTAATTATGCTCGGCATACTAACTATGTTCGGCATGAAGATAGGTCCGGTATTTATGTTTGGCTCGGCGTCTATGTTTGTCCGGCCTAAGCCATGTTCGGCATTTATGTTTGGTTCGGCATCTATGTTTGTCCGGCCTAAACTATGTTCGGTAGTTATTTTTGGCTCGACATCTATGTTTGTCTGGCCTAAGTTATGTTCAGCAGTTATGTTTGGTTCGGCATGGTCAGTTTGGCATCTATGTTTGTTCGGCAAAGCAATCGTTCGGCCAAACTCCCTTTCGGTCGAAACAACACTCAGCATCCTCCCACGCTCGGCACTCCTCCCATATTCCTTCTTCCACCTGGTTCGGCACAGGAAAATTATGTCGAACTACAACGTCTCTCCCAAACAACACAAACCCTATGAGGTGATAATCCCTCACCACTCTTCCCTGCCTCAAGTTGCTCGGCCATGGGAATATCCAAATCAAGGTTTGGATCATCCACCCGCATAGCCCGTACAACCTCCATTCTAGCCTAAGCCAATTGTTCGAAACTTATCTGGGAAAGAAGTTAGATGAAGGGATTTTACCTAATTCATGGATCGAACGTTAGAAAGGGCTGAGAAGTACGAAGAGTCAAATGGCAGGGCTATTTCGAAATTGCAGTGGTGGAAGCAAAGTAAAGAAAAGAGGAGGAAGAAGAAGGAGACGTGTTTTATAGGGGGAAGAGGAAGTCGAAGAGGTTCTGACCGGCTCTACCGGTCAAAACAATATCGACCGAACACCTCAGTTCGCTCGGCTTGGGCCAACTTGGGTCTCGTTCGGCTCGAGTGGTCGGCATACAAAGTCACACAGGGTAATGTATATCGTTCGGCTTTTTCCTACTACGTCCGGCCTTCCCTACTGCGTTCGGCCAAGAGAGCTTTAAAACAAGGATGATGACCAAGGTTTGATCAAAGCGTATCACATTCGGTCACGTAACACACTTTGGGGGGCAAGTGTTTCCCAAGGGATTGACCAGGCAACTTAGTACTCGGCTTGACCACTGCTCGGCCTCCCAGGAAGGTTCGACATCCAAAGGGTACTCGGCTACCCAAGAACGTTCGGCCAAAGTGAACGTTCGGCCTCTAAGGAGTACTCGGTGTAAAGTGTGTTCGGCATCATAGGAATGCTCGGCATCAGAAGAGCGGTCGGCGAACCTAGATTGTTCGACATCCCAAATCATTTCGGACAAAGATATCGTTCGGCAACCAGAACACGTTCGGCATCTAGGAGCGCCCGGCATCAAGAGATCGTTCGGCACTGAGTGCAGTTCGGCCAAAGAAAGTTATTCGGCATTGAACGCCGTTCGGCCAAAGAGGATCGTTCGGCCATCAAAGTTTGTTCGGCCACCCACATACGTTCGGCATAGGAACGTTCGGCATCCCCGAACATTCGTCCAACAAGTTGTTCGGCATCCCAGCCTCATTCAACCTACATCCCTCACTCAACGGCATACCTTGTTTGGCACAAAGAGGAAGGCTCGGCATACCCCGCTCGGCACGAAAAGGAAGGCTCGGCATACCTCGTTCGATATAAAGAGGAAGGCTCGGCATGCCTCGTTCGGCCTCTCTGGTTCGGCGCATAGTACTTACGCTACTTGGACCGAGCTATTCAGCCACCTGGCCTACCAGGTAAGTCCAACCCACTATCGTCTATAAATAGGGAGGCAGGGGCACAGAAAAAGGGATCAGATTTCAGAGAATACAGGGGAGACTCTGCCTCATCCAAACCTCATCCCAGACTTCAACTTTTATTTCACAATTGTATTCGAATACTTAAAAGCGGATTGTATCTGTAATCAAGTTAAAAGTGAAGAAATAAAAGATCAACTTCAAAGTGGACGTAGGCTACAATGCCGAACCACTATAAATTCTGTGTTCTCGTCTCCGCATTTTAATTTATATTATCTTCTCTATTTTAATTTATCTTCTTCATTAATCTCTCTACACAAACTCTCTAAGGGTGTTAGTGACCAATTTTGGCGCTAACATAGAATCCACCTTATCGCTTTAATAGTGGGATGAAACTGATGACCTTTTTAGTCGGATGGAACCCACAACCTTCTCTAGTGGAATGGAATCCATGAAATATTCAAAATAATTTATTTTAACTATTTTTCCAAAAACTATCTTTATAAAAGTCATATCTATCAATTTAAATATTTTTGCCTTAATTCAAAAACTATTCTTATCATCTTAATTTTATATTTTAAAGAAGTCCATACTTAGTTTTCAGTATTACTTTTATATTATAAGTCATATATTTTAAGATTACATTCTAAAACTGTTTTATAAGTTTAAACTATATTCAAAATGGTTTACAAAGTTCAGAAATTGCTTTGACAAGTTTTAGAATAGAAATCATTTTAAAGCAAAATCAATTTTCAAAAATAACATAGGCATGTCGACATCCCTATACCCCTATGTGGACATGGTAGCCATAGATTTCAAAAATCAAATTCTGAAAAGAAGTATCTATTCGTCATAACCTTTCACGAATGAACCTGATCGTTATTCTCCTATATATACCAATAGTCTTCAACAAATTTTCACTTAAAATCTCTTTGTTTTCACTCCACTTTCTCTTCCATTCTTATTTTCAAACATTCTTAACAAAACTCTACCGAAATCCTAAGTGAATCAAACTCGATGGTCTCTAGTTTGACTCCTTGCTACTCTCTCTTTAAGATCTCAGTGCTATTCAAAGTATAGGACCATTTGTAATCCAAGATCGAAGTGTATCGAGTCTCTCTCTATTAAAGTGTGATTGGAAACGGTGTGATTGTGGCCTATAAATCAATTGGATGTGATTGTAGCCCATAAATCAATTAGGTGATCTTTTAGCCTAGTTAAATTAAGAGAGTTTGCCCTGGACTCGAGACAGGAGGGTGTATCTCGTGGCTTTGAAATCGAGGTTGTAATATCGACATTTTATTTGAAAAGAAATATGTCAAGAAATTGTGTAGGACTAAATGTATAATAACTCCGAACGAATATATAATTCCAATATGTTCTTTCCTTTACTGCTTTTATTTACTATTTGCAGCTGTGTATAGTTTTGTGATTATCTCTATGTTTGTGAATTGCATATGTTTGGGTTTAATTTGAAAAGATTTCAAAAAGATTTATAAAATTAATTAAACACTATTCACCCATCCTCTAGTGTTAATTATGCCTCAAGATCCAAAATCTGCATTTCCATTATTTGGTATTAGAGGATTGGTTTTCAAAGTTATCATAATTTGAATTTTGAAAAAAATATAAAATGGAAATTTTCGGAGATTCTATTAATACTAGTTCAAAACTTTCCAAATCATCATTGTCTCATAAGTCTACATATTGTTATTACAGAAAATTAAGTTATCTACCGAATTTGTGTGTTGTGCAGGAACATATGTGTTATATTGCTTTTGAAGAATCAACACTCAATGGACAAATGGTGCAAATCATGAAAAACAAATGGATACTTGATAGTGGATGTTCAAGAAAGATGACTAGTAATCCGGAGATACTGAATGACATAATTTATGAAGATGAAGGATTGGTCAACTTTGAAGTCAATTCAAAAGGATATGTGATTGGCATTGGCGATGTCGATAACTCTAAAACTCCTACTATTTCTGATGTTCTTTTAGTTAGGAATCTAAAACACAACTTACTTATCATAAGTCAACTAGGTGATAAGGGCTACAAAATTAAATTTGAAAAGGATAAGTGTCTCATCGAAGATAATAAATCAAATATTATCTTTGAAAGAATTAGGAAGAAAAATATTTATATTCTCAGTATGAAAATCTCAAACGATAACCAATGTCTTTTGGCTAATACAAGTGACCCTTGGATTTGGCATAAAAGATTCAGGCATCTGAATTTTAAACTCTTATCTAGACTTTCAAAACTTAAACCAGTAAGAGGTCCTCCTAAAAAGGATTATAAAGTAGATAGTATATGTGATGCTTGTCAATTAGGAAAACTTAGGAAGAGTTCATTCAAATTAAAAGATATGATTTAAACTTCAAAACCTCTTGAGTTACTTCATTTAGATCAGTTTGTTCCATCACAAATTCAGTTAATAAATAATAGTAAATATGTTTTTGTAATTGTAGATGATTCTAGATTTACATGGATAATTTTTCTAAAACATAAAAGTGATGCTTTTGATTTCATTTAAAACTTTTGCAAAAAGAATTCAAAATCAAATTTATTTAAAAATTAAAACTATTCGTTGTGATCATGGTAGAGAATTCGAAAATGAAAATTTGAGAATTCATGTAATAAAAAAGAACTCATAATTTTTCTTTTTCAAGAACTCCATAATAAAACAAAGTGGTAGAGCATAAAAGTAGGACGATTCAAATGTGTACAAGAACTATGCTTTCAGATAGTAACTTACCAAGAATTTTTTGGCTGAAGCATTCGCTATAGCTTGTTACATTTTGAATAAGATTTTAATTAGATCTCTAACCAATAAAACACCATGTGAACTTCTTTTCAATAAGAAACCAAAGGTATCTTATATTAAAGTTTTTGGAAGAAAATGCTTTATTCCAAATACAAAGGACAATTTGGATAAATTTGATCCTAAATCCAACAAAGGAATCTTTATCGAATATTCTAATAAAAGTAAAGCATACAGAGTTTTCAATTTAAAAAATAACACCATTGAAGAAACAATGGATGTATCTTTTGATGAAATTTCAAAGATTTTGTACAAATAAATGACGAAGATGATACTTTAGATAATGAATCAAATGAAACAAATTATGAAACTGTTCATCCTAATAAAAGGATCAAGCTTTTAAAAGATCATCCTATAGAAAATGTACTAGGAAATATATAATATGTTGTTAGAACTAGAAATCAACTAACAAGATGAGTAATGTAGCTTTTATATCGACTACTGCATCCAAAAATCTAAAGGAAGCATCATCTGATGATTCATGGATTCTTCCTATGCAAGAAGAACTGAATCAATTCATCAGAAATGGTATATGAGAACATGTTCCGAGACCTGAGGACAAAACTATAATAGGAACTAAATGGGTATTGAACAAGGTGAGGTCGTTAGAAATAAAGCTCGGTTAGTCACGAAAGGTTATTGTCAAGAAGAAGGAATAGACTTTGAAGAAACCTTTGCACCTGTAGTAAGATTAGAAGCCATTAGAATTCTACTTGCTTTCGCAAACCACAACAATTTCAAATTATTTCATATGGATGTCAAAATGTATTTTTAAAAGGTTTTGTTAAAGAGGATGTTTATGTTGCATAACCTCCACTTTTTGAAGAAGAAAAGTTTCCTAATCATGTTTACAAATTAAAGAAAGCTTTATACGGTCTGAAACAAGCTCCAAGAGCCTGGTATGATAGACCAAGGTCTTACCTATTACAATAAAATTTTGAAATTGTAATAGTAGATAATACTATTTTTACTAAAAGAAACAAAAATGATAGCCAACTAGTACAGATTTATGTAGATGATATCATTTTTGGATCAACAAACAATGAAATGAATAAAGAGTTTTCTGAAGAGTTTAAGATGAGTCATATGGGTGAACTTACTTTTTTTTAGGATTTCAAATAAAACAATTAGATAGTGATATTTTCATTAGTCAAGAAAAGTATGCTAGGGATCAAGTTAGTAAGTTCGGTATGACCGCTGCAAATGGAAAACCCACTCCTATGGCAACCAATGAAGCCTTGAATAAAGAAGATATGTCAAAAGATGTGGATCAAAAACTATACAAGGGAATGACTGGATCGCTACTCTTTATGCTAGTAGGCCTGATATCATGCATAGTGTCTGTCTCTGTGCAAGATACTAGTATCAATTTTAAAAACCCATTTAAAAGCTGCTAAACGTATCCTAAGATATGTTAAACACACTTTAGACTATGGCCTATTTTACCCTAAAAATGATTCATTTGATTTAATCTCATATTGTGATGCTGACTATGCTAGTTGTAAATCAGACCGAAAAAGTACAAGTGTAACTTATCACTTTTAGATATTCTCTGGTTTTCTGGTTTATTAAAAAGAAAAATACCGTCTTACTATCAACAACTGAAGCAGAATATTTTCTTTACTGCTTTGGCTTGTTCTCAGTTATCTATATGCAACGGACCCTAAAGGATTTGGATTAAATATTTCAAAATCACCAATTTATCATGGCAACACAAGTGCAATAAATATATCCAAAATCCTACTCATCATGCCAGAACCAAACATATTGATATCTGACATCATTTTCTCAGAGATAATATAAGTAAAGAGACTGTTTCTCTTGAATTTATCAACACTGAGAATCAAATAGCTGATATTCTGACCAAGTCCTTGAATTAAACCTTTACTAAATTAAGAAGAGAATTAGTTATTTGTTCTATAACTGAGATATAGAATATAGATATAGTAACATATATATTTAAATAAATAGAGAAAAACAAATTGTCAACGACTCTCGTTAGATTAACATTTCCATATTGTGTACTTGTATATATCTGTGTCTATGGTTCATATATATGCGTGATGTAACATAATATATAATAAAATTGATATATGTTTCTCTTATTATACTTCGTTATTAGCATTTGGTCCATAGTATTAGTTTAAGGGGGAGTTATGTAGTTTAGGCTTAGTTTTTGTTGATGACAAAGGGGAAGAATTATAAAATAGGATAGTTAGGCTGTTGGTTAGGCTTAGATTAAGGGGAGTTGTTGGAATAAGGGGAAATCAGAGTAGAATTAGAGTATGGTGGATTATATTTTATTAACATAGGTTGTCATAATCAAAAAGGGGGAGATTTGTTATAAAATATAAATGCTAATATCTTTGCCTAGATATATATGTATATGCAGGATATATGTGTGTGTGTGTGTGCGCGTGCGCGCGCGTGTGTGTAGGTATTGACAATGAAGACTGTACATTATAGAGATTCAAGACTGACAAAGTCAAGATTGTAGAAATCAAGACTAAAGACTCATGAACATCAAGATTATCAAGAGTTCAAGATATCAAGATAAGTAATGGAGTCTAGATTTATGTCAAAACTTCATAATAGGACTAAAATCTTTTTTCAGATTATAATTGCGGAATGCAATCCACTTCCTCGCTTTATAGTGGGATGGAACCCACGACCTCTTAGTGGGATGGAACCCATGACCTTCTCTAGTGGAATGGAATCCACAAAATATTCAAAATAATTTACTTTAACTGTTTTTCCAATAACTATCTTTTTAAAAGTTATCTCTATCATTTTAAATATATTACTCTTAATTCAAAAACTATTCTTATCATCTTTTAATATTTCGATCTCAAAATCATCTCTTATTTTTTAAACCATCTCTTGATTTTAATATTTTAGCTCAAAATCTAAAATATATATTTTAAAGAAGTTTATACTTAGTTTATGATATTACTTTTATATTGTAATTACATATTTTAAGATTATTTTCTAAAACTCCTTTATAATTTTAAACTATATTCATAATGGTTTACAAAGTTTAGAAATTGTTTTGACAAGTTTTAGAATAGAAATCATTTTAAAGCGAAATCAATTTTCAAAAATAATATAGGCATGTCGACATCCCTATACCCCCCATGTCGACATGATAGCGTATATATATTTGGACAATATATTTTCATATTGGATGAGCAAATGTGTTTGTTGCAATATAAATCTCAACATTTATAAATGGACATGTTTTGCCTAACATGGATTTATATGTTACACATGCACATGCATGTACACATGTATATACCACACACACATGTGTTAGTTCTTGAGATGATGGTTTTGATGACAACAACTTTAGGGCTTGTTATAAAATATAAATGCTAATATTCTTGACTAGATATATATGTATGTGCATGATATATATATATATATATATATATATATATATATATATATATATTGTGACGATATGGATTTTTTCGCGTTCGAAAATCGACATTCATACTTTACATCGTATTCGAATGCCGCAGATTTGACCGTTCAAATCCGAGTCGCCGGACCTTATAACACCATTAAGTACAACACAGCGGAAGAAAATGAATAATACATTGATACAATATCTGATACAACAGATGATACAATGAATATTAATATACATCAGAGATATGATACAATAAAATAGCAGCGGAAAAGAAAATAGCTAACACCAGCAGCGGAACAAATAACTCAAGATAGTCTTCAAGGAAGAACTCCAGCAGCAGCTTGAACCAACATCACGATGGACTAAGACAAGCAAGTCTCGTCCATATCCAAAGACTGAACCAGCTCCAGATAATCTACCAAACCTAACTATCTGGAAAAAACCAACTCTAGACTGCTCGTGTGGAAAATAGTGAGCACCCAGAGTTTAGAAAAGGAACAATAAACACCGATTCAGTCATGGGACTGGTATGCGTAACAAAAACAGTTTATCTTTAAAAACAAATAGCAAAAGAATTTTAAAGCCAATTCGCAATGCTTTTCGAAAATGAAACTACCAAAAGACCTGCCGCCACACACACAATGCAAACGCAGAATTGGAGGATATTTCTTCTTATGATAGTCAAACATTCTTGATACGAGAGAATTTATTTTCAATATTATTATTATAGGTGCAAAGTGCAGAAAAACCATTTCGAAAGTATAATATTAATCTTAGCCAACATACGACCATTATCGTATGCCTACTATAGCTACCATGTTCAATAGCAAGTTACCGCCACATTCCATGGTAGGTTATACAACTAAAACCGTATAGGGCGCGTATTGTTTCATTTGGATTTTCCAATAAATGGCCGGGATAAGGAACTTCCCACTGTCTATGGGTACGCCTCTGGCGGGACGTCCCGAGAACCTAACCGGATCTCTGCCAACACAAGGCCGGGTTACCTCTGTAACTAGGTAACTACTACTCGAGCATGCCATCCCCCAGTCCTTTGGAACCTTTATCCGAGGTACCTCTAATCCAACAACATCACACGGTAATAAAAGTATGGTGTCCACATGAGTAAGTATCTGGGGCTCCATACCATGATACCACCCTTTTCCAGAAGGGAATGACACACCCTAAAGGGAGCGACCCTCATAACCTTGCCGCATCTTTCCTATTTTGACCATTTCCGAGCTGTGAGGTCCTGATGCAGTCTCGTCCACAGACTACTCTTTATACAAAAGTCATGCTTTGATCACAAATGATCAACAAATGATCATCAACAAACAGCAGCACTTAGCATGCCACACTACCAAATTGGGAGTATATCACTGATAACCTTCAACTACATAACCTCTGAGCTATTACGTCTGAGAGAAGGGTGTTAAGCTAAGAGAATAAATTCTCCGCTACCAACAGAAATGTATTTGAAAGAAATCTGCTTTATATCTCAAAGTGTAATGTCAGACACGTAGCCATACAAGTCTGTTCCGGGTTCGAACAGAACCGAAGGCACTTTCGAAGAAGCCCTTGCAAATCCTGGTATTCACAATCCCGATCGGACTTCCCATCACTTAGGGAATCTCTATACCGGCGCGACTCAGTGCAGAGACAATCGATAGGTCACCCTATCGCTCTCGCAAATACCCGGTCTTCACCACCGATCTTCAAATGCTATCCATATATGTCGTATCACTATTCGGAATGGGTTATATGACACAAAGGTCCTCTTTCGGCTAAACCGAATAGTGAGCGCAACATTTAAAACATATGGATATAGGGTTTCAATTAAGTCACAACTTAATCCAAAACTTTCTTTCAAATGGTTTAAACCAATTTACCATTTCAAATCTTTAAACAAAAAGATTTATTTCACAAAGTTTCACCCAGATTTCACAAAGATTTATTTACACAGTTTTCAAAGCAATTCCATTTGAAAATTGGATTAACTCATCCAATCTTTAAATCGAAGATTTAATTGATAGCTTTCAAAATAATTTACAATTTAAATCTTTTATAATATGAAAGATTCACCCTTCAAAATTCTCTTCGATTTCAAAAAAAAGTTCAATCATCTTCACAAAGGTCAATTTATAGTCTTCCAACTATTTACGTTTCCATTTCAAACTTGAAATTGTCTTAACAGAAATTAGGAGTTCATTCCTTATATGAAAGCTTCGTTATTTGGAAACAAATAGTTTTCCTTTCTTTTGGAAAAAATGATTACCAGTTAAAGCCGTTTAAGTATAGAACTTGAATTCAAATTTACATTTCCAAAACCACACTATTTAAATTGTTAAGATCCCATATAAGCATCTTTTATGACTTGTATAATGTTTTAGACCAAAATTCCAAGTCATTAAATTCAATTTCAAACATTGAATTCAAATTTAAACCAAATTATTTCAAATTCCAAGTTTTTATCAAGTTATTTAAAATAACTTTTAATTTTTGAAATTCATTTCAAAAGTTCTTAATTCGAAAATTCAAAACTATTTTGGATTCAAGAATTCAATTTCTAAATTCGATACAAATCTTGACTTAACCGATTTACTCGTGAAATCCACATTTGTGTGTGCATGGTGTGGTCCAGGGGTTTAACACAATAGTGCAACATCATTCAATCATTACAGATTAAAACACAGAAATATAGTTGATAAGCGATATAAACTATAACGCTTATCGTCCATTCACAGATTCATAGATAGTATACAAATGTAAATAAATGAATAAATCATACAGAGTTCAAACCGCAGAACAAAATATCATAGATCAGATAAGACAATTAATTCAAGGCATCTCATACAATACAATCATTCATAAGTAAGGTCAACGCATTTAATAATCATTTATACCCAGGATTAATTAATTATTTAATCTTAATTAATTCAATTTATTTTCAATTAAATTAATTACTTATGAATTAATTAACCAATCTTGATTTATTAATTACAAATCATTTGATATAAATTAATTTATCAATCACCTTAATTTATTAAATTATTCTTAATTAATCATATTAATTAAATCAACCTTTAGATCAATTACATAATTAATTAACCCCTTAATTAATTATTCTATGAAATTAAATCTTTAATTTCTTTCACTAGTTAATTAACCTTTGACTTAAATTGGTTAATCTCAAATTAATTACTTACTTAATTTATCACATTTTCCTTGAATTAATTATTGCTTAATCACTTGATTAATCAACTTTAATCATTAATTAATGTTTAATTAAAAATCCTTAGTTACCAATTAATTAATCTTTAAACCTTCATATACTACTTTATCCTTTAATTACTTATCTAATTCATCCAAGTCATTAATTAATTAATTAATTAAATTATCTATTTTAATCAACTTAATAATTAATGAATTATAAATCATTAAATCTTCATTACTTAAAGTAAAACTTATTTATATTTATGATTTAGTTATTACTTATAATATGTTTGGAAATATTGATTTCAAATTTCAAATTAAATTCCAAGCTTTAGAATAAATACAAATTTATCTTTAATAAAGTTTTAAAATTCTAAATTTTATATTTTCTTACTTTTAATTTCTCATGTTAGAGTAATATTTTTTTTCATAAAAGAAATTTATTAAAGAGTTAAGATCAAATTCTTCTTAAATCCATATATTAAAAAAATACTTTAACTTTAATTTCCTTCTTAGTACTTAAACATTTTTTTTTTATTAAAACAATTTAAATTTAAAACTCTATTTGCTTCCAACAAAATTTTCAAACTGAACTGGAATTTACATTTTAACTTAATTTTTTTTTCAAATCAGTTTAAATCTTTGATTTATAAAATTGAATCTCAGTTTTAAATTTCAAAATAAACAGGTTGAATCCTGTAAACAACTCTATCCGAGCCTCATCACACTCTGCTTTGTTCAAAACGCAAATTCCCCGAGTAAAACACTCGAGTTCCTGTACCCTTTTCTTCTTCATTTCCTTTTTCTAAAGCAACTATACTGTTGGAGAACACACAAGTCCACCCACGCCTTAACACTGACACACAACCCTCCACGTGCACGAGGCCACCGCTCGTCACTCGACGCCGCCTCATCCACGAGCAGGTCGGCTACCACCCACTGACCGGTTCACATCCACCTGAACATCGATATCTTTCGAAAATCGCAATCGAGCTCGTAAAGGGAAAGCCTGGAAACGCAACACGAAAAACACCTCCAAACCTGGAAATCGCCGCCCTCCAAACTCCGGTCGTGGCTTCGTCTACATCTCCTCTACCAAACCCCACAAGCCGAGCAACTCGATCGACGAACAGCGATGAACGAGGCGAAAACGGCAGACCACACTAAACTAGGTCACCAAACTTCGAATGCCTCCCGCCGCCACCATGATCATCGGCCGATCATTGTGATATTTTTCCCATACTCCCTGATCACTTCCCCACCTCCAGCCTAATTCCCGACCTCTCCCATCAACGCGATCACCCACGGCGACCTAAAATGCGAAAATCGAACAAACCCTCACTGCTCCCTATCCCTATCTCTAAAAATTATGACACAACCTTTAAAAATCATGCTATCGTACACGGATTCAGTTTAGATACCTTAATTCGAAAATTTAGAGATTCGAAAATTGACTCATCTTAAGTTTGTTCTGATAATTTGGGTTTCCAGAGACAATTTAAAGTTGTTTTAACTTAAATGAAATTTTAAAACTTAGTTTATGATGATACAAACAACTTTTGTTTGAATCTTAAGTTCAACCAATAATTAGAAAGGGAGTAAATGATTTTTGAAACAAACATTTGAGTTTTTGAACTGAGAACGGATATATTTTTAGAATAACAGCCTGCATATCATACTTTCAATCTTCCCATATATACAGATAATTATATATGCACAAACATACATGTCTTAGATATACTTGCACAGATTCAAACCTTTAAATTTTAAAGAAAAATGTTACTCAATTGAAAAATGCAGAGCTTTTGAAAAAGAACTGGGAAGCTTGGAAAATTGGCATGCTTGATTTCTTTAGAACTGAAATGCTTAGTTGATTGAGGTGAATTTTTGTTTAAGGTTAAGATGATGGTTTAATTTGTTTTGATAATCGAACTAAAATGAAGAGGAAGTTTGATATATAGAAGGAGAAAAGTTTACAGGGTGACATACTTGTGTACAGGGTAATAAAATTTGTACAGGGGATTATTATTGTTTGTACAACCATGTTGATATTCTTGTACAAACAACCAGAGATATCTTTGATTTGGAGGCTGATGTGAATTCTTGTTTCAGCTGAGAGATTTTGTGTGCTAGAGATCTCGTATTTAATTTCTACTTTGCCTTTGTCTGTTTACTTACTCTTTTTTTATTTGCCTGCATACTTACTTTTGATATTTGTTTACAGCTAAAGATATTTGGTTTGTACTTGCATTCATTTTTTTCCCTCCCAGGCCTGCATATATATATATATATATATATATATATATATATATATATTTCCATTTGTTTGTACATGTTTTCATTTTATACTTAACACATTTTTCTTTGTTTATATTTTGGTGGCTGATATCATGTACATAAATTATTTCATTTGATTTTTTTTCATTTGCTTGTACATGCTTTGAATGTATATTTCTTACTTTGTTCATAGGTGAACGTATTGTTTCTTTTACTTGTCGTAATTATCTTTCTTTTATTTTAAAACTTAAACTATCAAATATTAAATTTACTTATTATTATTTTCATACTTATTTTATCTTTTATAAATATGTTTCTATTTTCAATTTAAATATTTGTTTTTAACTTTAATACTCATTGTCCTGTATGACTACATATTTATTTATTTTTATTATTTAGATATTAAATTCTAAAAGAAATCGTTTTTAAAACTTAATAAAACAAAAACATATCTTTTTGTACGAATTTTAGGAAATTCAAAGTAATTTACCAATAAATTTCACAATTTTATTCAAAATTAAAATAAATTATCAAATTAAAATTATTAAAAATCCGAGATCGTTACATATATGCAGGTACTGGAAATGAAGACCGTACAGTATAGAGATTCAAGACTGAGTATAGAGATTCAAGGATGACGAATTCAAGATTGAATTAACAAAGACTGAAGACTCATCAGTATCAAGAGTTCAAGATATCGAGATAATAACTAGAGTCTAGATTTATGTTCAAACTTCATAACAACACTAAAATCTTTATTTGGTTTTTAATTGTGGAATAGAATCCACCATCTCGCTTTAATAGTGGGATGGAACCCACGACCTCTTTAGTAGGATGTAATCCACGACCTTCTCTAGTGGAATGGAATCGACGAAAATTTAAAAATGATTTATTTTAAATATTTTTCCAAAAATCTTTTCAAGTCATCTCTCTCGATTTAAATATTTTATTCTTAAACTATTTTTATTATCTTTTATATTTTGGTTTCAAAATCATCTCTTGTTTCAAAACTATCTTCTGGTTTTAATATCATAAGATTTAAATCTCAAAAATATGTTCTATACTTAGTTTTTAATATTACTTTTATATTATAGATTATATATTTTTAAGATTATTTTTCAAATCGCTTTTATAAGTTTAAACTATATTCAAAATGGTTTACAAAGTTAGGAATTGTTTTGACAAGTTTTAGAATAGAAATCATTTTAACAACAAAATCAATTTTTAAAATACATATGGGATTGTCGACATACCCCATCCCCCCATGTCGACATGGTGGTCGTTTTTTTTTAAATTTAAATTTTCAAATGAAGTGTCTATTCGTCATAACCTTTTGTGAATGGACATGTCTGTAGTTCTTCTATAAATACTTGATGTTTTGAACGAATTTTCACTCAAGTTTTCTTAGTTTTCTCTCCTCTTTCTCTTCCATTCTTATTTTCAAATATTCTTAACAGAAGTTTGCCGAAATCCTAAGTGAATCAAACTCGATCATCTCTTGTTTGATTCTCTACCACTCTCTCTCAAAGATCTCAATGCTATTCAGAGTTGTAGGATCATTTGTAATCAAAGAAGCATATCGAATCTCTCCATCTATCAAAGTGATATTGGAAATAGTGTGTTGTGGCATGTAAATCAATTGGGTGTGATTGTAGCCCGTAAATCAATTAGGTGATCTTGTAGCCTAGTTAAATCGAGAGAATTTGCCTTAGACTCGAAGGCATGAGGGTGTATCTCATAGCCTTGAAATCGAGGTTGTATCGACATTACATTTATAAGAAATTTGCACAAAAACTGTATGGGACTGGATGTAGGATAACTACGAACTAGTATAAAATTCGTTCTTTCCTTTTACTGCTTTTTATTTACTATTTGTGTCCGTGACTGATTCTGTGATTGCCTCCGTGTTTGTGAATTGCATCTGTCTATGTTTTATTTCAAAAGTTTTCAAAAATTCCACAAAATCCATTGAACACTATTCATCCTTCATGTAGTATTAATTCTATCTTAAGGTCCATAATCTACATTCCCTACATTTGAAATAAGAGCATTGGTTTTCAACGTTTTCATAATCTGATTTATGAAAAGGTTTAAAATGGCATTTTTTGAAAATTCTGTTAACAATAGTTCAAAACTATCCATATCATCATTGTTTCATAATTCTGCGTATTGTTATTAAAGAAAATCAAGTTATCTACCGAACTGGTGTGTTATGCAGGAACGGATGTATTATATGGCTTTTGATGCATCAACACTCAATGGACATATGGTACAAATCAAGAAAAATGAATGGATACTTGATAGTGGATGTTCAAGACACATGATTGGAAATCCGGAGATACTAAATGACATAATTTATGAAGATGGAGGAATGCCAACTTTGGAGACAACTTAAAAGGATACGTGATTAACATCGGCAATGTCGGCAACTCTAAAACTCCTAATAATTCTAATGTTTTGTTAGTTGGGAATCTAAAACACAATTTACTTAGTATAAGTCAACTTTGTGATAAGGCTTAAAAAATTAAATTTGCAAACGATAAGTGTCACATCAAAGATAATAAATCAAATATTATCTTTGAAGGAATTAGGAAGAAAAACATTTATATCCTCACTATGAAAATCTCAAATGATAATCTATGTCTTTTGGCTAATGCAAGTGACCCTTGGATTTGGCATAAAATATTTAGGCATTTGAATTTCAAACTTTTATCTAAACTTTCAAAACTAGATTTAGTAAGAGGTCTTCCAAAAATGGATTTTAAAGTAGATAGTATGTGCGATGCTTGTCAATTAGGAAAACTTAGAAAGAGTTCATTTAATTGAAAGATATGATTTCAACTTCAAAACCTCTTGGGTTACTTCGTTTTAATTTGTAACGACCTATAAATTTTAAAAGTTTTGATAACATAATTTATTGGATTTTTGTGAAATTTTTTAAACAATAAAATTTGGAAATATAAATTTGATATTTGGAATACATCTACTTGAACATAGCAAATGGTAAATTTTCATCAAATAATATGGAAGTTTATTTTTCTTATGTAATTTTATTTCATTTTAAATCGGTTAATATTTGATGATAATAAAATATTTTTCAAACCTGAATATTTTTATATAATAAATTTGTAAATCATCTTCTGAGTGGGACGTCATATTTCGTTTCTCCAAATTTGAACTGTTATTGCTTCGTTTATCTTATTTTCTGCAAATTTGCAGCATTCTTCGGTGCCGAAATTGACTTTTTATAGGATGATCGTATCATTGATATCTGTGTGACATTTTGTTCGTCTCGTCGTGCTGATCTCCGCAGTATATTCATTTGTTTGTTTTGGTGTCCGTAACACGATGAAACTGTGAAATAGTTAGCCGTATTCGTGTCCGTTTTAAACTTTTGGGTTCTTTGTATCTTTCTATATTATCCACCTTATATTGCGAATAGCCATCAGCTTTTATTTTTCCCAGTAATCAACGTTAAACTTTTCCTATTCTCATCATTTTAATATGTTTGTTGTTTCACTTCTGGTTTGGTGGTTCATTTCAGTTTTGTTCGACATATTTTTTTATCTCCTTGGTTTAGAAAAATATATAATATATATGTATTAACCTCAGTCGATTCATTTTCTACCTTAAGTTTTTTCTTTTTCGTTTGTTGTTTTAGCCTTCGCCAATTCATTTTATACCTTCATGCTACTTTTTTTTTAAAAAAAATTTAGCACATTATAAAGTCATGCTTATATTGGCCTCACCTAGTAAGTGTCTTCTCCTTTCACTAACACCTATTATTTTCCCTCGCATCATCTCTTCGTTCCTCCACTACTCGCCTATGCTCGGCCCACTAGCAAAAATGACCTCATCGACGTAGGGCTCCCTAAACTGACCCACCTCCTCCACATGTGTATCCCTTCCTGTAGTTCGACAGCCTGCCATAAGAGAGCACCAACGGAGACTCACCAGCACACTTTGCCTTCACCCTTCCTCCTCGATTTTGGCCGAGCACCTCTGTGGCCTTCTTCTTCCAACAACTCGTGTAATTTGGGTGTGCCTATATATGTAAGGTATTATCTAAATATTATACATTAGCATATTAGTTTATATATATATGCTAAACTGTTATATATGTGTGTGTGTGTGTGTGTGTGTGTGTGTGTGTGTGTGTTTATAAAAGTTTGTACATAATTGGTTATAAGTCTATATAAATCTTATACTATCCTATTGTTGAATAGTATAAGAAAGTTGATATAAGAAGTATTATTTATGTACTATTTATGTACAACGGTAAATTTATTACAGAGATGTATATACTGTAGTATAAAGGTTGCAGTTTATAGGTTTTCATATTCTTCCATTTGCCTTTAAAATATATATACTATAGTCCATACGTGATGTTTTGAACACAATTGATTTTATATAGTTCCTACGTAAATATATTATAGTGTGAAGTGATATATTGTTAGTAGATATCAAAGTTTATGTGTATATATATATATATATTCCTATATACTATATTATAAGTTGTTCCTGGGAATCTATTGTATGTCATATATTAAATTATACTTGGCCATTTATAATCATATTTTTAAAAAAAATTCAGGTTTCGTATATTATAGACTTTTGTATTTTAGTTGAGATTTAAAAATTTATATATATATGTGTGTGTGTGTGTGTGTGTGCGCTTAAGCTATATGATTTGATATACATAGGGATATCTTGATTTTTAAAAGAATGTATAGTTATATAGAGGTACGGGCAGGGTTGATTTG
Organism: Allium cepa; assembly: GCA_030765085.1. NCBI lineage: Eukaryota > Viridiplantae > Streptophyta > Magnoliopsida > Asparagales > Amaryllidaceae > Allium > Allium cepa. Next base: position 595,701,432 of record CM060941.1, on the reverse strand, counting down.
CAGTGCCTATAATATTGTAAAAGGAAAATACATACATACATACATACATATATATATATATGTATATATATATATATATATTGTTTGAAAGCTTACAATATAAATTCTGGTCTTTATGAAACCTGTACGATATATATATAAGTTAATTTAAGTTTGTATAATAGGTTTGTATACATACTGTTGAGTTATACGCATATATATATATATATATATATATATATATATATATATATATATATATATATTATGGAATAGCATTGTGTGTGTTTGTATAGTCTATATAGATTTTAGATATGACATATATCTGTATTTTGGTCTTTTAAGGTATATATTATATCATGGATATTTTGTTATACCAACTCTTGTTTGTTTGAAAACTGATTTGAAACTATACTTTGTAAGTTAATACTTTGTTATAGCTTTAAAATATATATACATGGTTAAAAGTATATGTATATAAATTCTTTGAAATAATCACTTGAATTATATATAGATTTTATCTTAAGTATACATTCCTAAATTTAATTTTTTTGAATACATGTAGATAATATATACATTTCGTTTTAGCTATATCTTGCTGACTCCTTGATTTCTAATTTTCAATTTATCAGCTTCGTTCATCGAATTCATGCCCATCTCATTTTGCTTTGGAATTGGTGCTTAAGATTCGTAACCCACTTCATTGTCAAATTTCTCTAGCCTTGAAAGGTGAGAAATCACTCACGATTATGTTCTTGTATTTATTAAATTTGATTTTAATTGAAACGACAATTGAAATATGCTGTAGTTATTTAAATTGTTATACATGCTATTATCTGTAACTGTTCACCGGTGGGATATGACATCATATCCTGTTGTTTATATTATATTGTTATTGATGATATATGAACGTTATGTTATTATCATATCTATTATCACTCTACAAGTACCCTATTAGTATAGAATTCCTTATGGGTTGAAATGACACACACCCGAACGATCTATAGAATAGAGGAAAATCATTATGGGTTGAAATGATAAATCCAAGCGATTTTCATTGAATCGAGTTTGGGATTGCGGGTTGAAATGATATATACCCGTATATATATATTTAAATTGCATATTGAAATGATAAATATCCATATCATTTGACCATAGGATAGAAAATTATATGCCGACACCGTTGATATATATATATATATATATATTAAAATGATTTCCAAGGTTTTAAAAGTGAATATTTTGGTTCTAAACAAATAATTGATTATAAGATATATATATATATATATGTTATTTATAAGGGTTTAAAATTTAGATTTTTAAAATTATATGTTTTGAGAATTGTATGGTTGTAAATAAATTTTGAAATTATATTTCAAATATAAAGTTTATAATAGAAATTGGTTTGAAATTCTATTTATTTAAGAGTTATACTTAAAGAGGTTGAATTAAAATTTATTAAATTTGAGATTTTAATGATATAATTTTATAATTTGAATTTGATTAAAAGTAATTTAAATGAATATTACAAATTTACATCAATTGAAGTGGTATATTTAGTTTTATTTAAATTTGGAAATTTAAGGTTCATTTAAATGATATTGGATTTATTAAGTGAATATTTCCGAACTAAATAATAATGAAGTTAAAATAAAGAGATATATGAAATTATCAAATGTAGTTTTGAATTTGTGGAATAATTAAAGTTTTGAAACATATTGAAAAATAAATGGTTTATTTGGTGGTTCAAATTTGTACATGAATTCGATTTAATTTGAAATGGTTTATTGAAAGACTGAATTGAATTAAAAATTGATCAATCGAGACTAAATTTGAATTTTGGAGTTTGAGTTAATTTGAATCGATTTGTGAAATTTGAGGAAGCTTTTATTATATAAAGTATTTTTAAATTATATTTAAAACTATTTTTTTTACTTTATAAATTATTTTAATATAAACTATTTTATTATAAATCATTTTAATATAAAACTATTTTTCACTATTTTATACTAATTATTTTAATATAAACTATTTTAACTTATAACTATTTTGTATAAACTATTTTATCTTATAAATTATTTTATATATATACTATTATTAATATTGAAACTGTTTAAAGGAAAGTATTATGATTTCCAAGTGTTATAATTTCCAAAGTGTTATAAATTTAAGTATTTGATTTCGAAAATGTTATAACTTGAAGTACTATGATTTGGGGAAATTGATATATTTGAAATGTAATTGATATTGTATTAATATGGGTTTGAAATGGAAAATGATATTTTAATTTTGAAGTATAAACTATTTTGAAATGACCATGGTGTTGTAATAACGATTGGCTGTTAAAGAGATTGGGATCATATATTGTCATACTCTCTGTCAATACCGAAAACCACTTTAACAACTATGTACGTGATAGTGATTCTGGAATGAAGTAGGATGGTTTGGTGATGATTCTATATGGTATTTACGTAGCCCTGACTCACGTGAGTCAGCTTAATGCTGGTAAAACAGGAGCTATACTGGGCCAAGTGATGTCATTCCTCCTATCGGACACATTTCATCAATACCATTCTATTGCTTTTGTGATTTGTTTAGGTGCGCCTTTGATTTGGGAGTGTGTCAGAGGTGGGCGATAGTAGCTGTTGTGCGTTACCACCAGTCCGGGAGTGTAAATGGTATATCTACCCTGGCATTGCCTCGAGTGCCATGTGGCATGCCTTATCGCGCCTTCTACGAGTTTGTTTTGTACAGTACCTATGTGATGTCCTTTGTATAAACCTCTCGAAGGAGCGTACTGCATTGTATAGACTACAAGAATATATAAAAATGTGTTAAGGGGGATATGGGTAACGCCTTAATGCTATTTTAATATCTTTTACTTTACTATAGACATGTTATAGTAGCATATATTACTACATAGTAGATAGTTCCACGAATCCTTAGAGGATGGTTATCCCAAACATCCTTTAAGTTACTTGTATTTCAATTGATATTTCACTTGAGTTAGATTTATTGATATAAGAATGTTAATCCTGACTCGAGTGTTTTGTGTTTTGCTTTACGCTCGAGTCAGACTGAGTGATACAGCATTTGAGACTCGCCTTTGGAGTTGGAGCTTCACTTGGAGATCCATCTGCATTTATTCTGCTTTCAGCTTTCTAGTTGATTTGTTCAAAGATGTCATCTGTTGTATTTGAGACTTCACTGTATTTAAGATATTCTGTTGTATGTTATTTCGAACTCTGAGGTTTTATATTGTAGCTTCATGAGCTACTATTTATTCTATTTCGCTGCTTATTATTATATTTCTATGTATCTGTGATTCTTTGATTGATTTATATACTCTACATGATGAGTTTTGCCAAATATAAATAAATAATCTGATATTTTAAGCAATTCAAGACGGACATGTGTGGATGTGAATGGCACGAAATAGTTCATTACAGTTGGTACCAAAGTTTTGATTTTAGGCAAAACTTAGCATATGTAGTAAATTTAATTACGGAGTCACTTTCATTCGAGCTTGAATTCCTTCCACTTTGATTAGGATTTCTTTCAAACTTGGGAACCCTACCTCGTTCTGAAATCCATTCTAGTATCTCCCTGTCGTATTCTTCTTGATTCTGGAGTATCCCATAACTCCACTTCGGTTGATATCTATAATGAATTGGCGGTTCCGCCAATCTTAGAATGATTTGTAAAGAGGTGAAACTCCTTTACAACGAGCATTGATTCACCAGAGATTCTGTATCCTCGGTTTACTTGCTGATATCTCTCACTATGCCCGAATTTTATTCTCTTGTGACCGGATGTTGATTTGCCTTGAGACTCCACATCGATCTTATTCTTGAATTCACGGTTGTCCCGGTTAAGGTCGCCCGCGATATATCTAAATTTATCCATCTTTTCTCTTTTGCAATTTAACTATCTTATCCCCTTTCCAAGCCTATCTTCCAGTTAGAATTCTTTTGATTAGGTTTCCTCTAATTTGGATCTCTATCCTTGTTTTAAAATCTATTCTTGCATCATCGAGTAAAGGAGTGTATTTGTATTAATATAAAAATATTTTATGTTGTGTTGTTTGAGTTGTTAAGTTTGAATTTTGGAGTGTCGATCGATTCGTCTAGCTAGCGCCATCGATAGGAATTCCGAAACACTTGACTATAGCAAACTGACACAATATTGTTACCAAATTTGGTAAATGAAATAAACTTTGCATGATTACGTTATAGGAGCATTTCACCAGAAGGACAAACTTTGCAATCCAATTAGTTTCTATGACACGCATTCAAAGAAATTACTTTCAAGGCCAAAGACAGCAGAATAATTACTTTCAAGGACAAAGTCGGTAGCCCATTTACTTTCGGGGACATAATTTCATAGGTTTTAGGCCCTAGAAACTAGTTATTTTACGTTTTGTCCTTAAAAGTAATTATTTTAGTTGTGTATACTGGAAACTAATTCCACTTGCTAAAGAGGCCCGTGTGGCTAATTTCCATTATGTTATATATATAAGTATAAATTTTGTATGATTATATTATACATATAAGTATAAATTTTTCTGAAAGATAATTGTTAAATAATTTGGTTGTCAAGAATTATAATATTTGATTTTCATTAATTATTATGTAAGCCATTGATTATTGTCACTAGGTATAAATAAATGAAATTATAAACATCTTTAGTAAATTGATTGGGAATTAAAATGAATGAAGGATTTGAGAATTTAATTTTCCGGTGTTTTTCAAATTTGGGTTTCAAAGTTTTAGAAAAAATAAAATAGATTATTTATTTGAAAGTATTTTTAAATAGATATCGTTTTCCTAAGAATTTTAAAGGTTTAACTTAGCACTCTCTTCGTTGTCGTTGGAAAATAATTTCGGTGATGATGGCTGCATCATCGACATTCATTTTCGAGTCTCAAAGTGGAGAGGCCCCTTAATAGCTTTGCTACACTTTTGTTTTGGAAAAATAAAAATGGATTGTATTTAAAATTTCTTGTTCATAAATTTATTTATAAAATATTTATGTGTATAATTATTTCAATAGTTTGAAGTGAAACCGAAAATTTGACTCTTAAGTTCTATATTAAGAAATAGTTTCAATTATTGAAATAAAGTGAAATGTTTGAATAATTGGAATATCTAAAATGATATTTGGAATTCAACCAACTTGAAATAATGAATTTGAACAAACTTATTTGTATAACACTGAATTACATTCTAATATATATAACTTGCCCAGAATATTCAAAAAGTTTCAAAAAGTTAAAATGTTAGGATATAATAGGGTTGTACAAGAAGAAACGTAAGTAATAAATTATTCAAACCAAAATCTGGCTTAAAATAAATGTTGTAAATAAAAAGGGAAATTTGTACAGTATTTAATTACACTCAGGACATTAATATAACTTACCTAGAAAAGTTTAAATATAATATGAATGTAAATTAGATAGTATACACCAGGATAAGAAATAAAATATCAAAGATGATATTTGATTTTTTATTAAGGGAGTTTACTAATAATAAATTGAAAAATGGGAAAAATTTATTTGTTAAATAATATAGGGTTATAATAAAATGTTTAGACACGTAATATATGTTGCAAAATATATATTAAGTGAAATAAAGTAAACGATAAAAGAAAAATGCTATTTAAGGAAATAAATATGAACTTAAGAATAGTGAACTTGAATTTTAGTAGAATCCACTTAGCTGAAGATAAATGGATAAAATAAATGAGAAATTTAAAAATGAATTTGTTTGAAAGAAATGTTGATAATATAAAAGAAAAATCAATTTTAAACTAGATGATTTTTTATTAATTAAATAAATTGGATTAAACCAAACTGTTGAATATTAATTGAAACCTATATGGTTTTGGATAGTTGATACTGAATGTTGTGGTAGAATTAACTATGGTTGATCAAATAGATTTAATAGATGAGTAGGATAAAACAAATTTTGTTGGGAAAATTTTGTAATAAATGTTAATAACTTTTGTAATAAATGTTAATAAATTTGAAACAAATCTATGAAAATGAAAAAATCAAACGCGAATATAATAAATTTGATTGATTAAATAAATTGAATTGGAATCAACTAATTGAATATAAACCAATTTTAAAATAAACGTAGTCTATATGGTTTTAAATTAATTATTTTATTTCATATTTCAAATTAATTTTCTTTCTGGTTGTTTTTATTCTCCTACCTTCTTCCTTTTTGGCGACGAAAACTTTTTGAGTGGGTGAAAATGCAACAACCCATAAATTTTAACAGTTTTAATAATGTAATTTATTGGATTTTTGTGAAATTTTTAAATAATAAAATTTGCAAATATAAATTTGATATTTGGAGTACGTCTACTTAAACATAGCAAATGGTAAATTTTCATCAAATAATGTGGAAATTTATTTTTCTTGTGTAATTTTATTTCATTTTAAATGAGTTAATATTTGACGATAGTAAATTGTTTTCCAAACCTAAATATTTTTATATAATAAATTTGTAAATCATCTTCTGAGTGAGACATCATATTTTGTTTCTCCAAATTTGAACCGTTGTTGCTTCGTTTATCTTATTTTCTACAAATTTGCAGCCCTCTTTGGTACCGAAATCGACTTTTGATAGGATGATCATATCGTTGATATCTGTGTGCCATTCTATTCATCTCGCCATGCTGATCTCTGTAGTATATTCATTTGTGTTTTCCGGTATCCGTAACGCGATGAAATTGTAAAACGGTTAACCGTATTCGTACCCGTTTTAAACTTTTGGGTTCTTTGTGTCTTCCCATATTATCTACCTTATAATGCGAATAGCCATTAACTTATATTTTTCCCGGTAGTCAACTTCAAACTTTTGCAATTCTCATCATTTTAGTATGTTTGTTGTTTCACTTTTGGTCTGATGGTTCATTTCAGTTTTTTTCGACATATTTTTTTTTATCTCCTTGGTTTTGAAAAATATACAATATATATGTATTAACCTCGGCCGATTCATTTTCTATCTTTATTTTTTTTCTTTTTGTTTGGTTTTTTAGCCTTCCCCGATTCATTTTATACCTTTATGCTACTTAAAAAAAATAGCATGTTATAAAGTCATGCTTATATTGGCCTCACCTGCTAAGCGTCTTTTCCCTTCACTAACACCTATTATTTCCCCTCGCATCACCTCTTCGTTCCTCCCCTACTCGCCAATGCTCGGCCCACCAGCAAAACCGACCTCACCGACGTACGACCCCCTCAACCGACCCGCCTCCTCCACGTGTGCATCCCCTTCTATAGTTCGATACCCTGCCATAGGCGAGCAAAAACCGAGACTCGCTAGCACGCTTCACCTTCACCCTCCCTCCTCGGTTTTGGCCGAGCACCTCTGTGGCCTTCTTCTTCCAGCAGCTCGTGTGATTCGGATGTGCGCATATATATAGGTATTATCTTATTCATTAGTATATTAGTTTATATATATATATATATATGTTAAACTGTTATATATATATATATATGTTTATAAAAGTTTGTACATAATTGGTTATAAGTCTTAATAAATCTTATACTATCTTGTTGTTGAATAATATAAAAATGTTGATATAAGAAGTATTATTTATGTTCTATTTATGTACAACGGTAAATCTGTTACAGAGATATATATACCACAGTATAAAGGTTGCAGTTTACAGGTTTTGATATTCTTCCATTTGCCTTTAAAATATATATACTATAGTCTATACGTGATGTTTTGAATACAATTGATTTTATATAGTTCCTACTTATATATATTATAGTGTGAAATGATATATTATTAGTAGATATCAAAATTATATATATATATATATATATATATATGTCTATTCATATATACTATATTATAAGTTGTTCCTGGGAATCCATTGTATGTCATGTATTAAATTATACTTAGCCATTTATAATCACATTTTAAAAATAAAATTTCAGGTTTCGTATGTTATAGAGTTCTGTATTCTAGTGGAGATTTAAAATTATATATATATATATATATATATATATTTCCACTTAAGCTATATGATTTGATATACATAGGGATATCTTGATTTTTTTTAAAAATGTATAGTGATATAGAGGCACAGGCAGGGTTGATTTGCAATGCCTATAATATTGTAAAAGGAAAATACACACATATATTTTATTTGAAAGCTTACAATATAAATTCTGGTCTTTGTGAAACCTGTACGATATATATAACTTAACTTAAGTTTGTATAATAGGTTTGTATATATACTGTTGAATTATATGCATATATGTATTTTATGGAATAGCAGTGTATAGATATACATATAGTCAATATAGATTTTAGATATGACATGTATTTGTATTTTGGTCTTTTAAGGTATATATTATATTATGGATATTTTGTTATACCAACTCTTGTTCGTTTGAAAACTTATTTGAAACTATACTTTGTAAGTTAATACTTTGTTATAGCTTTAAAATATATATACGTGGTTTAAAGTATGTGTATATAAATTCTTTGAAGTAATCACTTGAACTATATATATAGATTTTATCTTAATTATATATTTCTAAAATTGAATTTTTTAAATATATGTAGATAGTATCTACTTTTCATTTTAGCTATGTCTATTGACTCCTTGATTTTTTATTTCCAATTTATCAGCTTCGTTCGTCGAATTCGTGCCCATCTCCTTTTTCTTTGTAATTGGTGCTTAAGATTCATAACTCACTTCATTGTCAAATTTCTTTAGCCTCGAAAGGTGAGCAATCAATCATGATTAACGTTCTTGTATTTATTAAATTTGATTTTAATTGAAACGATAATTGAAATATGATGCTATAGTTATTTAAATTGTTATATATGCTATTATTCGTAACTGTTCACCTGTGGGATATGACGCCATATCCTGTTGTTTATATTATATTGTTATTGATGATATATGCCTGTTATGTTATTATCATATCTGTTATCACTCTGCAAGTACCCTGTTAGTATAGAATTCTCTATGGGTTGAAATAATACACACCCGAACGATCTGTAGAATAGGGGAAAATCGTTATGGGTTGAAATGATAAACCCAAGCGATTTTCATTGAATTAAGTTTGGAATTGCGGGTTGAAATGATATATACCTGTTTATATATTTAGATTGCGGATCGAAATGATAAATATCCGTATCACTTGACCATATGACGGAAAATTATATACAGACACCATTGGTCTATATATATGTATATATTAAAATGAATTGCAAGGTTTTAAGTGAATATTTTGGTTTTAAATAAATAATTGATTATAAGATATTGTACATATATATGTTATTTATAAGGTTTAAAATTTAGATTTTAAAATTTATATATTTTGAAAATTGTACGGTTGTAAATGAATTTTGGAACTATATTTCAAATATAAAATTTATAATAGAAGCTGGCTTGAAATTCTATTTATTTAAGAATTATACTTAAATAGGTTGAATTGAAATTTATTAAATTTGAGATTTTAAAGATATGATTTTATAACTTGAATTTGATCAAAAGTAATTTAAATGAATATTTCCAATTTTCATAAATTGAAATGGTATATTTAGTTTTATTTAAATTTGGAAATTTAAGGTTTATTTAAATGATATTAGATTTATTAAGTGAATATTTCAAAACCGAATAATAATGAAGTTAAAATAAAGAGATATATGAAATTATCAAACGTAGTTTTGAATTTGTGGAAAAGTTTTGAAATATATTGAAAAATAAATGGTTTATTTGGTGGTTCAAATTTGAACTTGAAATCGATTAATTTGAAATGGCTTATTGAGAGACTGAATTGAATTAAAAATTGATCAATTGAGATTAAATTTGAATTTTGGAGTTTGAATTAATTTGAATCGATTTGTGAAATTTGAGAAAGCTATTTTATTATATAAAGTATTTTTAAATTATATCTAAAACTATTTTGTTTATTTTACTTTATAAATTATTTTAATATAAACTATTTTATTATAAATCATTTTAATATAAAACTATATTTAACTATTTTATCCTAATTATTTTAATATAAACCATTTTAACTTATAACTATTTTATACAAATTTTTTTATCTTATAAACTATTTTATTATATATACTATTATTAATATCTAAACTGTTTAAAGGAAAGTATAATGATTTCCAAGTGTTATAATTTCCAAAGTGTTATAAATTTAAGTATTTGATTTCAAAAATGTTATAACTTTGAAGTGCTATGATTTTGGGAAATAAATATATTTGAAATGAAATTGATATTGTATAGATATGGTTTTGAAATGGAAAATGATATTTTGATTTTGAAGTATAAACTATTTTGAAATGACCACGGTGTTATCACAACGGTTGGTTGTTAAGGAGACCGAGATCAGATATTGTCATACTCTCTGCCACTACCGAAAACCACTTTAACAACTGTGTACGTGGTGGAGATTCCAGAATCAAGTAGGATGGTTTGGTGACGATTCTACATGGTATTTACGTAGCCTTGACTCCCGTGAGTCAGCTTGATGCGGGTAAAATAGGAGTATACTGGGCCAAGTGAGGTCATTCCTCCTATTGGACACATTTCATCGATACCATTCTATTGCTTTTGTGATTTGTTTGGGTGCACCTTTGATTTGGGAGAGTGTCTAAGGTGGGCGGTATTAGCTGCTGCGCGTTACCACCAGTCTGGGAGTGTAAATGGTATATCTACCCTGGCATTGCCTCGAATGTCATGTCGCATGCCATATCGCGCCTTCTACGAGTTTGTTTTGTACCGTACCTATGTGATCTCCTCTATATAAACCTCTCGGAGGATCGTACTACATTGTAAGACTACGGGAATATATAAAAATGTGTTAAGGGGGTTATGGGTTATGCCGTAATGCTATTTTAATATCTTTTACTTTACTATGGACATATTATAGTAGCATATATTACTACTAGTAGATAGTTCCGCGAATCCTTAGAGGATGGTTATCCCAAACATCCTTTAAGTTACTTGTATTTCAGTTGATATTTCACTTGAGTTGAATTTATTGATATAAGAATGTTAATCCTGACTCGAGTGTTTTTTGTTTTGCTTTACGCTCGAGTCAGACTGAGTGGTACAACATTTGAGACTCAACTTTGGAGTTGGAGCTTCATTTGGAGATCCATCTGCATTTATTCTGCTTTCAGCTTTCCAGTTGATTTATTCAGAGATGTCATCTGTTGTATTCAAGACTTCACTGTATTTGAAATATTCTGTTGTATGTTATTTCGAACTCTGATGTTTTATATAGTAGCTTCATGAATTACAATTTATTCTATTCCGCTGCTTATTGTTATATTTCTCTGTGTTTGTGATTCTTTGATTGATTTATATACTCTATATGCTAAGTTTTGCCAAATATAAATTAACAATCTGATATTTTGAGCAATTCAAGTCTGACATGTGTGGACGCGAATGGCACGAAATAGCGGGTCATTAAAGTTGGTATCAAAGTTCTGGTTTTAGGCAAAACTTAGCATATATAGTAAATTTAATTAGGGAATCACTTTCTTTCGAGTTTGAATTCCTTCCACTTTAATTAGGATTTCTTTCGAACTTGGGAACCCTACCTCGTTCTGAAATCCATTCTAGTCTCTCCCTATTCGTATTCTTCTTGATTCTGGAGTGTCCCATAACTCCGCTTCAGTTGATATCTATAATGAATCGGCGGTTCCGCCAATCTTAGAATGATTTGTAAAGAGGTGAAACTCCTTTACAACGAGCATTGATTCATCAGAGATTCTGCATCCTCGGTTTAGATGATGATATCTCTTACTATGCCTGAATTTTATTCTCTTGTGATCGGATGTCGATTTGCCTCTAGACACTACATCGATCTTATTCTTGAAGTTATGGTTGATCCGGTTAAGGTCGCCCGCGATATATCTAAATCTATCCATCTTTTCACTTTTGCAATTCCATTATCTTATCCCCCTTCCGAGCCTATCTTCAAGTTAGAATTCTTTTGATTAAGGTTCCTCTAATTTGGATATCTATCCTTGTCTTAAAATCTATTCTTGTATCATCGAGTAAAGGAGTGTATTTGCATTGATATAAAAATATTTTATGTTGTGTTGTTTGAGTTGTTAAGTTTGAATTTTGGAGTTTCGATTGATTCGTCTAGCTAACGCTATCGATAGGAATTCCGAAACACTTGAACAAAGCAAACTAACATAATATTATTACCAAATTTAGTAAATGAAATAAACTTTGTATGATTATGTTATATATAAGTATAAATTTTGTATGATTATATTATATATATATAAGTATAAATTTTTCTAAAAGATAATTGTTAAATAAATTGGTTGTCAAGGATGATAATATTTGATTTTCATTAATTATTGTGTAAACCATTGACTACTGTCACTTGGTATAAATAAATGAAATTATAAACATGGTTAGTAAATTGATGTGGAATTAAAATGAATGAAGGATTTGAGAATTTAAATTTCCGGTGTTTTCAAATTTGGGTTTCAAAGTTTTAGAAAAAATAAAATAGATTATTTATTTGAAAGTATTTTAAATAGATATAGTTTTCCAAAGAATTTAAAGGTTTTAACTCAGCACTCTCTTCGTTGTTGCTGGGAAATAATTTCGGTGATGACGGCTGCATCATCGACATTCATTTTCGAGTCTCGAAGTGGAGAGGCCCCTTAATAGCTTTGCTACACTTTTATTCTGGAAAAATAAAAATGGATTGTATTTAAAATTTCTTGTTCATAAATTTATTTGTAAGATATATATGTATATAATTATTTCAATAGTTTGAAGTGAAATCGAAAATTTGAATCTTAAGTTCTATAATAAAAAATAGTTTCAATTATTGAAATAAAGTGAAATGTTTGAATAATTGGAATAAATAAAATGATAAATGGAATTCAACCAACCTGAAATAATGAATTTGAATAAACTTATTTGTATAACACCGAATTACATTCTAATATATATAACTAGCCTAAAATATTCAAAAAGTTAAAATGTTAGGATATAATAGGGTTGTACAAAAAGAAACATAAGTAATATATTATTCAAACCAAAATTTGGCTTTAAATAAATGTTGTAAATAAAAAAGGAAATTTTTACAGTATTTAATTACACTCAGGACATTAATATAACTAACCTAGAAAAGTTTAAATGTAACTGGAATGTAAATTAGATAGTATACACCAAGATAAGAAATAAAATATCAAAGATGATATTTTGTTAAGGGATTTTACTAATAATAAATTGAAAAATGGGAAAAATTTATTTGTTGAATAATATAGGGTTATAATAAAATGTTTAGACACATAATATATGTTGCACAATATATATTAAGTGAAATAAAGTAAATGATAAATGAAAAATGCTATTTAAGGAAATAAATATGAAATTAAGAATAGTGAACTTGAATTTTAGTAGAATCCACTTAGCTGAAGATAAATAGATAAAATAAATGAGAAATTTAAAAATGAATTTGTTTCAAAGAAATGTTGACAAAATGAAAGAAGAATCAATTTTAAACTGAATGATTATCTATTAATTGAATAAATTAGATTAAACCAAACTATTGAATATTAATTGAAACCTATATAGTTTTGGATAGTTGATGTTGAATGTTGAGGTGGAATTAACTATGGTTGATCAAATAGATTTAACAGATGAGTAAGATAAAAAAAAATTGTTGGGAAAATTTTGTAATAAATGTTAATAAAGATTAATAAATTTTGTAATAAATGTTAATAAATTTGAAACAAATCTATGAAAATGAAAAAATCAAATGTGAATACAATAAATTTGATTGATTAAATAAATTGAATTGGAATCAACTAATTGAATATAAACCAATTTTAAAATAAATGTAGTCTATATGGTTTTAAATTAATTGTTTTATTTTATATTTCAAATTATTTTTCTTTCTGGTTGTTTCTATTCTCCTACCTTCTTTCTTTTCGAGGATGAAAAGTTTTGAGTGGGGGAGAGTGTAACGACCCATAAAGTTTAACAGTTTTAATAACGTAATTTATTGAATTTTTATGAAATTTTTAAATAATAAAATTTGGAAATATAGATTTGATATTTGGAATATGTCTACTTAAATATAGAAAATGGTAAATTTTCATCTGATAATATGGAAGTTTATTTTTCTTATGTAATTTTATTTCATTTTAAATCACTTAATATTTGATGATAATAAAATGTTTTTCAAACATGAATATTTTTATATAATAAATTTTTAAATCATCTTCTGAGTGAGACGTCACATTTCGTTTGTCCAAATTTGAACCGTTGTTGCTTTGTTTATCTTGTTTTCTGCAAATTTGCAGCATTCTTCGGTACCGAAATTGACTTTTGATAAGATGATTATATCATTAATATATGTGTGCCGTTCTATTCATCTCATCGTGCTGATCTCCGTGGTATATTCATTTGTGTGTTTTGGTGTCCGTAACGCGATGAAATTGTGAAACGGTTAACTATATTCATACCCGTTTTAAACTTTTGGGTTCTTTGTGTCTTTCCATATTATCCACCTTATAATGCGAATAGCCATCAGCTTTTTTTTTTCTTGGTAATCAACGTCAAACTTTGCTATTCTCATCATTTTAATATGTTTGTTGTTTCACTTTTTGTCTGGTGGTTCATTTTCAGTTTTTTTCGACATATTTTTTAACCTCCTTGGTTTTGAAAAATATATAATATATATTTATTAACCTCAAAACCGATTCATTTTCTATCTTCGGTTTTTTCCTTTTCGTTTGTTGTTTTAGCCTTCGCCGATTCATTTTATACCTCCATGCTACTTTAAAAAAAATAGCACGTTATAAATTCATGCTTATATTGGCCTCACCTGCTAAGTGTCTTCTGCCTTCACTAACACCTATTATTTCCCCTCGCATTACCTCTTCGATCCTCCCCTACTCGCCTATGTTCAGACCACCAGCAAAATCGACCTCACCGACATATGACCCCCTCAACCGACCCGCCTCCTCTACGTGTGTATCCCCTCCTATAGTTCGACACCCTGCCATAAGCGAGCACCAACCAAGACTCGTCAGCACACTTCGCCTTCATCCTCCCCTCTCGATTTTGTCCGAGCACCTCTGTGGCCTTCTTCTTCCAGCAGCTCGTGTGATTCGGGTGTGCGCATATATATAAGGTATTTCTATATATTATACATTAGTATATTAGTTTATATATATACTAAACTGACTGTTATATATACATATATATATGCTTATAAAAGTTTGTACATAATTGTTTATAAGTCTATATAAATATTATACTATCCTGTTGTTGAATAATATAAAAAAATTGATATAAGAAGTATTATTTATGTACTATTTATGCACGACGGTAAATCTGTTACAGATATATATATATATATATATATATATATATATACACTATAGTATAAAGGTTATAGTTTACAGGTTTTGATATTCTTCCATTTGACTTTAAAATATATATACTATAGTCCATATGTGATGTTTTGAATACAATTGATTTTATATACTTCCTACGTATATATATTATAGGATGAAGTGATATATTGTTAGTAGATATCAAAATTTTTATATATATATATATATATATATATTCATGTATACTATATTATAAGCTGTTCCAAGGAATCTATTGTATGTCACATATTGAATTATACTTGATCATTTATAATCATATTTTAAAAATAAAATTTCAGGTTTTTGTATATTATAGAGTTATGTATTTTAGTTGAGATTTAAGACTTTATATATATATATATATATATATGTATATATATATTTGTACTTAAGCTATATGATTTGATATACATAGGGATATCTTGATTTTTTTAAAAATGTATAGTGATATAGAGGTATAGGTAGGGTTGATTTGCAGTGCCTATAATATTGTAAAAGGAAAATACACATATATATTTTGTTTGAAAGCTTACAATATAAATTCAGGTCTTTGTGAAATCTGTACGATATATATAAGTTAACTTAAGTTTGTATAATAGGTTTGTATATATACTATTGAATCATACGCATATACATATTTTATGGAATAGCAATTTATAGATATATACATATAGATTATATAGATTTTAGATATGACATGTATTTGTATTTTGGTCTTTTAAGTTATATATTATATTATGGATATTTTGTTATACTAAGTTTGAAAACTGATTTGAAACTATACTTTGTAAGTTAATACTTTGTTATAGCTTTAAAATATATATACGTGGTTAAAAGTATGTGTACATAAATTCTTTGAAACAATCACTTGAATTATATATATAGATTTTATCTTAATTATATATTTCTAAAATCGAATTTTTTGAATTTATGTAGATAGCATGTACATCTCATTTTAGCTATATCTAGCTGACTCCTTGATTTTTAATTTCCAATTTATCAGCTTCGTTCATCGAATTCGTGCCCATCTCGTTTTGCTTTGGAATTGGTGCTTAAGATTCATAACCCACTTCATTGTCAAATTTCTCTAGGCTCGAAAGGTGAGCAAACACTCACGATTAACGTTCTGTATGTATTAAATTTGATTTTAATTGAAACGATGATTGAAATATGCCGTTGTAGTTATTTAAATTGTTATATATGCTATTATTTGTAACTTGTAACGACCTTGGATTTTTGGCCTCGTTTATTTTAATAAATGTTTAATCTAATTAAATAAAATGTAATTGATCATATTAAAATGAATATGATTTTGGAATTTTTGCTATTTATTTATACAAAATTGTATTTTGAAAAGGAGATTGATTTGGAAATTTAAAATAAAATCTCCTAAGGATATTTAAAGTAAAATTTATCTTGTGTATTTAAGGAAAATATTTTTCTTGTTATAAATATATAAATGCAACATATAGAAAATAATGTTCAAAATAAAATCAAAGCTTGTAAATGTAAAATATGAGTCAAATTTATGTATATGATTTAAATAACATACAAATGAATTATAAAAATGAGAATAAATGTAAATATAACTTATGAATCTAATTCAAATATTAATGGCTAAAATAGAAAATAGAAAATATAAAACATAAATAGATGATAATGTTCAATGTAAAATATTAATATTAATATAAGTCAAAATTAAATATAAATAAATAAGTGAACTCATGAATCTAAGTTTAATATTTATTGTTAAAATACAAATGGAAATGAATATGAATATAAATATAGATGTAATAAATTATATAAACATTATGCAAGCTAGAAAATAACTTAAACATTTAAAGTTAGAATGAAAATATAAGAAAAACAAAGATTAAATAATTTTGTTAACATACAACATAACTTCAAAAATCAGTAAGCAACATAAAATGAAAACCCAACACATATGAGTATAAACTATTTCAACTAGAAGAAATGAACAAAAATGTTTTCATGCAAAACATCAATTTGAAAGGTATGTTTCCAAATAAAAATAACAAGACAAAATGAGTAGCTTCATATACGAAGCCATGTTGACCTGCAAAAGTACAATCTTCATACCAATATCTTTACAGTATAAACATATTAATAATTATGCAAACATATTCATGCGCATCAAATCTTAACAAGGTTATGTAAACATATTAGGCAACAGGCATTTAATTTCTATCTGCACAAGCCCAAATTGTGTCATTTCAAATATTTATCAAATCCTCTCATTTGCAGTAAATAAAAATCTGCTCATATCTAAACAACTTCACTAGATAAAACCTTCCTTAAGTACTCTGTGTCCTCTTATATTTGTTCATCTCTGATTTAGTTCGTTTATAAATTTAAGAAGAAACCTGAGAAAAATTAAAGCAAGAAAGAAAAAGGAGAGAGAGTAAATTCAACTAGAATTCAAATTAAAAACAATCAGATTCAAGGCAGACTCAAACTTCAGTTTCAAACAAGAAGATTTCAAACACCAATGCTTCCTGTTTACAAGAAATAGGTGCAGGTGAGTAGACAAATTTTTAAAAGTTTTAAGTAATTTAAAACCAGTTCAAATTTCATTGATAACATGGTTTGTTTCAGTATGTATATGAGGTTCTTTGTTCATAAGTGTTGTAGGTGAGTAAATTTTTGATCTTAAATCAGTTTGAAATACTGAGACTTGAACCTAACACATGAATGGGACCTTGCAGTTTAATAGTTTGGAATGATTCATATGTATGTTTAGAGGTAAATGGATGTGTATACATGTTGTGATATGGCTAATTATCATCTCTGTTTATTTTTCAGCGCCATCATCAAATAAACAGTCCATAATTGCATTTGTATTTGACTATAGGTTTGGATCTGAGAAAAGAAAAGGTTTAAAAATTTATATAGTTAATTTTAAAAGTAGTTTTAAATTAATATATAATGTATTTATGAAAAAATTGGAAATCTACAGGTCTGATTATATCACAGACTAAAATCAAGTGTCCTAAATTCTTGAGTAAATCTTATAACATGATTCTAGATTTCTAATGATCAATTTAGAAACCAGAATCATGATTTTTAGTTTGGTAATCTCTGAGTTAATCAAAATTGAAGAATTTTGGGTCTTTAGCCAATATCTAGCGATCAACGGTGATTTAGAGGTAGGGATTGTTGTCGAAGATAACCTAGGGAATGTGGATCACTGGAAAAATAGTTCGAGAACTTTCTGATGATTGGAGTTGCGTGGAGCGGCTTAACTAGGGCTTTTGTAGTTTGTTTTATCGCGTTTAATGGCAAGGTGATCTCGTCTAATTTGAAGCATCGAGTTCAATTTCGGGTGATAAGATGGTGGCGTGGGTCGATGATGGGGTCGAGGTCTGAAGGGTGAAGATTCCAATCGCCTTGATCGTCAACGATGGGTGTTTAGGTCATTTGAGTTCGAGTTTTTGTTCGAGCGTCAGGTGATTTTTCGAATTCGATCTGTTCGTGTTAATTTGAGTTCTGATTTCGAGGGATGGACCGATTTGTGGGTTGTTGGAGGTGATGGAAGTGGCCGGAGTCGTGGCGAACCACCGTGCACGTGCACGGTGGCATTGGAGTCGGGTTTGCGTATCAGGGATTGGCTGTCTCCTTACTCGAGTCATGCTCGTGTATAAATGGAATTGGCTTCGAGTTTATCGTGAGTGAGATGGGATCCTGATGCTATTCAACATGGTTTAATTTATGTTTAAACTTTTAGCAAGCTTACTGTAAAAATAAAAATAAAAAAAAGAAGTAGAAGAAGATGTATCAGGGGTGACGCGGGAAAAAGTGGGTGGAACTCGAAGCAACTGTCGAGTAAGAACAGGAAGGTCTCGGGTCTGTTGACTTTGATCTGTTGTTTTTAAAATCTAAATAAGTGGAATGCTTAATAAAATTAAGATAAATTTAATACTATTTTAATTATGAAATTAATGTTTTACAATGTTTCTAATTCTTAGCTGCTATGTTAATTATGGAATTAATTTTAATTAAGTATTAGGTTAACTAATAATTAAAGTTGTAGTTAATACTATAATTGATGTTCAAAATTCAAAAGAAGACTTTTACATGTTTAATTAAGTTGAACATATAATATAAATAAATTATTTTAGAAAGAAATTAAGAACAATTACTTTTAAATTGTAATTAGTGATAGATTAGTTATTTTTGGAAAGTGATTGGGAGTAGTCACTTTATAATCAGAGATCGAGTAAATAATTAAGAAAAGGGGTAAATTTGAAATTAATTACTTAAAGTCAATTTATGAAAGATTTGTAGCTAATTAATCGAGTAAAGTAATTAAAAATAAATAAATGGTTAAGCAAGTAATTAGCAGCAATTAAATGGGTAATTAAGTTTGATTAATAACTAAGACTATTAATTAAATGATTAATTAAAGTAAATAACTAGGTTAAGAAGTAATTAAGTAACTGATAGTGTGAAATAAAACAATTATGTAATTAAGATTTAAGGATTAATAAAGAAATCATTAATTAAACAATCTGGAACGAAATAAGTAATTGATAGTTAATTAATGATTATTAAATAGAGTTAAGTGATTAACTCTCAGGTAATTAATTCTAAATTGAATTTATTACAAATACGATTTAAAGGTAATTGCTTATAGACTGTTATGATTGAATATATGATTGTGATATTTAATTGATGATATTCTATGTTACTTTGTGATATGTTATGTTATACCTATGATGCTTGTATATGTTTTATCTGGGATATATGCTATGATAATCCAATTGTTGAATTTAAATTATTTAAACTGTTTAAGTTAATTAGACAACTTGGCCCTCAAAATGGCGTTTGGATTTCGATGAGACCGGGATCGAAAGAATCAAATTTGATTCTCCGAAAACCACATCGATCCAATTTAAACGTTAGGTCGTGAATTCTGAAATGAAGATCGAGATGGTGTTTTCAGAATGCAAGGGTTATCGTCGTTGACTTTGAGGGTGATTCCAAAATGAGTGTGACGAGATAATGTCTTCGGTTTCGTTCGAACCCGGAACGAACTTGTATGGATTGAATGCTTTCAGCACATCGTCAGGCGGACGATGAGCATTCTAAGTGATATGTTCTATAAAGGTAATCGCAGCCTCAAGCCTCATCAATCGGGAATGGCTAAAACAGGGGAGGTGCAACAAGGTTAGGTGGGTCATGCCCAAGTAGGACAAGATATTTCCCCTGTCTAGATATCCCTTTATATTCGGCTGTGTGGGCGGTTGCTATCTACAACCGCGGGGTTTATCTTGTTCGGGACTGTTCAGTAAGGAATGGTTCCGGCCTTGTGTTGTAGGGGATCGGGAGTGATCCTCGGTACGGTGATCTAGGCCCCGTACTGTGACGGGCGATACCCCAGTAGCCCTGCCATTTTTGGAAATCCATTTTCCCTACGGGACCCTACGGTTTTGATTTGTATTACCCACTTTTGTGGCTAGTAGCTGGAATTTAATAGATGTAACAATTTCGGCTATTTCCTATTTACTTGCAAACCCTAGACACTATTATAATATCACTGGATTTCCTATGAAATGTTTTGGTTAGCGTAAGGTAAAAACTTACCCGTATTTATTTGTGAGGAGTCTTACGTGATACCTTTATTTTTAAATGTTTTTCAAAGTTAAACAACTTTAAACCGTTTACTCATACCAGACCCATGTCTGGCCCGGAGTTTATATTTTGTTTTTCATAAACTCTTGGGTACTCAAATTTTTATGAGTAGCCAAGTGATAGGTTTTGGACTTTGATTTCTGGAGGAGCTTGGAGCAGGAGATTCCAGATGAATATAGCTATTTATGCAGTTCCACTGTGTTAGTTGATATGTACTGTACCTCTGATGTATATAGTGATAGATGTATGTATGGTTGTCATGTGTATTGATATTGTATAACTCTGATATATGTAAAAACTATGTAATATTTATGTGATATATTATATTTTGTTCCGTTCCGCTGTGAGATTCTGATGTTGTTGTTCTTTTCTTTTCTTTCTCTTCTATTTCTATCCCTTTCTTTCTTAATGATGATACGTCTTTATGGTAGTAGAAGGGCGGGTCGTCATAGTTGGTATCAGAGCATAGGTTGGTTATAACCTTGGCTCTGGTAGGAAATACTCATAAAATAGAGTCTGTAGTACTCTAAAATGAGTCTGAGTGTGTTAATAGATATGAGCGCGTATTTGTTAGTGAATATAAAAATGTTTTTTATTGTGTTGATCTATCTGTTGAGTGTTTATGGATTCTGGTCGATGTGTGGGACGCCACTTCATCGATAGCGATTTCTAAACTCTTAAACAAGGTAGACCGACAAGGTATTGTTTTTAAAGTAGGGTGAATGAAATATTTTACCCAAAATTATATTTTGATATAAAAGAAATATTTTTCTGAAACTATTATATATGTTTGGATGATTGGTTGTTAATACTACAATTTAAAATTTGAGTGGCTTATAACCAAATAAAATTATCTAATAAAAGGAATATAACTAAAACATGACTAAACTAGAATTTAAGTCCCGGAACTTTGAAGGTGTTTAAATGAATTTAAACAAAAGGATTTGGGAATTTAAAATCTTGGGAATGTTTGAAATGTTTTTTCCAAAGATTCGAAGGTGATAATGGAATATTGTTTCGGAAAATATTGTTGAAAAGAAATTGTTTTGGGAAGAATTTGTGAAAATAAGAAAGCATTAAACTCACTTCAGTCGCTGGAACATAATCCTGATGATGATGGCCACATCATCAGTATTCATTTTCGAGATTCTAAAGTGATGAATGACTACCAGGATAGTTGGTCATGATGAATTGTTTGAGCTTGTTGGGTATACAAGTGGTTTTAGAAATTTTCAAAAAGAGAAAATTTGTTTAGGTGAAAACAAGTGTTTGGAATTTGAAAATTTGATTGGACACCAAGTGGGTAAGTGTAGTTATCCTTTCAAAATGGTTTTGGAAATGAAAACCGGGCAATTGAATTCTATGAAATTCTATTTAGATAACGTGAAAGGTTTAAATAAATCAACTATTAAACTTATAAAGTAAAGTTGATATTAATAAGAAGAAATTGGGAATTTTAATCCCAGAATTAAAATTTAACTTAAGTAAGTGAAAATAAGAAAACATATTGGAGTTTACCCTGAGATGAGTTAAATGGAATTGAAGTTCAAAATGAACTTAATTGGATATAAATTTGGAAGGTAAAATGATTGTAATTGTAAAATGAAAATTTATACTTTAAGATAGTAAGTGTTATATATATATATACATATATATATATATATATATATATATATATATATATATATATATATATATATAAAATTTGAAATTGTGATTATAAGATGAAATGACCCAAATGAGTAATATACACTTTAAAGTAAACAAATAAGTTTTGAGCTCATATATTGATAAATAAATTTAAAGAATGGTAAGTAGCTAAATTTAACTAAAGTTGAGTTGGAATAAAACTGAATTTAAATAAATGCAATCGAGTTATGGGTAAATTGAATGGGATAAATTCTTAAGTAAATAAGTAAGTCTTGAATTTGGATAAAATAGAATTGGTGTGAGTTGTAAATAAATCTAATTCAAGCATAAATTAAATGACTTTATTGTAAACTCAATAATAAACTGTTCATGTAAATTTAAGAATGGATAAAACAATAAACTAATCGGTAAATAATTGGGATTTGATTAAAAGAAAATCAAATCAGAGATTTGAATGGAAATTGGTGAAATACAGTAAACCTAAGTTGTTAGGTGGAACAGTTTGAAGAAAATAAATGACTTAAGTAAATTGTGAGATTATTATTTAAAATATTGGTTGTCGAGTATAATCAAATGGTTGGAATCAAACCTGTTGAAATGAAAGAAAATGCAATGAAAGGATTGTTAATAAGTTAATTGGGATGGAGTCAAGTGTAAATTGTGTTGGAATCAATTTAAGATTTGTCATAAAGCTTAAGTAATCATTTATTCACAATAGTATTGTCAAACTGCATATAGAAATGAGTTGTTTTGAAGTAAACAAGATTAGATAAAATTCTATAAATTATTGGAAGCAAAATAGGATGATTTTGAATATGAGTTTGTTTTGCTTAAGCAAGTAAGTTGTAAATCACTTAAACTGAAGAGAATGATTTGAGAATTGGTTAAAAGTAATTGTGATAAGGATTGAAACTATACATATGTGCTTATGAATATGTGTAACGCTAAACAATGGAGACTCTGCCAAAACTTTTCAAAATTTGAAAACTAAACTAAAAAAAAAATTAATTATTAGCAACAAAACAATTTCAAATTGGAGATTGAAATAAACTAGTGGATGTAACTAATTTAAAAATAATAATAGGAATCAGTATTAAATGGAAGATAGTCAATAAAAATTCAATATTCAGAGTCAAAGATAAATTGAATTCACAAGAAATTGGAAATTCAGATTTAAGTAAAAAGATATTAAAGCTAAAATGGTAGAGTAATAATATAAGAATATATATAATGCTTATATTAAACTTAAAAAAATGAATGGTGAAATTCTTAAATAAAATTTGATATTGGGAAAAATTAATCCAAGTGGATAGAAATCAGAATAATGTGAATAAAAGAAATTAATATAGTTAACAATCAATGAATATAAATATGTAGGATGAACGTATATTATTTTATTCGCATAACAAATTTGATCCAAATTCGAGCACAGAATTTCGAGATAGTTATATCGATCCGAGTTAGGATTTTTCACTCGATTTTCGACGACGAACCATGGATTTGGATTTTGATTGATCCTGAAAATTCTCTATCATAGTTGTGACTATGCAAGGAGAATGACAGTTTCTGATCAAGAAACCAGTTCTGAGTCCGCACTAGGAAGTCGGGTGGACGATACTAGTTCGGAAGTGAAATTGTGTGATCGAGCAAGCGATCGAATTTGATATTTGCATACGAATGGTATATGTACATTGTACGGGCCTGATTAAAATAGATATTGAAATTCTGTAAAGAAGTCGATAAAATTTGGAAAGAATTAATGCTGTAGATTTCAGAATTAAATTGCCAGAGTGGATATTTGGAATTTATGGGGTATTCCATATATCTTTGGATGATTTTGGGAAAACTATCTGAATTCGTGTTCAGATAGTTAGTGTTGTTTGTTAGAATAGACTGTTTGGTTGTTTGTTAATATATAAATGATATTTATGTTTGAATGATTGGCATAAAAGCTTTTAAAATTATCTTTGTTTTAAATTTTGGGGACGAAATTCTTTTAAGGGGGGAGGAATGTAACGACCCTGGATTTTTGGCCCCGTTTATTTTAATAAATGTTTAATCTAAAATGTAATTGATCATATTAAAATGAATATGATTTTGGAATTTTTTCTATTTATTTATATAAATTGTATTTTGAAACGGAGATTGATTTGGAAATTTAAAATAAAATCTCCTAAGGATATTTAAAGTAAAATTTATCTTGTGTATTTAAGGAAAATATTTTTCTTATTACAAATATATAAATGCAATATATAGAAAATAATGTTCAAAATGAAATCAAAGCTTGTGAATGTAAAATATGAGTCAAATTTATATATATGATTTAAATAACATACAAATGAATTATAAAAATGAGAATAAATGTAAATATAACTTATGAATCTAATTCAAATATTAATGGCTAAAATAGAAAATAGAAAATATAAAACATAAATAGATGATAATGTTCAATGTAAAATATTAATATTAATATAAGTCAAAATTAAATATAAATAAATAAGTGAACTCATGAATCTAAGTTTAATATTTATTGTTAAAATACAAATGGAAATGAATATGAATATAAATATAGATGTAAATAAATTATATAAACATTATGCAAGCTAGAAAATAACTTAAACATTTAAAGTTAGAATGAAAATATAAGAAAAACAAAGATTAAATAATTTTGTTAACATACAACATAACTTTAAAAATCAGTAAGCAAAATAAAATGAAAACCCAACACATATGAGTATAAACTATTTCAACTAGAAGAAATGAAAATGTTTTCATGCAAAACATCAATCTGAAAGGTATGTTTCCAAATAAAAATAACAAGACAAAATGAGTAGCTTCATATACGAAGCCATGTTGACCTGCAAAAGTACAATCTTCATACCAATATCTTTACAGTATAAACATATTAATAATTATGCAAACATATTCATGCGCATCAAATCTTAACAAGGTTATGTAAACATATTAGGCAACAGGCATTTAATTTCTATCTGCACAAGCCCAAATTGTGTCATTTCAAATATTTATCAAATCCTCTCATTTGCAGTAAATAAAAATCTGCTCATATCTAAACAACTTCACTAGATAAAACCTTCCTTAAGTACTCTGTGTCCTCTTATATTTGTTCATCTCTGATTTAGTTCATTTATAAACTTAAGAAGAAACCTGAGAAAAATTAAAGCAAGAAAGAAAAAGGAGAGAGAGTATGTAACGACCCGTAAATTTAACCGGTTTGGCGAACGTTATTAACTGAAATTTTGTGAGGTTTTAACGATAAAATTTTGAAATATAAATTTGATATTTGAAATGCGTCTAATTAAATATAGTGGATGATAAATTTTCGTCCGAAAATATGAAAGTTTATGTCGCGCGTAAATTTACTTCAATCTAATCAGTTAAAAAGCGATGAAAATAAAAAGTTTTCAAAACCAAAATATTTTTACATAGAAAAATTCTAAAACATCTTTTGAACAAGATGTCAGTTTGTCGTTTTTCCAAATTCGGACATTTTTGGCTCCGTCGATCTTAATTTTCTGCGATTTTTACGCATTTTCCGCTAGTATAAAAATTCGAATTTTTATAATTCGACCGTGCAACTGACATCTGTATACCGTTTTGATCGTCTCGTCGCGCTGGTCGTTACGGTATATTCATTTCTATGTTTCGGTGTCCGGTACACGGTGGAACCCGCATAATGGATAGCCGTATCGGTACGTTCTAGTGACTTTTGAATCTCTGTTGTTTTTGTTTTACATCGTAACGTCTGCTTATTATTATTTTCTGGTTTCAACATTTATCCCTCTGACCCTTCGTTCGCTTCATTTTGAAAAAAATCTACATGACCGTTCGAATTTGTTTGGATAACTATGCAATTTTATAAGGCTTTCTCGTAGTCAAGCTATTCACCTTTCATATTACCCTACCTGTCTCCTTATTTTCCCAAGGCAAACGTAAGAAAATAAAACTATTAAGACACTGTTGAACACTCTCCACTTTCCTGAGATCTACTTCATTCTTTTAGGAAAAAAAAAAGTTTGTAACCAAAGTTATATATTTGCAGTGCTCTTTCTCTTGCCTTCCCTCTCCCATGGCCAAACTCAAAGCCGAGCACACCATGTCCCCCTCTGCTACTTTTTCCCTGCCACTCATCCTCCTCCGGACTCCGCCACAACCGCGTCGAACCACCATGCTCATCCATCTTTCACCCTACCTTCTCATGCTAGCCTGCGCGCAAGGTCTTCCGACCGACCACCGTGCATCTCTAGCCCAAGATCCGCCACCTCATGACAGCGGCGCGCTGCCTCCCATCAACAGCCTCCCACCTCATTCTTGCCTTCGTTCGCCTACGCGACAATCACCGACCTAGGCTCCCTGGCCACTGACTTCATCAATGTACAGCAGCCCGTTCCACCCGAGCCCCATTTTCTCCACCCGCGGCCTTCGCCCTTGCCGAACAAACTGCGCCAAAACCTGTAACCCATCCTTCCCCTCACACGCTCCTCTCCCTGTAGCAGCGTATGTAATGAGATAGCCGACGAACCCATCAGGCCACTACCGTCGTCCATCGCCTCACCCACGTTTCAGCTTCAATCTCCTTCCAATGCTCGTTGAAGCCTTCCCTTTTGCTTTGTGTGAAACGGTATATATATGTATTTCCTTATACTATTTTAAATATAAAATATAATTATTGTCTGCATACTTTGATAGTTTGGTCTACCAGTTTATGTATATATTACTTGTCAGTTTGCAAATTATAATATGTTGTGCGTAAAAAAAAATAAAAAAAAATATGTTGTGCATAGGTCTATATTGGTACACATGATATAAATAACGTGTTTATAGTGTTGCTTTACTTTTGGTTTAAGTAATATGGCTATGTATTTACTATTGGCATGTACAGGCAATATATTTAAACTTGCATAGAAAGAGAATATAAAAGCATAGTTTTACAAATTAAAGGGTATAGGCATGTTACGTACAACACATGTTTCAATGATACGTGATTTCCAGATTTCACTTATATTACACATATTAGTTTAAAAATGTAATATGCACATAATTGTTGGTTGTAGTTTACATGCATTTTTTTTAAATAAATCCGTTGGGCTATATATGATGTATGTCTGCATGTATAAATGAGTCTATCTATATATATATATATATATATATATATATATATATATATATATATATCTACATGCATGTGCAATATATGTAAGCGTCTGCATATTCGAATAGCTTATGTATATAATTGTATATACATTGTTTCAAAAATAATAATAATAATAATAATAATAATAATAATAATAATAATAATAATAATAATAATAATATATTGTTTATTTGTCAATAACTGTATGTCTACAAATTTGGTAGTTGTTACACTATATATATAGATGTGTCAGTTGCATTGTTGTATATGCATCAGTCTGCATGAATACAAATTTATTTAAGATTTTAAACACAAATATACTTAGTGTCATATAGGTTATTAAATTTCTTATACTAGTATGTTGTTGGGTCTGCATATATGGGTCTGCATACATCTTGTGTAAAATGCATATAGTTAGTTGCATATATGAATAGCCTACATATATTTGTTTATATATATGTACTATATCGGATTTAAGATGATTTTGTCAATATTAAATTTATATTAAATATTGTTTTAGTTATAACATATAATTCATTTTTTTTTATGTGTTTGATTTTGTCAATACTAAATTTATATTAAACAATGGATTTTGAAATTCCTATATATATTTAATTTAATATATGTTGAATTTAGAATGTGGTTATATGTATATATATATATATATATATATATTTAGTTATATTCTTAAGTTCGCTTGTACTATATATCTGCATTGACCCAGTTCTGATTTGAATTTTTATCAATTCCTCAGTATCAGCTTTGTCCGTCCAGTTCGTGCCAATTCTGTTTTCTTTGGAATCCGTGCTTGGATCCGTAACTCGTCCTGTCGTTTTCTCTCTAGCCTAGAAAGGTGAGCAATCACTCACAATTAATGTTCTTTTATTTATTAAATTTGATTTCAATTGAAACGACAATTGAAATATACTGCTGTTAGTTATTTACACTGTTATATATGTTATTACCTGTATCAGTTCACCTGTGACATCGGACACCCTTATCTGTTATTTATACGATGATAATACATTTTGGTTGATAATTGATTGATTGATTGATTGTTGTTTATATTGGATGTTAAATTGAAATGTATAAAGTGATAAATATTATGCAATTGAAATTGTCGTAGGATAGTTTTAAAATGTAAATCGACATATGTGTTGAATTTGATTAGTAAATTTGAATAATATGACCCCTTCTAATTGTTGAGTTAATTGACACGTAGAATTTGATAAATTATACTTTGAACCTTTGAATGTATATTGGATAAATTGTTGTAGTATTAAAATTGAGATTTGAATTGAACGACAAGTGAAAAACCGTAATGTAATAATCTTTAATCTACATGAAATGATTGTGTAGATTCTAGGAATAATTATATTAATTCGCACAAATAATAATGCGAATTAATACGATTATTTCGGGATTATTTGAATTGATTATTGAATTGTTATTGATTGTTGTTATTGCTTGTTTATTTACTTTGACACCATCCCAGTTATCATACTGCAAGTTCCCTTTGTTATGCTTTAATTTTTGAATTGAATTGGAATCGGGTTGAAATGATAAATACCCAAATGAATTTGACCTAGGATAGAGAATTAAATAAAAATCCGATTGGTCAATAATTTGATTCAAAAATAAAATAATGATTTTATTTGAGCAAAGATTAAGTTTTGAAATGAAGTTGGAATTTGAATTTTGAAAGGAAAATGTAAAGGTTGAAATCTGAAACAAAAATTTAACGTAGTAATTGACGAATGAACGTTGTTTGAAATTTGATTATCTAACAATTAAATTTGGAATTATTAATAAATAATTTGGAATTAGTAATAACTGAGTTTTGAAATTATTAAGTTTGAAATCAATTAATAATTAAATTTCGAATTATAATTAGGTTTGGAATTATAATTAAGTTTGAAATTGTTAAGTTGAATTTATAATTAA
Organism: Allium cepa; assembly: GCA_030765085.1. Lineage (NCBI taxonomy): Eukaryota > Viridiplantae > Streptophyta > Magnoliopsida > Asparagales > Amaryllidaceae > Allium > Allium cepa. The sequence continues at coordinate 595,671,639 of CM060941.1, read as the reverse complement.
GTTGAAATGATTTGATAATTAAGTTTGAATTCATAATTAAGTGGAAATGATTAAATAATTAAGTTTGTATTTATAATCGAATTTGTAATTATTAAGTTTGAAATTATTAATAATTAAGATTGAAATTATTTAATAATTGAATAAGATTTAATTATCTGATAATTGAATAAAAATTTGAATTCTTTGATAAGAGAAATTGAACTTTTGAATAAGTGGATTAGAACTTCGTTAATAAATGAATTGAGTCTCTTTATTTATTAAAGTTTTGGAAAAATATTTAAGTAAGTTAATAAGAGAAATCGAAACTTCTCGATTATGTGAAATTCAGTTTTTTATTAATTGAGTTTGAAATTTGTAACGAAGTCAATAATAAGTAAAAATTGAATTTCTTTAACAAGAAATAAAATGTGATTTATTGAAATGAAGGGGCTTTATTGAAATTAACGTAAGATTTGTAATTTAAAGAAGTGATTTGACGATGTTAATTTATTTCAATTTGATGTTTTGATATAATGAAGTTGAACGTAAGTAATTGATTTAAATGAATTGGAATTTAAATAGAAGTTGTTTTGAATGACAAATTTACTTAATGAATATTAAATGAAATCGATAAATGAATTTAAATTGATTTGAATAAAAATTAAACCATTTTAAATGATCTCGGAATGAAACTTATACTCGAACTTGAATCAATATTTGAAATTTTTTTAAATAAAAATTGAAATTGAATTGTAAGAATTTGAAATGGTTATTTGGAAGTTTTGAAACGTAAATTTTGGAAATTGATAGTGGAAGACAAATGAAATGTTGATGTATAAAGTCTAATTGAAATTGGAATTGATTTTGTTTTGAAATTTATTAACGACCAATCGGTGTAATAATTACGAAAGTTATTAAAGAGACCGGAATCGGTTATGGATATACTCTCTATCTAAACCGAAAACCACTTTAATAACTATACGCGGAGTGATGATCCAGAATGAAGTGGTTGGAATGATGTACGTGCTGACTGAAGAAAGTGAACGATAATGGATAGCCTTGACACTTGTGTCAAATTGGAAATGACTAAAATCAGGAGCCGTGCCGGGCCAAATGGGGTTAGCCACCTCGAGCGAACACACTTCTTCGTAACTACTACTCATTACTTGTGATTGATTGGTGCACCCTCGTACTTTCAGGAGTGTTGTTTCGCGGTGTTGCGATCGCTGCGGCGATGCGTTCTCACCAGTCCGGATCAGGCGAACGGTAGTTTCACTACCTTGGGTATTGCCTCATGTGCCTTGTCATACTTGTATCCCTATATACGCGACCACTACGAATTTGTTTTTTGTTATACCTATGGAGTACTCCTTGATATCCCACCAGTTTACGGTGGAGTTTACAGTGCTGTATAGACTATGACATTTATATAAAATGTGTTAAGGGGGATAATGGTAACGCCTTAACACTATTTTGATATTTTATATTACTGATAGACATTATCTATTTAGCGTATACTACTACATAGTAGATAGTTTAATGGATCCTTAGAGGATGGTGATTCCAACATCCTTTGAGTTACTTGTATTTCGATTGCTATTTCACTTGAGTTGGATTTATTGATATAAGAATATTGATTCTGACTCGAGTGTTTTGTGTTTTGCTTTATGCTCGGGTCAGACTGAGTGTACCAGTACTCGAGGCTCATCTTTGGAGTTGGAGCTTTGCTTGAAGATCCAGCCATCTATTCTGCTTTCAGTATTCGATGATTCCAGTGATGTACTCTAATTCTTATATTTGACCGTTGTATTCGAGACTTCTATTGTAACTTATTTAACTCTGATGTATCTTATATATTTATATAGTAGCTTCATGAACTACTATCTCTTTTACTTCCGCTGCATATTACTACTCTGTGTCTGTGATTCTGTGATTATTTATTTACTGTATATCTGAGTTTTGCCAAATTTTAAATTAACAATTCGTTATTTTGAATTATTCAAGTCCGACGTGTGCGGATGCGAATAGTCCAAAATAGCGGGTTGTTACAGTTGGTATCAGAGCTTTTGGTAGCTCTAGGCAAAACTCAGTATATAGGGTAAAGGTATTTACAGAATCACTCTCATTCGAGTTTCAATCTCTTCCTTTTAACTCATTTCCTTTAAATTTTGGAACGTTCCCTGCGGTTTCAAAATTCATCCGTGTCCCTTACTTTCATCTTCTTTCAATACTGGAGCATCCCATAACTCCACTTCAAATGATCTTTATAATGAGTCGGCGATCTCGCCAATCTCAAATTGATTTATAAAAGGGGTGAAACTCCTTTACAATAAGCATTGATTTGCCGGAGATTTCTATATCCTCGATTTACGATGCTATCTATCTCTTGCTATACCTGAATTTTATTTCTTGAGACCGAATGTTGATTTACTTTGGAATTCAGCATCGATCTTATTCTTGAAGTGACGGACGACCCGGTTAAGGTTGCCCGTGAAGTAAAGAAGCTTGTCCATCTTCCGATTCTGTTAATTGAAGTATCGGGTCTTCTGTTTCGAACTTATTGTCGAATCAAAATTCTCTTTGATTTGATTTCCATCAAATTTGAATCTCTATACTTGTTTGAAATCTATTCTTGTATCGTCAAGCGAGGAAGTGTATTTGTAAATTAATATTAAAATGTTTTATATACGTTGTGTTGTTTGAGTTGTTGATGTTGATTTGGGTTTTCGATCGATTCGTCTGATCAACGCTATCGATAGGATTTCCAAAACACTTGAACAGAGCAAACTGACACAATAGTATTTTCGAATTTAGTGAATAAAATAGTTTTGTATGATTATATTATATATAAGTATAAAAGTTCTGAAATTAAATTGTTAATGAATTTGTTGCCAGAAATAATAATATTTGATTTTCAATTATTATTTCGTAAACCGTTACCTATTGCATAAAAATGAATTTATAAAACTTGTTTATAATTTGATTTGGAATTTAAATGAATCTAAATCAAGAATTCGAGAATTTAATTTCTGGAGATTTCAAACTTCGATTTGAAAGTTTTAGAGTGTAATGTATTTAAGATATTTTCAAATAGAAACCGTTTCAAAGAACTTTAAAATGTTTAAAATCAGTGCTCTTCTCCTTGTCACTGGAAAATAATTTCGATGATGACGGCCGCATCATCGATATTTATTTTCGGGTTTCGAAGTGGAGAGACTATTCGTAGCCTTGCTACACCTTGATTTGAAAATTTTAAATAGATTTGAATTTCTAAATTATGACTTGATTTATAAATATTGGTAAATGATTATTGATTTGATGTGATTTATTAGATGTATATATATTTATTTCAAAATTGTTTGAAGTAAACTGAAAAGGTTTCTTAAAAAATTTATGATAAGAATGATTTCAATTTTAAAACGAAGCCAAAATTTGAATGAATATTGAAACTTAACAAATTGAATTAGAAAAATATCTTGCATAATACCCAATTACATTATAATACGACTTACCAAAACCATCCAAAGGTTGAATATGTAATTGAATAATTTACAATGCGAAATGATGTTAAAAGAAATTTAAAATTGGAATAGTTATAATAACTATAAATATGCTTGATATATGTGATAGGATATATTAGGTGGAATTAATTTATTAATAATTTAAAATAAAGAAGAATTGAATTTGTTGAATAAAATATGTTTAATTATTAATAGGGTATAATTGGATAATAAAACAATGAATAAATGAGATAAATAAATAAATTTTGTTTGGAAGGAATATTTTGTTAGCAAATATTAATAAATTGAATTGAAATCAACTTAATAAATTACCTTGAATTTAAAAATAAATTGTTGAATATAAATTTATTTAAATTAAAATTTATATGGTTTTAACTAATTGTTTATTTTGTCGTTCAATCTATTTTTCTTTATGGTTGTTTCTATTCTCCTACTTTCTTACTTTTCGGGGACGAAAAGTTTTGAGTGGGGGAGAATGTAACGACCCGTAAATTTAACCGGTTCGGCGAACGTTATTAACTGAAATTTTGTGAGGTTTTAACGATAAAATTTTGAAATATAAATTTGATATTTGAAATGCGTCTAATTAAATATAGTGGCTGATAAATTTATCCGAAAATATGAAAGTTTACGTCGCGCGTAAATTTACTTCAATCTAATCAGTTAAAAAACGATGAAAATAAAAAGTTTTCAAAACCAAAATATTTTTACATAGAAAAATTCTAAAACATCTTCTGAACAAGATGTCAGTTTGTCGTTTTTTCAAATTCGGACATCTTTGGCTCCGTCGATCTTAATTTTCTGCGATTTTTACGCATTTTCCGCTAGTATAAAAATTCGAATTTTTATAATTCGACCGTGCAACTGACATCTGTATACCGTTTTGATCGTCTCGTCGCGCTGGTCGTTACGGTATATTCATTTCTATGTTTCGGTGTTCGGTACACGGTGGAACCCGCATAATGGATAGCCGTATCGGTACGTTCTAGTGACTTTTGAATCTCTGTTGTTTTTGTTTTACATCGTAACGTCTGCTTATTATTATTTTCTGGTTTCAACATTTATCCCTCTGACCCTTCGTTCGCTTCATTTTGAAAAAAATCAACATGACCGTTCGAATTTGTTTGGATAACTATGCAATTTTATAAGGCTTTCTCGTAGTCAAGCTATTCACCTTTCATATTACCCTACCTGTCTCCTTATTTTCCCAAGGCAAACGTAAGAAAATAAAACTATTAAGACACTGTTGAACACTCTCCACTTTCCTGAGATCTACTTCATTCTTTTAGGAAAAAAGAAGTTTGTAACCAAAGTTATATATTTGCAGTGCTCTTTCTCTTGCCTTCCCTCTCCCATGGCCAAACTCAAAGCCGAGCACACCGTGTCCCCCTCTGCTACTTTTTCCCTGCCACTCATCCTCCTCCGGACTCCGCCACAACCGCGTCGAACCACCGTGCTCATCCATCTTTCACCCTACCTTCTCATGCTAGCCTGTGCGCAAGGTCTTCCGACCGACCACCGTGCATCTCTAGCCCAAGATCCGCCACCTCATGACAGCGGCGCGCTGCCTCCCATAAGCAGCCTCCCACCTCATTCTTGCCTTCGTTCGCCTACGCGACAATCACCGACCTAGGCTCCCTGGCCACTGACTTCATCAATGTACAGCAGCCCGTTCCACCCGAGCCCCATTTTCTCCACCCGCGGCCTTCGCCCTTGCCGAACAAACTGCGCCAAAACCTGTAACCAATCCTTCCCCTCACACGCTCCTTTCCCTGTAGCAGCGTATGTAATGAGATAGCTGACGAACCCATCAGGCCACTACCGTCCTCCATCGCCTCACCCACGTTTCAGCTTCAATCTCCTTCCAATGCTCGTTGAAGCCTTCCCTTTTGCTTTGTGTGAAACGGTACATATATGTATTTCCTTATACTATTTTAAATATAAAATATAATTATTGTCTGCATACTTTGATAGTTTGGTCTACCAGTTTATGTATATATTACCTGTCAGTTTGCAAATTATAATATGTTGTGCATAAAAAAAAAAATATGTTGTGCATAGGTCTATATTGGTACACATGATATAAATAACGTGTTTATAGTGTTGCTTTACTTTTGGTTTAAGTAATATGGTTATGTATTTACTATTGGCATGTACAGGCAATATATTTAAACTTGCATAGAAAGAGAATATAAAAGCATAGTTTTACAAATTAAAGGGTATAGGCATGTTACGTACAACACATGTTTCAATGATACGTGATTTCCAGATTTCACTTATATTACACATATTAGTTTAAAAATGTAATATGCACATAATTGTTGGTTGTAGTTTACATGCATTTTTTTTTAAATAAATCCGTTGGGCTATATATGATGTATGTCTACATGTATAAATGAGTCTATATATATATATATATATATATATATATATATACACACACACACACACACATGCATGTGCAATACATGTAAGTGTCTGCATATTCGAATAGCTTATGTATATAATTGTATATACATTGTTTCAAAAATAATAATAATAATAATAATAATAATAATATATTGTTTATTTGTCAATAACTATATGTCTACAAATTTGGTAGTTGCTACACTATATATATAGATGTGTCAGTCGCATTGTTGTATATGCATCAGTCTGCATGAATACAAATTTATTTAAGATTTTAAACACAAATATACTTAGTGTCATATAGGTTATTAAATTTCTTATACTAGTATGTTGGTGGGTCTGCATATATGGGTCTGCATACATCTTGTGTAAAATGCATATAGTTGGTTGCATATATGAATAGCTTACATATATTTGTTTATATATATGTACTATATCGGATTTAAGATGATTTTGTCAATATTAAATTTATATTAAATATTGTTTTATTTATAACATATAATTCATTTTTTTATGTGTTTGATTTTGTCAATACTAAATTTATATTAAACAATGGATTTTGAAATTCCTATATATTTAATTTAATATATGTTGAATTTAGAATGTGGTTATATGCTTATATATATATTTAGTTATATTCTTAAGTTCGCTTGTACTATATATCTGCATTGACCCAGTTCTGATTTGAATTTTTATCAATTCCTCAGTATCAGCTTTGTCCGTCCAGTTCGTGCCAATTCTGTTTTCTTTGGAATCCGTGCTTGGATCCGTAACTCGTCGTGTCGTTTTATCTCTAGCCTCGAAAGGTGAGCAATCACTCACAATTAATGTTCTTTTATTTATTAAATTTGATTTCAATTGAAACGACAATTGAAATATACTGCTGTTAGTTATTTACACTGTTATATATGTTATTACCTGTATCAGTTCACCTGTTACATCGGACACCCTTATCTGTTATTTATACGATGATAATACATTTTGGTTGATAATTGATTGATTGATTGAATATTATTTATATTGGATGTTAAATTGAAATGTATAAAGTGATAAATATTATGCAATTGAAATTGTCGTAGGATAGTTTAAAAATGTAAATCGACATATGTGTTGAATTTGATTAGTAAATTTGAATAATATGACCCCTTCTAATTGTTGAGTTAATTGACACGTAGAATTTGATAAATTATACTTTGAACCTTTGAATGTATATTGGATAAATTGTTGTAGTATTAAAATTGAGATTTGAATTGAACGACAAGTGAAAAACCGTAATGTAATAATCTTTAATCTACATGAAATGATAGTGTAGATTCTAGGAATAATTATATTAATTCGCACAAATAATAATGCGAATTAATACGATTATTTCGGGATTATTTGAATTGATTATTGAATTGTTATTGATTGTTGTTATTGCTTATTTATTTACTTTGACACCATCCCAGTTATCATACTGCAAGTTCCCTTTGTTATGCTTTAATTTTTGAATTGAATTGGAATCGGGTTGAAATGATAAATACCCAAATGAATTTGACCTAGGATAGAGAATTAAATAAAAATCCGATTGGTCAATAATTTGATTCAAAAATAAAATAATGATTTTATTTGAGCAAAGATTAAGTTTTGAAATGAAGTTGGAATTTGAATTTTGAAAGGAAAATGTAAAGATTGAAATCTGAAACAAAAATTTAACGTAGTAATTGACGAATGAACGTTGTTTGAAATTTGATTATCTAATAATTAAATTTGGAATTATTAATAAATAATTTGGAATTAGTAATAACTGAGTTTTGAAATTATTAAGTTTGAAATCATTTAATAATTAAATTTCGAATTATAATTAAGTTTGGAATTATAATTAAGTTTGAAATTATTAAGTTGAATTTATAATTAAGTTGAAATGATTTGATAATTAAGTTTGAATTCATAATTAAGTGAAAATGATTAAATAATTAAGTTTGTATTTATAATCGAGTTTGTAATTATTAAGTTTGAAATTATTAATAATTAAGATTGAAATTATTTAATAATTGAATAAGATTTAATTATCTGATAATTGAATAAAAATTTGAATTCTTTGATAAGAGAAATTGAACTTTTGAATAAGTGGATTTGAACTTCGTTAATAAATGAATTGAGTCTCTTTATTTATTAAAGTTTTGGAAAAATATTTAAGTAAGTTAATAAGAGAAATCGAAACTTATCGATTATTTGAAATTCAGTTCTTTATTAATTGAGTTTGAAATTTGTAACGAAGTCAATAATAAGTAAAAATTGAATTTCTTTAACAAGAAATAAAATGTGATTTATTGAAATGAAGGGGCTTTATTGAAATTAACGTAAGATTTGTAATTTAAAGAAGTGATTTGACGATGTTAATTTATTTCAATTTGATGTTTTGATATAATGAAGTTGAACGTAAGTAATTGATTTAAATGAATTGGAATTTAAATAGAAGTTGTTTTGAATGACAAATTTACTTAATGAATATTGAATGAAATCGATAAATGAATTTAAATTGATTTGAATAAAAATTAAACCATTTTAAATGATCTCGGAATGAAACTTATACTCGAACTTGAATCAATATTTGAAATTTTTTTAAATAAAAATTGAAATTGAATTGTAAGAATTTGAAATGGTTATTTGGAAGTTTTGAAACGTAAATTTTGGAAATTGATAGTGGAAGACAAATGAAATGTTGATGTATAAATTCTAATTGAAATTGGAATTGATTTTGTTTTGAAATTTATTAACGACCAATCGGTGTAATAATTACGAAAGTTATTAAAGAGACCGGAATCGGTTATGGATATACTCTCTATGTAAACCGAAAACCACTTTAATAACTATACGCGGAGTGATGATCTAGAATGAAGTGGTTGGAACGATGTACGTGCTGACTGAAGAAAGTGAACGATAATGGATAGCCTTGACACTTGTGTCAAATTGGAAATGACTAAAATCAGGAGCCGTGCCGGGCCAAATGGGGTTAGCCACCTCGAGCGAACACACTTCTTCGTAACTACTACTCATTACTTGTGATTGATTGGTGCACCCTCGTACTTTCAGGAGTGTTGTTTCGCGGTGTTGCGATCGCTGCGGCGATGCGTTCTCACCAGTCCGGATCAGGCGAACGGTAGTTTCACTACCTTGGGTATTGCCTCATGTGCCTTGTCATACTTGTATCCCTATATACACGGCCACTACGAATTTGTTTTGTGTTATACCTATGGAGTACTCCCTGATATCCCACCAGTTTACGGTGGAGTTTACAGTGCTGTATAGACTATGACATTTATATAAAATGTGTTAAGGGGGATAATGTTAACGCCTTAACACTATTTTGATATTTTATATTACTGATAGACATTATCTATTTAGCGTATACTACTACATAGTAGATAGTTTAACGGATCCTTAGAGGATGGTGATTCCAACAACCTTTGAGTTACTTGTATTTCGATTGCTATTTCACTTGAGTTGGATTTATTGATATAAGAATATTAATCTTGACTCGAGTGTTTTGTGTTTTGCTTTACGCTCGGGTCAGACTGAGTGTACCAGTACTCGAGGCTCACCTTTGGAGTTGGAGCTTTGCTTGAAGATCCAGCCATCTATTCTGCTTTCAGTATTCGATGATTCCAGTGATGTACTCTAATTCTTATATTTGACTGTTGTATTCGAGACTTCTATTGTAACTTATTTAACTCTGATGTATCTTATATATTTATATAGTAGCTTCATGAACTACTATCTCTTTTACTTCCGCTGCATATTACTACTCTGTGTCTGTGATTCTGTGATTATTTATTTACTGTATATCTGAGTTTTGCCAAATTTTAAATTAACAATTCGGTATTTTGAATTATTCAAGTCCGACGTGTGCGGATACGAATAGTCCAAAATAGCGGGTCGTTACAGAGTAAATTCAACTAGAATTCAAATTAAAAACAATCAGATTCAAGGCAGACTCAAACTTCAGTTTCAGAACCAGAAGATTTCAAACATCAATGCTTCCTGTTTACAAGAATTAGGTGCAGGTGAGTAGACAAATTTTTAAAAGTTTTAAGTAATTTAAAACCAGTTCAAATTTCATTGATAACATGGTTTGTTTCAGTATGTATATGAGGTTCTTTGTTCAGGAATGTTGTAGGTGGGTAAATTTTTGATCTTAAATCAGTTTGAAATATCTGAGACTTGAACCTGACACATGAATTAGACCTTGCAGTTTAATAGTTTGGGATGATTCATGTGTATGTTTAGAGGTAAATGGATGTGTATACATGTTGTGATATGGCTAATTATCATCTCTATTTATTTTTCAGCGCCATCATCAAATAAACAGTCCATAATTGCATTTGTATTTGACTATAGGTTAGGATCTGAGAAAAGAAAAGGTTTAAAAATTTATATAGTTAATTTTAAAAGTAGTTTTAAATTAATATATAATGTATTTATGAAAAAAATTGGAAATCTACAGGTCTGATTATATCATAGACTAAAATCAAGTGTCCTGAATTCTTGAGTAAATCTTATAACATGATTCTAGATTTCTAATGATCAATTTAGAAACCAGAATCATGATTTTTAGTTTGGTAATCTCCGAGTTAATCAAAATTGAAGAATTTTCGGTTTTTAACCAATATCTGGCGATCAATGGTGATTCAAAGGTAGGGATTGTTGTCGAAGATGACCTAGGGAATGTGGATCACTGGAAAAATAGTTCGAGAACTTTCTGATGATTGGAGTGCGTGAAGCGGCTTAACTAGGGCTTTTGTAGTTTTTTCTTTCGCGTTTAATGGCAAGATGATGTCGTCTAACATGAAGCATCGAGTTCGATTTCGGGTGATAAGATGGTGGCGTGGGTCGATGACGGGGTCGAGGTCTGAAGGGTGAAGATTCCAGTCGCCTTGATCGTCAACGATGGGTGTTTGGGTCATTTGAGTTCGAGTTTTTGTTCGAGCGTCAGGTGATTTTTCGAATTCGATCTGTTCGTGTTAATTTGAGTTCGGATTTCGAGGGATGGACCGATTTGTGGGTTGTTGGAGGTGATGGAAGTAGCCGGAGTCGTAGCGAACCACCGTGCACGTGCACGGTGGCGTTGGAGTCGGGTCTGCGTGTTAGGGATCGGCTGTCTCCTTACTCGAGTCGTGCTCATGTATAAATGGAATCGGCTTTGAGTTTATTGTGAGCGAGATGGGAGCCTGATGCTATTCAACATGGTTTAATTTAAGTTTAAACTTTTAGCAAGCTTACTGTAAAAAATAAATAAAAAAAGAAGTAGAAGAAGATGTGTAACTACCGTGATTTTTGATTACCGTCGAAATAAAATTTTAAAATGGAAATTTTAAATTTAAATTTGAAAAAAATCTGCAATGCGAAAGTAATTTGCAAATTCAGTGCAAATAGCTTGGCTGTGTTGAAAAATAACCAAGTTATATTTTCATTTTTGCTTTCACATGTGTAGTGGTCCATTTCAAAGCAAAAAGATGAATGCAAAAGGGTCTAATTATAAACAATTTGAAAACCATTTGCTGCGTATAAGTTTATAAAACATTATCATGGCCGTCACCTATTTCAAAAGCAAAGTGAACACTTTTGCTATCATCACTTTATGCTTGCTGTCACTCATTTTAAAGTGAAGCTAGAATATTTTGCTACCATCTTCATTGGTGCAGCTATGTACCTCCATCCCACAAATGCACGTCTCTAATTAAATGCGATTGTACTTGATGTGTCATTATCTCCTCATTTTATTTGACTTGTATCCATTTGGAAAGAGAAAGTGTAACCTGCATCTTTTATTTTCACTTCAAATTTCTCAGCAAAGGAAACGTTATAGCAACTTCATTCCTTCCTCCTTCTCTTCGCCTTTCCTTAGTCTCTCCCTGCCTTACATCTGCCTCATCTATCACTTATGCCTCCGAAGTTGAGGACTAAGCCTGTATCTGCTATGCCTTATATTGTCATTGCTTGTAACAATGCTCTAGTCAACATGTGTGACCCTGCCTTGGTTAAGTCGAGCTATGGTAATCCTTTTCAGGTATTCTGATTGATAAGAACTCTCCTCAACTTGCTGCTCCTCAATTGCCTTGCAGCCTGTTGGTTACGGTATGAAGTGGTTCTCTTTCAGATCTAGGTGGTTCATTGGTTTTAGAAGCGAATTAAGGTGAGTTATAAACTCACACTTCTAGTTCAAACTATGGTTTCAAATTTTTGCGTGTGTTCATGCGTATACGCGAGAGTAGACACATTTCTGCATTACCCCAATAACAGTGTATAATATTGCGTGCACGTGCCTTCATGTAGTGACAGTTTGCAATACTAGGTGTATCTCATTAGTGTACAGGCAGTGGTTTCATTTCATAATTGCTTATAGAGGTGCTCACGCATGAATGTCCAAATTGTGTTCCTTGTATTGGGCATAAGGCTGCTTTAAAATGCACAGAGTAGTATAGGTATATCGCACATACATGTGCACGAGTTTGTGTAGTAGTAAGCCATTTGCTTTTCATATTTTTATTTTATGTAAATCATGTATGCACTGAGTACGGGTCGGCAGGTAAATTGCCTAGTCGTATTAATTCGTGTTGCGAGAAAATAAGTAGCCTGTTATAAACTTACCCAGGCCGGACATTCTATTTGTATGTGTGCAACTTTTTGTATTTGACAGGTCTTTGTTTTATATTTTTTTTGTACACGTAGGTGGTTTATATAGTTGCATTTTAGCTAGTATGTGGGTGCATATTTTATGGGTCAGATCATAATACACGTGTGTGCAGGTATCATAGTAGGTGCGTGTCTCTTTGTAGTGTGAATATATATCCCCAGAACCTTGTTTCCATGCATGCGTAAGTACCAAGCATAAATACGTGTTTATACAGGAAGTGGAACCATGTTTATACAAGCATGGGCATATATATATGTGAGAGGCCATATTGACCTGTTAAAGAAAAATTAAAATTCGAACATGCAAGTAAGCATTGTCTGTTGCATACTTGATCTGTTCGTTTGCACCTCTCTTCTATTTTAGTGTGTGCAAGCTGCCAGACCATTTGTTAAAAAAAAAAAACATGCGTGCAAGTCATTTGAATGAGTGGGCATTTATCCAAAATAGCCATAACAACTGTTGCATGAGATTAAGAAGGGAATCATTTTAGTAATGTTGGTTTTGGTTTATCCCAAATTTTTTTGAGTAGCACACTACCAGTCAACAAGTATAGAAGGTCACTTCAATTTCAAGTTAATGGGATGTCATGATTCTATTGTTAACACTCACAGCTGGTTCATGAATGTGTGCTTTACATATAAATTTTTAGCAGGTAATTCAATTTTCATGCTTCTTGCCTTCTTTGTCCAATCCTAAGGCCATGTATTCTTACAGCAATGTTATGTGGTGCCTACACCCCTCAAAGAATTGTATTTAGATAGGGAAAGCATTTGGTACATCGTCCAATTCCATTTATATAGTGCATGTATTATAGTTCAGGGGTCATTGTCACATGTGCATGTGCATGAATTTTTTTTCACACGTTCACTATATTCATGTCATTTTGTACCAGTTTACACACCCCAAATCAATATGAGTTGTACGTTACGGCGGTAATTTCCATTGAACCGATGTTTGGTTTTAAAACGTAATTTGTTGCCGTTATTTTTATAACGAATTTCTACACCGGCGCTATATTTTTGAAACGCGGTGTTTTGGTGACATTTTCGATGAATGAAAATTCACTGTTATTTTAACGTCAGTAACCGTTATTTTAAAGTGGCTTTTCAAGCGGTTATCCCGCAGCACCGATTTAGTATCCGTTTTTACGGTGTTTTGTGAAGCGCAATTTGCTCGTCGAAATTGCTACAGATGTTTCTATTTTAATCACATGTTTTAAAAATCGTTTTAAAATAAAAATTGTTTCCAAAATTTTTACAGTTTGCGCTTTTAAAAGAACGAGGAAGCGATTTAAACGCTTCAGCAAAATTGGAGACTATGAACTCTCACTTTTATTGATTCGCTTAATTCCGGACTTGTCCTTTGGGAACGTAAAATGTTATTTATTTAAAATACACAATTTTACACTTTCAAGGAAACGATGAAGAGATTTAAACGATTTAGCAAAAGTGTGGAGTATGGAACCACCCTTTTACCATTTCGGTTAATTCCGGACTCGTTAATTGAAACATCTGTTGTTTGATGATCTGATGATTTTGTTGGGCTTTCAAGCCACTCTGCTGGACCTTCGGGTCATCTGATGGACCTTTGGGTCAATTACCAGTACTAGACCTTCGGGTCACTCTGCGGACCTTTGGGTCATCTGATGGGCGCCAAAAATTTATAGTACTTGGTAAGCTTCGGCCATCTGATATGCACGTGCGGCGTAGCTAAAACTCGCCATCTGCTGGGATCGATCCACTTTTATGCTGATTTTCTAGTTATCTTATTTTGATTTCTAGATTTTGCGACTGATGATTTTCTGGTTATCTATTTTGATTTCTAGATTTGGTGAATTGCTGCTTTGAATTCAATTATGAAGTTGGAAGTTGAGTTTGTGTATAATCTCATTTGAGATTATAATTTTGCGTATTGCTGTTTTAAATTCAATGGTGAATTTGAAAACTGATTTTGATGGAGTTTAATTTGAGATTTCTTCATTTAAACTATGCTGATTATTTATGCTGTATAGTCTCATTCGAGACTATAATTAATTATTTAAGTGTTAATTATTATTCACTTATTTCTAAGAATAAAATTAGACTGGTCCGTTTATTATTTTCTTTTAAATAATACTCGGGTCAGACCGAGTTATTTCAGGGTAATCTCTATCTTCGATTCTGTAACAGCTTCAGCTTTTGGAATTCACATCATCTTTCGCCTAGTCCTCGGGAGTACTTTTGGTTTATTAGCCCTCATCTTATGTATGTATTGATGGATATGTATATGTACATTTGGATCATGTGAACTATCGTTTGTTGTAGCATGTATTCTAGACTTGTCTTTCGCTATATATCTGATATTTCTGTTCTAATGTGATTATACTATCAGTGTTGTTATTATTATGGGTTGTTCTGGATTTTCCTTTAGCCACTGTAGTTTCGTTTTAGATTTGGATTGAAATTATATCTTTGGGAGTAAATTTCACAACTCCTATCGATGTAATCAATACTTATCTAAGGCATAACTTACGGATGGTCGCTTCTAACAAGCCTTATTCTTCGCAATAGCAGACGTTATTCCTTATAATAAACTTTGTTGTTGTGAGCATAGAGGTGGGGCGTCACAGCTTGGTATCAGAGCTGAAATTCAGAATAAATTATAATAAACATAGAACAGAACAGGATGGAACATATGTTACAACTATTCGAGGGTTTTATTCATGCATTTCTAATCTATTTCTTTGTTGTTCTTAAAACTTTTATCCTCTCCAACAAGTTGGAATGCATCTAGGAATAAATTTAAAATTTCCGTAGTATTCCATTTGTTAAATTCCTTTTCAATCTTAGATTTGAAAGTAGAACATTGGGTTTCTGATTGTCCTACTGCTCCTAAGTGTTTCAAATCGGGGAAGCTTAATGTTGCTTAAGACTCTGGTGATTCTTCTAAGCCCAAAGAAATTCTTCCTTCTATTTTGGAAGGTTTTATTTTATTTCGTGCCCGTTCTATCAGAGTTCTTTTCGATACGGGTGCATCGCATTCATTCGTGTCGAAAGAGCTTGTTGATGTTATTCCTTTGGTTGTTGTTAGTTTTTGCGACCCTTTGAAGATGGCGAATCCTATTGGTGGATTTGCTACTCTTAGTTTGTTGTGTGTTGGTGTTGAGATTATTCTTTGTAGTTTCACCTTTCATGTGAATCTGCATGATATGGATCATCTTGGTTTTGATATGATTTTGGGTATGGATTGGCTCGTCCGTTATGAAGTTCAATCCTATGACCCAAAAGAACTTTATATATCAAGCATTCTGATGCTATCGAGCAGTTATCTATTATATTTTGAAGTATGGACCATCCTTCGAGTGCTTTTATATCTTCCCTCGAATCAGAGGATGTCTTGGATAATATTCCAGTTGTTTGTGATTTTTCTGATGTTTTTAAGCCTATCTCGAGATTGCCGCCGAAGAGGGCAATAGAGTTTCGTATAGATCTTATCTCTGTTGCACATCCTATCAGTTGTCCTCCCACGAGGATGTCTGCTAACGAAAATGAGGAACTCAAGCAACAATTATCTGAGTTGGAAGCCAAGCATTTTATCCATTCTAACTCGTCTCCTTGGGGCGCTGCCGCTGTCTTCGTTAAGAAGCCAGATGGTACTCTTAGGCTTTGCATTGTTTATCGCAAGCTTAACGAGTCCGCTATCAAAAATAGGTATCCATTACCTAGGATCGACGATATGTTCGATCAGTTAAGTGGCGCTAAGCTTTTCTCCCAACTCGATCTTGCTACTGGTTTTCATTTAGCTACGAGTTGTGAAGTTTGCATTCCACTCACCGCATTCCGCACTCGTTATGATTCTTATGTCATTCGGTTTACCCATCTTATTTCATCCATTTTATGAATCGAGTATTCTACGAATATCTCGATGACTCAATTTGTGTATTTATTGATTTTGGATGAAAACAGCAATTTAAAATTTTGCAAATCTTTTTCATAAGATTTATTTACAAGTACAATTGGATTAGTGTTTATCATATAGAAGATAATTTTGTGATTGTATTGCCCATTGAGTGCTTTAAGAATTCTGCTCGATGCGCTTGATCAACGTTATCGATAGGAATCTCCTAAACGCTTTGATGAGACAATTTGACAGAAAAATAGACCTATAAAAAGTAAATTTTCGAGAAAATGATTTCATAAAGATAATGGTAATTTTGGAGTTTTAGCTTTTCAGGAAAGAAGATTATTTGATAGAACTCTTTTCCGATACCCTTATTCCTGTATTTCCCGAAGGGAACCAAGACTTCATTATTCGTACCAATACTAGCCGTATTGATTTCGGTGCTGTTCTTATGTGAAAAGAGAGTAGTTGCCTATGCTTCTAGACAACTAAAGCCTAACGAGATTCGTTATGCTACCTCTGATTTGAAGTTAGCCGCCATAGTCTTTGCTTTAAAGATTTAGCGACATTATTTACCGGGCGGGAGTTTTGTTCTCTTCACTGATCCCAAATCTCTGAAGTATCTATTCACTTAGAAAGAACTCAATTTGAGACAACAGTGTTGGCTCGAATTTCTTGCTTCATATGATTTCGATATTGATATTCATGGTTGTATTCGGAAGAAAGGTAGATTGATCGTGCCTAATGTTTCTAATCTTAGAAATGACATTCTTGATGATTATCATCGTTCTAAGTATACTACCCAGTCGGGTAGTAGTAAGTAGTATGCTGATAAGAAACGCTTATACTTTTTGGAGGGTATGAAGCGTGATGCTGCAAGTTGATGAGTTGTTGCATGACTTGTCAACTTATTATTGCAGGACACCATCATTCTAGTAGTCTTTTACAGCCTCTTGAAATTCCACTATGGAAATGGGATCAAATTTCTATGGACTTCATTGATGGTCTACCTCGTTCGAGGTCGGGCCATTCTAGTGTTTGGGTGATTGTGATCGATTGAACAAATCATCCCATTTTATTCCTATCAAGTCCAGTCGGACTGCTTATTGACTTTGGTGGTAGTTGGGAAGACCACTTATCTCTTATTGAATTTGCTTATAACAATAGTTTTCAATCCAGTATCGGTATGGCTACTTTCGAATCCCTTTACGGAAGGCCGTGTCGATCACATCTTGTTGGTTGGAATCGGGGGAAAGGTTAGTTTTCGGCCCCGATTATATTCGTGAATCTTCTGAGAAGATTGATATTATCATACAGAGAATGAATAAGGCTCATAATAGGCAGAAATCTTATGCCGATCATCGTAGGAAGCCTTTGAAATATTTTTGTTGGCGATCGCGTATTCATTCGAGTTTCCCCGATGCAGGGTATGGTGTGTTTTAGTAGCTTCGGGAAATTGGCTCCTCGTTACATTGGACCTTTCCTATTACGGAACGTATTGGCCCTGTTTCTTATCGTGTATCGCTACCTATTCATTTTTTGGGAATTCATGACGTATTTCATATATCTTAGCTTCGTCGATGTCTTCGAGATTCGGATTTAGTTATTGGTCCTCATGTGTTGCAAGATCTTGAGATCTCCCCCGACTTGTCTATTGTACAAAATCCTATTAGTGTGCTAGCTTAGGAGGTTAAATGCCTTCGGAATAAAGAAGTCCCGCTTGTGAAAATTCAATGGTCCGCAAACCTCAATGATTGCACCTAGGAAACCAGAGAATTCATCGAGCATTCTTATTAGGGTTTTCTCTCTTCGGGTGGGGGTGAGAATTCTTATCCATCTTATCTATTTTAATCTTTGTTGAGATGAATTATTTGTGTTATTGACTGCTTCTAGTATGAAAATTGCGGGGACGCAGTTTTTATAAAGGGGGGAGTCTGTAACAACCGTGATTTTCGATTACCGTCGAAATAAAATTTTAAATTTAAATTTGAAAATTTTTTGCAATGCGAAAGTAATTTGCAAAATAAGTGCAAATAGCTTGGCTGTGTTGAAAAGTAACAAATTTATATTTTCATTTTTGCTTTCACGTGTGTAGTGGTCCATTTCAAAGCAAAAAGATGAATGCGAAAGGGTCTAATTATAAATAAGTTGGAAACCATTTGCTGCATATAAGTTTATAAAACATTATCATGGCCGTCACCTATTTCAAAAGAAAAGTGAACACTTTTGCCATCATCATTTTATGCTTGTTGTCACTCATTTTAAAGTGAAGCTTGAATATTTTGATACCATCCTATGTACCTTCTTCCCACAAATGCACGTCTCTAATTAAATGCAATTGTACTTGGTGTGTCATCATCTCCTCATTTTATTTGACTTGTATCCATTTGGAAAGAGAAAATGTAGCTTGCATCTTTTATTTTCACTTCCGATTGCTCAGCAAAGGAAACGTTATAGCAACTTCATTCCTTCCTCCTTCTCTTCGCCTTTCCTTAGTCTCTCCCTGCCTTACATCTGCCTCGTCTATCACTTATGCCTCCGAAGTTGAGGACTAAGCCTGTATCTTCTATGCCTCATATTGTCATTGCTTGTAACAATGCTCTAGTCAACATGTGTGACCCTTCCTTGGTTGAGCCGAGCTATGGTAATCCTTTTCAGGTATTCTGATTGATAAGAACTCCCCTCAACTTGTTGCTCCTCAATTGCCTTGCAGCCTGTTGGTTTCGGTATGAAGTGGTTCTCTTTCAGATCTAGGTGGTTCATTGGTTTTAGTAGCGAATTAAGGTGAGTTATAAACTCACACTTCTAGTTCAAACTATGGTTTCAAATTTTTGCGTGTGTTCATGCGTATACGCGAGAGTAGGCACATTTCTGCATTGCCCAAATAACGGTGTATAATATTGCATGCACATGCCTTCATGTAGTGACAGTTTGCAATATTAGGTGTATCTCATTAGTGTACAGGCAGTGGTTTCATTTCATAATTGCTTATAGAGGTGCTCACGCATGAATGTCCAAATTGTGTTCCTTGTATTGGGCATAAGGTTGCTTTAGAATGCACAGAGTAGTATAGGTATATCGCACATACATGCGCACGAGTTTGTGTAGTAGTAAGCCATTTGCTTTTCATATTTTTATTTTATGTAAATCATGTATGCACTGAGTACGGGTCGGCAGGTAAATTTCCTAGTCGTATTAATTCGTGTTGCAAGAAAATAAGTAGCCTGTTATAAACTTACCCAGGCCGTGCATTCTATTTGTATGTGTGCAACTTTTTGTATTTAACAGGTCTTTGTTTTATAATTTTTTTGTACACGTAGGTGGTTTATATAGTTGCATTTTAGCTAGTATGTGGGTGCATATTTTACGGGTCAGATCATAATACACGTGTGTGCAGGTATCATAGTAGGTGCGTGTCTCTTTGTAGTGTGAAAATATATCCCCAGAACCTTGTTTCCATGCATGCGTAAGTATCAAGCATAAATACGTGTTTATACAGGAAGTGGAACCATGTTTATACAAGCATGCACATATATATATGTGAGAGGCCATATTGACCTGTTAAAGAAAAATTGAAATTCGAACATGCAAGTAAGCATTGTCTGTTGCATACTTGATCTGTTCGTTTGCACCTCTCTTCTATGTTAGTGTGTGCAAGCTGCCAGACCATTTGTTATAAAAAAAAGCGTGCGTGCAAGTCATTTGAATGAGTAAGGCATTTATCCAAAATAGCCATAACAACTGTTGCGTGAGATTAAGAAGGGAATCATTTTAGTAATGTTGGTTTTGGTTTATCTCAAAAAATTTTTAGTAGCACACTTCCAGTCAACAAGTGTAGAAGGTCACTTCAATTTCATGTTAATGGGATATCATGATTCTATTGTTAACTCTCACAGCTGGTTCATGAATGTGTGCTTTACATATAAATTTTTAGCAGGTAATTCAATTTTCATACTTCTTGCTTTCTTTGTCCTATCCTAAGGCCATGTATTCTTACAGCAATGTTATGTGGTGCCTACACCCCTCAAAGAATTGTATTTAGATAGGGAAAGCATTTGGTACATCATCCAATTCCATTTATATAGTGCATGTATTATAGTTCAGGGGTCATTGTCACATGTGCATGTGCATGAATTTTTTTTTCACACGTTCACTATATTCATGTCATTTTGTACCAGTTTACACACCCCAAATCAATATGAATTGTACGTTACGGCGGTAATTTCCGTTGAACCGATGTTTGGTTTTAAAACGTAATTTGTTGCCGTTATTTTTATAACGAATTTCTACACCGGCGCTATATTTTTGAAACGCGGTGTTTTGGTGACATTTACGATGAATGAAAATTCACTGTTATTTTAACGTCAGTAACCGTTATTTTAAAGTGACTTTTCAAGCGGTTATCCCGCAGCACTGATTTAGTATCCGTTTTTACGGTGTTTTGTGAAGCGCAATTTCCTCGTCGAAATTGCTACAAATGTTTCTATTTTAATCACGTGTTTTAAAAATCGTTTTAAAATAAAAATTGTTTCCAAAATTTTTACAGTTTGCGCTTTCAAAAGAATGAGGAAGCGATTTAAACGCTTCAGCAAAATTGGAGACTATGAACCCTTACTTTTACTGATTCGCTTAATTGCAGACTTGTCCGTTTGAGAACGTAAAATGTTATTTATTTAAAATACACAATTTTGCACTTTCAAGGAAACGATGAAGAGATTTAAACGATTTAGCAAAAGTGCGGAGTATGGAACCACCCTTTTACCATTTCGGTTAATTCCGGACTCGTTAATTGAAACATCTGTTGTTTGATGATCTTTTGATTTTGTTGGGCTTTAAAGCCACTCTGCTGGACCTTCGGGTCATCTGATGGACCTTCGGGTCAATTACCAGTACTGGACCTTGGGTCACTTTGCGGACCTTTGGCTCATCTGATGGATGCCAAAATTTTATAGTACTTGGTAGGCTTCGGCCATCTGAGATGCACGTGCGGCGTAGCTAAAACTCGCCATCTGCTGGGATCGATCCACTTTTATGCTGATTTTCTAATTATCTTATTTTGATTTCTAGATTTTGCGACTGATGATTTTGCGACTGATGATTTTCTGGTTATCTATTTTGATTTCTAGATTTGGTGAATTGCTGCTTTAAATTCAATTATGAATTTGGAAGTTGAGTTTGTGTATAATCTCATTTGAGATTATAATTTTGCGTATTGCTGTTTTAAATTCAATGGTGAATTTGAAAACTGATTTTGATGGAGTTTAATTTGAGATTTCTTCATTTAAACTATGCTGATTATTTATGCTGTATAGTCTCATTCGAGACTATAATTAATTATTTAAGTGTTAATTATTATTCACTTATTTCTGAGAATAAATTAGACTGATCCGTTTATTATTTTCTTTTAAATAATACTCGGGTCAGACCGAGTTATTTCAGGGTGATCTCTATCTTTGATTCTGTAACAGCTTCAGCTTTTGGAATTCACATCATCTTTCGCCTAGTCCTCAGGAGTACTTTTGGTTTATTAGCCCTCATCTTATGTATGTATTGATGGATATGTATATGTACATTTGGATCATGTGAACTATCGTTTGTTGTAGCATGTATTCCAGACTTGTCTTCCGCTATATATCTGATATTTCTGTTCTAATGTGATTATGCTATTAGTGTTGTTATTATTATGGGTTGTTCTGGATTTTCCTTTAGCCACGGTAGTTTCGTTTTAGATTTGGATTGAAATTATATCTTTGGGAGTAAATTTCACAACTCCTATCGATGTAATCAATACTCGTCTAAGGCATAACTTACGGATGGTCGCTTCTAACAAGCCTTATTCTTCACAATAGCAGACGTTATTCCTTATAATAACCTTTGTTGTTGTGAGCATAGAGGTGGGGCGTCATAAGATGTATCAGGGGTGATGCGGGAAAAGGTGGGTGGAACTCGAAGCAACAGTCGAGTAAGAACAGGGAAGGTCTCGAGTCTGTTGATTTTGATCTGTTTTTTTTAAATATAAATAAGTGGAATGTTTAACAAAGTTAAGATAAATTTAATACTAGTTTAATTATGAAATTAATGTTTTACAATGTTTCTAATTCTTAGCTGCTATGTTAATTATGGAATTAATTTAAATTAAGTATTAGGTTAAGTAATAATTAAATTTGTAGTTAATACTATAATTGATGTTCAAAATTCAAAAGAAAACTTTTACATGTTTAATTAAGTTGAACATACAATAGAAATAAATTATTTTAGAAAGAAATTAAGAACAATTACTTTTAAATTGTAATTAGTGATAGATTAGTTATTTTTGGAAAGTGATTGGGAGTAGTCATTTTATAATCAGAGATCGAGTAAATAATTAAGAAAAGGGGTAAATTTGAAATTAATTACTTAAAGTCAATTTATGAAAGATTTATAGATAATTAATCGAGTAAAGTAATTAAAAATAAATAAATGGTTAAGTAAGTAATTAGCAGTAATTAAATGGGTAATTAAGTTTGATTAATAATTAAGACTACTAATTAAATGATTAATTAAAGTAAATAACTGGGTTAAGAAGTAATTAAGTAATTGATAGTGTGAAATAAAACAATTATGTAATTAAGATTTAAGGATTAATAAAGAAATCATTAATTAAACAATCTGGAATGAAATAAGTAATTGATAGTTAATTAATGATTATTAAATAGAGTTAAGTGATTAACTCTCAGGTAATTAATTCTAAATTGAATTTATTACAAATACGATTTAAAGGTAATTGCTTATGGACTGTTGTGATTGAATATATGATTGTGATATTTAATTGATGATATTCTATGTTACTTTGTGATATGTTATGTTATACCTATGATGCTTGTATATGTTTTATCTGAGATACATGCTACGATAATCCAATTGTTGAATTTAAATTATTTAAACTGTTTAAGTTAAATAGACGACTTGACCCTTAAAATGGCGTTTGGATTTCGATGAGACCGGGATCGGAAGAATCAAATTTGATTCTCCGAAAACCACATCGATCCAATTTAAACGTTAGGTCGTGAATTCTGAATGAAGATCGAGATGGTATTTTTGGAATGCAAGGGTTATCGTCGTTGACTCTGAGGGTGATTCCAAAATGAGTGTGACGAGATAATGCCTTCGGTTTCGTTCGAACCCGGAACGAACTTGTAGGGATTGAATGCTTTCAGCACATCGTCAGGCGGACGATGAGCATTCTAAGTGATATGTTCTTCAAAGGTAATCGCAGGCTCAAGCCTCATCAACCGGGAATGGCTAAAACAGGGGAGGTGCAGCAAGGTTAGGTGGGTCATGCCCAAGCAGGACAAGATATTTCCCCTGTCTAGATGTCCCTTTATATTTGGCTGTGTGGGCGGTTGCTAGCTACAACCGCGGGGTTTATCTTGTTCGGGACTGTTCAGTAAGGAATGGTTCCGGCCTTGTGTTGTAGGGGATCGGGAGTGATCCTCGGTACGGTGATCTAGGCCCCATACTGTGACGGGCGGTACCCCAGTAGCCCTGCCATTGTTGGAAATCCATTTTCCCTACGAGACCCTACGGTTTTGATTTGTATTACCCACTTTTGTGGTTAGTAGCTAGAATTTAATAGACGTAACAATTTTGGCTATTTTCTATTTACTTGCGAACCCTAGACATAATTATAATATCACTGGATTTCCTATGAAATGTTTTGGTTAGCGTAAGGTAAAAACTTACCGTATTTATTTGTGGGGAGTCTTACGTGATACCTTTATTTTTAAATGTTTTTCAAAGTTAAACAACTTTAAACCATTTACTCATACCAGACCCATGTCTGGCCCGGAGTTTATATTTTGTTTTTCATAAATTCTTGGGTACTCAAATTTTTATGAGTAGCCAAGTGATAGGTTTTGGACTTTGATTTCTGGAGAAGCTTGGAGCAGGAGATTCCAGACATACATAGCTATTTATGTAGTTCCGCTGTGTTAGTTGATATGTACTGTACCTCTGATGTATATAGTGATAGATGTATGTGTGGTCGTCATGTGTATTGATATTGTATAACTCTGCTATATGTAAAAACCATGTAATATTTATGTGATATATTATATTTTGTTCCGTTCCGCTGTGAGATTCTGATGTTGTTGTTCTTCTTTTCTTTTCTTTCTCTTCTATTTCTATCCCTTTCTTTCTTAATGATGATACGTCTTTCTGGTAGTAGAAGGGAGGGTCGTCACGTAACTGTTCAACTGTGGGATATGACACCATATCCTGTTGTTTATATTATATTGTTATTGATGATATATGCCTGTTATGTTATTATCATATCTGTTATCACTCTGCAAGTACCCTGTTAGTTCAGAATTCCCTATCGGTTGAAATGATACACACCCGAACGATCTGTAGAATAGGGGAAAATCCTTATGGGCTGAAATGATAAACCAAGCAATTTTTATTGAATTGAGCTTGGAATTGCGGGTTGAAATGATATATATCCGTGTGTGTATATATATATATATATATATATATATATATATATATAAATTACGGATTGAAATGATAAACATCCATATCACTTGACCATATGATAGAAAATTATATATAGACACGGTTAGTCTATATATATATATATATATGTATATATATATTAAAATGATTTCCAAGGTTTTAAAAGTGAATATTTTGGTTTTAAATAAATAATTGATTCTAAGATATTATATATATATATATTATTTATAAGGGTTTAAAGTTTAGATTTTTAAAATTTATATGTTTTGAAAATTGTATGGTTGTAAATGAATTTTGAAATTATATTTCAAATATAAAGTTTATAATAGAAATTGGCTTGAAATTATATTTATTTAGGAATCATACTTAAATAAGTTGAATTGAAATTTATTAAATTTGAGATTTTAAAGATAAGATTTTATAACTTGAATTTGATTAAAAGAAAATTAAATGAATATTTCAAATTTACATAAATTGAAATGGTATATTTAGTTTTATTTAAATTTGGAAATTTAAGGTTTATTTAAATGATATTGGATTTATTAAGTGAATATTTCAAAACTAAATAATAATGAAGTTAATATAAAGAGATATAAGAAATCATCAAATGTAGTTTTGAATTTGTGGAATAATTAAAGTTTTGAAATATATTGAAAAATAAATGGTTTATTTAGTGGTTCAAATCTATACTTGAAATCGATTTAATTTGAAATGGTTTATTGAGAGATTGAATTGAATTAAAAACTGATGAATTGAGATTAAATTTGAATTTTGAAGTTTGAGTTAATTTGAATCGATTTATGAAATTTGAGGAAGTTATTATATTATATAAAGTATTTCTAAATTATATTTAAAACTATTTATTTATTTTACTTTATAAATTATTTTAATATAAACTATTTTATTATAAATCATTTTATTATAAAACTATTTTTAACTATTTTATACTAATTATTTTAATATAAACTATTTTAACTTATAACTATTTTAGATAAACTATTTTATTATATGTACTATTATTAATATCTAAACTATTTAAAGGAAAGCATTATGATTTCCAAGTGTTATAATTTCCAAAGTGTTATAAATTCAAGTATTTGATTTTCAAAATGTAATAACTTAGAAGTGCTTTGATTTTGGGAAATAGATATATTTGAAATGAAAATGATGTCGTATTGATATGGTTTTGAAATGGAAAATGATATTTTGATTTTGAAGTATAAACTATTTTGAAATGATCACGGTGTTATAATAACATTGGTTGTTAAAGTGACCGGGATCGAATGTTGTCATACTCTGTGCCAATACCGAAAACCACTTTAACAACTGTGTTCGTGGTGGAGATTCCAGAATGAAGCAGGATGGTTTGGTGATGATTCTATATGGTATTTACATAGCCCCGACTCTCGTGAGTCAGCTTGATGCGGCTAAAACCGGAGCTATACTGGGCCAAGTGAGGTCATTCCTCCTATCATACACATTTCATCGATACCATTCTATTGCTTTTGTGATTTGTTTGGGTGCACCATTGATTTGGGAGTGTGTCACGAGGTGGGCGGTAGTAGCTGCTATGCGTTACCACCAGTCCGAGAGCGCAAATGGTATATCTACCCTGGCATTGCCTCGAGTGCCGTGTCGCATGCCCTATCCTGCCTTCTACGAGTTTGTTTTGTACTGTACCTATGTGATGTCCTCTATGTAAACCTCTCGGAGGAGCGTACGGCATTGTATAGACTACGGGAATATATAAAAATGTGTTAAGGGGGTTATGGGTAACGCCTTAACGCTATCTTAATATCTTTTACTTTACTATAGACGTATTATAGTAGCGTATAGTACTAAATAATAGATAGTTCCATGGATCCTTAGAGGATGGTATCCCAAATATCCTTTAAGTTACTTTTATTTCAGTTGATATTTCACTTGAGTTAGATTTATTGATATAAGAATGTTAATCCTGACTCAAGTGTTTTGTGTTTTTCTTTACGCCCGGGTCAGGCTGAGTGATACATCATTTGAGACTCACCTTTGGAGTTGGAGCTTCACTTGGAGAACCATCTGCATTTATTCAGCTTTCAGCTTTCCAATTGATTTGTTCAGAGATGTCATCTGTTGCATTCGAGACTTCACTTTATTTGAGGTATTCTGTTGTATGTTATTTCGAACTCTGATGTTTTATATAGTAACTTCATGAACTACTATTTATTCTATTCCACTACTTATTGTTATATTACTCTATATCAGTAATTCTGTGATTGATTTATAGATCTATATGTTGAATTTTGCAAAATATAAATTAACAATATGATATTTTAAGCAATTCAAGTCTGGCATGTGTGGATGCGAATGGCATGAAATAGCAGGTCGTTACAAGATCTGTTTGGTCCATCTCAAATTCGGTTAATAAATCACAGTAAATATGTTTTTGTAATTGTAGATGATTATTCTAGATTTACATGGATATTTTTTCTGAAAAATAAAAGTGATGCCTTTTGATTTATTTAAAGCTTTAGCAAAAAGAATTCAAAATCAACTTTCTTTAAAGATCAAAATTATTCATGGTGATCATGCTGTAGAATTTGAAAATGAAAATTTTGAGAATTTTTGTAATAGAAAAGAATAACTCATAATTTTTCCTTTCTAAGAACTCTACGACAAAATGGAGTGGTAGAGCGTAAAAATAGGACGATTCAAGAATGTGCAAGAACTTTGCTTTCAGATAGTAAATTACCAAGAAATTTTTGGGCTGAAGTAGTCGCTACATCTTGTTACATTTTGAATAGGATTTTAATAAGACCTCCAACCAATAAAAAACCATATAAACTTCTTTTCAATAGGAAACCAAAGCTATCTTGTTTTAAATTTTTTGGAAGTAAATGTTTCATTTTAAATACAAAGGAAAATATGGATAAATTTGATCCTAAATATGGCATAGGAATCTTTATCGAATATTCTAATAGAAGTAAAGTATACAGAGTTTTCAATTTAAAAACTAACTCCATTAAAGAAGTAATGCACGTATCTTTTGATGAAAATTTCAAAGACTTTGTTCAAATAAATGACGAAGATGATTTTATTACTTTAAATAATGAATCAAATGAAACAAATTGTGAAACTGTTCATCCTAATAAAAGAATCGAGCTTTTAAAAGATCATCCTGTAGAAAATATACTAGGAAACGTTGAATCTGTTGTTGGAACTAGAAATCAACTAAACAAGATGAGTAATGTAGCTTTTATATCAACTATTGAACCAAAAAGTTCAAAGAAAGCATCATATGATGATTCATGGATTCTTCCTAAGTAAGAAGAACTGAATCAATTCAACAAAAATGATTTATGGGAACTTGTTCTTAAACCTGAGGACAAAACTATAATAAGAACTAAATGGGTTTATAAAAATAAAACGAATGAACAAGGTGAGATCGTCAGAAATAAAGCTCGATTAGTCGCGCAAGGTTATTGTCGAAAAGAAGGAATAGCTATGATGAAACTTTGCACCTGTAGCAAGATTAGAAGCCATTAGAACTCTACTTGTTTTCGCAAAACACAACAATTTCAAATGAATGTCAAAAGTGCCTTTTTAAATGGTTTTGTTATAGAAGATGTTTATGTCGAACAACCCCCACTTTTTAAAGATGAAAAATCTCCAAATCATGTTTACAAAATAAATAAAGCTTTATATGGTCTGAAATAAGCTCCTAGAGCCTGGTATGATAGACCAAAATCTTATCTATTACAATCAAATTTTGAAATTGGTAAAGTAGATAATACTCTTTTTATTAAAAGAAAGAAAAATGATATCCAATTAGTATAGATTTATGTAGATGGTATAATTTTTGGATCAAAAAATAGTGAAATGAACAAAGAATTTTCTAAAATAATGACAAAAGAGTTTGAGATGAGTCATATGGGTGAACATACTTCCATTTTAGGATTGCAAATAAAACAATTAAATAGTGGTATTTTCATTAGTCAAGAAAAGTATGCTAGTCTTATTAGTTTTGGTATGACTATTGCGAGTGGAAAACGCACTCCCAT
This sequence comes from Allium cepa, assembly GCA_030765085.1. Lineage (NCBI taxonomy): Eukaryota > Viridiplantae > Streptophyta > Magnoliopsida > Asparagales > Amaryllidaceae > Allium > Allium cepa. The sequence continues at coordinate 595,642,642 of CM060941.1, read as the reverse complement.
GGAAACCAATATAGCCTTAATTAAAGGAGACACATCAAAAGGTGTTGATCAAAAACTATACAGGGGAATGATTGGATCACTACTTTATATAACTGCGAGTTGACCTGATATCATGCCTAGTGTTTGTCTCAGTGTAAGATACCAATCTCAACCTAAAGAGACCCATTTAAAAGCTGTTAAACGTATCCTAAGATATGTTAAACACACTTTAGGCTATGACCTATTTTACCATAAAAATGATTCGTTTGATTTGATCTCATATTGTGATGCTGACTATGTTGGTTGTAAATCAGACCGAAAAAAGTACAAGTGGAACTTTTAACTTTCTAGGACATTCTCTAGTTTCCTGCTTTAGTAAAAAGCAAAATATTGTCTCTCTATCAACAACTGAAGCAGAATATATCTCTGCTGGTTTGACTTGTTTTCAAGTTATCTATATGCAACAAACCCTAAAAGACTTTGGCCTAAATATTTCTAAATCACCAATTTATTGTGACAATACAAGCGCAATAAATTTATTCAAAAAATTTACTCACCATGCTAGAACCAAACATATTGATATCAACATTGAGAATCAAATAGCTGATATTCTAACCAAACCTTTGAATCAATGAACTTTACTAAATTTAGAAGAGAACTAGGTATTTTCTCAGTAACTGAGATATATAATATAGATATAGTAACATATATACTTAAACAAATAAAGAAAAATAAAACTGTCAATATTTCCTTAAGGATGTCGACACCCCTACCCCCCATGTCGATATACAATGGTAAAAATTGGAATTTTGATTTTCCCTCTAAAATTAGTTTGGTAGTTATATATTCTCTATAATTCGAATTTTTCTGTCATCCACTTCATTTCACTCTATAATAAACTTCTAAAAACTTAAAATAATGGCCTCCTCTTCTGAATCAAACCAAAATGCGACCTTTTCTTTCCTTTCTCCTAATACTAGTCCATTTCAATGAACTACACTGGCCCGAGTCATGAAGATAGAGGAAACTTTGAAGGACTCTCTACAAATGATGACTGAGTTGCAAGTCATGCAAATTAAAATGGTCAAAGAACAAGGGAAGTAAGGCAAAATCCTTAGAAATATAAAAAAATTCCTAATGGATAATCATGCGGACCCGATCGTAATTGAAGATGGCTCCTTTAATGTTCATATTCATAATTCATTAGAGGAAGACAAAGAAGAAGAAAAGGAAGAAGAAGAAGCGCAAATGGATGAAGGCGATAAAGTTATTTCCGTTGGAGAACTTTATTTTTATAAAGATGGTAACTTGGTCAAACAACGTGGAAACTTTTGTCTTCATTGCCTAAATTATTCGATTCACTAGTCACCAATTATCAAAGACTCTCATTAGATTGTTTTTAACATTTTTATATATTGTGTGTATTTTTATATTTGTGTACCTGTTTCATATACATGTGCATAATATAACAACATATATAATAAAATTATATTTATATTTCGCTTAATTATACTTCGTTATTAGTATTTAGTTCCATAAGTATTAGTTTAAGGGGAAGTTATGTAGTTTGGGCTTAGTTTTTGTTTATGGCAAATGTGAAGAATTATAAAGTAGGTTAGATAGGCTTCGATTAAGGGGGAGTTAGTAGTTTAAAGGAGAGTTGTTGGGGTAAGGGGTAGTTAGAGTAGAATTAGAGGTTTGTGGAGTAGATTTTATAAATAAAGGTCGTCATAATCAAAAAAGAGGGAGATTGTTGGTTCCTGAGATGATGGTTTTGATGACAACATCCTTAGGACTTATTATAAAATATAAATAATAATATTCTTGTTTATATATATATATATGTATATGCAGGATATATATACTTACATACATACATATATACATACATACACACACACACACACACATATATATACATATATACATACATACAAAGATATATATATATATATATATATATATATATATATATATATATGCAGGTACTGAGAATGAAGACTGTACAGTATGAACATTCAAGACTAAGTGTAGAGATTCAAGACCAACGAATTCAAGATTGAAGAAACCATGACTGAAGACTCATGAGTATCAAAAGTTCGAGATTTCAAGGGTTCAAGAGTTCAAGATATTAAGATAAGTATTAGAGTGTGGATTTATGTTTAAACTTCATAATAACACTAAAATCTTTATTCGGGTTTTAATTGTGGAATTGAATCCCCCTTCTAGCTTTGATAGTGGGATGAAACCCATGACCTCTTTAGTAGGATGTAACTCACGACCTCTTTAGTGAAATGGAACCCACGACCTTCTCTAATGGAAATGGAATCCACGAAATTTTCAAAATGATTTATTTTAAATATTTTTCCAAAAAACTTTTAAAGTCATCTCTCTCAGTTTAACTATTTTAGCCTTAAACTATTTTATTATCTTTTATATTTTGATTTCAAAATCATCTTTTTTTTTCAAAACTATCTTCTGGTTTTAATATCATAAGCTTTAAATCATGTAATTATATTCTGTACTTAGTTTTTAATATTACTTTTATATTATATATTATATACTTTTAAGAATATTTTTCAAATCTCTTTTATAAGTTTAAACCATATTCGAAATGGTTTACAAAGTTTCGAAATTGTTTTGATAAGTTTTAGGATAAAAATCATTTTAAAACAAAATCAATTTTCAAAATACAAATGGGAATGTCGACATACCCCATCCCCCCATGTGGATATGGTGGTCGTTTATTTCAAAATTTAAATTTTCAAAAGAAATGTCTGTTCATCATAACCTTTCGTGAATGAACATGACTATTGTTCTTCTCTAAATACCTGATGTTATGAATGAATTTTCACTCAAGGTTTCTTAGTTTTCTCTCCTCTTTCTCTTCCATTCTTATTTTCAAGCATTCTTAAAAAAACTTTGCCGAAATCCTAAGTGAATCAAACTCGATCATCTCTTGTTTGATTCTTTGCCACTCTTTCTCAAAGATATCAGTGCTATTCAGAGTTATAGGATCATTTGTAATCAAAGAAGTGTATCGAGTCTCTCTATCTATCAAATTGATATTGGAAACAGTGTGATTGTGGCCTGTAAACCAATTGGGTGTGATTGTAGCCCCTAAATCAATTAGGTAATCTTGTAGCCTAGTTAAATCAAGAGAGTTTGCCCTGGACTCGAAGATAGGAGGGTGTATCTTGTAGCCTTGAAATTGAGGTTTTAATATCGACATTATATTTGAAAAGAAATCAGCATAAGAAATTGTGTGGGATTGGATGTCGGGTAATTCCAAACCAGTATAAAATTCCGGTGTGTTCTTTCCTTTACTGCTTTTTATTTATTGTTTGCATCTGTGTCTAATTCTGTGATTGTCTCTATGTTTGTGAATTGTATCAGTCTATATTTAATTTCAAAAGATTTCAAAAATTCCATAAAATCCACTAAACACTATTCGCCCCTCCTATAGTGTTAATTCTGCCTTAAGTTCCGTAATCCGCATTCCCTTCAACATATGTGTGTACATCATAACATAAATTAAATAGAACTAGATAATTTATAAATTAATCAAAATAGAAGATTTTATTTAAATGAAATTTAGAAATGTTATAAATAAATTAGACTTCATAAATCCAATAAAGAATCAATAAGAGATTATTTTTTTAAAATTCACCCACTACTTCCACTACGGGCTGGCTCAGTTCCAACAACGGTATTAGAGTACAAAAGCTTACGCAGTCTAAATTAGTTATGTTAGGGTTAACTAGTTAAGCTCATAGCGCACTTAGTATGGTGTCTACAAATGTAATGTTTAGGATTGGAGTTAGGCAATCAAGTATCCCGTCCTGCCCGCTTACTAGTATGACCTGAAAGGTGAAGTAAGCCTAAAAGGTTGCCCCTAATAGAAGAGCCCAATTTAAATTTAGCCTTGGGATAATTTTTAAAATCGTTTGAAAATTTAAAATATCAAATATTTTAAATTTAAAAGTTAAATTTACAATAATTTATACATATATTATAAGAGTTATAATATAATAAAGTTTCTTAAAATGTTTGAAAATTAATACAAAATAATTTCGAAAATTTAAAATTTATTAATAAGATTAATAAAATAAATAATAAATGAATATATTATATATTATGATATATGTTATGTTATTTTTAAATGTTTGAAATGATATGTATACGAGTATATATATAAAATAACTTTTTAAATTAATATATTTAATTAAAATATTTTGACTAAATAAATTAGTTAAAAGGTTTATTAATTAAATAATATGCATATGATATATGTGTTATATTATAAAGGTTTTATTAAAATATTAAATATAAGTGTTATATGTTAATATAAAATTAATTAAAATGTTGATTCATTAAATTACATTTAATTAATATAATATTATACATAAGACTATTATATAAGTAATATGAAATATAAAAGTTATATAATAATAGAACTTATATAATATGAATGTATATATTAAAGGTGGAACATTAAAGAATCTCTTACTAGATGTAACAACCGCCCTATACACTAGCGCTAATACAACTAAATAATGCGCCACAGTCATGCCCAATAGATACAGGATGATCATCGAAGTTGAAATAAACAAATGCAACATAAAACTTGTCATATATCTCACAGCGCATGGACAAAATATAATATCACATATATAATGGAAGATACAATGATAACAATTTAAACAAATCATCATCAGAGTATAGTATCCATAGAGTTATATATCAATAATAGAGTTTTTACGAAACCAAATCCAACAACTATCTCAAATATAATAGTAAACAGAAATAGGCAAGCATCGTCACGGCTCCATAGTATTGCTCGGTAGAATAAGTGTAGACCCCATATATGTATATAGTACGTGATAGTTCCATCCAGTCCGTCCTTCGAACAGCTAATGCATCACCTAGACATGTTATCTACTATACTTATTTAAGGGTATCTGAGATAATAAAAAGAAAAGCTTAAAACATCGAGTCAGATAATAGTTTGGTATGACCGATAAATGTATCTTAAAATGCTATATAGGTAAATATGGCAAGGAATAAGAGTACACGAACCTTACCTGACATGTCCCAACAACTAAAGAGTGAGCATATAATAGTATAACATGCTACTCTACGACATCATAAAGGTACAATGCAACAGATAATAGTTTGTGTCCCAATATCTCTATCTCATATACCCGCTTTCAATGATATCTCGAGTGGTAGCCCAGAAAGCAACTAAGCAACCATAACATCCATCAAACAATCCCTACTATCACTCTTCCCCTATGCCCTAAATATATGATAACTCGTATGATTCTTTGCTACCAGGGACTAATGGAAAATACCGATTTTCCATTGTGCTCTCGTATCTCGCAGTCCAAAGCTGGATACGTGTCTCACAGCCCAAAGTTGGACACTAGATGTAAAAGGTCCAGGATATATAGGTCCCTTGTTTGATCCATGGGCGTCCCCATTTATAATACCCCTGCTTCATGTACAATATATAACACTCTGAGTTATCAAAAATTCCTTAGCACTTTTAATCGAGCCCGCCTTTTCTCATTTTTGGACACTAAGTGTAACATCCTCCATTTGGAGGCCTAAAACTAACAGCTACGGATGCTACCAGGGACAAATGGAAAATCCAAGTTCTCTATAGTACTCTCGTATCTCGTAGCCTAAAAATGGATACTAGTCTTATAGCCCAAAGCTATTGTCGAAGGTTGAGATCTTTCTGAGAGAAAAGGCACTTCAAGGATTTTTGATAAGTAAACAACTCAATTCTCTCCCCCAATAGATAGTGTCTCCCTATCTTCAAAGCAAAAACAATCGCCATCAACTCCAAATCATGAGTTGGATAATTCCTTTCGTGGGGCTTTAGTTGTCGACAAGCATAAGCAACAACTTTTCCTTTCTGCATCAAGACCGCTCCTAATCCAATTATATAGGCATTTATGTATACTGCCAATTCTTCATTCCCACTTGGAATAGTCAACACCAATGCACTCGTGCACCTCTCCTTTATAACCATAAATGCATGCTCAAACTTCGCATCCAATACAGAGGTCTAATTCTTCTTCATCAAATTGGTCAACGGTGTCACTATCTTTGAGAAGTCCTTTATGAAACGTTTATATTATCCCATCAATCCTAAGAAACTCCTTACATTTGTAGCACTCTTAGGCTGACTCCAATCTTGGACCATTGCCACCTTATAGGATCCACTAATATACGTTGTCCTGAAATGACGTAACCCAAGAATCTCACTTCTTCCATCAGAAGTGACACTTTGGGAACTTTTCTCTCAACTTGTGCTTCCTTAATATCTCCAGCACAATCCTTAAGTGTATCTTGTGCTTCTCTTCAGTTCTAGAGTAGAATAGAATATCATCCATGAAAAAGAGCACGAACTTATTCAACTAGTCTTTGAAAACCCGATTCATGAGATATACAAAGTATGCTGGAGCGTTCGTCAATCCAAATGGCATCAGCAACCATTCATAAAAACCTGATGGCATGTGAAACACAATAGTAGGCACACTCTCCTTCGCTACTTAAGCTAGTGGAATCTAGTTTCCAAATTCATTTGGGAGAACACCTTTGTACCGTGCAGCCGATCAAACAAGTCATCTATACGCGGAAGTGGATATACTTGTTTTTCTTTGTCACTTTATTCAGCTCACGGTTATCCACACACAACCTCAAAGAGCCATCCGTTTTAGTATTGAATACAATAGGTGCACCCCACTCAGATATGCTTCCCCTAATGAACCCCTTTCTCAATAGGTCATTCACTTGCACCTCCAATTCCTTTTGCTCTTTGGACATCATACGCCAAAGGCATAACTATCTGTCTGGCTTCCTTCACCAAGCCAAGCCGAAAGTCGATCTCTTTATGCGACGGTAATCCATTCACTTCCCCAAAGACATATGGATACTCCCTAGCAGTATGAACTGATGAAAAGTGGAACCTCCTACAAGCCTACCATCATCTCATTCTCTAGCAGGCAGGTGATCACTACCATTTGCCCATCCACATCCCTGATTGTCACCAAGAGCTTCTCACAATCCACCACGGCCGCTTACCTCTTCATCCAGCCCTTTACCAAGATAATCCCAAACACCACAAAAGTCAAACCAAAACAATTACAAACAAAGGAGCATCCATGACTCCATAAGACTAAATCACTACAAACCATGCACAGGCTAGTCGAGCCTCGGATAAGGCTTGTAATGATTAAGGTTAGGTCTATTATATAATAGAAGAGACAATAATAACAATTTGAACAAATCATCATTAGAGTATAGTATCCACAGAGTTATAGATCAATAATAGAGTTTATACACCGAAATCAAATCCAACAACTATCTCATATATTATAGTAAACAGAAATAGGCAAGCATCGTCACGACACCACAGTATTGCTCAGTGGAATAAGCATGGACCCCATATATGTATATAGAATGTGATAGCTCCATCCAGCATGTCCTCCGAACAGCTAATGCACCACCTGGACATGTTATATACTATACTTATTTAAGGGTATCCGAGATAATAAAAAGCAAAGCATAAAACATCGAGTCAGATAATAGTTTGGTGTGACCGATAAATGTATCTTAAAATACTATATAGGTAAATATGGAAAGGAATAAGAGTGCACGAACCTTAACTAACATGTCCCAACAACCAAAGAGTTAGCATATAACATTATAATATGCTACTCTACGATATCATAAAGGTACAACGCAACACACAATAGTTTGTGTCCCAATATCCCTATCTCCTATACCTGCTTCCAGTGATATCCCAAGTGATAGCCCAAAAAGAAACTAAGCAACCATAACATCCATTAGACAATCCATACTATCACTCTTCCCATATGCCCTAAATATATGATAATTCGTACGATCTCTTTGCTAGTAGGGACTAATGGAAAATACCGGTTTTCCATTGTACTCTTGTATCTCGCAATTCAAAGCTGGATACATGTCTCACAGTCCAAAGACCGATGAATTCAAGATTGTAGAAATCAAGACTGAAGACTCATGAGTATCAAGATTATCAAGAGTTCAAGATATCAAGATAAGTAATGGAGTCTAGATTTATGTTAAAACTTCATAATAGGACTAAAATATCTATTTGGATTTTAATTGTGGAATGGAATCCACCTTCTCGCTTTAATAGTGAGACGAAACCCACGACCTCTTTAGCGGGATGGAACCCACAACCTTCTCTAGTGGAATGAAATCCACGAAATGTTCAAAATAATTTATTTTAACTATTTTTTCAAAAACTATCCTAAGTCATCTCTAATAATTTAAATATTTTAGCCTTAGTTCAGAAACTATTCTTATCATCTTTTAATATTTTAATCTCGAAATCATCTCTTGTTTTTTAAACTATCTCTTGATTTTAATATTTTAGGTTTAAATCTAAAAAAAAAAAATTTAACGTAGTCCATACTTAGTTTTTAGTATTACTTTTATATTATAAATTATGTATTTTAAGATTACTTTTTAAAACTCTTTTACAAGTTTAAACTATATTTAAAATGGTTTACAAAGTTTAGAAATTGTTTTGACAACTTTTAAAATAGAAATCATTTTAAAGCAAAATCAATTTTCAAAAATAGGATAGGCATGTCGACATCCCAATACCCCCCTTGTTGACATGGTAGCCGTAGATTTTAAAATTCAAATTTTGAAAAGAATTGTCTATTCATCGTAACCTTTCATGAATGGATATGACCGTTATTCTCCTATATATACCAGTAGTCTTCAACAAATTTTCACTTAAGATTTCTTTGTTTTCACTCCACTTTCTCTTCCATTCATATTTTCAAACATTCTTAACAAAGCTCTACCAAAATCCTAAGTGAATCAAACTCGATCATCGCTATTTGATTATCTGCCACCCTCTCTCAAAGATCTCAGTGCTATTCAGAGTGATAGGATTATTTATAATCAAAGATCGAAGTGTATCGAGTCTCTCTCTATTAAAGTGTGATTGGAAACGGTGTGATTGTGGCCTGTAAATCAATTGGGTGTGATTGTAGCCCATAAATATATTAGGTAATCTTGTAACCTGGTTAAATCAAGATAGTTTGCCCTAGACTCAGAGACAGGAGGGTGTATCTCGTGGCCTTGAAATCGAGGTTGTAATATCGACATTATATTTGAAAAGAAATCTGCACAAGAAATTGTGTGGGATTGGATGTAGAATAACTCTGAACCAGTATAAAATTCCAGTGTGTTCTTTGCTTTACTGCTTTTATTTACTATTTGCATCTGTGTCTAGTTTAGTGATTATCTATATGTTTATGAATTGCATCTGTTTGGGTTCAATTTGAAAAGATTTCAAAAAGATTCATAAAATTAATTAAACACTATTCACCCCTTCTCTTGTGTTAATGATGCCTCAAGATCCATAATATGCATTTCCAAAATTTAGAATCAGAGCATTTGTTTTCAAAGTTATCATAATCTGAATTTTGAAAAGGTAAAAAATTGAAATTTTGGAGATTCTATTAACACTAGTTCAAAATTTTCCAAATTACCATTGTCTCATATGTCTGCATATTATTACTATAGAAAATCAAGTTATCTGCCGAATTGGTGTGTTGTGCAGGAATAGATGTGTTATATGGCTTTTGAAGAATCAACACTCAGTGGACAAATGGTGCTAATCAAGAAAAACAAATGGATACTTGATAGTGGATGTTCAAGACACATGACTGGTAATCCGGAGATGCTGAATGACATAATTTATGAAGATGAAGGACTGTTCAACTTTGAAGACAATTCAAAAGGATATGTGATTGGCATCTGCGATGTTGATAACTCTAAAACTCTTGCTATTTCTGATGTTCTGTTAGTTTGGAATCTAAAACACAACTTACTTAGCATAAGTCAACTACGTGACAAGGGCTACAAAATTAAATTTGAAAAGGATAAGTGCCTCATCGAAGATAATAAATCAAATACTATCTTTGAAGGAATTAGGAAGAAAAATATTTATATTCTCAATATGAAAATCTCAAACGATAGCCTATGTCCTCTGGCTAATACAAATGACCCTTGGATTTGGTATAAAATATTTGGGCATTTAAATTTCAAACTCTTATCTAGACTTTAAAAACTTAAACCAGTAAGAGGTCTTCCTAAAATGGATTTTAAAGTAGATAGTATATGTGATGCTTGTCGATTAGGAAAACTTAGGAAGAGTTTATTCAAATTGAAGGATATGATTTAAACTTCAAAACCTCTTGAGTTACTTCATTTAGATCAGTTTGGTCCATCTCAACTTCAGTCAATAAATCACAATAAATATGTTTTTTAATTGTAGATGATTCTAGATTTGCATAGATAATTTTTCTAAGAAATAAAAGTGATACTTTTCATTTATTTAAAACTTTTGCAAAAAGAATTCAAAATCAAATTTCTTTAAAAATCAAAACTATTCGTAATGATCATGGTGGAGAATTCGTAAGTGAATTTTGAGAATTTCTGTAGTAAAAAAGGAATAACTCATAATTTTTCTTTTTCAAGAACTCTACAATAAAACAGAGTGGTAGAGCATAAAATTAGGACGATTCAAGAGTGTGCAAGAACTATGCTTTCCGATAGTAAATTACCAGGAAATTATTGGGTTGAAGTAGTCGCTACAGCTTGTTACATTTTGAATAAGATTTTAATTAGACCTCTAACGAATAAAACACCATATGAACTTCTTTTCAATAAGAAACCGAAGGTATCTTATATTAAAGTTTTTGGAAATAAATGCTTTATTATAAGTACAAAGGACAATTTGGATAAATTTGATCCTAAATCCAACAAAGGAGTCTTTATCAGATATTCTAATAGAAGTAAAGCATACAGAGTTTTCAATTAATAACTAACACCATTGAAGAAACAATACATGTGTCTTTTGATGAAAATTTCAAAGATTTTATCCAAATAAATGACCAAGATGATACTTTAAATAATGAATCAAATGAAATAAATTGTGAAACTATTCATCCCGATAAAAGGATCAGGCTTTTAAGAGATCATCCTATAGAAAATATACTAGTAAATATTGAATCTGTTGTTAGAACTAGAAATCAACTAAACAAGACGAGTAATGTAGTTTTTACATCAACTACCGAATCCAAAAATGCAAAGAAGCATTATCTGATGATTCATGGATTCTTCCTATGCAAGAAGAACCGAATCAATTCACCAAAAATGATGTATGGGAACTTGTTTCGAGACCTGAGGACAATACTATAACAGGAACTAAATGAGTTTATAAAAATAAAATGAATGAACAAGGTGAGGTCATTAGAAATAAAGCTCGGTTAATCACGTAAGTTTATTATCAAGAAGAAGGAATATATTTTGATGAAACCTATGACCCATAGCAAGATTAGAAGCCATTAGAATTCTACTTGCTTTTGCGAACCACAACAATTTCAAATTATTTCAAATGGATGTCAAAAGCGCCTTTTTAAAAGGATTTGTTAAAGAGGATGTTTATTTTGAACAACCTCCACTTTTTGAAGAAGAAAAGTTTCCTAATCATGTTTACCATTTAAAGAAAGCTTTATATGGTCTGAAATAAACTCCTAGAGCCTGGAATTATAGACCAAGATCTTACCTATTACAATCAGATTTTGAAATTGGTATAGTAGATAATACTCTTTTTATTAAAAGAAACAAAAATAATATCCAATTAGTACAAATTTATGTAGATGATATAACTTTTGGATCAACAAACAGTGAAATGAATAAAGAGTTTTTTGAAATAATGACAAAAGAGTTTGAGATGAGTCATATGGGTGAATTTACTTCCATTTTAGGATTGCAAATAATACAATTAGATAGTGGTATTTTCAGTAGTCAAGAAAAGTATGCTAGGGATCTAGTTAGTAAGTTTGGTATGACCACTGCAAGTGGAAAACCCACTCCTATGGCAACCAATGAAGCCTTAAATAAAGAAGAATGTGAAAAGATGTTGATCAAAAACTATACAGGGGAATGATTGGATCGCTACTCCGTATAACTGCGAGTAGGCGTGATAACATGCATAGTGTCTGTCTCTGTGCAACATAGGAGTCTCAACCATAAAAAAACCCATTTAAAAGCTGTTAAACGTATCATAAGATATGTTAAAAATACTTTAGACCATGGCCTATTTTACCCTAAAAATGATTCATTTGATCTAATCTCATTTTGTGATGCTAACTATGCTAATTGTAAATCACACCGAAAAAGTACAAGTGGAACTTATCACTTTTAGGGCATTCTTTGGTTTCCTGGTTTAGTAAAAAGCAAAATACTGTCTTACTATCAATAACTGAAGCAGAATATATCTCCACTGCTTTGGCTTGTTCTCAAGTTATCTATATGCAACAGACCCTAAAGGATTTTGGATTAAATATTGCAAAATCACCAATTTATTGTGGCAATACAAGTGCAATAAATATATCCAAAAGTCCTACTCATCATGCCAGAATCAAATATATTGATATCAGACATCATTTTCTCAGAGATAATATAAATAAAGAGATTATTTCTCTTGAATTTATCAACACTGAGAATCAAATAGCTGATGTTCTGACCAAACCCTTAAATCAATCAACCTTTACTAAATCAAGAAGAGAATTAGCTATTTGTTCTATAACTGAGATATAGAATATAGATATAGTAACATATATATTTAAATAAATAGAGAAAAATAAAATTGTCAATGACTCTCGTTAGATTATTGTTTTTATATTTTGTGTACTTGTATATATTTGTGTCTATGTTTCATATATATGCATAATGTAACATCATATATAATAAAATTAGATATATGTTCCGTAGTATTAGTTTAAGAGGGAGTTATGTAGTTTAGGCTTAGTTTTTGTTGATGACAAAGAGGGAGAATTAGCTAGGCTTAGATTAAGGGGGAATTGTTGGAATAAAGGAGAGTCGGAGTAGAATTAGAGTTTCGTGGAGTATATTTTATAAACATAGGTTCTCATCATCAAAAGGGGGAGATTGTTAGTTCCTGAGATGACGGTTTTGATGAAAACAACATTAGGACTTGTTATAAAATATAAATACTAATATCATTGTCCAGATATATATATATTTATGCAGGTACAGTCTTTATTCACAGTACCTGCACATATATATACACCACATACACACACACACACACACACACACATATATATATGCAGGTACTGTGAATGAAGACTGTATAGTATAGAGATTCCAGACTGATGAATTCAAAATTGTAGAAATCAAGACTAAAGACTCATGAGTATCAAGATTATCAAGAGTTCAAGATACCAAGAAAAGTAATGGAGTCTAGATTTATGTCAAAACTTCATAATAGGACTAAAATCTTTATTCGGATTTTAATTGTGGAATGGAATCCACCTTCTCGCTTTAATAGTGGGATAAAACCCACGACCTCTTTAGTGGGATGGAATCCACAACCTTCTCTAGTGGAATGGAATCCACGAAATACTCAAAATAATTTATTTTAACAATTTTTCCAAAAACTATCCTAAGTCATCTCTATCAATTTAAATATTTAGTCCTAATTCTAAAACTATTCTTATCATCTTTTAATATTTTGATCTCAAAATCATCTCTTATTTTTTAAATCATCTCTTGATTTTAATATTTTAGCTTTATCTAAAAAATATATTTTAAAGAAGTCTATACTTAGTTTTTAATTTTACTTTTATATTATAGATTATATATTTTAAGATTACTTTCTAAAACTCTTTTATAAGTTTAAATTATAAGCAAAATGGTTTACAAAGTTTATAAATTGTTTTGACAAGTTTTAGAATAGAAATCATTTTAAAGAAAAATCCACTTTCAAAAATAACATAGGCATGTTGACATCCCTATGCCCCCCATGTCGACATGGTAGCGTAGATTTTAAAATTCAAATTTTCAAAAGAAGCGTCTAATCGTCATAACCTTTCATGAATGGACATGACCATTATTCTCTTATATATACCAGTAATCTTCAACGAATTTTCACTTAAGATTTCTTTATTTTCGCTCCTCTTTCTCTTCCATTCTTATTTCAAACATTCTTCACAAAACTCTACCGAAATCCTAAGTGAATCAAACTCGAACATATCTAGTTTGATTCTCTGCCACTCTCTATCAAAGATCTTAGTGCTATTTATATTTATAAGATCATTCACAATTAAAGATCGAAAGATCGAAGTGTATCAAGTCTCTCTATATCAAAGTGTGATTGGAAACAGTGTAATTGTGGCCCATAAATCAATTGGGTGTAACTGTAGCCCGTAAATCAATTAGGTGATCTTGTAGCCTGGTTAAATCAAGAGAGTTTGCCCTGGACTAGAAGACAGAAGGGTATATCTCATGGCCTTGAAATCGAGGTTGTAATGTTGACATTATATTTGAAAAGAAATCCGCATTAGAAATTGTGCGGGACTAGATGTAGGGTAATTCCGAACTAGTATAAAATTCTCATGTGTCCGTTCCTTTACTATTTTTATTTACTATTTGCATCTGTGTCTGGTTCTATGATTGTCTCTGTTTTTGTGAATTGCATCTGTTTGGGTTTAATCTGAAAAGATTCATAAAACTAATTAAACATTATTCGCCCCCCTCTAGTGTTAATTCTGCCTTAAGATTGTAATATGCATTTCCAACATATATTGGGCTAATTAATAGCACAAATATTCCATACTTATGATAAACACATCAATTAAATTCACTAATCACAAAAAAAGAGAACATGATTTCATATTGTGTTGATTTATGTGATCAAGAGAGTGGATTTATCTCTAAATTGCCTTCAACTCTCATATTTTTATCCACTTTTATTTTTGTTAGTTTCTATAAATTTTTAGCTTCAAATAATTTCAAACTCCTGGTTAACTTGATTGAATAGAATTTTAAAATCGAAATAATTTCCTGCGGATCAATCCGTACTCGCCACATACTAAAATTGTATGTCGTGCACTTGCGGTTATTTTTAATTTAAATTTGATTGGCTATTTTCCAATTCGAGGGAAAATTAGCGGACGAACAATCACTATACCAACTTCCAATGATATCACGAGTGATAGCTCAAGTAGAATCTAAGCAACCATAGCGTCTATTAAACAATCCCAACTATCACCCTTCCACCATGCCCTGAATTTGTGACAACTCGTACGATCTCCTTGCTACTAGGGACTAATGGAAAATACCGGTTTTCCATTGTACTCTCGTATCTCGCAGTCCAAAGTAGAAACATGTCTCGCGGCCCAAAGTTGGACACTAGACGTAAAAGATCCAGGGTATATAAGTCCCTTGTTTGATCCACGGGAGTCTCTACTTACAATACCCCTGCTTCAAGTACAATAGAAAATGCTCCAAGTTATCAACAATTTCTTAGCACTTTTAATCGAGCACACCTTTTCTCCTTTTTGGACACTAAGTGCAACATCCCCTACTTGGAGGTCCAAAACTAATGGCTACGGATGCTGCAGTCATCCATAGTTATTAATCCTTGGTGACCAAATACGATAATGTTAGATGCATTGATATAACAGAAACACACGGATATGGAAAAAAATTAAAATCATTAAGCAACTTTCTCCTTATATTTAAAATCATTTCAAATTCATTACATATTCGCACATTCAAGAACAACGTTTAGAGAAATTACAATTATTACAATATATGCAAAGAGCGACACATGAAAATGCCCCCTTTGGATGATCAGAATGTGTATATGTGTATAGGAAATTAAACAACTTTGCCTTTACATCAAAACACAGCAGAATCAAAATAGAAAGAAACCCTAATAACTATTTATTGCCTCCTGCACACATCCGAAAGCTTATACATCTAAAGAGATACTTGAAAATGTCAACTCTCAAACTACTCGAAGTTAATTGAGCACCCGAGAGTTTAAGGGAAAAACATAAACTTCGAACCAGACATAAATCCCAGTATAAATAATAACCTACCATCTCAAACCATTTGGATATCTAGTAAGACCTCACCGCTTAGTGAAGTGGGTTTTTCGCACGCTAGTATCTTATCTAAAAATTATGAGAACCACATACTATGCTCCTGCATCGACAATGGTTAAAACATATCAATTTAAAATTTCATAACGATACGCAAACAAGTAAATTATTTCGGATTCTCCATCCTCAGTCATTTGACTATCTGTCTCTGTTATAGTTTCCAGGATCACTATTAACCTATTAATTTTCATGGGCTGACTAATAACATGTTTCAGTTTATGGACTATCTGTCTAGTCTCATAGTTTCGCTGGGATGACTAAGAAACTATTAGCCCCTGCCAATAACTTCATTAATTCATTGGTTCTCCTTGAACCTATTAGTATCTTCAATAGCTTCTCTCATATCAAAGTTTTCATAGGTTGACTAAGAGCCTATTGGCTTCTGTCAATAATTTTATCCGGATATAGTTTTAAACGGTCTGGATTTTGATATCAGTCAGGCTACGCTTGATAGTTTAATTTCTACCAGTTTTGATTGATTTTGAACGGTTCTGTATTCCAGGTGTTATCATAACCCTTGCTTGAAAGTTTTTTCCATACCGGTTGTTGTTGGTTATAAAACTGGTCAAAGCCAATGCAGTGTAATTTTCATGGCAATTCTCTACCCATCAAATTGAAGTGTTTTGAGGGTTTATAACTTTTTTCCAATTATAGCTCACAAATTATATTGGCGAATTAATCTTCACAAAACTAGAGAATAAATACAAGAATATATATGTAACATTACTTTAGTGAAATACTCTTAAAACTGGTGTATGTTAAACTCTCACAAGCAATGTATTGATCAGTTATAATAAGGCTTCATGTAAACCAATTGTTACACCCCACCTCTATGCTCACAATAACAAAAAGTATTAAAGGAAATACTGTCTGTTATTACAAAGAATAAGGCTGGATAGAAGCGGCCATCCGTAGTTAGGCCTTACACTAGTATTGGTTATCTCGATAGGAGTGGTATATATTTTTATTTTTTCATCTCTTATTTATTTACTCCCATCAACATACCCAATTCCAATATAAAACGAACTACGATGGTTCATAATAGTTTAGGACAATATATATATAATAACACAGATAACTAAATGCGGAACACATATAACAAAATTCTCATATATATATAACTGATGTCAGTTACAATACATGTGATACAATACATATGATACAACTACAACTGTCGACTCTTGTTGGGCGTATTCTCACCACCGAACCAAGGCAGGGTCGAACCAACCCACTCCCAATGCCTAGCCGAACCAACACCAACCCTCTACCAGACCGGATCATTCCTCCACTAACAAAGCCCTGCCTCACCACTCTCCACCGAACCAAAACCTACCAAACCAAGTCCCACCGAACCAACCCATCTCTCCACTCACCACTGGAGCAAGTCCCACCGAACCAACCACTTCCCATATACCACCGAACCAAAGCTACTCTACCTACCACCGAACCAAAGCCACTCTACCTTCCACCGAACCAACCCATCTCCCAGGTACTACCGGACCAAAGTGCTACCGGACCAAGGTATCAACTCCAACCATCTACTACCAAACCAAGGTGTTGCCGAACCAACGTTGCCAGGCCAGATTGCATCAGCCCAGGCCCACCAGCAGCTATATACATCCAGAACCCCTACCCCCAGCCTCACTCTATAAATAGAGGGGCAGGGGTACAACAATGGCAGACAAGTTTGAGAGCTCAAGCACGAATAGAACTTTCAAACAATTTTCATACACTTGTAATCAAAGCTTTGTACTTGTAATCTTAAGAGTGAAGGAGAATAACATATAAAGTGGACGTAGGCACATTCTAGCCGAACCACTATAAACCTGTGTGTCTTTTACAGTTTAGTACTTGCTTTTTACATATTTGCATGAATCACCCAAATCACTAAGAACAACTTAAAAATCGACTAAATCATACGACTTGGAGGTGTTTGCCCATTTTTTGTGCAAACATTTTTGGTGCTTTCACTGAGAACTCGAGCTAGAAGCTTCAGCTTCTCCCACTCAACCCTCTTCCCAAAAACATCGTTCATTACTTGGAAAACATGCCTCCCAGGCAGAGGAAAGATGCTAGCAAAGGAAAGAACATCGCAACTAGCAGTATCCCAGATCCAGCAATCAGAGATCAAGAGAATCATCATGTTCCAACAACAAATGGAAATCAGACAAATCCGACAGCCCCTGCTACGGAACAACCAATTACTAGGGTAGATCTGAACAGGGTTGTGGCTGAAGTAACTAACCGCTTTGCATCTCAACAAGAAGCCTTGATGGACCAGCTCATGTCACGCTTAAGGGATGCTGAAGAATCCAACCGCAACACCGAGTCATAGGGTGAGTTCCAGTTTGGAGGATCTGGGAGGCGATAAAGATCTTTCTTCTTCGAAGAGGCTAACAACAGAAACAGCAATGGTAGGAGCTGAGCCCAGACTCAGCCCGAATTCTGACCCGAGGAGACACTTGGAACGAACCCCACGGGGGAGGTACCAGGCAGGGATCGGATATGGCTGAGCCTGTCATGCTACCTAACCATGGGAACACCAATGGACGGCACCGAGCTGGAGTCCATCCCGAAGTTGGACCCGAGGGAATGCTTAGAACAGAGCCCAACAGGAGGAGATCGAGGCAAGGGCCAACTGTGGCTGACCCCAGCATGCTCCTAGAAGACCGAAGACAACCACCGGAAAATGTTAGGAGTAATAGACGATACCATCCCTATAGGTCATATGGACGGAATCAATCCCACAGAGAAGAACCAAACTCATTTCTGTCCACTCCAAGTTCTGATGAAAGGATGGCGCGATTGTTCAGAGAGTGTGTCCAACGAGACCAAAGGGATCGGGGGATAGGCGCTAGGGTGACCAGCCCCTTCACCCGTAGTATCGAAACTGCCATCACCCCTTAGGAATGGAAAATGCCAACAATGGAACCTTACAAGGGAACCTCTGACCCCGTTGTACACTTGCAGAGATGCACACAGCATATGCTCATGAGCGGAGCAATAGAGGGAGTTTGTGTAAATGCTTCCCACTATTCTTGGCAGATCTAGCTACCTCCTGGTTCTGCCATCTACCCCAAGGAGCCATCGGCTCATGGGAAATGTTGAAAGAAAAGTTCATCAGCCAATTCCGCATTCATGTGGAACAACCCAATGATTCTTATTCCCTATCTAGTATCAAACAGAAGCCCGGAGAGACAGTGTAATAATATCTAACCCGATTCAACGCCGCAGCGGCCGCAGTCCAAGATGCCGATTATAAACTTATCCTAATGGCTCTTTGTAGTGGCGTACATCCGGATACCAAGTTTGCTAGAAGATTAACGAAAGAAAAACCAGCTACCTTACCCGATTTCTTCCATGAAGCTGGAAAGTACATGAGACTTGAAGACGCTACCACCGAAAGGCAGACAGGGCAACAAGCCAAGGCAGCTCATGGCAACGCACCTGCTACAGCAAAGGGCGTCGGAAGAAATGACTCTCGAGACAATGCTGGAGGCAGGAAGGGAGAAAAATGCCTATATCGGCCAGGACCAAGATTTGACGCTTACACTCCTTTGAATGAAACAGTCGAAAACATCTTCCTGGCCACCCAAGACGAGCTTAAATACAAACGCCCCATGTACAAGAAGGAATCAGATCACGCAATCAAGTCTGGGAAGTTCTGCCGTTTCCAAGAATCCCATGGGTATGATACCAATGAATGCCGTCATCTCCGGGACCTGATTGAAGAACACATCAGAAGGAAGAAATTGGAACACTATGTAAAGGGTCAGGACAGGACTCCAGCTCCTGCCAAGGAGAACCAAGGGCAACTCCACCCAGAGACAGGCGGAAGAAATCACAACACCAGCGGTTCCAGTCAAGAGAAGATAGTGGTCCATACAATATCGGGAGGACCACACATCGCCGACAGAAACTGGGCAGAAATGGAAAGATATGGAAAGTCACTTAGAAACAATGAAGACTGCATCAATTCCGTCATGGAAGAACGCCACCCGAAGCGGAAAGAGGATAATGACATCACATTCAGTAGGCGAGACCTAGAAGGAAGGGAGTACCCTCACATGGATCCTATGGTTATCTCTTCCTGCTTCGGCCTAGCCGAAGTTTTTCGAATTCTGGTGGATACTGGAAGCTCCGTAAACATTCTATTCAAGCATGCTTTCGGCAAAATGAAGCTGTCAATGAAGGATGTGTCTCCCTGCAACAAACCACTACACGGTTTCATTGGAGATGCGAAGTGCCCCTCAGGAAATTGGACCTCTTTGTTGAAATAGGAAGTCACCCCCGCTTCGTTGTGCGGAAACAAACATTTGTGCTAATAGATAACCACTCGGCCTACAACGTCTTTTAAGGAAGACCAGCCTTGTCTGACTTCCAGATTGTCATGGCCCCTTGGTGCCTGAAGATGAAATTTCCAACAGATAATGGGATAGGAGAAGTAGAAGGAAATCAAGACACCGCTAGAGATTGCTATGTAACTGAACTTCGCAATAACCACAGGAAGGATAAAGGGAAGGATGCAGAGACTTCTCTATGCAAGAAAAACTTGGAAGCATAGCAACTAAAGAAAGCCCCTCCTCTTCGGTATACCAGTGATCCTTTCAATGAATTAGACCCCAGGGACAAAGAGGAGGAGGCCACCGTCGAGCCTGCAGAGGCTATCGAATTTGTATCTATAGATAAACACGACCCAAGTAGACTGTTGAGAATCAGGTCTCAGTTAAGAGCAGATTTGAAGGATCAGCTCGTCGATTTTTTTCGCCACAACTTGGATGTATTTGCATGGACGCACGCTGACATGAGTGGAATCTCCCCAGACATAGCATTCCATGTACTGAACATCGATCCCACCAGGTGCCAGTAAAGCAGAAAAAGAGAAGTATGGGGGCAGAACGATCAGCAGTCCTCGAGGAAGAAGTAAAGAACCTACTTGCCAATAACTTCATACGAGAAGCCATCTACCCAGAATGGATCGCCAACCCTGTACTGGTAAAGAAGGCTAATGGGAAGTGGCGAACGTGCATTGACTTCTCCAACTTAAATGACGCTTGCCCGAACGATTGTTTCCCACTCCCCCGAATCGATCAACTCGTGGACAGCACAGCCGGGCACGAACTCTTATCTTTTATGGATGCATACTCAGGATATAACCAGATTCCTATGCACACCCCCGATCAAGACCATACTAGTTTCATCACTGACCGGGGATTGTACTGCTACAGAGTAATGCCTTTTGGACTTAAAAACGCCGGAGCTACCTATCAGCGCCTCGTCAACAAGATGTTTGCGGAACTAATAGGACGAACTATGGAAGTTTATGTGGATGACATGCTAGTAAAATCGAGGAAAACCAACGATCATGTGAGCCACCTGGACGAGATGTTTCAACTGCTTCGCCAATATGGAATGAAGCTGAATCCTCTAAAGTGCTCCGTCGGAGTATCGTCGGGAAAGTTCTTGGGATTCATCGTCCATGCCAGGGGGATTAAAGCAAACCCCGAACAAGTCCGAGCTTTACAAGATATCAAGATACCATCCACTCGAAGAGAGATGCAAAGCCTAAACGGGAAGGTGGCCGCCCTAAGCAGATTCATCTCTAAAGCAACCGACAAATGCATCCCTTTCTTCGAAGCTATAAAGAAAGACAAAGGAAAGTTCGAATGGACTGACGAATGCTCAACAGCCTTCCTTAACCTAATCGAGCACCTCCAGAGACCACCAGTACTCTCAACTCCAAATGAAGGTGAATAACTATACCTATACCTTGTTGTATCGTCCCATGCTCTAAGCGCCGCTTTGGTGAGAGAAGACAACCGCGCGCAGCGGCCCGTATAATTTGTAAGCAAGAGATTTACGGGGGCAGAAGCCAGATACCCTAAACTTGAGAAGCTAGCATACTGTTTGCTAATCACGTCACGGAAACTGCGACTATTTCCAATCTCATTCCATCAGAGTTTTAACCGATCAACCGCTAAGGCAGGTACTCCATCGCCCGACACTTCTGGGCGACTACTTAAATGGTGCATTGAACCGAGTCAATATGATATCACCTACCATCCTCGCACCGCCATCAAGGGACAAGCCATGGCCGATTTCATTGCCGAATTCACTACCAACGAAGGTAAGGAGCAATCTGAAATAACAGAAGATATCAAGTGGAATCTCTTTGTAGATGGAGCATCAAACGAACAAGGCTCGGGGGCAGGTATTGTGATAATCACCCCCAGGGGAAGGAAGCTGCACTACGCCCTAAGGTTGGAATTCACTGCCACCAACAACGATGCAGAATATGAAGCAGTAATAGCAGGATTAGAACTTGCCTTAGAAATTGGAGTCTGTTCTTTAAGTCTTCATAGTGATTCTCAACTTATCGTAAACCAAGTACTACGAGAGTTTCAGACTCGAGGAGAACGACTCACAACATACCTAAAGAAGACCAAGCTGCTGCTCGATCAATTGGATCACTATTTAATCAAACACATTCCTCGAGAAGAGAATCGAGAGGCCGACGAGCTGGCAAAGCAAGCTAGCATGAAGAACAACACCATTTCCAGAACAGTAGCCATCTCAAAACAACTAGCCCCAAGTTTCAAACAAAGGGATCTAATAGCTGCAATCGAAGAAGAAACTTGGATGACTCCTATCTGGAAATACTTACAGGATGGCACACTGCCCGACGGGCGTAACGAAGTTAAGAAAATCTTGAGGAGAGCTTCCCGCTACACAATACAAGAAGGCATCCTCTATCGACGCGGCTTCTCTAACCCCTTATTAAGGTGTGTTTCTGGAAGGGAAGCCAAGAAAATCTTATCCAACATCCATCAAGGGGGCTGCGGAGATAACACTGGTGGGCAGACTCTGGCAAAGAAGACGCTCCGATATGGATATTACTGGCTCACTTTAGACAAAGACGCCTTAGACTTCGTCAAAAGATGCGACAGATGTCAGAAATTTGCTAAGATTCTTCGACTACCAACAAATGAGATTACTCAAATGACCAGCCCTTGGCCCTTTGCAGTATGGGGAATTGACTTGATTGGCGAACTGCCGATGGGCCGAGGCGGAGCCAAAGATGCTATAGTGGCGGTCGACTATTTCACCAAATGGGTGGAAGCGGAACCTTTAAATAAAATATCTTCGGCAAAAGTTATTAACTTCTTGATCAAAAATGTTCTATGTAGGTACGGGGTTCCACTCAAAATCATATCGGACAATGGACTTCAGTTTGACAGCGAGGAGTTCGCCGACTGGTGCCAAGAGCATGGAATTCACAAAAGCTTCTCATCTGTGGCTTATCCCCATACAAATGGACAAGTCGAAGCTGTCAACAAAATTCTTAAAAGTCTAATCAAGAAAAAGCTTGAAAAGTCAAAAAGCGCTTGGGTGGATGAACTTCCTACGGCACTTTGGGCCTACCGCACGTCTTTCAGAACTTCAACAGGGCATACTCCTTTCTCTTTGGCATACGAATCGGAGGCCATGCTCCCAGTGGAAACTGCAGTGCCATCGCACTGTAGGATCCACTACAACCCAGAAGAGAACGAAGAACTCCTCCACATGTCTTTGGATCTAATCGAAGAAAGAAGAAATGATGCAGCACTTAAAGCAGCAGCTCACAAGCAAAAAGTGACAGCACAATACAAGTCCAAAGTCAAGCATCGCAGCTTACAAGAAGGAGATCTTGTCCTCAAGCGAATCTTCCCGCGCCCCGGAGCGCTAGATCCCATCTAGGACGGACCATATGTGATTCATAAAGATCTCCACAACGGAGCTTATATTTTGTCAACAGTGGACAGAGAGGTGTTCCAGAGGGCATGGAACATCCAACACCTTCGTCGATACTTTTCTTAACTTGTACTGCCCATATAAAGTGAATTAACAAAGAGAATCAGTGGACGTAGGCATTTTCGTGCCGAACCACTTTAAAAACTTGTCTCTTTTTTTTAACTTGTTTCTTTGTATCTTGTCTACTTGCTGAGCTTTATTCTTTTCTGTTGAACAAAATTCTGTATGGACGGCATCTCCATTCAGGCATCACAACACAACTTCACCTGGACAAAACCTAACAGGTATTATACGAGTCTATGCCCTCGCCAATGAGACGCTTTTGCTTCAGCATCCCTCTGTTGCGGGTTAACTCATTGCTCGTGATGGCCCTTAAAGCCAACTGTAATGAGCCGATTATAAGCCGCCGAGAAGGCCAACCATATCCTAGGAAGCTCATTACGGCATTCGGCTCGCCGGCAACCGTGAACCGATTATAAGCCCCAACATAAGGTGTGGCCAGCCAGGGGTAGTTCACGGTTGACGATCAACACCCACGCTAGCCGACCACGGTAAATCGAATAATACCCACGATTACGGGCCATAATGGCCCGGGGAGTTGCCGTGCGCGATCTCGGCTCCGATGTGTCTTAAGTACGGCTGTGGTAAAAAAGAAAACTCCCCGCGGAGGCGTAAGATGGGTGACAAATGTCTCCAAGACCCACATCTAGGGAAAGTGACTACAAAGCCCATTTGCCCCGAACTTAAGCGCGTTGAAGGCCTTCCGTGATTGGAAGTTTTACTATTTCTTATATTTCCATTTTATTTATAAAAAACTTTCCTCCTATCCTCTATAACGATCACTAAAGTACAGGACACAAAATAGAAGACACTCACTAATGGGAATAAGAACTCACAATTGGATGGCAGGTCACTCAGCTGCATTCCATATTCGATTACACAAGGCATTCAAAGCTACCGTCAACAGCTAAAACTTGAAGGGCAGTACTTTCTTCTCTTGAACATAAATATGTAATTATAATTTATTTGCACATCATACTAACATTGCAAGACATGAAGTTATATTTTAAGCAAGAACTTAGCGTCAAACACAATTGAATCACTAACACATGTACAACTGTATTTTATGCAACACATCAAAATAACGACAACATTCAAACATGACAAAATCAGCTTATGTTATAAAGTTACATGCCAAAAATCAAGTTGTTCGTTACATAATTACAGCCTGAGAATTACATTAATGTTTTAAGACTAACATAGACAGCAATGTCAAGTAAACTGAAAAATGTCCAGATCAAGCCAAGGAGCCGACTGCATCGGGGCTTCGCCTCTATCCTGCTGGCCCTCCGAGGTCTACTTAACCGCCGGATCAGAACTCCCAGGATGCTGACCAGAGGAAGTTGCCGCTTCAGAGGTCCCACCTATCCAATTCAGGAGAAGAATTCATTGAATAAACAATAAGCAACCAAGCTATGAAAAGGCTAAAAGGGAAGACTTACCAACATCTGTTCCTTGATCATCATCCCCCAACTGCACACCTACCTCCTCAGCAGCGAGCAGCCGCATGCCCTCCTTCACCGCCACTTTCTTCTAACCACATCCATTCTGAAGGTCGTGCCACCCTCCTTATCCGCATCAGCCTTGGCCTCCTCCAGAGCCCGAAGACAAATCCTAGCCATGATCCGGGGATAATCATCCATCCAGGATAAGTTGCCCTGCTTCCAAGTACGAAAATACATATCCTGGAGCATATCATCCATCATCCCCTCGTTCTCCTCAAACTCCCTCATTCGGACCTCAGAAGCTAATAGGTTTGCAACGGCAGCATCCCTCTCCGATCGGTATCGCGAGCGGTCAGCCTGAAGGGATTTCCTCATTGCCTCCATCTCCTCCTTCAGCTTGGCTTGAGCAAGCTCCGCGGCTTCAAGCTTCCCAGATAATTCCTCTACCCACTCGAGATCTGCTTTCTGAACCTCGTCCACCGTTGCAATGGCCATATCGATCCGTTCCTTGCAGACGGCCTCCATTTTCCGCAGCTCGGCTGTGCTAGCCTCTTCCATGGTTTTCTTTAGCCGTCTGGAGGTAGCCTCGTGCTGAGAGATCTGGATGGCCTGATCGGCGAGTTGCTTGGCCTGGTCGGAAACCACTAACCGCAATCTTATGTTGGCACTCCCAATTTCCTCCCCGGCCTTGACCAGTCAGGCATGATGCCCCATCAACTTCCTATTCTCCTCAGCAACCCGGCCGATATTTTCCTTGGCTTCATCCCCCATAGTTACAATCCGAGTAGTAAACAAATCAAGGTCCAGGGATTTGGCCTCATCAAGCACCCTTACCATACGATTGCGAGGGAGAAGGAGCTCACCAATAACCTCGTCAAAGGAAATATCATGAAAACCGGGATCCAGATCTGGATGACCCGCAAATGGATTACGAGCCAAGCCGGGACGATCAATCTGAGTAACGGTAGGATTCTCAGATGGATGCGGAGAGGGTATGAACTCATTATCCTCTCCTGTGATATCATGAATAGGCTGGGTTGGGGGCTGAGGTCCAGGTGAAGGTTCGAATAAGGAGCGCCTCCTCTTTTTCTTTTGAATATCCTCTTCAATAACTCCGAGAAGAGGACGGTAGCCGACTACGTCCCCGAAACGGTTGGTTGGAGGCTTTGGTTTAGCGGAAGCTTTGAGGAGTTTGAATTGTTCGAGTCGGTGTCGAATGTCTGATGTCTTGGCCACCTACCCGTTCCTGGAAAACAACCAATTATTACAAGCATGCATGGGACTATAATCCAAGGAACATGTGAAGTTAAAAGAGGAGTCAAAAATTCACCTCGAATCGCCGGAGTTGCCCTAGCTGAAATGCTCTTGGAAGGTGAACCGGCACCAGTCCCGTCCCTATAAGTTTTCTTTGACTTCTTCACCAAGGCCGATCCTTCCTCCAACCCCTCAAAAGCATGGCGGAAAGCATTATCTGTCTACTCTTGGATTTCTCCTGCTTGCCCAGAATACAAAGCCCCAGCGCCATCACCGCTCTATCCTTCGCCACCATCACCTTCTCCATCACCTCCGCTCTCCTCCTCGTCTCTTTCCTCCTCTACATTTTCCTCCTCCGGAATATCTGGACATGTACTAGGGGAAGGTCCATCGGATTTCTTGAGCTTCTTCCCTCCGGCGACTGGAGGTATCGAGAAGGGTTTCCTCTTGCTGCTCTTCGTCGTGGGCCCTCCTTTTGCTTTAACAGCCCTCTCCTCAGCTGTGTCTCTCTTCTTGACCACAGACCGACGTGGTAGAATCAAGTTGTGCTGTAGAAGATTAGCATTCCTGATCAGCTAAGACGCTGATCTCTCCCTTCCCGAAATGGTTTCTATCTCCGCAGCCATCTGAACCAGGCGACCGTTCTCCACGACCGCAAAGCCACCTGTCGCTAGCAAGAAATAAAAACACATAAGAAGAAGCATTGCAGTCAGAACGGAAATTATAAATAAGCTTCAACTTACAACCGGAGGTGAAGCGATGGATAGAAACAGAGTCATCCTTGACGAAAAACCATTCTTTCTTGAACATGCTGAACTTCGAATATAAGTCCAGGACCGGTTTGAAGGACACGGCCGATTCCAAGATGATATATGGAGACCCCTTCTTGTAACCTCTCAATTTGTACAAATATCGGATCTCCCGGTTGGAAGGGGGACGCCTGTATTTTCTCTGGAAAATGATGAATAGACTCATCAAGATAGCGTAGGAGTTGGGCTGAAGCTGGAAAGGGCCACCTTCAAATAGGTAATGAAGCTGACTATCCAAGCATTGATCAGGGTAATGGCCCCGCACATGCAATGGTACCTACTATAAGCGAAATATCCTTCAGGGGGGTCATACGGCATAACTCCATTCCCTGGTAGCACCACGTGTGCTCTGTCAATTCTGAAAGAACGAGATATAACATCAAGCTGCTCCTCTTTAAGGGAGCTAGGAAAGCAGTC
This sequence comes from Allium cepa, assembly GCA_030765085.1. Taxonomy (NCBI): domain Eukaryota; kingdom Viridiplantae; phylum Streptophyta; class Magnoliopsida; order Asparagales; family Amaryllidaceae; genus Allium; species Allium cepa. The sequence goes on along the minus strand of CM060941.1, from coordinate 595,614,829 downwards.
AGATGGTGAGTTTAAGAGCTCCTGAGGGTCGTACCCATCTACTAGTGATCTCGGGGGAGGTCCATGACGTCCCGATCCTGACTGAGCTGGGGGCACTGTGGAGGACTCTTCTCTGTTTGTGGATTTATTCTTATCTGATCGAGTTTCCACTTTGCGAGACATTTATCTGCAACACGTGAAAACATATTGTTAGAACAAGGAAAGAAGGGATATAAACAAGCAAGTGCGTACAGTCTGGAATTTCATTTGCAATTCAAAACATAAAAGGCTCAAAGTTCATTCGGCACTCATACTCCATATTGTCACCCGGTAATTCAAACCTTAAAGTCCATTCGGCACTCATACTCCATAAGTGTCACCCGGTAATTCAAACCTTAGAGTTCATCCGGAACTCATTCTCCCTGAATGTCATTCGGTAACTCTGAGCCTTAGAGCTCATTCGGCACTCACACTATGTTCATTCGGTAGTTCAAGCATAAAGTGCATTCGGCAGAAGGGAAACTCACCTGGTTCGGCAATCAAAGATGGTTCAGTGATATGACTGATTCGGCAGGCAAGAATTTGGTTCGGCTATTTCGGGTAGTAAGGAATAACGAAAGCAAGAAGCCCCTACTTATAGGCAAGCATAGAATGATCGGACCACATGGTTCGGCACTTAGGCCGAATGGGGAGAAAACAAAGCGCGACATATGCAGGCATATGCGCCACTTTGGGGGGCAAATGTTGGGCATATTCTCACCATCGAACCAAGGCAGGGCCGAACCAACCCACTCCCAACGCTTAGCCGAACCAACACCAACCCTCTACCAGACCAAATCATTCCCCCACTAACAAAGCCCTGCCTCACCACTCTCCACCGAACCAACCCATCTCTCCACTCACCACCGGACCAAGTCCCACCGAACCAACCACTTCCCATATACCACCGAACCAAAGCCACTCTACCTACCACCGAACCAAAGCCACTCTACCTACAACCGAACCAACCCATCTCCCAGGTACTACCGGACCAATGTGCTACCGGACCAAGGTCTCAACTCCAACCATCTACTACCAAACCAAGGTGTTGCCGAACCAACATTGCCAGGCCAGATTGCATCAGCCCAGGCCCACCAGCAGCTATATACATCCAGGACCCCTACCCCCAGCCTCACTCTATAAATAGAGGGGCAGGGGTACAACAACGGCAGACAAGTTTGAGAGCTCAAGCATGAATAGAACTTTCAAACAATTTTCATACACTTGTAATCAAAGCTTTGTACTTGTAATCTTAAGAGTGAAGGAGAATAACATATAAAGTGGACGTAGGCACATTCTGGCCGAACCACTATAAATCTGTGTGTCTTTTACAGTTTAGTACCTGCTTTTTACATATTTGCATGAATCACCCAAATCACTAAGAACAACTTAAAAATCGACTAAATCATATGACTTGGAGGTGTTTGCCCATTTTTTGTGCAAAAAACTCTGGAAGTTACATATACAAGTACATTATCGTACATAATATACATGAATACATCTTCCTATACTATGACAACGTCTACTCCAACAGGTATGAAAAGACTTCATAGCTCTAGCAGCAACCCAAAGTAAAATAGCAACAACCTATAATAACTCGGTCTGACCCGAGTATTAAATTCAAAGAAAATAATACACGGGTCGGTCTAATTCAAACTCAGTTATTAGAGCACAGAAGCAATAATAATTAAGTAACAAATAGACAACAGTCACAATAAATCTCGTCTATCCGATCCTTAAATAAAGAAATTGGATAACGATAAATATAACACGTAACAGTGTTAAACAACAATCAGAATATTCAAATCATCAACAAAAATAAGTAAAAAGAATATTAATGAATATAATTTGGAAAACATCAAAATTGCCTAATCGACAATTAACAACAAAATCTAATTATTGAATAAATAATTAGAAACTCATAATCTAATTATAAAAAAGATAATTAGATATCAACTAAACCATCAAATTAAACCAAATCAGAATACGACATAAAATATTGAAATATCAATTAAAATGTCAATTCGGGTAGGGCTGCAGTACACGCACGCGTGTACTGCCTCGCCACTACAGCCTTTGGAATACACAAAAGATTAATAAATCTAAAGCAAATAGAATATTAATAAAAGCAATATCGTGTGGCTGCAGTACACGCTTGGGGGCACTGCCTTGCCAGTACAGTGATGATGTATCCAAAAAATCAACGAACCAAAATCAATGAAGATTGAAATATCAATGCCACAGACTCAATGGTCAAAGAAGACAGACATGGACAATGTGCACAATGTACATGTTAACCCATTTTTGGTCAAAACTGGAATATCAACATAACTTTCCTAACCCATTTTTGGTCAAAACTGGAATATCATCAAATTGGCAAGGAATTATGGATATCAGGATTGGAGATCGCTTGGAATCAAGGCTACGATCGATATCGTCAAAATTTGGTTGAACTCCGATCGGGACGAAATTAATTGAAGATGATGATAAGGATTAGGAAAGGCTATGTTTCAAATTTCAGGTTAATCGGAGTTCATATGAAGGAGTTATGATCGATGCAAGGTAGAAAGGGTATGGATGTTCGAACCCATCAAGGTGTTCGTTTCGAACCCATCAGGTTCGAATCGATCGAAGGCACACAAGGTTCAAATCGATGCACTTCGTATCGATTGGTATGGGTTCGGCTCTGTGAAGTTCGCATCAGGTGTTGGTTTGACTCGATTGTGTTCGAATCGATCAGAAGGACAGGTGGACTTCGACTCGATCACAGCATGGATCTCCTTCGTATCCATAAGGTATACACAGGTTAGTTCGTGTCGAAGGTGGTTCGAATCGATCACAACTCGTATCAATCAAAGGGAATGTAAGTTGCTTCGAGTCCATTCAAGGGTTCTGTCGATACGAAGAAAGCGTTCGAAGAGGATACGCAGGGAGTCGACTTCATGGATTCGAAGGACATAGATTCGAAGGAGATGGATTCGAAGGAGATAGATTCAAAGGAGATGGATTCGAAGGAGATGGATTCGAAGGAGATGGATTCGAAGGAGATGGATTCGAAGTATGGGATCGAACCAGGCAGAACACACGAAGCTTTGAACTTGAATCGATCATATCTTCCAAACCGTTAATCCAAATGCAATGAAATTTTTACAGGAGCTTACATACATGTTGAAGAATGTTCTCACCAAATTTCAGCTCGATTGGATGATTTCTTGATCGATTCGAACCTTACTTCGAATCGATCCCAAGGTGGGCCCGGACCTCCAGATTTCGGGCAAGTGGGCCCCCTCACGTGCCTGAAGCGGTCTTCCCGGATTTTAGGAGAAATATCAGCCTCCTACGCTTATAAATAGAGCCCCTGGTCATTCAGAAAAGGTGTCGGAGATTCTAGAGTGAGAAAGCACGCTCGGACGCTGCCAGAATCATTCCATATCATCATTGCTGCTATTTATTTCAAGTTTTGGACTTTATAACTACTGTAATCATCTGTAATCATCAAGGATAATCAATAAAAGGATAAAAACTTTGGAGTGGACGTAGGCTGGAGATAGCCGAACCACTATAAGACTTGTGTCTCTGTTCTTTACTTTGAGATTACTGTTTGATATTTGCTGAGATCTGAGATTTGTGTTTGAATATTATTGATTTGTATTCATACACTGGTGCTTTCACGGTATTCGGGGTTTGTGATCAATTTTGGCACAAACACTTTGGTGATTTCACTGAGAAAGACTAGCACCCGCTACATCGGATTTGAAAGTTGGATTTGAATATTTTAAAAAGTTTGGATTCAAGGACGATGACTAGACAAAATAGTAGAAGACAAAGGGCTGAGCGAAGCCAACAGGAAGGAAGTCAACAAGCATCCTCCGGAGCTGGGGAAGGACAGGCTTCAATCTACATAACCCGGGATGAAATGCAGGCTATGGCAAACTCTTTGCAGGAGAGATTGTTAAAGAACCAACAGGAAATGATGCAGACTTTCTTTGAGCAAATGAGAGCTGCAGGGATGCAGAACTTAGGAACAGCTACAGCCGCTGTGGATGCAGGACAGGGGACTAGGGTCGTGGAACCCAATGGAGGACGAGATACGGAGCCAGAAGGCAATCATCAAGGGCTTGGGGGCAGGCCCACGGGATCCAATACAGGAGGACCTTTGGAAGGAATTCAACCGGCTAGAGCTAACATTGCTCCTAGTGAACCACACGAGGAATATGTACCAGAGTTCCCTCGGGGGCATGGGGGGCAACCCCCAACAGACAATACCGGATTAGCGGAAATTATCAGATGAACTGTGCGAGGTGGTTTGACCAACAGAGACTTGGAAGGAGTGAATAGGAGTTCATTTTCTCGGGAAATAAGGATGGCTCAGAATCCACCTAAGTTTAAGCTACCTAGCGTGGAGGTTTATGATGGCAAGGCAGATCCAACAGATCACTTGATGAGGTACACCAGACATATGGAGGTGTTGGGGGCATCGGAGGAAGTAATGGCTCGATGCTTCCCTTTATATTTGACGGACTTAGCTGCAATGTGGTTTAGGCAGCTGGGAGAAGGATCTATCAGGACTTGGAGGGAATTGGTGGAAAAGTTTTTGGGACAGTTTCGGGTTCATGTCAAGAGGCCGAAGAATGTGATGACACTGACATCGGTAAAGCAAAGGATGGATGAATCGCTTAGAGATTTTCTAACTCGATTCAGTGCGGCAGTCGCTTCGGTGGATCGGCCTGATCCATCGATGGTTTTAATGGCAGCAGTATCAGGAGTCAGGGAGGACTCGGATTTCAAGGTATCTCTGATACGATACCCCCCACAGGATCTCGACGAATTCTTTCATGAGGCAGAGAGGTTTCTTCGGCAAGAAGATGCAAGTACGGACTTAAAGGTGCAAAGGGTTGATGCCACTCAGGATGTAGGACCATCCAGAAAAGGTTTGGACAAAGACAAAGGGAAAAGGAAGTTGGACGATGATTCTGGAAACGCTAAGAAGCGATGGAAGGATCCAAAATTTTCTACATACACAGGATTGAACGAGACGCTGGAGCGGATGTACATGGATACTCGGAATCGCCTTCCTTACCGAAGGCCGGCTAGGAGAGAACCATCAGAACGGGAAAGGACATCAGGAAGGCACTGCCTCTTCCATGATTTAGATGGACATGATACCAACAGTTGTAGGCACTTAAAGGATATAATTGAGGAGCATGTAAGGAATGGACAGTTATAGCAATATGTCGGAACTCGGAATGCAACGGTGGAGCAGGAGCAACGACCGACAACCTCTCGCCGTGATGATGGGAGGCCCAGGGATGATGGTCGATTGATCATCCACTGATCAGGATAATGTGAAATAAGTAGCGAACTACTGGAAAGCAACCAAGACATTTACACATGTATGGGGATGGAGATAGCCCCTAGGCATGCTCTGAATGATGATAAACTGCGATGTCGTGGTTTGTGAAATCTGCTTTTCTGTTTTGGTTTGGATACTTGCTTTTCTGATTTGGTTTTGGAGTTTGGTTTGAACTCCTGGTTTGCGTTTGCTTTCTGGTTTGGATTTTCTTTTGGATGACTGATTTCTGTTTTGGATGCTGGTTTGAATTTTTGATTTTTTGGTTTGATTTGGATTCTGGATTGGATTTTGATTGGATTTTCATCTGGATTTTGATAAACGGTCGTCGGGTATGGATTATGTCTGGCAAGGGGTGAGTCACTTTGCCCGAACGCGGTAAATTGGCTCATTCAGGTCGTCGAGTATAGACTATGCTCGACAAGGGTCCGGAGTGACCAGGATTCGACCTAGGACTTAGGCCCCATATTATCGGTTAGTTTCAGATCGTTGAGTATGGACTATGCTCAACAAGGGTCCGAAGAGACCAGGATTCGGCTTAGGACTTAAGCCACGGCATAGCTCAACGTCCAGGGACACTGGACCACGGTCGTCAGGTGTGGATTATGCTTGGCAAGAACCCGGAGAGGTTAGCTCAACGTCCAGGGGTACTGGACCACGGTCGTCAGGTGTGGATTACGCTTAGCAAGAACCCGGATAGGTTATGGATTCGGATATCGACCCGGAGAGGTGTTGGATTCGGTTATTGGCTATTGGATAAGGATGGATTGGGACTCGGTTGTCGAGTTCGGATGGATATGGAATATGGCTATGGACTTCGGGTATTGGATTCGGGACTATTCAAAACACGCTTTGTTATCACAAGGCATGTTTTGGGGGGCAAAGTGTTAACCCATTTTTGGTCAAAACTGGAATATCAACATAACTTTCCTAACCCATTTTTGGTCAAAACTGGAATATCAACAAATTGGCAAGGAATTATGGATATCAGGATTGGAGATCGGTTGGAATCAAGGCTACGATCGATATCGTCAAAATTTGGTTGAACTCCGATCGAGACGAAATTAATTGGAGATGATGATAAGGATTAGGAAAGGCTATGTTTCAAATTTTAGGTTAATCGGAGTTCATATGAAGGAGTTATGATCGATGCAAGGTAGGAAGGGTATGGCTGTTCGAACCCATCAAGTTGTTTGTTTCGAACCCATCAGGTTCGAATCGATCGAAGGCACACAAGGTTCAAATCGATGCACTTCGTATCGATTGGTATGGGTTCGGCTCTGTGAAGTTCGCATCAGGTGTTGGTTTGACTTGATCGTGTTCGAATCGATCAGAAGGACAGATGGACTTCGACTCGATCACAGCATGGATCTCCTTCGTATCCATAAGGTGTACACAGGTTAGTTCGTATCGAAGGTGGTTCGAATCGATCACAACTCGTATCGATCAAAGGGAATGTAAGTTGCTTCGAATCCATTCAAGGGTTCTGTCGATACGAAGAAAGCGTTCGAAGAGGATACGCAGGGAGTCGACTTCATGGATTCGAAGGAGATAGATTCGAAGGAGATGGATTCGAAGGAGATAGATTCAAAGGAGATGGATTCGAAGGAGATGGATTCGAAGGAGATGGATTCGAAGGAGATGGATTCGAAGTATGGGTTCGAACCAGGCAGAACACACGAAGCTTTGAACTTGAATCGATCATATTTTCTAAACCGTTGATCCAAATGCAATGAAATTTTTACAGGAGCTTACATACATGTTGAAGAATGTTCTCACCAAATTTCAGCTCGATTGGATGATTTCTTGATCGATTCGAACCTTACTTCGAATCGATCCCAAGGTGGGTCCGGACCTCCAGATTTCGGGCAAGTGGGCCCCCTCACGTGCCTGAAGCGGTCTTCCCGGATTTTAGGAGAAATATCAGCCTCCTACGCTTATAAATAGAGCCCCTGGTCATTCAGAAAAGGGGTCGGAGATTCTAGAGTGAGAAAGCACGCTCGGACGCTGCCAGAACCATTCCATATCATCATTGCTGCTATTTATTTCAAGTTTTGGACTTTGTAACTGCTGTAATCATCTGTAATCATCAAGGATAATCAATAAAGGGATAAAAACTTTGGAGTGGACGTAGGCAGGAGATAGCCGAACCACTATAAAACTTGTGTCTCTGTTCTTTACTTTGAGATTACTGTTTGATATTTGCTGAGATCTGAGATTTGTGTTTGAATATTATTGATTTGTATTCATACGCTGGTGCTTTCACGGTATTCGAGGTTTGTGACCAATTTTGGCACAAACAGTACACAATGAAAATTCACAAACGAACACTCGGTCAAGTCCAAGAAAATCAGGTTCAACATTTCACAAGTCAAAGGCAACAATACAACAGGCACCAGGTCAGAGAGACCACAGTGAAAAGCTCAACAAAATCAAGTGAGATAACCAATGTAACCAAACTCAGGTCAGTGAACATTTCAGATGTGCAGACCACAAGGCAAAGTCTCTTCCTTTAGTTAACAACACAAATGAAATTCAAATAAAATCGCAATGCGAGCACGAGGTTAAACCTGAGCGTTTAAGCTGGATTCGACTCAAGTAAATTCGAAGAACAAACCCAATCAATCTAACTCATGCAAGAGGGAAAGGAGGGGCTGCCAAATCAAGTGTAGGAACTATTCAGATTACAAGAATTCAGGGCAAAGTTTGAATATAGCTAACATACTCCAGAGCAACAGGCAACAAGTAGCGCATATATGTAACACAAACATGTATATGTGAATGTACACATTTGTGCACCTTTAACAAATGTAAAACCCAAATTTAGTAAACAAAACACAACAACTCAGCAAGGTCATGGGACCAAAATGCTACAGCAGCACCCTGGGTTAGATCAACCCATACAAACTGGTGCAACCAAGAATAGGCCGAGTAAATGAATATGACCAATAATTTAAACTAGCATAGTATGCAAATATAGGCAGCAACATGGTTAACAAAGGCAACTGGGTTGAAATGGAACCTTAAAGAGAAATCACAAATATTGGCACAAAACAGAACTGGCAAGCAAAAGGTTCAAGGGTAACCACTAGCACACATAGTACATGTGTATATATGGCATATACAAGTGGACAAATTCGGTAACTAGAATCTGAATATTGCAAATTCAATAGAAAATGCATATGAACAAACAAATGCAGACCGAAGGGAATGGATATACAGTGACTAAGTTATGGATCAGACCATGCAACCGGACTCGAAGCAGTGCACAGTTAAACTCAAATGTGTATGGTCAAAACAATACGTCATAAATTTCAAAACGATATAAGTGTAAAGTGAAGTGAAACTAAGGTATGGATGAACACTGCAACACAAGAGAGTGCACAACAAAGTCGAATGATCTCATGTGGATAATGCAGCCAAGATCAAGCATGCTACAGCAAGTATAAGTGGCTATGCAAACAGTGTAAACCGATATCAGAGTAAGAGAGTTCGAATCAAAACATAGTTGCAAGTTCGAACAAATATGCATCAAAGCCGTGATTGACAAACAGTTCGAATCAAACCAAAAACAATGCGCAACATCAAACAAGTTCAAATGTAACCCAGGCCGAAATAAGTACAGGTCATTGCAAAGCATACCAAAAATAAAAAACAAATCAATTTATCAAAGAAACCATCAACAACAAAACCAAATCAAACTGCCGAGCATCATACTAAGCACGAATTAGATGTGAGTAAATCAAATTACTCACCTTGAACTAGATCGAAGCGAAGGTGAACTCCAATCAAGTGACCGAAGCTTCTCAGAGACGAGCAACCGATAGAGCAGGGAAGTCGAGTTCGATCGAACAAAGGCACGCTACAAATCGAAAAGCCCTAATTTTCGAGCAAAGAAGAAGAACGAAATGGAACGACCACCATTATTTCACTTATTTATTTAGGGTTTTCTAAAATGGACTCTGGGAGGAACGGGTTATAACATCTGATACTTATCACGGCACCCACAATAAAAGAGAAACGTGGGCCGAGATTAAATTTTAAAGCCCGCTTAATCCATAACAATTTTCAAAAGAATTTAAACCTGATTATAACTCCCATAGTAATTAATAACCAATTTAGTCGTCAATTGACAATAATAAATTAACAACAAAACCCCGGGTTGCTACACCAATCAAAACCGCCACGATCATTTATGGTTAAAACTGGTGCTTTCAAAACCTCTTATAATAGATACTATAAAAATTCCAACGGAGCCTGAGGAAAACGTGGAATAAAGCGGAATTTATTTCCCAGGTGAAAAGGAGACTAGCCACCAGTCCATTATTTTGAAACAGAGAGCTGATAATGATGCCAAGTAAGCATATTTTGGTTTTGACTTTTATATTTAAGCAACAGAAGTAATAGATTAACGCACTCAATAAAGGCATCGGACAACTGATTGTTTCAGCACTTGTTTAAAGTTTAAGACTATAAAAGAGTAGTGAAATATTCGAAATTCGTCTGCATCCACATCTGAAAAGCGGATAAACATCCGATATCTGAAAAATAAATGTAGATGAAGATATAAAGACATCCACATTCGAAAATGTCTATCTAGTTTTTGTCAAGATTTTAATTTCTATTATTTGTGCTTTAGTACAATGAAATATATGTACTTACTATTTTATTAAGATAATAGTTTATATTATATGAATTTTTGCACATTAACTATTCAAAATTACTTATTGTCATCATATTTGTTGATTTTTGAATGTTTTATAATTAGTGAGATTGAAGAAAAAAATGCGAAACCAAAATTTTCTATTTATTTTCTTCATTTATCGAACTTTAACAAGTAGGAAAATTATCTGATATTCGTCTATATCAAGGAATAAGGATATCCGAAATTAATTTCTGATGCGGATATGACAACTGAAGTATCCATTGACAAACTTACATAAATTGTGTTATTTTTAGGCCAAAGAGACAAAGTAAAAATGGTCCGGGTGGCAAATGAGGAATGCATTTTATGCCGAGGAATAGACAGCGAAAAGAAAATTATAGTTTTTATGTATTTGTATATTTATTAATTTTAATTATCTTAAGTAGTTTTGGTTAAATTTTAGTAACTGACATTAAATTATAAGTTACATATAAAATGTAAAAACTGTATACTATGCAACAATATAATGGTACACTATTAAAAAATACATTTAAAAAAATAAAAGTAAAGCATATCTGTTTCGATCTAAATTGTTGGATAAAATAATTCAACATACATCTCATTTCATTTTCTTTATTCGACGTAGAATGAACAAGCAGAAAATGTTTTGGCTCGTTCACAAGTATTACTACAGCTTACACTCTCTATGACCGTCAAGAGACGATCGAACTCCAAGACAATGTTCAATAATTTGTTTGAACGCATCAAAATTCAATTCTCGTCGCTCAATGTTAATGAACTCCATTGCTTGCTCAAGACGAGACTATGAAGCGGCATTTATGGTTGGCAATTCGAACCGAGAACCACAAATCTAAATTGAACTGACCCGAGAAGACCTGAATCCAAAACAAACCATTGGGTCTTGGATAAGCTTTGGTTAATGAAAAATGCCGTAAAGACCTGATCAAACCTGACCCGATCAAAAAATATTGAAATATATTTATTTTAGTATTATTACCCAACGGGACCTGAACCGGTCCGACCCGATCCAAAGCTCGGATCTGGTCAGGTCTAGGTTTTAAGATGTATAGGTTGGACCCGACAAAACTCAACCCGCCTAGAATCGAAACTCGTTGAGTCGAGTCCGGTCCATCGGGTCAGATCTAATTGCCACCTTAGTGGCATTGAGTGTTTGTCGAAGTGTAAATTGGTGCAGAAGTGGGTTAGAGGTGTTAGAGGAATGTTGTAAATGCACTTCTGATTCTTTATTGCACCGTCATATATCCCATCTAAGTAGTTAAATTTGGAAAAGCATAATTTTTAAATAGTCAAAACCGTGAAGCAATTGTCTGCCTCCATTCATCATCTCCTTAAACACAACATCATTCAACCGACCGTACACCACCCATTGTTTGTAGTAGTCAGTTCCATGGCACTCAAATGTAATCCAAATTACCCAATCAATAACCGTTTACGTCGACGAGTTGGTGGAGAAGGCTGACGTTCTAAAATTCAAAAAAAATTATATGTTGTACAGACTAGTGAAATAAATATTATTGGAACTTTGAAAGAGAAATTACCTCAATTTGTGATTGAAAGAAGCTAAAATCGGGTTTTATTTTTGGACCTGTGATTATCGAGGGAGAGAATGGATTTGGAGTGTTCGGGTAGCTGAAAATGCAATAGTCCAATTAGAAATGTGATAATGAAACTGTGTATTCAACCCACATGATTTGGTATAATTTTTGAAGCGTCAGATGTGTTCCACACATCGAAAATTGTAATAGGCCATAGAAAGATTGTGAAAGCATCCTTACTCCAATAAAGACGTCTCGAACTACATGTTCGGGAAGAGTGAAGAAATTTGCACATTGTAGCATATGAAATCAGACTGGGCTTTCCAAAACTGTCAAATCAGATGCATTGGCAATGATGCCAAAAAGGGCAATTAAAAAAATTCCTTTTATTAATGATGCAATAGATATTATTTTGTGTTTATATGAATTATCATTTACTCTAAATCATATTTAGCGGTCGTTAATAAAAGAGTGTTGCTTTCAATTTAATTCTGTTTTATTTTGTCTTAAAACTTATATATATTGGTTCAATTTAATTTTGATTTATCATATTTTATTCATTAAGTATTCGCGTTCACAATGTGAACATTATAAATGTTTTAAAGTAACCAGGGTATAAATATGAACGTAAATATATGGAACGTATATGTGTGAACAACCATTAGGATTTAAAGTTGTAGATAAGGAGGCAATGTCAAGGGATTTTCTTTACTGCAATTATCTCATGATGATAGTTGATGTTAAATATTTATTTATTTTTAGCCATTAATGAATATATGTATATATTTATATAACATTATTAGTATATGTAGATATTTTATTTTGGTTTTTTCGGTTATAACAAAATATAAAATGTTTTTTCTTTGGGTTTAAATTTTATATTATATATATGTCGATATACAATTATATATATATATATATATATATATGATTTGTATATATGTTGATATACAAATATATATATATATATATGTATATGTATGTATATATACTTATTTAAAATTTGAATTTGAAATTGATTTTGACTATTTCAAACTAATATCAAAATATATAATAATTTAATCTTTTTTAATCCTAAAATATTATACATATATATATATGTGTGTGTGTGTGTGTGTGTGTGTGTGTGTTGAAATTGAAATAACTAAAAAAATCTTTTTTTATTATTTTATAAACCCCAGGAAGAAAAGTAAACAAATAAAGCAAGAACAAAATCAAAAGTTCTAATTTTTTGTTTTAAATATAAAAACGAATTATTTCAATATATATATATATAATATATTGGTCATATGCATATGTAAAAAATTAACTATATATATAAATATAGTAATGTACTTAATCATATATATATATATATATATTATCATTATTTTATTTTTGTATTTAAATTTTGTATTTAAATTTTTAGTTTGGCCGAAAATAAACATAGCATACATACATACATGCATACATAAATCCGTAGTTAATTGCATGGACTACTTTAAAGTCTTTGGCCCAATACATAAATATTTATCAATTAACCATTTTACTCTAGCTCGGAGATTTTGAATTTAAGTTAACCATCAATTACAGTGATACTAATTTTCTACAATGAAGGAGATAAATCGTTCCTTGAGTAGTGTTTCACTACAACTTGTTTAATGTGTACTGTAACGGCCCACCTTGATGTAGCTCAGACCAGGATCGAAGAATTGCAAGCTATTGGCATGAGTCGTTCACGACCTAGAGGGAGTTTAAGTCGTTCACGACTTAACAGATTAGAAGGTGAAGACATGGGTCGTATGCGACCGAAGGAAGAAGGATTAGGTCGGAAATGACCTAGTGGAGGAGTTTTAGGTCGATCACGACCTAACAGGCTATGTGAAAAGGAGTTACGACCTAACAAAACGTTAAGTCATTCGGAATCTTTAGGTCGTCCACGACCTATAACTACAAGAGCTAATGAAGTAGCAAAACGACCTAACGATCTACGAGTTAACGAGATAACAGAAACTTCTTTAAGCCACTCCGAGGACCTATGACCTAGTTATGCTGCAATGGATTTCTTAAGTCGCTGAACGACCTAGTTAGGTCGCTCATACGACCTACCGATCTATGTTAGATCGCTGAAGAGATATGCCGCATGAAGTTAGCACGCACGCCGTTTATTCTTAGGTCGTTGTGCTGTGGTGTTGTGTCTGTTAGGTCGCGTGAGTTGTTTTTAGGTCGCGTCAAGAGATTGTGATGTACTTAGGTCGGTAACGACCTTGTTTAAGTCGTTTGTGTTGTATATATATGTGCTGTGTTGCAATTAAGGCGAGTAGTATCTGTTAGGTCGGCAACGACCTAGTTGAGTCGTGAGTCATGAGTCGGCAACGACTTAAGGGTCAGGGTGTGAAACTTCTATAAATAGCGAGTGCGTTGTAACTTTTGTGGTTGTTGATTTTGGAATAAAATTCTTGTTTGATTGCTGTGTGCTTTCATCCTAAATTGGTAGTTGAGTATAATCTCCTATCTCCACTTTCGGTTATTCGAGTGCGCTCGAATCGACGATTGTTGAAGCCGATTCGCGGAATCAAGTGCGCTTGATCAACGCTTGAAGAATTGAAGATCTTCTCTCACGGTATCGCGCGCAATCAACATGTCGAAGATAGCTAGAATTCGGTATCTTTGTGATCAACGAATTTGGGCATTTCAATATCTTCAATCCATCGTTTGCTACTTTCATCGATCTATATCGTTTTGTTAATTATCCGCTGCGTTAGTTTGGTATCAGAGCTTGACTTAGCCAATCATAGCTAAGACGAGTCTTGGAGCCAAGGAGTTAAAGTTTGTTGTTCATCGTGTTCATCTTGAAATTGCAACAAGTTAGAAACTTTCGATCCATTTCATTTTGGATCAAAGTTGGAAAGGTTTTTTGAGTTTGAGCCGAGAGTTGAAGCATCATTTTGGTATCATTTGTTGAAGGTAGGCCATGTATACTTGTGAAAAGTAGCCCAGCCTTGGTGAAGTTTGTTTGAAGTGTTGAGGCCGAGCCAAGTTAGTGGTTGAGCCGTGACTTGCTGGTGTTGAAGATTTTTGAAGTATTAGTTGAAGGTTGTGTTGAATCAATCATGCCGCCGAGGAGAGCTAATCGTCATCAAAATGTTGAAGTGTTGTATAGAAGAGAAGAAGCCGAGCAAATGGAACAACGTATCAATGAGAAGTTTGATGAAGGCATTGGAAAGTTAGAGAAGTTGATGAATGATTTGAATCAAAATCAAAGGAGGAGATCACCAATCTCGAACCATGGAGGTAACAAAGTTTCACCATCGGTTACAGAAGCGAGAAGGGTATCACCGCAATCTTTTAGAGAGAGAAGAGAAACATCAATTTCATCAAGGATAAATCACCATGACTATGGACATGAAGAGAGGAGAACTCCATGTGAGTTTGAAGAAGAGCCATATAAAGATGGAGAGAGACATGGTAGAAGAGACATGCGTGATCAAAGGGATGTTGATGGTCGAGATCGATATAGACGTACATTTGATTTTGGTGAAGAGGGTGATAGAACTAGCATTCATTATCGAGATCAAGACCAAGTTCGAAATTCATATCGGGATATAGATGATGATCGTCGATGGGAATCGGGTATGAAGATGGAAATTCCAGAATTCAAGGGTGGAATGGTAGCAGAAGAATTTCTTGATTGGTTATCTAATGTTGAAGAGATCTTTGATTTCAAGGAGGTTCCTGAGCATAAAAGGGTGAAGTTGGTTGCTACTAGGTTGAGGGGAAGAGCTTTAGCATGGTGGCAGCAAACTAAACTTACGCGGGAGAGAATGGGAAAGTCAAAGATTGAATCATGGGAGAAGATGAAGAAGTTGTTGAGAGCTACATTTTTACCTTACAACTATCAATCAATTATGTACCAGAGATTGCAGAATCTGAGGCAAGGGACGAAGTCAGTCAATGATTATGCTGATGAATTCTACCAACTCATTGCCAGGAATGATATTATGGAGACAGAAGAACAGCTGACCGCCAGATTTTTTGGAGGGCTACGAATGCAGATCCAGGATATGGTGAATATGTTTGATCCTAGATCTGTAACAGAAGCACATCAGAAAGCGTTGGCTTGGGAGAAGCAGGGAAGGCGTGGAGGTGGTGTGTTTACTAATTCCAACAATCAAGTGAAGGGTGTTAGTGGAAACTCTAATGTTCCTAAATCTATCAGTAAACCCGTTGTGAATGAAGCTGCGAAGCCAAAGGTTAATAGCAGTTTCAAATGTTACAATTGTCAGGAGTTGGGTCACAAAAGCAATGAATGTCCAAAGCCGAAGAGGAGAGCAATGGTTGCAGAGATAGAAGAAGAGGATGTGGTAGCTGAATGTTCTAATTCACCTTATGTTGAGAAGGAAGAAGAGTTGTCCGGAGATGAAGGGTATAATTTGATGATGAGGAGAAGTTATTTGGCACCGAAACAAGAAGAGGAAAACAGTTGGTTGAGGAATAGCATATTTCAGTCCACATGCACTATTCTGGGAAAGGTTTGCAAGTTCGTCATTGATGCTGGGAGTTGTGACAATATTATCTCTACTGAGGTAGTAAAGAAGTTGAACTTGAAAACTGAGAAGCATCCTAAACCGTACAAGTTAGCATGGTTAAGGAAGGGTGGTGAAGTGAAAGTTGGACGAAGAGCTTGTGTGAATTTTTCAATTGGAAAGAAATACAAAGACGAAATTTGGTGTGATGTTGTGGACATGGATGTGTGTCATTTGTTGTTGGGCAGACCATGGCAGTTTGATAAAGCAGTACAGCATGACGGTCGGACCAATAGCTACAGTTTTATGTTTGAAGGTGTTAAGATCATTTTGGTTCCAAAGAAGAGACAACAGGAAGAGAGTAAATCAAAAGAGATTGAGGAGATGAAGACTTTATTGACTTTGAAGGAATTTATTGAAGAAGTAGAGGAGAGTCCAGAGGTATTTTTGTTGATTGGACATGAATCCACTGAATCTGTAGAAGTTCCAGAGGAAGTAAAACCGATATTGGAAGAATTTAGTGATGTGTTTCCTGAAGAGTTGCCAACGGAGTTACCACCGTTGCGGGATATTCAACATCAGATAGATCTTGTGCCAGGGGCAGTATTACCACACAGACCACATTATCGAATGAGTCCAAAGGAACATGAGGAGTTGCGAAGGCAAGTGGAAGAACTGTTAGAACAAGGGCGTGTGCAGGAAAGTCTAAGTCCTTGTGCGGTTCCAGCCTTATTAGTACCAAAGAAGGATGGAACATGGAGGATGTGCACTGACAGTCGAGCATTGAATAAGATCACTGTGAGGTACAGATTCCCAATGCGGAGGTTAAATGACTTACTAGATCAGTTGAGTGGGGCAACTATCTTTTCGAAGATTGATTTAAAGAGCGGATATCATCAAATTCGTATTAGACCGGGTGATGAGTGGAAGACTGCTTTTAAAACCAGGGAGGGTCTATATGAATGGCTGGTTATGCCATTTGGTCTATCGAATGCACCAAGTACCTTCATGAGGGTGATGAATCAAATTTTCAGACCATACATTGGGAAGTTCGTGGTAGTTTATTTTGATGATATTCTGATCTATAGTGGAAGCACAGAGGAGCATGTAGAGCATTTGCAGAAGGTGTTAATTATTCTTCGTGAAGAACAGTTCTATGCCGCAACAAAGAAATGTGTGTTTATGGCGAGAAGTGTTTTATTTCTGGGGTATATTGTGTCAGGAGAAGGTATCCAGGTGGACCAGAATAAAGTTGAAGCAGTCAGAAGTTGGCCACAACCGAGGACAATTACAGAAGTGAGAAGTTTTCATGGGCTAGCATCATTCTACCGAAGATTCATTCTACACTTCAGTAGCGTGATGGCTCCAGTTACTGATTGTATGAAAGGGAAACAGTTTTCTTGGTCGGAGGAGGCAGGGTTTTCTTTTGAACGAATCAAAGGACTTTTGACGACAGCACCAATTCTTGTATTACCAGACTTTCAATTGTTATTTGAGTTACACACTGATGCTTCTAAGGTTGGGATTGGAGGGGTGTTGAGTCAGAAGGGACGTCCTATTGCATACTTTAGTGAGAAGTTATCAGGGGCAAAGATGAGATATAGTACGTATGATGTGGAGTTTTATGCTGTGGTGCAAGCAATGAAACATTAGAGACACTATCTGTTCCATAAGGAGTTTGTTCTTTACACAGACCATGAAGCTTTGAAGCATTTACAGGGGCAGGACAAGATTTCAGCAAGGCATGCATCATGGGTTGCCTATTTGCAGCAGTTTACTTTTGTCGTGAAGCACAAATCAGGGGTAACGAATCGCGTGGCTGATGCTTTGAGTAGGAGGAGTCATTTATTAATGACAATGAAAATTGAGGTGACAGGATTTGAATTATTTCCAGAATTGTTTGAGGAGGATCCTTACTTTGTAAAGTTCGTTGAGAAAGTTAAGGATGGAAATACTGATGAATTTGCATTGGTTGATGGTTTCTTATTCAAAGGGAATCGATTATGTATACTAGAGAGCAGTTTGAGAATGAAGATTATCAAGGAGCTTCATGAGGAAGGACATGTGCGTAGAGACCGAACATTGCAGTTAATCTCTCAATCCTACTATTGGCCATCGATGAGGAAGGAAGTTGAAAGGTTTGTTCAGAGATGTCATATTTGCCAAGTTTCGAAAGGGACAACAACAAATGCAGGTTTGTATATGCCTTTACCGGTACCTACAAAACCTTGGGTGGACGTTAGTATGGATTTCGTATTGGGTTTGCCAAGAACTCAAAGGGGAAATGACTCGATATATGTTGTGGTGGATCATTTCTCGAAGATGGTACATTTTGTTGCTTGTAAGAAGACGCGGATGCTGTTCATGTTGCTCAGTTATTTTTCAAGGAGATCTATCGACTTCATGGATTGCCAGAATCTATTGTGTCGGATAGGGATACCCGTTTCCTAAGTCACTTTTGGTTAAGTTTGAGGAGGATGTTTGGAACGAAGTTAAACTTTAGCAGCGCTTATCATCCGCAAACAGATGGACAGACAGAAGTCGTTAACAGATCATTGGGAAATTTGTTGCGATGTCTTGTGAAGGATAATCTGAAGAGTTGGGACATGAAGTTATGCCAAGCAGAGTTTGCACATAATCATGCAGTTAATAGAAGCACCGGATTCAGTCCATTTCAGATTATATATTCAAATCTACCCAGGGGACCATTGAATTTAGCGGTAGTGCCACAACCGAAGGGGACGGTTAAACGAGCTGTAGATTTTGTTGATGGATTGAATGAATGTCATAAAATCGTTCAGGAGCGATTGGAAAAGGCAAATGAAAAGTATAAACAATTTGCAGATAAGAAACGAAGAAATGTTGAGTTTAAAGAGGGAGATTTAGTATATGCTGTGTTAACAAAGGATCGTTTTCCAGTGGGCGCATATAATAAATTGAAAGCCAGGAAAATTGGTCCTATAGAAGTTGTGAAACGGATTAATGAAAATGCTTATAAGTTGAAGCTGCCGGAGGATGTGTACACTTCTGACGTATTCAATGTTAAGCACCTTGTACGATATTATGGAGATGAACAATCTGATGTGGAAGAATTTACAAATTCGAGGACGAATTTCTCTCAACCAGGGGAGGATGATGCAGCTCAGACCAGGGTCGAAGAATTGCAAGCTATTGGCATGAGTCGTTCACGACCTAGAGGGAGTTTAAGTCGTTCACGACTTAGCAGATTAGAAGGTGAAGACATGGGTCGTATGCGACCTAAGGAAGAAGGGTTAGGTCGGAAACGACCTATTGGAGGAGTTTTAGGTCGATCACGACCTAACAGGCTATGTGAAAAGGAGTTACGACCTAACAAAACGTTAAGTCGTTCGGAATCTTTAGGTCGTCCACGACCTATAACTACAAGAGCTAATGAAGTAGCAAAACGACCTAACGATCTATGAGTTAACGAGATAACATAAACTTCTTTAAGCCACTCCGAGGACCTACGACCTAGTTATGCTGCTATGGATTTCTTAAGTCGCTGAACGACCTAGTTAGGTCGCTCATACGACCTACCGATCTATGTTAGGTCGCTGAAGAGATATGCCGCATGAAGTTAGGACGCGCGCCGTTTATTCTTAGGTCGTTGTGCTGTGGTGTTGTGTCTGTTAGGTCGCGTCAAGAGATTGTGATGTACTTAGGTTGGTAACGACCTTGTCTAAGTCGTTTGTGTTGTATATATATGTGATGTGTTGCAATTAAGGCGAGTAGTATCTGTTAGGTCGGCAACGACCTAGTTGAGTCGTGAGTCATCAGTCGGCAACGACTTAAGGGTCAGGGTGTGAAACTTCTATAAATAGCGAGTGCATTGTAACTTTTGTGGTTGTTGATTTTGGAATAAAATTCTTGTTTGATTGCTGTGTGCTTTCATCCTAAATTGGTAGTTGAGTGTAATCTCCTATCTCCACTTTCGGTTATTCGAGTGCGCTCGAATCAACGATTGTTGAAGCCGATTCGCGGAATCAAGTGCGCTTGATCAACGCTTGAAGAATTGAAGATCTTCTCTCACGGTATCGTGCGCGATCAACGTTCGAAGATAGCTAGAATTCGGTATCTTTGTGATCAACGAATTTGGGCATTTCAGTATCTTCAATCCACCGTTTGCTACTTTCATCGATCTATATCATTTTGTTAATTGTCCGCTGCTTCACACCTCTATACCCATATCACTAAAAAAATTACTAAGTAATCATGCCTGGTAATACGAAGAACGAGGCTTGTTAAAAGTGATCACATATGAATATTCCATTGGACTAATACTAGTACGCATTAAAAATCTCATATAACTCATCCTTACATATCCGGTATCGGCATAAAGCAATAAATACGTGGGTTTACTAGGATAGAACAACATACAACATGTACAAATAAACTCAGAGTCATACAAATAAACTCAGTCATAGATCGTAGTAGAAAAATATAATACATAAAAAACTATAATGTCTATCCCACTACGACAATATATACCAAGTCAAGTTCAAAATACACTACCCATAGCCATCTCAACAAAAATAAATACAAGGGGACATTCAAAGGAAAATATACATCGTCAACTTCTCAAAACACGATATTATATATGTGTTTGTGTATATATAATGTCTCCTCTAAAGCCCAATATCCAAAATGGCTAATGTCCCTGTAACCAAAACGTCTTGGGTTATCCTCGGTATTATATAAATAACAAACGGGTTAGATTATATCTAAATCCAAGATGAGTAAATAACAACGAGCATGGTAATAAAAGGCAATGTACGAATACACACAATGTAACATTCATCATAACAGCATAATAATATACCAAACATCATGATAATTACCTAAGGAATACATATAAGAAAGTAAGAATCATGATGTACATAAACTAGGTGATACAATCAAACTCATCAAAATATGGACGAGCACATCGTATGTCCACAAAAATCACAAATAAAGGAATAAATCACGAATCATACCAAATACAAGAGTCGATAACCAAAATAATTCTCTTGACTTACAGTCCTAATGAAAGTGAAGACTTCCAACTTGTTAGCCCTAAAAGGAAAACCAAGAAATCCAGGATCCCAAATAAATAATCAAAGCAACACTACAAGGCTTACAAATATCAACTTACAGCCCCAATGAAAATGTAACTTACAACTTTTAAGCCGTAGAAGATAAATCAAGAAATTTGAAAACCAAATAGAACATAATCTATAAAAAATATATAAAAATCAATATCCATGACTGCTATCCTGACTTACTATCGCGATGGAAGTAAATACTTCCAATAGTTAGTCCTAGGAGATAGCAAGAAATACAAATTTTAAGCAACAATTCATACAAAATATCAAAAACAATATCAAAATAATTATCCCGACCTATAATCCTAATGGAAGTGATAAATTCCAACTACTAGGCCCTCAGAGATATCAAGAAACACAAACTCAATGCATGCCATATTCAATCAAATACTCAATATACAAAACCATTTATCTTGATCCACAATTCTTAGAGAGGCGAAACTGTCGACTGAATAGTCCTATAAGATTGAAATAGTAAATCATAAAAAAATGTCTTAGTCATATGCTCTTAGGAGGGAATGACAGACAAGAACATAGAAAGTCTCTAATATCACATATACACAATACATCCGTCTCAGGTTAGGCGATCTCAAATGGAAGATTAACACGCAGCCGGTCTCTAATGTCATATGATCACGTCTCTAATGAGGTGATAATATCAAATATCTCATGTGTATAATGGATCTACCTAAGTCATCCTGATGGGAGACTGGTGTATCATAACACTGCTCCAGAAAACACTAATGACCATAACATGTTTCCTACCGTCCCTTGATTACTCTTATAATCGAGACATCAATATCCATAAGCATATCATAAACATGCTATCACTACACTAAGCATTGGTCATGGTTCCTACTTGTCATTGGTAACAGACCGTTGGTCCTTAAGTGACGTATGGTCAATGGCTCTAATAAGAGAAATAACTCTCAACTTACAAACTCAACAAGTGACATCACAGATCCGTGGCTCGACCCTATAATCAAGACCGCTATGATGGATTCTAGCCTATCCTGTGTGTCATAATCACAGGCTTTCCATAGTCGTGCGAACTCTATGATGCAAATTCCTAATAGTACTCTCGACCCGATAAGTCCAAATGAGAGTAATAACTAGTACTCTCGACTCCAGGGTTCCTAATGAGAGTGATAACAATTTCCCTCGACTATACAGGTCCTGATGAGAGCATCTTAACATAACAAATCCTTGACTACTAGCCCTAAGAGTAGATACACTACTGGTTAATCCTAAGAGGATGAATCGGTAAATTTCAGCATAACTCCAACTTATACCCCTTGAAGAGTAATAGATCTCTCGACCACTAAGCTATAATGAGTCATCTCTAGACGATATCATAAAATCCTAACTCATCTCCAGAATATAAGTACGTCTACTCGCCAATAGTAAACGAACAAGTATAACTTGAGCATCCCATACCACTCAATATTACTTGAATGTCTACTAAAAACTAGTAAACTGCGCTCATCAAATCAGTAATTATTCTATATATGAGTCAATAGAATAACAGAAAAAATATTACCAGGTGTCTTATACCATCCTTTATTATTAATCACTAATCTATTCATTTAACATCCTCATTAAACAGAATTAAAACACAATACAAATCATTCTGTATGATAAGTCAAGAGAGTAATCGAAAAAGTATTACTAAATATCTCATACCACTTGTATTGCTAAACCGTTACTCAAAATTTTCATCATATTGGATTTCACATGAACATCAACATAAACCAATTTCAAATCAAAGTATATACACATGAAAAGGGATTTATATTTTAATACTCTTAAAATCATTTCAAAATGTTTCATAATCATCTTATCTTCAAAATAGGCTTATATACTCATAATCCCCTTTCGAAAATACTCCTAAATCCTTTTTATTAAATATAAATATTCACTTTATAGAAGAAATACCTTTTTTGGAAATATTATTAAAACCCTTCATTTATGCTAGTAAAAATTCTATATATTCCTAAACTATTGAAGATTCACTATTTTCATTTTCATTACAACTTTTATGTCCAAAACAATTTCCAATAAATCATTTTATTTACCATCCACTTTTATTTATTTATAAATATACTTCAATTAAATTTTAAAATCCACGGAAACTTTCTAGAATATTTTTAAAATGAGAAAATCAATAGAACGTCCAAAATATAAATTATGGAGCAAAATTATCCAAAATCATCAATAAATTTTATCATGCGGCCCAAGTTAAATTACATCAAATTTCGGTCATCCATATAATGCACACACAACACACAAAATTTCACCATCAATATAAAATCATATCCAATATCACACAATTAATCCAATATTACAAACAAACATTCCAATCAAGCAATTCAATCAATAACCAGGATAAATATATAGCATAGAAATGGATATAAATATAGATGTGATTTTAGAAACTCACCAAATTGCCAAACCATGTTTTACTGCCTCTTTCGCGTCTCCAATTTTTTTGCCTTCAACCACCGTGCTTGTGCCAGCCACTACTATGCCGGCGTCTCAGCCCAAAAATACCATGCCTAAGACGTTTGCCACCACCAGCAGCTCCACCATATGCGGCTCCCCCTTATTGCCACTGCCAGGCCTGTCCCGAAGTGCGCACGTCGTTTCTAGGTCCACAAACGCACAGCTCCAGCTTGTGGCATTTGCCAGCCACCTTCACCGCGCACCCTAGGTTGCATCGACCTTGCCCCAGCCGCTGTAGTCACCACGGTCTCTTCCTTCTTCACCATCGTCAACGTCACCCAACACGTACGCTTCTACCTTCTTTTTTTTCCTTTATGAATTATGATCTGGAGTTGTAGTCTGGGATTGATCGATAGGGGTTCTGGCTTGAATCCAATTAGAAAAGGAGGTTTGAGGAGTGAATTAAAATGGGGTCGTGCTACTTGATTTTGGACTAGTTTTAATTACTTTTCTTTTGATGAACCCTTTTAATTTATTTGTAATTAAATTATAATCTTACTTAAATTAATCTACACTTCACTGCACAAATTCTATTTCTATAGCTGGACTCACCATTTGTTTTTTTCTGTTTAATTATTCAGTAAAACATTTTATTAATTTTAATATATTATCTGAAAAGAATATTTTAATTTATTTAATATATTAAAATAAAATATTTTATTAAATCGACTTCAATTAAATAAAAGTTTATTTTCAAAATAATAATTATCAAAAATCGAATTTTAACATCTCTAAATAATTGAATCTGTTTTTTTGACGATGTAAGAAGCAAGGTTACTACAGACTTCATCCATGTGAAAATCGCAACATCGCGATTTCTTATAGGGAGACGTCAAACGTAACACATACACTGAATTTTCTTCATATTTTCAATCTTCTAAAAGCTTGCATAATCTTCTATGTGGCTTTCCCTCTCTAACTTCTCTTATCGTATGCAGTTTAAATAGAGTTATCCAACAACTTTCTATTTTCGCATACGACACTTTTTTTTAATTTTTTTCCAAGTATATGGTTTTTCAAAAAAAATCGACAGAGTCTCGTTTATATGGAGAGCGTTTCAACAAAATTACAATATAAATATATCACAATATATATACATCCAATCAATTGGGCATCCTGAACACGGGAAAACAATATAATATCACATTATACTTTGATTTATCGTAAAAGATACTGTTTTATTATCGTTTAAGCAAAATATTTTACTCTTGTGCGAGAAAAAGTAAGCTAACATCTCCAAAAAATCCAAATATACTCCAAGAGTACCTATTCTCAACTCACGTTCAAATATTAGTCACATAAAGAGGTATAAGAAATATGCATTTATTTAATATAAAAACAACATAACATTCATATTTGAACCACTTTTCGGTAAAATTTCAAAGGTCAAAAAACACCAAACCAAGAAGTGTTTTCAAAGAGTGAATTCTTGCATGAGTTTTGAAACAACTTTCGGATTGCAAAAATGTCAATAAAAACTTGAGTCATTGTGGTTTTCCATAGGAAGTAAACTTTGAAACGCAAATACATGTGCATGCCTACTTAACAAACACGTGTTTAAAAAATATCAAAATTTTGCAAAAATCTTAAAACGAAAGTTGTTCTTTATGTTCTTAGCTTTTAAAAAGAGTAAGATCGTATCAGATAACCCTGTTTGAAAGTTATGGTATAATGAAATCCGCATTGTTTTGACTTTTGAATGGTTTACACTTTCAAGATAGACAAATACTTCCTTTTTAATTTATGTTTTAACTTTACTTAAGCACAAAAAATTTCACTGAACTTCAAATAAAAATTTCCCTCTAACGACAAGCTTTCTAATGAAATTAAAATCACGAAAAACATATCGATGGTTTGAGATTTATGTTCAAAATAAATCATTACTTTAGCTTGGAAATTTTCCATACGTTTTCTAAAACCTTTTATCCGCTCCAAGCATATTTTCAATAACAATTTCAAATTCAATTTATCAAAATCCCAAACATTAAAAATTCATTTTGCAACACTTTCTTCAATAGCTAACTTCAAATTTAATCTATTAAAACATCAAAACTAAATATTCATTTAAAAATTTATCATATAATATTTTTTCTCTCTTTCTTTTCTTAATAGACACATTTCTCTTTCAAAACGATTTCAAAACATGTTTACATTACATTACCGAATATTATACTTTTTTCTCCAACTACTTTATTATTCTTTATTAATATACCATATGATATTTCCTTTTCAAAAACTTTATTTTCATTTAAAAATATGTGTTTCTACACATTCTCCTTTAAAAATCTCAAAAATTCACTCGAAATATAATTTTCACAATGTTTTCTTTTCCAAAGCATAATATTATTTTCAAACTATCGTGCCGAGTCGTCCTGGTGTTTAGGAATCCCTATCAACAAAATTAGGCAGATGCTTCGATAGTAATTCTTAACGCACTCGATGAATAGATTAACACCAAAATAAACTAATAAGACATTTTTAATCACTTTATAAAATCAAATTCATATTTTATTAAATCATATGCTTGTTTGAATAAAAGTATTTGTTTTCAAAATTTATATATACATCCATTTCATCAACCATTAACAATAAGGCAATAAAACAGGCATCATCCATTCACAATATCAAACAATCATTATACCATAATACATGCATTTTCGAATAAGCAAATAAACACCTTCAACGAAAAGCTGTCTATAAGTTTCTGCTGCGCAACTTTGGTCACTACTGGATCCTCTTACTCAACTCACATCATCTTAATTCAAAATTGTGAAGTAATCAATATGAGACTCGAATTAGGGTCTTTTACAGCCTACCTAACCGAACTCCTTCATCTTCATTCAAGCCACACGGTTGTTTACTGACCATCATCAATGCCGAAACTACTCATCGGGCTAACCACTCCCTCCTTTACTACCTCCATCAACAACTTCCATTTCATTTGTAAATAACACAAAGAAGAGTTAGAGATAAGGGTAATATATAATAGAAAATTAACAAATATGTCCCCAGATGGTTACCCAGTAATCATCATATATTCCTACTAACCCTTTACTATAGGGTGACTACCACACACCCAATGGAAATAGAGACTCTAAAGTCATTCGAAGGCCAAGACATGTGTCACATATATTTTATATTGTTCTTAACCTTCTCTTATACCAAGCTATAATGCCCCACCTCTATACTGATACTACTAAAGAGAACTACGGTAATCCCATTTGGTAATATAAAGAATAAGGTTTGCTAAGAGCGACCACATGTGAATATTCTCTTGGGCTAACACCGGTACATATTAAAAATCGCATATAACTCAACCATACGTGTCCGGTATCGTAAGTAGACACGTGGGTTAAATAAGATAGAATAATATACAACATATCCAAAAAAACACAGAGTCATAGGTCGTAGTAGAAAAATGTAACACGTAACAAACTTTGATGTCTATCTCACTATGATAATATATACCAAGTCAAGTTCAAAATAGATAACTCGTAGTCATCTCACCAAAAAAAAATATAAGGAGACATCCAAAGGAAAATATACATCAATAACTTCTTAAAACACAATAATATATATATATATATAGTCTCATCTAAAGCCCAATATCCAAAGTGGCTAATGTCCATGTACCTGAAGAGTCTCGTACTAACCTGAGTATTATATAAATAACTAGTGTGAACATGTGCTTTGCACATGGTTTTCATTTAAAATTTCAAAGATAAAAGGTAATCTATTTGTAACATGAATCAAAAAGCAATTAGTAGTCTCATTGTTGCATCTTTATACTTTTCAGATTAATTATTGACTAATATATTTGGCCGCAGTGCAAATTTATAGCGATTAGAAGGTAAATTACTCATAAGGAAATATCAAAGGCACAATAAGCTCAATAATAATGTGAATACCTAAGATCAATAAGGCAACAAATAACACATCTACAGCCATCAAAAAGCAGTAAATAAAATCTAACATCCCACAACAGAGAAAATATCATAATTTTTTAAAAATAAATGCTAAAATCCGAGCTCAAAATAAGGATCTTCCGTCTTTAATTAGTTCATCGGTACTCAAAAAAGTTGAATTAAAGATGATCGAATAAAATTGAAATGAAAATCAACTCCTCAATGTTGTCTCACATTGCCCACACTATGGAAAACAATATACATGCCTGTGAATACCTAGTGCTACCATGTAAGCTTCACGTATTCCAAGAAAACGATGAGCATATTCCTTCTATTGCAAAATAAATATTGAGGTTTACACATGGATATATTCGATTGAAATGGTAACAAACACAGCGGGAAAAATATAAAACCATCCAGATAATTTTGAGGTAGGCCACAACATTAACAATTTGGATGCTTCGTGAGTGTGTGTGAAAACTATACTAAATTACAATTGATCAAAATTACTGAAAATTCATTGTTACTGTAAAATATACATGGATGCATATCCTTTAATTTTCTTTAAAAATACCACAGACTTTAATGTATTTTATAATAGTGTTATAGTAGTTTACTAATAGTATAAGTTGTTGCATCCATGTAGCTCTACCTATACATCACTAAAGTCCACACACTTAAGACAATGACAACTTCGTGTTGCCTTTATGCATCCATGGTAATGGAATCCACCACATTAACGTCTACCTCCTTGTTTTCGTCAATGTACATGTCAAGCAAAGACAAACTAATTATTAACGGAGTAATGCTACCTTACTCGTTCAACTTGGCTATTATTTTGACTTGTCTATTGCTCTCTACTATTATCATGGAGTTGACTTTGAATCTGTGCCCCCCTTTAGTTTCAATGAATGTAGTGTTTTAATTTTCATGTAAGCTTTCCACATCGGTCACAATATCTGCAGCAAGTTAGTGTTAAAATGTGGGTACAAATTACCAACTAAAATTTTGTATACTTCAAGTATAATCTGCTGCAGTCAGTGCAAAAAAAGTTCCAACGGCTAACTGCAATTAAATCAAAGAGGCGGTATAAATTCCAAAAACAATGGTAGACTGAACTGGGAACAAAATCAACTGATGTACATCATTCAATAAATAAAGTTTATCATTCAATCTTTCTTTTTTTGGTTACTTCAGTTCATCAAATATGAGGCCTGGCTACATATATACACATATTTTTGATTTATTGAAAGAAATGATTAATCAAAATATATTTTCATATATTATTTATATTTTTAAGCTATAAAAGTTTGTGAGTTGGAGATATGTTAGTCAAAATCAAAAATATTGGTAACCACATTTAGTAACCGCTTTACAATTGATTGTTTCTTTGCTAATACTCTAAAGATTAAAATATAATGTATGATTAAAGACGGGTCATATTGATAATGAATGAATATTGCCGACATGTTATAGGTGCTTTAAGTACCATGAAAATCGAAAGCAATAAATATGCAAATTTAATGAGCAGAAGAAGGAAGTCAAGCTTCAGTTGATATGACCTAATATTGCAAATAAATAGTAACTTAAAAATTAGTTTACCCAAAAGTAGCTATCTCATCCCTTGATTCTTTGAAGTTCCATTCCTATCGTCAATTAGTTGCGTCGTTTAATACTTATTTCTTTCCTTGATGAATAAATGTTATTTTCCTCGTCATCACTTAATTATACGGTTTTGTACCGTCTCTTCAATTGGCAGGTGAAACAACTAAAAGAAATGAATTGAAAAAAATTGTTAATATACATGGTTAGATTCCAAGAAAAAGTCTATGATGTTAATAAATAAGCAAATAAATCCACATTAACGGTAAGGTTGCACAATCTTTCTGAAATGAAACTAATGTTAATGTGGTTATATGCATGAATAAAATTGCAATATCCATATATAAAAATTAGTAAATGTGATATCCGGGAATTCTGGACATCTTTAATTAATAATAATTGAGTTAATTTAATAGGATATTGATTTATAGATTGAACAAATAAATATAATGATAAATATTTATTTGATATTCTCCTAGTATAATTATTTTAAAATTTTGCTAAATCATTATTTTCAAAACATAAGTAATGTGTGTTTGTTTAAATATGTATATGAGTCAGTTTAAATTGAATTTGAGATTTGTAATTCAAAGAATAATTATATTAGTGTATAATTACGATTTTTAACTCTTTTGAAAAGTTATATTTGTATAAATACTAGAAGGGTATGAATATAAATATAAAATATATATTGACCAAAATTATATGAAGTAATGAATTGCAATTACAAGTTATTGAATATTAAAATTCTATTTATTTCTAAAGAAAAAAAAGGGGTTTAACATAATCTCTTTTAAAAAAAAATTATATGCTCAAGTATAAGCCAAACTAAAAGTAAAATATAAAATTATATATTCAAAATTTAATTACATGTATAACCATTAAATACAAAAGCTTTCAAAATCATTTAAAATTTATATGAAAATGTTAAAATGTTGAAGTTCATGGTTAACATGTGTAATGAGATCATAAGAATATTAATAAAGGAATTAAAACATTTGTAAGACTTTTAATGCATGAAATGAACACTTGTAGCCTTTATACCATGCAATTTTACAAGTGGCCAATATATCCTCTTTTCAATTTGTAATGCAAGTAAGATCAAAGAAATTAACCAGGCTCCTTACAAACAAAAGCATCTTCTTTTTTTTCAAATCTTCTATCATCCTTTTATAAATAAAAACTGAAGAAGAGAACCCTGTAAAGAAGCAAACCTGTAAATAGCAAAGAATTCAAAACATCAAGAAACTTTTCAATTTATCAAACCAAAGCAAAGAGAAGATTCAGTATGAATCCAACTCAAAATTTCAGCAAGTTGTTAAGCAATCCAAGATTCGACTCGACTAGGTAGTAGATCAAAAATTCAAGTGCAGTTTCATTTTTAAAGCATCTATGTTTTTCTGGTCGTCATGGAGGTGAGTGAACATATCTTTTAAAAAGTTTTAATCTTGACTTTTAATTTGATATTATGAATAAAAATCCTGCTCTTAGCTGAAATACCTGAATTAATTGAATATATGTTTGTATTTGAGTAATAAAATGCCTGTGCAGTTATAACATAGTTCCTGTATGATGATAACAAGTTTGATTTCTTAATAAATTTAATAACTCATCATTGGATGTCTGTTAGATTTTGATTTATAAATAAAAGTAGTTTGAAATAATGCAATATAAATACTAAAAATCATCCCTGGAATTTATATTGAGAAATTGTCTTGGAATTTTAAAATTTTCAGTGAAAATGTAAATGGGTCAAAAATTTTATAGATTAAATTTTAAGTTTTGATTTCAAGGGTAAATTCATCATAGGAAATCATGAATTTTAAGGTATATATCATAATTTTTAGTTTGAGAATTTGTGTCAATTCTTGAGGTGATCGTTTTGGGAAAATTGGTCGTTTGCCGATGATCGGCACAGTGAATGGAGGCTAGGTCGTAATCAGAGGTGGCTAGGGGGTTGCTGATGATTGGAAAATTTCAAGTGGATTTTCTGGATTACCGAGGTGAGCGGATTTGGGTAAACTGGGGTTTAGATATGGTTTTGGTCGTGGTCAGCTACTCGTCAATTTGCAGCTTCGAGGTGGCTGGTTAAGTGTATGGTCGTGGGGGAAAGGGAAGCTTGATCGTTGACAGAGCCATGGCCGGAAAATGGGAAGTTACTGATGATCAGAGTGTCATGTCGAGGCGTTTTTTGGTCAATGGAATTGGTGCTGTGGGGTTATTATGTTCGAATTTGTCGTTTGATGCTCGATCGAGATGTTGAATAGCTCGATGGTTTTTGGATGTCAAAGTCAACTTGTGAGAGGCAGTCGAAGATGCCGGAGCGCCGCTGTAGGCCAGTGCACGTGCACAAGTTTCTGTGTACGTTGGAGATTGGGTGTGGAAGTGAGGAAGTTTACTTCGGTGGGAGCTCGGGGAAAAGAATGAGGGTCTCGGGGTGATTCTCGGGTATTTCATCGGGCTACTCGCGTGAGTGTAGTAGTATTTCTGTTGGAAGTTAATCATGTTATAATAGAAGAAGTAGAAGATGAAGGGAAACTCGGGAAGGAACTCGAGAGATGGTGGGGTTTAACCCGAAGCAGGAATAGGAAGGTTAGGCATATTTAAAGATTATTTAAAATATAAGTTTGAAGTTTAGCCTAAAATAAAGATTAAAACTAATTTTCTTAAAAGCTATTTAACTTAAATAATTTAAGGTTTAAGTTAGTAGGTTAATGATGTTTTAAATTCTAAAAATTATTAAAAGAATATTTGAAAAGAAATTTGTATTAATGGATTACTTTAGAAATTATTAGGTTTTGGGTGATTTAAAAATTGATTAATTGATTAAAGTAATTAAGGGGTAATTGATTAATTGATTGATTTATTATAAAAGTTAATCAAAGGAATTAATTACTCTATGAATTTATTTAATATGGTTAGTTTAAGTTAATTAATTGGGATTTGAAGGTAATTTGGGTTAATTACCTGGTGTAATTAATATGAAAATAATTACCTAGTAGAAGCAATTAATAATTAATCACGTCGTATAATTAATTTAAGTATCGACAAATAAAGTTATGGGAGTTAATTAAGTGATGTAATTAATTTTAGGTAATCAATTACAGAATGAGACTAACTAAGGGTGATTAATAAATAAGATTAATTGAAGATTAAGTATAATTACTAAGGTAATTAATAAGGTGGAATTACTTAGTGATGTAATGAGTGGATAATTACTGGATGTAATTATTTGAAGAAAATTGTTTGATGGGAAGTAATTACCGGACAATTACTTGGTAGAGGGAATTAAGTTATAATTACTCAGTGTAATTAAGAGATTAATTAATATAATTAATCAAGGAGCTGGTTTAAGTTGATGGAATAATTAAGGAAAGTCAATTGTTGATTGTGATTAATCAAGACTAATTAATGAATGTAATTAAGTTAAAGGTTAATTATTATTTGAGATCTAAGAATAATCAACTAATGAAGGTAATTAGGGGATCATTAATTAGTTTATCTGATTAGAGTGATCAATCTTGCTTATTAATGATTGAATGATAATGGGTGTCTTGAATTGGGAGATATCTCTGATATGAATTGTTTTGTGATTTAATATGTTGAATGGACGATGATAGTGTGATTATCAATCTATTATGAATTTCTGCGTAAAGGAGTTACCCGACAATAAAAGTTAAATTTTATTTAATTAGATAGCTTGGGTTTAGATGACATTGGATTCAAAGAGACCGGAGTCGGGTATTAGTTAATACCCGAAGCCACTTCGATTCTTTATAAAATTGATATATGGAAATCAATGTGATGGTTTGGAATGATTTAAGTGAATTAGACCATTTATTCTAAGTTGAGTACTTAGAAATTGGTAAGTGGAAAAATGATGTCGATATCAATTTGAGAAGTTGTAATTGATACAAGTTACCCGGGTTATATATATAAGTTGTATGCCTTTGAAATTTATGTTAGATGGGTTTACTCACACTGGTTTCCAGCCTGACCCGGGTGTTACTTTGATGTAATGCTCGGGTCAGACTGAGTATTACAGATTTTCAGGTAGGGACGTTCTGGAGCTCAGAAGGCGAGCTAGAGAGCAGGAACGTATGGTGAACTTCTGATGTTAATATATTATAGTATCTGAAATAGATAGATTTATCTGTTCTGTGATTGTAAATCTGTTGTAACTCTGATATAATAAAGTGTAATTTGACAAGTACAGTTTCCTTTGTGTAACTATTATTTATGTGATATTATATTTTATTCGCTGCGTATGTGAGACTTTGGGTTTGGTTTTCTGTTCTTCTTCTTCTATCTCTTTCTTATTTTCTCTAACTATCTGGAATTTTCGGGATCGAAAATTTCGGATCGTTACAGTAAATCTAAATAATTGAGAATATCAAAATTAAAGTCATAATAAAACATGGCATATCTTATGTATTAATAATGCTTTATTAAGATCAAATTCTTGGTATTATATTTTTAATTCAAATTTATTTTTGTGAACTAAAAATAGCACCACTTAATACTATAATATATATGTTTACCAAGAAGGCAACTTAAAAAGGAAAAAAACATTGAGTGTCATAATATATCTTTCATTTAATTATTTTCTATAATAATAAGATCATGAATACTCTAGGAAACAAATGAATAATATATGGTGACTATTTTAATCCAAGCAAAAGAGCAGAAGTACTAAATACAGACTAACAGGAAGAAAGTTAAGCATTGACCGAATCAAAGAAGTAACTAAAATAAAGAAAAATAAATAGTAAAATAAGAAACTGAAACTAATATTAAACATATCAAAATCAGGGTTATGCTCGACAAATAGAATCTCAGAAATGGATTGGGTCGAAGGTGAAGTTCCTGAAAATGATTGAACAGAGTAAGAAACAGAAAAAACAAAGAAAAACAAACAACCGAAATGGAAAAATTAGGGTTATAGCTTACATGCTTAGAGAAGAGAAGTAATATACCACAAGAATATTAACCCGTGCTAATTCGTCGCCTATACCATAGCGCAGTAGTAGAGATGATTCATTTTCTAAGCGATCTTTGTTTAACGTTAGGATAATTAAGACTGAGGTGTAATAAAACATGCAACTATGCAAATAATTCGTTGCAATATTATAGGAGCGAAAATGGAAGGCAGATACAAATACAAAAAGTTTGAAGAAATTGATTTCTACTAATGTATGGAAGTTTGAAATTTCAGACGATTAGGGAAAGCTAGAAGATGAAATTACAATGCATACAAAGGATGGGAAATATGCATTGAAACATAAAAGAGGATAAGGAAAAAGTCTATAAGAGTGGTGAGAGAGAGGAAATTTTTACTAAGTCATTAAATATAATTGATTGATACCAAACGGAAGACTACAAAAGTGAAAATGAAAGGTCAGAACAATTAAATAGCTTGCTGAGGAATTCAATTTTAATATTATAGTTGTTCATTTCATAAAATATTCATGGAGCTTGTGTGCCCTTGAAATGCAACTCGGTAATAATATAATAGTATAGATAAACGACTCAGACTATATCTAAATCCAAGGTGAGTACATGACAACAAGCGTGGCAATAGAAGGCAAAGTATGAATATGACACAACATAACATTCATTATAACATCATAATAATATACCATGCCACACATCTCGATAATCACCTAAGGATTACATATCAGCAAGCAAGAATCAAGATGTACATAAATCGAGCGATATAATGAAAGTCATCAAAATTTAAGAATATTACTGACTAGCACATCGCATGTCCATAAAAATCACAAATAATGAAATGAATCTCAAAGCATATCAAATACAATAGTCAATAACCAAAATATCTATCCTAACTTATAGTTCTAATGGAAGTGAAGACTTCCGGCTGTCATGCCCCAAAAGAAAAACTAAGAAATAAATAAATAATTAAAGCATCACTACAAGGCTTACAAATCTCTACTTACTGCCCTAATGGAAGTATAACTTCCAACTGTTAAGCCATAAAAGATAAATCAAGAAATCTGGAACCCAAATAGAACATAATCCGTACAAAATACAAAAATTAATATCAAGGACTGTTATCTCAATTACGGTTTCGTTGGAAGTAAATATTTCTGACCATTAGAACTAGGGGATAGCAAGAAATGCAAACCCTAAACAATGCACAATTCATACAAAACATCGAAAATAATATCCAAATAATTATCTCAACCTACAGTCCGAATGAAAGTGTAACTTCCGACTTTTAAGCCTGTAGAGATATCAAAAAACATAAACTCATTAAACACCAAAGTCAATCAAATACTCAATGTCAAAACCATTTATCTCGGCCCAAAGTCCTTAGAGAGGAGAAACTCTCGATTAAGTGGTCTTAGCAGATTGAAACAACAAATCATACAAAAAGAGATCTCTCAACCATAGGCTCTTATGAGGAAATGACTGACAAGCACATAGCAAGTCTCTAATTAATAGAGTTAGGGGTATGCCTTAAGGGAAATTCTGTAATTTGTTATAAATTAATTAACTTTGTAATCAATTCTTGTTCATAATAAAGATGTTTTTCTTTCTGTTATATATTTGTTATAATGTGTTATAAATAGTGAAATGCTAAGTTAAAATATATTTTACAGAAATTACATAAATGATGTATTTGTGATTGTATTTACAAATAGTCGCAAACATGAATATTAGAGAACAATATTATAAAACACATCATTTTAAATGTTCCTAGTCAAAATGCTTCGAGACTGGATATCGGTGTATCCATTGAGACTGGAGTACGTTAGCTCTCCAAATGTTAGGCAGTGCGTTATTCACAACAGATGGGGGCACCTAGTGGTTACGTACTAATGATTATTGGATAACTATTGAACAACAACTCTATAGTTTTCTGTTGGTTAATATAACTAAGATCAAACAAAAAATATCGATGTTACAGATTCACACAGTTCTCTCGACGTGAGAATACTTCGGATCTTCAATACGAAAGCCCCGCGTTGATTATAGTCAAACCATAGTGCGGTGTCCATTGAGTGACTATAGTTGGGTTGATAGGAAGTAAACCACTATTCAAGAGAGGATTCCTCTCCTCAATTATATGGGATTAGTATCACAGTCAATTCATTTCAACTCAAAGTCAAAATATCTAGACATAGTGGTTCGGTTAATAATAATTGTTATTATTGAACCAAGAACTTTGTGTTTGGACTATAGAGTTGAATATGGACGACACCTGAATTTTTACCTTTACCAAATTCCATATGTCCAAAGTGATATTTTTTTTACGAAGAGAATTGGTGTAAATAAAAGTAACAACCGGGCAACGCTTAATAAAGTAAAATTGGATTTTACCGAAACCAAGTAAGTGATGTGTGAATGTTAATAATCGAGTAGTTCAATGTTGATCATTGAACAAATTTACACCTCATGAGTTAAATAATCAAAACAATGGATTCTCCTTTAACCAAACGATTTGAATAATTTATAACTATTATAAATTAATTAATATTTGTGAAATATTTATCATAAAATTTAATTTTGGTTTGAATAAATATTATAAAATATATTTATAATAGTTATAAATACATTAATCGATAAGCGATTAAATTGGATTTAATTGTATAATATTTAATTTGGGCTTATATGGGTTTGAGGCCCATCATAGGGTTAGGAGCGTTAGATAATGGCTGGCTCAGATTGAAGGAGAATAAGTAAGAAATGAGATCCATACTTCTCTCCTTTCCTTCCACTATATAAGCATCTCTAAATACACATAATATTGAACCTTTGGAGCCTTCACCCAAGTCTTGCTAGCCAAAACCTCTTTCCCCTCTTCATCTATAACGATCTGCCTTTTTTACTCCTAAAGACGACACTTAATACATCCATGATATCCATGTGCCGATTATCTATGCGTCCAAACAACAGATCGTTGAGTTCAAAGAAAAGAAAAGACAAGAAGAAAGAAACATAAAATCTCACAATGCTTGGAAATAATATGTATTAGAACATAAGATAGTACATCTAATCACTTCCAAAATGAAATATCATAGTCACAATAACAACTAACTTCAGCTAGGGACAGTTATAATTCCCTGCTCCTACAATGTTGATACAGTACTACGTCCAAACCGGAGAAATAAATAGATAACTAAATAACAGTGATGCCTTTTGCTCCTTACTCCTCTAAAATGCATATGTAAGAGCATGACTACTTAGCTACTCATAAATTAGAGTACCCAAGAGTTTAAGGGAAAGAAAGAAAAAATCTAGGTTAGACATGGGTCTGGTGTGAGTAAACTCGAAGCATATGAATTTTTATACATATAAAATCCTTCAAAAATAAAGGTATCTCGTAAGACCATGCTGCAATAAACAGGGAAGGATTTTACCTTACGATAACCGAAACATTTCTATAAAACATTAATTGACATTATTATAACTTCAAGAGTTTAAAGTGAATATTTAACATAGCCGAAATGGTTACATTAATTAACCTATTATATTTAGTATACATCCAAGTCTATAAAGGTACATATTGGAAAATGGATTCCATCAATGATTAGGCTACTGCGGTACTGACTATCACAATACACCTCTAGAAAAATGTACAAAAGGCCTCGTCGGGACCCCTGTCCACATAGAACTGGCTTACCACTTTCTGAATAATACCGAATGTAATCATCCTTCGGTTGCGATCAACAACCATACTTGGCCCGAAGAATACATCTAAATAAATATTGATCTAGATCAGGAATAATCATACCCTAGTGGGTGCAATCTATATAGCCTTGCTGCATCTCCCCTTTTTTAGTCATTTCTGGGTATAGTGTCTAAGGCAATGATTACCATTCTTAGCAAACCCATTTTAGAATGCTAACACCGCCCTTCAGGCAACAATACAATACCAACGTTCATCCATACAAGTTGGTCCATGATCGAACAATCACACTACCGTACTACCTTCCATTTTGGAATCACCCATAGAATAGGTAGACAACTCCATGGCATACTTCATGATAATTCATATCATAAATAGATTGTTTGTTTGAAATGGTTCGGATAAAACCAACTTATCCGAAATCGATGTATCCAAACTACGGCGATGAATTCTAGGTTGACTAAATTCTGGTTGCAAACAAATATAAGAGCCTTCACCGATAACTCGAATATACATCCTTTAACGCGAACTACGTTTCATACAAATGAGTCATCCCTAAGGGATCTTGAATCGTATGAAATGGTGAAGCTTTTATATACTTCTCAAGTCAAAATAGGTTAAGTTGTCGATAGTGGACAAATCACTATCTGGTTTAAGTAATTAGTTTGCATATGGAAAATTGAACATCAAATACTTATCACTAATTTTTGATTTCAACCTCGTATGATCCCTTGATTGACAATGAAGTTAGACAAGTTAGAGAACTACCCTTGCCTCAACTTACATTCTTAAACTCTCACAGATAAAAAGGGGCTTCCATACCTTGAAATTCAGTGTCAGGTATAAGATAAAGTACCTTCCATGTACTTAATTAATTATGACTCAATTATCGAAATTAACCCTCTTATACTTATTAGGCTTCGACATTTCGACTTCTCTATCCTACGCTCAGAATTAAATACGGGTAAGTTAGGGTACTAGTTGCACCCTGCCTTGCCTTAGTTATAACACTTTGATTCTAGATCTCATAGATAAAGCAGTCTACTCATCGATTTTTAGTACGAAATATAAGACGACTTATTTTCCATAACAACGTGTCAACATTTTAACACTATTTTATTATATTAGTTTTATGTCACTCAATGGCATCGACGAAGAAATTCGTTATGAATATACCTTTCAAACTAGTAAATTTAACCTTCTCCAAAAGTTCTTTTGTTCAAAACTAAAGCTTGATTTTTAAACAAATAACATTCTCCTTAGTAAATGTAAACACCTTTTAAATAAATTCCAAACCACCTCCCTTAAGAGAAGTGAAGCGGATGGTGAATAGTTAAGTGGAAAGGTAGTGTTCTTTTTATAGAAAATGAATAGTGGCTAATTACTAAATCACCCCCCTTAAAAAAGCAACTACCCTCCATTCAAAATTTGACAAACCTCTTCACCTCATGCTATGTGCATCCCCCCTATGTCAGCATCCATCTCATCTTTTTTTTTGGTGTACTTTTGCATTAGATTTTGTGCTTTATTTCTTTTTAAATTATAAAGGAAAGTCCACATTTACTTTATTAATTTAAGTATCTTCTTAAACTTGGTTTAAATCAAATTATTTTAAATTAGTGAACTTGTTTTCTTATGTTTATATATTTACACACATGTGTGTATGCTAATGTACACAACAAGTTCTAACAATTTTTGGTCAATGAAAAGTCGAAAATCCGAAAAATGATTTTCAGTCACATTTTTTATTTATCTTCGAACTACTTATTTTGTAAACCAAATTTCAAAACAAGTTTACTTTCATTAGTTATTACTTCAAAGAGGTTTATTTGAGCTATAAAAATCCATTATTATGTTATTTAAAAATATATTAAATATTCACATTTAAAGGGACTAAA
The DNA here is from genome assembly GCA_030765085.1 of Allium cepa. Lineage (NCBI taxonomy): Eukaryota > Viridiplantae > Streptophyta > Magnoliopsida > Asparagales > Amaryllidaceae > Allium > Allium cepa. The sequence continues at coordinate 595,575,072 of CM060941.1, read as the reverse complement.
CTATGGGTCTTACACCATCCATCTAGAAGTTCAAATCAAATCAAGTTAGCTTCTATTCGATAGCTAGTCGTCAACGATGCAAGGACTAACACTTTGATGAATCGAAAATAGTTTCAAGGGGCACATATCATCATTTCAAAGTGTATTTCAAGGCACTAGATAATTATTTATGCTTAATTACAATATTTTATTATATACATGTATTATCTATTATTAGTTAGGTGACGACTCTGATATCCAAATAATATTGTCACAAATCAATTTGGTTATATGTATGCATGTATGTACTATGATAAACATTTAAAGTCAGTATAGAACTATAACTAAAAACCATATTTTTTCTTATTGAATTGATACGTGTGTGTATATATATTTAGGTATGTATGTATGCGTACGTATGTATATATCATTTAAATAGATAAATATAGTTTATATTTATTTATAACATCTTACTTTAGTTAAATATAGTCTCATAATTTTATATGCAATGAACTAAGGCTAAGATAATTTTCGGCAGTGATAAAATATTTATGTATATGTTTTATCATTTTTAAATTTTATTTGAATCAATTTATTACATAAATCAATTATATTAATTAAAATATATTATGAAAGTTATATTTTATATCTTATAAAATAATGCTATCAATAAAGATACTCTCGAAAAAAATAAAAAATGCCAATTTTTTATTTTTGAATTAATTTTAAATTAGTAGTTGAAAATAGTAAAATTATTTATAAATTAAAAAATTATGAAAAATATTCAAAGCATAAAATTGTCATTGGGATTTATAGGAAATTGAAATTCAAAAACAAAATTTGGTAATTAATATTTTATTAATTTTCGAATGGATATTAAAAAAATATGCTTTAAAATTAAAAATATATAAATAATATTTACCAAGCAATGCACAAGGCTTAGTCTTCCAAATTATCAAAATATTTTTAAGTATTTTATTAACATATATTTATATATAAATTGTTTTATCATGTATATATTTATATTTATAAATATAAATATTTAAAAAATATATTAATATATTTGTGTGTGTGTGAATGTTGTATTTCCTACGATTTTAATATAAAAAATCATTTAAATATTTATATAAAATTTATTTGTATTTCAATAAGTGTATTACATAATATGTATAGAGTGTATTAATATTTTATTCATACAATTATATTTATATATATGTACTTATATACATATATAAAATAATTTAAACAATACTATTATATATATATCTTTATAAAATATGTATATAAGTAATAGTATACGTACATACATGTATTTGGACAATATATTTGCATATTAGATGAGCAAATGTGTTTGTTGCAATGTAAATCTCAGCATTTATAAATGGACATGTTTTACTTATATGGATTTATATGTTACACATGCACACACATGTGCATGTATATATATCACACACACGTGTGTTAGCTCCTGAGATGATGGTTTTGATGACAACAACCTTAGGACTTGTTAGAAAATATAAATACTAATATTCTTGTCTAGATATATATGTATATGCATGATATATATATATATATATATATATATATATGCAGGTATTGAAAATGAAGACTGTACAATATAAAGATTCAACACGGAGTATAGAGATTCAAGGCTAACGAATTCAAGATTGAAGAAACCAAGACCGAAGACTCATCAGTATCAAGAGTTCAAGATTTCAAGAGTTCAAGATATCGAGACAATAACTAGAGTCCAAATTTATGTTCAAACTTCATAATAGCACTAAAATCTTTATTTGGATTTTAATTGTGGAATGGAATCCACCTTCTCGCTTTAACAGTTGGATGGAACCCACGACCATGTTAGTCGGATGGAACCCACGACCTTCTCTAGTGGAATGGAATCCACGAAATTTTCAAAATGATTTATTTTAAATATTTTTCTAAAAACCTTTTAAAGTCATCTCACTCAATTTAAATATTTTAGCCTTAAACTATTTTTATTATCTTTTATATTTTGATTTCAAAATCATCACTTGTTTTAAAACTATCTTATGATTTTAATATCATAAGCTTTAAATCTCCAAATTATATTCTATATTTAGTTTTTAATATTACTTTTGTATTATAGATTATATATTTTTAACTTTAATTTTCAAATCTGTTTTATAAGTTTAAACTATATTCAAAATGGTTTACAAAATTTAGAAATTGTTTTGACAAGTTTTAGAATAGAAATAATTTAAAAAAAAAATCAATTTTCAAAATACACATGGGCACGTCGACATACCTCATCCCCCCATGTCGACATGGTGGCCGTTTTTTTAAATTTAATTTTTTTAAAAAAAATGTCTATTCGTCGTAACCTTTCATGAATGGACATGACCGTTGTTCTTCTATAAATACTTGATATTTTGAGCGAATTTTCACTCAAGTTTTCTTAGTTTTCTCACCTCTTTCTCTTTCATTCTTATTTTCAAATATTCTTAACAAAACTTTACCGAAAACCTAAGTGAATCAAACTCGATCATCTCTCGTTTAATTCTTTGCCACTCTCTCTCAAAGATCTCAATGTTATTCAGAGTTATAGGATCATTTGTAATCAAAGAAGCGTATTGAGTCTCTTTATCTATTAAAATGATAATAGAAATGGTGTGATTGTGGCATGTAAATCAATTGGGTGTGACTGTGGCCCGTAAATCAATTAGGTGATCATGTAACCTGGTTAAATCAAGAGAGTTTGCCCTAGACTCAAAGACATGAGGGTGTATCTCGTAGCCTTGAAATCGAGGTTGTATCGACATTATATTTGAAAAGAAATCTGCATAAGAAATTGTATAGGACTGGATGTAGGGTAACTTCAAACCAGTAAAAATTCCAGTGTGTTCTTTCCTTTTACTGCTTTTTATTTACTATTTGCATCTGTATCTTATTTTTTGATTGTTTCTGTGTTTGTGAATTGCATTTATCTGTGTTTAATTTCAAAAAATTTCAAGAATTCCATGAAATCCATTGAACATTATTCACCCTTCATCTAGAATTAATTATGCCTTAAGATCCATAATCTGCATTCCCAACATTTGGTATCAGAGTATTGGTTTTCAAAGTTTTCATAATCTGATTTTCGAAAAAGTATAAAATGGCAATTTTTGAAAATTCTGTTAACGTTAGTTCAAACTGTCCGTATCATCATTGTTTCATAAGTTGGCATATTGTTAGCATAGAAAATCAAGTTATCTACCGAACTGGTGTGTTATGTAGGAACAAATGTATTATATGGCATTTGATGAATCAACAGTCAATAAACATATGGTGCAAATCAAGAAAAACAAATGGATACTTGATGGTGGATGTTCGAGACATATGACTGGAACTCCGAAGATACTAAACGACATAATTTATGAAGATGGAGGACTGGTCAACTTTGGAGACAACTCAAAAGGATATGTGATTGGCATCGGCAATGTCGGTAACTCTAGAAATCCTACTATTTTTGATGTTTTGTTAGTTAGGAATCTAAAACACAATTTTCTTAATATAAGTCAACTTTGTGATAAGGCATACAAAATTAAATTTGAAAAAGATAACTATCACATCAAAGATAATAATTCAAATATTATCTTTGAAGGAGTTAGGAAGAAAAAAAATCCTCAGTATGAAAATCTCAATTGATAGTCTATGCCTTTTGGCTAATGCAAGTGACCCTTGGATTTGGCATAAACGATTTGGGTATTTGAATTTCAAATTTTTATTTAGACTTTCAAAACTTGATTTAGTAAGAGGTCTCCCTAAAATGGATTTTAAAGTAGATAGTATATGCGATGCTTGTTAATTAGGAAAACTTAGAAAGAGTTCATTTAAATTGAAAGATATGATTTCAACTCCTAAACCTCTTAAGTTACTTCATTTAGATATGTTCGGTCCATCTCAAATTCAGTCAATAAATCACAGTAAATATGTTTTTGTAATTGTAGATGATTATGCTAGATTTACATGGATAATTTATCTAAAATATAAAAGTGATGCCATTTGATTTATTTAAAGATTTTGCAAAAAGAATTCAAAATCAACTTTCTTTAAAAATCAAAACTATTCGTAGTGATCATGCTGGAGAATTTGAAAATGAAAATTTTGAGAATTTCTATAATAAAAAAGGAATAACTCACAATTTTTCCTTTCTAAGAACTCTACAACAAAACAGAGTGGTAGAGCATAAAAATAGGATGATTCAAGAGTGCGCAAGAACTATGCTTTCAGATAGTAAATTTCCAAGAAATTTTTGGGCTGAAGCAGTTGCTACAGCTAGTTACATTTTGAGTAGGATTTTAATTAGACCTCTAACCAATAAAACACTATATGAACTTCTTTTCAACAAGAAACCAAAGCTATCTTGTTTTAAATATTTTGGAAGTAAATGTTTCATTTCAAATAGGAAGGAAAATATGGATAAATTTGATCCAAAATCCGACAAAGGAATCTTTATCGGATATTCTAATAGAAGTAAAGTATACAGAGTTTTCAATTTAAAAACTAACACCGTTAAAGAAACAATGCATGTATCTTTTGATGAAAATTTCAAAGACTTTGTTCAAATAAATGATGAAGATGGTTTTTTATACTTTAAATAATGAATCAAATGAAACTGTTCATCCTAATAAAAGAATCGGACTTTTAAAAGATCATCCTATAGAAAATATACTAGGAAATATTGAATCCGTTGTTATTACTAGAAATCAACTAAACAAGATAAGTAATGTAGCTTTTATATCAACTATTGAGCCTAAAAATTCAAAGGAAGCATCATATGATGATTCATGGATTCTTACTATATAAGAAGAACTGAATCAATTCAAAAAAAAGACGTATGGGAGCTTGTTCCTAGACCCGAGGACAAAATTATAATAGAAACTAAATGGGTTTATAAAAATAAAATGAATGAACAAGGTGAGGTCGTTAGAAATAAAGCTCGGTTAGTCACGCAAGGTTAATGTCAAAAAGAAAGAATAGACTATGATGAAATCTTTGCACCCGTAGTAAGATTAGAAGCCATTAAAATTCTACTTGTTTTCGCAAACCACAACAATTTCAAATTATTTCAAATGGATGTCAAAAGTGCCTTTTTAAATGGTTTTGTTATAGAACAACCCCCACTTTTTAAAGATGAAAATTTTCCAAATCATGTTTACAAATTAAAGAAAGCTTTATATGGTCTGAAACAAGCTCCTAGAGCCTGGTGTGATAGACTAAAATCTTATCTATTACAATCAAATTTTCAAATTGGTAAAGTAGATAATACTCTTTTTATTAAAAGAAACAAAATTGATATCCAATTAGTACAAATTTATGTAGACAATATAATTTTTGGATCAATAAACAGTGAAATGAACAAAGAGTTTCCTGAAATAATGGCAAAAGAGTTTGAGATGAGTCATACGGATGAATTACTTCCTTTTTAGGATTGCAAATAAAACGATTAAATAGTGGTATTTTCATTAGTCAAGAAAAGTATGCTAGGAATCTTATTAGTAAATTTGGTATGACAATTGCGAGTGGAAAACGCATTCCCATGGCAACCAATGTAGCCTTAATTAAAGAAGACATGTCAAAAGATGTCGATCAAAAGCTATACAATAGAAAAGTTCGATCGCTATTCCATATAACTGCGAGTCGACCTGATATCATGCCTAGTGTTTGTCTCTGTGCAAGATACCAATCTCAACCCAAAGAGACCCATTTAAAAGTTGTTAAGCGTATCCTAAGATATGTTAAACACAAATTAGACTATGGCCTTTTTACCATAAAAATAATTCATTTGATTTAATCTCATATTGTGATGCTGACAATGTTGGTTGTAAATCAGATCGGAAAAGTAAAAGCGGAACTTGTAGCTTTATAGGACATTCTCTAGTTTCCTGATTTAGTAAAAAGCTAAATACCGTCTCTTTATCAACAACTAAAGCAGAATATATCTCTACTCCTTTGGCTTGCTCTCAAGTTATCTATATGCAACAAACCCTAAAAGACTTTGGAATAAATATTACTATATCACCAGTTTATTGTGATAACACAAGCGCAATAAATTTATTCAAAAATTCTACTCACCAGGCTAGAACCAAACATATTGATATCAACATTGAGAATCAAATATCTAATATTCTGACCTAACCTTTGAATCAATCAACCTCTACTAAATTTAGAAGAGAACTAGGTATTTGCTATATAACTGAGATATAGAATATAGATATAGTAACATATATACTTAAACAAATAAAATAAAATAAAATTGTCAATATTCCTTAAGGATGTCGACACCCCCTACCCCCCATGTCGACATACGACGGTAAAAATTGGAATTTTGATTTTCCCTCTAAAATTAGTTTGGTAGTTATATATTCTCTATAATTTGAATTCTTCTATCTTCCACTTCATTTCTCTCTATAATAAACTTTTGAAAACATAAAATAATGGCCTCCTCTTCCGAATCAAACCAAAACGTGACCTTTTCTTTCCCTTCTCCTAATACTAGTCTATTTCAATGAACAACACTGGCCCGAGTAATGAAGGTAGAGGAAAATTTAAAGGACTCTCTGGAAATGATGACTGAGTTGCAAGTCATGCAAATAAAAATGGCCAAAGAACAAGAGAAGCAAGGCAAAATCGTTAGAAATTTACAAAAATTGTCAATGAATAATCATGTGGATTCGATCGTAATTAAAGATGAATCCTGTAATGTTCATATTTATAATTCATTAGAGGAAGACGAAGAAGAAGAAGAAGCACAAATGGACAAAGGTAATAAAGTTATTTGCGTTGGAGAAGTCTATTTTGATAAAGATGGTAATTTGGTCGAATAACGTGGAAACTTTTGTCTCCGTTACCCAAATTGTTCGATTCACTAGTCACCAACTATCAAAGACTCTCATTAGATTGTTTTTAATGCTTTTATATGTTGTGTGTATTTGTATATTTGAGTATATGTTTCATATATATGTGTGTGTGTGTGTGTGTGTGTGTGTAATATAACCACATACATAATAAAATTATATTTATGTTTCGCTTAATTATACTTCGTTATTAGTACTTAGTTCCATAAGTATTAGTTTAAGGGGGAGTTATGTAGTTTGGGCTTAGTTTTTGTTGATGACAAAGGTGGAGGATTATGAAATAGGTTAGATAGGCTTCGATTAAGGGGGAGTTAGTAGTTTAAAGGAGAGTTGTTGGAGTAAGGGGGAGTTAGAGTAGAATTAGAGTTCTATGGAGTCGATTTCGTAGATAAAGGTTGTCATCATCAAAAAGGAAAAGATTGTTAGTTCCTGAGATGATGGTTTTCATGACAACAACCTTAGGACTTGCTATAAAATATAAATACTTATATTCTTTTCTAGATATATATGTATATGCATGATATATATACATATACATACATATATATATATATATATATGCACGTACTGAGAGTGAAGACTGTACAGTATAAAGATTCAAGACTGAGTATAGAGATTCAAGGCCAACGAATTCAAGATTGAAGAAACCAAGACTGAAGACACATGAGTACCAAGAGTTTAAGATTTCAAGAGTTCAAGATATCAAGATAAGTATTAGAGTCTAGATTTATGTTAAAACTTCATAATAGCATTAAAATCTTTATTCGGTTTTAATTGTGGAATGAAATCCACCGTCTCGCTTTAGTAGTGGGATGGAACCTACGACCTCTTTAGTAGGATGGAACCTACGACCACTTTAGTGGGATGGAACCTACGACCTCTTTAGTGGGATGGAACCCACGACCTTATCTAGTGGAAATGGAATCCACGAAATTTTCAAAATGATTTATTTTAAATATTTTTCCGAAAACCTTTTAAAGTCATCTCTCTCATTTTAAATATTTTAGCCTTAAACTATTTTATTATCTTTTTTATTTTTATTTCAAAATCATCTTTGTTTTAAAACTATCTTCTAGTTTTAATATCATAAGCTTTAAACCTTGAAAATATATTCTATACTTAGTTTTTAATATTTCTTTTATATTATAAATTATATATTTTTAAGATTATTTTTCAAATCTCTTTTATAATCATAAACTATATTCAAAATGGTTTACAAAGTTTAGAAATTGTTTTGACAAGTTTTAGAGAAATCATTTAAAAAAATCAGTTCTCAAAATACACATGGGCATGTCGACATACCCTATCCCCCATGTCGACATGGTTGCTGTTTATTTCAAAATTTAAATTTTCTAAAGAAATGTCCATTCGTCTTAACCTTTCACAAATGGACATGACTGTAGTTCTTCTATAAATACCTGAAGTATTGAACAAATTTTCACTCAAGTTTTCTTAGTTTTCTCTCCTCTTTCTCTTCCATTATTATTTTCAAACATTCCTAACAAAACTTTTCCAAAATTCTAAGTGAATCAAACACGATCATTTCTTATTTGATTCTCTGCCACTCTTTCTCAAAGATCTCAGTGCTATTCAGAGTTATAGGATCATTTGCAATCAAAGAAGCGTATCGAATCTCTATCTATCAAAGTGATATTGGAAACAATGTGATTGTGGCCTGTGGGTGTGATTGCATCCCGTAAATTAATTAGGTAATCTTGTAGCCTGGTTAAATCAAGAGAGTTTTCCTTGGACTCGAAGTGAGGAGGGTGTATCTCATAGCCTTGAAATCGAGGTTGTAATATCGACACTATATTTGAAAAGAAATCTACACAAGAAATTGTGTGGGATTGGATGTAGGGTAACTCCGAACCAGTATAAAATTCTGGTGTATTCTTTCCTTTTACTGCTTTTTATTTCATATTTGCATCTGTGTCTGATTCTGTGGTTGTCTCTATTTTTGTGAATTGCATCACTGTATTTAATTTCAAAAGATTTCAAAAATTCCATAAAATCCATTAAACACTATTCACCCCCCTCAAGTGTTAATTCTGCCTTAAGTTCGGTAATCCGCATTCCCTTCAACATGTGTGTGTACATCATAACGTAAACTAAATAAAACTAGATAATTTATATATTAATCAAAATAGAAGATTTTATTTAAATTAAGTTTAAAAATGTTCTAAATAAATTAGACTTCATAATACAAAAAAAGATCCAATAAGAGATTTTTTTTTTAAATTCACCCATTACTTCCATTACGGGATGGCTCAGTTCCAACATTGGTATCAAAGCCTAAAAGCTTATGCGGTCTAAATTAGTTATGTTAGGGTTAACTAGTTGAGCTCATAGCCCACTTAGTATGGTGTCTATAAATGTAATGTTTAGGATTGGAGTTGGGTAATCAAGTATCCTATCCTACCTAGTTACTAGTCTGACCTGAAAGATGAAGTAAGACTAAAAAGTTTCCCTAATAGAAAATCCCAATTTAAATTTAGCCTTGGGATAATTTTTAAAATCATTTGAAAATATAAAATATCTAAGATTTTAAATTTAAAAGTTAAATTTAGAATAAGATATACATATATTATAAAAGTTATAATATAACGAAGTTTCTAAAATGTTTGAAAAATAATACAAAATAATTTCAAAATTTCAAAATTTATTAATAAGATTAATAAAATAAATAAATATATTATATATTATGATGTATGTTATGTTATGTTAAAATGTTTGAAATGACATGTATACGAGTATGTATACAAAATATATTTTGAAGTTAATATATTTAATTAAAATAGTTTAACCAAATAAATTAGTTAAAAGTTATATTGATTAAATAATATGCACATGTATATATATTATATTATAAAGGTTATAGTATATAATAAAATATTAAATATAAGTGTTATATATTAATATAAAATTGATTAAAATGTTAATTAATTAAATAATATTTAATTAATATAATATTATACATAAGACTATTATATAAGTAATATGAAATATAAAAGTTATATAATAATAGAACTTATATAATATGAATATATATACTAAAGGTGGAACATTAAAGAATCTTTAACTAGATGTAACGACCGCCCTATACCACCAGCGCCAATACAACTAAATAATGTGCCACGGTCATGCCCGACAGATATAGGATGATCATCAGAGTTGAAATAAACAAATGCAACATAAAACTTGTCATATATCTCACAGCGCATGGACAAAATATAATATCACATATATAATAAAAGAGACAATAATAACAATTTGAAAAAAATCATCATAGAGTATAGTATCCATAGAGTTATATATCAATAATAGAGTTTATACACCGGAATCAAATCCAACAAGTATCTCAATTACAGTAGTAAACAGAAATAGGCAAGCACCGTCACGGCTCCACAGTATTGCTCAGTGGAATAAGCGTAGACCCCTTACATGTATATAGTACATGATAGCTCCATCCAGCCCGTCCTCCGAACAGCTAATGCATCACCTAGACATGTTATCTACTATACTTATTTAAGGGTATCCGAGATAATAAAAATCGAAGCATAAAACATCGAGTCAGATAATAGTTTGGTGTGATCGATAAATATATCTTAAAATGCTATATAGGTAAATATGGTAAGGAATAAGAGTATACGAACCTTACCTGACACGTCCCAACAACCAAGGAGTTTGCATATAATAGTATAATATGCTACTCCACGATATCATAAAGGTATAATGCAACACACAATATTTTGTGTCCCAATATCCCTATCTCCTATACCTGCTTCCAATGATATCCCGAGTGATAGCCCAGAAAGCAACTAAGCAACCATCACATCCATCAGAAAATCCCTACTAGCACTCTTTCCTTATGCCCTAAATATATGATAACTCATATGATCTCTTTGCTACTAGGACTAATGGATAATACCGGTTTTCCATTGTACTCTCGTATCTCGCAGTCCAAAGCTGGATACGTGTCTCACAGCCCAAAGTTGGACACTAGACATAAAAGTTCCAGGATATATACGTCCCTTATTTGATCCATGGGCGTCCCCACTTATAATACCTCTGCTTCAAGTACAATATAAAACACTCCGAGTTATCAAAAATTCCTTAGCACTTTTAATCAATCCCGCCCTTTCCCCTTTTTGGACACTAAGTGTAACATTCCACACTTGGAGGCCCAAAACTAACGGCTATGGATGCTACCAGAGACTAATGGAAAATCCAAATTCTCTGTAGTACTCTCGTATCTCGTAGTCTAAAGATGGATACTAGTCTTATAGCCCAAAGCTATTGTCGAAGGTTGAGATCTTTTTAAGATAAAATGCACTTCAAGGATTTGTGATAAGTAAATAGCTCAATTCTCTCTCCCAATAGATAGTGCCTCCCTATCTTCAAAGCAAAAACAATTGCCGTCAACTCCAAATCATGAGTTGGATAATTCCTTTCGTGGGGCTTTAGCTGTCGACAAGCATAAGCAACAACTTTTCATTTCTGCATCAAGATCATTCCTAATCCAATTCTACAGGCATCTATGTATACTGTCAATTCTTCATTCCCACTTTGAATAGTCAACACCAGCGCACTCGTACTTCTCTTCTTTAGAATCATAAATGCATGATCACACTTCGCATCCGATATAGAGGTCTGATTCTTCTTCGTCAAATTGGTCAACGGTATCACTATCTGCAAGAAGTCCTTTATGAAAAGTTTGTATTATCCTGTCAATCCTAAGAAACTCCTTACATCCGCAGCACTCTTAGGCTGATTCCAATCTTGGACCGCTGCCACCTTACAGGATCCACTGATATACCTTGTTTTGAAACGATGTAACCCAAGAATCTCACTTCTTCCATCAGAAGTGACACTTTGGGAACTTTGCTCTCAACTTATGCTTCCTTAATATCTCTAGCACAATCCTCAAATGCGTCTTGTGCTCCTCTTTAGTTCTAGAGTAGATTAGAATATCATCCATAAACGCGAGCATGAACTTATTCAACTAGCCTTTGAAAAACCAATTAACGAGATACACTAAGTATACCGGAGCGTTGGTCAATCCAAATGGCATTACCAACAACTCATAAAAACCTGATGGCACACGAAACACAATAGTAGGCACACTCTCCTTCGCTACTTAAGCTGGTGAAATCTAGTTGCCAAATTCGTTTAGGAGAACACCTTTGTACCATGCAGCTGGTCAAACAAGTCATCTATACGTGGAAGTGGATACTTGTTTTTCTTCATCACTTTACTTAGCTCACGATATTCCACACACAACTTTAAAGAGCCATCCGCTTTAGTATTGAATACAACAGGTGCACCCCACTCAGATATGCTTCCTCTAATGAACCCCTTTCTCAATAGGTCAGTCACTTGCACCTCCAATTCCTTTTGCTCTCTGGATGTCATACGCCAAAGGCATAACTATCGGTCTGGCTTCCTTCACCAAGCCAAGTCGAACTCGATCTCGTTGTGCAGTGGTAATCCATTCACTTCCTTAAAGAAATCTGGATACTCCCAGACAAGTGGAACATCCAACGAATATAGAAAGCTAACCATCATCTCATCCTCTAGTAGGCAGCTGATCACTACCATTTGCCCATCCACATCCTTGATTGTCACCAACAGCTTCTCACAATCCACCACAGCCGCTTACCCCTTCATCTAGTCCTTTACCAAGATAATCCCAAACCCCACGAAATTCAAAACAAAACAATTACAAACAAAGGAGAATCCATGAATCTATAAGAGTAAATCACTACAAACCATGCACAGACTAGTCGAGCCTCCAACAAGGTTTTTCACGATTAAGGTTCGGTCTACTATCTCAGGTATCAATCCCAATCTGTCTACTAGATCACTACACGTGAATGAATGTGAAGCATCGGTATAAAAAAAATCAGATAGAAACATCACTAATAGAAAACATACGTTGAATGATGACCTCTTTTCCCTTCTCCTTCACTAAGGGAGCACTCGACGAAGTTAGGACTGCATCCAAAGCATATGCCTTCAGAACCTACTTATCTTTTACCAGCTCTAGACAATTCCTCTTTAAATGCCTAGGATTGTCATAGTTGTAGCACTTCTTCTTATCACCCACTTTGCAATCCTTGATCAAGTGACCCTTCTCGTTACATCCATAACAAACAAGCTCACATTTACCTTTCTTCTTACCACATTTTCCTTGGGACTGCTTCCTCTTCCCATTCCACTTCTTCTTGCCATCACCGCCTTACTGCGGCTTTAGATCCTCCTCTATAGAAATAGCAGTAACAGTATTAGCCTTAGGGTATAGGCTCTCGTTGCGAAGTGCCTTCTCTACCGACTTCTCAAAAGTCTCCTCAATATGGTCCACTAACTTCTCTTCAAGATAGTCATCCTATCCAATGACAAACTTCTTATTCTTTCTCAATAGAGTATTGATGAATGACATCATATACTTAGACAATGCATCAAATTCAGCCACATACTCAGAAATAAGCGTTTCCCATCTTAAGATCAGCAAATTTCCTAAACAAAACTGACTTTTGAGCCGCCAGAATAAACTTATCCTCAAATCTTTCCTTGAACCAGTCTCAACTAAACGAATCCTCGGTAGTAGAAGTAGTAACCGCATTCCACTAGTTCATGGCTTAGCCTTGCAGCTGCCTTGAAGCCAACTTCCTTTTCATAGCATCTTCCACCACCATTCCTTTAAGATGTATTCACAAGTATCAATCCAGTCTTGTATTTCTATGGCTGATTTAGTCCTTTAGAATGGCTTCCCTCCAAAATTAGAGTAATCCTTGCTCAGCTTGGCTAAATTAGTCCTAGAAGCTTGCATTGGAGCACTCCACCTATTTCCACACCAGGAGCATTCCTTACCACATTTTCCATCGTAGCATTGAACATGGCTTGGACATCAGGCATAGCAGCTCCTGATACCGCTCCCTTCTCCACTCTTGAAGCAGAATTCCTTGCAGCAGTCTTGTATGCCGGCTCATTTTATCAGCAACAAGAATGATCAGTCTCTCATAATGAAAATTGTGCCATAGTGCTCATATGCATGCGACTTATACTATACTAATATATAATTTTGAAAACCAAACTTATAACAAGTACACACTCTCTCGTATACATATATACTTTCCATTCGATCTAAGGAGATGTCACCTACCCTATCTCTAGTAGATTATGGTATCGACTATGGTTAATCATCTAATCAAAGCTCTAATACCAAATAGGACGACGACCCTATACCATCGGCACCAATATAACTTTGTAATGCACTATAGTCATGCCCAACCAAAATAGGATGATCATTAGAGTTGAAATAAAAAATACAGCACAAAACCTCTTTGCATATCTGACAGCGCATTGACAAAATATAATTTCAAAAATACAATGGAAGAGATAGTAATAACAATGTGAACAAGTCATTATCAAAGTATAGTATACATAGAGTTATACATCAATAGTAGATTTTATACAGCGGAATCAAGCTCAACAATTATCTCAAATTCAATAGTAAATAGAATTTGGCAAGCACTTTCTTGGCTCTACTGTGTCACTCAGCCGCATAAGCATAGATTCCATGTATGCATATAGTACATGATAGCTCCATCCAACTCATCCCATGAACAGCCACTGCGTCACCTAGACCTGTTATCTACTCTACTCATTTAAGAGTACCTGAGATAATAAGAAGCAAAGCATAAAACCTCAAGTCATAAAATAATCTAGTGTGAGTGATACATGTTTCTCAAAATACTATACAGGAAAATATGGAAAGAAAAAGAGTACACAAACCATACCTGACCTGTTCCTACAACCAAAGAATTAGCATATAATAATATAATATGCCACTCTAAGATACCATAAATGTATAATACAACAAATAAAAGTGGATGCCTCGATATCCCTACCATTGGTGCGCATGTAAATGTGCATATTTTTATTTCTATATTTAATCGAATTTAATTAAAAAATGAGCATATGGAGTGTTTCAACATGTTTAAACCATTCAAATTATTTTAAAATAATCATTGTTCATATTCATATTCATATAGGGGGAAAATGGTCATTTTTTTGCATGATTTAATTTTAGAAAATTTACTTGGATATTTTTAATGTTGTTTTGTAGAAATTTTAAGTAAAAATTGGAAGAGGCTCCATGGAAAATACGCATGCACAAGAGTTGAGAACAAATGAAGATGGAAATAAATCATTTCATGCAACATGGAGGACCCCACCTACCCACTTACTATGATCACCTATTAGCAGCTAATGCACATGCTAATGAAGATTATTATTACATGCATACTTGATGATGGATTAATTAGAGGTTAATGATAACTTGGTGGCCACACTTCCTCAATGGTAGCTTAGATAGTTCCCAAAAATATGATTTGGGTTTCCAAACATGTATAGATACCCCATATGTTCATGTAATTAAGCTCTTAGTCTCCTTTGAGCCTCCTCTTATAGTTAGTTTAGTTTTAGGCTTACAAATAAACAAAAGCCCTCTTTTCTATTTCATGGATTCGTAGCCCTTTCTGTTATGTAAATTTCTTTAATCCAATTTTAATTCATTCAATCTTCTTTTATGTTCTTTTCTTTTTTATTTCCTTTCATGTTAGTAGCTTAATTTTTTTATGCAAATAGATTAGCTCTCATTTTGTTTTAATTTTCTCTCTATTTTTCATTTTGTTTTATTTCATGTTGAATGCTACATTTTTTTTAAATGATAACAAATGTGAGAGGCTAAACCCCTTAAATTTGAGGGTAATGAAGCTCTCTAATTATGTAGATTCAACATAATTTGCTCATTTTTTATCTCTTTTTGTGCTTAATGGCAATATTTGACGAGGTTTAAATTTGTTATTTTAGCCTTGAATTTGATAGCCTATGTTGTTGACATCAAATAGGCTATGTTTAAACAAACACAAATACAAATTACCTCTTCATCTATATATGATTATGGTAATGAAGTGAATATTAAAATCAAAATTTGATGGCCTACATTTTTAATCAATAGTTAGTAGATCATGCTTAGAATAGATTTTATTTTCAATTTCAATGCGATTTTCATGAGAGTTAAGAAGTGGTTTAATGGGTGTGTTATAGCTTGATGGTTTATAGTGTTAGTTCCTGAGATGATGGTTTTGATGACAACAACCTTAGGATTTATTATCAAATATAAATACTAATATTTTTGTCTAGATATATATGTATATGCAGGATACACACACACACACACACACACACACACACACATATATATATATATATGTAGGTACTAAGAATAAAGACTGTATAGTATAGAGATTCAAGACGGATGAATTCAAGATTGTAGAAATCAAGACTGAAGACTCGTGAGTATCAAGATTATCAAGAGTTCAAGATATCAAGATAAGTAATGGAGTCTAGATTTATGTCAAAACTTCATAATAGCACTAAAATCTTTATTTGAATTTTAATTGTGGAATGGAATCCACCTTCTCGCTTCAATAGTGGGATGAAACCCACGACCTCTTTAGCGGGATAGAACCCACAACCTTATCTAGTGGAATGGAATCCACGAAATATTCAAAATAATTTATTTTAACTATTTTTCCAAAAACTATCTTTTTAAAAATCATCTCTATCAATTTAAATATTTTATCCTTAATTCAAAAATTATTCTTATTATCTTTCAATATTTTGATCTCAAAATCATCTCTTGTTTTTACAACTATCTCTTGATTTAAATATTTTAGGTTTAAATCTAAAAAAATATTTTAAAGAAGTCATACTTAGTTATTAATATTACTTTTATATTATAAATCATATATTTTAAATTACTTTCTAAAACTCTTTTATAAGTTTAAACTATATTCAAATTGGTTTACAAAGTTTAGAAATTGTTTTGATAAGTTTTAGAATGGAAATGATTTTAAAGCAAAATCAGTTTTTAAAAATAGCATGGGCATGTCGACATCACTATAAACCCCATGTTGACATGGTAGCCATAGATTTTAAAATTCAAATTTTGCAAAGAAGTATCCATTCATCATAACCTTTCACGAATGGAAATGACCGTTATTCTCCTATATATACCAGTAGTCTTCAACGAATTTTCACTTATGATTTCTTTGTTTTCACTCCACTTTCTCTTCCATTCTTATTTTTGGACATTCTTAACAAAACTCTACCGAAATTTTAAGTGAATCAAACTTGATCATCTCTAGTTTGATTCTCTGCCAATCTCTCTCAATGATCTCAGTGCTATTCAGAGTTATAGGATTATTTTTAATCAAAGATCGAAGTGTATCGAGTCTCTTTCTATTAAAGTGTGATTGGAAACGGTGCGATTGTGGCCTGTAAATCAATTGGGTGTGATTGTAGCACATAAATATATTAAGTGATCTTGTAGCCTGGTTAAGTCAAGAGAGTTTGCCCTGGACTGGGAGAAAGAAGGGTGTATCTTGTGGCCTTGAAATCGATGTTGTAATATCGACATTAAATTTGAAAATAAATCTGCACAAGAATTGTGTGGGATTGGATGTAGAATAACTCCGAACCAGTATAAAATTCCAGCGTGTTCTTTCCTTTACTACTTTTATTTACTATTTGCATATGTCTCTGGTTCTGTGATTATCTATATGTTTGTGAATTGCATTTGTTTGGGTTTAATTTGAAAAGATTTCAAAAAGATTCATAAAATTAATTAAACACTATTCACCCCATCTCTAGTGTTAATTATGCCTCAAGATCTGTAATCTGCATTTCCAATATTTGATATCAGAGCATAGGTTTTCAAAGTTATCATAATCTGAATTTTGAAAAAGTCTAAAATGGCAATTTTTGGGGAATCTGTTAACACTAGTTCAAAACTTTCCAAATCATCATTGTCTCATATGTCTGCATATTGTTATTATAGAAAATCAAGTTATCTACCAAATTGGTGTGTTGTGGAGGAATATCGTGTTATATGGCTTTTGAAGAATCAACATTTAGTGGAAAAACGGTGCTAATCATGAAAAACAAATGGATACTTGATAGTTGATGTTCAAGACACATGATCGGTAATCCGAAGATACTGAATGACATAATTTATGAAGATGAAGGACTTGTCAACTTTGAAGACAATTCAAAAGGATACGTGATTGACATCGGCGATGTCGATAACTCTAAAACTCCTACTATTTATGATATTCTGTTGGTTAGGAATATAAAACACAACTTACTTAGCATAAGTCAACTAAGGGACAAGGGCTAAAAAATTAATTTTGACAAGGATAAGTGTCTCATCGAAGATAATAAATCAAATATTATCTTTGAAGGAATTAGGAAGAAATATATTTATATTCTCAGTATGAAGATCACAAATGATAACCTATGTCATTTGGATAATACAAGTGGTCCTTGGATTTGGTATAAAAGATTTAGGCATTTGAATTTTAAACTCTTACCTAGACTTTCAAAACTTGAACCAGTAAGAGGTTTTTCTAAAATGGATTTTAAAGTAGGTAGTATATGTGATGCTTGTCAATTAGGAAAACTTAGGAAGAGTTCATTCAAATTGAAAGATATGATTTAAACTTCAAAACCTCTTGAGTTACTTCATTTAGATCAGTTTGCTCCATCTCAAATCCAGTCAATAAATCACAGTAAATATGTTTTTGTAATTGTAGATGATTCTACATTTACATGGATAATTTTTCTAAAACATAAAAGTGATCTTTGATTTATTTAAAACTTTTGCAAAAATAATTCAAAATCAAATTTCTTTAAAAATCAAAACTATTCATAGTTATCACGGTGGAGAATTAGAAAATGAAATTTTGGGAATTTCTGTAATAAAAAAGGAATAACTCATAATTTCTCTTTTTTAAGAACTCCATAATAAAACAGAGTGGTAGAGCATAAAAATAGGATGATTCAAGAGTGTGCAAGAACTATGCTTTCAGATAGTAAATTATCAAGAAATTTTTGGGCTGAAGAAGTCGCTACAGCTTGTTACATTTTGAATAAGATTTTAATTAGACCTCTAACCAATAAAACACCATATGAACTTCTTTTCAATAAGAAACCAAAGGTATCTTATATTAAATTTTTTGGAAGTAAATGTTTTATTCTAAATACAAAGGACAATATGGATAAATTTGATCTTAAATCCAATAAAGGAATATTTATCGAATATTCTAATAGAAGTTGCATGTAGAGTTTTCAATTTAAAAACTAACACCATTGAAGAAAGTTCAAATAAACGATGAAGATGATACTTTAAATAATAAATCAAATGAAACAAATTGTGAAACTGTTCATCCTAATAAAAGGATCAGGCTTTTAAAAGATCATCCTATAGAAAATATACTAGGAAATATTGAATATGTTGTTAGAACTAGAAATCAACTAAACAAGATGAGTAATGTAGTTTTTATATCAACTACTGAATCCTAAAATCCAAAGGAAGCATCATCTAATGATTCATGGATTCTTCCCATGCAAGAAGAACTAAATCAATTCACCAGAAATGATGTATGGGAACCTGTTTCGAGACCTGAGGACAAAACTATAATAGGAACTAAATGGGTTAATAAAAATAAAATGAATGAACAAGGTGAGGTCATTAGAAATAAAGCTCGGTTAGTCGCGTAAGGTTATTGTCAAAAAAAACGAATAGACGTTGATAAACCTTTACACCCATAGCAAGATTAGAAGCCACTAGAATTCTACTTGCTTTTGCAAAACACAACAATTTCAAAAAGATTCAAATGGATGTCAAAAGTGCCTTTTTAAAAGGTTTTGTTAAAGAGGATGTTTATGTTGAACAACCTCCACTCTTTGCAGAAGAAAAGTTTCCAAATCATGTTATCAAATTAAAGAAAGCTTTATATGGTCTTAAACAAGCTCCTAGAGCCTGGTATGATAGACCAGGATCTTACCTATTACAATTAAATTTTGAAATTGGTATAGTAGATAATACTCTTTTTATTAAAAGAAACAAAAATGATAGCCAATTAGTATGGATTTATATAGATGGTATCATTTTTGGATCAATAAACAGTGAAATGAACAAAGAGTTTTCTGAAATAATGACAAATGAGTTTGAGATGAGTCATATGGGTGAACTTACTTTCTTTTTAGGATTGCAAATAAAACAATTAGATAGTGATATTTTCATTAGTCAAGAAAAGTATGCTGGGGATCTAGTTAGTAAGTTTGGTATGCCACTGCAAGTGGAAAACCCACTCCTATGGCAACCAATGAAGCCTTAAATAAAGAAGATATGTCAAAAGATGTTGATCAAAAACTATGCAAGAGAATGATTGGATCGCTGCTCTATATAACCACGAGTAGGCCCGATATCATGCATATTGTCTGTCTCCGTGCAAGATACGAGTCTCAACCTTAATAAACCAAAAAGCTGTTAAACATATCCTAAGATATTTTAAACACACTTTAGACTATGACCTATTTTACCCTAAAAATGATTCATTTGATTTAATCTCGTATTGTGATGCTGACTAAGTTAGTTGTAAATCAGATTGAAAAAGTACAAGTGGAACTTATCACTTTTAGGACATTCACTGGTTTCCTGGTTTAGTAAAAAGCAAAATACTTTCTTACTATCGACAACTCAAGAAGAATATATCTCTGCTGCTTTGGCTTGTTCTCAAGTTATCTATATGCAGCAGACCCCAAAGAATTTTGGATTAAATATTTCAAAATCACCGATTTATCGTGGCAACACAAGTGTAATAAATATAACCAAAAATTCTACTCATTGTGCCAGAACCAAACATATTGATATCAGACATCATTTTCTCAGAGATAATATAAGTAAAGATATTATTTCTCTTGAATTTATCAACTCCGAGAACCAAATAGCTGATGTTCTGACCAAACCCTTGAATCAATCAACCTTTACTAAATTAAGAAGAGAATTAGTTATTTTTTCTATAATTCAGATATAGAATAAAGATATAGTAACATATATATTTAAATGAATAGAGAAAAACAAAATTGTCAACGACTCTCGTTAGATTAATGTTTTTATATTCTGTGTACTTTTTTTATATTTGTGTCTATGTTTCATATATATGCATAATGTAACATCATATATAATAAAATTGTAATATCATATATAATAAAGTTAGATATATGTTTCGCTTACTATACTTCGTTATTAGCATTTAGTTCCATAGTATTAGTTTAAGAGGGAGCTATGTAGTTTAGGCTTAGTTTTTGTTGATGACAAAGGGGAAGAATTATAAAATAGGACAGTTAGGTTGTTGGTTAGGCTTGGATTAAGGTGGAGTTGTTGGAATAAGGGAGAGTTAGTGTAAAATTAGAGTTTGGTGGAGTATATTTTATAAACATAGGTTGTCATTATCAAAAAGGGGGAGATTGTTAGTTCCTAAGATGATGGTTTTGATGACAACAACTTTAGGACTTGTTATAAAATATAAGTATTAATATCTTTGTCTAGATATAAATGTATATACAAGATATATATATAGAATATATATATATATATATAATATGCAGGTACTGAGAATGAAGACTGTACAATATAGAGATTCAAGACTGACGAATTCAAGATTCTAGAAATCAAGACTGAAGACTCATGGGTATCAAGATTATCAAGAGTTCAAGATATCAAGATAAGTAATGGAGTCTAGATTTAGGTCAAAACTTCATAATAGGATTAAAATCTTTATTCGATTTTAATTATGGAATGAAATCCACCTTCTCACTTTAATACTGGGATGGAACCCACGACCTCTTTAGTGGGATGGAACCCACGACCTTCTCTAGTGGAATGGAATCCATGAAATATTCAAAATAATTTATTTTAACTATTTTTCCAAAACCTATCTTTTTAAAAGTCATCTCTATCAATTTAAATATCTTAGTCTTAATTCTAAAACTATTCTTATCATCTTTTAATATTTTGATCTCAAAATCATCTCTTATTTTTCAAACCATCACTTGATTTTAATATTTTAGCTTTATCTAAAAAAAAATATTTTAAAGAAGTCTATACTTTGTTTTTAATTTTTACTTTTATATTATAGATTATATATTTTAAGATTACTTTCTAAAACTCTTTTATAAGTTTAAGCTATATTCAAAATGGTTTACAATGTTTAGAAATTGTTTTGACATGTTTTAGAAGAGAAATCATTTTAAATTAAAATTAATTTTCTAAAATAACATAGGTATGTCGACATCCCTATATCCCCATGTCGACATGGTAGCGTAGATTTTAAAATTCAAATTTTCAAAAGAAGTGTCTATTCGTCATAACCTTTCATAAATGGACATGATAGTTATTCTCTTATATATACCAGTAGTCTTCAACGAATTTTCACTTAAGATTTCTTTTTTTCTCTCCACTTTCTCTTCCATTTTTATTTCAAACATTCTTAACAAAACTCTACCGAAATCCTAAGTGAATCAAACTCGATCATCTCTAGTTTGATTCTCTGCCACTCTCTCTCAAAGATCTTAGTGATATTCAGAGTTATAGGATCATTTGTAACTAAAGATCCAAAGATCAAAATGTATCGAGTCTCTCTCTATCAAAGTGTGATTGGAAACAGTGTAATTGTGGCCCATAAATCAATTGGGTGCAATTGTAGCCCGTAAATCAATTAGGTGATCTTGTAGCCTGGTTAAATCAAGAGAGTTTGCCCTGGACTCGAAGATAGAAGGGTGTATCTCATGGCCTTGAAATCGAGGTTGTAATGTCGACATTATATTTGAAAAGAAATCCGCACAAGAAATTGTGTGGGACTAGATGTAGGGTAACTCCAAACTAGTATAAAATTCCTGTTTGTTCCTTCCTTTACTGCTTTTATTTACTATTTGCATCTGTGTCTGGTTCTGTGATTGTCTCTGTGTTCGTGAATTGCATCTGTTTGGGTTTAATTTGAAAAGATTTCAAAAAGATTCATAAAATTAATTAAACATTATTCACCCCTCCTCTAGTGTTAATTCTGCCTTAAGATTATAATCCGCATTTCCAACATATATTGGGCAAATTAATATCACAAATATTTCATACTTATGATAGACACATCAGTTAAGTTCACTAATGACAAAAAAAGAGATCATAATTTTATATTGTGTTGGTTTATGTGATCAAGAGAGTGGATTTATCTCTAAATCGCCTTTTACTCTCTTATTTTCATTCACTTTTATTTTTTGTTAGTTTCTAGAAATTTTTAGCTTTAATAATTTCAAGCTCCTAGTTAATTTGGTTGAATAGAATTTTAAGATCTTAATAATTCCCTATGGATCAATTCGTACTCGCCACATACTAAAATTGTATGCCATGTACTTGCGGTTATTTTTAATTTGAATTTGATTGGATATTTTCCAATTCGAGGGAAAATTAGCGGACGAACAATCGCTACACCTACTTCCAATGATATCCCAAGTGATAGCTCAAATAGCATCTAAGCAACCATAGCATGCATCAAACAATCCCTACTATCACTCTTCCCCCATGCCCTGAATATATGATAATTCGTACGATCTCCTTGCTACTAGGGACTAATGGAAGATACCGGTTTTCCATTGTACCCTCGTATCTTGCAGTCTAAAGCTGGAATGTGTCTCGCAGCCCAAAGTTGGACACTATACGTAAAAGGTCCAGGGTATATAGGTCCGTTGTTTGATCCATGGGCGTCCCCACTTACAATACCCCTGCTTTAAGTACAATAGAAAACACTCAGAGTTATCAACAATTTCTTAGAACTTTTAATCGAGCACACCTTTTCTTCGTTTTGGACACTAAGTGCAACATCCCCCACTTGGAGGTCCAAAACTAATAGCTGTGGATGCTGCAGTCATTCATAGTTATTAATCCTCGGTGACCAAATACGGTAATGTTATATGCATTGATATAACATAAACACAAGGATATGGAAAAAAATTAAAATCATTAAACAATTTTCTCCTTATATTTAAAATCATTTCAAATTCATTACATATTACCACATTCAAGATCCACATTCAGAGAAATTATAATTATTACAACATATGCCAAGAGTGACATATAAAGATGCCCCCCTTGGAAGATCAGAGAGTGTGTGTGTGTAGGCAATTAAACAACTTTGCCTTTACATCAAAACATAGCAGAATCAAAATAGAAAGAACTCCTAATAGCTACTTATTGCCATCTACACACATCGGAAGCTTATTCATCTAAAGAGATACTTGAAAACCTCAACTCTCAAAATACTCAAAGTTAATTGAGCATCCGAGAGTTTAAGGGGAAAACATAAACTTCGAGTCTGACATAAAGCCCGGTATGAATAATAACCTACCATCTCAAACCATTTAGATATCTATTAAGACCTCACCGCTTAGCAAAGTGGGTTTTCCCCACACTATATCTTATCTAAATTATGAGAACCATATACTATGCTCCTGCATCCACAATGGTTAAAACATAGTAATTTAAAATTTCATAACGATATGCAAACAAGTAAATTATTTTGGATTCCCTATCCCATTCATTTGACTATCTGTCTCTGTTATAGTTTCTAGGATCACTATTAACCTATTAATTTTTATAGGCTAACTAATAACTTGTTTAAAGTTTATGGACTATCTGTCTAGTCTCATAGTTTCCCTGTGATGACTAAGAACCTATTGGCCCTTGCTAATAACTTCATTAATCTATTGGTATCTCCATGAATCTATTGGTATCTCCAATAACTTCTATCATATCAAAGTTTTCATAGGTTGATTAAGAACCTATTGGCTTATGTCAATAACTTTATCCGGATATAGTTTACATGGGATCACTACGAACTTATTGGCCCTTGTAATTAACTCTTTCCAAATATAGTTTTATGGGTATACTATGAACCTGTCTTAACAGACAACTTCTTTAATCAATCTTTGGGCATCCTATTTTATGGTCGACCTGACATCCTGGATGCAATTCTACTCATTCAAGAGTTAACTCAATTTATATTTACTACCGGGTCAACCAAGCTAGTTATTCTTCCCTTTTTCTCCACAAAATATAGTTATGGGTCCATTATACAGTGAATACGTATATTGGAAGAAGCAAACATAATAACATAACAATACCAACATTGATGGTTTTAATATCCTTGAAAGCAATGGAATATAGTTAATCTCTTTGACCTATGGTTTTATCAAGGAAAGCTTCTTCAAAAACACTATAATTAAAAGCCATTTCGAAACTCCTTTATTTTACCATGGTTTTCCTTTAAAATGATATTGGGTTCTTTATTTTGAAAACTAAGGCTTTCGAAACCTTAGACCTCCACTTTTGAAACCATTAGAATACATATTTCAAAAACATTCACATCTTCTTCTCAAAACACTAAGCACGGGCCTTTCGAACCCATCAAAACATACCTTTCAAAAATATTAAAGTAACTCATAGAAGCATAGCTTTGAAACGGTTTGAAAGTACCCCTTTCGAAACCATTGGGTTTGATCTTTTAAAAATAAATTTTGGGTCAAATTGAATATAAACGTAAGCACCCCTTTCGAAACCATTAACCTTTAAATAAAAATGATTTGAGAAATTGATGGTTTCGAAACCATCCCTTCGAAAGCATTCAACATTTAAGTAAAATATTTGGAAGGATAGCTTCGAAACTCCTTTTGAAGACATTGCCTTCGAAACCTTTGGTATAAGTGGCTACTGGAGCTCTTTCGAAAACGTTGGGAAATGGCTTATTACATTTATAAAACAAAAGCTACCTTTCAAAATCATTGATAACTTCAGTCCACTCGAAAGGCATAAAGGCAACAACATGGTTTTGAATAGGTTCAAAGTACCCTTTCGAAAGCATTGATTTAAAAACAAGGCAACTCATTCGAAAGATACCCTTTAAACAAAAAGGTAGCAACCTCTTCAAAAGAGATATTAAACCCTTTCGAAAGCAATTTTTAAAAACAAGACAAGTGGCATTTCTTTGGATAGTAAAACAAAGGCCTTAACCCCATCGAAAGCTTGGTTTCGACTTCATACCTAATGTCATTCTCCAATCCACTACATACCAACGTATTGATACCTTGTGTATTGGTTTAGACTTGGTTGGGGAAGAAGTATAGGGTCGAAGGGTAGCTATTGAAAGTGGCGAAACAACAAATTATGCAAAATTGTTTTCATTGCCTTTTTAAGTAATACTTTTCAACTAACTTGCCTATTTGTAAAATTCTAATTCGTTGCCATAAACTTTAATAAAATCTTTTCCTAAAAGACCGTCGAATTCATCTCGGATTTAATCAAAAATAATTAACATCGAAACCTTTTCCTTAAGAAAAACAATTTAGACATTTAAGTCCTCCGACTAAATTAATTAAATTTTCATAGTAAATTGCTTAGGAAAAATCTCCAATTTTATTAACAAATTCACTTTTATTATGTTATCTAACATATATAAATTTCGTACCCAAATTCCTTTATAATTTCCGAAATTGATTTCTAAACCCCAATTATTCATATTTCATTTGAAAATTTATAAATTATCCATAGCTTAGATAATTACAAAAAATTAAATCCATCTCCAAAATAATGTTTTACATAACATATTAAATCCTCATAGCATTCAAAACCCAATATATATGATTTTAGCCTTAAAATTGAATAAAACATTTATCAAACAAACTTGTTTGAATATAACATATTATGTAATCCAAGCATATCATCATCAAAATCATCATAATGGATTTAAACTTAAACCCGAAATCTAATGCTCTTTAACAATGAAAATAGAGATGGTTTTGATTATTATTCACCTTGCTTAGGATAAGGAACTTGAGAATTGATTTAGATTGATCCTCCTTGCTTGATTCCTTAGCTTTAATTGATTTTTTCCCTTTTCTTTCCCTATGTTATTGCCAGTATGAGCTTTTGTTTTACGTTTTTGAAATTTTGTAATATGAACGTGTAGAGAGATGGAAACGTGGGTTTAGAGGTTATGGTGGCGGCTAATCCTCATATTGCCCTTGCGTTATTTTCTTATTAATTATCTAATGACATCGTTTCCACAAACTCATTTTCTTTGTTTAATTATGCACGACCTCTAATTAAATTTTCAACTTTCGATCCCCTTATCACTCTAATATTTATATTATTTTATTTAATTTATCTAATTAAATCTCCTGAATAATGTTGTTAAAAATTAGAGGTCTTACAGGCTTCCCTCCTTAAAGAATTTCATCCTCGAAATTCAGGAAGGACAAAATACAAAACATAAAAATCATTTGTAACAACTCCTAACTACCATACTAGCCTACTAGACTAGCAACAGTCTATACAAAGCAATATAGAACATAACCTCATAGCAGATCAGGATGTATCTCTAATCTTGTCTTTTGTCTCCCAAGTGCAGTCCTTCTCGTCGTCGCTCCACTGAACTTTCACCAACTTGACCGTCTTGTTTCTTAACTTCTTCTCATCTCTTTCTACTACCCAATTTGGTTATCTAACAAAAGTCAAAGTCAGCTCTACTACCACCCCATCCAACTCTGTTGGAGGAATAGCAGTCTCTTGATCGTGTACATATTTGCAAAGATGAGACACATGAAACACGTTATGGACTCCTACCGAACTGCTCGGCAACTCTACTCTATACGCGAGCTTTCCGATCCTCTCTATAACTTGGTACGGACCAACATATCTCAGTGCCAATTTCCCTGACTTTTCGAATCGCACCACACCCTTCATCGGTGATACTTTAATAAAAACCCTATCTCCTACCGAAAATTCTAGAACTTTATGCCTCTTATCTGCGTAACTCTTTTGTCTGGACCGAGCTTCCATCATCCTTTCTCGGATCAACTCAATCTTCTTTGTTGCCTCTCTTACTAGATCTGGACCCAAGACTAATCTGTCTCCAGTTTCCAACCAACATGTGGGTGATTTACATGGCCTTCCATACAATGCTTCAAAAAGTGCCATTCCTATACTAGTATGATAACTGTTATTATGGGAAATCTCCACTAAGTGTAGGTGATCTTTCCAAGATCCACCAAAATCCAATACCAAGCTCTCAATAAATCCTTGAGTACTTTATTTATTCTCTCTATCTTCCCATCTGTACAATGGTGATACACAGTACTCATCTTAAGCTTGGTACTTAACACATGCTGTAGACTCTTCCAAAATTCGCTAGTAAACAAAGCATCTTTATCCCTGACTATACTACTAGGAATTCCATGCAATATAACTATGTCCTTCATGAACAACTTAGCTAAAACAGGTGTTGTCCTGGTTGACTTAACTAGAATGAAATGGGCACTCTTGGTCAACTTATCCACTATTTCCCATATACTTTCATTTTCTCTATTCGACCTTGGCAACCCATCTACAAATCCATGAATATCAAATCCCATTTCCAAACTGGTATCTCCAGAGGTTGAAGCAGCCCACTCGGCTTCTGATGTCCGACCTTCACTTGTTGGCAGTTTGCACACTTCCTAACCCACTAGGCAACATCCATCTTCATACCTTCCAAATAGAAGCTCCTCTTTGTATATTGATACATCTTAGTTCCTCCAGGATGAATCATAAATTTGGATTGATGACATTCCTTAAGAACTTCTTTCTTGAAGTACTCAACATTCGGAACACACAACCGTCTCTTCTTTCTCATCCATCCCCTCTGGTCAAGACTAAAATACTTAGATCATCAATCTCAGTTCCAACTTCAAGCCTTCTAATCTTCTCGGCTAATAATGTATCATCCTTCTTCTTAGAAGCAATTCTTTTAATCAACACTGGTCGAACTTCCAAACAGGACAACATGTGGTGCTATGACTAGAACTAGCAGTCGATCATAACTGCACACCATAAGTAGTCAAAGCTTCTAAATCTTTCCATTCTACCAACATAACTGACACCACATTCTGATGTCTTCTGCTAAGAGCATCCGCTACCTTATTTCCTTTCCCAGGTGTATACTGGATACCAAAATCATAAACAGTTAAAAACTCCGGCCACCTCTGCTGTCTCATATTCAATTCCTTTTCGGAGAATAAATACCTTAAGGATTTATGATCTGTGTATAGCTCAAATCTCTCCCGTAAGAGATAATGTCTCCATATCTTCAATGCGAAGATCACCACAGCCAACTTCAAATCATGAGTAGGATATCTCACCTCATGTGGTCTAAGCTATCGTGAAGCATGGGCAATAACTTTACTCTCTTACATCAATAAAACTCCTAATCCAATTCCACATGCATCGGTATACAACACCAACCCTTGGTTTTTGTTTGGAACTACTAAAACAGGTGCGTTGGTGAACAAATGCTTTACTTAAGGAATGCTTCCTCACATTTATTGGAACAAACAAACTTCACGTCCTTCCTGATTAACTTAGTCAAAGGCGTAGCTATCTACGAGAAATCCTTAATGAATCTTCGGTAATAGCTAGCAAGTCCAAGAAAACTTCTAATCTTAGTCGTCGTCTCTGGTCTCTTTCAGTTATTAACAGCTTCGATCTTATCTGGATCGACTGACATGTCCTTCTCTGAAACCACGTGACCAAAAAAATTAACCTCTTTCTTCCAGAAACAATATTTGGAAAACTTCGCTTTCAGCCGATGCTATCTCAACGTCTCAAGCACTACTCTAAGATGATCTTCATCTTTCATCCTTAGAGTTTAATAAAATGCCATCTATAAAAATCAACACAAATTTATCCAAGTATTCTCGGAAAACTTGGTTCATTATATCCACGAAGAAAGCTGGTGCGTTTGTTAGCCCGAATGACATTACTAACCACTCATACGATCCATACATAGTTCGAATTAATGTCAATGGAAACCGTCCTCTGCCACTCTTAGCTGATGGAAGCCTGTCGCCAAATACAATTGGGAAATACTCTGGCTCTACACAACTGATCAAATAGATCATCTATTCTTGGCAAATGATACTTATTCTTAATCGTCTCTTCTTCCAACTTTTGATAGTCGATACACGTCATTAACGACCCATCTAGTTTCTTCACGAACACTACGGTCACTCCCCAAGGCTAATTACTGGGTCTAGTAAAATTTCTATTTTCTATATCCACAATCTACACCTTCAATTCCTTCAGCTCGATCGGTGCCATCCTATTAGGTGGTCTACTTATATGTTCAGCTCCTGGTACAATATCTATCTAATCGACAGCTCGTTTCAATGGTAGTCCTGTAACCGACTCAAAAAATATCTGCAAACTCTCTTGCTACTCAAACGTGACTTGCTCTTCCTCTATTTCCATAGCTTTTAACAAAGCACAAGCGCTTCGGTCAAGATCCTCCACTGAGAATATTATTCGGTTATGATGACATGCACCTAAAAATGTATATTTTTACTCATACATCTAATCTCATTTTAGTAAATAAATTTCATAATTGTGTGTTTTTACGTGTTTAAAACCAAACTTCAAAAATGCTTTCGATTCATCATTGGGAAAAATGGTAATTTTCATGTGTGAATTAAATTGGAAAAAATTACTTACACATTTTAATTTGTTTTGTAGGAATTTGGATTCAGCTTGAAAGTGGCTTTATGGAAATATGTATATATAAGAGTTGGAAGCCAAAGAAATGAAGAAATAAAAGAATTCATGTAATCATGAAGGCTTCACCTACCCACTAACCATGATCCACAATTAAGAGCTAATGCATATGATAGTGGGGATTAAAATCGCATGCATATTTGATGGAGGATTAATTTCATGCAAATAATAATTTGGAGGTCACACTACCTCAGGGTCATTTTAGGGAGTTCTCCAAAAAAGGATTAGGGTTTTAATCATGTATAAATAGCACTCTTATGTTCATACAATGAGAGATATTTTCTTATCATACCATGCAAGTTGTAATCACAAAATTAATGAGAACAAAATGGCTTCCTAAGCCTCTTTTTTTCTTTGTTCTTTTTATGCTTTTATTTTATTTTATGCTCATTTTTGTTAACATGCACTCTTTTCTTTTATGTAAGTAGATTAGATTTTCATTTATGCACTTAGTTTAGTTTTATTTTTATGCAAGTAGTTAGTTATTTTTATTTTAATTAGCTTGCACTTTTTTGGTTATATGTTGAAATTTACATATGTTGAAATGATACAAATGAGAAGCTAACCCCTTTAATTTAGGGGTAATGAAGCTCTCTCAAATTATGTAGATTCAACGTATTTTATTATTTATGGTTTCTTTAAGTGCTTAATGAAAAGTTGGATTATAATGTAAGTTTATTAGGAAATTTGATAGCCTATGTGGTGTTTCTAATCACAAATGTGCTATGCTTAATCCAACATAAACACAATTTACATCATCGTCTGATTTTGATCATGGAAGTAAAACAGAATCAAAATTTGATGATCTATGTTTCTAATCAAAATAGTAAATAGATCATGCTCAAAATAGGTTTTGTTTTAGTTTCATATTCATTTTCGTGACATTTAATAGGTGATTTTATTTGTTATATTAAAGTTTGATGGTTTAATTTATGTTAATTAATAACATAAATAGACCATACTTATCATAAATACATAATTAATTCTACTTATATTAAAATGAGAGTTCATATATTGATCTTTCGCTGATCATTGTGAAAGTATGAGAGTGGATTTGCCTCTAAGTTATCTTTTAATATCATATTTTTATTTACTTTTATTCTAGTTCAATTTTTGCTATTTTTCTTAGTTTTAAACAAACTTCAGAACTTGGGTTAATTTGATTAAGTAGAATTGAAATTTAATTCAATTCCCTACGGTCGACCCATATTCGTATACGTACTATAATTGTACGTCGTGCGCTCGCGGTTATTTTTAGTGATATATTTTGAACGGCGGTGTTCTTACCGATAGACATTTTGTCATTATCAAACAAATATTTAATGCCTTTGCCGGGGAATTTCAAATTGATTTTAATTTTACTCTTTGAATTATTTTTTGTTTGATTTTGTTGTGCGTTAATTTTGTGTGTTGAATTGCATTTTTTTTACAAAAAAGATTTATTTTTTGTCTTTTGTGTTTGTTGTGTGATTTTTGCTCTCATTTGATTTGTGTGGTTTTTGTTTTTCTGCATTTCAAGAAAAAAAAAAGTATAATTGCATTTCAAAACAAAACAGAAATATTTTATTTCAATTACATAACAATTTACAATCTCATCTTCTATATTACAATTTAGGCTTTACATTTTCACTATTCCATTTGCAAACAATTTATTCACTGTGCGTTATTTTTTTTCCCCCCACTTCTGTCTATATTGCACTTCAGTTCTGTGCTTCATTTCTGCTTCACTGTGCTTCATTTTTGCTTCACTGTGCATTTCACTTCCTCCATCTCTAAACTACTGCAACCATACCGCAACCTCACAGCAGCTACACCATTCCAACTACCACCAAACACTTCCATTTTGATCAGCAAAGCACTTAACGATCTCTGCTCCATAAAAAACCACAATTCTGTTCCACAACACTTCTGTTACACCACTCTGACCAGCAAAGCACTTTTGTTCCATAATATACCATCATTCAACCACTGCCTCTGTCTCCATTCTACCACATCACTGTGCACATCCTCACTGCTTCACTGATCAAAATCAACAGGGCACCTACAACCTTTCACTGCTTCAACCTTGCCTTTCTCCATTTCAAACAACATACAACTTCCACTGCTCCAGAATATAAACATCCCTCAACATAATCCTGCATCTGTGCATCTTCATTACCACATAATCTCTGTGCACATTTCACCACCGCACTACATTTCAACAGCAACTGCATATCACCCATACCTGCATCATTCATTACCCTGCATTACCCTTCCTCCTACATCACTACTTCATTACCATTCATTACTATTTCATTAACCAGCAAACTCATCCTCCTTGATCAGCATTAAACCATCACAGTCACTGTGATAGTATCACCCACCAGTGCCTCCTCGCAAATTCTGCCTGCACATATCCTCCTCTGCACACTGCTACATGTCAATCTCCTACAAACATTCACCATATACTTATCTATCCTCAACCATCAACTTCCCCATACCACATTACCTCCACATGTTACCTTCTAATAACACAAACAACAGTCACTGACCACTACCATCCATCTTTCACAAACATCATTGCCTACAATCACCATCATTTCCTTTGACCACAAATCCACAATCACTAACCACTTGAAACCACCAATCTAACAAACCTTCAGCAATCATTCATTACCTCTGCCAAAACCCCTACCAAACACCAACAAACTAGCCACCAATATCACCCAACAATCAAACGAACTAGAATCGCTGAATTACCAATCCAACTCGCAACACTTTCTCAATCACCTACCTTCACTATCTCCAAGTTCCATCACTAAATTACCATCTACTACAATAGTACTTCCACCACCTTCTAAACCACACTCTCCAAGTTCAACAAACAAACTCACCCATCATCACTCGATCACAATAGGCAAGTTCAACTCCTCCATCTCCAATCTTCTCATTCAAATAACCCCAATTCATTCAAACACTCCGTCCATCTACAACACTCAATTGCAAATCTACCACCCTCCTCTATAATTCCACCCTCTGCCACTTACATTTCTCTACAACCTTCATTGCAAGTCATGACCATCAACCCTCCTCCAACAATCACAACCTGCAACGTGCACTTGTGCCATTTTTTATCATCCCCATACTTCACAACCAACTAACAAAAAACCATCAAACACACTACAACAGCAATCTTCCGAGCCCCAAATCGCCTAAAAACCAAATATGCCTCATCGTCCACTACTTTGGAAATTTCAATCGCAATCACCCACTGCTATAACCCAGTTTAGCCACGACCTAACTCTAGCCACGACCGTCAAGTCACATCAATCTAACCCAATCGTCAGTATCGAAATAAACTGCCTCCATCTCCATCACTTCTGCGAAGCCAAGACCATCTCTCACCGAACTTTCCTGCAAATCGCAACAACCACCGATCTTAAATCGCATTTTCTATTTTGCTCCAATCTCTAGTTCACGTTTTTATTATTTTTAGTTTTGATGTAGAAAGGGAGAGGCAATTAGGTGAAAGGTCGTTTATAAATTCAATTTGTAGAGTTTTAATTTGTATTCGGCTTGGCCCATTTACAAGAGGGATAAGTTTATTTTATTTTGATTAAACTTTATTTTGTTTTATTCAATTCTGTTATTAAAAAAGTTTCATTTTCTCTTGGGCAAATGAAAAAAACAAAAACAAAAAACAAATATCTTATTCAACTCTTTTTCAGATTGCAAAAGCAGAAAATCAAAAGGAAGGAACCACTTGCTGAAAATTGCACTGCTTGCCAAAATAAATTGCTTGCTAAAATAATCAACGCCAAAATAATAATAATAATAATAATATTGCTAATAGTTCTGCATGTTTCGATTGTGCTCTCATCTCTTGTTTTTATTTGCTTTGCATTGTTGGTTGCTTGCAATTAAAAAAAACTTTCAAAAAAAAAAAAAAAAAAAAAACAAATCTCATTCGTGGTTGCATACTTGCATTGTTAATGCACGTTCATTTTTTTTGCATTCATATCTTCTTATTTTCTTTTTTAAGGGCAATACCCAAATCCACGTAAGGTGAGGAATTTCATTACCCCTTTCTTGGTCCACAAATTGCATTTCATCTTAGAATTTGACTAATAATAACGGTTAGACATCGGACTTAAGCGAACCACGAGCTCACCAAGGGCTTAATTGTATCTTGACAAGTTGTCCTCTTTCAACAATTTAATTTCTTCGTGTCTGGGCTACGGCCAAGCAATAATCAGTTATAAATATTATGGTTCGTAAATATTATAGTGATTATTTCTTTGAAGGTACTTAAAACTTCGGCTGCATTGCTACGGCGATTCGTAGTGCACCGATAGCTCTTGCTCGTTACCTGGCTAAGTACTATTTTGTTAGATTATGACAAAGTGTAATTATACAATTTTGTGTTAGGAGCTACTAAAGACAGAAAATTTGTAATTAAATTTTTACATTCATTTAGTTGCATTAGTTCATGTATATAATAAAAAACAACAAAATTTTAAAAAAATCGTAAATTTTACTTAACTAAGTTCTTTCATTTTAATCCAAAAGGAAAAAAAATTATCTTTTTCTTTAACAAATAAGAAAAAAATATTTCAAACAAAATCAAAAATCTAAAAACAAGTTTACGAAAAACAAAAATCCAAAAAAGTAATCTTTTCAAAAACTAAAAAATAGCAAAAACATATAAAAAAATAAAACATTTGTAAAATTCAAAAAAAAAAAAAATCAATCTCCCTTTTTAGAAAAGGAAATCCTTCTTGGTAAATATTTTTTTCCTTTTTGTTAATTTTTTTATAAAAAAACAATTTTTCACCGACTCCATTTTCCAAACCTTGTTTCTTCCTTTTAAACTCAATTGCCACTTCTTTCTCTTCTTGGCTTTTTCTTGTGCATGAGTACTTGGACTCATGACACAACAACAAATCATTTAACTCGAACAAATAACCCTCCAATAATGGCAAACTAGAATGTCACATGAACTCTCACGAATAGAATCTTTTTCGATAGAGTTTCTATCCCTTCTTGTATCACTTTGCACGCCCCACCGGGTAACCATTTCGAAATTCATTCTAACCACATTGGCACGCTCCCAAAATTTGCAATTTTGAACATGATGACCCATACATTTTCTTAATGAAATTCGAACAAGTTTGCGCAACCATTAAACTCCAACAACTTTGTGATGACGGAACCAAACTTCGATTAATTCCATTTGCTCTTACTGATTATGCTTAAAAATGGTTGCATAGCTTACTATTTAACTAGATTAAAACTTGGAAAGAATTTGTTAAAGTTTTCTTAAAAAAAGTTCTACCCCTTGGGGAAAAACAACTAAAATCCAAAAAAAAATTGTTAATTTTCATCAATTCTGGGGTGAACGATTCAGAAAACATTTTGAAAGATTGAAAAAGCTTTTGATAAAATGTTCATACCATAATTTCGAGAAACAGACCCTTTTCCAAATCTTATATGATGGACTTGAAAACAGGTCACAAATCAAGCTTAAATTGGTGTGCCAAGGCAATTTTCTCCACCAACATCAAGAAGATGCTTGGCAATTCCTTGAAAACTTGGCCGAAAAATCATTCCAATAGAACGCTCTAATGAAAAATCAATTTTCTCACGATCGAGTAAACACTCAATAGGATCAACTTTGACTTTGGAAGCTAAAATCGATGTAATGATCAATTAATTCGACAACTTTCTCTCATCCAACCAAATGAACCAAGCTTCCCATCCAATGTGTTATAAATGCAATGATCCGAATCATATAGCCGATCAGTGCCCTAATTCGGTCGAACAACTCAGTGTTTTCGACAAAGTTAAGAATGATCCGTTTTCTCCAATGTACAATCTTGGATGGAGAAATTATCCAAACTTTTCTTCGAACCAAAATATTTCCAACATAAATTGGTTCATCCAAATGTTCAAGCATTTTCGAACAATGCTTCATATCCTCCTTTCCAACTTAATCATTTTCAACAAAACTTTATGGATCCGTCTCAAAATCAACCGCAATAATCTTTTTCTACTCAAGACGATGAATGATTATGTTCACTTGAAAAAGGTCTTGGAACTTTGGCTAAAGAAACCACTCAAAGACTTCAATCAAACAACAATTTAGAAAATTTGTTGACCTTGTACATGAAAAATATGAGTTAATGGATTGCTAAACTTGAAATGCATATGAGTCAATTAGCCACATCTGTAAGTGAACGTGAATAAGGCACATTCCTAAGCCAGCAAGTTCTGAATCCCAAAAATCAAAGCACCAATTTGAATCAAGCCCTTTTTATTCAAGATAGCAACGTAACCCAAATGAATGCTATCATGACTTTGCGTTCTGGTAAATAATTGATAATCAAGTTGTTAATCCAAATGATTTAACGAAAATCCTTCTTGACACTTCTAAAATGACAAGCGAATCTGAATAAAACATTGAGCCAAACATCGAATTCCAATACGAGTTCTTCTTCTACTCTAGTAGACCCACCCACTGAGTATCGTGTTCCATTTCCACATTATCTTCGACCAAAGAAACACTTCGACCAAATGGAAAAGATTCTAGAAATTTTTAAACAAGTCAAAGTAAACATTCCGCTTCTTGATATCGTTTAGTAAGTCCCAACTTACACTAAGTTTCTCAAGGACTTGTGCATCCAAAAACGACATATGTACCTAAGAAAGTATTCTTAGCCACCGGACTTAGTGAAGTCTTGTCCCAATCAATTCCTGTTAAATATAAAGATCCTGGATGTTCGACGATCTCGTGCATGATAGGAGGAAGAATGATTAATAAGTGTTTACCTGATTTGGGTGCGAGTGTCAATTTGATCCCTTATTCACTTTACCAGCAACTTGGCTTGGGTGAACTAAAACCAATGGAAGTAATTCTTCAGTTTATCGATCGATCAACAAAGAAACCCGTGGGAGAAATCGAGGACGTACACATCAAAATCGGTCAATTCATATACCCCATCGATTTCATCATTTTGGGAACTCAACCTGTGAATAATCCGATGAGTCAAATTCCATTGATTTTATGCCAACCTTTCTTGTCTACTTCAAATGATCCAATCAATTGTCGAAATGGTTCAAAGAAAATTTCTTTTGGGAACTGACTTTGGATATTAACATTTTCAATCTTGAAAATCAATCGAACGAACCACATAATGAAACATTGGAAGTTAGCTTCATTCAAGAAAATTTTGATAATGAAACAGTTGAGCTTTACAACGAACGAGAGACCGAATACCTGTTTCAAGACGAGCCTAACGAAATGGAAACTGCGCTTCCGTTTGAACCCCTTACCATTGAATCAGAACTTCAACCGAATTCTTTGATTGACCAACCCCCGAGGTTGGACCTTAAACCGCTTATCCATCACCTTAACTAGGCACACTTAGGTGACAACGAAACATTTCACATCATAATTTCTTCATCTCTTTCTCTTGATCAAAAAGCTTCTCTTCTTTCAATTTTGTTGAAAAACGAAGAAGCAATTGGATAGTCCATCACCAATATAAAGGGAATTAGTCCCGCTCTTATTCAACATCGCATCCATTTATTTGATGATGCCAACCCTGTTCATGACGTGCATTAAAGGCTTAACCCAAAAATTAAGGATGCGGTTCGAGATAAAATTCTTAAACTTCTCGATAACGAAATCATATACCCAATCTCTAATAGTTCGTGGTTAGCCCTATTCATGTATGCCTAAAAACTATGGACTTTCCGTTATTAAGAATGACTATAACAAACTCATTCCAACTCGTACTCAAATGGGTTGGCGCGTTTGCATTGATTATCGAAAATTAAATGCTGCAACACGCAAGGACATTTCTCTCTTCCTTTCATCGACCAAATGCTTGAATGATTAGCCGGTCATAAATTCTACTTCTTCCTTGATGGTTATTCCAATTATAATCAACTTCCAATCACTCCCGAAGATTAAGAGAAAACGACTTTCATGTGTCCCTTTGGCACCTTTACGTATCAATGTCTACCTTTTGGCCTTTGCAACACTTCTGCTACGTTTCAAAAATGTATGGTCAACATCTTTTTTTATATGATCGAACACTTTCTTGAAGTGTTTATGGACGATTTTTATATCTTTGGAAACTCTTTTTCCTAGTGCTTACAACATCATGAGTTTGTTCTTAAACGATGCAAGAACAAACACTTAATGTTAAATACAGAAAAATGACAATTTATGGTCAAACGCAGCATTGTCCTTAGGCAAGTCATTTCAAATAAAAGCATTGAGGTAGATAAAGAGAAAGTTGACGTAATTGTGAATCTACCGATTCCCAAATCTGTTAAATACATTCGTTCATTTCTTGGACACACTAGTTTTTATTGACACTTTGTGAAAGATTTCAGTATGCTCGACCTCTTACAACTCTTCTTGGAAAAGATGTTCTATTTGACTTCAATTTTGATTGTGTTTCCGCTTTCGAGCATCTCAAAAACGAACTCATTTTCGCTCCCATCATTTGCTCACTTAATTGGGATCTCCCTTTTGAAATAACGTGTGACACTTCTAACTTCGCAGTTGGTGTTGTTTCAGGATAACATATCAACAAAATTCCTCATGTCATCTACTATGCTAGTATGACCCTTAACGATGCTCAACTCAATTACACGACCACTAAAAAAGATCCTCTAGCGGTAGTTTTTGCTCTTGGGAAATTCTGACGTTATTTGATGTGCTAAAATATTACTGTTTAAACTGACCATTCTGCTCTTAGGTATCTTTTCGCTAAAAAGGATATTAAGTCTTCTTTGATCTGTTGGATCCTTTTACTCCAAGAGTTTGACCTTATGATCAAAGACAAAAAAAGGATCCAATAATGTCATTGCTGACCATCTGTCGCGTCCTCCAAACGCACTATCTTCTTTACTGATCAACGAAAACTTTCTCGATGAACAACTCCTTTCTATTTCTGTCGATCCATGGTATGCTGACACAGCGAACTATTTAGTCACCAAGAAAACTTCTTCATTCTGGTCGAAACAAGATAAACATAAATTCATTCCCAAGTTAAGTACTTCTATTGGGATGATTCATACTTGTTTAAATATTGTTTCGATTAATCGTTTTGCATTCCAGATTATTAAATCAAAAGTTTTCTTTCATTTTGTCATGACCAAGCTTGTGGTGGTCACTTCGGTCCTAAGAAAACTATGGTAAAGATGCTTTAATGTGGTTTTTATTGACCTATGCTTTTCAAAGATGCATTCAAATTTTGTAATACTTGTGATCGTTGCCAAATGGTAGGAAAAATATCTCGACGAAATATGATGCCCTTGACTCCTATTTTTACGGTGGTGATTTTTATCGTTGGGGGATTGATTTTCTAGGGCCATTCCCCAACTATTTTGGAAATCTGTACATTCTCCTTGCTGTCGATTATTTATCTAAGTGGATCGAAGTTGTTCTGTGTAAAACCAACGACTATAGAATTGCTGTGAAATTACCAAAGGAAAACATCTTTTTTGAGGTTGGCACACCTCGCACAATAATAAGCGATAATGGGACCCTTTTTGCTATCGTTCATTTGAAACTCTAATGAATAAATACTCATAACCCACAAGTTATCCACTCCATATCATCCTTAAACTTTTGGCCAAGTTGAAGTTTCAAATCGCCAAATCAAACAAATTTTGGAATAAACTATGAATAAAAATTGAAAAGTTTGGTCTCAAAGTTTAACAGATGCGCTTTGGGGTTACCATACCACTTTTAAAAATAACCTTGGGATGTCCCATTTTGTTTAATTTACGGGGAAGCATGCCATTTTCCAGTTGAAATTGAAGACAAAGCATTGTAAGTGGTGAAGAACTTAAACTTTGATCTTGAAAGCTGAAGAAAATAGAAAATTGCAAATCAACGAATTGGAAGAGATTAGGAACGAAACATATGAAAACGAAAAAATTTACAAAGAAGAAAAAAAGTTTTGCACGACAAGTCTATCTTAAGAAAAACGTTTTCGCCAAATCAAAAAGTTCTTTTGTATGACTCTAGACTTCACTTGTTTCTTGGAAAATTAAAATCAAGGTGGACATGACAGTATATCATACGTACTATTTTTGCACATAGTGCCATAGAATACAAAACCCCAAGGATGGAACAATTTTCAAAGTCAATGGTCATTGCTTAAAAACATACTTGGAATTGCCAGTAATCAAGAGGAGGAGCTCATAACCTTTCATGAGCCATACTACGTCTAGTAAGAAATGTTAATGCTCTTTTGTAAATATGTACTTATTTTTCCCTGTTACACTCATTATGCCATGCAATGACCGTGGGGACGCAGTCAAAATTAAATGTGGGGAGGAGTCTCATCTTCATTTTTTATTTTTCATGGTTTATTTTTTGCATTTTATTTCGAAAACTCAAAGCTTAAAAAAAAAATCTCAAAACAAAATTTCTTTTTAGCCTATTGATTTGCTTTTGAAAAAACACTATAGGATAAGTATATGTTTTTGGTTATTAAATTGAAATTTTTGAAAATCTATTTGTCTCAACAAAAATAAAATAAAGTTTGATTACAAGTAACTATGGTTTAACTAGTATATAGAAAGGAAGGTTCGTGGGTGATAATCATGAAGTATGTCCTAATTGTAATCTTTTTTTTAAAAGAGTGGTTGATTAAAAGTAAAGGAAATAATATTTTTTCTATCTTCTAAGTTAAATGGTACTAAGATGATTTTGCAAAACTCTATCTTCATAAAAAAAAAGAGAAAAAAGCTTTTATTTAAATAAAAACACCTAGAGACGGTGTTTTCACGTAAGTGTGTACAATTGCCATGCTCTACACCCTTCTCATGTAAGCCCGAAAGATAATGCATGATCGGTATATCTGGCCTTAGTTTACCTAAGTTAGATGTATGTAAATCGATTTAATAAAAATAGCCACCTAGGATCATGTATTCATACGCAAGTGTGTACACTCGCCATGCTCTGTACCCTTCTCATGTAAGTCCAAAATGCAGTGCATGATCAGTATATTCGGCCTAAGTTTATCCGAGTTAGGCGTGTAAATAATAATGATGTTAATACTTTTCAAAATAGACAAAGCAAGCAATCAAAATCCAAACACTATTTTCACTTAGTTGATTCGACTTTGTTAGTCCGTGAGATGATGGTTTTGATGACAACAACCTTAGAATAGATTATAAAATATAAATACTAACATTATAAGTTTAGATAAATATGTATATGTAGGATTTAACCATGCAGGTACCAAGAATGAAGACTGTACGGTATAGAGATTCAAGATATCAAGATTGAAGACTCATGAGTATCAAGATTATCAAGAGTCCAAGAATTGAAGTAATTTATTCTTAATTATAAATTTTGTTAAAACTCATAGAAAAACACTGGTATCTTAAAATCCAATTTATTCGTGGAATGGAATCCACTTCGAGCCTGTTAAAGGGATGGAACCCTAAGTAGGATGGAACCTATGAAAAATCCAGCGGAACATTGTTTTGTATTCACTAATTTTAATTCAAACGATTTTACAAAATTATCTTGTTTTCAAAATGATTTCAAAACTTCCCTTTTAAAAGATTCAAAACCCTCTATCCTGATAGTCTCAAATTATCTTTAATTTCAAAGTCAAATTACTCCTGATTTTAAACTATCTTTTAATATAATATATTTAACATTTAAATATTTATACTTAAGATTTAAATATAAAATTATAGTTAAATTCTATATATATTATTCTCTATATTTACTTATGAATTATAACTGTTGTCAAGTATATTTATAAAGTTTTAAATAGTTTTAATATAAGATAAATGTTATTTTCAAAGAAAATCAAATCATCAAAAATTTCTTTGGGATGTCGACATGCCTATGGCGACCATGTCGACATGGTGTCAGTTGAGTTTAAAATTTAAATTTCAAAAGAAGTGTCTATTCGCCATAACTCTTCACGAATGGACATGGCTGTTGTTCTCCTATAAATAGGGTTAGTTTCAACGAATTTTATATCAGATTTTCTGGTTTTTCACTCCTCTTCTTCTTCCACATTTCTTAATACATATTCTTACCATTACTCTTCCGAAATCAACATTAAATCGAACTCGATCTTTTCTAGTTTGATTCTCTATCACTATCTCAACAAGGTTCTCAGTGTTATTCAGAGTTATAGGCTTCTTTGTAATCTATTAAGTGAGAAAAGGTGTAATTGTGGCCTTGAAAATCAGTCAAGCGAGATAAGGTGATTGTAGCCTTGGTAAATCAATTGGGTAAACTTGTGGCCCGGAAATCAAGTATCTCTACCCAGAGGATTGTGATTCTGGAGGGTGTGCATCGTAGCCTTGAAATCGAGGATGTAATTGTACAATTGCTTTTGAAAGGAAATCCGTACTTGTGTTGCGGGACTGGATGTAGGGTAACTCCGAACCAGTATAAAATCCGGTGTGTTCTTTTCTTTATTGCTTTTACTTTATTTCTGCATTTTTGTTTATTTCTGTGATCATATCTGTGTCTGTATATTGCATACATCCATGTTCGATTCAACCTAAATTCAAAAAGATTTAGTAATTCTTTATAAACACTATTCTCCCACCTCTAGTGTTAATTCTAGCCTTAAGATCCGTAATCCGCATTTCTTTCAATTGGTATCAGAGAAAGGTTTTCAAAGTTTCATAATCTGATTTTTGAATTTTTTTTTTTAAAATGGCTATATTTGTTAATACTAGTTTTGAAATATTCAAATCATCATTGTTTCATTAGTCTGCATATAATCAATATTCGAATTCAAGTTATCTACCAAAATTGTTTGATGTGTAGTAATCATGCTTTATGGCTGTTGAGGAATCAATCCACAAAGGACAAATTGTGCAGATCAGAAAGAACAAATGGATACTTGATAGTGGGTGTTCTAGGCACATGATTGCCAATCCAGATATACTGAATGATATTATATACAAAGACGGAGGACTGGTTAACTTTGTAGACAATTCAAAAGGATATGTGATTGGCATCGGCAAAGTCGGTAACTCTAAAACTCCTATTATTACTAATGTTTTGCTAGTTAAGAATCTAAAACATAATCTGCTAAGTATAAGTCAACTCTGCGATAAAGGATATAAAATTAAATTTGAAAAAGATAAATGTCACATCGAAGATAATAATGCAACCATAATATTTGAGGGAGTCAGGAAAAAGAATATTTATATTCTTAGTATGAAAGTTTCAAATGATAACCTGTGTCTGTTGGCAAATACAAGTGACTCTTGGATTTGGCATAAGAGATTTGGGCGTTTGAATTTCAAACTCTTATCTAGACTGTCAAAACATGATCTAGTAAGAGGTCTCCCTAAAATGAATTTTAAATTAGACAGTTTATGTGATGCATGTCAATTAGGAAAACTTAGAAAAAGTTTCTTTAAATTAAAAGATATGATTTCAACTTCAAAACCTCTTGAATTACTTCATCTTGATTTATTTGGTCCATCTCAAATTCTGTCAATAAATCATAGTAAATATGTTTTTGTAATTGTAGATGATAATTCTAGATTTACATGGACAATATTTTTGAAACATAAAAGTGATACTTTTGAATGTTTTAAGACCTTTTCAAAAAGAATTCAAAATCAATTTTCTCTAAAAAATTATAACTATTCGAAGTAATCACGGTGGTGAATTTGAAAATGAAAAGTTTAAGGAATTCTGCAATAAAAAGGGAATAACTCACAATTTTACATTTCCAAGAACTCCACAACAAAACGGAGTAGTAGAGTGTAAAAATAGGACGATTCAAGAGTGTGTGAGAACTATGCTTTCAGATAGTACTTTACCAAAGAATTTTTGGGCAGAAGCAGTTGCTACCGCCTGTTATATTCTAAATAGAATTTTAATTAGACCTCTAACTGATAAGACATCTTATGAACTTCTTTACTCAAAGAAACCTAAGGTATCTTATTTCAGAATTTTTGGAAGTAAATGCTTTATTTTAAATACAAAAGATAATTTAGATAAATTTGATCCTAAATCCGACAAAGGAATCTTTATCAGATACTCTAATAGAAAGCATACACAGTGTTTAATTTAAAAACTAACACCATTGAAGAAACAATGCATGTTTCATTTGATGAAAATTTCAAAATTTTTGAAGATACAAATGATGAAGAGGATTTAGTCACTCAAAATAAAGAATCAACTGAAACTAATAATGAAATTAATCATCCTAATAAAAGGACTAAATTTTTAAAAGATCATCCTATAGAAAATATACCAGGAGATATGCAATATGTTGCTAAAACTAGAAATCAAATAACTCAAATGAGTAATGTAGCTTTTATATCAACTATTGAACCTAAAAATCAAAAGAAGCAT
Source organism: Allium cepa (assembly GCA_030765085.1). Classification (NCBI taxonomy): domain Eukaryota; kingdom Viridiplantae; phylum Streptophyta; class Magnoliopsida; order Asparagales; family Amaryllidaceae; genus Allium; species Allium cepa. The sequence goes on along the minus strand of CM060941.1, from coordinate 595,530,311 downwards.
CAACTGATGATTCATGGATTTTGGCTATGCAAGAAGAATTAAATCAATTTACTAGAAATGATGTTTGGGAACTTGTTCCTAGACTTGAAAATAAAACTATAATTGGAACTAAATGGGTTTATAAAAATAAAATGAATGAACAAGGAGAGGTTGTTAGAAATAAAGCTCGATTAGTCGCTCAAGGTTATTGTCAAGAAGAAGGAATAGATTTTGATGAAACCTTTGCTCCCGTAGCAAGATTGGAAGCCACTAGGATTCTACTTGCTTTCGCAAATCATAATAATTTCAAATTATTTCAAATGTATGTCAAAAGTGCCTTTTTAAATGGATTTGTAAAAGAAGAAGTATATGTTGAAAAACCACCACTTTTTAAAAATGATAAATTACCAAATCATGTTTACAAACTTAAGAAAGCATTATATGGTTTAAAACAAGCTCCTAGAGCCCGGTATGATAGACTAAGATCTTATTTATTGCAATCAAATTTTAAAATTGGTAAAGTAGATAATACTCTTTTATTAAAAGAAATAAAATGATATTCAACTAGTACAAGTTTACGTAGATGATACATTTTTGGATCAACTAATTTTGAAATGAATAAAGAATTTTCTGAAATAATGACAAAAGAGTTTGAGATGAGTCAATATGGGTGAATTAAATTTCTTTTTAGGATTACAAATAAAACAATTAGATAATGGTATCTTTATTAGTCAAGAAAAATATGCTAAAGACCTAATTAGCAAATTTTGTTTGACTACTGCGAGTGGAAAACCCACTCCCATGGCAACCAGTGAGTGCCTTAGTAAAGAAGATCTCTCGAAAGATGTAGATAAAAAATTATGTAGAGGAATGATTGGATCACTACTCTATATTACTGCCAGTAGACCTGATATCATGCATAGTGTTTGTCTCTGTGCCAGATATAAATCCCAACCTAAAGAGACCCACTTAAAAGCCGTAAAACGAATCATAAGATATGTTAAACACACATCTGATTATGGTTTATTTTACCCTAAAAATGATTCTTTTGACTTAATATCTCACTGTGATGCTGACTATGCTGGTTGTAAATCAGACCGAAAAAGTACAAGTGGGACTTGTCACTTTTTGGGGGCATTCTCCGGTTTCTTGGCTTAGTAAAAAGCAAACACAATTTCTTTATCAACAACTGAAGCAGAGTACATTTCTGCTGCTTTGGCTTGTTCTCAAGTAATATATATGCAACAAACTTTAAAAGATTTTGGTTTAAAATTTTCAACATCACCAATTTATTGTGACAATATGAGTGCGATAAATTTATCCAAAAATACTACCGAACATGCTCGAACTAAACATATTGATATCAGACATCATTTTCTCAGAGATAATATAAGTAAGGAAGTAGTTACTCTCGATTATATCAGTTCTGAAAATCAAAATGCTGATATTTTAACAAAACCCTTAAATGAATCATTTTACTAAATTAAGAAGGGAATTAGGTATTTGTTCTATAACTGAAATATAAAATATAAATAACAAGTATAGTTAATAATTAATATTAAAATCAGATAGTAAAAATAAAAAGGACCATGTCGACATCCTCCATATACCCATTTCGACATACAACGTCTTTAAATTTTGAAATTTTTCTCACCAAAATTCAAAATAATTGTTTATATATTCTTCACATTTCAAAATTTTATTCATCCTTTCTGTTATCTCTCTGTTCTTCTCTCTGAAATCAAATAATCAATGGCCTCCTCTTCCAAATTAAACATAAAATCAACTTTTTCATTCACCTCTCCTACGTCTGGTCCATTTCAACGTACTACTCTCGCTCGTGTGACTAAAATAAAGGACTCTCTGAAGGATGTACTTCAGATGATGACTGAAATTCAAGTGATTCAACTCCGTATGGAAAAGGAACAAGAGAAGCAAGGCAAGATTCTTAGGAATTTGCAATTTTTTTAATGGATAATCAAGCCAACCCTATCTTGATTGATGAAGATTCTTCACTCAATCAAGAGGCCAACGAAGAAGAAGAAGAAGAACCCATGGAAGAAGCGCACGCGGAGGATGACGACCAAGTAGTGTGTGTGTTGGAGAAGTGTGTTTTGACAAGAATGGGAATCTTGTCGAACAACGTGGAAATTTCTGTTTCCACTATCCAAACTGTTCGATTCATAGATCTTCTATGTTTAAAAACACACATTAGTTTCTTCTCTTTCTTCACCATTGTTGTTTATTCCTTCTTACGTTTACAAAGAAAAATGTACATACAACTACATGATTATTAAATTAATTGTGTTCTTACATGTGTTCTTCTTATTAATACATATAACTATATGGTTATTATATACTTAAGATAATTAGTAGTTTAGGATTAGATTTATTATTAGATCAAAGTGTTGATTATTTATGATAACACTATCATTATAATCGCATAGAATATTAGAATTAGGGAGAGTTATATAGTTTGGATTTATAAAGTTTAGAGTTTGTTTTTGTTGATGACGAAGGGGGAGAAATGTAAAGTAGGGTAATTAGGCATAGATTAAGGGGGATTTATTAGTTTTACGGGGAGTTATTAAGATAGAAATAGATATTTTATAAACAAAGGTTGTCATCATCAAAAAGGGGGAGATTGTTAGTCCGTGAGATAATGGTTTTGATGACAACAACCTTAGAATAGATCATAAAATATAAATACTAACATTATAGGTTTAGATAAATATGTATATGCAGGATTTAACCATGCGATACCAAGAATGAAGATTGTACAGTATAGAGATTCAAGATATCAAGATTGAAGACTCATGAGTATTAAGGTTATCAAGAGTTCAAGAATTGAAGTAATTTATTCTTTAATTAGAAATTTTGTTAAAACTCATAGAAAAGCACCGTCATCTTAAAATCCAATTTATTCGTGGAATGGAATCCACTTCGAGCCTGTTAAAGGATTGGAACCCTAAGTAGGATGGAACCTACGAAAAATGTAGTGGAACATTGTTTTGTATCCACTAATTTTAATTCAAATGATTTTACAAAATTATCTTGTTTTCAAAATGATTTCAAAACTTTCCTTTTAAAAGATTCAAAACCCTCTATCTTGATTTTAAAAAAATTTAGTCTCAAAATTATCTTTAATTTCAAAGTCAAATTACTCCTGATTTTAAACTGCCTTTTAATATAATATATTTAACTTTTAAATATTTATACTTAAGATTTAAATATAAAATTATAGTTAAATTATATATATATTATTCTCTATATTTACTTATGAATTATAACTATAGTCAAGTATATTTATGAAGTTTTAAATAGTTTTAATAAAGATAAAGGTTATTTTGAAAGAAAATCAAATCATCAAAAATTGCTTTGGGATATCGACATGCCTATGGTGACCATGTCGACATGTTGTCAGTTGAGTTCAAAATTTAAATTTCAAAAGAAGTGTCTATTTGCCATAACTCTTCACGAATGTACATGACTGTTGTTATTCTATAAATAGGGGTTGGTTTCCATGAATTTTATATCATATTTTCTGGTTTTTCACTCCTCTTCTTCTTTCACATTTCTTAATACATATTCTTACCATTACTCTGCCGAAATCAACATTGAATCGAACTCATTTTTCTAGTTTGATTCTCTATCACTATCTCAACAAGTTTCTCAGTGCTATTCAGAGTTATAGGCTTCTTTGTAATCTATTAAGTGAGAAGAGGTGTGATTGTGGCCTTGAAAATCAATCAAGTGAGATAAGGTGTGATTGTAGCCTTGGTAAATCAATTCAGTAAACTTGTGGCCTGGAAATCAAGTATCTCTACCCAGAGGATTGTGATCCTGGAGGGTGTACCTCGTAGCCTTGAAATCGAGGGTGTAATTATACAATTTCTTTTGAAAGGAAATCCGTATTTGTGTTGCGGGACTGGATGTAGGGTAACTCCGAACCAGTATAAAATCCGGTGTGTTCATTTCTTTATTGCTTTTACTTTATTTCTGCATTTGTGTTTGTTTCTATGATCGTATCTGTGTCTGTATATTGCATACATCCGTGTTCAGTTCAACATAAATTCAAAAAGATTTAGTAATTCTTTATAAACACTATCCATCCCCCCTCTAGTGTTAATCCTAGCCTTAAGATCCGTAATCCGCATTTCTTTCAGACTTGTTATTCAACAGAAATAGAAATACCACTTTGAAAAACTTTTATAATCAACTAAGGTCCTATTTCATAGTTGCATTATGATATCAACCGGAACAACTAGCCAAACTAGAGTTTAATTGTGATGATAACTTAATTTTTGTTTGAGGTTTTGACAAGTAAAAGGACTTAAATTTCTTGATAATGACCATAACTTATATTTAACGTATTTTTGTCAATTTAAAAGTAAATCCTTCGTTTGTAAATATTTTCAAAAACTTGCTTTCATATCTTTATAAATAAATCTTACATTTAGGAATTTTTCATGTTGAATGTGGATTTTGTGGGTACTATCCGCTGAAAAACTTCATGAGACAACACTTGTCCTACTAGGGATGCCTAGAGGTTTAACGGCTTATTGCATACGCTCATTGCAATCATGCTCCCTATGAAAGTGGATTTATCTTAGTTTTTCTTTATTCCATGACGAATAAAAAGATAAGTGTGGGGGTATTTGATGTGCACTTAAAAATGTATATTTTTACTCACATACTTAATCTCATTTTAGTAATAAATTTCACAATTGGGTGTTTTTACATGTTTAAAACCAAATTTCAAAGAATCTTTTAAGTCTTCATTCATGCATCTACATGTGGCAAAACAGTAATTTTCATGTGTGAATTAAATTGAAAAAAATTACTTACACATTTAAATTTTTTTGTAGGCATTTGGATTCAACTTGGAAGTGGCTTAATGGAAATATGCATATACAAGAGTTGCAAGCCAAAGAAATGAAGAAATAAAAGAATCCATGTAATGATTAAGGACTCCACCTACTCACTAATCATGATCCACAATTAAGAGCTAATGCATATATTAGTAGGGATTAAAAGTACATGAACATTTGATGGAGGATTAATTTCATGCTAAGGTCACACCACCTCAAGGGCATTTTAGGGAGTTCCCTAAAAATAAATTAGGGTTTTAGTCATGTATAAATAATACTCTTATGTTCATATAATGAGAGATATCTTCTTATCATATTATGCAAGTTGTAATCACAAAATTAATGAGAAACAAAATGGCTTCCTAAGCCTCTTTTTTATGCTTTTTTTTATTTTATGCTCATTTTTATAAACATGCACTCTTTCCTTTTATGTAAGTAGATTAGATTTTCATTTACGCACTTAGTTTAGTTTTATTTTTATGCAAATAGTTAGTTCTTTTTATTTTAATTAGCTTGCATTTTTTTGTTAATGATAATTTGGAGGCCCCACTACCTCAAGGGTGTTTCAGGGAGTTTCCTAAAAATGGATTAGAGTTTTATTAATATATAAATAACCATCTTAAGTTCATGTAATGAGAGATATCTTCTTATCATATTATGCAAGTTGTAGCCAAAAAATTAATGAGAAATAAAATGGCTTTCTAAGCCTCTTCTTTTTCTTTGTTCTTTATATGCTTTTATTTTATTTTATGCTCATTTTTATTTGCATGCTCTCTTTCCTTTTATGTAAGTAGATTAGATTTTTATTTATGCACCTAGTTTAGTTTATTTTTATGTAAGTAGCCAGTTCTTCTTATTTTAATTAGCTTGCACTTTCTTTTTTTGTTCTACGTTGAAATTTACATGTGTTGAAATGATAACACAAATGAGAAGCTAAACCCCTTCAATTTAGGGGTAAAGATGCTCTCTCCAATTACGTAGATTCAAAATATTTTATTATTTATGATCTCTTTTAGTGTCTAATGAAAAGTTGAATTATGATGTAAGTTTATTAGGGAATTTGATAGTCTATGTTTTGTTTCTAATCACAAATGGACGATGCTTAATCCAACATAAACACTTACATCATTATCCAACTAAGTTATTTTGATCATGGAATTAAAATAGAGTCAAAATTTGATGATCTATGTCACTAATCAAAAATAGTAAATAGATCATGCTTAAAATAGATTTTGTTTTAGTTTCATATTCATTTTCATGACATTTAATAAGTGATTTTAGTTGTTGTATGTTTAAGTTATGTTAATTAATAACGTAAATAGACCATACTTATGATCATTACATTGCTAATTCTACTTAGATTGAAATGAGAAATGATAGAATGATTTATTTTGATTTATGTGAAAGTATGAGAGTGGATTTGCCTTTAAATTGTCTTTTAATCTCATAGTTTATTCACTTTTGTTATAGTTTAACTTTTGCTATTTTTCTTAGTTTAAAACAAACTTGAAAACTTGGGTTAATTTAATTGAGTAGAATTTAAATTTAATTTAATTCCCTACGATTCGACTCGTACTCGCATACGTACTACAATTGTATGTCATGCGCTTGCGGTAATTTTTAACAATATTATTTTGTCGATGGTTTTTTTATTTCTAACCTGTGGACATTTCATCGTTATCGAACATGTGACTATCATTGCGTCTCATGACATTTCCCTATCATGGAAAAATATCCCAGCATCGTATTTACCCAAATAATCCATACCTAAGATGATACCGAAATCTACGAAATCAAATACATACATACTGCATGCAAACTTATGATCTAACAAATCGAGTTCTAACCTGTCACATCTCATCCCTAGAGTTGCATATCCTCCTATCGGATCCGCAACTCTTAAGGAAGTAACAAGGTATGTGGATACTAAACATAACCTATCTGTAGGATCTAGATTAACCCTAGGAGGGGGGGGGGAATAGGGTTATAGCAAATTTTCTCGATTTAAACACAGAAACAAACTGCAGAAATAAATATGCTGAAAAGTAAATCACACACAAAATTTACCAAGCTTTGGAAACCCCTGCCTACTGCTGCATTCCCAGATTTCTATTAGAATTAAACAGTATCCCGCTTACAAACACTCTAACAGACTCGCAAACCCTGCTCCCGCTTACAAACACTCTAATAGACTCGCACCCCCTGCTCCCGCCTATAGAGTTTTGCAAACTCGCAAACCCTTGCTCCCGCCTATAGAGTTTTGCAAACTCGCAAACCCTTGCTCCCGCCTATAGAGTTTTGCAAACTCGCACACCTTGCTCACTGAACTAATTCTAACTAGACAATCTGACACTACCTACAACCTAGGTGGTGATTTACCAAGAATTGATTCTAAAGGAAAATTTAAAACAAACTTAAAAACAATTTTAAACTTAAACCACCAATTAAATATAAACTAAAGCCATCTTTTATAAACAAGGCCGGCCCTTTTTTTTGCTCGTTCCTTTTCCTTTTGCCTTGTGAAGAGATAATGTCGGCTCTGTACGATCTGAATTAGGGCTTTGTTCTCTTGCAAAAATTAGGGCTTTCTTCGATTCTCTGGTTTGTGTCACGCTTGCTCGTGGCTTCTCTGATGATCAACTCTCCGGTTCTCTTGCTTTATTTGTCGATCGTCTCTTGAGATGATGTCGGCGCTCCTATTTGATCGAGTTCACTGGATTATGGTATGCATTCTTTCGTTGCTGGTTTAATGCTTGCTTGACTCAATGCCTATGATGATAATTGGGGTTTGGTATTTATATGAATTCGAGACACTTGAATTTTCTCGTATCAATTTACACTTTCCTAATTTTTGCGTTCTATGACTTGATGCGCACGACTTTGTTTTTGAAGCGTTTGATTTACTTGTTTTCGGCAATTTCCATTTTTGTACTGTGTTGATTTCTGACTTGGTCAAGTTGTTTCCTTGATCATCACGGCACTGTTTTGATTTCGTGAATCACATCCATGGCTTCAACTTCTCACTGTAACTTGACTGTGGTTTTTGTTGACTTTGGTTACACCAATCATTATCTTATTATCCATGGCTTCAATATTTACATTGTTCATCTCTGTTTTTGCTGTAGTCATTTGGGTCCGCACATTCACCTATTGATGTTGTTCGACCTGATGCTGCACTGTTTATTGTATATAATGTTTCTGGTCAAACTTTGTACTACCTGTTCATTTGAGTCTGCTTCACCACTGAACCTCAATTTAGTTGTGGTTGCTTCTGTGCATTTGCCTGAGTCACTTGCATACTCGGTCGTGCTGTCCACTTGAGTTTGAGCATTTGCTATCATGTTTGTTGGGTATTTGGTTTTACTGCATTGTTTCATGTGTGCTCAATATCACTAGATATTGTTGCTTCACCACTGAGTGTTGTTAGCTTTGTGTTTGTTGATTTAGTGGTCCACTTGCTTGGCCATTTTGTACTTCTGGTCTTTGTTTGTTTAATGTTTGTTGCTGTGTATGTAGAGGTTGAACCTGAGCATTACTGTTGTTTGCATTGCATCACCACTGTATCATGCTTGTTGCATTCATTTGTTTGTTGCAGTCCATGTTGCATTGAACTTTGTTGACATCTGCATTTGGCTGTGGTCTTCAAGCATATTGCTGTGATTGTAGTTGTATTCACTTGATTCTGTTGCATTTGTTTGCTTGTACTGTCCACCGCCCTTGTGTCTGCACTTGTGAACTTTGTTGTGTCTTGTTCATTGGGCTGTGCAGTTGCTATGCCTTGTAGTTGTTGTACACTTGTGGTCTTTGAGTTGATGTGTTGATTCAGCTTGCTACTTTCTGATCTTGGTTTGCTTGGTGGCATTTCTTTGTGGTCTTGCACTGTGCATATGAACTTGGTCTCTGTTGCCTTTAATTTCTGGTTGGTCTGCACTATTGAAGTGTGTCTGACCATGTTGCTTGCTGTTACTTACTTGGTGCATTGTGTAGTTGCACTGCACTGTTGCCTTGAGTTTCACTGTGTAACGACCCTGGATTTCGACCCCGATTATTTTAATAAATGTTTAATCTAATTAAATATAAAATGTGAATTTGTTCATATTTAAATGAATATGATTTGGAAATATTGCCATCTATTCATATAAACTGTATTTTTTAAAAGGAAATTGATTTGAAAATTGAAATAAGTATTTCAATAATATTCCCGATAAAAATCTATTTTATATAATTACTTAAAATACTTTACATTGTTTATATTTAGTATAAAATAATACGTATTGATGATAATGTTGAAATTCTAAAAATAAGTTTCTTAACAATATTCTTAATAAAATTGAACTCATATAATTAAATTAGAATGCTATACATTGTTAACATTGGTTAAATAAATACATATGCTTGATAATGTTTAAAATTTAAAATCAAATTCTAGTAATATAAAATATAAATGTAAAATACGAGTCAAACTTATGTGTATAATTTGAATAAATTATAATTGGAAATAAATATAAAAATAAGTATTAGATATAAGTAAAACTTAAGAACATAATGTAAATATTGATAATCAATTCATAAAATACAAATATAAATAAGTAAGCAAGCACATAATAAAACTATTCTTTTATATACAATATCTTCACATGTAATTCAAACTCAAAGTATAAAATGAAATAAAAACAAGTATAACATAATACAAGACAAGATTTTAACAACAAAACAAATACTTCAACTATTTTCCTTGCAGTAATTTAAGTCTGCCCATATTAGAAACTTTTGTTAACATTTGAAGACATATTCATTAAAGTTAAGTACAATTTGTCACTTCAGACTACAAATTAATGTTTTAGCCGAAATATCATATTGCAGTAAATTAATGCAAAGTCATAATTGGTCAAAATTTAGTGTATATTTTTGTGTTCAAATAATAATAAGACAAAACAAAGTTAATAGCAAACATTAATATCATGTTAGCCCAAATGAACACATTAGTACAAGCAAACCTGCAATATCTTTGTACAAGATGTTGTGTCAGCAAGCAAATATTGATTGTTTTAACTTAAGAGAGGACATAAATATAAAGTAGCACACTTTTCTTTCTGAAATAAATTTATTCAGCCGAAATGGTTGAATTGACTTAGGTTTTAGTACATGAAGAAAATAAAGCAAGATATTTATCAAGTGAAAGCTTATTGAAGAAGGCACAGCTTGTTCAAGATATGTATGTATTGAACATTCTTATTTCATTAGTTCAGTCTTTAAAAATCAATACTGAAAAAAAAAAGTAAAAGAAACAAACACAACCTTATATTTGCAAGTCAAAACAAATTCTGGAAATAAGAAAAGTTACTGAAATTTCAAACTGCATACTATCAAGCTTAATCAAACTCAAGCTTCAGGTCTCCTGCATCATCCAATACTAGTCTCTGTTACAGTAGTTTTTGGGTGAGTAAACTTGATTTTTCAAGCTTAAGTTAATTTAAATCGGTAGAATAATTCATGAAATACTTTTATCTGAGTTGTATGAATTTTATTTTCATATGAAACTGCAGTTTTCTTTCTCCATTATCAACCATCCTCTGTTTTTGGTTTTCAACTGCAATCTTGTGAGTAAACAAAGTTTTTGCTTTAAAGTTTAAGTTAATTATAAGGCCATTATCCTTTAACCAATATAGTTTAGTTATGGTTTATGTTGAATATGAATCTGTATATGTTACTGCATATTTATTTACTCTATTATGTGGTTGGTGGTTACAGTTAGTTCTTCTTGTTCAAAATTCAAATTATGCCCATCAATATAGAAACCTGCGATTTTTTTTATCTCAACAAGATGTTAAACTAAATTAAAGTTTGATTTTTTTTTTGCAAATTCTAAATATGCTGAAGGGGTACCTTTCTGTTACAAGTTATACAAGTAATGCACATATTACTTGATAAATTCGAATGTTTAAATTTGTTAGTTTGGATACAAATCTTGAATAAACATGACAAAGTGGGATTTTTAAAATAAAGATCAAAATTTAAAACTTTATATTCAAGAAGCAGTTTGGGTTTAAAGGAAAATTGCATTTTTGCTTAATCCAAGAGATTGAGTTATTTTTAATTAATGAAACTTGGATCGAAGCAAGCTTATATATCTATAAAACCAGGAAAAATGTAAATTAATTTTTCTATTGTTTGAAATTGGAACACGAGACCCTATTAGGGCTTTACTGAGTGATTTTGTCATCTCGGGTAAATCATCGAGTTCGTATACATTTCAAGACCGAGTTGCACGAGATTTGGGGAATTGATGGTTTAGTGTGTCGTGGTCGTGTGGGCGAAGCGGCGGCAACTCCGGTGGCTTGTCCGATGATCGTGAGTGAAATTGCCGAGGGTCATGGTTGCAGTGCTTTCGTAAAACTATGAATTTTTGGTTTCGACCTTATTTTGCATCTCTGGGTTTCGATTATGGGTGAGAAGGGAAAATATGGTTTGTAGACGCTGGCGAGTGCCGCTGGAGGTGCGGCTACCCACCGTGCACGTGCACGGTGGCGTTGGAGTGGGGTGGCGTATCTGTGACGAACAGAAATGATCGCCTCAGGTCACGCTCGAGAATTTCTGGAGGTTGCTTCGAGTTCGAGCGTATGACAGTTTTTACATTTTGATGTTAGTTTATGTTTAAGTTTTATAAACTTACTGTTAGAAAAAAAAGAGAGATGAGAAGAAGGAGCTAAGTACAGGGGAGTTACTGAGAGAACACGTGAAGAACCCGGAGGAGCACTCGAGATAATGCAAGGGGAAACTCGGGTTTGTCAACTATAGTTTGTTAAACAGGTAAATAAACAGTTTTTTATATAAACTGTAAACACTCTTAAATCCTTACAGTTTTAAGATTTAGAATAATTTAAGTATAATTGCAATCAAAGATTTATGAATGACTTTTCTTAAACACTTAAATCAGTTTAATTAAGTAATATAAGTTAACTAATAATCAAAGTATATAGTTAACACCAAATTTATTTTCAAAATAAAAGGAAAGGGAGACTTGTAACGTTAATTTAGTTGAATGATTGATATCAATAAATTATTTTCGAAAGTAATTAAACACGATTAATATTTTAAACTTAAAATAGAGTTTGGGTTTTGTAACTATTTTGCAATAAATAAATAGTAATTAGCTACTTGAGTAAATAACTAGATGATTAGTAGTTGAGTAATTAAAATAATTCAAACACAGTTAGTGATGGATTATAAGTAAATAAATAATTGAAATCAACTACGTAAGTAAAATTAATGAAGGAATTAATAGTTAGTTAATCAAGTAATTTAATCGATAGATAATTAATTGAGTAGCTTGATTGAGAATTAATTGTTGATTGAGTAAGTAATTAGCAGATAATAATTGGATAATTAAGTTTTATTGATAAATAATTAAAGATATTAATTAGTGATCAGGGAATAGTTAATTTAGTAATTAAAGTTAAGTCACTTAATTAAGGTAATAGTTAATTAATAGCATGAAATAAAATTAAGACTCAATAATAAATTAAGGAATCATCAATTGGATGATTTGAACTGAAATAGGCAATTAATTGTTATTTGATAATTAATTAAATAGAGTTAAGTGATTAACTCTCAGGTAATTAATTCTAAATTTAATTAATTACAAACAAGATTTTAAGGTAATTGCTTATGAATTGTTGTGTATGTAGAATGTCTGGATTGTGATGTTAAATTGAAGATATTCTATGATGCTCTCTGATATGCTGTGATATATCCATGATGTTTGCATATGTTTTATCTATAATACATGCTATGTTAATTCAATTGTTGAGTGTAAATTATTTAAACTGTTAAGTTAATTAGACAACTTGGCCTTTAAAATGGCATTTGGATTCGATGAGACCGGGATCGGAAGAATCAAATTTGATTCCCCGAAAACCACATCAATCCAATTTAAACGTTAGGTCGTGAATCCTGAAATGAAGATCGAGATGGTGTATTCAGAATGCAAGGGTTATCGTCGTTGACTCTGAGGGTGATTCCAAAATGAGTGTAACGAGATAATGCCTTCGGTTTCGTTCGAACCCGGAACGAACTTGTATGGATTGAATGCTTTCAACACATCGTCAGGCGGACGATGAGCATTCTAAGTGATATGTTCTTCAAAGGTAATCGCAGCCTCAAGCCTCATCAACCGGGAATGGCTAAAACAGGGGAGATGCAGCAAGGTTAGGTGGGTCATGTCCAAGCAGGACAAGATATTTCTCCTGTCTAGATGTCCCTTTTTATATTTCGGCTTAGTGGGCGGTTTGCTAGCTAGAACCGCGGGGTTTATCTTGTTCGGGACTGCTCAGTAAGGAATGGTTCCGGCCTTGTGTTGCAGGGGATGAAGGGAGTAATCCTCGGTACGGTGATCTAGGCCCCGTACTGTGACGGGCGGTACCCCAGTAGCCCTGCCATTGTTGGAAATCCATTTTCCCTACGAGACCCTACGGTTTTGATTTGTATTACCCACTTTTGTGGCTAGTAGCTGGAATTTAATGGATGTAACAATTTCGGCTATTTTCTATTTACTTGAAAACCCTAGACACTGTTATAATATCACTGGATTTCCTATGAAATGTTTTGGTTAGCGTAAGGTAAAAACTTACCCGTATTTATTTGTGGGGAGTCTTACGTGATACCTTTATTTTCAAATGTTTTCAAAGTTAAACAACTTTAAACCGTTTACTCATACCAGACCCATGTCTGACCCGGAGTTTATTTTTGTTTTTCATAAACTCTCGGGTACCCAAATTTTTATGGGTAGCCAAGGGATTCAGGTTAGATTTGACGAATTCTGGAGGAGCAATGGAGCAGGAGGCTTCAGCTTGTAGATATATATATAGTTCTACTGTGTTGGTATCTCTGAGTAATATTGTTTGAGTTGTATTGGATTGAGTTGTATTAACTAGACAGGTGTTATAACTGTCTGGTATTGATGTATTATCTGATTAACTCTGATATATGTAAAACTATTAAATATTTAAGTGATATATTATATTTTGTTCCATTCCTTTGTGAGATTCTGATATTGTTGTTCTTTCTTCTCTATCTTTTCTATTTTCTCATCCCTTTCTTTCTTAATGATGATACGTCTTTCTGGTAGTAGAAGGGCGGGTCGTCACAGTTGGTATCAGAGCATAGGTTGGTGATAACCTTGGCTCTGGTAGTGATTACTCATAGAATAGAGTTTGTAAAACTCTAGAATGAGTTTGAGTGTATTAATAAATATGAGCGCGTATTTGTTAGTGAATATAAAGTTGTTTTATATTACGTTGATTGATTTATTGAGTGGTATATGAACCATCGTCGGCACAACCTCGAAAACTGTATCGAAGGGATTTCTAAACACTTGAATAGAGCAATTCGACACAATATTGATTTTTAAAGTAGGGTAAACGAAATAATTTTACCCAAAAGTTATATTTTGATATAAAAGAAGTATTTTTCTGAAATAACTATATATACTTGGATGTTTGATTGTTAATAGTACAATCAAATAAAATTTGAATGTGAGTGGTTTATAACCAAATAAAATTATTTAAGAATAATTTTAAATAAAAAGGAATATAACTGAAATCTGATTAAACTATAATTTAAGTCCCGGAAATTTGAAAGTGTTTAAATGAATTTAAACAAAGGATTTGGAAATTTAAAATCTTGGGAATGTTTGAAATGTTTTTCCAAAGATTTGAAGGAAATAATGGAATCTTGTTTTGGAAAATATTGTTGGTTATGATATTGTTTGGGGTTGTGGGGCATGCAAGTTGTTTAATAAATTTTCAAAAAGAGAAAATTTGTTTTGGTGAAAAAGTGTTTGAAAATTTGATTTGCTATACCAAGTGGGTAAGTGTAGTTATCATTTTAAAATGGTTTTGGAAATAGAAACCGGGCAATTGAATTCTAAGAAATTTCTATTTAATAATGTGAAAGGTTTGAATGAATCAATTATGGAACTTAGAAAGTAAAGTTAATATTAATAAGATGAAATTGGGAATTTCAATCCAGGAGTTAAAGTTTAATTTAAGGAAATAAAAGTAAATGAAAATAAGAAAACATATTGGGGTTGACCTGAGATAAGTTAAATGGAATTGAAGTTCAAAATGAACTTAATTGGCTATAAAATTTAAAGGTAAAATGATTGTAATTGTGAGGTGGAAATTTATACCTTAAGACAGTAAGTGCTATATATATAATCTGAAATTGTGGTTATAGGATGAAATGATCCAAATGAGTAATATAAACTTTAAGGGAAATAAATAAGTTTTGAACTCATATATTGAGAAATAAATTTAAAGATTTGTAAGTGGCTAAATTTAACTGGAGATGAGTTAGAATAAAAAAAATTCTTATGTAAATAAGTAAATTGTGAACCAAAGTAAGTACTGAATTGGATTAAATTAGAATTGGAATAAGTTATAAACAAATCTAATTCAAGGATAAACTGAATGACCTTTTATAAATAAATGTAATAATGAGTCATTAGTGTAAATAAAGATTTAAGAACGGATAAAAGATAAACTAATCAGTAAATAGTTGGGCTTGATTAAAGGAAAATCAAATCAAAGATTTGAATGGAAATTGGAGAAATAGAATAAATATAAGTTGTTAAATTAATTAAGTAAATAGTGAAATGATTATTTAAAATATTGGTTGTCAAGTTTGATAAAATGATTAGGAATCAAACCTGATTGAAATGAAAGGAAAGGCAATGAAAGGATTGTGAATAAATTAATTGGGATGGAGTCAAGTGTAAATTGAGTTGGAATCAATTTAGGAGTTGTTATAAAGCTTAAGTGATTATTTATTCACAATAGCATTGTCAAATTGCATAAGAAAATGGGATGTTTGAAGTAAGTGAGATTGAATAAAATTTTATGAATTCTTGGAAGCAATAGGATGATTTGAATATGAGTTTGTTTTGCTTAAGCAAGTAAGTTGTAAATCAGTTAATTGAAGGGAATAATTTGAGAATTGGATGGAAGTAAGTGTACTAAGTGCTGAAACTATACATATGTGCTTATGAAAATATGTAATGGAGAATATGTCAAAGTTTTCAGAATTTGAAAACTATATATAAAAAAAGATAATTTTAACAACATAACAATTTCAAATCGAAAATTTAAAGTAAACTAATGAATGAAAATAATTTAAAAATAATAATAGGAATCAGTTATTAATGGAAGACAGTCAAAAAAAATTCAATATTCAGGGTTATTTTTTTTTTTTTTGAATTCATATGGAATTGGTAATTCAGATTTAAATAAGAAGATATAAAGGCTAAAGTGGCAGAGTAATAATATAAAGGTATATATAATGCTTATATTAAGCTTAAGAAATGAATGGTGAAATTCTTAAGTAAAATTTGATATGGGAACAATTATTCCAAGTGTATGGAATCAAAAATAATGTGAATAAAAGAAATTGATATGGTTGACAATCAATGAATATAAATACGTAGGATGTACATATATGATTTTATTCACGTAGCAATTAGATCCAGATTCGAGCACAGAATTTCGAGATAGTTATATCGATCCGAGTTAGGATTTTTCACTCGACTTTCGACGACGAACCATGGATTTGGATTTTGATTGATGCTGGAAATTCTCTATCATAGTTGTGACTATGCAAGGAGAATGACAGTTTCTGATCAAGAAACCAGTTCTGAGTCCGTACTAGGAAGTCGGGTGGACGATACTAGTTCGGAAGTGAAATTGTGTGATCGAGCGAGCGGTCGGACTTGATATTGCGTACGAATGGTATATGTACATCGTACGGGCTTGATTAAAATAAATATTGAGATTCTGTAAAAAGTAAATAAAATTTGGCAAGAGCTAATACTGTAGATTTCAGAATTTAATTGCCAAAGTGGATATCTGGAATTTATTGTGTATTCCATACATCTCATCTAAGGGAATTTGTTCATAATTCCTCAATTGCTGTTAATCCAGTAATTCAGGAATTTAGAAGTTAAGTTGAATTTGACTATGGTCGGGAATCCGGTTCGGATTGCATCGAGAGTCAACTCTCGATAAATTTAGGAAAGCTTATCCGGATTCGTGTTCGGATAACTAGTGATGTTTGTTAGGATAGACTGTTTGATTGTTTGCTAATATATAAATGATATTTATATTTGAGTGGTTGGTATAACAGTTTTTAAAATTATCTTTGTTTTAAATTTCGGGGACGAAATTCTTTTAAGGGGGAAGGAATGTAACGACCCTGGATTTCGACCCCGATTATTTTAATAAATGTTTAATCTAATTAAATATAAAATGTGAATTTGTTCATATTTAAATGAATATGATTTGGAAATATTGCCATCTATTCATATAAACTGTATTTTTTAAAAGGAAATTGATTTGAAAATTGAAATAAGTATTTCAATAATATTCCCGATAAAAATCTATTTTATATAATTACTTAAAATACTTTACATTGTTTATATTTAGTATAAAATAATACGTATTGATGACAATGTTGAAATTCTAAAAATAAGTTTCTTAACAATTGTAACATCCCAGAATTTTGAGTACGGGATTTGTGAACATTTAATTCATTTTAAATGTTCACTACGGGTTTAAGTTTGATTTTGTACAAAAAGAATTGGGTTAAATTTGAAATAACAAGTTATAATTTTTAATGTGGAAATTCAATTGAAAATTGAATAATAATAATTGAATATTGGATTTAGATAATTTGGGAAATTGGATGTGAATTGATATAAAAATGATGTTTAAATGCATTTTTAAGTTCCATAGGTTATAAATGATATTGTTAGATTTTTGGAAGAATTTAAAAGTTAATAGATTATTATTTGGAATTTTATATGAATTTAAAATGAATTTAATATTAGGATTGGGTTAATTGGCAATTCGGGGTGTAAAAGATATGGGAATGAGTTTAAAATTTATTTTAAGACTATTTGGTCATTAAATAGTGTGGTTGGATTTTTAGATGGATTTTAAAGTTAATAAATTAATAGTTGGGAATTTTATATTAATTTAGGAATGAATTTAATATTATTAAATATTGCAATTAATCCGATTTAAGTCCAGAATGAACCAGAACGATTTTTAATGTGTTTATAAATTTTATATGAATTATTGTTAAGTTAATAAAATTTTAAAAGTGGAGATTTGGAGTGATTTCGATAATTTCGGAAATTGCTTAATTTAATAGACGAGTTAAAATAGCCTTCCGGGACACAGTCTCGGAATTCGACGAAACCAGTTTCATTGGATCCGTAATAGTTAGTTATTATCGGATTTCAATTTTCGTAGCAATCGGAGTTGTCGTTTGACCCCGGCAGCTCGAAACGCATCGAAATCGTTTTAATCGATTTAATTTGAAATTGAACGTTTAATTCCGTAACCCGTGCATACGATCAAATTAGCTTACGAAACTTGTTCCATTGTGTCCGGAGCGCGGAAAAACCCCAGGATAGCCTGTCGGATCGTGAGAATTGGAGTTCGTTTGCATTAGTGGTTTAATTGAGAATTTTATTAATTAAATATTATTAAAACTATCATATATATATTTAAAATCTCTAACCCTAGCATTATCCACCGGCCGCCGTTTATTTTTATTCAATGGCCGAAGAAGCTTCCTGCTTCTCCCTTGATTCTCGTGCAATACACGCGACGATTCGGGAAGCTTTCCACATGAAAGTCGTAGGTCACGGAGGGATCTACGCATCCGTACGGTGGAGTAGCTCGAGATGTGTTGTGGTGGCCAGATTTTGGGCCGAGGCGGGTCGTGTTCGAGCGCGATAATCGAAGAGATGAGAGTGCCGAGTGTGACCGCCTTCTGGGCGTGGGTGTAGGGCGACGAGCTCTTCGATGTGGTAGAAGCAGATCGTCCTCAAACTCGTCGAAGTGGTTGCAGTTTTCAACCCTAGTCGGCAAGTAATGGGTTCGAGTATCACCTGTATACATCGCGTGAGGAAGAAGACCTTTTGCGGCCTCGTTTGTTTCTGGGTTCAGTGATGCGTGTATTTGGGTAAAAAAAAAAAAGAAATTTTGTTTTAAATCCATATACAAACTTAATAATTCTATAACTTGAGCATACGTTGTCAGATTCAAGCGAAACTGGAAACGCTGGAATCGCTGAAGCAAGCACTTCGCAGTAGTGCAGATCCGGATCTATTCCGGGCAAGTAAGAATTTAAGTTAAATCGGACACCGTCCGGTTTAATTTAAAATTCGAACGCTCGCCGAAACTCAAGGTGAGTTATTTTCACTCACATCTGGATACTAGTAAAGTAGACAGTTAGTATTGATTGGTTGTTTGGATGTTTAGCTGAATATGTTAGTTATTATCAAATTGAATTGATATATATACTGTTGTGCTAATATTTGTGGATGCAGGGAAAACAGGTTGGAGGGATCCAACGGGATTCCTCACAATATAGTACTTATTTGATTATGATACCTGTATATATATTGAGATTGATAAATTTGGAGTTGAATTGCATTGTGATATTGTGATTTAAACTATAAACCCAGAATATTAACTATAAAGGAAATTGCAGTTTAAATTATAAAGAAATTAAATTTGGGTTTCAAAGAAATTGAGAAATTGTTAAATAAGAAATTAAGAGAATATAAATGTTTGAAAACCTGATTTGGATGGAAAACTGAAATGAATTTGTATAGAAATATTGTTGGATAAATTTATAAATCCAACGTTAATTATAAATGGATAAATTGAGTTTAGAGAAATAAAAGATATGGTTAGTAATGAATTTAAAAGGATTAAAATTGGAAATCTATTTAGAATGGAAAGTGAAAATTTATAAATCTGGAATGGTAATCAAAGATAAGTGTTATTAGTTGAAATTTTGGGAAATTAAATTTATGTTATTAAAATATAAAATTAAATTGAAATAAATGGACAGAAATTGTGTTAAGGATTTCTGTGATGATTTAGTAGAAATGAGATTTCCTTGGGAAAACCAAGTTCGAGTTTTATATTGATTTTATAAAAAGAAATTTTTAAATTATTAAACTGAGTTTAAAGAATGTTTTGAAAATTATTATTTTAAAGTGATTATTTATAAATTAGCAATAGTAAATTGTATAAATACCTTAATAATTATTTTTGCAAATGGATTTTGCTTAAAGCTAGTTTTTTGAATAAAGTTGTTTGAAATTTGTTAATTTCTTTTAAAACTCTAATTTTTAATTATAGTATAACTAAAACCTTATTTTAGGTTAAGTTATATCTTACATAAAAGTTTTGTTTTAAATATTTTGAAATTATATTTTGAGTAAATAATTAGTAGTTAATTTTCCTATTTTAAAGTATATTTTAAATAAAATGTTTTTAACTGTTTTAAATCTAAATTGTTTGAACTTGGCTATTCCAATGGAAATTTATGGTAAATGATTTACCTTGTAAAGGAGGAATTTTGAGAAATGTTTTCAAATGAGATTTGGAAATTTGGTAATATATCTTTTAAAGATATTTGAGGTAAATAAATAATTTGGGAATTATTTATTGTGTGATGGATGCTATGGATGTTTATGAATATAAATTGATAGTTAAATCACCGACTATCAATATTGGACAAATTGCGTTGATCGTTTCGAAGAGACCGGGATCGAGATTTATTTCTCGAAAACCACTTCGATCCGGTTTGTACGTTTTCGTGCGATAAACGTTTTTCGGAGTCGAAGATGGAGCAGTGAAGTGCAAGGGCTAGTCGCTACTAATCCTGAGGATATTTCCAAAATGGATGTAGTAGGAATAGTGCCTTCGGTTCCGTTCGAACCCGGGACGGACTTGTATGGACGAATGCTTCGTGACATCGTCAGCGGACGATGGGCATTCTAAGTGAAACGTTCTAAAGGTAACGTTAAGCCTTAAGCCTCACCAACCGGGAATGACTGAAAATCAGGGGATATGCAGCAAGGCTTCGTGGGTAGCCCCCACTGGAGAGTAAGGTCATCCCTGTCTAGAGGTTCCTTTTTATTTCGGCTTAGTGGTGCGGTTGCTGATCCCAACCGCGGGGTGATCTTATTCGGAATTGCCCATAGGTGATTCCGGTCTTGTGTTGCAGGGGACGAAGGGAGTAGTCCTCGGTACTGTGATCTAGACCACGTACTGTGACAGGTGGTACCCCAGTGCCTAGTCATTGTTGGAAATCCATTTTTCCCTACGAGCCTTTTACGAGTTTTGTTTGTATTAACCACTTCGGTGGCTAGTAGCTGGAATTTAATAATGTAACAATTTCGGCTATTTTATAAGTATTTGTAAATAGACCCTATTATAATATCAGAGGATTTCTATGAAAAGAGTTTTAGCTATCGTAAGGTAAAAACCCGACATGTTTATTTGTGGCGTGGTCTTACGAGATGCTTTTGTTTTCAAAAGGATTTTTGAAACTTTAATAATCAATTGTGTGCATTATTATCAGCTGGTATTCCAGACTGACTCGGGTGTTATTTCATTATAATGCTCGGGTCAGACCGAGTATTATTGTTCAGGATAGGTTGCTATGGAGCAGGAGAGGAGCTGGAGTCCGAGACGTACTATTCAATCTATATATATATCCGCTGCTATGCTATGATTGTATGGTATGTCTTATTGATGATTGTTGATGTATGAGATACTTTGATGCTATGACGTATATAAACAATTATAGATTTCATTTTTGTGTAAAGATATATAGTTGCTATTATATTTTATTCCGCTACGACTGTGAGATTCTGATTTTGTTTAGTTTTCGTCTTCTTCTATCTCTTTTTCTTTAACCTTAGTGGTTCGTATTTCTGTTCCACTTGAGTCAATTAGGGTAGAATAATGTTGATTCAAGGGGTACGGATTTGCGGGCTGTTACACTTGGTATCAGAGCTTAGGTTGGCGACAACCTAGGCTTTGGTGGGAAAATTACTTATTTAATAGAGTCGATAGTACTCTATAATGAGTTGAGCGTAATAATAAATATGAGAGCGTACTTGTTAGTGTTTATAAAATTGTTTTTATACTGTGTTGACTTATCGGTTGAGTGTTTATGAATTCTGGTCGGTGCGGGAAGTACAACCGTATCGATAGGGGTTTCTAAACTCTTAAACAAGATAAACCGACATAGTATTGTTTTAAAGTGGATAAATGAAATAATTTTATCCAAAATTATATTTTGATATAAAGAGAATAATTTTTGGAAATTATATATATTTGACTGTTTGGTTGCCAAATATTGAAAATCAAATAAGAATCTTGAATTTGACCAAATTTGAAATGATAAGTGAATAAGATTATAAAATATTAAAATAGTTTATAACCAGATAGAATTAATTAAATATGGTGCAAATAAGAATCCAACGTTTAATCTTAAACTTGAATTGGTTGCAACCAAATAAATTCTGAGGGTATAAATTATACAAAATAAAATAACTAGATTTGAATTTAAACCAGAATTTTAACCCGGAAGTTTTGGAAAGGATTTTTAAAAAGTATTGAAAATAAAAGTTTGGAAATTTAAAATCCTGGGAAGTTTGAAATGTTTTCCAATGTATTGAAGGCAATAATGGAATGTTGTTTGGGAAATATTTTTGAATGGCAACTGTTTGAAAAGAATTTGGGAAAAATAAGAAGCATTGAACTCACTGCACTCGCTGGAAATAATCCTGATGATGCTGGCCACATCATTAGAATTCATTTTCGAGTTTCTAAAGTGATGGATTGCTTCCCTAGTAATTGGTTATGGTATTGTTTGGATTTGTTGGGGATAACGGTTGTTTTGGATATTTCAAAAATGAGAATTTGTTTTGGGATATGAACAAATTGTTTTGGGTACAAACAAATTGGTTTGGAAAACATGGAAATTTGATTTGATATATCAAATGGGTATATATATTTGATATATTTCAAAATGACTTTGAAATAAAAACCGGGCAATTGAATTCTGGAAAATTTTAATTAAATAAAGATGTGAAGGTAAAATGAATCAACCATAGCTTGTAAATAGAGTTGATTTAAAAAGAATTGGAGTTGATATTAAGTAAGAAAGGAAATAAAATTTTAATCCTGAGATTAAATTTAATTTGAGTAATTGAAAGTGAATAAAATGTATTGAAGTAAATGAAGGGTATTGAAGTGAATGGAAATTTAAATTTAACTTGGACAAGTTAAATATATTGGACCCAGAA
Source organism: Allium cepa (assembly GCA_030765085.1). Lineage (NCBI taxonomy): Eukaryota > Viridiplantae > Streptophyta > Magnoliopsida > Asparagales > Amaryllidaceae > Allium > Allium cepa. The sequence goes on along the minus strand of CM060941.1, from coordinate 595,507,283 downwards.
TTAAATGGATTTGGGTTTAAATCAAAAGTAAGTTGATTTGAAAATTTGGGTTGTTGTGTAATAGATTATACCCATAAGCTATTAAGTATTATACTTATAGTTTGAGGTTGTGAATTTGAAGTTTGCAAAGAAATAAATTAAGGGAATTTGTATCCTGAAGAATTCAGATGTATATATATACATATGGAATTTAGAATTGTGATTATAAAATGATGGTGGAGTAAAATGAGCAATATAAGCTTTTAATATAAATAAGTTGGTGAACTTATAAAAATTGAAGGTGAGATTATAATCACAAATGGAAGTAGTTGAATGGTATGGTGAATTCAAACTTAATCTCAAATGAAATTGTGAATTGAGATAAGGTAAGGTGGGATATAAAGAAGTGAATGAACTTAAGTTAGTAAACAAGTTTTGAACTTGTATATGGAGAATTAAATTTGGGAATTTGAAAATGAATCCAATCTAAATGAATTGGATATAAAAGGTGAAATGTAAATTGCTTATAATTGCATTAAGGAATTCACATTCTTAAGTTATTAAGTAACTTAAATTGGAGATTATAAAATGAGAATGGACGTAAATGAGCAACTTAAACTCTTGAATGGAAGTGAAATTGGAATTCATTAATGGAAAGAGTTGAAGGGTGTGGCAAATTTAAATTTTGACCATAAATGAGATGCAAAGTCTAATGAAGCAAAATGAGAACATAAATGTGAATGTTCTTAAGTGGAAAATAAGTCTTGAACTTATGTATGGGGAGAATAAGGTTTGTTTGGTAATGAAATTGAAATTGAATTTCAGTTGTGTAATAAATAATATTGAAAGAAATTTAGATTCTATTTATAGGAGTAAAAAGGAAAGGTATAAAATTTAAATGTGCCAAATGAAATAATTGGAAAATGGTGATATTATGAATGAATTCCGAGTAAATTAAGAAAGTGGAGTGAAAACTAATATGGATTATGTTATTGACTGAATTAAATTACAAATTAACTGGGATTTGTATTGTAATGGAGAATTTTGATAGTTTAGTCAAGTTTGGAAAGTAAATAGAAATCCTGATTTGAATTGGGATTCAATTATGGAAATGAATATTGGAGGTGTGAATGAATAATGGAATTTGAATATATTTATGATGATTTGGATTGTAAATAAAATTCAAATGAGTAAAATAATTTAAATGGCCTCTTTGTAAATAAAATAAGTTTAATATGAATTGGATAACTAAACAAAGAGCATTAAATTTGTATATGAATGGAAATTTGATTTGAATGAGAATCAAATGAAATAAAATTTGATTTATAAGGAAATAATGAGAATATTGTTAAAGAACTTAAGCAAATTGAAAGAAAAACAAAATGGTTGAGAATGAGCCTTATTAAGTAATGTTGAATGGAATTTGTTAGATAATAATTGCAAGAAATGATATTAATAAGTTATTGTGATAAATTAAGGATGTATGGGTTGTAAATAATCCAGGAGGGAGAGATATTAATATAAACTTGGATTGGTTAATGAAACTAATATAAATCCAAGTTGAAATTAATTTTAAAGGGTTATAAGCTTAAGTGGCAATTGTTTTGCTTGAATGACTTGAATATTTGAATGTATTTAGAATTGAGTTGTTTAAACAACTAAATTGGTTTTGGATAAATTGGAATTTGATTAAGTGAAGTCAAATTAAAATGAAACTAAATTTGGTATGCAAGAAAGAATTGAGATATTATGCAATTGAATTGATTCTTGAATAAATTGATATGGATTAGAATCCAATTCTAAGAGTTGTATATATAAATGCAATCAAATATAGTGATTTTGCATATGAATGGGCATAGGCATAAAAGAAATGTAAATGCTTCAAAATCTGAAATAAGAATTTGGTTTGTGAATCAAACTTGATATTGAAATGATATAGAAAGATGTTAGTGAAGCACATGTTTATTATATGTTAAATAACAATGAATTGGTTGAAATAAATATGGATTGTATATAGTGGATTTGAGTATAAATCATTCAAGTGAAATTAAAATGAAGTTGGACTTGAATAAGCAATTTGAAAGGTGATTTAAAATCTTGAATTGTTGGTGAAGGATGGTTAATATTAGTAAATTTTGAAATTTTCTTGGTTTGGATTATGCCATAGATATGTTGGATTGCTTTTATATTGGAAAATGTTGATTAAAATGCACATATCTTGTAACTAATGAGTATGTTGAGTAAGTGCAGGAATGCGAGGCGTTCGAGAGGGTTTGAAGCGCGTATATGCATTATATATTAGCCGCTTGCTTTTAAAAATTTGCTTAAAGGTACGCCTACGCAAATATAATTGAAAAATGATATATATATTGTGTTATATTTTGGTTTCCGGCCGTGTGGGCCGATGTATATATATTTGTGTATCCTGCGATATCGCAGAAGCTCCTCCGTACAGGGGAGACTCTGCCAAAATTTTCCGGAAATTTTGGGAGTTAGGAAATTTTTGGGTTTTTTGGAAAAGTTAATAACTTGGAAAGTTATAAGTTAAAATTTAAGCTTTAGAGTTAATAAAGCAAATTGGTTTGGGCATGAGCTAAAGAATTTTGTGAAGTGTATAAGCTTTTAACTAAGGAAATGTGGTAAGTAAATGAGTTTGAGAGTATGTTCTACCTTATACAAATTTCGGGGACGAAATTTTTATAAGGGGGGAGGAATGTAACATCCCAGAATTTTGAGTACGGGATTTGTGAACATTTAATTCATTTTAAATGTTCACTACGGGTTTAAGTTTGATTTTGTACAAAAAGAATTGGGTTAAATTTGAAATAACAAGTTATAATTTTTAATGTGGAAATTCAATTGAAAATTGAATAATAATAATTGAATATTGGATTTAGATAATTTGGGAAATTGGATGTGAATTGATATAAAAATGATGTTTAAATGCATTTTTAAGTTCCATAGGTTATAAATGATATTGTTAGAATTTTGGAAGAATTTAAAAGTTAATAGATTATTATTTGGAATTTTATATGAATTTAAAATGAATTTAATATTAGGATTGGGTTAATTGGCAATTCGGGGTGTAAAAGATATGGGAATGAGTTTAAAATTTATTTTAAGACTATTTGGTCATTAAATAGTGTGGTTGGATTTTTAGATGGATTTTAAAGTTAATAAATTAATAGTTGGAAATTTTATATTAATTTAGGAATGAATTTAATATTATTAAATATTGCAATTAATCCGATTTAAGTCCAGAATGAACCAGAACGATTTTTAATGTGTTTATAAATTTTATATGAATTATTGTTAAGTTAATAAAATTTTAAAAGTGGAGATTTGGAGTGATTTCGATAATTTCGGAAATTGCTTAATTTAATAGACGAGTTAAAATAGCCTTCCGGGACACAGTCTCGGAATTCGACGAAACCAGTTTCATTGGATCCGTAATAGTTAGTTATTATCGGATTTCAATTTTCGTAGCAATCGGAGTTGTCGTTTGACCCCGGCAGCTCGAAACGCATCGAAATCGTTTTAATCGATTTAATTTGAAATTGAACGTTTAATTCCGTAACCCGTGCATACGATCAAATTAGCTTACGAAACTTGTTCCATTGTGTCCGGAACGCGGAAAAACCCCAGGATAGCCTGTCGGATCGTGAGAATTGGAGTTCGTTTGCATTAGTGGTTTAATTGAGAATTTTATTAATTAAATATTATTAAAACTATCATATATATATTTAAAATCTCTAACCCTAGCATTATCCACCGGCCGCCGTTTATTTTTATTCAATGGCCGAAGAAGCTTCCTGCTTCTCCCTTGATTCTCGTGCAATACACGCGATGATTCGGGAAGCTTTCCACATGAAAGTCGTAGGTCACGGAGGGATCTACGCATCCGTACGGTGGAGTAGCTCGAGATGTGTTGTGGTGGCCAGATTTTGTGCCGAGGCGGGTCGTGTTCGAGCGCGATAATCGAAGAGATGAGAGTGCCGAGTGTGACCGCATTCTGGGCGTGGGTGTAGGGCGACGAGCTCTTCGATGTGGTAGAAGCAGATCGTCCTCAAACTCGTCGAAGTGGCTGCAGTTTTCAACCCTAGTCGGCAAGTAATGGGTTCGAGTATCACCTGTATACATCGCGTGAGGAAGAAGACCTTTTGCGGCCTCGTTTGTTTCTGGGTTCAGTGATGCGTGTATTTGGGTAAAAAAAAAAAGAAATTTTGTTTTAAATCCATATACAAACTTAATAATTCTATAACTTGAGCATACGTTGTCAGATTCAAGCGAAACTGGAAACGCTGGAATCGCTGAAGCAAGCACTTCGCAGTAGTGCAGATCCGGATCTATTCCGGGCAAGTAAGAATTTAAGTGAAATCGGACACCGTCCGGTTTAATTTAAAATTCGAACGCTCGCCGAAACTCAAGGTGAGTTATTTTCACTCACATCTGGATACTAGTAAAGTAGACAGTTAGTATTGATTGGTTGTTTGGATGTTTAGCTGAATATGTTAGTTATTATCAAATTGAATTGATATATATACTGTTGTGCTAATATTTGTGGATGCAGGGAAAACAGGTTGGAGGGATCCAACGGGATTCCTCACAATATAGTACTTATTTGATTATGATACCTGTATATATATTGAGATTGATAAATTTGGAGTTGAATTGCATTGTGATATTGTGGTTTAAACTATAAACCCAGAATATTAACTATAAAGGAAATTGCAGTTTAAATTATAAAGAAATTAAATTTGGGTTTCAAAGAAATTGAGAAATTGTTAAATAAGAAATTAAGAGAATATAAATGTTTGAAAACCTGATTTGGATGGAAAACTGAAATGAATTTGTATAGAAATATTGTTGGATAAATTTATAAATCCAACGTTAATTATAAATGGATAAATTGAGTTTAGAGAAATAAAAGATATGGTTAGTAATGAATTTAAAAGGATTAAAATTGGAAATCTATTTAGAATGGAAAGTGAAAATTTATAAATCTGGAATGGTAATCAAAGATAAGTGTTATTAGTTGAAATTTTGGGAAATTAAATTTATGTTATTAAAATATAAAATTAAATTGAAATAAATGGACAGAAATTGTGTTAAGGATTTCTGTGATGATTTAGTAGAAATGAGATTTCCTTGGGAAAACCAAGTTCGAGTTTTATATTGATTTTATAAAAAGAAATTTTTAAATTATTAAACTGAGTTTAAAGAATGTTTTGAAAATTATTATTTTAAAGTGATTATTTATAAATTAGCAATAGTAAATTGTATAAATACCTTAATAATTATTTTTGCAAATGGATTTTGCTTAAAGCTAGTTTTTTGAATAAAGTTGTTTGAAATTTGTTAATTTCTTTTAAAACTCTAATTTTTAATTATAGTATAACTAAAACCTTATTTTAGGTTAAGTTATATCTTACATAAAAGTTTTGTTTTAAATATTTTGAAATTATATTTTGAGTAAATAATTAGTAGTTAATTTTCCTATTTTAAAGTATATTTTAAATAAAATGTTTTTAACTGTTTTAAATCTAAATTGTTTGAACTTGGCTATTCCAATGGAAATTTATGGTAAATGATTTACCTTGTAAAGGAGGAATTTTGAGAAATGTTTTCAAATGAGATTTGGAAATTTGGTAATATATCTTTTAAAGATATTTGAGGTAAATAAATAATTTGGGAATTATTTATTGTGTGATGGATGCTATGGATGTTTATGAATATAAATTGATAGTTAAATCACCGACTATCAATATTGGACAAATTGCGTTGATCGTTTCGAAGAGACCGGGATCGAGATTTATTTCTCGAAAACCACTTCGATCCGGTTTGTACGTTTTCGTGCGATAAACGTTTTTCGGAGTCGAAGATGGAGCAGTGAAGTGCAAGGGCTAGTCGCTACTAATCCTGAGGATATTTCCAAAATGGATGTAGTAGGAATAGTGCCTTCGGTTCCGTTCGAACCCGGGACGGACTTGTATGGACGAATGCTTCGTGACATCGTCAGCGGACGATGGGCATTCTAAGTGAAACGTTCTAAAGGTAACGTTAAGCCTCAAGCCTCACCAACCGGGAATGACTGAAAATCAGGGGATATGCAGCAAGGCTTCGTGGGTAGCCCCCACTGGAGAGTAAGGTCATCCCTGTCTAGAGGTTCCTTTTTATTTCGGCTTAGTGGTGCGGTTGCTGATCCCAACCGCGGGGTGATCTTATTCGGAATTGCCCATAGGTGATTCCGGTCTTGTGTTGCAGGGGACGAAGGGAGTAGTCCTCGGTACTGTGATCTAGACCACGTACTGTGACAGGTGGTACCCCAGTGCCTAGTCATTGTTGGAAATCCATTTTTCCCTACGAGCCTTTTACGAGTTTTGTTTGTATTACCCACTTCGGTGGCTAGTAGCTGGAATTTAATAATGTAACAATTTCGGCTATTTTATAAGTATTTGTAAATAGACCCTATTATAATATCAGAGGATTTCTATGAAAAGAGTTTTAGCTATCGTAAGGTAAAAACCCGACATGTTTATTTGTGGCGTGGTCTTACGAGATGCTTTTGTTTTCAAAAGGATTTTTGAAACTTTAATAATCAATTGTGTGCATTATTATCAGCTGGTATTCCAGACTGACTCGGGTGTTATTTCATTATAATGCTCGGGTCAGACCGAGTATTATTGTTCAGGATAGGTTGCTATGGAGCAGGAGAGGAGCTGGAGTCCGAGACGTACTATTCTATCTATATATATATCCGCTGCTATGCTATGATTGTATGGTATGTCTTATTGATGATTGTTGATGTATGAGATACTTTGATGCTATGATGTATATAAACAATTATAGATTTCATTTTTGTGTAAAGATATATAGTTGCTATTATATTTTATTCCGCTACGACTGTGAGATTCTGATTTTGTTTAGTTTTCGTCTTCTTCTATCTCTTTTTCTTTAACCTTAATGGTTCGTATTTCTGTTCCACTTGAGTCAATTAGGGTAGAATAATGTTGATTCAAGGGGTACGGATTTGCGGGCTGTTACAACAATATTCTTAATAAAATTGAACTCATATAATTAAATTAGAATGCTATACATTGTTAACATTGGTTAAATAAATACATATGCTTGATAATGTTTAAAATTTAAAATCAAATTCTAGTAATATAAAATATAAATGGAAAATACGAGTCAAACTTATGTGTATAATTTGAATAAATTATAATTGGAAATAAATATAAAAATAAGTATTAGATATAAGTAAAACTTAAGAACATAATGTAAATATTGATAATCAATTCATAAAATACAAATATAAATAAGTAAGCAAGCACATAATAAAACTATTCTTTTATATACAATATCTTCACATGTAATTCAAACTCAAAGCATAAAATGAAATAAAAACAAGTATAACATAATACAAGACAAGATTTTAACAACAAAACAAATACTTCAACTATTTTCTTTGCAGTAATTTAAGTCTGCCCATATTAGAAACTTTTGTTAACATTTGAAGATATATTCATTAAAGTTAAGTACAATTTGTCACTTCAGACTACAAATTAATGTTTTAGCTGAAATATCATATTGCAGTAAATTAATGCAAAGTCATAATTGGTCAAAATTTAGTGTATATTTTTGTGTTCAAATAATAATAAGACAAAACAAAGTTAATAGCAAACATTAATATCATGTTAGCCCAAATGAACACATTAGTACAAGCAAACCTGCAATATCTTTGTACAAGATGTTGTGTCAGCAAGCAAATATTGATTGTTTTAACTTAAGAGAGGACATAAATATAAAGTAGCACACTTTTCTTTCTGAAATAAATTTATTCAGCCGAAATGGTTGAATTGACTTAGGTTTTAGTACATGAAGAAAATAAAGCAAGATATTTATCAAGTGAAAGCTTATTGAAGAAGGCACAGCTTGTTCAAGATATATATGTATTGAACATTCTTATTTCATTAGTTCAGTCTTTAAAAATCAATACTGAAAAAAAAAGTAAAAGAAACAAACACAACCTTATATTTGCAAGTCAAAACAAATTCTGGAAATAAGAAAAGTTACTGAAATTTCAAACTGCATACTATCAAGCTTAATCAAACTCAAGCTTCAGGTCTCCTGCATCATCCAATACTAGTCTCTGTTACAGTAGTTTTTGGGTGAGTAAACTTGATTTTTCAAGCTTCAGTTAATTTAAATCAGTAGAATAATTCATGAAATACTTTTATCTGAGTTGTATGAATTTTATTTTCATATGAAACTGCAGTTTCCTTTCTCCATTATCAACCATCCTCTGTTTTTGGTTTTCAACTGCAATCTTGTGAGTAAACAAAGTTTTTGTTTTAAAGTTTAAGTTAATTATAAGGCCATGATCCTTTAACCAATATAGTTTAGTTATGGTTTATGTTGAATATGAATCTGTATATGTTACTGCATATTTATTTACTCTATTATGTGGTTGGTGGTTACAGTTAGTTCTTCTTGTTCAAAATTCAAATTATGCTCATCAATATAGAAACCTGTGATTTTTTTTATCTCAACAAGATGTTAAACTAAATTAAAGTTTGATTTTTTTTTTGCAAATTCTAAATATGTTGAAGGGGTACCTTTCTGTTACAGGTTATACAAGTAATGCACATATTACTTGATAAATTCGAATGTTTAAATTTGTTAGTTTGGATACAAATCTTGAATAAACATGACAAAGTGGGATTTTTAAAATAAAGATCAAAATTTAAAACTTTATATTCAAGAAGCAGTTTGGGTTTAAAGGAAAATTGCATTTTTGCTTAATCCAAGAGATTGAGTTATTTTTAATTAATGAAACTTGGATTGAAGCAAGCTTATATATCTATAAAACCAGGAAAAATGTAAATTAATTTTTCTATTGTTTGAAATTGGAACACGAGACCCTATTAGGGCTTTACTGAGTGATTTTGTCATCTCGGGTAAATCATCGAGTTCGTATACATTTCAAGACCGAGTTGCACGAGATTTGGGGAATTGATGGTTTAGTGTGTCGTGGTCGTGTGGGCGAAGCGGCGGCAACTCCGGTGGCTTGTCCGATGATCGTGAGTGAAATTGCCGAGGGTCATGGTTGCACTGCTTTCGTAAAACTGTGAATTTTTGGTTTCGACCTTATTTTGCATCTCTGGGTTTCGATTATGGGTGAGAAGGGAAAATATGGTTTGTAGACGCTGGCGAGTGCCGCTGGAGGTGCGGCTACCCACCGTGCACGTGCACGGTGGCATTGGAGTGGGGTGGCGTATCTGTGACGAACAGAAATGATCGCCTCAGGTCACGCTCGAGAATTTCTGGAGGTTGCTTCGAGTTCGAGCGTATGACAGTTTTTACATTCTGATGTTAGTTTATGTTTAAGTTTTATAAACTTACTGTTAGAAAAAAAAGAGAGATGAGAAGAAGGAGCTATGTACAGGGGAGTTACTGAGAGAACATGTGAAGAACCCGGAGGAGCACTCGAGATAATGCAAGGGGAAACTCGGGTTTGTCAACTATAGTTTGTTAAACAGGTAAATAAACAGTTTTTTATATAAACTGTAAACACTCTTAAATCCTTACAGTTTTAAGATTTAGAATAATTTAAGTATAATTGCAATCAAAGATTTATGAATGACTTTTCTTAAACACTTAAATCAGTTTAATTAAGTAATATAAGTTAACTAATAATCAAAGTTTATAGTTAACACCAAATTTATTTTCAAAATAAAAGGAAAGGGAGACTTGTAACGTTAATTTAGTTGAATGATTGATATCAATAAATTATTTTCGAAAGTAATTAAACACGATTAATATTTTAAACTTAAAATAGAGTTTTGGTTTTGTAACTATTTTGCAATAAATAAATAGTAATTAGCTACTTGAGTAAATAACTAGATGATTAGTAGTTGAGTAATTAAAATAATTCAAACACAGTTAGTGATGGATTATAAGTAAATAAATAATTGAAATCAACTACGTAAGTAAAATTAATGAAGGAATTAATAGTTAGTTAATCAAGTAATTTAATCGATAGATAATTAATTGAGTAGCTTGATTCAGAATTAATTGTTGATTGATTAAGTGATTAGCAGATAATAATTGGATAATTAAGTTTTATTGATAAATAATTAAAGATATTAATTAGTGATTAGGGAATAGTTAATTTAGTAATTAAAGTTAAGTCACTTAATTAAGGTAATAGTTAATTAATAACATGAAATAAAATTAAGACTCATAATAAATTAAGGAATCATCAATTGAATGATTTGAACTGAAATAGGTAATTAATTGTTATTTGATAATTAATTAAATAGAGTTAAGTGATTAACTCTCAGGTAATTAATTCTAAATTTAATTAATTACAAACAAGATTTTAAGGTAATTGCTTATGAATTGTTGTGTATGTAGAATGTCTGGATTGTGATGTTTAATTGAAGATATTCTATGATGCTCTCTGATATGCTGTGATATATCCATGATGTTTGCATATGTTTTATCTATAATACATGCTATGTTAATTCAATTGTTGAGTGTAAATTATTTAAACTGTTAAGTTAATTAGACAACTTGGCCTTTAAAATGGCATTTGGATTCGATGAGACCGGGATCGGAAGAATCAAATTTGATTCCCCGAAAACCACATCAATCCAATTTAAACGTTAGGTCGTGAATCCTGAAATGAAGATCGAGATGGTGTATTCAGAATGCAAGGGTTATCGTCGTTGACTCTGAGGGTGATTCCAAAATGAGTGTAACGAGATAATGCCTTCGGTTTCGTTCGAACCCGGAACGAACTTGTATGGATTGAATGCTTTCAACACATCGTCAGGCGGACGATGAACATTCTAAGTGATATGTTCTTCAAAGGTAATCGCAGCCTCAAGCCTCATCAACCGGGAATGGCTAAAACAGGGGAGATGCAGCAAGGTTAGGTGGGTCATGCCCAAGCAGGACAAGATATTTCCCCTGTCTAGATGTCCCTTTTTATATTTCGGCTTAGTGGGCGGTTTGCTAGCTAGAACCGCGAGGTTTATCTTGTTCGGGACTGTTCAGTAAGGAATGGTTCCGGCCTTGTGTTGCAGGGGATGAGGGGAGTAATCCTCGGCACGGTGATCTAGGCCCCATACTGTGACGGGCGGTACCCCAGTAGCCCTGCCATTGTTGGAAATCCATTTTCCCTACGAGACCCTACGGTTTTGATTTGTATTACCCACTTTTGTGGCTAGTAGCTGGAATTTAATAGATGTAACAATTTCGGCTATTTTCTATTTACTTGAAAACCCTAGACACTATTATAATATCACTGGATTTCCTATGAAATGTTTTGGTTAGCGTAAGGTAAAAACTTACCCGTATTTATTTGTGGGGAGTCTTAAGTGATACCTTTTTTTTCAAATGTTTTCAAAGTTAAACAACTTTAAACCGTTTACTCATACCAGACCCATGTCTGACCCGGAGTTTATTTTTGTTTTTCATAAACTCTCGGGTACCCAAATTTTTACGGGTAGCCAAGGGATTCAGGTTAGATTTGACGAATTCTGGAGGAGCAATGGAGCAGGAGGCTTCAGCTTGTAGATATATATATAGTTCTGCTGTGTTGGTATCTCTGAGTCATATTGTTTGAGTTGTATTGGATTGAGTTGTATTAACTAGACAGGTGTTATAACTGTCTGGTATTGATGTATTATCTGATTAACTCTGATATATGTAAAACTATTAAATATTTAAGTGATATATTATATTTTGTTCCATTCCGCTGTGAGATTCTGATATTGTTGTTCTTTCTTCTCTATCTTTTCTATTTTCTCATCCCTTTCTTTCTTAATGATGATACGTCTTTCTGGTAGTAGAAGGGCGGGTCGTCACACACTGCCATACTTGTTGTTGCCAGTTTGCCTTGTATCATTTTGCTCTTTGATCTGGTCATTGCTTGCATCACTGGTCTTTGCATCCATTCATGTTGATTTTTGAAATTTCACTTGAGTTGAATCCAGTTTTACAACTCGGGTTTGACCTTGTGCTGAAGTCGAGATTTTATTTATGTTGCACCTAAGTTGAACCCGTCTTTTTATTTGGGTTTGACCTTGTGCTCACCTGTCCCTGTAAATCGATCAAGTGTATATCGATGTGCACGGCCTTGTGGCATGTACAGTGATACACAGTGCATGTCACATTGTTCGTGTACGATGAATTCAAATGTGAATGATGACGAACAACCCAAATAACTGAGGCAAATAATATTTTCAAAAATCCATATTTTATTTTATATTGCAAAAATATTTCTTTTTCAATTTTACCGCGTTAGTGAATATTTTTGCAGATTGCTTAGATGCTGGATTCAAACTGGAATGAAGTTGAATATAAAACTACGAGTGTGAGTGATATGTAGTGAGGAATTTATGTAAACTGAATTGTGATGTAATTGTGATGTAATCAAAAATGTATATGTATAGTGAGAGCTTGAATTTGTACTATTCAAAATTGTAATAAATATTTGTTTGAATAAAATATTTGTTTGAATTCAAATTCTGTGTAATTTATTTTATTCAACAAATATTTATTTAATCTATGAAAAACAAAATAGTACATTAACAAATACATTTAAATGAATATATATATGTTTATTATCATCAAGCAAAAATCATATAAGCACAAAGCGCATATTCAAACAATCTCCCCATTTTGATGATAACAAACATATATTTAAGATTTTGACTGTGTTAAATGTATTTGATCAATCATATACACTAATTGATCCCCCTATTTAAAAGCTTCCTCTCTACATGATGCTCCCCCTACATATATGCATATAAATAGAAATATACAAATGAGCCTAGATGCAAATGGAAAATTATTTGACCTTTGCTTGATTTTATTTGACAAAATCTTAACTTTTCTCTCCCCTTTTTGTTATCAGCAAAAGAATAATAGTGTTAGAGAAAATAGAGATAAAGTGATCAATATTAATCCAACATTAAACTCAAATTGAATATAAATATTAAACTTCAATAAAAATCAAACAAAAATCATAACTACCCTTGTTAGGCCCATATTCCACTTTTAGAATGATTGGAAATGATGTTCTAATATAAAATAATTCAATTGTATCAACTTGTGGTACATTTATATCAGGAATTTGAATATCTACTAATAATGCATAACCGTTAGGACTTTTAAATGAGATTAGTAGTATTCCAATTTAATTTTAAAAAATGAAATCAAGTATCTTCTAACCACGCATGACCGTGAGGACTTTTAAATGGGATTAGAATTAACTTGTTTATTTAATCAATTAATTTTGATATGTGTTCCATACATGCATAACCGTAAGGACCTTTAAATGAGCATGGAAGCACATAATCAAAAATCCAAGTAATTCACCCATGCATAACCGTGAGGACTTTTAAATGAGAGTGAATAC